>CM050167.1:322752918-324230418 GCA_027410445.1 Discoglossus pictus
CAATCAGACTTGACCTATGAACCCTGTGCTTGCCCTCACTAATCCTATTTCAACCACAGCATTATAGATCAATATCAATATGGATGCTTTTTAATAACTTGTATTAGTTGTCATTTTATAATGGATTTGTCGATTCTTCCAAAACTGTACCTGGATTTAGACCATCGTGAGATAGGTTAGTTTTACCCTACTGATGATGTGTTGTCACAATAGTAATCCTGGAGCTAACGTTTGTCTACCGTTATTAGTTATGTGCTATCATTTTCTAATACATTTTAATAAATTGTAGCAGATAAGTTGGACAGCCTGCAGTAGTTTCCATTTGCTAATTATCATCCATTTGGCTACCATTACCACCTGCACCACCAAAGCTTTAATTTCCAGGGAAATCTTGTCTGTGAAGATATGTAGTAAGGCTATTTCTGGAGCTAGAGGGATAGACATCTTAAGAATTGATGAGATTTGTTTGAAACATAGTATCCAAAATTCCTGTATTCTTTAACATTTCCACCAAATATGTAAATAGGAACCTGTACATCCACAATTCTGCCAACAAGATTTTAAATCATCTCTTTTGAAAATTTGGTTTAATTTAGAGGGAACTAAATACCATCTATTGGAGAGTTTAAATAAAATTTCTCTAAGACACATTCTTAATAAACCTAGATGTACATGATAAGGAATTAAACCACATCTCCTTAAACCAAGATTTTTGTAGTTCCTTTTCCAAATATTTCATTCTACAAGATTTCCCCTCCCCAAGTTTTATCTTCAAGATATCAAAACACTTAGAAACAATATGAACCTTTTCCTTCAATGTTAACATTTTATTTTATATTATATATATTATATTTATATATATTTTAATCTGATTAAAGCATATTTTAATCTTATAATAGTCAAACCGTAGTCCTTTTGGGAGACCATATTTTGTATTCAATATTCCAAAGGGAATAAGTATTCCATTATTATATAGATCTTTCAATATGTTCCATGTTTTTGTAGATATATATATATATATATATATATATATATATATATATATATATATAAATTAGATGATTGCAACACATTTCAATAATTAACGGCATCCTTGGTAATATATACTGAAACATCTAAATTGTGGAATGGACTCTGAAAAAAATATTTGGCCACCAACAAGGGCCTTCCTCAAAATAGTAGTATTTTTATAGAGCGTATCAAATGTGTCATGAGAAGCACAGAGGGATCATGGTAAAATGTGCGTCACTATCACCCATTTCCGGAAGAAACAACTAAGAGTAAAAGTACTAAAGGGCAAAGAAGTGTGAAGAAGTTAAATGTTGACTCTTGTTGCGGACAGCAAGCATCTCTGGTTGTATTTACCTTATTATCAAATGTCACATTTGCTGACTGTTCCATAGTCTTGCCAACAGTATCAACATGAAAATAATTATCGTAGTGGAATCATTATATCCAACTAGCGACTTGCCCATAAAAAATGATGGGGCAAGAAAATGTGAAACCATGGGAATGCTGTTTTACACACAATGTCAAGGTTTTTGTGCTCTGAGGACCTTCAGCGCTCATTGCGAGCCTCTCCTCTCATGTACTTTTGCTCCTCTGAGCACCTTCGTCACTCATTAGAAAGAGAGATATATATTTATCTTTATTTAATTAACTAAAAATGAATGAATTAGTTCTTCAATACATTAACATACTTTACCTATGTGTAATTAATATATCCAGAGCTAACAATCTGTTTGTATTTTCCGGCAGCATACAATGTACAGTTTGAGTGTTGGTGCCCTGATGATAAAGTGTAATGAATGTCCCAGCTGTGCATTAGAAAAAGGCTGCGTGCACGAGGGCAAACCGTTGGTTGAGTTGTGTAAAGCGCCATTGTAGATTTGTAAAATTATTAATGTGTTACGCGGCTCGCAAGCATTTTCCTTCATTTGTAATAGTGTATTTTGCAGTTTGTACGTTGCTGTGTGAAAGTGCTATGCGTTTGGCAGTGTTTTGCGCGGTCCAGGGTCGTGTAGCCTCGTTTTCATATTTTTGGGCGGCCATTTTTTATCTAGCTTAGACGATTTTCGAGTGGCAAAACTCATCCAAATCGCCTTAAATTCGCGTTCCACCTCACTCTGAGACGTCCTGGCTGCTGCTCCTTGCTGTGTGTGATGTTTTTGTTGTATGTTTTTTGCATTTTTTGTTTTTTGTGGTTTGGCCATTAACCTCATAATTTTGCTATCTCGTATTTTTTTTTTTTCAAAGTCCTGCGTCTTGTCATTTTTTTTTCTAAGTCCCACGTTTGTGAAGTGCTTGCAGGCTAAGGCGATCCCGCGTTTACTAAGTGTATTTTTTGTGTGTGTTTTTTGGGATTTTCGCAATTCGGCCGTTAACCTCGTATTTTTGCTATCTCATACGCACCACGCAAAGAGTGACGACGTCTCGTAATTTGACAACTATTATATGTGATTGTGGCTTACATGTGAAAAAGAAGAATTTAGTATTATGAACTTCCAAGAAGAATGCACACAACAGCTGTGCGGTTATAATAATAATTCTCAAAACCCTTCAAACAGATGTCACCTTACAAGACTAATCCACGTCAAGTTATCAATGTCCCAATAAAAAGCAGACTAAATATGTAAATTAAGTTATAAAAAAAACACTCTCGGCATCTCTAAATTCACAAGATCCCATATTACATGTTCCAAGTGACATGCTGATGATTTCAGAACACATGACAGTATGTAAACGTGTCTTTCTGATTCTCCACAAAACAAAAGCTCTTAATTTAAAGATAGTGACAGTGTCATGCTTAAAGCCAACAATTTTCAGCTGTCATTATCACAAATACGGAATCCAATTGGACACCTCACATTTATTTTTCTAGCTATAATACTGCAGAATCCAAAAAGCTGGACGAGTTTGGTTTTGGACCTATTACTCCAAATACTTCCATTTTTGTTATCCAGCCAGTGTCTGCTGCAGCTCTGCAGCTTTATTTTCTGGGGCTA
Source organism: Discoglossus pictus (assembly GCA_027410445.1). Taxonomy (NCBI): domain Eukaryota; kingdom Metazoa; phylum Chordata; class Amphibia; order Anura; family Alytidae; genus Discoglossus; species Discoglossus pictus. The sequence continues at coordinate 322,755,924 of CM050167.1, forward strand.
AGATTTAATACAATTTAGGGATATAGAGGACTTAGCTGATGTGCATGCATTATACGCACAGCTTTCGTGTAAACTGTAGATGATCCACATAGTCATGCCGGATTAGTTTCAGCAAATATGTAGCTCCCCAAGCCAATGCCATTTTCCAGCAACATCTGGAGTTTTAATTGTGATTTTGATTTTGTTATTTCTTAATATATGCTTGACAGATGTAATACATCCATCTCACTCTGTTTTACCTGCTATATCTATTGAAATTCATTATTTTATATTTCCTGTTGTAGTGTCTACTGTAAGTGGTTCTATTTTGTTGGTGTTTTTGCGAGTAGTTTTTTTGTATCTATGTCTCATTTTTTTGCAATAAATACTCTTATAGACATTGTAATAGCTATTTTTTTTCCAGAATGGAAAGACAAAAGGCAGTCCCACCATTGACCTTACTGGAGCTTCCAGTCTGGTAGCAGGATGTGATGGTCTAAAATTTGTAGCTTGTAATATATTTATTAATCAAGTAGTGCTCATTAAGGAAACAGTTGAACAACCATGCTCAAATGGGTGGTTGTATTTATATTATGGAAAATGACCTCTATAATGGCTGACACCCACCTCAACATAATCACAATAACATAGTTTGATTTGGCCCCTTGTGATACAGCCTTATTAAATTGCGATTTGGCCAACTGAAAAGGGCTTTATATAAGCACATTTTTTTTTTTACAGAAGTTTTTAGTTAGTGAAGACCTTGCTTTTGGATAGAAGTTTACTAACTAAAAACTTCTGTAAAAAAAAATATGCTCTGTGCTTATATAGAGCCCTTTAGTTTTGCTGAATCGCAATTTAATAAGGCTGTAAATATCTATATTTGTCATTTTTTGAGATACACATCAAAGTACATATTTATTGGTACATGCAATTGTGCTGAAAGCTTTGTAGGTTTATTCACAAACTAGGTGGTTGGTGATTGGGAGATCCCAATTGGGTACGCCCAAGTGCTAAGGTAGTTAGTTATTCACAAACTAGTAAGAGACAGCTGTACAAGTTAATTCATGCAAATAGAGTAGAGGAGCTCATCTGACAATGAAAAATACCTTAGTGGGATGTTTCTATAGGTCTTGTTACCTACTCAGAGATCAGCCTCTTTTAGCTCACTTGTGCCCTTCACAGGGAAAAATATCCTGTAGTATTAGTCTGGTCCCACTCAGAAGAGTGATCCAGCCCCAAAATACCAGGCAATTCTACCCTGAACTGGAGAAACAGCAAATACATATTATAATGTGGATTGTGATATAGATTTTCATTTACATACATTCCATTTTCTTATAGTATGCAGTGGAGCTAAATATCTATCTATGTCATTTTTTGAGATACACATCAAAGTACATATTTATTGGTACATGCAATTGTGCTGAAAGCTTTGTAGGTTTATTCACAAACTAGGTGGTTGGTGATTGGGAGATCCCAATCGGGTACGCCCAAGTGCTAAGGTAGTTAGTTATTCACAAACTAGTAAGAGACAGCTGTACAAGTTAATTCATATTGAAGTGTATTTTTTTAATGGTTTATTAGCAATATGGCTCTCTGCTGTCAATTTAATGGTTCAGATGTATTTTTGTTTTTCGTTTGGAAGCTTTTAGGAGAAGGAGTAACATAATTCTTGTTTGGAAGAAATCATCTAGAAAAGATTTATTCTTTTTGAAGTGTATAAATGGAAGACACTTTAAACCCCTAGATTTTTTTTTTTTTAGACTTTATTACTTTGTGCTCCATTTAATAATATGATTTAGATCACTCTACATAAGGAAATGTAATGTAGATTTAGTCCAAACAGGTGGCCTGTCATCTGGCAATACCAATAGACCTTCTTGACCTTGAAACCAAAAGACCTTGTTGAGTTACCTTAAAAATGGAATATTGTGGCTAAACTACTTTAGTATCACAGATCTCCCCTTACATTGGTTTAAATAACTTTGATATAATTCATTGTTTATTGTTTTTATGTAAATGTATGTATTTGTCTCACAAGCTATTGACACAGACTAGTTCTTTCTGGGACGTTTCAGCACTTTCTAGGTATACTAGGGTTATCACTATTGCCAGTAGTTTGTCAGACAATTGCACACATTCACACAAGTGTATTTTTCCTGCACACTAAGTTTAGGCACTATTTAAATTTATATTACAATAGATGCTGTTACATTTTCATGAAAAACAGTCTGGACACTTACGCAGAACACTTTGAATGCATCTGGAAATTAAAACTTAACATTAAATGTATTTCCTTGCTCGAATAATCCTCTTTGCCTAAGCTCTTCATTGATAGTCAGGTCTAAAAAGCAATAACCTACAGAGCTATTCAGGGCCGTCCTGCAAGTAATGAGTTTAATGGTTTCACGTTGTGAAGTCCTCGGGCATCTGTAAATAGCTGAAAATCTGTATGTGACATTTAATTTAATAGTGCAGACGGCCCATACAGATTCCTAATAAAACCCATGTTCTTCAAATTGCTGAACTGGCAGAGGAGATTCAGCACATTCTCTCTGCATCGACTTTTTTTTAATTTCAAATCTATGTCCAGCTTTTATTTCTCCTGAGAATAACATTCAAATTCTGGTAATGCATTACCATTATAATGAACATGGATGGAAGAGTATTCACTTTAACAAACTAGAAAGAAATTTATTAGAACAAGATGGGCGACAATTTCAATTTGTCTTCATCTGTTTCTACAGCTGTTCACTCTGTGCACCAGGCTTCTTCTTTTAATGAAAGGGATTGCAAAATATGTGCTTATTTACTGAGGTACCTGAGCGAATGCAAGTGATGCAAAGTTATAATGTCCGAGGCCAAAATGTCATAGCTTCAGATACAATCACAATTCATCGATATTACCGAAAATACTCCTTTGTAGAATAAAGATGATTAAGGATGTATTGGTACTTTCATTCACTATATCGACTTTTTACTTTTGACGTATGGCTCACAATGAACGCTTGTTCTCTTATTTGCTAGCAATTTGTTACACCAATTACCTGATTGTTACGTATAGAATGGGCTGACTAGATAGGCCTTTTGATTCTGATCTAGGGTTATGTGTTTTTTTTCTTTGAGATTTATATCTGATTCCTTACTTTGTTTCAGTGACAACGATCGTCATAAACAATACGGATTTATTTTTAGACTATTTACCAACATTACTCTTTCTTCAATTTCTCTATTTTACCTCTACTGCTTTTATCCTTTCTTGTTGACATTTTTGTCATTACACCCTTGTCTTATTCATAGTGCTCCACCTAACCCTAACTCTACAGAGCAAAACAACATTCTGATCATTTACACAACTTGTGGTTAACATTCATGGATTCTCTTTCACCTCTTTGGTTTTTCCAATAAATTAGATTATTGTCTAAAGTGGCATTGTCTTAGATAATAATGTCTTAAAAGTCATCCACTTCACTTCTCATGACTAGTTTCTTCATTATTGAACCTACCCAGTCACACTCTGTCACGATCTGCTTCTTCAAGGGGGCTTGATATGAAACTAGTTCAAACCTACCCCAGCAGAATTGTGTAGTTCCTGTTCTCTGTCGCACAATAGATGGCTTCTGAAGAGGGCAAGGCTCAAAAGGTACTGGCAGAGAATAATGCATACAGGTTACTAGTGGCCCATGGCAAGACCACTCCCCAAGTCAGGATACAACACACACAAATAGTCTCACACTGTGGATATGTGAAAACTATCTCTCTACCTTTATTGAATGATCAAAACAACATATTTATACTCTCCAATACCACACCCTTGTGTACATTTGTGTACGTGTGATGTCAGCCCATCTGGCTTGCAACCTTTGGCTATCAAAGCTCTTGAGATCAAATTCACCAGATATATATACCTGGCTAGTGAAAAAACCTTTATGTTAAACTCAAGTGTTTGCTTAGGACTACTTGAAGTACACACATCTGTCTTGACCCATGGTCTGTATGTGTGAGTGTGCAATGATCTGCAGATAACTTCTGTGCAGAGCATTTCTACCAATTCCACATATGTTCTATATAACATTTTCCCTCTTATAATATATTAAAACTAGGATACATAATAACCATGTACAGGCAACATATAACCACACAATAACACATAATCACAATGTAACAATGTCATGCTCCCTTGGCCATATTTATAAATTACTGGCAATAAGAGTCCTCAAACAATTAAATCATGACACACTCTAGCAATGTTCAGAACAAAAACAGTATCATTCTGACACATACTATTCTTATTCCCCCAAAACTGGTGAGCAATGCTAGGAGTATTTTTTTTTATATAGTAAGCTAAGTACTTTGAGCTGTATCTCCAGCACTACTGCCTGAAAGTTATTACACCTTGTTACTAATCGGGAAACTATAACTATGCAGGTCCCAGCAGTGGCGTAGGAGTCAGGGAGATTTAGTAGGAGCCAGACAGGCAATTTTCAAGTAGCCTGCAAGGAAGATATTCATAGAGATACATTATACTTTGGGAAACATATTTAGAAGCCAACAGTACAAATATGTACTCCCCGTCTCCTGGGATATTTCCACCGGCAGTAGCTCCACCCCTGGGTTTCATATACTAAAGTTGTGACTTTGTTGTCACACATTCTCAATTGTTTATATATCCAGCTGGATTTATCTTTCTCTCTATTGCCTTACACACATTTTACAAAGTACAGAACAACTCTGTAATCAAAAGAAGACAGGGCTACTACCTTGAATTGTTCATGCACCAGGCAACTGAAAAAAATGGTAGATGTATATTCTTACAAATAAGGCAGATATAATGTATAACAACTGCTAGCTAATGTACTGCATGTATAGTTTCATTGACTTATTTTATGGCTCAGATTTTGCTTATGTTGATGATGCTGAATCTGGCTGATTTGTACCATTTGTCCAGTATTTTCTACCTAGAATGAATCTGTATCTGTATGAAACTGTTTAAGTTGGGACCTTACAGAATAAGTATGTATTATGTTACTAGAGACAGTCCTGGAGTCACAATAGGAGAACCATATTCCATTTTACATTATGTTTAAACATCTCACTCTGAACCATTACCATTAGAAAGTTTGTCAATACAGTTCTATTACACTAGTATTTCCTTCCCAGATTATATCACTTGTGAGATTTTTTAATAATTAAAGGACGGCTTTAGTCTGGGAAAAATTACACACATGATCAAAAAGAGCATTTTTAACAAAAAATTACATTTTCTTTAAAAGGTGCTTGTTTGATGGGTCTCCATGTTGGACTATTGCCTACAGAGAATTTCTCTGATATTTTGTTCTATTGTCAAGTGACAATTAGAAATGGAAGTCTTTCAATAGAAATTAATAATATCTTAATATAAGGTTCTTCCTGTTCCACTCATGAGTCTAATTATGTTAATATCAGTAGCCATTAAAATAAGTAATAAAAACTTTTTAATTAAATTTGTATTTATTTAATTTAAGCTTTCTAAAAAAAATGCACATGATCAGGTTCTTCATAAGGTCATGCTATAAATGTGACACTTCAGTGTTCCTTTAAGAAGCACTTAGCCTATCTTTCAGCTCTAAATCAATAAAACAGTTTGGTCCTAATTTTATATTGTTGTTATATTCTGTTCATTCACTTGTTATACGTTTATTGTGTTTTATGAAGTACTATGTGCAAAACTATATAATATGTTACACTTATATAGACTGCAAGTCTTTTCCCCTTAGGATTAATGTATCAGGAAGACATTCAGTGATATAATGCAAGGTCAACAAGAAGTTGTCATAGGTTTTGGCTGAGTAGGTGTAAACATAGCAATAATCTGTTTTCTGTGGACAGCCAAATCCATAGACTGAATATGAGCTAATACTAATGTTTTCGTTTGCTGTCTTGCAGAATGATGTACTCTCAATGTAAGGTCAATGTATTGATTGGAGAAAAAGTCCATTGATCTTAACGTTATCTTGTTTTGGTCATTTTTTATCATTTTAATCTGTAGTCCTTTAGTGAGGAGAACCCTACTGCTCACTCTTAAAGGGCTGAAATGATCAAGTAGAAATGATCAATATAAAAAATGTTCAATGTAAAATACATTCTTTGTGAAAAAGCCTATAATAATTACTATATCTCCATTTTTAGCCATTAGATAATATTTTGTCGATATAAATTCACCCTGCCTGGACAATCCACTTAGATATTTGTATGTCTATTCAGGTTGATGCTATCCAATCAATGGAAGCTGCTAATCTCTGCTTTAGATTGCATGTGTGCGAGTTTTCAATCTTGCAAGGTACTTTGGATTATAAACTCAAAGACAGGGCCCTCCATACATTGCAACGTGTTAATATTACTATTGTTTTTTGCCTTGACCTATGTATAGCACTACAGAATATGTTGGCACATTACAAATAAAGGATAATAAAAATAATTGTAAATGTAGCTTAAAGTGGTATGCAGGGCCAGAGCAAGTAGGTGCCTATGGTGCAGGACCAGGGCAAGTAGGTGCCTATGGTGCAGGACCAGGGCAAGTAGGTGCCTATGGTGCAGGACCAGGGCAAGTAGGTGCCTATGGTGCAGGACCAGGGCAAGTAGGTGCCTATGGATACCTGTCTGTGAGGGTGCCATGTTTTTCCATTGGACCGTGTTAAAACTTGGCTGCTTTGGAAGCAGGAATAGCAAAGCTTCTCTCTGAATTGTGCTTCCAATCTATCTACCTAACTTCAATATATCAATAATTCATTTAAATATTGTTTGCCTAGAGCTGTCATTTAGTGTTGTCTGGGCTATTATAAATACTTTACTATTAAAATGTCTGTGTATTTTTGGTGAGGGTGTTAGAGTAACCTTTGCTCTAACAACACAGATGTAAATCTCGTCTTCGTTTTATTCAGCAAGAAGGCAAATTGAAATAAAAAAAAGATAATCATCTGGAGTCGCAGACAGACTGAAATAATTTATTGAAGTAATGTAAACTTGTTTATAACAGAAACACTATATATACTTCTTACACTATAGATGTAAAAACACTCTGTACCAGTTAGTATGTATGTTTTTTAGAAATCTGAATACCGTATATACTCCAGTATAAGCCGACCCGAGTATAAGCCGAGGCACCTATTTTACCACAAAATACTGGGAAAAATGAGTGACTCGAGTATAAGCCGAGGGTGGGAAATGTGCTGCCCCCTGTGTCCCTCTTGTGCCCTCTGTGTCCCCCTCTCTCTCCATGTCTCTTCTCTCCTCTCCCTTCTCTCTCCATGTCTCTTCTCTCCTCTCCCTCCCCTGTGTCGGTAATCCCTTTTAAATGACAATATTTCGTTTTTACGTTTTGTTTCATAGCAATATGAGTCTTGGGTTATGGCTCAGTGTTGTCATTAAAATAAAGTGTCATCAATTGACTCATTTCAAATGAGAAAATACCAAAAGAGTTGAGGTTTAACTTTCATTTATATGAACTAATGAAATATCCTGTTCCAAGAATGTTTTTTTTGCATAAGAGAGCAAACACACTGTTATCCATTCAAGTAGGATTTTTAATTATACGCATAGACAAACAAAAAAAATAGTTTTGGATATTTACTTATGCACCATAAATACCTATATTATTCTTTAAGAAAATCCCTCTGTCTCTTCCGACACCCTAAATGACCTTGGTTGAAGGGACATCTGAATCATGTCTCTATATCCTCTCTGATTGCTTTTGTTCTGTGTTGTATATGTGTATTTATTAGGAAGTTTGCGCACAATGCGTATGTGTTTGTGTCCACTTGGTATTCATGGCAGAGTTATTGTAGTTTGTTGCTATGTCCTTCACCAGTGGGCCACAGCATATTGCTCCTGGTATTCCTAGGTGATCTCCCATCCAAGTACGTCCTAATCCTGCTGCGCTTCAGGGTGTTGTGACTTCTTGGTTCCCTGGCTAGACTCGAACTCAGGTCGCAGCACATTAAGCATATGTTTCTCAGACAGCATTATGGAATTGCAGTAATTCTACCAAATAATGCTTCTTTTTTCAATAATGTGTTTCCATCTTTGGCCACTTGTTCGGAGGTATTCTGGTCAGGAACACCATTAGATTGTAAGCTCTTGGAGACAGGATTTTCTTAGCCATTTACAATAGACTCTCAGTTATCTGGCCCCACAGGGATTGGTAGAATCGGCATAAATGTAGTTTCTGTTTGTTTGAGCGCTACATATAAAAGAGGCCTAGATTAGCTGCACATAGGATGCCCTGCTAAGTATATTTGTCAGTGAGGGCTGTTCTAGCAGCAGCTGCTTTCACTCCTCACTTACACACAGGTACATTCAGCTGGAGGGTGCGGTGCTGAACCTGGGGAATGTAACGCCAACACTGCACTGGCTCAGTCACTCATGCCTGTCTGTTTCCAGGTAAAACTGGGATGTACAGTGGATGAAATCTAGGTGCCTGTAAGCATTTTGTGGCATAACAACCTGGCATTTGTTGAGCCCTGTAACATTTTATTTTTATTAGTAGTTTTATTTAGTACAGTATTCCGTTTTTTTCTGGTTGCTTGAGAGTTCTGGTTAACTGAAAGTCTACTGTATATATATATATATATATATATATATATATATATATATATATATATATATATATATATATACTATTTATCTTTACATGGCACCTACAGTTGCTTATTTTGTAATGATTGTTTTTCTCACCTGATACTACTGTACAGATTTTAAAATAATCCTAAACTGTTTGCAGCACTTTTAATCCCACCTACTATCTACTAATATCAATGCTCTGAGAGATGCTCTGTAAAATGGCTAAATAGCATTTTTCCTTTCAGCGGTTTGTCGTGATGAGTTGACAGAAGATTTATAATTTCACTACAAACATTACACTCTCTTTGAACAAAAACCAAGTGTCTCACACTGGCAGTATTAAAGCACAATGCATAATAACAATATGTTTGGCAGGATTCCTTTTTAATCTTCTGGGAAATAATTGTTTTAATAATGTATTAGTTTGCAGTATGGATTTTCCTGTTATACACATTTTTTTGTGCTGAAACCTACAAAGGCTTTGCATAATACAAATATAACTGTCCTTTTTATTCCCATGAAAGGAAAACTTTAATGTAGACATGAATCAAGATATTTCTATAATAAGGAAAGTACATTATGATTTTCTCCCATCTTAATTAAACTACTGGGAATATACATACATTCAAAGAAGTTAATGACGTATTCATGATTATCAAAGCTATGACTACAAAGTGAGCATAGTCAATATGAATTATGGTGGTAGGCTCTCTGTTGACTTCATTGTTAGGAGCCCATGACCACAGATAGATACAGACCTGTGTGAGTGAGAGAGGGAGTGAGATACAGAGAGGGAGCCACAGATAGTGAGCCACAGCACAAAGAAGGAGAGGGGGAAAGAGACACAGTGGAGGGAGAGGGGGAAAAAATAAATGGGGGGAGAGAAACAGGGGAGGGGGAAAAGACACAGGGGAGGGAGAGAGACACCCAGGGAGGGGGGTAGAGACACAGGGGAGTGGGGGAAACAGAGGAGGGGGAAAAGACACAGGGGAGGTTAAGGAGAGACACGGAGGTAGAGGGGAAAGAGAAATGAGGGGAAGAGAAATAGGGGAGGGACAAAAGACACAGGGGAGGGAGAGAGACACCTAGGGAGGGGAACAGATACAGGGGAGAGGGGGGAAAGATACACGGGAGGGAGAGGGGAAAAAGATACAGGGGAGAGGAGGGAAAGATATAGGGGAAGGGGGGGGAGACATGGGAGGGAGAGGGGGAAAGAGAAACAGATGAGAGGGAAAAGACACAGGGGAGGTAATGAGAGACATAGGAAAGGGAGGAGGGGGGAAAGAGGCACAGGGTGGGGGAGAGAAACAGGGGAGAGGGGAAAGAGACATGGGGAAAGAGATACAGGGGAGGGGGAAAGACATAGGGGAGGGAGGGGAGGAAAGAGACGCAGGGGAGGAGGGGAGAGACACAGGGGAGTAGGGGAGAGACGCAGGGAAGGAGGGAGACACAGGGAGAAGAGACATGATGTTTTTCTCATCCTAAGGGGGATATTTTTCCCTAATGAAGGGCACAAGTGAGCTAAAAGAGGTTGCTCTCTGAGTAGTCAACCAGGCCTATAGGACAAACTTACTTCAGGTATTGTCCATTCTCAGATTGAACATCTCTAATTTCGTCATTGTGTATGCAAATGACCCTTATGGGTTTTTCTCGAGGCCCACAGAGGCCAAAACACATCTGGGTTAGCTGTTTCTCCTGTTCAGGGTAGAATTCCCTGGTATTTTGGGGCTGGATCACTCTTTTGAGTGAGACCAGACTGATATACTACAGGATATTTCTCCCTGTGAAGGGCACAAGTGAGCTAAAAGAGGCTGCTCGCTGGGTAGGTAACCGGACCTATAGGACAAACCTACTTCGGGTATTGTCCGTTCTCAGTTTGAGCATCTCTAATTTCATTGTTGTACATGGGGGAAAGAGACACAGTGAAGGGTCGAAGAGATACAGGGGAGGGGGTGGGGGAAAGAGACACAGGGTGGGGGAAAGAGACACAGGGAGGGAGTAGAAAGAGACACGGGGAGGGAGGGGGGAGAAAGAGACATGGGGAGAAAGAGACATGGGGAGGGAGGGGGGAGAAAGAGACATGGGGAGGGAGGCGGGAGAATGAGACACAGGGGAGGGAGGTGGAGAATGAGACACAGGGGAGAAAGGAGGGAGAAAAATAGACAGAGGGGATGGAGGAGGAGAAAGAGACACTGGGAGAAAGAGACACGGGGGAGGGGAAGGGAAGAGACACAGGAGAAGGGGGACACACATCAAATATTATCCCGTTAATTTTGACAGGCAAGTAACTAGTATGAAATAATATCTTAATAGTCAGTCAGTTCCAGTATTGCTGGTCTTGTTAGTATAATGTCTATCCTTCTTTTTAGTTTATATATGTTGAATCATATACTCCCAGCAGTACTTTTTTGTTGGATCTATAATAGAGTGGATATATAAAGGGATTCTTGTGTAGTTTTATTAAAGGATTACGGCGGTGCCATTTTTTTCAGTATGGTCTTTATAATAGTTTCAATGGGTAAAATATTGTTAGAAAGTAAAATGAAAAAAAAACACCCTTTCATTTATTGTAGTAATGTATGGCATTGGTTAAGGTAGTTGATTATGAACGGTCAATACCATGAGTGTAGGAGCCAACGAAAATCTGGGGGGGATACCACATATAATAAAAAGATACAGCTCAACTACTTCTCTAAAAAAAAATCTGTTGGGGGGGTGGGTTGTCCCCCTCATCCATCTCATCCCTCCAAGTTCCTACACCCATGGTCAATACAATGATTCAGAAGTGTTCAATCTAAACTGAAAGGAAACAGAACAGGATAGCTAGCCCAGCTGTCCTTCACAACTTGACTTCATCTCAAATTGTTTAAACACAAGTTATAAATGAATTGTGCAAAATTAACTACTGCTCATTAATCATCTCTAAGAAGTCTTTATTAAAAGATAACTTAATTCAGCACAATGTGGACAATTTCACTGGAAGAACTCCTAAATACTCCTAAAGTGTTTAAATTCTTCTTGAATTTTGGAAATACTTTTATTTTTCACTAAAATATATTTAAAAAAAGATCTATTATATATGTGAAAAACGGCCTGCTCCATTTCTGAGAACAGGGGCTTGGTCCTGCTTTAGTACTTCAACCAACCCGGTTGCAGGGGTGTCTCCCCCATTCAAGTCAATGGTAAGGTTTTTGTCATACTGTTTAGTATTTCCAGTGTGAAGGGAACATTGTGGTTCTTCAGAATTTGACTATATCTCTGCCAAGTTGCAAGACACCAAACTGTAACTGCTAATCTCATACACCCGAGAACACTTATTCATGCTTAGAAGCTAATAATAAACTGGTATAATAAACATATATATTCAAATATATGTCTATATTTTGAATATAGTGACTTGGCACTTATTTTATAATTAATAGTTTTTCCATGTCACATTCATACTCATTTACATATTTTTATATTGTGCCTGCATTACTCACATGAGCTCCTCATGATATGCCATTTACATTTAACAGAGACAGTCATTATTTTTTTTGACCAGCACAAAATTCAGGTTTCTGAATTATTCTCTGAAAATTGAGACCAGTTCAGTATATCATTTGAGATCATGAATCGCATTAGGAGTTTATTGCTCCAAGCACTGATCCCAACAAACAAAAATGTAATCCTTACCACATCTATCTGTTGAGACATTGAAGACTGGGACACACCTAAAACAAGAAAGCTTTGGGTTATCTGGTCAATGCAGTGCAACCTGAGTCAAGGGGGAAGCTGTGCTATCAATCACAACCTTCCTCCATAAAACCTCACACGCCGAGCAGCACTCTGCTAATTACTAATTCAACAGCCATTGGGCAGAATAGACTGCATGTAAAAAAAAAAGATTTAAAAGATACACTTTTTTTTAGTTGTTAGTGTAATTTAAAAAGAAAATAGATCTTTTCAACATACGGTCTCGTGCTCTTTAACACCGCTTTCACTTTGGCCCTTTAATATAACAAAATAATTGTTCAAGTTAGTCTTCAGCAACAACTCATCCACTCTAGTATAGATGGGTTAAATCATACATTTCTTTTTTTTTTCTGCATTATAGTTTTTCAGTGTCATCAGAAACTAAATTAACCTGAAAGAAAATAACCCATTTAAAACATTACAAAACACAGATAGGTATTATATGTTAATTGTATGATAGAAGATGAAAATTAAGTACATGTTTAATAGCCTTAAAGGGACTATGTCAAGTGCAAATGATCAGCTCCTGAATACTTATTTGCTACTTTGATGTGCTAATTAGAATCATTGTATGTTGTCATTTATTTTAGGATCCATTCCCCCACCCTTATCAGTCACTTCAAGTCACAAATTAGCATACCAAGTCACATATTAAAAATCACATCAAAAGCTAGGAGAGGTACTTTTGACTGATCAGTCTCTATAATACATAGCTTTAGCTGCTGTGGCAATAGACTGTAGCACTTTGTACTCATGCTAAGCCATGAGATCTGCCAAAAGATCGAACATGGACCATGGACCTGACACCAGAATAATATATTACCAGTTTTAATACTCTTTTTGATGACGTGAGTGATGCTTTTCGAAATGTGGATCTTGTTGTCTAATTGAATCCTTGACCAAGCTTTTCCTTATACAACTTTCTAGTGTACTGCAATGTATTCAGATTCTGAGATGTCTCCTTCTAATATCTCGTGAAATTATCAAATTACATAGCATTTTATCCCGGCTCTCACATGTATTCCAAGCAAGTCACCTTCATTATATTCCTGTATGATCAAATCGGGTACCTTACATTCCCATTTTATCAAACCACTCTCATCGTTCCAACTTCACTTTGCAACTCTGACTTGCCTCCCAAATGCCAGCCAAAATACATCCATGTGCCAATGCCTTTTCTAATGCTGTAGGTTGCTGAGCCCTAGGTTAACCCATATGTAAAAAACAGATAATTACTGCATTTGTCATAATCATTGCATGACCGTATATTGTGGTACCTGGATAGTAGTTAATATGCATGGAAACATTTACAAAAATATTATCAACTGTACCAAAGCAACACAATAGAGTAATGATAGGAGTAAAACATTTGTGTGAAAATCTCACGTTCTACATTGTGTCAGCAAATGAGCTAACCAAGGTTTGGCCGTGCAATTCAGTTGCTACATCAGATCAAGCCTCAAGATAATATTTGTAATAGGCATGAGATAAAAAATCATGCTCTTGGACACCAAACTGGTTATTTATCTAAGTCTTCCTGGCAGTAAATTGGTGGAAAAAAGCCGCATTTGATTGAAAGAAAGTGGAGTTTAATCCATGTGGTGCTGTTCAGGCCCCAGCATTCCATCCCTTTGACACAAGGGAATCCTTACTTAATGTCTCCATAAGGTGCTTATTTCCATGTCTGTACCCAGATCGGCGGCATAAAACTGTGTATTTTGGAGACCTTAAAAGAATTATGATCTTGAGAGAGACATACAATAGAGATTTGTGTATCTTGCAATCTAATTTGAGAAAAAAATGTATATTTATACTGCATGTACCACGAGTCTGAGAATTTAAGATTTATTGACTTTTGAAAAGCCCCAGAAAATGAGAGACCAAAAGGGGATGCCCTTGTGAATTAATTATGTGAACAGTATTAGCAATGTGACTGGCCATAAGTCAAGGCAACAAAATGAATGGTCAGGGAGTATCACTAGGATGCTAATTAACTATACACAAATCTTTCAGGAATAATAGCTAAAGATAGAAAAGCAGAGTGTGTGGTTTCAGCATTTTGTGCTGTTTTCAGTGTATATGTGCATATATTTTTTGAGAACATTTTTAATAAAACTTTTAATAACTTTTTTTATTATAACATAAGATAAGAATGAAGTTAAATACGTATTTATAAATGTAAACAAAACAATAATTAAAATATTAAATTAACAAAACATAATCCCCATAATGCTGTATGTCATCAATTATAAAAACACATAGGAACTGGCAACCCACTCCAGTATCTTTGCCATGAGAACCAAGTGGATCAGCATGGTGTGTTGTCCATGAGGTCACGGAGAGTCAAACACGACTGATCGATGCCATTTACATATATATAATGTTTAAATTTAATTAGACTATGTATAATTAACTGGATTAGCATCTGTGTTAAAAGTGATAAACTTGAGACAATACTGGTTGCTTTACAAGTGAATAAATGCAAATTTGTTATAGGATCTTTAAATGGACACATACAGTGTCCAAATTTGTTAACATATCATTCAAAATAATAAAGTGCATAAAACTGATAAGAGATGTGGGATTTTGTATTAATTCCCAATACCATTCCCCTTAAGTTAAAAGACCACTGTAGTTTGGTAAAAACTTCACATGCCTGTGAAATATGAAATTAAATAACAATAGCTGCTATGCAAGATGGGAATATAACAGGACTTTTAGGGAATGTTTATATTATATTATTATATTAATATTTTGATGACGGATTGTGTTAAGAGGATTTCATCTTGGACTGCTAGCCTTTCTGTAGCATGAGTGGGAGGGCTGTCTTATGGGGCCTTACTCTGCCACTGAGATCTCTCAAGGGACATTAGAGGATGCTTCAACATAAGTGAATAAAGACCTTCTCTGTAAGAACGGTTTCTCACACTTCTCCAAGGTTTGTAATCCTTTTACAAAGACAAAATGTCTCTGATCATTAAATCAAAAATGAATACAATATGTTAAATTATTTATTTTAAATTGTGTAAAAAAGGTTTTGCTCATTATGAAGTCAAATTCTTAAAAATGTCATACTATAAATATGACAGTTCAGTGCTCCTGTAACTCTGCTGACTCCTTTACATGAATGTTCATGCGCCGATCCCCAATGGCACTCGATGTTTCAATTTCCAGGGAAGAAAAATGCTTACAAGAATATTGGTTAAAGTCTTTCTTTTGTATAATATACATGCTGAGAGGGGTCCTGTGGACACAAGTCTGGCACATACAATCCTGTATTGCATGGCAAGTACTACGATAACTAACAATTGCAACATTTACTTATATTTTTAATGTGTAACACAAATAAGATCTGTTCCATGTCCTTTTTTATTGTTACATTTTCTTGTATAGTACCAACCTATTTCACAATTTCGCACAGTAGCACATGGTATAACAAATGATGTAGCAACAAAACACAAGAGTTGTTTTGGGGTGGCTCAAACCTACTTTAACAGTAACAATTAAATGATCTACTGTTGATAATTATAGGAGTGCTGTGGTCAAGATATTGATCAGTAGAAAAATAGATTACACAGCTGCATAACTTTTACATAAAATGTAGCAAAGGATATACATTTTCCTGTTTTAAAAATTAAAAAGAATCATTTTCCAAGTGTAGCTCTTCAGAAAAGTATATTTTAAATATGTGGCTAGAGTGGTCCTTTAGTTCCAATGTCATTAAACCAGAATGTTTACTTAGTAATGCCCAATACTGCCCTCTACCTTCCAAACATCACAATGCACTACCTAGATTTTAAGAACCCTGTTAAGTATGCATGTGCTTTCAAGTTTAAAAGAACTTGAAAGCATGAAGATAATAATTACTTTAGATACAATTCTGTTTAAAAAATAATAGACCTAGAAATATTTAAAAATTGCAAATAGAGTTCGGAGTTGGTACTACACATAAACCAACTTTTTTCCTCCTTGAATTACTCTCTTGCATTATAAGTGTCTGATATGTTCTGCATGATCCTTCAATTTTGTGAAACAGTCCAAATTTTAGTTTATGGATAATGATGGTCAGAGTGAAAGAAATTCTTTTGGTCTGTATTTCTTTATAACATAGGATGAGTGGAACTAAGATAAGGCAGTAAGGTCACCATCGAAGTCACTTAAGTAATCCAGTTCTGATAAAACACTTGGGTTCATCCATGCCCCAGCAGTATGGTTTCAGCAAAAAACTTTGATAAATGCACGCTTACTCTATGGATCGCCAGTGTTGAGTGAATCAACTTCTCTAATCTACTATGTTAATATCAAAGGCTGATTTGTTATCAGAAATCCTAGTGGTTCGCCTCTATTGACCCCTCTTTACATTTCTATAGAATAAACATATCTATACTTGGGGAAATCCTTACTGGACATCATTTATTAAAAGCGACGTAAATTACATAACTGTATTGATGGCTAAAATTTGAAAAGGACTCTTTGGCCTTTTTTTTGTTTTATATAATTTACTTTTAATTAATTTGATCATCATCAATGTATATTTCACATAATATTTACGCTCACTTAATTGTAAGAGTCGCACAGAATAATATTTTTCCAGATTCTTGAACTTCCCCTTTTTATCTATTAGACTGCCATCTTGTACATCTAACTGGCAGCAAATGACTGCTTGCTGTCTAACAGCATGACACATGTAGCCAGAACCCCCTGTCAGTCCTCTACTCACAGAATGTAGTGTTGCAGGTTACTGGTGTTCGAGAGCAGCCTACAGGAAAGATTAACCACCTTAGTGATAATCCCGAGCGTGGCTCTTGGTTAATTTTTAGTTCCTAAAGTGGCAACCCCGAACCACGCTCGGGATTACATACTTCTTCCTTCCTCCCCCTTCCCCATCCTCTTACTGTGTAATGCTATCATCCTTCCTATGCGGCACGACTTCTGGCAGTGTCCGGGAGTCCCAAGTGACGTCACTCGCACCTCAAGTCAATAGCGATTCCCGGTCACAGCCAGAATACGTGCTGCAGGGGAAGGATAATAGCATTACACAGTAAGAGGATGGGGGAGGAAGGAGGGGGAAGGGGAGGAGAAGGGATAGGGGGAAGGGGAGGAGAAGGGAAGAAGAAGGGAGAGGAGGAAGGGAAGGAGAGGGGGGAAGGTGCTCTGCAGGGGCTGGGTAACGCTATCATCCTTCCTGTGCGGCACAACTTCTGGCAGTGTCCGGGAGTCCCAAGTGACGTCACTCGCACGTCAAGTCAATAGCGATTCCCAGCCACAGCCACAATACGTGCTGCAGGGGAAGGATGATAGCATTACACAATAAGAGGATGGGGATGGGGGAGGAAGGGGGGGCAGGGGAGGAGAAGGGATAGGGGGAAGGGGAGGAGAAGGGAAGAAAAAGGGAGAGGAGGAAGGAAAGGAGAGGGGGGAAGGTGCCCTGCAGGGGCTTGGTGGGGGGGGGCAGAACAAGGCAATCTGGCCATGTCAGTATCCTTGAGTGTACCGCTTTAACACTCGGGGGTACTGATATGGCCAGACCGCCAGGAAGGTTAAAGGAAGAAATGGGTTGGGATCAGAAGATGAGAGAGGTTTATTCTCTCGGTTCCCTTAAGTATATAATCTTTATTTTCCACTTTTTTGTACTGTTTCAAACACTAATGTCAGAATTTCGTTCATGCTATGCTAACCAATACTTATTTCATACCATAAGCTATTTGAAACAATCCATTTACTGGTTATTTTATCCAAATACAGTTTTCCTTATGCTTCAGTTTAGAAAAATATCCATATCATTTTTGGTAATAATTCTACCTAGATAACATATTTTTATGGTACTGTTAAATAATAAGCAAATACTATAGTGGCATTTCTTTACTACAGAGGCATGTGAAGTCTTTACCACAAAATGACTTTCCAGCCCATCGAGCAAGTGAAATATTTATTCTGTTTTGGTTTGCCAATCCAGCAGGGTAACTCTACACTTGTAACTTAGTCGTGTGTAGTGCTCAGAAGAATACACAAGTAAACATTTTGCTATCCAAAAACAGCTGACTATTTCATTGTTTTTGGAGTTGTTCTAGTCGGTTGGATCAAGGCTGAGGTCTATCATAGATTGCATCGTAGGCCTCTACCTCTGACCGTTGCTTAGCAATGTGGTTGCTCTGCTCTTTGTAACTTGCCCCAGTGGTAGGAAGAGAGTGAGAGATGGACTTTAATAAGAGCTGCAAGCTGTATAATTTGAGAGCACCATGTTATTATAGCATATTAGTATCTTGAGGACAGATCTCTGGAATGTATCTATAAACAGATGGATGTGGTGAACCACAATTTCTGCAGATCTGACTATGAGGCCTATGTCAGGGAGCTTTGTTGTTAATATACAGTACACACTGCAAAAAGCATAATAGTGCCTCCACTCCAGTAGGCGAGAGGGGTCATCAGGAGGACGATTTGATCCACAAAGACTCATGAAGATTTAGGACCATCTTTGAAGCTGATCTGATGTTCTTACACAAAATTATAAGTCATTTTGCATTGTATATTTTACTATTGAGTAACATCCTGACAATACACACTAAAATAGGTTTCTGTAAGTGAATGGTTTATGGGATTTGATGGTTGGTGTAGTTGTGCTTAAGAGTGACTTATAGAGAGGAAGACCTGGAGCCAGACCTACTGATTACAAATGGTACTGGAAGAAGTGTCAGTCTAAAGTAGGAGTGGAATAACCATATCATTGGGCATGGTGTTGAGTGTCTGCTGCAAGATGAGCAACTGCATTTGGCTGCTCTTCGGCTCATGCTTTTGACAGAAGTGAAGAGAACATTTATAGCGTTTTTTTGCTGGAATCCCATGTCAAAGGTTCGTGGATAATGACTATGTCTGCTCAATATATAAAATGACAACTTACAAAAGCTTCCTCTTACACACTCTTTTTTTTCTAGCTTCTACATTGTGTTTGTTTTGTTAATTCTGGTTTTGTATTACCAAAAAATTGAATGATAATAGTTATAAACATGGCTCCTAATCAATGTTTAAAATGATTTGAATAAACTCCTTCCGTAGTTCTTAAAAAAAATAAAATAATAACAGATACCTTTCTCTATCTTCTTAATGAGACGTGTGTGTGTGCAGAGCGTTTTTCAGTCATGTTCGACTCCCCCTGACCTCAGGGACCGTAACACACTTAGCTGATCCACTTGGTGTTCATGGCAGAGATACTGGAGTGGGTTGACAGTTCCTTCTCCAGTGGGCCACATACAGCTCCTGGTATTCCTAGGTGGTCTCTCATCCAAGTACTGACATGTCCAACCCTGCATGGCTTCAGAGTGGTGTGACCACTTGGTTCCTTTACTGAATTGAACCCAGGTTGCAGCAGTGAAAGCATTGAATCACAACCACTAAACCACCAGGGAACCCTACTAAAAAGCAAGTCATACAAATGATTTACAAAGTAGTATAAAACTATTAAACTAATATGATTATAACAGACATGCACAGCATTGTTTATTATATACTTCAGTGTATGTCATATACTCTTTATATAGCACTCATATTATGTAATAAAATCTGTGCTATAGATAACACTTGCCCATCAGCAGAAGAAGAGCGTGGTTTGTAGAGTATTTTGAGAAAAGAGCATATAAGATGGTGCATTATTGTTGAGGGTTTTATATGTTCATCATGACTTTTCAATTTTATTCTGCAAGCTATGGGAAGCCAGTGGAGTGATTGACAAAGAGGTGCTGCAGACACTGAGCGATGATTATAAGTAGATGAGTCTAAAGGAGGCGTTCATTAAGGATTGAAGTAGGGACAGAGAGGTGATGGAGAGGCCATTTAAGGAGAGAGCTGCAGTAGTTGAGTTGAAATATGATGAGAGAGTGGATTAGGATTTTTGTTGTGTCTTGTGTAAGATAGTGACATATTTTGGTGATGTTTTATAGGTGAAAATGATACAATTTTGTGATTTATTATATGTGATGAATGAGAAGGCAGGGTCCAGTAGAGCCCCAAGACAAGGGCCTGAGAGTTGGGAGTGATGATGTCTTTGTCAACAGTCGGAGATATTTGAGGAGTGGAAGCTGTATTTATATTATGTTCTGATGAAGAACTTGAGTTGAACATGTACCAAATATTTTTATAAAGATTAAAATAAATACAGCCTTTAACAGTGGCAGACACTAGGAGGAACTGTGCGTTCATATATGATGTCTATTGAATTTTGTTGAATGTCTGCCATTGGGAATAGCACGTTTACAATATAACTAAATAGAAGAGTACACCCAGCAGGAAAACAATCCTGTTCAAGCTACATACATATTGTTCAAGGTGAAATGCCAGTGATACATGCAGCATCAGCTAAATGTAACATTTGCTGTAAAAATATTTTTATTCTCATGGATTACATAGCTACTAGCAACATACTACCACCAATTACACTAACCATTACACTGTGCTTCTGATAGAAGGTATTTGTTAAAAAAGGAAAACACAAAGCTCTTAATGCTGAATAACATTTATAATATATTATATAATGTTTTATAATATACTAGCGAAGTGCTCGTCAAAAAATGACGGCAATAGAATAGTAAGTCAAGGAATGCTGTTTGGCACACAAAGTAAGTGTTTTGGTTGTGTGTGTACCTTCGGCGCTGATTGCAAGCCTCTGGGTTGGTGTTTTTTTTGTTCTTGGAGCCGGTTTTGCGCCGATTGCAAGGCCCATGCTGATGGCGTTTTGACACTCATTACGAGTGTCTCTCCTGGTGTAGTTTTGCTTCTGTGAGCACCCTTGGTGCTCCTTGTCAGGCGTGCAGTCAACGCCTTTGGCGTTTATTGCGATGGTGTGGTGTTTTTTAAAGTTTTCTTAATGAATTAATTAATATACTTTTACCTATTTGTAATGAATATATGCATCAATCACTATGCTGAAGAGCTAACAATCTGTTTTGATGTTCCTGCAGCATACAATGTAGATTTACATTGTTGGTGACCTGAGGTGTAAGTGTCAGCAATGTGTGAAGTGTGTAGTGTAAATAGGCTGCATGTGTGAGCTGTGTAGTTCCGCATTTTGTAATGTGAATGTTAGTATGTGCAAGTTAGTGGTGTAAAATGGAGGTGATTGTGTATGTGTTACGCGGGTCTGGATGATTTTGTGTCCTTCGTAATAGTGTATTTTATACCACGTACGGTCCTGTGTAAAAGTCGTATGTGTGTGGCAGAGTTTTGCGTGTTTAGGGGACGTGTAGCCCGCAGTTTCCCCGTTGCGTTACCAACAGATTTTGGCAAGCCCGGCTGCTGACCACTATATATGTGATTGGGGAACCATCTTGGTTGACTCTGCCCCAGCATAACATAATACATTTATTTCTGCCATTTTTTTACTTACAGTCTCCTAATTCAGTTTTTCTTTTACATTTTCAGTTTTTTTTTTGTAGTTTGAATGCTTCTGGTAATGTTATAGTAAATTTCCTGTATCTAGCTGTGTAGTAAATCATAACTGTCAGTGTGCTTACTCTTTTTCATTGTATTTTGTAATTATTTTTATTCTCTTACATAACCATGTATACAATATGATGTGTTCTTTTACGTAGCTCATTCAAGTCTTTAGATTGCAAGTTTGCGAGTTTTCAGTCTTGTAAGGTGCGTTGGAAACAAGCACCGTGTACATTTGATTTTAAACTCAAAGACATGGCCCTCCATTCTTTACAATGTGTTAATATTGTTTTTGTCTTTATAGTGCTATGGAATATGTTAGTGCATTATAAATAAAGATAATAAAAAAGTGTGTTTTTATTTTTAGCATTCATTATGATGGCTTAATTATATTTGTTATGTTATAAGAAGAGCTTGAAACACCTGCCCTCAAGTGCTGTTAATAGGCCAGGATTCAAGGACTTCCATGCTTCCACAATTCAATCATCGAGATTACGATCACCTCTGATTGAGCAGGGATATGTTTAAAGCTGGCCAATTACCTGCATTTTTGGACTGAAATTGTTTACCCTCCACTAAAAATAATATAAAAATGATGTCACAGCTGAAGAAATGACAAGTGACATCAGAAGTCACACATAAATAGCACAAGCGATAGCCTTTTTGGGCTAACTTAAAAAATTGCAATCTCATTCTTCTAAGATATGTAATTGTAATAAAAAAATGTAAAGGTATTTTTATAAAGATGCATTCAAATCAGAAGTGTGATCGTCAGCATATTCTTTACACATCTCAGCATCATATATTGCTTTCTTATGAGTCCAGGATATGAAAGTAATATCCTTTACCCCTATTTTGCATATATGCTGACCTGATCTCTTCAGTTTTAAAATAAACATGTTTCAGATTGTGCTTTGCATGAATAAAAGAACAATATTAAAAAGAAAAAAATGGTTACGATAAGGCAAAATTGATAAAAACTATTTAAGCTGCTTTTTTTTCAGTGCTTATATTTGTGTTATGCACTAAAACGCAATATATTCCATTAAGGGGTCTTTTTTCTGTGGAATGATCTGTGTGTAATGTTACAACCTCTGGCAGCAGGCAGTCTGAGAAGCCTTGAAATCGGCAATATAACAGCTGTACCATAGAGTGCTCTGAAAATAATACATTGAGATTCTAATTGATTCCTTCACCTTGAAGCCAACCCATTTCTAGCTTTGAATGCCGTCTCCTTGCCAGCTATATTTTAGCTACGGTAGATGCATGCGTAATTCCAGTTATCTCCAGTGGGTATTTGGATTTTCAAAGACGATGTGTTAAAAAAAGTGTTTGGATGTATTACCATCTGGCAAATATTTATTGGATTTATAGAGGGAATGACATTCAGAGATGAACCAAAGGGAATTTCAATTTCAACGCCTATTGAGGTACACCAGGCTCATTTATCTTTTCTGCTTGACTCGGCATATTCCTTGTTTGGAGGAAGTATCAGGATGCTGGTATGCTATTTAATGTACTCCGCTCAACTCGTCTGGTTTGATATTGATACAACTCAGCAAATTTCCAGAGGCTCTTGTTACCATTGCTCTCACTGTACACATCACCACATCTGATTTCAAGTAAAATACATCACAACTAGACGATGCTCATACTTCTGTACGCGATTAGTCTTCTTAACATAAATGTCACAGCTTTGCTTTCAACACACATCATAAAAACAACAGTGATTGTTGAAAAATGGTTTATTAAAGCCGATATTTCCTTTTGGGACTTACTTTTTACATTCAGTTTGGCAGCTGACAAATGTGTTCTAATTTTAATATTATTCAGTGGTAGAAAATATTCTAAATCCCCTACAAAGGTGGTTATAATCATTCACAAATAATTTTCTGCAGCATGCCTAAAAATGAGGCTTTAGTGTGTTTTTTTTGTTGCTTTTCTTTGAGCTCTACACATACATTAACTTAAGTTAACATAGTGATTTGCTATTTTTCTGATGATTGTATTTACTTAAAATGCACTTAATATTATTCCTAGAAATAGGATTTTATACATAGTATGTACAGTATGTATGTCTACAAGTGGTTAGTAAAGCTATACAGGAAATATGCTGCCTACATTTATACGTGTTTGCCATATTTTCATCAAAAGTATATATATTATAGGGCAGGGGTGTAGGAACCAAAATAATTCTCGGGGTATACAGCTCACTTGATACACAGGACACTTAACCGCTTCTATTCGCATATTAAACTAGACATCTTGGGGGAATTTGTCCCCCTCATCCTCTCCAGTTCCAACACCCATGTTTTAGGGTTACTTTCATTTGATTCAATGTACAAGTTGGCTAGGAAACAACGTCCAAAGGCATTTTTTTACCTGTGTGCTTTTACTCTCTTTATGAAGAATGCTAACATTTTTAGCTTGGGATTTTTTTAGTAAATATGGCCCACAATTTCAAGTACATACCCCACCACTGCACCTACTTTTATTTTGGCTAGCTACCCTCTAGGCACAAGTGCTAATAGGTACTATAATATATACATAATCTTAGAAACTGTAGTCTTGAGACTTATATTGTTTTATGATAATGTTGTTTGGTAGATACTTTGTCCATCTTCAGAGATTTTTTGAAAGCCATGATATCCCTAAATTATCCTTTCTAGGCCCAAGACTAGTTGACCTAACCTAGATATATATGTGCAGCAGTGGCAGAGCGACTGTTGGTGCGGCAGATGCAAAGCACAGGGGTCCACAACAGGCAAGGGGCCCATTGCTACCAGCATGAGTCTGTAGAAATGAGGGGCTCCTCGAATATTAGAGGAGAGGGGCAGGTAATTATTTTTTATAGAAAGGTGATTTGATCACCATACTTACATATGTTTTCGTTTGACTTTATTATTGACCCACACAGGCACTTCCCTTGTAAATGGGGGCCCCAACATTAAATTGCCACAAGGCCTTCCATGTACTACCACCCGTTAAAGTACATCATACTCTTTCACTATGATTATGCTATCCTGACCCTGGCACAATGAACAAAGAAGGTTTGATGAATTAAGATTGTTTTGAAAGTTGATAGAGTAGATGGACTAAAAAGCTGCTATTGATTCTAATGTTTTATGTGGATGAGAATTTTTTTATGCTGCCTCGAGATATGATAGACATTTATATGGTTATGAAATAATCCCTGTATTGATTATTACACAAATCATTTTTATTGCTCCTTTTGAAAATTGTCAGATTGATAAAACAATAAAATCTAGTTAAGTCTTTAGACACATAGGTTTTGAATATTCTTTTTTTTTTAATCCAAAATGTCAAACATTTCATTGAAGGAAAAGATTAGTTGGTAAACCAGCTTCTGACAACAGCTGCCAGATATGCGGCATGGATGAAATGTCAGCACCTAATGGCTCTATTGGAAACTGCAAGTAGAGCGAAACGCAGCAACCACACCACAAATGCAATGGACGACATTGGAGTCATTTTTGATTACACCAACATTAAGGCCATCAAAACATATAAACAATTGTATTTGTACAAAATGCAGTAAATAAATCTGTTTTTCTTCTTAAAACACTTTTTTTAGTCTTGCCGTATAAATTATAGTAAGAAAAGGAATTTGAACATAAATTACCAATAATTATAATTATGCACCAGAAAATCGGAATATAAATGACTGTGAAATCTGTCCTAGGGAAATTGACCTATCATTTTACAAGAATTGGAAGAACATACTCTTATCAAGTGTGGCAATAGTTCAAACTGTAAAAACGGCTACCCAGGGGTGTGTATATTTGAGTACTATCTTTTTTCTATTTTTTCCCCTTGAACTTTACGGGTGCGGCTTATATGCGGGTGCGGCTTATATTCGAACCAATACGGTACTATATAAACACAAATGATTTGAGATATTGAAAGAAGAAAGGAGCTACAAGTTGGAGGTGCACACATTCAAATGGCCTAGGGCAGTATAAAGCGTAAATATGCCCATGGCGCTTCCATTCATTTGTGTTGCACGCATGGTAACGGTTAGACGGTGTTTGATTAACAAAATGCTGTTTACAATTATTTTTTTGTATTATATTTTTGTATGGTCCTCCCCTCCATGTACTATTTATTGTCTTATTGATTTCATTATTAGAATGATCAGGTGTAGTTAAAGATATCAGTGACCATATTGATAAATAAAGGGACAGAGCAAAGTTATTAAATTATCCTTGTTTGTATCCTTATGTATAGGTTCCTGTAATAGTACCTATAAATAAGGATATTTGGAATTATTGTTCGATAACTGAACTTGAAATTTGCTATTTTAGTCAGAAATCACCATTTAAATTCCTCCGCCCTAATTAGTATCTTTGCCGTTTATATTTTAGTTCATTGTCCAAAAAAGTTATAAACTGTTTATGTAAGAATGGGATTCAGTTTCATAGATGGTTCTGAAAACTTGCAGAGAAAGTAAGAGAATTTGTTTTGTAGAACCATAAATGAGTTTTACAATAGAAGTCTTTACTGAAATTCAACAAAATCAAGGTAGTAAAAAGAAACTCCTAATTCAGTATAATCTCGCCGGCCAGCAGAGCACATGATTAGCACATTTTACTGACTCATTACATAGTATTAATAGTGCTAATAACTGTATTAAATTATTAACATCAGTAATGTTTATTACTATGCAGAGGCAGAAAAGAAATAAATTGAAGACTAAGGCTCTATTTAATTTGAAGTTAACTGGACTCTTGCAAGTCTACAAATGTAGGTTTTGCTAATAATTATTGTTAACCAAATTCCAAACAGATGACCTGCAGCCATTAGAACTCTATAGAAATAGCTTACTGAAACAGTTTAATTTAATGTAGTTATAATATGATTGATTTAGTGCTGCTTAGTGAGTGTATATGGTTTTAATAGTTTTTACATTTAATGAATAAAATAATATGACGTCTTTGCTACTCTGAGAGTTACGTGATACCTTTATTGGCTAATATGGTAGTTGTCAAGAATATTAACTTTCTTTGATGCATAAAAATGAATACAGGATACACATCTTCTCCGGTTAGTTTTTTAATCAGTCTTGCATGTTGTATATCATTTTTTGAGTATCTCAGCACCAAAAGAGCTTTTAACATTTCAAAGAGACTTCAACAAAGTTTCTATAAAGTATGCTTAATATAATGTCAATCTGTATTTTGGCCTCTCGTGATTGTGTCATTCAAACTCTAAATGGTGTTGGCTTGTATCTAATACACAATGCATTATGTCAAACATTATCTAATAATTGCAACTTGTAAATTACTACTCCTTAGCCATTCCAAAGTAAATCTTTCAAAATATTGCTTTCTTTAAGCCTTTGTTGTCCCAAGTGGTGGCTTATTCATTAGTGGTAGCCAAACAACACCCAAAATATAAAAATTGCCCATACAAAGTTGTTCCTATCTGTACCGTAGGCAGGTCCTGAGTCGTCATGCTCCTCCCTGTGTGACTCCCCCAATGTGATACAGCTCTAAGTCCTGTCTGAGGGATATGAAGGAAGAGTAGTGGGATCTGTCCTGAATCTGGGACTATGGTCCGTAGAACTGTTCCTTAGAAGCTGCTGAACCCCCTCCTCACGAAGGGGATTCACCCTTAATATATGTCATTGGTAAATGCATTTATATTGTCACAGTATTGATTTGTACCTTGTCTCTGTAAAATGGTGTGCTTATTGATGGCACCATATAGATAAATATAAAAAGACTCCAAAGTGCATTCTTGGAAGATGTTGGCTATGCTGTGAGATGAATGCTCTCCGTATTCCTTTAGTATGACCTTTACCTTATTAAATATATTTCTCATTTTCATGGATTTTGAATGCATCTGATAAAGGAGAATCAGTAATATATGAAAACATTGAGCATAAGACCACCAAAGACCACAGTGCCACTGCCTAATAATGCCCTTAATAAACCATCATTGTTTTCTGGTGCTAGTTTTCCTTTTCCTATGAGAAACAATGGAATATTCAATAAGCAATTTTAATGTAATGTTGTGATATTTTGTTCAGTTTGTTCAAGATCTATGCACCATGAGCACCAAGGGGATTTATATTATACATAAAAAGTATTTGAATTTGACTTTTTTTGTTTGTTTGTTTGTCACTTGAGTTCTTTTATAGTCATGGTACAACATTTTTGTTTATGGAGTAAAAACATTTGTCGAAAAGGCAGGAATCAGGCTGGTTTAAGAATACGTGAAAATCTATATGAAAATTGTTCAATAGGTTTACAAATGTTCAGAATGTATGAGATAGTGGTGAAACTGATGTAATGGTAATACACAAATCACTTCAAATATATGCGTTAAAAAGTGTTAGACTTTAGAATACTTAAAAGGACTTTCAGAAAGTTTCTGTTAAATTATTGATATTAAGACTATTTATATGATGCAAAGTATTATATTTACGTCTTAGTTTTATCTTTTTCTGCAGTAAGAAGCTGCTGTCACCTCCTCTGTAATTTTGATTTTCTTTATACAGCAGTTTTGTTTGTTCAAGCAGTGTTTTTCTGCCAGTTGTGGTGGATGCTCGGTTTTCTAAAAATGGTTGGAGCTTTTCTTTGAGGACTATCTTTTCATTTCTTTTTCCAAAACCACTACTGATACACTGTTTTTTTTTTTACTTTTTGTTCTGGCATAAAGCTTTCTTTTTACTGTAAAAAATAAAACACAATCCATTTAGAAGATGCATACAACTACAGTATTTATTTTATTTAATTGCTGTTTTCCTATTCTTCAAGGCTCATTTGCTAAATCAAACATGAAGAAATGTACAATACACACAATCATTTAAAGTAAGTAATATGTTTCAAATTAATGAGATATGGTTGTATTAGTTAAGGTGATGACTTTTTCGCTAGTTTGATTGAAGTTGGAAATGTGCCTTTCAGTTTTAAGTCTGTATTCCTAACCTCTGAGAACTATTGAATTAAGCATTTGAAACTATTAAAGCTTAATGTTTATGCATCCATGAAAATGTTAATCAACTTCCTCTCCCAACAATCTGGTATATTTATTTAGTTCAGTGGTTCTGAAAGTTTCTTTATATATATATATATATATATATATATATATATATATATATATATATATATATATATATATATATATATATATCCCTACCTAAGTGTACACAAATTTCTCATTCGGAATGACTCTACCACTAATTAGCACACACTCAGAGAAATCCACAAACTGGTGGTCCTGAGGACGGATGTTGGGAACTACTGAGCTAGGTTGCCATTCTAAGTTGCTTAAAGCTATATATAAGTTTCCTGGGTTTCAAATGTTTGGTAAGAAACAGGCAGTGATTATCAGAAAAATATGTGTTATATACAAAAGTTCAGTGTACTTACAGAAAACTAAAATCCAGCTTTGCACACTCACAGGGAGCTTACAGACCCAAGGGCCATATTACATTTTAAGCCTGTAGCAGCACCGGTACACCCGCAAAGCCCTTGGGCTTGAAATTCGGCAGAGTTACAGAACTATTAAATTAGCCAAGCCTGCAACAGACGTGGCTAACATTGAATCCTGTAAACCGTTCTTGCACATGTTGCATGTGCAGTCGTGCCTATGATCAATTAGTCAAACCCGTAGTTACAGGTTTAGAAGGAGCCAATAGTAAAAGATATTGTCATCATTATGTCACTGAAAATGGAAGTTAGATTTCAATCCTTTATGGGTTTGAATTACGAGTTTTTGTTGTTGCATCAAGTGTGTTTTTTCTTTTTTTAAATAAGCTTAGTCAGAAGTTTATCTGTAGGTTTGTCCTCTGCCAGCCAATTGGATCTACAGACTAAAGTATTGAAGGGCCCATAGACCACCCCAGGGGGTTGGAAGGAGGGGCCACTTGACTGGGCAGGCCAGGGTATGGGTAGGACGTGGCTAGCTGGGGAAGGGGAGTCAGTTGTAGGAGTTTGGCGCCATTACCGCCATTATGCCCCCAGCTAGCCATGTGTAAGGATACCCATCCATCCCTAAAGTATTGTTGTTTAAAGTTATGTATATGTTGTTAATTTAAAAAAAAAAAAAAAAACAACGATGACTAACGGCAAATTGGAGGTATTATCTTGTATACTGTCTAAAAGCACTTGATGGTTATTATTAAGTATATATTATATGATGTCAAATTATGTTTATGTTGTTGTCACAGGGACGGTGGTGAGGGGAGTCACCGGGACAATGGTAAAATGGGTAAGATCCTACCCTACAGTGGTACGGATGTCCAACATGGTAGACCCTGGACGAGGGTTCAGGGAGTAGGGCGTACTGTTTCTGGCCAGGCTCCTCCCCTCACATGGTTATGTTAATTATTGTTATGGTTATTACATCAGTTTGTATTTACCAATAAACACTGTAGCCAGTTATCCTTACAAGAAGTGGTCTGTGTCTAATCATTATATTTAATTAATAGGTGATTGTGTATAAACCCCTTATGAGCACATACCAACTGGGCCTTGCTTAGGTCAATTCTCTGAATTTTCAATGAAGTTTAAAGAGTTTGTACTTTATATTTTTCATGCAGAAAAAACAAACTTTCATAACTTTTAAAACATTTCTTTTTTAAATGCTTGAAAAAAAAACTGTTGTATTGCCTCTCCCTTTAACAGCATTGGCTTGCTATCTATTTAATTTCAGACAGCAAATACTTATTTTTATTTGTCTTCGCCCATAGTAGCTTAGGCATTTTCACGTATTTTTCATAGTGCATGTATATATTAATGGGATCTGACTACAGGCAAGGTCTCATTCGTTTGTTTCATTCTATTTCTTATACATTTTAATACCTTTGCAGTAAGAATGCTGAAGCCGCTGCAAGAACACGGGTAATTTTGTTCTCACTTTACTTGAGACACAGTTTTCTCAAGAGAATATTTTTATATCAGTTCAGCATAAGAATAGCAATGTAAACTACTTGTTAGTCTGCAGTAACGAATATTTCGTAGCAGTGAACGCTTTCTGCACTTTCAGGAACCTGACAAATATAATATCATTAAGGGTTTGGTCTCCGAGGGAATTTTCAAGGGTATAGCTTAGCGGGAATGTATTTCAGCGCAATCAAAGTGAAAGCAATTTCAGGACAGAAAATGAACACTATTATATTTGCATGTATTGGGAATATTTATTCTTGTTACAGAGCTAGACAAATCTACCAAAGCACTGGATAAGTTATACTTTTTTATTTGAACCGGTATTTACCATTGTTTGTGCAGTAATTTGAGAATGAGTGCTTCCACAATACTTATGAACTGCTTTGATGATGTAATTAGCAACACAGTCTGTCTATCTATGGTGACAATAACAATGTACATTATGAATATCTCATATTTTAGAGGAAAATGGCTAGTGCAATGTATAGGCAGCTCTTTAAAATGAAACTAATTTGTTGTTGATGTGGTCATGTCCCTATAAGTCCTGTTGTTTTGCACCTGATATAAGAATCCTTGATTATAACCTGTCGTGCACCTTTTAAAAACATTTAAGGATATTGAAGAAAAAACAACATGTAACTTAGAAGGAATATATTATTTTGAGTCTAGTAAAGAAGACACTGGATACACTGGAAGGGATACACTGGAAATCTGTACATGAAGGATCTCAACAACAGTGATGACCTCAAAAATGTGTCCAATGTTCTGGAGCAAGATATCTTGGAGCCTGAAGTGAGATGTACCATAGGATGTCTTGATGATAAAAAGGTTACAGGAGTTAACAAAATTATTATTCAACATTCTACAAGATGATACTGTAAAAGTATTCCTTGCCTTATGGCAACAAATTGTAATACTCAACAGTGGCTAAAGACTAGAAAAGGTCAGTCTACATCCCAATCCCTAAAAAAGGCAATGTTAGAAAATGCTCCAATTATCGAACTATTGCACTAATTTCACATGTCTTCAAGGTAATTCTTAAGATCCTGTTAGCTCAGCTCCAACTACTGACCGGGAATTACCAGATGTGGAAGCCAGATTCTAAAGCCTTTGCCTGTGTGGATCACAACAATGTGGCAAGTTCTTAAAGAGATGGGAGTACCAGATAATCTCAATCATCTCCTGAGGGATCTGTATGTGGACCAAGAAGCCACATGAGAACTAAACATGGAACATCAGAATGGTTCAAAATCAGTAAATGATTTTGACAAGGTTGTATATTGTCACCTTATTTATTTAACTTATATGCAGAGTACATCATGCGTAAGGCTAGACTGGATGAATCCACAGCTGGAATCAATATTACTGGAAGGACTATCAACAACCTCAGATACGCTCATGATACTACTCTGATGGCTGAAAGTGAAGAGGAACTAAAGGGCCTTATGTTGAGGGTGAAAGAAGAGAGTGCAAAAGCTGGCCTGCTGTCCACATTGAAAAGGCGATTTCATGGCAAACCAGAATCTCAGTTTCACGCAAATAGATGGGGAAGAATTGAAAGCAGTGACAGATTTTATTTTCCTGGAATCCAAGATCTCTTCACATGATGATTACAGCGATGAAATGTAAAGCTATGGCAAGTCTGCCAAACCATTCACTGAAAGGTACGGCCATGAGGCTGAAACTCAAATATTTTGGCCATATCATGAGAAGATGATGACAGGATTCCCTAGAGAATATTTTGATGCTGGTAAATATTGAAGGCATGCAAAGAAGGGACCAGCAGAGGGGGAAATGGATAGATCAGGTCATTGAAGCAATGAGGATGAACTTGATGGAGCTCAGAGGGGTAGTGACTGTCCGGTGTGCCTAGCGAGCTGCGGTCCATAGGGTCACAGACAGTCAG
The DNA here is from genome assembly GCA_027410445.1 of Discoglossus pictus. Taxonomy (NCBI): domain Eukaryota; kingdom Metazoa; phylum Chordata; class Amphibia; order Anura; family Alytidae; genus Discoglossus; species Discoglossus pictus. Next base: position 322,788,486 of record CM050167.1, read on the forward strand.
ACATGACTGAATGACTAAACAACAACAATACTTTTGGTATTAAGAACTCTTCTCTCTAAGAAAGCTGAAACACATGTCTGTGGTTTTGTGTCTGGTTCTTCAGGACAACATTGTCCTGTTTCCTAGGGTCCAAAATATCCCAATTGAGCTAAAATAATTTGTTCTCTAAATTGAACAAACTCCAGTAGAACTATGTACAATATTAGTGACCAGGTCAATTTTAAAGGCTGGATCAAGCATAAGGCTGGATTTTTGCCCAAATTGGAGCTTTGCATTAGAAGAGTAATATAGTCTGAAGTTTAGTCGAATTTAGTAAAAAAAAATCTTAATTTGCTTTGAAGTGCCATGCTTTTTCTAAATGAATGAAATGTCAGAGTAGCCATATTAAATCTGATTATAATTGTCATGAATGGCAGAAAGAAGTAAGTACAAAACAAGGTAAAATCCCTTTGTAGATGTTGGTAGATTTGTTTAGTTTCTGTAATGGTTTTTGTAAAGTTTTTTTTTAATTTTACCACCCAAATTTGTTTTTTCCAAGAAACTGTAGTAATGTTTTAATTTAAACTTGCATGAGCATTTTTGTGCTGAAGCAAATGCAAGGTATCAAGATTATGAATGTATCTGACAACATGCTTTTGTCTTGCAGTGAACTGAATCTCTCATATTAGGATGAAAACTGTGCTGGTTTCGGGTGTAAAACTTCATTAGCTCATTAAGATTTATTTCCATAGACTTATACTTGCCTGCAAAAAAACAACCTAAAAGAAAACTATACAGCTACAGAACTTAAAAAAAGAGCAACAATGTCATCTTAATATGGGTTATCAAAATTAATATGTATACACTGAGAAACTTGAAATATAATATTATGGTTCCTTGCCGCAGTTAAGCACTTGTTACGGCACTTCTCACTCATTACAATATTCATGACGTTCCTATTGGTTCCTAGAGCCCTGTCTCATCCGTAAAGCTTGATTTGGCTACTCCCTACACAGAAATCTGTGGCTAAGGCAGGATTTATAGCTGTGGGCTGAGTGACCTAACCTGGGGGAGTAACACATTTACATTTGTGTAGTACTAGGGGGGGGGGGGGGAGTCCTGCAGTGCACTAAATTTTATAGCACTTAATTAGCATGGAGGCCATATTACGTATCACAACAAAGGGGGTACAGTTAAAGTTAATATAACACTTTGACATGTAAAAGATTGGAGGGTTCTGGCTTTGAGGTTTAGTTCATAATGAAGTTATCTAGATTTGGTATTAAATTGTGTTTAAAGAATCAGCATACTTTTTCCTTGGATTCAGCTCCCACACGCAAATTTAAATATAAAGCGCAGACTTTAGCACACCTTGGGGTATATTCTCTAGGCTTGTGTGAGCCTTCAGTTTGATGAGCCTCCCAGGTTGTTACCCAATGTCGTCTCTTTACTTACAATAGTTCTAATAAATAATAAGTTCCACAATGGGCAGTGAGCCTCTACAAACACCCTTACTGTTTTTCTGAACCTGTAATGTTCAACTTGTGTTAAATTGCGGAAATCAAGCAAACTAATTCTCTGTTAACACTCAACCTAATGCTTTCCTTGGAAACAGTTAGATTTCTTAAATGTAATTCTGTTTTCTGCAGTAGTCTGCTACGTTTTTTCTTCTTTATTATAGTTGAAAAGAAGGATCCGAAAAATAGCATTAAAGTAGATCATGAAATGTATATTAGTGTTTTTTCTTGATACTTTTGTTCCTGTGGCTAAGTGATTTTCCACTGAAACAGATATTTAATTAATTAAATGTTCCCATTTCTGATTTCCTGATAATTCCATGAAATATGCTGCCTTCTGGTTTCCATGCATTTACGAAACAAAATGTGCCTTCCCCAGCTGTTCCATGTACAACTTAATTTTCATGTCATATTAAAATAATTTAATTTAAAGAAAGGAACTATAGGAAACATCTTGCCATAACACATTTGTTTGTGGTACTTGTGTAGAATACATACTCAAATGGAGCTGTGCCATCTTATACTCTATTCACAATGAATATAGTGATGCAGTATGACTCCTGGTAAACGTTTGATTAGAAGTAGTCAGCACATCTGGAATGATTTACAGACACATTGCCATTTGACAATTACTGTACATTATTCAGTATAAGATTATAGCTAGAGGTAGAGGCGGCACTTTGCCTTGTGACAGACATAACACATGGTTTACAGCTTGTTTGTAATGGTTTATATTTAATATAGATCCCCTACATCCACTGCGAAAATAACACACCCAACTCCTAAATACTGCAAATAATTAACGTGAGTTCAGTTTCCACTTTCGGTGGTGTGTAACAAAACTGACTGACATTTTAGATTTAGTTACGACTCAAGGGAAGCTTATATAGCAGGACCAGTCATCCTGAACTATGCATCCTCCTAGTGAGTGATGTCAAGGTAATGGACTCATTATTTATTGTGATCTTCAGCCATTGTAAAAAAGGGTTCCAAAGGCTCTTGACTTCTTACCTAGTTTGTCTGGAGAGGGAGAATAACTGGTATTGTTGTTCTGTAACTTAGCTCCCTTCTTTTCAACTGTATTCTCTATCTTGAGTTCATACCTACATCCCAACGGTCAACTTCTGTCTGTCCATCTATCTATCTATCTATCTATCCATCTATCTATCTATCTATCTATCACACTGCTAAACTGAAAATGGAAATCTAAAGAATTATTACAGATATCCAAATGTGTTCCTATCTACTTACTTTGAACCTATACAGAGTACAGGTACATAACACTACGTAAGCCTATACATAACTCACTGTTTTATGTGTTTTGGTTGCTAGAATAAGAATGACTATATCACTGCCTGCATTGTATCTGCTTGGTATTCAGTTTTGTTGCATGTTAATATTCATCAGTAAAGGACATAAATCCAATAAAAGGTATCACAGACTGCCACTCTCTTTGTGTTCTCCAGTACCAATTAGTGGTTTATAAAGTGTGATCTGTGGGTCATTAATGGTCCCAAAGATTCATTCTGGTACCAAAGTAATTTTGTATTTGTATTTGTCGTTTAGTCGAGTCAGACTCTCTGTGATCCTATGGACCGCAGCACACCAGGCACATCTTGTGTCTGGTGGTGCCTGACCATCAGCGTTTCATGGCTATGATATTGGAGTGGGTTGCCAGTTCCTTCACATGTACTGTGATTTGTCTGACCTCTCTGCTATCACCTGTCAAACTTGGGTGACCCTACATGGTATAGCTCACAGCTTCATTTAGGTACACAAGCTCCTTCACCACTACATGGTAGCGATCCAGAAGGGGACCAAAGTAATATATTAGTATAAAGAGGTGTAGTGCCTAGTTATTTCATATATTTCATTTCTTAGCAGTGCATGGTGCCTTTACAACATAACATAGAGCAGTATAATTATTACAAAACCAGAAGAAAAATCATTAGGAGGTCACGAAGACCCACAATAATTTTTCAGTCATCCTTTGGAAAATAACATCTGCAATTAGGTAATCATTTTTATTGTACATAAAAAACTTTTTTAGAAAAATCATATTTAAACAGTATGGAAATGTATGAAATATAGGGTAACAACAAATTGCCTCTATGGCTTCTATGCATCACTATGGCCCTCTCATACCAATGGAAGCCTGATTAAGGGGCATAAAATAGCAAGTTCATTCAAAGTTTAACCACACTAAATTAATTTTAATGACTTTCAATTACAACGTTCTCAATAAGACCACAATTATAACCTTCTGTCATGACCTCTTTCTCATTTTTATATATATATATATATATATATATATATATATATATATATATATATACTGAATTTGAATCTACCTACATATTTCTCAGGACTTGGCAACGTTCTCTTGCTGTAAATGTATTCTATAATTTTCTTCACATATGGTATGAGCAGGCCAGACTGTTTTCTTCAAAGCAAATATTCTTCTGGGAAATCAATTGCACTTTCCTTTAATATCTACTGTTTTTCAATGACCACCTACTATTTCCCATCATCTGCTTCCTTATAATCATATTCATACAATGAATCTGTTTTCCTTCTACTGTACATTCTCTGTACTATCTGAAGAAAAATAATGCCCTGGTGCAATGCTAATGGATATCTGGTATGGTGGCTTCATAAAAGGAAATCAAAAAAATCAAACTATTCAAAATTCTCAAGGCAATGGTCCCTTTTATAACCATAGAAATCAAAAGGATACTCTATAAAACATCTGTTTACATGAATATATGAGTTTGTTATACACTGAGCAATGTGCATATTATTATAGTTATTGTAGAAACATATGCACATGAGAATTTATTAACATATGAAAACAATCCAAATCAAATGACCCTTTTATATCAATGTTGTGAGAAAGAAACAAGATTATTGGATGCAGCACATTAGTTTATGGATATATAGACTGGGGAGAGGAGGGATTTTTGAACCTATTGCTAGATGCGTTATTTCATCACATATATAGTTGTGAGCGTACGAGTTGTTGCTAACGCTGCGGGCTCGCGAAGCGAGGGCCGGGGCTCGCGCAGCGCGCGAGGGCCGCGGCTCGCGCAGCGAGTCGCGGGCCTCGCGTAGCGAGGGCACTGTGCCAGGTTCTCAGTTGCTGGCATGGAGCGCCGCAGGCGCTCCTTGCCAGCAACTGAGGACCCTCGCAAAGCGAGGGCCTCAGTTGCTGGCTTGGAGCGCCGCAGGCGCTCCATGCCAGCACCTGAGGACCTCGCAAAGCGAGGTCTTCAGTTGCAGCAACTGCGACCCTTCCAAAAAAAAGTTTACGTCGCAACACATTACGACACTCGCAAACAACATACGACACACGTTCACACACATTACGACACTCGCAAACAACATACGACACACGTTCACACACATTACGGCCTCGCAACACTCGGACGCAGCTCGCGAACATTACAAAATTACAAACACAATACATACACACAGCACATACATAAAAACCTTACCTACACAAACAGGAAGCACCCAGGACCTCAAAAATGCAACTTACAACTTAATTGCACTCAAAATAAAAGAGTTTAGACACTAAATAGTTTGTTAAGCGACACAAAAAATGGCCGACGAATAAAACGAAAACGAGGCTACACACGCAAACACCATACGAGACACGTTACCACACATTACGACTTCGCAAACATCGGACGCAACACGCCGACATACAAACATTTAAAACTTAACAAAGACACACAACAAACACATAAAAAGCTTACCTACAGCAAGAGGAACCAGCCAGCACCTCAAAAAAACAAGTTACACCTACATTTAAATCAAAATAAACACTTTAGACACTAATACCATCGCTAAGCGAGAGAAAAAATGGCCGACGAACAAAACGAAAACGAGGCTTCAGACGTAACTACACTACACTTACTCGCAATAATGAAACACATACTATGCGGAACGTATCACAATCATATTAAACACCATTTTGAACAGTAATACGCCTAAAATGGCGGATGGAACGCAAATTGTAAGCTGGAACGCAAATAGCGCATGCGTATTGCGTTCTAACGGTCTCACTTTCCAGAACTTTCTACAAGTTTATAAATACTGCCTATTTCAAACAAAAAAATACATTTCTCCTCAGGTGATCAACGGAGTGACTTCTGAGATAACTGCTGCTTTTACTTGAGAAGACAATTCTTTACTAATTTACTACTTTGCATTGTGCAAATTACAACTGAGAGGTAAGCTATAATATATTACATTTTATTATCAGGACAGGTCAAACAAATTAAAAAAAAAAAAAATAGGATTTATGTAGTCATCATGTATGGCACATTTATGTGTATAGGCTCAAAAAAAAAATACGGTTCATTTAACAAAACAACAAAAATACATAATTTAATATTAAACAGAGCTTTATGTATAGTGACACCTGACACGCACATATATGTCTATAATGTATAGTCACATGTGACACGCACATATATGTCTATAATGTATAGTGACATCTGACACGCACATTTCTGTGTATTGCCCCTTCATAGTGACATGTGACACGCACGTATATGTGTATAATGTATAGTGACATGTGACACGCACATATATGTCTAATAATGTATAGTGACATCTGACACGCACATTTCTGTGTATTGCCCCTTCATAGTGACATCTGACACCGACATATATGTCTATAATGTATAGTGACATGTGACACGGACATATATGTGTATAATGTATAGTGACATGTGACACGCACATTTCTGTGTATTGCCCCTTCATAGTGACATGTGACACTCACATATATGTGTATTGCCACTGCAACAAAATTAGCTTAAAACAAAATCAGTAAACAACTACATTTAAATGACATTATATCTCATGTATACTGATATGTCACACGCACATATATGTGTATCATCTATAGTTACATCTCACACACACACATTTATGTGTGTTGGAAAAAAAAACTATAAGGTTAATTTAACTATTTAAATTTGACTCATGTATACTGATATGTCACACGTACACAAAATAATTACATTAAACTATGTAATGTGCTTCATGTATGTGACATATGTGTGTAGCCCCCCCAAAAAAATAAGGTTAATTGAATTAATTTACTGAAATTCAATAGATCATATAAAGCTGAATGTTTCTATTTCTTTTAATATTCAAACAGACTCTGCATCAATAGCGTCTCTCAACAATTTGCACCGTGCACTGTGAAGCACAATCCCTTTTAAAGAACACCAACAAATTTGAAGAGGTAAGATACAACAAGACATTAAATGATCAAAAGGCCATGCTTTGCTAGATGACAAATTATAAATATACAAATAACTATTTCACTTTATTTTTCAAACAGACACTACAAGAAGACCGGCGGATTAAGATTCGCAGGAGGGGACCGTCTGTCATTCAAAACTTCTATCAAGGTAAAGTATTAAGTATAAACAAGAAAAAACCATGAGCCTTATTCAATTGCAACTTCCTCAATTGAATAGGGCTCTATATAAGCACATAACATTTTTTTCATACAGAACTTTTTAGTTACTGAACTTCTAACCACAATCAAGGTTTTCACTAACTAAAAACTTTGCTCAATAAATATGTTATGTGATTATATAGAGCCCTCTTCAATTGGCAAAATTGCTATTCAATGAGGACCTATATGTCTTTAATGGACAAGGGCCTCACTCAAATGTGATTTGCCCATTTCAATAGCGCTCTATATAAGCACAGAGCATATTTTTTAAAGGAATTTTTTCTTTTGTGAACACGTTCCTTTTGGATACAAGTTCACTAAATACAAAATTCCGTTACAAAATATGCTCTGTGCTGATATTGAGCTCTATTCCATTGGCAAAAACACAATTGAATGAGGAGCTCACAATATAACAAATGCAGTAACCAAAGGCCCTCATTCAATTGCTATTTTAAACAATTAAATATGGCTATAAATAAGAACTTTTAGGCCCTTACTCTATTTTAACAAATATATGTGATGTGCTTATTTACAACCCTATTCAAATTTCTACATTGCAATTCAATGACGGCCTTAGAGTACTATTACATTGTAAAAAATGCAACTGAATGAGGGGCAAACTATGCAACATATGGTACACACAAAGGCCCTCATTCAATTGCAATTTGCCAAATTGAATAGGGCTCTAAATAACAACATAACATTTTTTTTAAAAGAAGTTTTTAGTTACTAAAAATCTATCCAAAATAAAGTTTTTCAGTGACTAAAAACTTCTTTAAAAAAATATGCTATGTGGTTATTTAGGGCACGATTCAATTAGCCAAATCGAAATTGAATGAGACACAAACTGCTACACACAAAACAGAATTTCTTATTCAATGTTTAACAACCTATAAGCCTTACAAAGAAGCAAAAATAAGAATAACAAAAGTGTTGCGCACCTAATAGCATTGTACAAAAAATCACACAAACACATAGGAAACTACATTAACATTCTTCTTTAATGTTTAACAACCTATAACCAGTACAATCAAGAATAAATAACTTTTGCACAAGTGGTGCGCACAAAACAGAATTGTCAAAAACTAACACAAACACATAGCAAACTACATTAATTAGATTATTTCATGTTTCACTAACTATAACCATCCCAATAAAGGTTAAATAAGTATACCACAATCGGTGCGCACAAAACAGGATTGTACAAAAAATAACATAAACACATAGCAAAATAAATTCATATTCTTATTTAATATATCACAATCCACAAGCCTTACTAAGAACCTTTAATAAGAATAACAAAAGTAGTGGGATTGTACAGAAAGTAAAAAAAAAAATATAGAAAAAAATAACCATAACTGATACAATACAGCCAAAATCATACATTTTTTACTTATTTAAAAGACATTTCACTCAAAAAACATTTTCTATTTTACATTACAACAGATACTGCGTGAAGACAATCGGACGAGGACTTTTTCCACAGGACCGGACCATCGGACGAGGACTCGGACCAGACCAGCAGACGAGGAATTTCAACACAGGACCAGACCAGCAGACGAGGAATTTCAACACAGGACCAGACCATCGGACGAGGACTTTCACCAACGGACCACAACATCGGACGAGGGATATCGCCACAGGACCACAATATCGGAGGGGGGCTATCGCCACAGGACCACACCATCGGACGAGGACTTCCAACAGAGGGCCACACCATTGGACAACGATTTGGAACCGAGGACCAACAAACATTCGGATTTAAATCACACTTCAACCAAGGTACAGTATAATAACTACTAAAGTATAAAACTAAAGAAACTGCTTTCAGTTGCATCCGTGTCAACAGAAAAAAAAAAAAAAAAATTTACTATCTCAAAGAAGTTTTGCAGTGGTAAATATCTATCCACAAACAAAGTTTTGAATAAATAAAACCATTATTTTAAATAAATATGTTACATGCTTATTTACAGCAGTATTCCATTGGCCAAATTCTGAGCCACTGAAGACAGGAATTATAAATTTAACTAAATATCAATGATACATTCATGATTTGCCTTTTATTTCACCAATTGTGCACAATAATCTTTAACAGGAATTACAAATTTAAATATACACAATTACATTTATTTGTTTTCGTTTACAGATTAATATGGCTGATAACGAGACCAAAGAAGAGAAGAAAAGACGTCAAACTAGAGAAAGACAAGAGAGATGGGCCGCCCAGCAGACACCGGAGGAGAAAGAAATTCGAAGAGAAAAAGAACGCAAAAGACTTGCAAATAAAAGAATATCAGCTGCAAAAATGAAAGAGACAACCAAAAAAAACAAAAAAATAATAAAGCATTTACAAACTGTTCCTAAAACATCAGATGACATTTTACAACATACCAGTCAAGACAGACCAAAAAAAACAACTACAAAAAAAAAAGCATTTACAAACTCTTACTAAAAACTTACAGGAAATTTCAACCGAACAAGTCCAACATATACCAAGAAAATCTACGAAAAAAACTAAACATTTAGAACCTGTTGTTGAAACATTTCATGACTTTTCATCTGATGAATATCAAAGTCAACATCCAATATGCGTTGCAAATTGTCCTTTACTGAAGTCTTTAGCAGTAGAGGTTCATAGTTGTGGGGACATGACTACTCAATGTCAATTTTGTGAGGCTTATTATTTTAAACAGGAGAGACCCCGAGATGGACAATTTATTAGTTGTTGTCAAAATGGAAAGTTCAAACTTCCACAAAGGAAACAATTTCCAACCTATTTACTAAATATTATGACTGAACCTACTTTTCCAAATTACAACAATTTTAAGACAAACATAAGATCCTACAATAGTGCCATATCATTTGCATCTATGGGGGCAACATTGGCTGCTAATGTACCAGGACATGGTCCTTACTGTTTTAAAGTCCAAGGACAAATTTATCATCGGACTTCACATTTACATCCAGAGGAAGGAGAGCAAAGAAAATTCGCTCAACTATATGTCCTAGATACAATGGAAGCTGTTGACCAACGTATGCAGATGGAAGAAAATAAAAAATGCTTACCCAGTGTTTTTATAGAGCTTAATAACATTATGGACAACAATCCCTACAGTAAAGCTTACAAAAAATTGGCTGAAGTAGAAAATGAACAACTACTTCATGCACAAAGACATCAATTACCCATGCCAAAGGTTAATATGGTGCTTAAAAGAGACATACATACTGATAAACGTCGTTATAACTTGCCAACATCAAATGAGGTTGCAATGGTCTTTCACAATGATGAAGGAGAACCACCATTTCAAAGAGACATTAGAGTATATCCCAGAAATGAGGACCAACCATTTATTAATATTAATATCTTAAGTCCTAATTTAGATCCAATGACATATCCCATCTTTTTCCCACACGGAGAAGCAGGTTGGCAACCAAAATTAACCCTTCCCAGTTACCCAAATGCTAAAGCCAGAATCCGAAATAATGTTTCTATGCTTGAATTTAAAGTTGCTCAAATTGCCATTAGAGATGAATTTAATCCCATTTTATGTGGTGGAAAACTAACACAACAATGGATTATTGATTCATATTTGCAAGTTGAGGCAAATAATTTAAACTTTATAAAATATCAACAAGATAAACTACGTGTAGAACAATATTGTGGACTCATGGACTATGTTGCTGACGTGGCTACAAGCAGAGACATGACAGCTGGCAAAGCCATCATTTTACCATCTTCCTTTCAAGGATCTCCTCGAAATATGAGAGAAAGATACAATGATGCTATGGCTATTGTGACAAAATTTGGAAAACCAGATTTATTTGTGACATTTACATGTAATCCACAATGGCCAGAAATTAATCAAAATCTACTTCTTGGACAAAGTGCTTCAGATCGACCAGATTTAGTAGCCAGAGTTTTTAAGATAAAATTAAATGAATTAATACGTGACTTTACTATAAATCAGTTATTTGGCAAATGTCTTGCTTATGTATATACCATTGAATTTCAAAAAAGAGGCCTTCCACATGCACATCTTCTCATAATACTTCAAGAGAAAGATAAATTAGATACTTCGGACAAAGTGGATGCAGTCATAGTTGCTGAACTACCGGATCCAGAACTATATGGTAGACTATATGAGATTGTTACTCATCGCATGATTCATGGACCCTGTGGAGACCTTAATCCACAATCACCATGTATGGAAAATAATCAATGTTCAAAAGATTTTCCAAAAGATTATAGAGACAAAACATATGCAAATTGTGATGGATATCCACTTTATAAAAGAAGAGAAGGAGATAGTGCCATTATTCGTGGAAAAAAAGTGGACAATAGATATGTAGTACCCTACAATCCACATTTACTCATGAAGTACAACGCCCACATCAACGTAGAAGCCTGCACTTCCATCAAATCCATTAAATATGTCTACAAATATATTTACAAAGGTTACGATGCAGCTACTGTAGTAGTCAAAAGTGCAGACAACCCTGAAAGTAGTGAGTTAGTACATGATGAACTTGCATCTCATGTAGATGCTCGCTATGTCAGTGCGCCAGAAGCTATGTGGCGGCTTTTAAAATTTGAAATGCATGATAGATCACATGCAGTATATAGGTTAGCAGTACATTTGCCACAACGACATTTAGTCTATTTCCATTCTGGAAATGAAATGAATGCATTGGCCCAAAGTGAAGATCGTCACACTACACTAACTGCATGGTTTGCATTAAATTCCACTGATGCTCAAGCAACACAATACTTATATATTGAAATTCCATATCACTATGTTTTTGTGAATGGATTATGGAGAGCAAGAAAAACCAGAGGCAATAAAATAATTCCACGAATTTACACAGTCAGTCCAAGAGATGTTGAACGATTTTGCTTACGGATATTACTTTTAAATGTTCCAGGAGCACAAAGTTTTGAACAATTAAGAACTGTTAATGACATTGTATATGAATCCTTCCATTTAGCTGCAAGAAATAGAAACTTACTCGCTGATGATACAGAGTGGGAAAGATGTTTAGAAGAATCAGCACAATGTCAAATGCCACGACAGATGAGAGAACAATTTGCTTTTATTTGTATCTTCTCAAATGCTCCAAATGCATTAGCTTTGTGGGAGACTTTTAAAAGTAATATGGCTGAAGACTTTATGCGACGATACAATGAACCCATTGCACACTTAAAAGCCTTAATGGAAATTCAAGAAGTCTTTTTAACTCATGGATTAAGTTGTGCAAGTTTTAATTTGCCTGATCCAGGTCTAATAGATGACATTAACTTTGAAGACTATGACATTCAACTACAAGCAGAAAGAACACAAGAAAGACTTGCAACTTTAAATACACTACAATTGCAAGCATTTCATGCCATTAAAAATGCTATAGATGATGACATGGTGACAGAGCGTTATTTCTATCTTGATGGACCTGGCGGATCAGGGAAAACATATTTGTACAATTTATTAATGAGTTCAGTACGAGCACAAGGACAAATAGCAATGGCGTTTGCCACTACTGGAATTGCTGCACTTTTATTAGAAGGTGGAAGAACTGTTCATAGTGGATTCAAACTGCCAGTGCCTATTTTGGAAAATTCAGTGTCAGATATTCGCATGACATCCTTACAAGCAAAGAAATTGAAGAAATGTAAATTAATTATAATAGATGAGGCCACAATGATGTCATGCTATGCCCTCCAATGTATTGACCGTTTGCTTCGTGAAGTCATGGATAATATTTTTCCATTTGGTGGAAAGGTAATTTTGTTGGGTGGCGATTTTAGACAAACATTACCTGTCGTTGTACATGGAAATCGAACAGACATTATTGAAACATGTATAAAGTCAAGTACAGTATGGAAACATTTTACCCATCTTCAACTGCAACAAAATATGAGATCAGAAGGCCAAACTGATTTCAATGATTGGCTTATTAAAATTGGAGAAGGAAGAACAGAAAAAATACTACATTTACCTGACGACACTGTAGAGATCCCACCTCATATGATTTGTCAACAAGATATTATATCGGCTATATTTGAAGGGAGCATAAATAACGAAGAATATTCTGAGCTTGCCAACCAAGTCATACTGACGTGTAAAAATAAAGATGCATTAATACTCAATAATGAAATCTTTAAAAAAATTAATGCACCACAAAGAAATTATCACAGTGCTGATTCTGTACTTGCTGATGACAATGAAAGTCAGGCAAACTTTTCAACTGAATTCATTAACTCTTTAACTCCTTCTGGAATGCCACCACATATTTTGCAGCTAAAGAAAGGTGCAATTATCATGTTACTGCGAAATATGAACCCCAAAAAAGGCCTATGCAATGGCACAAGATTAATTGTTCAACAATTAAAGGACCATTTTATAGATGCTGAAATTTTAACTGGGACCCATAAAGGAGAGAGAGTTTTCATACCAAGAATAGATTTAGCACCAAGTGAAAGTAGTCTCCCTTTTATACTTCAAAGAAGACAATTTCCCATTATTATGGCATTTGCCATGACCATTAATAAATCACAAGGTCAGACTTTCAAATCTGTGGGTATTTACTTGGAAGAACCAGTTTTTGCACATGGTCAATTGTACGTTGCGTTGTCACGGTGCAAAAATCCACAGGCTATTAAAGTTTACATTGAAAACAATGAAAGTCAAGGTGATTTATTAGAAGATGGACGTATTTTTACTAAAAACATTGTCTACTATGAAGTACTATAACTTTGCAGGATACAAATTCAAGATGCCAACATTTTTTAAAAGCATTGCAAAATACATAACAATTGGTTGTTTAATTCAGTCATAATTAATGAAAGTACTGTTTAGGAATGATTCGCCTCACAAAATACTTGCCTTGCATTGTTAGTAAAAATTATGTTAAAATGTTAAGTCACTATGTTAATGTTTCTAATGTTACAAGTTTAAAAAATATATTTGCAAGTTATTTCATTCAACAGATTACAAAGTGGATGTTAAGAGGTCAAGCACCTTTTAAGTCACAATGTAAATATTGTCTGTTATCTTAAGATTACTAACTACATTAATGTTTATCGCCAGTTTATGTGCTCAGTAATGAATTACTTTAATTACGTACGTTTTAAGCAGAGTTTTACTGTATGCCTTCCTCTACATTCAATGTATATTCAAGTTAACAATTATTGTGATAGAAATTGCATGTTAATACTGATTAATTTAAAGGTCAATTGTTTTTACATTCAAATGTTAATACTTTTAATAAAAAATTAGGTTACAAAATGTATTCGCTATGTTCCTGTTTATAATGTTCAAAATTATACAAATGTTTTGTCAACTTCTAAACTTACATAAAAAATAAAGTTAAAGTTTCAAAATATATACTTTGAAGGTTATTGCTTACATATATTTTAAACTTCATGTTAAAATTCGCAACGTTTCAAGAAGGCTTTTTACTTTTTGCTTTCCTATTCATTCAATGTATATTAAAGTTAACAATTCTTCAGATACAAATTACATTTTAAAAAACCATTACATCAACATTTTACAAAAATACACGTTCATATTAAAATACTTACAAGTGTCAAAAATATATGTTAATAACTAAACAACTTGACAAACATATACATCACATTGCCGTCATTTTTTGAAGGGCAAGTCGCTAGTTATTTAATATAAACGAGCATTAAAAACTGCCAATCCATTGCAGTAGTCAATTTGAAAAATAAAACAATTATCTTTGATGCATTCATGACAGGGTAAGTTTAAAAATGTTTAAAAGTGATGTCAAACTTTAAATTTTTTGAGTCCCGAGGACAGCTATTTCTTCCCCAAATTATCATAATTTAGTCAATATTCTTTATCTTTCTTTATATAATTATGCAAGAATACATTTTCTTTGATGTAAATTCTGTGTTCCAGGAAATCTAATTAACTACCAGGGGCATAGGAACTGGGGGAGATGAGGGGGGCAAATCCCCCAAAATAAATGAATAGGGGACACAAAAAATAGAAAAAAAAAAGAAAAAGTTTTATTATGCATTACCAGATTTGACCACTAGGTCAAATGGAGCAGTATGTTTTTTCCATGAAAGCTTGATTATATATATAAATATGTACACACATACAATTGTGCTCAAGCTTTGCATACCCTTAACGAATTGGTAATATATGTACCATTTCTGAAGAACACACGAGTGAGCAGGCAAAACACATTTCTTTTATTTCTTATTTCTTATGGGATTCATATTAAACTGTAGGAAATAACAGAATGGCACAATCATAAAACAAAACATTGCAACAAAGAAGAAAATGAAATGACCCTGTTCAAAAGTTTGCATACCCTTGGTTGTTAATACTGTGTATTCACCCCTGTAGCATCAATGACAGCGTGCAGTGTTTTGTAATAGTTGTCTATGAGGCCCCTCATTTTTGCAGATGGTATAGCTGCCCATTCTTCTTGGCGAAATGCCTCCAGGTCATACAAAGTCTTGTGGGTATTTCTTTGTATTCCAAACACTTCTTCTTGCAGTTGTAGCTGAAATTTTCTTGGTCTACCTGACCTTGGCTTGGTATCAAGAGACGTCCAAATTTTCTTAATAGGTGATTGCAGTACCGGCTGGTATTTTCAAGGCTTTGGATATCCTTTTCCATATTTATGAAGTTCCATTACCTTGTTACACAGATCTTTTAACAGTTCTTTTCTGCTCCAAATGGCTGAGTATCTAGCCTGCTCAGTGCATCCACTTTAGAGCTAACAAACTCATTAACTATTTATACACAGACACTAATTGCAATTTAAAAAGCCACAGGTGTGGGAAATTAACCTTTAATTGCCATTTTAACCTGTGTGTCACCTTGTGTGTCTGTAACAAGGCCAAACATTCAAGGGTATGTAAACTTTTGATCATGGCCATTTAGGTGATTTCTGTTATCATTATGTGATAATAAATGGCTTCATATGATTACTACGCTTCAATAAAATACATTTTTTGCAGTCATATTTTCAAAATAAATGCCAAAATGTCACAATTTCTGCCAGGGTATGCAAATATATATTTATATAATTTTTTATTATATTGGGGGATCAAGGGCATTGAGAATTTGAACAAAGAAATTAAAAGGAGCACTGCAGCAATGGGGCCCTCCCCAGAACAGTGCACCAGTGATAGATCCGCCCCTGCTTCCTGTCCTGAGAGTACAGTTGAATTATCCCCCCTCCCTCAGATATTTTTGGGCTCCTACGCCCATGCTAACTACTTTTGGATTCTCTTTGCTTTCATATGTAATAAGTAAAAAGTTATATTTTTTTTTATACGCTTGTTGATAATAAAAATGTAAATTCCAAATTGTATTTTGTAGGTTGATATTATAGTACTAAAAGGTGGATAATTGGAGAGTTAGTACATTTGCCCAATTGTATAACATAGAAAATGATATGCTCTGCACATATTACACAGTAATTTCATACTTTAGTACATGTGATCTTAGGTTTCACTTGCCTTTTCCACTCAGATCAAATAAAAAAGAAACATTCAAACCAGCAAAAAAGTCCCACCCTTACCATTTGATAATTATTAGAATTCATTTGATTCTTCAAGATGAAAAACATGAAATTCTGGAATCATAACCGATTCCTTTGTAAATAAAGACACCAAAGAGTTTGTGGTAATATGGACTTTGGATATAATTATTATAATTGGAGTATAATCATAATAATTTTATTAATTAGATCTATTAGCATCATATTGTCAGCTACTGTAGAAGAAAGGGATATGTGAATCATTATTTTAACTAACTTCAGTGTAGGCATCAATGTAGCATTGTAGTAGAGAAAGTCTTAGGATTTATGGTTTAAGAGGGTGTGGTAGAAAATGAGGGATATCACACCACTTTATAGATCATTAGAAAGGACTAGTTTAGAGTTTTGTGAACTGTGCACAATGTGGGTACATTTCCAATATATATTATGTTACAGAGCACTTTTGCCTGCTTTTTAATGTTAGGTTCATATTACATTTGTTATTTAATCCACACAAATGTTGGAATATCTGAAAGGTCAACACATTGTCAGATTTCTGTGGTTATCTATAGGTTGAAGAGATACAAAATAGAAAAAGTTACCACCCTTTGTACACTAATAATATACAATATACTTCTCATAGGGAACATATTAAATCAGTATCAATTATTAAAATATAACTTTTATCACTTCATTAACAATATGTTTAGGCTAATTAAAAACAGTCAATCTTTTGATATAGAAAAAGGGTATATACAAGAAGGATATTACAGTATTATTTACAATAATAATGCAACAATAATAATACATTATATGTTGGCATTTAATTTGCATTTGGCTTCAGATAGGAACATGTATTAATAATAAATCTTAGTTTTACTAGGTTAGACAAAGTAATCAAATCAAGTGTTGTGAGATGGACTATTTCTTGTCTATGAAAGAAGCTACTGTTGGTAATAGAGCTGTGTCATTCCTTCCACGCTGAGTGAAGATACTCCACGTCATTAAGCTGGCTCAATTACATGTGTACAGCTTTTCAGGAATATGTAATGTTTTACAGCTGTGGAGGATAAAATCTGGGATCTAAACCATTTACAGTATTTAGTTTCTTCCTCGTGAATATCTTTCGTTATTATAAGTTATTCATGTGCAGTGAATGGTTTATCCCTTATCTATTTTACATTATCATTGTCTACCTTACCAAATTCACCAGAATATTCTGTAATTATATAAATATTGACCTATCATCTTGTCCTCTTGCCATTAGAAGAAAGTTGAATACATTGGAAGTTGAACCAAGACTTTGCTGTAAATTTTCAGGATACTTGATTATAGTGGCTCTAAGATTTTATATTTTCATGATATAGATTTCCAGATGTTGTGATGCTTCTTTCTTAAATGAGGATTAACAGGCGCTGAAACCAGTTCCTAGCTATAGGTGTTCAACTAGTGGATTGCTTTCACAGTTTGTCTTATGCCTACTTGAATAAGATTTGACCATGCAGCAAAAGTCAATATTCACCTTCTTATCTTCCTGGCATTCATAATACAACATTCATGTCATTCTCTCCCAGCCAAAACCCCGGCATAAATACAAGCACTTTCATACAGACTAAAGGCCCCCAAAGAAAATGGGTACAAAACAATGTAAAATTAACCAGTATTAATATCTCTAATATTGTCTTCAACTGGATGTTGCAAATCAATGTAAGATAGTATTCCCAAAGGAAGGATTCCACACTCCACTACTCCAAAGTCTATCTGTAAAAGAAGAGACAAAGTGTAGCATATACAGCTTTTATTAAAATGTATTGATAAATATTATATAAATGACTCTTGGTGAACACAT
The DNA here is from genome assembly GCA_027410445.1 of Discoglossus pictus. NCBI lineage: Eukaryota > Metazoa > Chordata > Amphibia > Anura > Alytidae > Discoglossus > Discoglossus pictus. The sequence goes on from CM050167.1 coordinate 322,806,829, forward strand.
CTAATGTTCCCATGACATATAGCGAACAGGAGCCCTGAGGAAGGTAGAATATTAGGCAAACGAAAAATGCTGTCATAATAGGATTCATATTTTGTTCCTAGAATTTACATTATTTATATTCTTGATCTGTTAGCTGTGGCACCCCCTCTTCTGCGCGTGTGCTGATGTCACACCGACGTAAGCGCACCGACAATTGCGCAGCCCACAAAAGTGCACTGGCATAACAGCGCGCGTGCCCAATAGCGCGCTGAAGTCTCGCTACCCCTATTGACAGCTGTGCAAGGTGCTGGAAGGACAGATCTGAGGGTGCAGGACTGGGCTGAGCCTCACAGATTCAGGTCATACTGCCAGGCTAAGCAGCCCCTACACTATCCATCCCTCTGTACTTAACCCCTCCCCCCCACTGGCACTGACTGCACCCCCTTGTACTGACCCCCTGGGAGGAGCTGCTGCACCCTCTCCCAGGTCCCTGATCCTATCCCTAGGCTCTCTACCCATCACTCACCTTCTCCCCAGCCCATCCATTACTCACCCTCTCTACAGTCTCTGACCCTCTTCTCCATCACTCACCGGCACATCCATCACTCACCCGGCAAATCCGCCACTCACCCTCTCCACAGCCCATCCAACACTCACCCTCCCCACAGTTTCTGACCCTCTCCTCCATCACTCACCCGGCACATCCATCACTCACCCAGCACATCCTCGAGTATCTGTACATAGGACAACAAAAAGACGTACACTCCATATAGTTGGGCTTTATGGCAGAGTGGCTAGACGAAAGCTATTACTTTCATTAAAAAAAAATGGCACGTTTTTGAGTTTGCGAAAAGGCATGCGGGAGACTCCCAAAATGTATGGAGGAAGGTGCTCTGGTCTGATGAGACTAAAATTGAACTTTTCGGCCATCAAAGTAAATGCTATGTCTGGCGCAAACCCAACACGTCACATCACCCAAAGAACACCATCCCCCACAGTCAAACATGGTGGTGGCAGCATCATGCTGTGGGGATGTTTTTTAGCAGCTGGGACTGGGAAACTGGTCAGAGTTGAGGGAAAGATGGATCGTGCTAAATACAGGGATTTTCTTGAGAAAAACCTGTACCACTCTCTGTGTGATTTGAGGCTTGGGCGGAGGTTCACCTTCCAGCAAGACAATGACCCCAAACACACTGCTAAAGCAACACTTGAGTGGTTTAAAGAGAAACATGTAAATGTGTTGGAATGGCCTAGTCAAAGCCCAGACCACAATCCAATAGAAAATCTGTGGTCAGACTAAAAGACTGCTGTTCACAAGCGCAATCCATCCAACCTGAAGGAGCTGGAGCAGTTTTGCAAGGAGGAATGGGCAAATATCCCAGTGGTAAGATGTGGCAAGCTCATAGAGACTTATCCAAAGCGACTTGGAGCTGTGATTGCCGTAAAAGGTGGCTCTACAAAGTATTGACTTTATGGGGTTGAATAGTTATGCACGTTGACTTTTTCTGTTGTTTTGTCCTATTTGTTGCTTGCTTCGCACAAAAAAACATCTTCAAAGTTGTGGGCATGTTCTGTAAATTAAATGATGCAAATCCTCAAACGATTCATGTTAATTCCAGGTTGTGAGGCAACAAAACACAAAAAATGTCAAGGGGATGAATACTTTTGCAAGGCACTGTACATATAAATATATAAAGTTACAATTCAAAACAAGCACACAATGCAGTTGTATGACAAAATAGAAAAAGTCTCAGTCAGAAAAAGCTGAAAAAGTACTTATCTACCAATGCGCTGTCCAAAAATCCTCTCACTCCGTAAAGAAGGTTATTTTATTCTTTCTGTCCTTCTTCTTTCTGTGCTACTATCCTTAAGAACTCCGCTTTAAAGAGAAGAATGTAGCAAAAAGCTAAAAATGAAAGAAAAGAGTATAGAGAAAATAATATAGTGTATAGAGCAGAATACAGTGTAGTATTTCAAAACAATATTTTATTAAGATGATAGAAATATGCTCCTTTTAAAAAAGCAATTCTATATGGATATTCATATATTTTACTAATATTTACAAATAGCTATAAACATAATTTTAGTGATAAAAAAAAAAGACCACAACAAATGGAAAATATATCTTCTCACCCCTAGTGAGGGTGTAATATGTTAACCAAAATATATAAAAGTGGGTAAAATACTTAAAAAATATATAACTATTGGGTCGTAAATGGACCTCAAAATTATTGGAAATTGTTTTCCCTCCACTTTATCCTACTATAAAAATCTAATAATAAAAAAATATATCACATATATAGTTGTGAGCATGCGAGTTGTTGCTAACGCTTGCGGGCTTGCATAGCGAGCCCGCGGCCCTCGCAAAGTGAGGGCACTGGGCGAGGGCCTCAGTTGCTGGCATGGAGCGCCGAAGGCGCTCCATGCCAGCAACTGCGACCCTCGCAAACTTCACGTCGCAATGCAAATAACAAGACACACACATTACGACACTCACAAAATTTTACGAGCAACGCAAACAACATACGACACACGTTCACACACATTACGGCCTCGCAACACTCGCACGCAACTCGCGAATATTACAAAATTCAAAACACAATAAATACACACAGCACATACATAAAAAGCTTACCTACAGCAAGAGGGAGCATCCAGGACCTCAAAAATGCAACTTACACCTTCATTTCAATCAACAAAAAAAAGAGTTTAGACACTAAAAAATTTGCTAAGCGACAGAAAAAATGGCCGCCGAACAAAACGAAAACGAGGCTACACACGCAAACACCATACGAGACACGTTACCAGGCATTACGACCTCGCAAACATCGGACGCAGCACGCCGACATACAAACATTTAAAACACAATAAATACACACAACACATACATAAAAAGCTTACCTACAGCAAGAGGAACCATCCAGCACCTCAAAAAAACAAGTTACACCTTCATATAAATAAAAATAAAACACTTTAGACATTAATAAAATCGCTAAGCGAGAGAAAAAATGGCCGACGAAAAAAACGAAAACGACGCTACAGCACTCTCAACACGTTAAACACCACAACACACTCGCAAAACACCACACGAAACTCGAAAAACACCACGAAGCACCGACGGATAATCCGCAAAGACGCATACCACAGATATCCCGCCATTTTACGCCAATGCGGAAGTACACAACTACGCTAACTGTTCCGGCTCGTGCACGCACAGTATTACACTGCACACATTCAGCACGCTTACACAGCAGCTCCACACCACTAATGCTGCAGCAACATCAAAACACGTTGACAGCTCTTCAACACAATGCTTCAAAATAGGTAAAGTATATTCATTTATTAATGTATTATATATTTCATTATATACACCAAACAGCATTAGCTACCTTACAATTTCATTGCCGTCATTTTTTGACGGGCAATTCTCTAGTAATATATAGTTCTCAGCAATACGGGTCGTTGCTAACGAGGGCCCCAGTTGCTGGCAAGGAGCGCTGAAGGCGCTCCTTGAGCTGGTGGAGATAAGTGCTGTAAGCGGTCATCCCTACGACCCCTTACAACTTTCGGCCCGCAAATGCGAACCCTCGCGTTGCAAGGGGCCGCATTTGCGGAGGTGGAGGCACCCACGTCGGCTTCAATGGGCCAAAGGCTCATTGCAGGCCGCAAATGCGGACCCTCGCAGAGCGAGGGGCCGCATTTGCGGAGGTGGAGGCTCTACGGTGCCTCACAAGCGGTTACAAACAGCCATAGAAGCGTGACTTTGAAAAAAAAAAAAACACGCAATGAAAAAAAAGAAAACGAGGCTACACGACCCCTAAAGCTGCAAAACACAGCCAAGCACATACGACTTTTACAAAAACCCGTACGAGGTACAACATAGACCATTAGCAAGGATGCAAAATCATCCACGCCCGCGTACCACATACACAATTGTCGCCATTTTACAACACTAACTTACAGAATGCGGAACTACACAGCTACACAAACGGCTTCCCCTTCCGCACGCAGCCTATTTACACTACACACTGCACACATTGCTGACACTAACACCTCAGCTCAACAACACTGCAAATCTACATTATATGCTGCAGGAACATCAAAACAGATTGTTAGCTCTCCAGCACATTGCTTGCTGCATATATTAATTACAAATAGGTAAAGTATATTAATTTATGCTTTCATTAATTAATTATCATAAAAAAAATATAGAAAAACAAAAGAAACAAAACACAGTAATGCAATAACCAACAAAGACCTTCACCGCGCACCTCACATGGAGCGCCAACGGTGCTCGTAGGACACAAAGTACACCAGGGGAGAGGCTTGCAATAAGCGCCAAAAGGAGATCAGCGTGGACCTTACAATAAGCGCAAAAGTGCCTCTGATAACAAAAATACACCAGCCGAGAGGCTTGCAATGAGTGCCAAAGGCCAATAGCGCGAGGCTCGCAATGAGCGCTGAAGGATCTCAGACGACCAAACACTTACTGTCTGTGGCAAACAGCATTACCTGCCTTACAATATTTTTGCCCAATCATTTTTGACGGGCAAGTCGCTAGTATAATATAATTTGTAGTGCTGCTATGCGAACTATTTGCTAGACCCCCTTTCCTAACCTACCGCGTTTTGTAATAATAATTCCTCTATGCCTACCCTTTTCTTTCTTTCATATAAAGATATATGCAGAATAATAAAAACTACATGTAAATATTTAAGAGCTGTGGCTCACTGGCTCCTGGGCTTTACTGGACCCTGGTACATTTGTTTCTTCTCTGGCTTGCTATCTGTTGTATGCCCCTACGGAGAGTGCTGAAACAAAGGAATATAATTTCGGTCATAAATAAATAATCAAGAATGATACATTTTGGTAATTATCACTGCACATCACCAGTGTATATACCTGCAATAGATAACGTTTGGCATGATACAAACCAGGACCGACCTTGCCTATGGCTAGTATGGATAATTTGTCTCTAGGCATACCTACAGTGACCCTGTATATTTACAGAATACTATTTGTAGAATGTTTCAATGTTATCATACAATTTAAACTCAAACAGCCAAATCCTGTGAAAAGTACTCTTTGCACTTATATAGTGGAACTAGCATCAAAGAGATTATGGGCAGTAAAGTACAAATCAAACCTTGTTTTTCATGTTTGTTGAATAGCTTTTGCCAGGAAAACATAAGTTGTATAGTATACGATACTAACGTCAATTATAGATCAGTTAAGCATAAAACACTGACATAAATTAATCTTTACTTGGAATACTTGTGTTCCAAGGTAATAAAATAATGATCTACCAAATATTTGTATTGGCTTCTCACTACTTCTGCATTCAATTTTTAATAGCGCGTTTATTAAAGCCAGATTTTAAAATGACTGAATTTTGAAAAGGTTATTAACTTATGGGAATAAGTTAGGTGATAATTTTCAATCTTATTTCAAATAAGCTGGTGGTGTAAAGTAAAAATTACTTAGCCGAATAAGTATTTCTTGTGTTAATGTTTGATAGACTGTTCAGATGGCGGGGTCAAGAGTGTTTTCAATTAAGCTAAGATAACAAGAATGTTCTCATACAAGTCTAGTTTCATGTTTATGAACGTCTTGCATCTGTGCATGATCTGTTGGCTAAAGTCTCCAGTTAGTAAATATTTCTGTTCGTTATAGCGAAGCACATTTGCCCTTGGAGGCCCTCAATGACATGTATGTATGGCTGCTCAAAGGGCTTTTCATACTTCCAAGGGAATCTTATCATGGGTGTCTAGTTTATATTCCTGAAACAGATTTTTCCCTCTGTTTTATAAATAAGACACTCTTCAAAGAAAAAAAATCTGCAGTGTGTAAACATTTATCTAGTGCATCTACTTCAGTATAACAGGTAGAAGCAAGCTGCAACATTATAGCAGTTAAAAGGAATTGTGACTTTTCTAATTTGTTTGGAAATGATCAGTCTATAGTTTTAATGGTAGCTGTATTTTAATAGTGAGAGACAGAATAACAAAAACAATAAAACAAAAACACATGTCAAAAAAGTTATACATTGATTTGCATGTCAATGATGGAAATAAGTATTTGACCCCTTTGACTTAGTACTTGGTGGCAAAACCCTTATTGGCAATCACAGAGGTCAGAAGTTTCTTGTAGTTGGCCACCAGGTTTGCACACATCTCAGGAGGGTTTTTGTCCCACTCCTCTTTGCAGACCCACTCCAAGTCATAAAGGTTTCCAGGCTGATGTTTGGCAACTCGAACCTTCAGCTCCCTCCACAGATTTTCTAGGCCACTCCAGGACCTTAATGTGCTGCTTCTTGAGCCACTCCTTTGTTGCCTTGGCTGTGTTTTGGGTCATTGTCATGCTGGAATACCCCTCCACAATCCATTTTCAATGCCCTGGCTGAGGGAAGGACGTTCTCACCCAAGATTTGACGGCACATGGCCCTGTCCATCGTCCCTCTGATGCGGTGCAGTTGCCCTTTCCCCTTAGCAGAAAAACACTTCCAAAAGCATAATGTTTCCACTTCCATTAATTATTCAGATGTTCATTGGCAAACTTCAGACGGGCCTGTACATGTGTTTTCTTGAGCAGGGGGCTTGCGGGCGCTGCAGGATTTCAGTCCTTTATGGCATAGTGTGTTACCAATTGTTTTCTTGGTGACTATGTTCCCAGCTGCCTTGAGATCATTAACAAGATCCTCCCGTGTAGTTCTGGGCTGATTCCTCACTGTTCTCACCATAACTGAAACTCCACGAGGTGAGGTCTTGTATGGAGCATCAGACCGAGGGAGACTGACAGTTATTTTGTCTTTCTTCCATTTGCGAATAATCGCACAAACTGTTGTCACATCACCAAGGTGCTTGGTGATGGTCTTGTAGCCCATTCCAGCCTTTTGTAGGTCTACAATCTGTACATCCCTGGCATCCTTGGACAGCTCTTTGGTCTTGGCCATGGTGGAGAGTTTGGAATCTGATTAATTGCCTTTGTGGACAGGTGTCTTTTATACAGGTAACAAGCTGAGATTATGAGCACTCCCTTTAAGATAGTGCTCCTAATCTCTGCTCGTTACCTGTATAAAAGACACCAGGGAGCCAGAAATCTTGCTGATTGATAGGGGTCAAATACTTATTTCCATCACTGACCTGCAAATCAATTTATAACTTTTTTGACATGCATTTATCTTGTTTTTTTGTTGTTGTTCTGTCTCTCAATGTTTAAATACACCTACCATTATAATTATAGACTCATCATTTCTTTGTCAGTGGACAAACGTTCAAAATCAGCAGGGGATCAAATACTCCCACCCCCCCCCCCCCCCCCCTGGTTTCGATGCTCTTAGAAGTTTTAATAGTTTGATAGTAACAATACCATCTTATAGACTGCTTATCTGAATATATTTTTATATTGACAAAAAACAAAAATAGGTGCTCAATCAGAGAAAAAATAACCTTAATAGGTTAGTTCTGTGGACATGATAACCCACTCTGAGCGCAACCTCTTTTAGCTTACTTGTGCCCATCACAGGCAGAAATATCCTGTAGTATATTAGTCTGGTCTCACTCACTAGAGTGGTCCAGCCCCAAAATACCAGGCAATTCTACCCTGAACAGGAGAAACAGAAAACTCCAGATGTACGTTTCGACCTTCATTGGGCCTCGTCAGTGCGGTGTAGCTGATGACTCCCTAAGGAGTGAGCAAGGGGTCCACGTCTGGATTTTTCTTTTTTTTTATATTGATGTGTACCAATCTTATTTAGAAAATTTATTTATGTCAAAAGATAATCGATTTAAATTATACAGTGTGGTGCTTTTAATAAAATATTATGTTTACTAAGATCAAATAAATTAAGAGCACAGAATATCAAAAAATAATTCAGTAAATAGTTTCCTTAACTTAAAAATTCTCACTATTCAACTCTAGACCTAGGGATTCTTCATTTTTTCCACCTGCCATATATGCTCCTGGCTCAACATCTACTTACCAATAGAAAGTGTTGCTTTTTGTTGCATCTTTAGTCCCGTCAAGTAATAAAAATGCCCTTGACAGTATTCTTTAACTTCTCATGAATGGGTCCTGGGCAAGGGTGTAGGAACCAAAATAATTTGGGGGGGTGGGGGGGTTGAACTTGATGGACTGAAAGTCTTTTTTCAACCTTAATCACTATATAATTATGTAACTATATAGATTTGATTACTGGACCATGTTAGGTTCATGGATGTAGTGGGTTCAGATTGTTGTTTGTTATTTTTGATTATGTTCTTCAATTATGTGTACTCTTTTGTTTTAAATATTGATAGTTCATTTTTAAATACATTATTTTGCTTAACCTAACAGACTGTCAGCCTGTCAGCTTCAGATAACACCCTCTAACTTTCTTTAAATGTTTGTGTGCTGGTAACCAATTCAATGTCTACACTCGTCAAGGCACAAATGTAAAGAAAACAAGACATTTTAAGCATCTATGAATACTACTTGTAATAGTGACCTGTGCTCAATGCTTGACAGATAAGAATCAAATATCTTCATCCTACGTCCTTACTTTCTATGTTAGAGGATACTTTTTTTATACTTTGTTGGGAAGAAGGTCCTTACCAAAGCCACTTATAGAGCAAACATGTTTATCCCATTAAGTGTAAAAAAAAGTTATATACAAATTATTTAACACTGATTCTTGACTAGACTCTACCAAATTATACATTATAACAGGCCACACTAGAACGGTTTATCTTGTATAACATAAGCACAGCTCACTAAAGCTTAGCCAGAATTAGCAGAGATCTAGGAAGCTAGAAGGGAAGCAAATATAATCAAGAATAATGCAAAGGAGAATGGGATATAACAGGGCTCAATACTCCTAAATATTAATACATACGGTTTTGTTGTTCTACCTATATCTGAATACATAGATGTCACTTAAAATGTGTACTTTTGAGATAATCTTAGCAATTCTAGAGTTATATCAAGAATATTAAACAACAGGACCATTGCTGAAATGATAATATGACTAAATAACTAATTATACGTATTGAAGTTTTGTAAGCGCTAAGTCGCAATAAAGACTGGTAGGTGCCCAGTAAAATAAATTATAAAAATAAGTTCTTATTAGGTGTAATTTGGCAAACCGGCAGCTTTACATTGGTACAGGTAGTACAATATATAAATATTTATTGGCGGCTCTGCTGAAAGATTTTATTCTTAGAATATAAACCGTCTCTGTCTACTGACTTGATAGTGTTGATAGCCACTAATTAATGTTTTACCACTGCTGTTAATTATCTTGATTTCTCAAGAGCTCAAATGACTTTCTATGGATTTAAACAATCTGGGCATTTCTTACTGTATAAAATATTGAACTAAAGTGAACTGCTATGGATAATTACTTACTATTTAAGAAATTCTGACATCTATTCCCATCACTTAAAGACTAATTAGGCTGTTTTTATGTTATTTGTTAATGTAAATCTGTAGTAAACATATATTTACCTATCTTGGTGATATATTCAGCTAATAGTGAGGATAATGGCACTTACTTGGCAAATCTATCCCTAAGTCAGTGTAAACAACTGCTAAAATAGTCAGACCCATCGTCAGTATGATGTGTTTGAAATTTACTCCATTCAATCAATGATAAAAAAAAATATTTCCCAGCACAGGGAAGTGTCTTAATAGCTATTTGAAGAGAGTCTTGGACAGTTTCTGACTTGGAACGCTAAGATCTCAGATTTACATGTTGGCTGTTTTTCAACAAAAATATGTCTGCGATTCAACAAGAAGGTTAACCGGTTGCGTTGAGGACTAATCTATCTTGTTCCAGTGAAGTTCTAGCATATATAAAATATTTCTATTAAGCATAAACAAGATCTCAGTATCTTCAAACATTATTCCTAAAATGCTTTATTATCTGTATAGGTCATGCCCTTTTCAGTCAGTGTTTCTCTGGTTGAGCAATTGCTATAACAAACAATATCAATGCCTGGTACCTGGAGAATTAAATTATAGGTACTGTAGAACTGAGCAGATTTATCGCCTGACCAGATTAAATACTGCCCTTAATGATAGTATGATAATAAAACACTGATTTGCTTCCTTAAATTTCTCAACCGGCTTTCATATTATTGGAACACAGAATAAGTATTAATTTACATACAATAATGTACTGATTTCAGGGTCTATTTTAAATCATATGCAATTAAGGGCTTTAGGTGGTATAAAATACAACCTTAATCATAGGATGCTTGATTGTAAGAGAGTAATGAGATACACCATATTTTAGTAATGTACAAATAATGATGCCATAAACCAGAGTAATTATGGAAGTATCTTGAAATCTAAGTACAGAGCTTTAAACAAACAACCAGGGTCCTTTAGATGTTATTGCTCAGAAAACTGAATAAACTGGTTAGCATAAAAGCAGGTTTTAAGTTAATTTTTAAAATCGTATACATAGACAAAGGCTTTTTACCTTCTGGTTGGCTACTTATGTTCATCAAATGATACAAAAGAACTAAATTATAATCATACCATGATATTGATGCTCTTAGCACATATATATATATATATATATATATATAGTTCACCACAACAATAATTTATAATATGGTGGGCAAAAGAGCGATATAAGCCCTCCACCACAGTAGTACAGTAAATAAATAGGACATTTGTGTTCACATTTGAATGTCTAAAACAAGTTAAAAAAAACCTGCTTTCTGTTCAGAATTCCGAGAAAAACTGTTATTACACTGCATTCTGGGAAGCTGAGCAGGGACATGCAAATGCCTCACTCGTCAATCCATAGCCCATTTAAAACATGGCGTCCTTTAAGCTTATGTTCGCTGCATTACACAGCTTTTATGCAAAACCAAGGTTGGACACATAGTCCAACCTTTTTCATGCTTTTTAGTAAATAAAAAAGGCAGCACAAATAATGGATGGTGTTGAAGGGAAGTTGGTGAATGTGTGTATCTATGACTCCTCAAATATTTTGGTTAAAATAAATAATTATTCACTTGAAGAAACATAATGGATATCTATTAGTATTGTCACATACTTAGATTTGAGTTATATGGTTTAAGATTTCTATTTTGAATTAATTTGCTTAGTGTGTAAAACATTGCAGTGTTATCCTAATGCATATAATCCTGATGAGATAGCATTGTTTTGGTTGATGTGAGTAGTTATCAAAGTTGGCAAGATTCAACCTCACTGACATTATCTAGGACACTTCTGTAAATTTACCGGCACAACAAAGGAACTTGCAGAATATTATGCGGAAGTAAGCAAGAAAAAATACCAGAAACAGAATTTGCTAACTTGTATCCTTCCCCACAACAACTTTATCAGGTTGTCATACCAACTTCTAAACATAATTCAGGGCAAATCTGGTATCTCTGCTGCAGGTGCATGGGTGGTACCCCTATTGTGGTGTCTGGTGGCTGTTGTCATGACAAATGTTTCCGTGTTGACAGGTGGTAGCAGATTCCCCATAGTTTACACCTTCGGTAGACCCCGCCCAGGCTACAAGGATACATTGTTTTATTACGGCACTTTGTTGCTTTGGGATGGACCAAAAGTTGTGCTCCGTCTTCTTCTTCCAGTTCTAAATGAAGTGTTCATATCTTATATTCTACTTTTAACATAGAACTATACTAGAAAAAGAACAGTGACCGAGTTTATTTTCCTGGGATCAAAGATTTCATTAGATGGTGACTGTGCCATGAAATTAAAAGATGTTTGCTTATGGGTAGGAAAGCTATGGCAAGCTTGGACAAGCTAGTAAAAAGTAAAGGTAGTAAACTATCAACAAAGGACTGCATAGTTAGAACTATAGTATACCAAGTAGTGTCATATGAATGCGAGTGCTGAAACATAAAGAAGTCTGAGCGCTGTAGAATTGATGCCTTTGAATTGTGGTGTTGGCGAAAACTACTTGGAGTCCCTTGGACTGTAGAAAGACCCAATAAATCAGTACTTCAGGCAATCAAGACAAATTGTTTACTGGAAGGTATTATCATGAGGATTAAGCTCAAATATTTTGGCAATATAATGAGACGGCAGGATTCCCTAGAGACGCTGGTGCTGGTAAAGATTGAAGGCACAAGAAGAAGGGGATGACGGAGGTGGAGATTGATAGATGAGGTCACTGGAGCAAAGAACATGAACTTGATGGAGCTCAGACGGGCAGTGACTGAGACATGTACCAGGCGTGCCGAGATCCATAAGGTCACGGAGAGTCGGACGCAACTGAGCCACTAAACAGTAAATACTAGAAAAAGTATCTGCTCTATCAGTATAGAAAATGTTTTTGTAAGAGACTGTTTTTTATAAGATTGAATATAAAATACAGTAGCATGTTTATGGTGTCTTGCTTGAAAACACTTCGATTTATGACCAACCCCTAAACAGTAAAGTTCAATTTAAATATATAAAGAATAATGAACAAATCACATCTTTAAAAATGGCAGAACAGAAAAATATTGCAAATTCCCTCTTCATCATCTAGTGGGCCTCTTCCAGTTCTTGTGCCAGTGTCCTACACCCAGAGCAGTTGGGTTAGTAGTAGACTTGTCCTTGCTCCCAGTTTCATTCATTCCATTGGCATCATAAAATGAAAGAGTATTTCAGATCAGCTAAACTAAAAACAAGTAGTAGAAAATCTAGATCTAAGACCGAATGTTAAAATAACAATTTAAGTGAAGAGCGAAACCCACATTGGTGGAAAAGAAACAAAACAAAACAAACACAGAGGTCATCTGGCAACAGCAGCAAGATCTAAAATAACATGGCAGCAGAAATTGGAATATCAATGGCTTTGGCATGACACCGTGGTAATGCAGACACGGTACAGTGTGTCTTTTACTTTGTATTATATCTGGTGCCGGCAATAATAGGAAATCTATTTTTCTTTGTGTATTTTTTAGCACTTTGTAAACCTTTAAAGGACTACTGTTTTTTTTTTCTACAAAAATAATCCAAAATGACTAACAAAGCAAAAACAGTCAATTATTTTAAATAATTTTATATCTAATTATTCTTTATTGCAGTCATCCATTTTCTTCAGCTTATTCTACCTGCTACTTTCTCAGGTTATATCATCCGGAAGCTCATTAGTTTACATTACTGCTATTGAAATCTCTGGCGGTTGTAGATGGCATATTCCTATTGTGCAGATAGAAACTTATGGTGCAATTAAAGCTGCCTTCACCTCAGGACGTTGATCGACAGAAATCAAAATGTTAGATCCCACAGCAGCATAATTGCATATAAAAGGTAATAAATTAGGGTCTTTTTTATTTTATTTTGTATTCTAAAACAGCCTATTTACTTTAGTTCATAAGAATAGTATGTTTTTAAATCTTTAACCACTGTGGTCCTTTAATTTAAATAAGCATCTGCCCCTTCTTGATTGCCACCTTCTGTACCTCAATGAAGCTCTGAGCTATACCATGTATGGTCACCCAAGATGGGCAGGTCATAGCAGAGAGGTCAGACAAATCACAGTCCACTGGAGAAGGAACTAGCAAAGCACTCCAGTATTTTTGCCAAGATAACCCTATGGATGAGCACAACCAGCGACTTGTGCTGGGCATAGTGCGATTCATAGGGTCGCAGAGAGTCAGACACGACTGAACAACGTGGCTACTACAACAACCCAGCAGCTGAGCACTCGCGTGAGAGAGATATGAGTGGCACATGTGTGGAATGATATTACTAAGGTATTAAGTTTGAGTACCACAGTCAACATCAGGAAGGAAGCGGACAGGCTAACATATGCAGGATCTAAATTTATCTATCACAGCTGTGTACAGTTTAAATGTTCTTTTTGTTGGACATGATAAAACAACCCAGGTGAATTGCCAAGAGAGTAACATGGATCATAACAGTAATATGGAAGATATCAAGAAAACACGTGAAGGTTTAATTAGCCTCAGAACTGCCATAAGGGGTCCTGATGGCTGCAGCAGTGTGACTATTTTATTTTGCCTTATCGTTGTGGGTAGTTTAAAACAAAATGTTCTAAAATGAAGTTACTTTTATATTAAAGAGCCCTCCTAAAGAATATACCCCTGCTGGATAGCTACCTTGTCGTGGTGAAGGGGCTTGTGTACCTCAGTGAAGCTGTGAGCTATACCAAGATGGGCCAGAGCAGACAAATTGTGATCCACTGGAGAACGAACTGGCAACCCACTTGAGTATCTTTGCCATTAAAACCTTATGGATAAGCATAACCAGACATGGGATATGCCTGATGTGCTGCTGTCCATAGGGTCACAGAGAGTAGGATACGACTGAACAACAAAATAATTTTATCTGTCAGTGTTTGTGGAGAGTGGCAGCTGCCATATTATCACTGCCAAAGACAATGTTGAGCTGATTGGATCAAGAGTAAGCTCAAGAGCCAAATTAAACTGCAGTTCTGTGTTCTGTGTTCTTTAGCAGATCATATCACCTAGTGTACAGCATTCTGGTAGTGATAAAATCTAAGTGCTAAAACATGTACACATATATTTTAATTTATAATATATGTAAATTGTTTTATATAAAAGCAACTTTCCTGGTTGGTCCCCACCAGCGCAGTGTCATGCAGCAGCCAGTAGGTGGATTGCCAAGACTTTGTTCAGTGAGTTCTAGAGTTAGGGTTTAGGGTTACAGTTAGGGTTCAAGGTTAGGGTAGTGGCACATGATAAGCTTTACATAGTAATCATCTGCCACTACACTAAGCCTAAACCCTAACCAAAAACCTAACCCTAACGCTGAGAACAAATTAAACAAAGTATTTGTGTGCCGCCATCATGCCACCTACTGGGCACTGCATGCTACTACTGGCGGGGACAAAACACGAAAGGTCCCTTCTGTTTATGTGAAACTTCCACTTTAAGGCACAAAATGCTTTTCAGTTGTACAGCGTTTTCATGGCTAAAATATATGCTATAGACAAATTAGGCAATATTAATCCAATAAAAGGATTAATAAAAAAAAAAAAGATACATGCCCAACCACATAAACATTTGATGTGTTCTATCAAAATGCTCCCCTCAGTATAAATCATAATTTAGGAAACTAGACTAATCACTATTAAAGCACTGCATGGAACCAAATTACAGATTAAATAACATGAAGGATTGTTCATTCATTCTGCACTTTTGGACATTACTTTACAACCTGAATGAACTATTTCTATTTCACCGATGTAAATAAGTGAGTTTTCTTCAGTGCTTCTCCTTTGTTTGCCTGAACGGTTTGCTGCAGAGCTTTAATGCAGGGATTTATCACCCAAAATGGAAAGAGTCCTGCCAATATTGTGAGAAAACATGTGATATGCTGTAGGTTTCATGTCTGCCAGTGCTTTGTTCAGCTAAACTCACAGTCCCGGCCCTCTGGTAGGCCCAGTGATGACAAGCTCTCTACTACTCACTTTAGGGGCTATTAACTACTTGAATTTGTGCGGCAAAGGAATATGATTTACAATAAATTAAATGTTATGTACGCCAGTGAGAGAGAATTGAAATACCGATTCAACTAACTAGTACACAATTCTTGTCAACTATTTAAGAGCATGTTTTTAAGTATCCCATAAGAAACTGCTCAGATAATGAAGATCTCTCTTTTCTGTTTGAAATTTTTTTTTTTGTAAAAGCTGTTTAAACTTCCTCTAAACAAAGATGAAATGCACAGAGTATGCTGTACTGTGTAGGTCTCATTGGCAAATATGTGTGACTCGTACATATATGTTCAGCACCAGCTCACTCACAGACATGGCTGGATTTCTTATTAGGCCAACCAGGTAGCCCCCCTGTGAAGGGTGCCTCATTTCACACTTCAAAATGTTCTTTGGCTTAAAAAGGAAATACTGCAGTTCACAGACTCGCCGTTAAGAAGTGAAAACCTGGAACTAGAAACTTACAAGAGTTAAGAAGCTGTTATGCCTAGGGGGATGCCAAAGATATAAATCTGGCCCTGCTCACAGATGCATTATACTGTGATAGACAAAAATATTGTTTGTAATCCTGAACTTGTGTCCTATAGAAGTAGTGCATGTTACCTAACACAGTTAATGAGGGAAGAGGGAGATAAGCAAACTTCTCATTAAACAATATTTACACTGTAACGAAGGATTCTGGGTAGTGACATGCAAATGAAGCAGAAAACAAATTACCTTTTTGCCTCAGACCCAGAGGGAGGTGTCAGTTTGAGATGTAACCAATCTTACCATGCACATCTTGAGAGATGAGAAAAAGCAGCTATTGACATTGGTTATGTATATTTGCAAGATATCAGGAGCCTTTAGAGCCTTCTTCCTTTACTGGGCCCTACATAACAGGTCCTCTGGTACCCACCTGAAGATGGCCATGTAAATAGATTATTTAATTCAAAAGAGACAGCGCAGCAATATATTCATGTTGGACATAAGTCCACTTAAAATCTCAGACCTATCCACGAACATACTATTAAAACTGATACTGCATTCTGATTAAAATGTGAGATTGTTTTGTTCAGTAATAGCCTAGTGGTGCTTACCCAAGGTATATTTTTCACAGCTTGTTTACAACATTAGTCCACACTGTGTGCCGCTTCTTTCCCGGGTGCTTCAAATTGGAATTTACACCGGGTACTGAGTGCTTGTCCTTTGCTTCCTGTGATCTTCTTTGAACAAGGTCCTACCTACAACCTCATTCTGCAACCTCCCTCTTTAGACTGCATACCCAGACTCCCTCTTGAAGGCTGTTATCTGAGATTGAATATATTCACCATTTTCCTATGACTCCATATAATAAACTTGTAACCATAAATAACTTTGGATCTTTCCTGTTTGATGTCTGCAAACAGTGTCGGCCATCGGCCAGTAGGTGGCGCGGACAAGATGATAGTGAATTTATTGGCAGTGTAAAGCTTATAGTCTGCCAGTACATAGATGCCTTCCTATCGTTCTTATACTAAAATAACCTGATTGTAATGAATGGATATGCAATGATTCTTCTTCTGGAGTAAATAATCAACCCTTTAAAAGCCCATCATACACTTTTAGTCTTATGCAGTATTACTCAATATTGGTATGGAACTACAGATTGCTGTGTTTAGTAATGGCGAAAAGCAAGTTGGATGTAAAAATGGTAAAAACTAAGCAATCCAACTGGAAAAGCATAGAAAATTTACTATAATGTTATCTTTTGGAAGATATAAGGAAGAAACTGAATGTGTGTATATAATATATATATATATATATATATATATATATATATATATATATATATATATATATATAAATAAAAGAATGTAACGTATGCAGCCCCTTAGTACTTCTATCGGTTTTATTTTACACGTAACAAAAATGTTAAAATCTCTGTGGGAGAGAGGAGGATAATTAGTATTTCAAGTATAGTTTGCGATTGCAGTATTTTTTTATAGCGAGGGAGAGTGATTTGCTAGTTGTTTAGAAATAACATGGACCGTTCTGTTGAAGAGGGACATGCTCTCCTACCACAGGGAACAGCCTGGGGGCTGCATACAGTGCAGATTTAGTGAATAAGTGGGGGATTTCCTATATTGCTTATATTGTTTTTTTTCATTCTTAGTTATATAGATAGATGGCTTAGTGGTTAAAATAACTGCCTTTGAAATGTAGAGCTATATGTTCAAATCCCACCAGTTTTTTTTTTCTCCATTTTTGTTAACAGATTATTTATGGTGCTACGGGATAAAACTGTGAACAGATATACACGTGTGTGTATAGGACAGCTGTGTCTTGTAATGCTTTTAAAATAATAAAATATATTAATTTAAAAGGGGAGAAGTGAGATTTGAACTCACAACCTAATAAATGTCAGCCACAGCCTCCAGATCTTAATTATCTATGCAGTTTCTTATGGGAAGGCCTAAATGGATATACAAGCAAAAGCAAATAATAACACCCCCATACAAATATATCCCCATTCTTAATCAATGTAAAAAATGCTTCTCCACATGATTTTCTATCATTCCGCATGGAGCCACGCAGTTGTGTTTTTCAATTATCTTTTAAAGGTTCACTGATTAATGATATATATATATATATATATATATATATATATATATATATATATATATATATATATAATTAATATATTCATAAATAGATAGATAGATATAGATAGAGTTATATATATATATATATATATATATATATATATATGTATATATATATATATATATAACGAATAGTACATTAATTAATTAATATATATAACGAATAGTACATTAATAAGCCCATTTGCATGCAAATGAAATTACTCTTTTAATCCAAAAATAGCAACTTTATACATTGCTCCCTTAAAGCATATATATAATTTCATGATACATTGGTGGACGTTTAGGATGTTAAATGAGTGTTTAAAATGTTTTTAGAGCAATGCTCGCATTTTGTGATGCAAGCTGCCTACTTCTGTCTTCTCTCTGTAGCCTCCTTCCCTACCCGTCCCGCCACTGATTGATAAAAAAACACACCCTTCTGATCCAACTCTCAGGAAGTGATGTAATACAAATTGGATTCCTTTTCCTCTAAGCATAAAGAGTCTGAAAATATCTAACATTTCTAAAAAAAACATTTTTATGTGCAAATGTTACATTCTTCAAGAAAAGTGGCTTTTTCCTCGAATGGAAGTATAACGAAATCCTATATGACCTCTTAATTCAGTTTTAGGGTTATTTCTTACAAAGTGTCTTCTTTCCTGGCAATGAGTCAAAATCTAAAAACTGCATGTGTTATTAAAGCTGTGGTGGGGTGTAAAGAAAATAAGATAGGACAACCTTGTATGGGATTTTTTCCCCCATTTTAGCTGTAAAACATGCAAGGCAGCTGTAAAAATTGATAGTCCATTTTCTTATGGCAGCTAAGACATTACATTACCTCCTACTGAGGACATCTATGAAATGTAAATTGATTTACCAGGTGTAACATAGTATGTCTATCAATGATTAGGACTAGAAATACATTCAAGATGTTTTCTATTTTTGTTAAATAAAAATCCACTGGCAAAGACCCACTTACTTTGGAAACATTATTCCTAAAACTATGGTTTAAGATATTCATTTAACAGATTAGATTTACCAATAAAATTCACATAGTCATCTGTGAGATCAAACAAAAAAGTATTTTTGGAAAGAACGTCTTTAAAATGAAAGCGCAATTATGAAATAAACCGGTATGTTTATTTTTTTGTAAAATATAACCCACATTTTACTTCATAACATCAAATGTTAAGCCTTCATACACCATGCAGAGTTTATTAAGTTCATGCTGTTTTTGTACAAAGTCATTTTGCACATATAACCTCCTCCATATCTTGTATTCTCTCTTTCACAATATCATAGATTTTTTTTGGTATATATGCTAGTTATAACAGAGGTTATAGACATCAAAGTCTCTCTCATTGTCAGCGTTCTTCTCTGCTCCTCATGCTGCCAGCCTTGGCCAAAAGCCTCCTCTTCATGATTACACCAGATGTTTCTCTTTCTTTAAGCCAATGGAAACCTTATGGAGTAGTTTGTTTTTTATTTCAGTCCAGTAGTAAATGCCAGTGTAGCTGAGACATTAAAATCCACCCGTTACTGACCCAAACAGAGTTCTCTGCCAGGGTTCTGAGAAGCAATGGTTTCCATTCAGAGATCAAAGCATTCATTTGCCACAAAGATCTTGCCAACTGTTTTATGGCAACCTGTGAACATCTTTCTTCTTATGTGTGCTGTCCTTGTAACATTTAACAAGTGTAAGACACAGACCTCAGCACGGTAGCAGTAGATGAACATTTACTTCTACGGTTCTAATATTAAACACCTTGTTTACACCTGAGAGTGCTTTGTGCCATAATACCTTACAACCATTCCCCGTTTGTAGTAACAGTTAGTCTTTATAGCTTGTAATACTCAGGGCCAGATTTACATCTCTGGCATTCCTAGTCACAGCAGCTTCCTGCCCTTTGTAACTCTCTAATTCCAGGCATTTGCCCATAGCGACGAGTCTGTGAACTGCAGTATTTGCCTTTTTTATGCCAAGGACCATTTTGAAATGTGAAGCACCACTGAGCGGCTGCCTAGTTGGCCTAATGTGAAATCTGTCCATGGCAATACTATGAAACTGCAACTTTGCAGTGAATTCCTAATACTCTTCTGATAAACTGTTTACTTGTTAGGTTGTGTCCGACTCTCAGTGACCCTATGGACCACAGCACGGCAGGCATATCTGTCAGCCACTGCCCTTCTGAGCTCCATCAAGCTCATGTTCATTGCTTCAACGATCTCATCTATCCTTCTATTTGCCTTTTTTTATGCCAAGGAACATTTTGAAGTGTGATATAAGAAGCACCACTGGGCGGCTGCCTAGTTGGCCTAATGTGAAATCTGGCCATGGCAATACTGTGAAACTGCAACTTAGCAGTGAATTCCTAATACTCTTCTGATAAAGTCTAACTTGGAAGTATCAGTCAGTTAGTCTAAGGTAGCCTGTCCCAGCCACGTTTTCAGAATATACATGTGCCAGCAAAGGTAAGTAAACTAAAGTTACTGAAACTCTGGCTGATCCACTTGTACTCCAACAACATAACCTGAAAACCCAAGCTTAAAGTGGCCTCTGGGGGCTTGTATTTCATGAGCTTGTCTGGTCTTTAGGAAGTAAATGGATTCACTAAAACTCAGCTGGTGCCATGTCCTGACTCATCCTGTTAACTTAATATTTTCAGAAGTTAGTTTTTAAAGGGTTTAAAAGTTATATTTTAACAACTGATTTTCTTTTTCATGTAAAAAAAAGTTTTAGTAGTTCTGAGATGTGACATTACAGCCCATTGTGTGGACGAACCGGTTTAGTTATGCAGTGTCGCATGACTAGGAATAGTTAATATTTAAATTCTTAGTGGTTTTAGTAAAAAAATATAGCACATAATTTAGTGATGAAAGGGTTAATACTGTTTATATAGGTCACTTTTATTTTTTTCTAAGCAATATTCCATTAAGAATTTCAAACAACTTGAAGTGCATTTTATATTTCTGATGTATTTTTCTTTGTACATTTGCCTGTTTTTAAAGACTTTATAAACTGCTACCTATTTTTTGTGACATCATAATCTAATTTATTAAACCTAAAATGGATTCTTTTTATGTACTTCATAATGTAATTCTCCTCTGCCATTGCATTTATGAAACTCCAATTTGTAACATGTTTTAATGCTTGATATGGCCAGAATATCCGAACAGATTGTGTGGATAACTTGGACTGCAAAGAATGTAGACCTTTGATGTCTCTAACAGTTTTTTGAGGCAAGTTATATCGTATTTGCCTTGGCTTACTTATGAGATTTATGTCTACATTTCATTTTTGCAACACCAGTTTTGAACTTCTTGTCATCTCTGTTTATTTATGATATTGATCATTTTTTTTGTTTTTTAATTGAATTATATTATGAATAAAAGTAGCATTTGCTAGAACATTGCAAACTAATATCGGTCTATCACTATGTAATTTGTCTAAAAAAACATTAGTCAAAAGATAAAATATGGCTAGTAGGATGTGCAGGTGAAAGTCAACCTTTTCCATTTGTAGATCCACATGTGCAGCCCTAAGACTTCAATTTGTTGTTTACTTGTTAGGTTGTGTCCGACTCTCAGTGACCCTATGGACCACAGCACGCCAGGCATATCTATCAGCCACTGCCCTTCTGAGCCCCATCAAGCTCATGTTCATTGCTTCAACGACCTCATCCATCCTTCTCTGCCTTCCCCTTCTTCATGATCCTTCAATCTTTCTCAGCATCAGAGTCTTCTCTAGGAAATCATGTCTTCTCATGATATGGCCAAAATATTATATACAACTTGGCTTCAAGAGTCACACAATAAACTTGTTAGCGTTGAAATGACATAAATTGACAAAGCAGTACTATAATTACAGTACTTAGTAATATTAGGATACTTAGTTAAATAACCAACACTTCTTATAGACTACAGTGATCCTTTAAATACTGTTTTTTAATGATCACGTCTACGTCTTAAAATGACCATCTTGTAAATATTGGACTACATTTTTTTTTTCATTCAAGGATATTCTTATATGGTTGCATTATAATCTCCCATATTTTATAACAAATTAAGAATTCTCTAGATTATAACTTGTATACACTATATAAATGTTTGCTTGTTACTGATATTTTGTTCTATTGCAATATCCGTACAGGAAAAAGCTGCGTCTTGTCACCGTGTGATGCTCTGAGACTCCACTGATGTGACCCAAGTTTGCATGAGTAAGAGTTGTTCCCAGTGACACGGATTGCTCATGTATTCCAACTTCCTGATCCAGCCCTTATCACAAATAGTCTTCTGCTGCATTTGTCACAGGAAGCTATTATCTGTCTTGGTTGTCTGAGCTCTGTTCCTCGCTGGCAGTGTATAGCGTCTGTATTTGTGGGAGCACAGACAGGAGAGAGGGAAGAGACAGGACAGGCAGACTGATAGGAAGAGACGGTCACAGAGACATACAGGCAGCAGAAGGTGTATGGGTTAGATAAGCAACATTAGATTTACATATATTTTGAACAGAATATTGATGTGCATAAATCTGATGATGAGTTATAAGTAATTCCTTTAGACTGGAAGAAAAAAAACTAACATATATTTGTTTTGCTTTGGGTATAGTTGTAATGGTTATTTGTTTTTTTGTTCATTTCCATGAGTTGTTTCCATATATCATTTTTGTGTCACTTACACGGCCAGTTAATTCAGTACAACTTACAGTGAACCACTGTAAAGTTCTCATAAAACCATGTTGAAATATTTTTTTAGTTTTTGAAATACATTCTTTTTTCACAGAGAAATTTATAAATGAAATGTCTGCTTACATAAGACTCTGACAATCCCCCAGACAGACTCACAGCAATGGCTCCGTGTAGAGAGCATAAGTAGAAAGAGAGTTAACTCTTCACAAATTCATCTGTGCAGGGAAAGGACTGTTGAAAACAGCTAAAGAGGGTGTTAACATCTCCTGCTACATTCCTGAAGTTCAGGGAGAAACTATAAATCTTCGAGCCTTCACTTCTCTGTGTAGGCAGATGTTGTTAATCATGGAACAGTCAGGAGTGTGTTTGTAAACAGACCGTAGACTGTAGATTTTTAGCTGTTGTTAGTGTAATTATAAAAAAAACAATTTATCAATTTAACATTCAAACTTGTGCTCTTTCACACCATAAAGAGCACTTATAGCTAGGTAAATGGCCCTTTAAAGAAAGGAGTGGCCCGTTTGATAAATCTATAACTAGAGACAACATCATTATATCAGTAGCATTGTAGAATAGTAATATAAGCCTTTTTGTCCAATAATTCAGTTTGGCCTTATTGTACAAACTTGATACCCTCATTCCCGTGATGTCCGCCATTTTTATTTTACTTCGTGACACTTGGAGCAACACTCCTGTCACAACATTTATTTAGTTTAATAATAAATATGTGGTTGTATTTTCACAAACTATAGACTATATAGATTGTAACTGTGGGATTTGCTTGTAATGTTAGATAAGTTATTTTATACTCTTACCTCAAGCTACCAAAACGAGTAGTAAGATCCTAGAAAAAATATGCTTGTGGTTCTACATTTAGGCTCACAATAGAATAATAGATAACTATTATTACTATCACAATTATATATACAACAAAAATCTGGAATCTTTTTTAGGACTGAATGAGAAATCATGCAAAACTTGACAAAATAAAATAGTAACTGTGAGTTACTAGGAAGTTCCAAAACCATTGGAAACGGGTAGTTTTATTTAATCTCTGGTGGAGCCAATTTGTTATGATGAGACTGAAATTATATTTTCTGCATCATGCCCAATAACTACACCAAAATGTATTCTTTCCATTCACTCCATACTAATATTGTTTGCACTTTTTAATCAGGGCTTCTTATGGGATTTACAGTGGTTTAGATTTGCTCATAGAAAATGAACATTTGGTGTCTATTCTCAATACATTACTACAGCTTTGTCCCTAATGAGTGTCTTTTGCATTAGTTGTTATTTATTCTGCGGCCAGTTAATGAAATGCAGTGAACTTCTTTGAACTGCTTGGAGTTGCCATGGAGAATGAGGCAAGCTTATTGTTGTGGGCTGCTCACATTTGAAATGTTGTTACTGTTAGCAATTGGCATAAGATGTAAATTTTAATGTCAGAAAGCACTGCTAATAAATTCATTGTTTTAAAGGCAAAGTTTTAATTTGAAGCTGTAGTAATCACATCTGTAGATATATTTACCTAACACCGATCGTAATGGTACCAGCTAATGTGATGAAAGCAGGGGCATAGGAACTGGCAAATATTATCTGAACAGGGGACACACAAAAATAGCTAAATTAATCTTAGTCATGCATTGCCAGTGCTATGGAGCAGTATGTCTTTCCCATGAAAGCTTTGACCTATAATTATATTATATATAGATATAGAGGAGTTTAAACATATTGCTTGTACCTCCCCCCCCCCCCCCTTGTTCACCAGGTATTTTTGCAATGAGGGTATGAAAGGTGTAAGGATCTTTCACTTTTATGACTGATGAGTCTAATGGTAATTAAAGGACATTGACATGGTAAAACAAACCATGGCTCAAGTAGCGTAGGAAGGGCGGTGCGAGAGGGGCGGACTCCCTGGGTGACATCTCTTTGGGGGTGGCAGAGATGTCACCATCTGTCCCCCTCTGCCAGGAGGAAGGGGGGGGGTGAGAGGGAGAGCGAGAGAGAAGGAGTGAGAGGGAGAGCGAGAGAGAAGGAGTGAGAGGGAGAGAGAGAGAAGGAGTGAGAGGGAGAGAGAGAGAGAGAAGGAGTGAGAGGGAGAGAGAGAGAGAGAAGGAGTGAGAGGGAGAGAGAGAGAGAAGGAGTGAGAGGGAGAGAGAGAGAGAAGGAGTGAGAGGGAGAGAGAGAGAGAATGAGTGAGAGGGAGAGAGAGAATGAGTGAGAGGGAGAGAGAGAGAGAGAAGGAATTAGAGAAGGAGTGAGAGGGAGAGAGAGAGAGAAGGAGTGAGAGGGAGAGAGAGAGAGAGAAGGAGTGAGAGGGAGAGAAAGAGAGAGAGAAGGAGTGAGAGGGAGAGAGAGAGAGAGAAGGAGTGAGAGGGAGAGAGAGAGAGAGAGAAGGAGTGAGAGGGAGAGAGAGAGAGAGAAGGAGTGAGAGGGAGAGAGAGAGAGAGAGAGAAGGAGGGAGAGGGAGAGAGAGAAGGAGGGAGAGGGAGAGAGAGAGAGAGAGAAGGAGGGAGAGGGAGAGAGAGAGAGAGAGAGAAGGAGGGAGAGAGAGAGAGAAGGAGGGAGAGAGAGAGAGAAGGAGGGAGAGAGAGAAGGAGGGAGAGAGAGAGAGAAGGAGGGAGAGAGAGAGAGAAGGAGGGAGAGAGAGAGAAGGAGTGAGATGGAGAGAGAGAAGGAGTGAGAGGGAGAGAGAGAAGGAGTGAGAGGGAGAGAGAGAGAAGGAGTGAGAGGGAGAGAAGGAGTGAGAGGGAGAGAAGGAGTGAGAGGGAGAGAAGGAGTGAGAGGGAGAGAGAGAAGGAGAGGGAGAGAGAGGGAGAGAGTGAAGGAGTGAGAGGGGGAGAGAGAAGGAGTCAGAGGGGGAGAGAGAAGGAGTCAGAGGGGGAGAGAGAAGGAGTCAGAGGGGGAGAGAGCGGGAGAAGGAGGGAGAGAGGAAGAGAGAGAAGGAGTGAGAAGGAGGGAGAGAGGAAGAGAGAGAGAAGGAGGGAGAAAGGAAGAGAGAGAGAAGGAGGGAGAGAGGAAGAGAGAGAGAAGGAGGGAGAGAGGAAGAGAGCGAGAAGGAGGGAGAGAGGAAGAGAGAGAGAAGGAGGAAGAGAGGAAGAGAGAGAGAAGGAGGAAGAGAGAAGAGAGAGAGAGGAGGGAGAGAGGAAGAGAGCGAGAAGGAGGGAGAGAGGAAGAGAGAGAGAAGGAGGAAGAGAGGAAGAGAGAGAGAAGGAGGAAGAGAGGAAGAGAGAGAGAAGGAGGGAGAGAGGAAGAGAGAGAGAAGGAGGGAGAGAGGAAGAGAGAGAGAAGGAGGGAGAGAGGAAGAGAGAGAGAAGGAGGGAGAGAGGAAGAGAGAGAGAAGGAGGGAGAGAGGAAGAGAGAGAGAAGGAGGGAGAGAGGAAGAGAGCGAGAAGGAGGGAGAGAGGAAGAGAGAGAGAAGGAGGAAGAGAGGAAGAGAGAGAGAAGGAGGAATAGAGGAAGAGAGAGAGAAGGAGGGAGAGAGGAAGAGAGAGAGAAGGAGGGAGAGAGGAAGAGAGAGAGAAGGCGGGAGAGAGGAAGAGAGAGAGAAGGAGGGAGAGAGGAAGAGAGAGAGAAGGAGGGAGAGAGGAAGAGAGAGAGAAGGAGGGAGAGAGGAAGAGAGAGAGAAGGAGGGAGAGAGGAAGAGAGAGAGAAGGAGGGAGAGAGGAAGAGAGAGAGAAGGAGGGAGAGAGGAAGAGAGAGAGAAGGAGGGAGAGAGGAAGAGAGAGAAGGAGGGAGAGAGGAAGAGAGAGAGAAGGAGGAAGAGAGAATGAGAGAGAGAAGGAGAGAGAGCGGGAGAAGGCGAGAGAAAGAGAGAGAGAGAGAAGGAAGAAGAGAGAATGAGAGGGAGGGAGAGGATAGAGAGAGAGGAGAGAGAGAGAGAGGTAGAGGAGAGAGAGAGGGAGAGGGAGAGGAGAGAGAGAGGGAAAGAAGAGAGAGAGAGAGAGGAGAGAGAGAGGAGAGAGAGAGGAGAGAGAGAGAGGAGAGAGAGAGAGGAGAGAGAGTGAAAGGAGAGAGAGAGAGTGAAAGGAGAGAGAGAGAGTGAAAGGAGAGAGAGAGAGTGAAAGGAGAGAGAGAGAGGGAAAGGAGAGAGAGAGGGAAGGTGAGAGAGAGGGAAAGGTGAGAGAGAGGGAAAGGAGAGAGAGAGGAAAAGGAGAGAGAGAGAGAGGGAAAGGAGAGAGAGAGAGAGGGAAAAGAGAGAGAGAGAGAGAGAGAGGGAAAGGAGAGAGAGGGAAAGGAGAGAGAGGGAAAGGAGAGAGAGGGAAAGGAGAGAGAGGGAAAGGAGAGAGAGGGAAAGGAGAGAGAGGGAAAGGAGAGAGAGGGAAAGGAGAGAGAGAGAGAGGAGAGAGAGGGAAAGGAGAGAGAGAGAGGAGAGAGAGAGAATAAGTGAGAGAGGGGGAAAAGGAGGTAGAAAGAGAATGATTGAGAGAGGGAGAGTGAATGTGTGAGACAGAAGAAGGGAGAGAGAGAATGAGCGAGAGATGGAGAGAAGGAGGGAGAAAGAGAGAAGGAGGGAGAGAGAGAATGAGCGTTAGATGGAGAGAAGGAGGGAGAGAGAGAATGAGGGAGAGCAAGAGAGAAGGAAGGAGAGAGAGAAGGAGGGAGATAGGGAAGAAGAGTGAGTGAGTGAGGGAGAGAATGAGGGGGAGAAGGTGGTAGAGAGAGAATGATTGAGAGAGGGTGAGAGAGAATGTGTGAAAGAAGGGGGGAGAGAGAGAATGAGAGAGGGAGAGAGAGAAGGAGGGAGAAGGAGTGAGAGAGAAGGAGTGAGATATAGTTTTAAGAGCCATTCAGTGTCGTAGATATGAGTTGATCATAGCATAATGAAAGCTCTATTAGCCCAATAATAGAAAGTTGTGTATTATTTCTATTTGTTATTTTTTTTCCTGTGGTCACCTATAGGCGGCTCTCGTATTAGCCTTGGCCAATGCCTCACCTGTTCTTGCTTGTATGTAAATATATTTATGTTTAACCAATTATAGAAATAATAGAATATGATAGAAGACGATAACAGGAGAAAAACTAAACTTTATAGCAAACTCTTCTGCATGTACACTTTGTTTTTGCACTCTTTTTCATGCTCATACATTTGATTTTAAGTGGCTAATCAGAAAGGTGTACAGTATGTGGATTTTGGAATAACTCCTGATTAGAGCTGTTCAAAGGCAACACTGTTCAACTGACCAATTTAATCTGTTTACATATAATTACATATGTGTAACTGATGTTTGTGGTCAGTTACAACAACTACAGGACACAAATTATAGGATACAAATTGATATTACACTTTTATTTAATTGGCAAATGAATGTTTCCTGCCTTAATGTTCACTCAGTAGCTTCCTTGGAAATTCTTATTTGCAGTAAGTTCTCCAGAGACAATAATGAGTTACGATTTAGTGATTGATGTATTTTGTAGCTATATCTGACATCTTGCTATTGAAAGTTAGTTTGCAAATGATGATCTAATCCTCAGGAGAGGTGTAATTTCCCCTAGGTGATCCCATATGTCTGATTTTACTGTTCTCCCAACAAGCGTTTGCACAACCAGAGCTCCGTCTCTACTCCTTTTGTGCTGCTGCTGATATAAATTAACTTTCTTGAGACATGTATTAAAAATCTGCAAGCTCAAAAATATGTGAAAATAATTTTTAATACAATTTAACAGAATAATTGAATTACATGGTATTACATTTAAAGTGACACACCAAAGATCACAATTATTACAGAAATAAAGCACATAAAATATATAATTGCAATTGGTGGTTGTTATTGTATTGAGCTTGAAAGTGGGGTGTTTAAGCATATATTATATGGAAAAGTTCTCCCTTTCTCTTAATGACTTACAGCCTTATTAAATTGCAATTCGGCAAATCTAAAGTGCCCTATATAAGCACAGAGCATATTTTTTTTACAGACGTTTTTAGTTAGTGAAGACCTTGCTTTTGGATAGAAGTTCACTAACTAAAAACGTCTGTAAAAAAATATGCTCTGTGCTTATATAGGGCACTTTAGATTTGCTGAATTGCAATTTAATAATGCTGTATATATCATGTTTGTCAATAATGATTCACTGAATGGGTGATGAGTCATAAGACCATGCTGGTGCAGCAGGTGCAAAGCACTGGGGCCCACAACAGGGTAGGATGCTACTGGGAGTAAATAAGAAATCATAACTTATAAGGATGACTGATAATTACAAGGAAGTTGATCTGATTACCACAGGGATGATCTGGTTATCACATACATAGTTGTCGTAATTGTGAGTTTGTGTGTAATGCTCGCAACTTGCGAGCCTTACACACAAACTCCCAATACTAACTGTGCAATGCGCGCTGAATGCCACACATGAGCAATACATAAAGAAAGCCACGCATGCGCAATGCACGGGGGAAAGAGACACAGGGGTGAGTGAGCCATGGGGAGGAGACACAGGGGGGTGTAAGGCGACACAGGGAAGGCAGAGGAGGGGAAGGCGACAAAGTGGAGGGAGAGGAGGGGAAGGCAGAGGAGGGGAAGCAGACACAGGGGAGGAAGAGGAGGGGAAGGAGACGCAGAGGAGGGAAAGGAGACACAGAGGAGGGAAAGGAGACACAGAGGAGGGGAAGGAGACACAGGGGAGGGGGGGTTTGCGCCAGGGCGTGTACCACTGCATGTACAATTGGATAAATAATAATAGTCACAAAGACTTATAATATTACAGTATTAACATTATTCTAATCTATACCAGCTAATTATCTATCATAGCCACTGTGATAGATAATATGTCCCTAGATAAAGAAAATTAGAGCGAATGAGGCCCTTTGTAGATCATTTATGCGTAAAACATCCAACTTTCAATGTTATATTATCTACTTCCAGTACCATTGAAAATATTTAATAATAACCAATTTTAATTGTATTTATTTTTATGTGTACTTCTGCAATAAGTTGATCAGCAAAGTGCCAAAAACCTCGAACCGCTCCAAACAGTTAAATATAAACCATCTGGGTATAATAAGAATTAATTTCCCAGTACTTGGAATATAACAACATTTCTTGAACTGCCATACATTAAACACATATAAAACAAATATTATTTGACGTTCCTGAAACCTTTCTGTGTTACATATAAAAGCATTGCTGCCCCTTGTGGAAATGCTTTAGCAGAGGTTACTATTACTGTATAGCAAAGTGGAATCCCATGCAGATTTATTACCCTATATATAAAATGCTAAACTTACCAGTTTCGAGAGAGGAAAATACCACGGAACAATGTAACTAAAATAATACAGTCCGCACCAATCCCATGATGAGATTTTTCCTATACCTTACACTTTGTTTTCCCATGGGATTCTGCCATATTATGACTCACAATCTGTCACTAGCAATATTTCTGTGTGACGTCTGGTAAGTGTACAGCACTCAGGCAATTACAGCGTTAAAAGGATGCCTGCAGTCCAGGGAATATCCTAAAGCCATTGCCTTGACTTTATACGAGATTTGTTTTTTAGGAAGAAACAACAGGAATGAAACAAATATTTTTGCCGAGTTTATTTCCGGACTGAAGCATGTATAACAGCTGCTTGCTTTGGCCACTTCTAAGGTCCCTCTTCCTTTTTTGTAAACTGAAAATACAGAGAATCTTTTATAACGAGAAAAATGTGCACTTTCAGGAAGAGGTCTGTTGTGGTCGGAGTGTTATTTTGACAGTTGTATTTAGTGAATGCTTTGCACGTTTCCTTCTGGAAAAGCCCATACTTGCAATGATCTGGAGGAGGTGGGGGAGCTGAGTCTGGTCCCAGGCACGCTGATCTGTGATAGTTACCTTCAAACAAGACTCACGCCCCAAAGGAGTGTTTAATCTTACACTGCAACTGCCTGCATGAGAGCAGACTGTGTGTGAGCGAGAAGGAAACCGTGCAAGATGAGGAAAACTCCAACCTGTAAAAGTTTCTTTTAATGCTTTCTTAAGAAAGAAATATTCACGTAATATAGAATATAAACTAGAATCAAGTCTGGATCCTGCCAACGGAAAGTTGGGACAAGTTTTTTTTAGGGGGGGGGATATAAATATATATAGCAAGTATGTCTGCACTTGGGGTCGCCTCCAAGTTAAGACAGCCAGCTGTAGGATCAAAGCCAATTCATACTGCTCTACCTATACCACATGTTGGCAGGAACTTGTCACAACATAATTCCTCAAGGTCTTTGGAGCTTGCGAGGGCAGATAAGTCAATGAATTCCTGTCAAGTAACATTAAAGTCAACTTGTGATTTTGAAGGGAAGAAATCTCTGCAAGGAAATGCCAAAGAGACAGAAGATAGCAAGGTTAGTAATCCTGTGTTTAAGGACCGCTACTATTTTTGGGGTGTACTGTACCTACAGGGTGAGTAATAAATCAGCACCTATTTAAATTATTTTTTCAGCTTGCACTTGTTGAAACTTTGCCATCTCATACTGTATCTGAATTTTTTATTGGAAACCAGTGTTTTTCTAGTTTTATTAATTGTTCTCTGCAACTCTTGCACAGGGGATATATTTAGGTTATTGCTTCTCTCTGCAGTGAGTTTCTCAGTACAGAGCTGTCACTTCTGCTGCCGTATGGAAATGATATGTTATTGCCCAGTGTAATCGTGTGTCGTGAGATAGGAGTGTGGTTTGCTGCAATAAGCAGTTTAACAAATCATGCCATCTCTGCTGATTTCCTGACCAAATTTTGCATGCATCTAGTTTCCTCATTCCGAAACTAAATATGATTGTATATAATATCAATTGCTGGCTGTGCTTTCAATGAGAATGTATGCAGTTGTTGCTAATGTCATTGAATATGGTTGTATAATATCAATTGCTGACCGTGGTTTCAATGATAATTAATAAACCGTCATTGTTAATGCCACTGAATATTGAATATATTGCAAAAACCAAAGTATTGTCTGGATCTATCCTGTTATGTGCAGACACGGCACGGGAAGCCTCCTGGTGCCGGGCAGGCTCACGTCCCGCATTGCGATGTACTCCCTAAGCCCCTAACCCTCTAACCCTAACCCCCAACACCTCTTGGCGGCCCTAACCCTAACCCCCTACACCAGTTACTGGCCCTAACCTTTAACCTAACCCCTTATATCCCTTGCCGGCATTAACCCTAACCTCCTAACCCTCTTAGCCTAACCCTAATCCCCTAAATGTACTTTCCTAGCCCGAAGCCCCTAACCACCTACACCACTTGCCGACCCTAACCCTCTATCCCTAACCCAAAAAACCCTAATCACTTACAGACAGCTACATCGGAACATCGCACATTGCTGAAGCGTGCGTGCACATAACAGGATAGGTCCTATTGTCCTAATGTGTTTAGGCATGTCTGACTCTCTCTGTGACCCAATGGACAGCAGCACCCCAGGTATATTTTGTCTCTGACTATGCTTATCTATAAGATTTTCATGGCAAAGAAACTGGAGTGGTTTGCAAGTTCCTTTTCCAGTGGACAATGATTTGTCTGACCTCTCTGCTATGATTTGCCCATCTTGGGTGACACTACATGGTATAGCTCACAGCTTCATTGAGGAACACAAGACCCTTCACCAAGACAAGGTAGCGATCTAGAAGGGGATTGTCCCTATACACAGCCATAATCTCAATAATATTGGCCACAACTCTGATTTTTTTTATATGTAGCATGGCATGTACACACAGTGTTTTTACAGGTTTCTAGCTGCTGCATTTAAAAGAACAGAACACTTTCTAAATACACAAAGGTAATCTGTTGATATGCTATTAATTAAAGGACATTGAGAGCCTTTTTTTTTCTTTGTGCATTTGAAAGTGGGTATATGATGTATAACTATGTGTTCTTTATTAAATGATATTGATCTCTTGGCATACTGATTATTTAATTACCAGATATCATTCTGCATACACCTGAGCTACATACTGAATTTTGCTTCTCTACGCTATATTGAGAAATCAGGTAACATTATACTCTGCATGTCCCCTCGCCAGCCTGAAGCTAAAACCTCCTGAAATATGCTCACATTAAAGCGTTGCACCTGCCAAGCAACACAACATTTGCATAGCGTCTACTGTAGTTGCATAAAGTTTGAGCCGCGTTTGACAATTTATTGTAATTTATAACATAATCAGATCTCCTAATCTAACAATGATTGTGTAAATGTGGGGAAATTGTACATGAACGAGCCTGCCTATTCTTGGCAAGATTATCTGTGTTCATCATCCCTTTTCCATAGGTAAGTTTTATTTGTCGATATGTGAACTTTAGATACAATCAAAAGAACCGTATGATTACTTTGCACATGAGATGATCCTCTAGTGATGCTCATGAGTTCCATCAGGGCAGCTTACGGCCAAGTGGTACCAAGTTGGCTGGAGCCTTACCTTATTCCGATAAAAAAAGACATTTGCTAAAGAGTGTAATGTGGAAGCTATGACAAGTCAGGACATCTGGGCACACAATACCCTTCTCAAGAGCTGAGTCTGTTTTTCAGATGCCCTTGTGCAATATCTTCACTGTCAGGGGAATAGGACATTGTGAAGAGTACTTGAGAAAGAATTGTTGCAGATGTCCTGACCATGGGCGTAGGAGCTTAAAAAAATCTGGGGGGGGACAAAGTTTAAAGAGACAAAAAACTGTGGCCCTGAGTGGTGCTATTCAACTCTATGGGTCAAAGCTTTCCTGGTAAAGACATACTGGTCCATAGCGCTGGCGGCCAAAATTGGTAATGCACAATTAAGTTTAATTTTGCTATTTTTTGTGTCCCCTGCTCATATAATCTGGGGGGTGGGGGTTGTCCCCCCATCCCCCCAGTTCCTATGCCCCTGGTCCTGACCTCTGTCTGTTTTTGAGTCCTATGAATAGAGCTGAAGCCCAAGTAATGACTGCGAGTGAAAGCTCAAGAGTTTACCCTTTATAATAATCTGTCAAAGGTCAGAGAGTTGAAGTACTTGACAGCAATATTTAGGCATGGCACAATACAGAACAATGATCTCAATCAGCAATACGTTTGTGAGATTTCAGAAAAAAATACAACAAAAAATACGTAATACACAGCAAGGTACGTAATAAAACTATAGATTTTATGACCTGTACTCATACTTCCTTGTGTCCCTCTGAATCTAGCCTAATAGTAAGTCCTGACAATACAATTAAGCAGCACTGGCTTTCAGTGTTGTGGCCGGCGCGGAGGCAGCCCAGGCACGCCGGATCTGACGTAGCGCTGCATGACCCGGCGGAGCCTGGGCGATCCGGATTGGCTGGGAAGAGGAGGAGGGACTTAAGCCCGTTTCGCAGGCTTCCTCCTCACTCCGCGTCGGCCATTGATCTGATTCCCTCCCTCCCTCCCATAAAATGGTGGTTAGATAGGAAGGTAGCAGATAGTCTTTGGTTGGCGGGAGGTGAGGCACCCGGCACACAGGCTTAAGTGGGCGTTGCCCTGCCTCATGGGCATGCTTAGGAAAGCACTGGGAGGCTCTGGGTGCGGGCCCAGGGCCTGAGGTTACTGACCGGGCTCCTCCTCCGGGATGTTATTTGAGCTGTGATTTAACAATGTTAATTATGTTAATTGGTTATTGGTTTATGGTTGCTTTAATAAAGCTGTGGCCTGTAATTTTCCCAAGATATACTGTTTCAGTGTGTTTATTTATTCTAAAGCCCATTGGATCTTGCCAGGGTCATGACCTGATTGTAGCACATGGCTAGGGTGACAACATCAGAAATAAAGCACAGGGCACAAACACCCTGTTGTATCCCACAAAAGAAAATCCAGCATTATTCAGTCTGTTTTTAGTGTTTCTTATAGCAAAATGGTTAATTGTTTGTACTATTTCATAGTGTGAATTTTTTTTTGTGTGGTCATACATGCCATATAACTTTCATAAGTCAATACTTTGCATGAAAGAACAAGACACAAAATGGGCAGAGAACCAGAATTTTAATCATAATTGTATGTATAAAACAAATAAATAATCCTTTCCAGCAGTACACAGATCTAATGAATGTATGTGCCTGTCATCTGCTGTACCTACTTGGACATTTCAGACGAGGGTATCATTGTGCCCTCTGACAATTATCAGATGTCACAGATTCTGAGAAGACAAAAACACCACTTGACTCTGTAATACCACCGAGTCTCCCACAACAGATGCCATCATCACACTCGCCTTTCACAGTCACTTGTGAGAAAACAAATACTTTTAGAAAGTTGGTACCACTAATATTAGAAATGAAAACTGTAACATTTCCAAAATATACATATTTTATTTTATTCCCTGTTAATCGAAATTATAGGAGACAATAATAAACAAAATTATAATTAAAATGTTTAAACACTAATGTATTATCTTAATTTATGTGCAGCGCTACGGAATATGTTGGCGCGTTATAAATTAACTATAATAATAATGTACAATTTTATATTGTACATATTTTGTGGAGGAGAGTGTTCAACCCAGTTGGGATGAAGAACACTCAGTATTTTGCTTCTCCACAGTATTTCTCATATCATACTCTTTCACAACCTTGACATTTAACTACATTTTTTTATATTTTATTATTGACCCTTGGATGGCCTACACAACAATCTGACCCACAGGGACGTCACCTCTATGGTTAATTCCACAGGGCTTTGTTTGTCATGAAGAGGTTTCTGTTTTGCTTTACACAAGCCATCATACAGTGATTATATATTAACGTATAATTAAATGGGGAAAGGAATCTTCACTCATAGGACATGTGGGTTTCCAGATTTTAGGGAGGGTTCTGAGTGTGGTTTTATGACCTTCTAGAAGTTTCCATTATTTTAAACTATTATGTGCCACTGATCAGATGAACATTTTGGTTTGGCTTATCTAGTTTTAGCACATGTGGTTTTATTTTTAGTTCCCTATAATTTATTAAATCTTTCATTAACCCACTTTGTATCAGTTTCAGAAGGCTCAATCTACAACTTTTAAGAACCACAGAGATTTAGGAGCAGCATTAAAAAAAACTAATCGCAATTTTACGAATAAGCAGTTTAAAAATATTGGGAAAATGATTGTTTATTCATATCCTGTCCTAAATACTAACAGCCTTATTAAATTGTGATTCGGCCAACTGAATAGGGCTCTATATAAGCACAGAGCATATTTTTTTACATATTTTTTAGTTAGTGAAGACCTTGCTTTTGGATAGAAAATCACTAACTAAAAACTTCTGTAAAAAAATATGCTATGTGCTTATAAAGAGCCCTATTCAATTGGCCAAATCGCAATTTAATAAGGCTGTATGTATGGGGGATGTATTTATGCAATGTCTCATGAGGCCCAGGCCTAGGTCGGCACTTTTTGAAGCATTCCACGAGTAAAGGCTAATTGTTGTAAGTCTATGCAATTGTATTGTTCTTATATAAAAATATCCCTATTAAAGTATTGTTCTCCATTTATAATAGTTGCCACCGACTGTGAGTATCTCATATACCATTGCTGCAATCCGTGAAGAGAGAGAGTAAGACTTTGATGGCAGCTATCATGCCAGATTTTCAGGATATTGAGTTTGGCTTCAGATGGTTCAGTTATTTTATTTTACATTCATGTGATCACAGAGGAATATTCGTAACATTTGTCCTGGCTCTACCCTCGATAACAGGAGTTGGACAAGCTTGTGCCTGCCATGGTCACAATCTCTTCACTGGCTAATCACCAACACAAAGTGGTGAACAATAATGGCATAACAAAGCTCAGAGTCAACATTATTTTGAATACAACATACAATATTGTTTTTTTTATATGGTCATGTCATGTTTGTGGTATACACTTCTCCTTCAAGCTCTTTCAATGTCTGTACATAGACCTGCTCAAGAAGAGTTGAATGGCCTGCTTATGAAACCTATTCAACTTTTTTGTCTTAGCTCTTAGTCCTCAAAAGTACCTTTACAAAATAGGCGTTTACCTTTTTCTGTTTGGGAGGCACTAGCATTTAGTGTGGGAGAATGGTTTCTGATAATTTATTTCCTCGGATAATGTATAATTTATTGAAATTATTGTA
The DNA here is from genome assembly GCA_027410445.1 of Discoglossus pictus. Classification (NCBI taxonomy): domain Eukaryota; kingdom Metazoa; phylum Chordata; class Amphibia; order Anura; family Alytidae; genus Discoglossus; species Discoglossus pictus. The sequence continues at coordinate 322,843,560 of CM050167.1, forward strand.
TACAATCATACATGTTCTATAATAAGAATAAAACATAGCACCTGGGATGCAAAAGAAAGTGCTATACGGTAACTGCAGCTTTAGACTTTTTTTAGTAGGGCATTTATTAAATTAGGTACCATATCACTGGGGTATATTTGAATCCACAGAATGGAAAATCTTGGAAATTCATAGTGTTAAATAAAAATCTTGGGATTCACAAAGAAAATTACACAGTGACTACACTTGACATCAGCATGGGTCAGTATGTCTTGTCTGGGAAAATAATATGAAATTATATTTTTATAAGGTGCACAGGGACTTACACTAGTTCTTCTGTGGTAATGCAAACAGTTAACCATACAATTATTTCAAGCCAAGTTTAGTTACGCTTTCATCTGATTTAACAACTCATTAAGGAAATACGTTACTTCATAGCATTATAATTTGTTAAAAAAAATATGGATCAAATAAGTTTTTAATTACAGAGTAAGGAATAATTTAATTGAGAAGTTAAAGTATATTTCTCAGAGGTCTGAAAAAAAAGTTGTTTCTACATCTCCATCTGAGGGAGTATTTTTATTTGGCCAGACATTATCCGAGTCTAGTTAGCTTTTCCTCCTCACCCTCTCCCTCTGTCACTGAGGATTCCCTCAATGCTCCTTGTAATCTCATTTTCCCACCGCAGTATCCAACTGGCTTTTGTGAACTACTGAAAACAATGCCTAGAATATCCTAAGAGGATAACTAAACATTTGGACAGAAAATAGACTGAACAGGGCCATCATAATGACATATATAACACATAATTGATCACAGTCTGAGTTTTTTAGTATTTTCCGTGATTAATTTAAATCAGAATTAACATTCAGTTCTCTGTATAGTTTACTTTACATGGTCCAAATTATCACCTGTATTTCTCAATATTAAATGGGTCAATTAAGAACTTTTAGGACTTCTGGCTTCAGATTTTATATTATAAACTTGATGATTTATTATATAAGATCTAAAACTAAAAACATTTTGCATAGAATTATTCTGGAAATTATTTAATTGAAAACTAGTTTCTTGTCTAATTAGTCTATAAATGACAACTTTGGTTTGAACACGTACATTGTTAATTATTCTTGTTTCTGGAGAACTTTTTATCTTCTTTAGAGGACATATTCTCTTTAGAGGTCTTTTTGGTGTTCTGGCAGGTATTAATCTTAAATTAGAGTCTCAGAAATCAATTTTTTTAGTGATCCATCTCGATCTACAAATCAGAGCCAAGATGAAAATAAAATGGATAAAACGTCACTGTGTTGATTTTTGCTGCATCTTCTCTGCATCTTCCATCCCATCTGCAAGGCCACAGCATTAAGCCAATATCCAGTTGACAAGCTCAAGTTTGAGGAAATGTCTCAATCATTTCCCACAGACTTCACATATTGCTTGTGCTGGATTTACATCCTACAGGTGCCAAGAATTCAGGCAGGCCTAGTGAGTCTATGTCTCAGCAGAAATCTTTTAGACCCTGAGGACTCTGAGCTAGCATGGGAAATCTAATTTGTATTATTAATTCCATTTCACTTTATTCAAATTAAATATATGATAAAAAAAATCTGCTATGGTGAATGAGCATGTTAATGGTGTTTCTTTGAACATAACATAAACAAAAGATACAACATTGACCCCCACAATGGGCTGTTGGAGGCTTATCCCTTTTCTTTTGGGTATTTTATACAGAAAACTCAGAATTAAGATACACAATCTTGTTAGAAAGATTATACTATTGGGCTACATTTTTTCAAATGGACCCCTTTGTTTAACTAGGGTTTTCCCTGTATCTTAGAAATTATAATGCGCTGTGCCAAGTTGGAATCTAGTCTACTAACTCTAAACGCATACTCTCTATATACTCTCTATATGCATTTCCGTCATTTCTTATGTTTTTATTAATGCTCATATTTGTTTTAAACCTGGTTGTGTCTATGACCGCTTGTGGACCACAGTATGGGACCTCTAACATAATAATAAGTGTTAAAGTCCATTGGTTGCACATTCATTGTATCGCCAACTCGAAAGTAAATAAGTATATACAAGAGAGTTATTGAATAGAAATTACTGTCTCCAATGACAAATAGAAGGATCAAGTAAAATGGGGGGTGTGGGTAACAGGAATCTGGCTGAACAATGAATTCAATTGATGTGATCGGTGACACAAGTGAAAGCTTTGTGACTCATAATAGCAGCTTCTCTCTGTGTTACTTCTCACCAGACATGTAATGGGCTAGATACATTTCACACCTATTACCTATTTAGTCTTCATTACTGTGATTTAGTTTGGAGGATACTGTAGAAAGGATATGTATATAATAACATAGTAATAACATAGTGCTAAACATCACATCATTGCATTATAAATACTTTTTATTTCCATAGCTTTGCAAATTGTAAAATAAGATTAAAATGTTCTTGTAATAAAATATTAGCGACAGTGTTGTAAATATATTCCCCTATAGTATACTGAGGAGAAAACACACCAATTCCCAAGACAAAGCTTTCATATTCTTTCCTCTACATTAAGCAACATAGGTATATACACAGAGATGTGCATATTGTCCATCAGACTCAATGGAAAACCTGTGCTAACAACTAAACTACCATGTTGAATGCATTGTGATTAAAACATAATGTGCAAGTATGTATATCATAAATGTATTATTAACACAGGGGGTAAATATATACAGAACTTGTATAGTTCTAATGAGCCTTCTATACAAACACAAATATACCATACATGTGTACAGTATATCACCACAATGTATGCAACATGATATGTGTGTGGTCCAAGCATGGTCAGATTACCTTTTAGGCCTACTAGGCAGTTGCCTAAAGGTGCTTCCCTGTGAGGGGCGCAACTTTTTTTTAAATAATCGTTCCTGGCTTACAAAAACAAAATGCTGCAGTTCATACTCCGGTTACTATGGGGTAACCACCTAGAACAAAGGAGTTACAACAGTAAAATAAACTTACACACACAGAAAAGGCAAAAATGGATCAATGCAAACCTTTACGTACTCACTCACAGGGGCTACTCCACTTCACTGGCTAGGGGCTCCAAAAAGGTATATTATACACATTTTTGTTTTGTAAGACATGCAAGCAATCATACACCACATGCATACTACACTTGCAAAACATAAATAAAAAAATCTCCCTCCCAAAAAAATATTCAAAGCCCTGGTAGGAACACCTTCTGTCTGATCTCAGCAGCGGCCTCTGCTGGTAAGACCCTGTAGCAATATCCGATAATTTTGGCCCAGAACTTTTCAGCAGAAAAGGTCAAAATCCTGTCTTGTACTCAAACCACCAAGTGATGTATGCTTTTATTATATTATTTGTGCTTATTATAGATGTGATACGTTTTAGAGGAACACGTAGAAAAGTTATTGCCCAGCCAATCTATAGGATAAATATGGCAGACTATGCACTACATAATATGGTGTTAATGAAATAACATCTGAATAAATATCTCACAAGTAAGCATGCCAGTTTAGCAGAATTACAAAATTACTTCATTTGTAATCCCTGTACAATGGAAATCTACTGAATAATACTAGTGTTACCGTGTTGACACTAACCAGTTGACTTTTGAGGACAGGAGTCCAGCTCCAGCTTGCAGCTCCCAGTAGCATTGAGAGTATCACATTTCCAGTTTTTCATTCAACCATTGGAGGAGACCATAACTCACGGAAAACTCAATGCATGACTCTTTGTCTAGAGCCTGACACTATGGTTAAACCTTATGAAAATAAAGATCATACCTATTCAATACAAAGATCGTATATCTATAGGTTGCCCAAGTTTATTCATTTCCCAGCAGTGGTATTTGTGGTTACAGCTTTACAATGACATCTGTAAGTGCTGAGAGTTAGGTCATGTGTGTACAGTGCTGCTTCCAACCAGTGCTGCACCCACATGTACTATAAGAGGGGCCATTGATTTATTGTTGTTCCTTAACTACATTCTTGAAATTGACATGAGTGACAGGATATGATGCTGGAGGAAATTTAGATTAACAATAGACCATTGACATCCTCGCGTTTCGCATTGAACATATTTTATTTACTTTGAAGAGGTACAGTGTGTGTTTTTTTGTCAAACCAATACTCATTCTTTCATTGTGTACTTAGCCCTGAACGCTTCATATAATTACAAACTTTTCAGCATTTCTCATTTCACGTTTCATTACATTTTTGATGACTTGGAAAGCAAACAAGTTTGAATGAACTCTTCATTGATTTGGTGATATTTATGATTCACGTATAATACAGTACATTGGCAACAAAGTTTAAGACTGAAAACACCTGTCGAGTATTCAAAAAGGGAAAGTAAATAGGTATTGTACAATATAATTTTCTTAACTAGGCTTGACTCTAAATAAAAAGCATATATTGAGAATTTCAAATCATTTCACAAATGTAATTATTGGTATTACTCTATTTGTTAAGTGCTAACATCTTAAGTAGTTAATGGTTTTATTGTTTGTTTAGTTGTTCAGTTGTGTCAGACTCTCAGTGACCTTATGGACAGCAGCCCGCCGGGCAGTTAAGGGTTACCATAGAATACCTAAAAGCATAGGGGTTGAATTGGTAAGGGAAAGGTAAGGTGGTAGAGGTAAAAGTGTGTTAAGGAGGTATGATGCAACAAGATAGTTGGTCTTAATATGATGTGTATTTAGTTAAACATGACATTTGAAGACCTGTTAGTTTGGTATATTTAACTTGGTTTGCCTTACACATTCCCAGTTTGGATACATATATTTTCATATGAAAAAAAACTCTGTTATGTGTTTAAATTCAAAGCCCTGTCATGTAACAAACCAAGGAGGGACCATAAGCTTGTTAAACACAGAAATATAATGTATTATGATACTAGGCTGCTAATGAAAAGTCCCTACTGTACACGCAATCTATAGCTATCTATAGGGATATGTAAATGTGCTGGATTATGAATGCATCTGTTAGAGGATAATTAGTAGTGCGTGAAAAAAAAATTGTGCTTTAAAAAATCCCAAAATAAACATTTAAATACTTACCTTGAAGTTAGCAAAATGTCTTGTAATTTCTGGCAGTTGAAAATTAGGGTTAACACCCTCCAAACCCTAAAGTAGCATAATATTTAAAAATATTTGTTTTGGCCAATCAGGTTAGCTGACACATTTGAATTAACTCTGGGGTTCCTGTTTGTGCTGCAAAGCAGCCTGGGATATGTAGTGTATCACTGATATGCGCTATGTATTGCTGCTGACATACAGAGAGGAAGCTACAAGGAGACTGGCAGAGCAAGCAACAGCAGATAAATAATGGGTTAATATTGTTTCTCTAATGCTGCATGCTGATTGGGGGGGGGGGATCAGATGCCTGCGTATACACCTTGAGGGTGTCAACATAATCATTAGTCGGATTTTTAGATATTAATAAAAATAAAATGTTTTATGAGATGTGCTGCATGCATAAAGGCTGCTTTTTGCCTATAGAGTGCAGAAATGTATTGATCCATGAAACTTTCATATCCCTTTCATTTATCAATTTTATAAATTTTAAATATAAAAATGAAGATAAGTGGGTCATTGGTGGTACTTTTTGTTCCATATATGAATCATTTTGCCTGTTTAGTAAAACACATTACAAGACCAATGCGTTTGTTGTTGTTTTCGTTTTGCATTATTGGAACTGTGTTAATTTATGCAATTAATATCAATACATGCCATACCTCACTATTGTACATAAAAAGTCTGCAATTTCATATAATAAGAAAATAATGTAACACTGCAGATTTTTGTCAGTGTTGCTCCAATACATTCTGAAAACTATTTTTGTGATGGAAATATGCTAATGTAATCTCACAACAAGCCTGCATTGTGTTTCTGTGTTCACTTTCCCTTCAGAAATGTTCCATATCATGCTGATTCTTGTTGAGCAAAGAATTTTTCAAAGAATGCACTTCAAGAAATATGTATTTCTGTATTTGCCATGATTGCCCTCAGATATCCATTGTTGCACTGCATGTTAATATATAACATCAATTTCCAAAGTTTGTTGCTTGAAATTTGGTGTTCGAGTGTTACGGGTAAGGTAATATATTTCATCCTTTATCTGTTTAATATCACTTTTTAAAGTACCATATTTACATTATGATCATTTGAACAACTAGATGAAAAATGTGCAAAATCACTTTACAACAGTAAAAAGAGTGAAAACAATATTTAACTATTATCTGCATCTATATGCAGTGATGGGCAGTTAATGTATGTGATAATGTATGTGTATATGTGTGCATGTCTGTGGGTAGGTTTCTTGGCTTGTGCATAATCCATCCTGGGCTTTGCTTAAAGCTGTGTAATACAGCAGGCATATGCTTAAAAGGAGCCATGTTTATAATGGCATTGGATTACAAGAGCGAAGCCTTTGTGGACACATTTGCATGTCCCTGCCCAGGTTCCAGAATGCAGTGGAATTCAGTATTTCTCAGAATTCTGAGCAGGAAATACATTATTTAACTTATTTTAGACGTTCAAATGCGAACACAAATGTACTATATATATATATATATATATATATATATATATATATATATATATATATATATATATATATATATATACACCTTAAGTCAACCCAATTCATACTTCATTGAACCCCCAAAAAATAAACCAAGCAATTGTAAGTCTGTAGATATCATTGGCAGACAAGTATGGCTCATACATCTATATTACGGCTCATTGGATGAAAGGAAGAGTGAGGTAGCCTTGAGTGTCCACTAACCCAGGTGAATAATCAGAGTATTGCAGTATATATTGATAATTTTTTTATTGGACAAACATATTCATAAGTATACTACCAGCTTTTGAGAGCTTTCTCTCAAGAGAGGAAGACCCCAGACTTGAGAAAGGTCTTGAAATATAATCTAATTATAAATATAATCAGCTTTTTCAGTGGAGCACATTTTCAGAAAGATGTGCATTGCCTGTGATATTTCAAGGTACATTGAAAACATTTTTTATCTTTGTTGCATCTGAAAATGAGTATTTCATAGTTTACCACTTTTTTTTCTTCTTCAAATTATGCTCAAATGTCTAACTGATCTAGGGGCTTGCCCTTGTCAGCCAATAAACATCAATGTAGATGTAGGAGTCATATTTGTCTGCCAATTAAATTTATAGACATGTATGCGCTGTGCTCTTATTTTTAATTTAAACAAAGTTTAAAAAGTCTATTTTAAATAATAGTTTTGCATGCAAAACACAGTCAGTAATGTTTAAAGGATAATCTTTTAAATGTGTGAAAAAAATAATTGTTCCATATTCCTTTAACTTGTCACATATATAGTTCTCAGCAGCTCGGGCTTGCCAAAAAACATTGGTATCGCAATGTTAAAATTGCGGGCTAGCTACCGCGGACCTTGCAAATCCAAGGGCCGCGGTTGTGGCCAGCCAAGGAGCGCCAAAGGCCGTAGGCGCTCATCCTTACGACCCCATACGACTTAGGCAGGGAGCGCCAAAGGAGCTCACTGCACTGGTGGAGATGAGCCCCATAGGACTGCGCTGGTGGAAATGAGCACCAAAGGCGCTCAGCGCGAGCCTCGCATTGAGCACCGAAGCTACTCATACAACCAAAATACTTACTTTGTTTGCCAAATATCATTACCTGCCTTACTATTCTATTGCCGTCATTTTTTGATGGGCAAGTCGCTAGTTTTTTAAATAATTAGAAGATATTCCCTTTTTTGCTCATATAAAAAGTTTTTTACCATTATCCATGCTTGCTGTTCAAATGCGCATACTGTACATATGTGATTTAGTGTCCCTTTAACTTTGATATTCTTATTGTTTACCACATCTCAAGAGAACACAAAACCAAAAGCAAGAAATATAAGAAGTATTAGAAATGCCAATTTTAATAACAGGACAAAATAGATAAACAAGCAACATCTTAGTGATTTTATTATAAGCTTTTGGTTTTTCATTGAAAGAGAAAATGTAAATCCTATATTAGAACACTGTTTTCTGAAATAGTAATCAGGGCAGCCCTGATGTTGGACCCATTAATATAATGATTAGCGCTGATAATGCAATTTAACTTGGATAAACATTTCTGCATTTGGTCAACGTTTTATGTATATTTTGAAAAGTTTAATAATCTTCAGGATCATCAAAACTCTGTATCACAAAGTATATAAACATATTGTTTCCACAAAACGATTGCATATGGTTACTGACTATTCACTAATCTGAATAATTTAGCAGATGGATCAAAAATAAGGAAAGTTGTTATATTTTTATAGTATTTTGGTCTCCCGCATCTTCAATTGATATGGTTCTTCCTCCTCCTACACTCATAACACTTTGTGATCATCCCCACTACTTATTGCCTATGCTTCTTATGTTTTTCGTTCTCCCCTATATTACTATACCCCTTCTAGATCGATACCTTGTCGTGGTGAAGGGGGCTTGTGTACGTTAATGAAGCTGTTAGCTATGCCATTTACACTCACCCAAGATGGGCATATCATAGCAGAGAGGTCAGATAAATTATGTCATACTCGAGGAGGAAATGACAACCCACTACAGTATCCTTGCTAAGAAAACATTATGGATACGCACAACCAGAGACATAATTGGGCCTGTTGTGCTACGGTCCATAAAAATCCTATATAAGAACACAGGTCACAAAGAGTCGGACTCGATTTAATGACTTAACAACAACATATTGCTATATGCTTACTTTCCTCCACCTCTCCCCATCTCATTATCAATGCATGCGTACGGTTCACGCACTTCACTTATCAGTATTATTTCAGTGCCCACCTGTTGAAGCCTATCCCACCCCTTCTCCATGACAGTGGGCACTCTAATTATGTTATCTGAAATAACAGTACTATAATTACTAGCGTGGAATTTTTTATCAATTAACCACCCACTTCACCCATCAAAACTTACTGATGTTGTACAACATATAAAACTATAAAAAAAGGTAGGCAAGTAAGAACTAAAGAACATTCTACTCCTTTATATACTTAGAAGACTATTTCTTTATGAGGTTACCTCCGTGCCAACAACAAAATAAATGTCCTTCTAAATTTATTACAGGGCATTGTTTGAGTGCCACTGTGAAAACAAGCCGTGCCGCCCATTCTTGCTGGTATGCCTGCTGTTTAATGATGATAAAGTACAATGTGAAAACACTGTTGGAGGAAATTTAGTAAACACAGACATTTTATTTTAGTTGTCGATAGCCTGAGGAGCTCTGGCTTTACACCTGGACACTCATTTCTCCATTTTGGCGGTAATGAGGAGTTGGCAATGCAATCTTCCTGTTTTGCAGCAGCCCGGACTTCCACATCACCTATTAATATATATAAACTCAGAGAAGTGAAATGAAAGATAACTTCCTAAGCTGTGTTGTTAAATTCTACAGACTTCCACCGAACAGGAAATGGTCCCATTGCTCATTGGTGACTTACTCCAAGGCTGACAGTCCAACCTCATGTACTTTGCTGACAATGATCATAATAATAGGATTTCCTGAAGATACACTTGAAACAAGTATAACAGTTATTGTAATAAATAGGTGACAGTAGGTAAATAAGCATTAAAGTGACTATAGGAAGATGGGCAGACCTACTGAATGGAGGGCCCTAGTCATGGGCTTAGGAAACCCAAAAAATCTGGGGGATAATTCAACTCTACTCCCAGGACAGAATCTTTAATGCACCTGGGCCCTGCTCTGTGGGCTGGGGGCGGGGAAGACATACTGCTTTCATGGGAAAGACATACCGCTCCATTGCGCTGGTGCCATTTAGTGGCCAAATCTGATAATGCATGATTAAGATTAATTTTGCTATTTTTTATGTCCCCTAATCATTTAATCTGGGGGGGGGGGGATTTGTCCCTCTTACCCCTACAGTTCCTATGCCCCCGGCCTTAGTGCAAAATAATTTGTGGCCCTCCTTGCTACTTCTCTGTTCAAGGCATATGTTCTAAATGTATATGATTCTGGTCAGATCACCACTATGATGATCAGATAACCTTCCTATAAAAATAATTATCTGTCCCTTTCCCTTAATGATATAAGAATCAGTTGGGAAAATAAAATGGAGCCACACATTAAGAAATAATTGCATACACAATTTGAAATTTTAAGTTTAGTTATTCGAAAGACAAAATAGACAACATTCGACCACAGTGGCCCTTTAACTTAATACAATTATATACAACTGATTACAGGTTACAAGTGAACCCTTAGAACGTTGTCAAAATCACATATATAGTTGTGAGCATACGAGCGCTTGCGAGGGCCAAAAGTGCTCCTTGCCAGCAACTGCGACCCTCGCAAAATTTACGTAGTTACGCAAGGAAAATACGAGACAGGTTACGAACCATTACGACCTCGCAAAAATCGTCCGCAACCCCCGCAATTGAAAACATGAAAAATACAACAAATATGCACAACAAATACATAAAAAGCTTACTTACAGGAAGAGGGAGCATCCAGGACCTCGAAAACTAAAGTTACACCTCAATTTAACTCAAACTAAAAGAGTTGAGACACTAAAAAATTCTCCAAGCGAGAGAAAAAATGGCCACCGAAAAAAATGAAAACGAGGCTACCGCAGTCTGGTGGTGTTTTGCATCTTTAAACACCTACGTATTTGCCGAAAAACACCTATGAGATAAAAAAACAAGGACGCAACCCGCGCCACCCCAAAAACATTACAAACACAATAAATGGTTACTCACAGCAAGGGGGGGGCACCCAGGACCTCTGCAAGTGAAGTTACACCTCCATTTAAGCACAAATTTCTGAGTTTAGAGACCACAAAATCACCTAAGCGAGAGAAAAAATGGCCGCCGACAATGAAAACGAGGCTAAAGGACCCTAAACACATAAAACACTACCATAAACACGCAAAAACCCACCAAACGGCTACGGATATTCCGAAAAAGTCGCACGACATAGAAAACGAAGGACGCTAAATCAGCCACATTATATACACCAAACACCATTATCTCACTTACAATTTCATTGCCGTCATTTTTTGACGGGCAATTCGCTAGTATATTGATATAACTGAGGAATAGATATGGTGCATTGAATGGTATTTGCCAATTATAAACCAGTGCTTAGGAAACGGACTGTATACTGATAGCATCTACCTGTTACAGCAAGCATGAACCTGCTTGTTACCTGGCACTATTCCTCAAACCATTTCACAGATTGTTCAATCTTTTGGAATTAGTACAAACCAAGTCTTCAAGTCTTAGTGGGTTTGTACCTTCTGTGTGGTAATTCATAAGTATTTATTGTTTATTCGAATGGAGCAATATGTGCAAATAATATTAATCCAATAACACAATTATATCTAGGGGACCCATGTCCTGTTTGTGTGTCGATTCCAGGTATTTCTGCATATGACATAAGTTGTTATCCAGGAAAGTTCACCCAGGCTCAGACTTGCCAGTTTTGTTTAAATTCAAACATAATATAAGACGAACCGCACAGCATGAGAGATCCTGATGCAATTTATATGAGGAGCTGGCAAACAACATGTAAAACTTGGATCGGGAACTTCATACACAAGCAATGACCCCACTAATTAACTTTATCACTATGCTAAATCTATGTGCACTTGCATTATATAAATATATCTAGTTTTAAACAAACAGTTCTTTTATGCCAGGGCTGATTAAATAAATTGGACATACAGAACTTTCCAGTGTAGGGTTTAACCTTAAAGGGGCACAGAAGGCTTCAGGATTTCCCTAGGAATATAATATACCTTAATGCTTAAAAGTTCTGTTTTTTTCTTGCCTAAAATCCTACAAAAATATCCTAACTGGTTTCTTCCCTACTGCAGCTCATGAAGACAGTGTACTTCTAAGTACAGGGCGTGCAGTGTCTCAAAGTAATTGATCAGTGGCAAAATTCTGCTACATGCCGGTGGAGAGAGGTCATTGACTGGCTAATTTGAAGTTCAGTCTGTGTATTCATAAGCTGCAAGAGCTGCAGAATGCAGAGGCCAACAGGTACAAATTGTATTATTTTAAGCAGTAAAAACAGATATTATAAGCACTTCTTAATAAAATACATAAAAATAAATTATGTAAAAGTAAATAGATACACAGGTATATTATATTCCTAGTAAAACCCAGAAACTGTCCATGTCCCTTTTTTAAGCTTTTATCAGCAGGGTCAAAGCTCTTTGTAAGTCACGTTTATTCTACTTTACTATTTTGTGTAGTATGGTTGTGGAGGCCATTAGTGTGCGGCTGGAGTCCAGGATCAGCCATCTAATAAGACTTAAAAAGGTGATTTAAAGTGCCACTGTCACCTCAACATGAAGATGGTTTCATCTTAAAGAGCATGAACAGCTGTCTATAACTTACATTATCCATTTTCTCGACAGAACAACAATCCTGAGCTATTCAGAACTATTTGTGCAATTCTTATATGCTAATGTGCGACTCAGAATGCTTATTTGTGATTCAGAGTGCATGATAAGGGTGGAGAAGGGGATTTAACACCATGCTAACATTTGGGGTTATTGTTTGGGCCAACACCGAGACAGAAGAGCAAACTGTGATGTTAATTATCACATAAAAGCAGCTAATTGGAACTCGAGAGCTACTCAATTGTATTAATGCTACTCAAACTATCCTGAATTATGGTTCACTTTAGAAAACAAAAATAGCCGGTACAGTGTATAGCTGGTTTTTCATGCTGTTTAAGAATAACTTTTGAAAAAAAAACTTTATTTTTGGGTTATCAAGTCTCTTTAAATAAATATTTATACTTTTTATGGTATTCATAATGTAATGGATATATTTAAATTAATGACTTTTGATACATGGACAGTTTTTATTTGTTTTAGTTGTCTGCTGTGATATTATGTTACTTACAGCGCTGTTTAGATTATATTGATTGAGAACTATCAAAGTGACAGATTTATATCCAGAAAAAGAAATCCCTGACATAACTGGTAAAATAGATAAACAAATAAAATCCACACAGTGAGCATTTTGGGAACATATTTATTTTTTTGAGGCTCTGTGTATGAGTACAGGAATCCTGGCCCAGAAGCAGATACCTTGCATCATTCAATACAACAATAGAATGTAAATGTCCCCTCACACACAGAACCAAAGAATCATGGATCCCTCCAGAGTTCTGAGGAGACATCAAATTGTTTGTTTTTCTTCTAATTATAACTAGCTTTATGATTTGACTCCTAATTTATTATGCTATTGATATATATATATATATATATATATATATATATATATATATATATATATATATATATATATCAACGACAGCAGTAAACATTGTGATAAAGACTATAACAATCAATGGGCTTGATCAAGAGCTACCCACAAAGTTCCTCAGCTTCTTTTATGCAATGCCAAAATATACTGTATTTTCTTGAGAAAGCTTTGTGTTGCTGCAATATCGGCTTTTGAATCTTTTATAAGAATGTTTGTACTTGTTTATATTATATATTTCCTGGAGTAGGTCCAAGAGAGATTTTTCTTCCCCAAATGACAGTTTCATTCTCTTGGGTGTGAGAATGTCATTATCTTCTGGTAGGGAATGGTGGAGGTAAGGAAGGCAGGGTTCTTCCCACTCACTTCTGGAATGTTTGTGCATTCCAACATCTAGTCTCTATCTGGATTGTTCTGCAAAGATTATTATAATTGCAAGTCATGGTGGAGCTAGGGAATGCAAATTAATTTGGGGGGGCCCTTGCAAGATATGTGCTTGTATGGGTAATTTAAAAAATACAAATATATATATATATTTGGAGAGATCACCCCTAGGGTGATCAGATCACTTTTCTATAAAAAAAGTATTATTTGTCCCTCTCCCCTAATAAATTAACTCCAGGCATCTGCCAGTACCCGGCACCAGCAGTTATTTCACCACTGACTACAAGTATTATTTGCTTTGCGTCAAGCAATAGCTTTCACCATTACAATAAATGGATTTCTAGCGAGGGAAGTTAAGTGTAGACATTTTCTGACAGTGGGGTTTGTGTTGGCCCATACCATTGTGATCACATAGGGCTTTGTAGGCTTTAGTGATATACTGGACACAAAAATATCTAATGCTTAGAAGCTATGTAGATTTTATAGGAGCCGTACAGAATGATTTTAGGAGCCTGAGAAATAGCAATTGATAGAGATACATTATATGTATGGAAAATATTTAGGAGCAGAAGCCGGGCCGCCATCAGAAATCTTGAGGTCTGGTACAAATATAATAGCCAGGGCCCCCCAACTCAACACACTGCCATTTTCCCATCTCTTTCCAATTACATGCCTGCTGTGATACCTGTCAATCACCAGCTCATGTGCAGCTGATTTGTTTAATGTAGACCTCCTAAAACACAGGACCTCTAAACACACATACAACATACTATTTTAATTACATGTTAGCGAGTTTCCAGTCTTGTAGGGTGCTTTGGGATAAAGCACTTTCTGCTAAGATTCTAAGCTCAAAACATGGCCCTTCAACTTTTGAATTTGTTAAACTTGTATTTCCCCTGTTCTTATCCCCTGTACAGCGCTGCGGAATATGTTGGCGCGATACAAATAAAAGATAATAATAATAATGTTATGTGTGGCTGCTGCTCTGATACTGCTCTGCCATAATCTCTAATACCTGCTGTCTGCCTGCTTCTACTGACAGGACCTGGAGGAGTCAGAAGTGTTAGTGTGCCAGTGCCACAACAGGGGAGCTCTGTTCCTTCCTCACTTGATGACAGCCATCGTCGTATATAATATAAATGCCTGCCAGCATGGCTACTCACAAAGTACCCAATCTCCCAAATCTGGCAGCTCGACTCCCACGATCACTCTACCCCTGATAAACATAGGAACATTTCCTAATATGTCAACTTCCACTAGTCGTGAATATTTTTTGCACATTGAAACAAGAGCTTGAGCTGTAAGATAGGAATAAGTAATAGGATTTAGTGAAATGCATAGAGCAAATCTGCAATATGACACAGGTGAATGGGCAGACAAGGTTATACGGCCAGTATCTTTATTTATTTTACTTTGTTATTGGTACACAGTAAAATCAGACAAGTGAAAGTATTTTCCACCCATTGTCGAGTGCCTGGGAAATTTCCACTGTTTTTCTTTGTTTTTCTTGCTATCTTGTGTTTTATTTTTAAATAACTTTCTAAATGTCACAATTGTCAAGATATTAAACACTATGCCTCACTATTTAAAGTACCACTGTAGTTCATTTACATGTAAAGCTAACCTGTTTGTTTGCTGGGCTTAAACTATTAAAAACAGTAAGCAGCTTAAAATAAATAAAAGTTAACATTTTGTCTAAGCTTTTAAACTGATTGTTTTCTCCCCAAGCCGAGCTGTGTTCTTCTCCTACCTGTGTCTATCAGGGTGTGACCAGCTCTTCCTGTGTATTGGACTAAAAATAATATGACCAGTAAAGGGGGTGTGGCTATGATGGTTGTACTATCATTGGGCAGGGCCTATGGGGCAGCTGCAAGCAGGTTACAGTAGAGATGCTACCTCTATATATGCAGTATTTGGGGTTAATGATATTGTGGGGCAGGGCCAGTGACATCAGCCCAACCAAGCTACGTAATAGTCCAGCACAAGGGATGAACTAGCCACATCTCGGATAGACACAGGTAGGAAAAGATACCCAGATGTGCTTGAGAAGCAAACAGACAATTTAAAAAAAAATCTTAGCTTTTAAACTGCATACTGTTTTTCATAACCTATGCCCTGGAAACAAACATAGGATCTTTACTTGTAAATCTACTACAGTGGCCATTAAAGGAACCCATCACCACAAAATCATGTTGCTTTTATTAACTTCTTTAGTGAGAACTAGAAACCACCTGTTGGTTAAGCTTGACATTTTTTCTAAGGAAAATCATTCCTGATATGTGACCAGATAATGCACTCTTCTAATATGTACTAATGTTATAATTTGTAATATACTGCTTATGTGGTGGCAAAGTGAGTTAATTCCCTCCTGTACGCATCAAACATATGCTTAGCATACTAAGCCCTAGAGACAATACTGAATATCTCAAGAATGGTTTACTGTACTCTACATTCTGTCTTTTATCTCCTGTCAAACTTGAGCAATAACTGTAACTGTACAGCCTACCATTATTTTAATTGTTTGAAATATATTGTTAATTGATGGGATGGGGGTATTTCAAGCTACTTACAATTAAAATGCTGACATCAGTGGTGCTGTGAGCGCTTGTGCAGACAGACCCTTATAACAGAATACATGATGATCTAGAACCACCCAATGGATAAAACATGTTGTCTATGTAGCTGATGTCTGTGCGACTACTAGCATTTAGCAGCCCTATTTGCACCACATCAACCTAAGTGCTACAATGAACAAGATCAAAATCAGTGCCAGGGAATAAATGAATGCAATAAAACTGTATTAATCACACATTGGTAAAAATCACTAAGCTTTACAGAGCTAGTGAAGCCTTTCCATGAGGCGGCAATGGGAGTATACTATGCAAATATAGCAGGAGCCGCCTAATAAATGAAGATAGTGAGATTTCCCCATTATCTATATAGGTGTTACAGTATGATTTGTCAGTGTTAACCAGTGGGCTAGCATCTGAAATCTATGGGCCTCATTCAATTGTGATTTGGCCAATTGAATAGGGCTCTAAATAAGCACATAGCATATTTTTTTACAGAAGTTTTTAGTTAGTGAAGACCTTGCTTTTGGATAGAAGTTCACTAACTAAAAACTTCTGTAAAAAAATATGCTCTGTGCCTATATAGAGCCCTATTCAATTGGCCAAATCGCAGTTCAGTGTTTTAAGCAGATTTGTCCAACTCGTTTCTTATGGACTGGTATCAGGCCAGGTTTTGGGGCTTTCTTGTGTGCATGCAGCTGTGTCTGTTAGTGGCTCAGGCTCTAATTACACCAGAACTTTGAATTGGTCTCGTTACAAAAAAGGTATGTCCATTAGAGGTTAAATCACAGGGATTTACAGCCTTATTAAATTGTGATTCGGTCAATTGAATAGGGCTCTATATAAGCACAGAGCACATTTATTTACAGAAGTTTTTAGTTAGTGAAGATCTTGCTTTTGAATAGAAGTTCACAAACTAAAAACTTTTGTAAAATAAATGTTATGTGCTTATATAGAGCCCTATTCAATTGTCCGAATCGCAATTTAATAAGGCTGCTAGTTCTGTGTACTCACAATGAAATAGCCAAAAAATATTACATGGCCATCGAGCACTGCAGTTTAATAGACTTGTTCTAAGACTTTGTACAACTTTTTTTATTCTGGAATCAAATAGTTATTATAACAGTATCAAATATGTGGTTAGAATAAGCAAGTGGACATGTTTTGCTAGCTGTATATTTTAATGTCAAAATATTGCTTTGTTAAAATATCCCAAAACCCAAAAAGAGTCATTTGTCCTGTGACCTACTCAGCAGGGGTAATTATTACAAATCTCTATGCATACACAGGAAGCCTTCCAGGAGATGTTTTCCAGAGACATTGGCTCATCTCTGCTGTACTAAAGACATATTGAGAAATCACTATTATCTCACAGCTTCATAAGTCATTGTGGTTTTTCATCTGCAACCAAAAAAAAAATAAGTATAATATTTTATTTCAAGCCAACGCCATGATAATGGTATTTCAGAAGAGGAACTGACTATTTAAATAGAACTGTTGTAGTATCTGTATGACTAATGTTACTAGCAGCTGAGCACTTCTGATTGGTCATCAGTGAAGTAGTTCCTAAAAATGAATTGTTTTTACACAGTATTGTATGAATCGCATGCCATCATAGCCACCAGGGAAGCAAAGTAAACATGCTCATGGATGACGAACAACTTATGATGACAAAAACATATCTTTCTACAAATTAAAGTAATATTTGGAGGGCCGTCATATATTATATAGTAGGTATATGTTTCATAGTAAATATTTCACTTTTGTTCAGAATAAATGATAAAATCCTTAAAGGTACAGTTAATCCAGTACAACTTGGAGCACACCACTGTAAAGTTCTCATAAAACCATGTTGAAATATTTTTTTAATTTTGAAATACGTTCTTTTTTCACAAATTCATCTGTGCAGGGAAAGGACTGCTGCAATCAACTAAAAATGACAGCTGGGGTATACAATGTCCTGCTGCATTTATGGAAACTATAAATGTTTGTGCTCTCGGAGCCTTCACCGCTCAGTGTCGGCAGATGTTGTTAATCATGTAATAGTCAGGAGTGTGTTTGTAAACAGACATACGACTGTAGATGTTAAGCTCTTATTAGTGTAATTAAGAAAAACAATAGATCATTTAAACATAGAATCATGTGCTCTTTCACACCATGAAAAGCACTCATAGTGAGGTAAGTGGCTCTTTAATGGAAACATAATGCATGTTAGAGACTCAGAAAAGTTAACATTTTCTTGTGTTGAAAAAAAGCAAATTGTAGGCTAGTGATCAGCAACAGAGTTTAGCAGGCCAGTATTTAAAGTTGAAATTTCATATATGGACATAAAACATATAATTATTCTTTACTGTGGATAGCCATTGCTCCAACTAATTTCCTGTCTGGGAGTTGGGGGCTTGTAGAATTATTTAGCTTTTCATTAGTCCTTCTGAAAGCACTAGCACTTAGATTTGACAGATTAAAAATAAAGAAACCAAGTACTACTCTCCATTCAAGTTCTGAAACAATAGTGGTCCTTTAGGCAAGGAAATGGACCCACTAGAAAAAACATCATTTAGTTGAAATACTGTGTGAATACACAGGTAAAGCAATTTGATGCTCCACTACCTGTTGAATACTAGTTGCCTCACATTTGTAAAGACAGTGTTTCACCTAAATCACGGCCTGTCTGGTGGGTGTCGAGGAAAGGTTTGGGAACCACTGCTTTAGGGTATCCGTGTCAGTCTGATTAACCCCCCTGTGACTAAACAAAGAGTTTATTAAATTTCACCCTGGTAATTGCAATTTAAGGACTAATATTACCTACCACTGTTAGATATTAAACATAAATGTGTTTTGGCATGACAAATGAGTGATCTAAAGGTATATCTAAGTATAATCTAACATATGCTGCTTATATCAGACATACACATTACATTGATTAAGTCTATGTATATACAGATTTATTTTATTTAAAAACAAAACTTGTTTTCCACACCCCACAGCTGCTTCCATAGGCACAGTGTACCTACCAATTGAAACCCTGCATTTGGGTAAGGTTTTTAACCCTTTACTAACCTTCAAGCCAGCAGCAGCTCAATGCAGAAATCTACACAGCAGTGTCTGACTCTTCCTTACTTCCTTTTCCTAGGTGAAAATAAGACTACACATCCCATGATTCTTTGGTGCACAAGCTGGCTTGTCAGATTGATACAGTGTATTAGCTGCCTGTGATTGGCCAAAACAAATTAAGAATGGTATGCTAATTTTAACAGGGATTTCAATGTCTGTTCACTCTGAAAAGCAACTGCTTAGTAAACATCAGGGTGAGTTTGTTAATGTTTATTAGGGTATTTTTCTTGAGAAAAAAAGTTTTCATACGCTGATTCTCCTAAGATGCATTCATAATCCGATAAACTTGAATATACTTTTAAAGATTTAGAACCATATATGAAATAAATAAATGCATTTCTATACCACAGTATTTTAATAGTAGAGACAGCACTAATATAAATGCTAAACATTAAAGTATTTAAACAGTGGATAGTAATAACAGCCCAAACATTACTACTACTTATAATACATAAAGGAACATGGAGGGTTCCTGTTTTCCTTATTAAAATAAACTACCTAAGTGTTTATTTACGTAATTAAACATTATTTTATTAATAAGTGCTTTAAAACTCTATTTTTATTCACTGAAACATTCCAAGCAGTCCCTGCTAAGGACTTCCTCCTGTAGCTTATGCATACAATGTGTCTAGTACTAGATGTACTAGCCTATAAAATTCTAGGTATCAGCAGCATTTTATTAACAATTATTAAAAAAAATTGTGAGTAGACATCACATAATAACACATGTCAACATGTACAAATTTTGATTTCCCTCACTATAAATCTATTTTGGCAATGGTGAAATGGTTTCTTAATGCAAAGCAAATTAATATTTGTCATTTAAAAAAAAAAATGCAAATTACAAGACTAAAGCAAATGATAAGATGTTTGCCAGTCATGATAAAGTAATTCTTTCTTTAAGCTATTTTGCTGGAATTGAAGGCTTTGAAATAAAAGCCAGTCAGGCTCTTTAGCCCAGTTGGGTCAATGACAAGCTTGTCTCGGTCTGAAATGTTGTGTAAGGAATTCTGGCTACTTCTGTTGCTAAAAAAGAAAAACACAGTTCAGAGTCATCCAAAAATATCAATATTATTACACTTTTAAGTACATTTGGAGCCTCATTTGCATGTCACTATCCAGAATCCTCTGCAACAGTAGAAACCGGTCACTGGGCAATTCTGTGGGGAATGGATATCTCTTGGAACTGATCTTTAACTTCCTAACCTTTTCTCGCTATACAAAAGCCTACATGTGAACATTTCACTTCTATTATATTTCCTTAGATCAGGATTTAGTAACTTGCCAAGACTATGATGTCTCAAGACCACACTCAATATAAACCCCAAGTGTAGATGAGTCCGGGCTTGTGTCATTTTACCATATATAGATTCTGCAACTTTAAATGGTAATTCATTGTTCTACCCTGGTCATCTCATATAGTCAAACTCGCAACTGAGTCTAAAAGGAGGTATTGAATAATAAAAAGCATAAAGTACAGTATTTTCAGCACTTAAAAAAAACTTGGTAATGGCAAATAATTTTAGTATACAAAAATATATAAAGTCTATAAAAACTTTTTATGCAATTATCGTTTTTTGATGGCCACATTTTGGCTGTTTGAGACGCCTTCTCAGTAGGGTATGTCTAATAAGATTAATATTAATGCTATTAATACTGGCACTGTGAATTGCCACAGTTCCATTATAGCAGTTAAAAGCTTTATCTGCATTCAGGGTCCCTTTCCTTCTGTAAAAACAGAATAGCAGAAACAAAAATAATCAATTCCACTGCAGCACAACTGCATATAACTGGTAATAAACTAAATATAGAGTGCAGTGGTCCTTTAAGATTAGTTAGTTAAGAATGAACTGGCTGAGAAAAAACTGTCACACCTTTCATATGACCCCTATATCTATTGAGCCTCTGATCCTTACATTACAAAATTATTTTAATGGTATTTTTTTCCATTTTGGCATCGACCGACTGACATAAAATATTTTTAGTAGCTAAACTTATTGCAACCTAGTGTTCCGTGCCGTTGGAATATGTTCACTGGTTTTATAACTATAGCCTAAGTTCATAACACATGAACAATTCCACATTTACTATAATTACGCTTGTCCGCCCACTCAGTGACTAACCTTTCACATACTGTAAAATTAGTCTAATCCAAGTGAGAATGAAGGCAATGTTCTTTGTAACCTATTCTAATACTTATTCTAATGGACAGTTTATAACTAGTTAAATCAAGCGTTTGTAATAAGAGAATGTATTTTTCATGTTTTTAAAATTCACATTTTAACTTTTGGAAACAAATATAGCTAAGACTGTGCCAGTCCTCACGCTGAGTATACATGTTTATGTCAATCAATCAATGGTGTGTATCGCAGCAAAACCTGGAGCTAGGGCGCACTGATAGGATTATGAAGGGACTAGTCTGCTCAAAAACTGACAGACTGGTATCTGCAATTATTTTTTTTTAAGTGTATTTGTAACTAAAAAATATATTTTACACATGTTATCCAATATTAAGGGTTTTTTGTCTGTCTATATTAATTTGCCTTTAGGATCACTCTATTTCCACAAAATTAAGATTTTAATTATTCTTAAAGATTATAGAAATTAGCCATTTTGGATCTAGCCATTTTGGATCTTTCCTGTTCTGGTCTCGTCAGCAGTGGCATGTAGCAGCCAGTAGGTGACGCAACGGCTGCGCGCCTATGCTTTGCTTAATTAGTTCATAGAGTGAGGACTAGAGTTAAGAGTTAGGGTAGTGACAGATGATGAGCATTACATAGCAAAACAGTTGAGAGCACAGCGCGCCACTACTTTACAATCTAAATATTGACTGTAACCCTAAGAACAAACTGGACAAAGTCCCAGTACCCCACCTACTGGTTACTACACGCCACTGCAGGAAAGGTCCATATTTTTTTCTAAACTTAATTATTCCCGAGTTATTTAGCATTGGGTGGTTTTAGATGCTAATTAATAACTCAGTCTGCTTATTTGTCTATAAGGTTGCATAAACAATATATCCCAATATCATCATACAGTTAAATCCTTCAATATGAATAAAGCACCCTGACTTACACACTAGAATATGAAGTTGAACATTAGCATAAAAGTGCTGCACAAACAAAGTATAGGTGGTTTTTAATACTCTTTAAGATGAAGCCAACTTATTTTTGGTTTGACAGGGTCCCTTTAAAATTTCAGACTACATTTTAAAATAACTACTTTTTAAACTGGTTTATTTAATTTTGCTACTCAGAAAATGTTATATTTCCTGAAGGCGCAAATATAATCTAAGAAATGTTCCTCGTGCCTTTTATGATTAATTTGCCTTAATACGACCCACTGATTCATCTTCCCTAAAGCAAAAACCCATATTGAAAATGTTTGTTTCTTCAGATTTTAGTTTAAAGTCCTTAACATATTTTTGATGACAAGAGTTTGCTCCAAAGCCCTGTCTTGGTATTTACAAGCGTACAGGCCGGCATCTGAGATATTCATGCATGAAGTAAAACAATTGCCGTTCATGGTTGATATCTCACATAGAGGATACTGGCACATACACAAGTATTGATTAAATAGAGAATTCACATTTTAACTCACTCACTGTGTACTATGTTTTGAACAAACTATTTATGAATATTTTTAAGATGTCTGTAAAGTGTAAAATAATATTTCAAAATTATATTGGCATGTAATGTTTCTAGTTTGGGTTGTATTCTTCTTTGGATTTGCCAGTAGAGCAGGATACTATGGTGGTTGTTTTATAGTATGTATGTGTTATATATATATATGCCAAGGTGAGAGGTTTGGAAAACTATTGGAGATTCAGTACTTGCCAGCTCCATGTTGCCTATGGGGCATATTTACTAATCTGTGACTTCTCACAGTTCTCCAAGACCTCTCAATTTAGTATATCGGGGTTCAGACAAGTAGTGACGTTAGATTCAAAGCTCTTTTTTTTTTTTTCTTATTTAATTGTAAAAATAAATACCGTCGACAGGTGTTTTGTACATATACCAAAAATTCCTTTATCCAAAAAAGCTTTTTAACCGAGGGCAGAAACACACCCATTTTGTTCCTGTCAGTCTTGCTGTCAGAGGTAATCCTTCTTAACTAAAACGAATGGACTGTTGACAGGGACTTGATGAGTTCCATTTTGCAACAGGTTTGTCAAGATCATATAGTTCTCTCAAAGAGTAGAGACACCTGTAGGTGATCAAACATGTTTTTCTCAGTCAGTACATTCAAATACATTTACGGACCACTGTGATTCTCCATTATTGTAGTTGGTTGGGGTCTACAGTAGAATTTTTACACATCTGATCTGAGGTGTTTCTCCTCCCCACCTTATTAGTTTTTAGCAATATATTACCTCAGTAGTTCTTAAACCTTTTATTCCACGGAGCACTTAAGGTTGACCAATTTCTTGGTGGATCACCGTAATAGTGCTGAGGACCACATAACTATTTTTCTGCTTAATTTAGAACAACTATACTGAATTGTACAGCAAAATAATAGTACTGCCTATTTATTTCTAAACCATAATAACCCTTCTGTAATGATTTTTGTTGATTTTTTCTTTCTTCATTTGTTTTTTGTAATCCCAAATGGATTGTTGGGCCCAGAACACAGTTTGGGAGCTTCTGTATAAGCTATAAAATCAAAGTCCATTCTATAGGGCATTAGGATGAATATTTTATAAACCGGTTTGCAGTTGTTCTTTCCATTTTTAAAAAAATGCATATTCACAGCATTTACTAACAGTCAATAAAAATTACCACATTGAATTAGTCAAGAGTTCAAGTATATTATTAGTATATATTAAAACATTGTTTCTCACTGTAGACAGTGCTATAAGAATTGTACTACTACTAAGAGTGAAACAGGAATGTGAGAACAATAAACCATGGTTTTAAGTTGGAATATTTAGAGGCAATATAAGAAAGTACTATTTTACAGAAGACCATGGAAGTGGCATGGTTAAACACAAGTAAGGGAGTTAAGTGTGCCATGGATAAGTATATCTTGAGGTTAAATTAAGCCAAAATTTTATGCAACACTAGGTAGGCCTTTTGACCATATCTGCCATTAAATACGTGTTTCTATAATAGGTTTAGTAGTACAGTAAATACGTAGTACATTGGTGTTTCCATTTGAATATCTAAAAATTAAATGTATTTCTTCCACAGAATTCCCAGAAATACAGTTATTGCAATACAATCTGGGAAACCAGGCAGGGACATGCAAATAAGTCCACAATGCATTTTCACTCTTAAATCCAAATACCACTATATAAATGGGTCCTTTTAGGCACATTTTTGCTGTATGACACAGCTTTGAAGCATAGCACAGGATCGATTATGCACAAGCCAGGAGACCTACCCACAGACGGTACTGTTTGGATCGTAAAATGGATCTCATGTGTGGGGTTGGTTCCTAGCTTGTGTGGAATAGTTATTGCACTGCACTGGAATTTTAATAATAGCTTTAGAATTTTCCAGATTAATTGGTGGGATAAGAGAAGATTGCTTGCGATATGTATGTAAGGACAGGCATGTGATGTCCTAATCTCAGGACATCAGTATAGACCAAAAACATTTTGGGGATCTAAAATAATTAGAATATCTAGTCTGTACATTTTGTAAGAGCTTTTTATCTGCCATCAAATGCTATATAGTAGGCTGGGTAGAAGGAGCCAGCAAGGTTGAATTTAGAAACCCCTCTTCTTTCAAGAAAGCCAGCAAAAAATACTCCCCTTGGTCCACCTGCTAATTTACTGCTATTTTCTCTGGCTAGGATTCATTATGACCTTTCCATACCTTTTTGGAAATACCTTCATGTTTCATATAAGATTAGCACTAGATTGTGGTTTCCTATTAATTCTAATTGTAACCTGATTAAACACACATGGACTTTGCTTACATACTTCTATCCAAAATCAAGGTCTTCACTAACTAAAAACTTTTGGAAATAAATATGCTCTGTGCTTATATAGAGCCCTTTTAAATTTGCTGAATTGCAATTTAATAAGGCCGCAAATCTTTGACCGTTGCTATTATAATTATCCTAATTAAGAGATTCATCGCTAGTGCAATTGGTTCAGTCTGAAATTCTTTAATGGAGTTCATGCTTTTAATGTAAAATAGCGTTTAACTGGACTATAATTTTACTAGTTAATGCATTAAATGTTGGATGGCTATCAGGCCATTTAATGCATAATTACTCATAGTTGGATTTACTTGCTGTCTGGGGCATTTTCTTCTCTAATGCGAGACAATTTTCCACAAATTAAACTGGACCAAAATTTGTCATGGTAACTGAACTCTTTTTAGTAAAAAAGGTAATGATTTAAAGCAGCAAAGTGTTAAAATCATGTGATTATGCATTTTAATGGTAATGTATATTCCAACCTACTATAAAACATTATAGGACTATAAAGCTGAATTGGAAAATATCTTGGAACCTGCAGCAATACTTTGATTGAAAATAAATGTGCTGCTTGTTAAATTGGTCTTCTGTGTGATGGATTAATTATATGGGCATTGCACATAAAAGACCTTGTCTGTTAAATAAAACATTGTATTGTTGTTTTATGGCAATTTTAGTTTTCAATCTATTCACTAAGGCAATATTGCTTGCTGCAATAAACAGTTTTTTTGTGACAGTGTGCCAACATATTCAGTTAGGGACTCAATTGAATAATTACTTATTCAATAATTAAATCTGATTTAATGGCTCCTGTACCCCACTTGTTGACCAAGGTGTAAGTTTGTCATAAGGAACTCATCACAAGCTGGACTCTAAGGGCCTCATTCAATTGTGATTTAACCAATTAAATAGGGCTCTAAATAAGCACAGAGCATATTGGATAGAAAGATAGCTTTTGGATAGAAGTTCACTAACTAAAAACTTCTGTCAAAAAATCTGCTTTGTTCTTATTTAGAGCCCTATTCAATTGGCCAAATCACAATTGAATGAGGCCCTAAGAACATAAGAACATCAGTAAAAACAAGTTTTATGGAAACTAATAAGTACAATGTAGAGAGAAAAGCATAATGTGTTGGAGAGATTTCATTCTCAAGTGGGAAAACCCTTAGCTTGGTGAATATAGATGTAAATTGAATCATGGTAAAGAATAAATATACTGTTGACATATATAGCCAGTGAGTCCTCCTACATAGCACATGAATCCCTTTTGTTTATTCCATTGCAAAAATGGTACAATTCACTATTAAAGAAAAAAGCTGAACTAAGAATAATATATATTGAGGGCAAGTGATATGTGAGTCAAGAGATTGAAACGGTGATGTGGGAGATGAAAACGGATTGTAAAAAACAGGTTGGGGCAGCAAGGGATACATACTCAAGCTGCTAGTGGTTCCTGGTCTGGAGATTGGCCAGCAATGTTGCAGGCCAGGTGTTGGGAACATTTTAGTCCAAGTGCCGGACGTTGCCCTCTGAATTTCATATAGCCCTCTTCATGTTTTGGTCAGGTAGATTTCTACCTAGGTAATGCCATCATTACTTTAGTATTTCAAGAGCCAAATTTACACGGTTATAACAGAAATAATAGAATCAGGCTGAATTGAGTACTGCTGGCGGGGCCACAAAACAATATGGAAAATATAATGCATGACCCTCATCCCTGCTCTGTACAATACTCTCTATTGCACATGCAATTGCTAATAAGGTAAATATAGCACATATATATTAGTAAATGAAATTGGTCAGTAGAGTATCAATGCTCTGTGTTTATCATTTTCATCAGGACAATTAGTTGACAATAAAGACTGAAACATTAATTGTGCTGGTGGTCCAGAGCCCATTAGGCCCATTTTTCTTTTTAATCTAATAATCTGATAATTCCTTAGAGTAGCATTTCTGCTTATCTCAGACATTCTTATATTCCTTCGCTAAATATTGCCCACCCCCCATTTAACTTGATGATTGTTCAAATTAAACTTACTCTTTTCCATTCCCAATTTCAAATCAAAGCTTTTATGAAAGTTGTGCCTATTACACCTTGCTTGGAAATATTGATATAATAGTAATCAAAGGATTTATTTTGTATGCCACACAAAAATATTATGGCCTCTGTCATCTTACCATATAACTGCTCTGCATTGGATGTGGCGTCAAATCAATTAACATATCATTATCATGCATTATCCTAAAATATTTAGTGCTTAAAAATCTACAACATTAAAAAATCATCATGATCTTCAATACTATACTACTACTAATCTAGAGATTATAGTACAGTATATGGATCCCCATGTGACTCTCTTATTTATAGGGCCATTCTTTTTGTTGCCGCTGGTCTCTTCATGTTAACTAGGGTCCACTGACAGCTGGAATTTTTGCCTCCAGTTTCTTCTGACTTGTACAATAAAGCTCTGTCTTCATTGATATTTCCCTTTGGTTTTACTTTCCTGATGACCTGTGTGTTTAGCTACAGGCAAAAGGTTTAACAAACTATAGGCATTCAGCCAAATATTCTTGTGAGTCTTGTACTGACGGGAAAGGTGTAAAGTTCAGGATAGTCCAAGTTATTCACCACTGATGTTATCTTAAATCATTTGTAAGCTCTTCCTGAATAGACAATGTGATCTGAAATGCAGAGTGGGAAAGCTGGTAAAAACGAGTACAGCCAGCTGTGTATTTCTTAAGGCCAAATTAAACTGTTGGCAAGTTGTCATTAAAAATATCGTATATACTGCAGTATACAGAGTAATGAAGCATAGTGAAATCATTTTCAAAAATTGTATTGCTGGGAAACAGAAAATATGCCATCAGGGTTTTTATTTAAACATAATTAATCTTTAGAGAAGGAATTTATGTTGACTTGTTCATAGTAATAATTACATTAGGATGAGGATATTATCACTTCTGGTTAATACAGATGTATTTACATTTCTGTATATTGGGCCTTTATCTTAGACACTTTGCATGTTTTAAAACATGACCTAAGCAAGGCCCAGTTGGTATGTGCATATAAGAATTTATACCCCATCACCCATTGAATATAAAATTAGACACAGACCACTTCTTGGGAGATAACTGGCCACATCGTTTATTGGTAAACACAACATGGCGTAATAACCATAACGATAAATAAATAAACATAACCCCGAGTTGAGGAGCCTGGACAGAGACAGTACACCCTACGCCCTGAAGCCTCATCCAGGGCCTACCGTGTTGGAACATCCGTACCACCATAGGGTAGGATCTCCCCCAACTTCCCACTGTCCCGGCGACTCCCCTCACCACCCACCGCTGTGACAATATAAACAAACTTTTGATACCATATAATATATACTTCAATGATACATCCACAACACCGAGTACTTCAGACAATAAACAAAATAATCCACAACTTACTATTCATCTTTTTTTCTTTCTTTTTTTTTAACAGTACAACATATACATCACGTTAACAACAATACTTTAGGGATGGGTGGCTGGGCATCTGCTCCCATGGCTAACTGGTGGAAATTGGCGCCAAACGCCTATAATGGCTCCACCTCCCCTAGCTAGCCACCTCCTGCCCCTACCCGGTCCTGCCAGGTCAGGTGGTCCCTCCCTCCAACCCCAGGCAAGCCTGAGGTGGCCTACGGGCCCTTCATTATCACTGGCAAACTACACATTGTATGGTTGACACCCTATATTAAGTGAGCCTTATTACACACATGAATTGCAAATGTATATATGTAAAGGCAATATAAAAAAAACATTTAAATGTGAGGTATAGTACCAGGAGTGTTAACATGATCTTATTATAGCCTTCCTAACTATGACAACTGTACATTATTGACATAGTGATATATATTTCTAAGCCAACAAAAGAGAAAGGTTACTGCAGTACATGTTCATAAACTCTTGGGTGTAGTTATTTATATAGAGTGGACCCTTGGTACGCATTGTTAATTGGTTCCAGAAGGCTTGATGAGTGGCAAAATTGACGAGTACCAAACTCCCATAAGGAGTAATGGAAATTGGTTTTAGTAAGCTTGACAAGTGCCAATGTAGCATGACGAGTACCAATGTTTTTTGCTTACCCAGACGCTTTGCATACCGAAATCGTGTTTGGTAGTCGAGTGCTGAGAGTCCACTGTGTGTGTGTGTGTGTATATATATATATATATATATATATATATATATATATATATATATGTATATGTATGTATGTAGATAATATAATTCTGAGATAGTAGCAAGATGAGTAGAGTATTTAGGGCAGAGTACCACGCCAAACTGAATGGATCTAGAATGACAAAAACGCTAAACGTGCCTCTGATTATAGATTCAAGCTTGTCATAATATGATGCAAATGGTCAATATACAGTATGAGTGGTTTAGTTCATGGAGTTTCTTATTAGTCCACAGTAGTAATGTTTGCTCTGCAGGGCATCATATACATGATGTAACAATAATATCCATCCAATATTAACACATATTGAAAAAATAGAAACATAAGCTAAATATACAAATACGTACATACAAATTATGGCACAAACAATGTTTGTAGGCCTTCTCCATACAAATAATGATGCTGTAATATATTGGCTCCTGAATCACTGAAACATCACCATGGCCCTTTAGAGTCTGCTCCCAGTACCTTGCACCTGCTGCACCATCTGAACTTTTCTTATCTATACATTAACCTGCCCTTGGACTGATCCAAATTAAATATTCATTTCTAACCCTAACTTTATACTAAAATATGTACGTAATGATAATAATTAAGCAAACATTCAATTGCATAATATAATAACCCAGCAGTATAAAAACATATTATTAATATTTTAAAAAACACAAATAATTCATGCAAAGTATGGAGTAAAGATTTTTTTAAAGTGATTTGTGTGTTAATTCCTAACAAACTGTCACAAATCGTGAAGAGGCCATAATTTTCTCCCGTCTTAGTGAGTCAGTCTTGTTCACATCCCGACAGCACTGCCTCAATGGCGATCCGTGGGATTCCTTAACATTTTAATGAGGTGAACTTGGCTTTCCAGAGCTCTTTAGAGAGTTCTCCAGATGTTAAACAATCATTAAAGTGCATTTCATTTATTTGAAAGGAGTTAGCAAATAGCGAGGCAACAGTCCATGCTCTAGTTGGGTTTCCTTCACAAATGCAAGGTCAACCTATAAAGCACTCCAGCTGTTCACTTGCTTCCAGGAGGCATTCTGGCCAGAGGAATATAGTGTGGGCACTGGGTTTAGTCACAGCAAAGTTGTGCAGATAAGGCACATTTAAACAGATTTTTCGTGCCTCAGACATTGTGAACTCAGATTTGTCGGTGATAAATTTAGTTGAATTTCTGTAATGACAAAATTAATTTTCTTTCCTTTCTGGATACAGTGATTGCAGTTGATGCACTGTAGCTGCCCGAGGCTCATTAGAATAACTAGATTGTTTAGATTGGCAGCATTTTACATGTAGAGAAAAACTAAAATAAGACTCAATCTGAAAATTCATATTAAAATGAGGATTATACCAAGAACAGGCACAATGGGAGGAAGTGCATTCAAGCCCACACAAGTTATGCCTTGTTTCCTTTCCTATTTTCTGCTTATATAGTGAGAGTAATGAAATGTTTAAGAAAAACAAAATAGTTCTTTATGGTTCATTTTTGATTTCTGAGAGTGATTGTAATAAAACATACAGAATCCTGTATTTGACCTGGTTGTGATTGATGTACTTAACACCTTGTACTTAAGGCCAGACAGATGTTTATCAGAGAAAAAGTACTACGTTTTTGGGATCCAGTATCTTACAATGTGATATATTTTAATTGAAAAAAACTTCCATGCATTTAATCCTATGTGAAAAACATATAAGATTTCATATCACTAAATCTAGCTCTACATCACATTTGAATGTCTAAAGCAAGTTAAAAAAACTGCTTTCAGATCAGAATTCCGAGAAAAACAGTTATTACACTGCATTCTGGGTAGCTGAGCTGGGACATGCAAATCTGCGCGCTCTTCAATCCATAGCCATTTTCAAACATGGCTTCCTTAAAGCTTTTGCCTGCTGTATTACACAGCTTTAATGCAAAGCCTAGGCTGGATTTTACACAAACCGAGAATCCTATCCATGTACAGCTGTTTCAAGCTTACTGGCTATCATCAGCATGGAGCGGGATCACAGCTTGTGTTGTGGACTTTATGAGTAGGTAGTTCACCACAACAATCACTTAATATAATAACAATAATATGGTGGGCAAAAGAGCGATAGAAGCCCTCCCTGTACAGTAGTACAGTAAATAAATAGTACATCTGTGTTCACATTTGAATGTCTGAAGCAAGCTAAAAAATCTTCTTAAAGTTAAGAATTCTGAGAAAAACAGTTATTACACTGCATTCTGGGAAGCTGAGCTATATATATGACCCACATTCTTAAATCCATACACTATATATATATATATATATATATATATATATATATATATATATATATATATATATACACACTCACACGCATACACACATATATATACCCTTCTGGATCTCTACCTTGTCGTAGTGAAGTGGCTTGTGTACCTCGGTGATGCTGTGCCATAGCTTCAATGGAAAGATTTGTGTCCTTTTTTTTTTTTTTTTTTTTACTTTTGAAATGTTTTGTTACTTGACAGCTGTTGTGTTTCATTGACTTCCTCTTTAGTAATCTGGTCACTACTTAATTTAGTTTTGCATTCATAGCTTGTAGTTTTATTATAATGAGTTGTTAGGCTGGTGTGATTAGTGCCACATGATACGGCTGTTTGTCTTTATCATACATAAGGGAGGACTATATCACTCTCTGTTTTATAGTAATATTATTATGGGAGATAGCTGGAAGACATTGGTGGATCACAGTGAAGCACTGAATAAATTGTTATACACCTATATTTTAT
Source organism: Discoglossus pictus (assembly GCA_027410445.1). Taxonomy (NCBI): domain Eukaryota; kingdom Metazoa; phylum Chordata; class Amphibia; order Anura; family Alytidae; genus Discoglossus; species Discoglossus pictus. The sequence goes on from CM050167.1 coordinate 322,875,818, forward strand.
GTTTTTGAAATCTTTTGACATTCACTATAGAGATCTGAAAAAAGAATCATGTTTTACAAGACATATATTCAGAAGACATTAATGCAAAAATGCTATTTCAGCCTAACAAATAAGGTAATATAAAATTGCAAGGAAACATTGACAGGCAACCTATTTCACTTGAAAGTGTAAAAAAGTACAAAGGTATTTGGTCATCAAGGCATACTATATATAATAAGGATAAGTATTTAGTACAAGTCATTAGTATAAGCTTTAAGAGAGATATAATGGATGGGGGCTGCATAGGAAGCACCTGAGGGCATAATGTGCCCCTGAGACATTTCTTACATTAGAACATGCGGCCATGGTTTCTGACTGGTTATGTGTGTTAATGAAAAAAAAAAGTAGCAAGGGTATTTTGCACACACATACATGTTTCATACAGGTTAGGATATCTGTTTTCCAAAGTAATTACTAAATAAGCAGAAGTACTAAGGATAGTCACTTAAAAAAGAGACTTAGAAAGTACCTAAGTTTTGTACATTGCCATTTTAAACCGATGAAAAACAATCTATGTTTATTATGGCTGGGGCTAAAAGGTGATAAATACTGAGCATTGTTTGAATGCCACTACCCAGAAACCTTAGCTGCTGTGGAAGAACTGTTTGATCAACCCTGTGGTAAAACGAGTCTCCTGTCCTCCTTGGGACATGTAGATATACTCTGAGTGGCTTTCTACTACATTTACAGTGTAGGGTGTTTGTTCTGTTACTACCCAACATGGCACATTTAGTGGCTGGTCTATTCTTTTTTTTTATTTTTATAATCTTTATTGAGGAAATAAGGTTAATATATATAAAGGGACATCACTTGGGAAGTAAAAACATAACATAATAACTTTTTAACCTTGTTTGAGTATTTTTTTTTTCTCTTTTAGATATTGCCATTTTGAATTACACACACAGTATATTGCATATACACGTATGTGTAAGAGCATGCTTAATCAAAGGAAAAAAGAGAATATTAAGTAACGAAAAGCAGAGACTAGAGAAAAAGTAGAAAAGGAGAAGAAAAGAAAAAGAAAAAGAAGGGGTAGGGGGTAAGCCATGGTTGCCCTGAAAGATTACCCATCATTTATTATTTTAATCTCGAATCTCTACCATCCAACCCAAAGGGTCCAGGTGTCCCTGCATGAAGCCCATTTTCTATGTGTAGAGTCGGCTGAGATAATGCTCATGGAATAGACAAATTTGAGTTCGCCAAAACTGCACTGTATGTAGGGATCGTTGACTTCCAAGATTTGGCTAGTATAATTCGCACTGCCAAAAACACTTGATTTGATAACAGGGGAATCTTGCAATCCCACAATTTCTCCAAAATAGGATAGGTCTCTGACCACATATGGCAGTCTTTGGGCAGTCCAAGAGAACATGTTTAAGGGTGCAGCAGTTGCCATCTAAAGAGGGGTTGTAAAGTTTCATTCTGGCAGGTGTTAAGTACCATCTCATGATAGTTTTGTGCACATTTTCCCTCAGAATAGTGTTTAGTGAGGAGCCAGCAGCTTGCTTATGAATTTTGTTCCACTGCGCATCGGTCAAGGTAATGGCATTTTCTGATTCCCAAGAGTGCTGATGGTGGAGCTTAGACGGTATGGCCTGGTATAACAATAATGTATATAGTGGATATATTACCATTACCATTAGGATTATCCATACAGCATTTTTTGGAGGATGTGGACCTAGCTGAAGTAGTAAGTTTGAGTACTGGAAGGACTAGTCCTTATATGAGTTTGGGGGCCATCATGGCCATTTTATTCATCCTTGTTTTTTTTTTGCGATCCCAGATAAAGTGAGAGATTGCCCTCTGAAGAACCAAAATGTCCTTAGTCTGGACCGCTGTCAGAATTTTTATGGTATGAATCGTACCAAGCAACAAGATTTTATAAGAAGGCAATATGTCGATGGCATGTAGTAACTTTTTTATAAGCGTGGGAAAGTTTGCTGAGTATATTAGGCCAGATTTTCTAGGAATGAAAACCCCCAGATATTTAAGGTGGTGTTGGACTCATTTAAAGGAAAGGTTTCCTACTAGTTGATCTTCTAAATGTTTTGCTAAGGAAACATTTAGCGGTTCACTTTGGCTTGTGTTAATTTTGAAACCAGAAATGACACCAAAACGCTCAATAGCATGAAATAAGTTAGGGAGACTAGTCAATGGTTCAGTAACAGTAAGCATGCCATCATCTGCAATAAGGCGGAATTTGTGTTCTGTCTCTACTACCTGAATACCATTTATGTTCAGGTTTTCTCTAATAGCAATAGCCCAGGGGTTCAATGTATAATGCAAAGAGAAGAGGGGACAATGGACATCCCTGGTGCGTCCCTCTAGTTATCTTAAAAAGTCAAGATTTAAATCCCTGATATGCAACATATGCTGTTGGAGCTGAGTATAGTGCTAAAATACCCTTCACTAATCTGTCACTCAAGCCAAATTTGTTTAAGGTCTAAGCCATATAAATCCAATCAATTCTATTGAAGGCCTTTTCTGCATCAAGGGAAAAAAGCATCAATCGTGTTTTCTTTATCGATGCCACATCAAGCAAATTTAAGATACGTCTGGTATTATCTGGAGCTTAATGAAGCCTACCTGGTCCGGATGTATTAAACCTGGTAAAATTTGGAAGAGTCTATTCACTATAATTTTGGAGTATAGTTTGCCATCACAGTTGATCAGGGAAATAGGCCTATAGCTCTTACATTGGGATTGGTCCTTTCCTTCCTTATGTATCACAATCACTTTTGCCTCTAAGAACTCTGATCTCATAGTTTTACCTAACAAAAAGTTGAGGTGATAATGTATCAATAAATTGTTTGTAGTAAAAATTGGTAAACCTGTCCGGACCAGGGGCTTTATGTAACTTAGTCTCTTGTATGCAATCTCACATTATTAGTGGGGGCAGTCAGAAGAAGTCGCACAGCAATGTAAAATGTTTCATGTTTGTATGTTTGATTAAATCTAAAGTGCTGTTGAAGGCATTTGTTCTTTGTTGCATCTGAAAAAGGGGCATTAGATCATGGTCGAACAGTATGTTTCTTTTTTTTGGAATTGAAGCCGAATATACTGCTTTGAGTATATAATTGTCTTTGGGGGTTTGTCCTTGTAAGCTAATGTGCCGCAAATACAGGTGTCTGAGTCATACATTTCTGCCAATGAGATCTAGATTTGTGCATGCTCAGTTCACATAGAGGTATTTCCCATGGCATTTCATTTTTCCAATGTGTTAAAATAGCACATTTGTATCCCATGTTTCTTTAAGACTGAAAGTGGGATTATTCCTTTTAAGATTCACATACTGATTGAGAAGTCTTGAAGACGAGAGTATGAGCAGAGGTGATGACTGGTGAAGACGGATGTACATTACAGGCAGAGGGAAGGTGGCATTTAGGGGAGTATATGGATATTAGATCTAATATTTAGGATGGTGTGGGCTCAGGAATTCAAACTTATTACTAGCAGATACAAGAAACCTTTGGAGGGATTGGCAATGTGGGGCAGCAGATGAGAAAGGATTCTTGAGAATTTAGTGTGAACTAATTAATTCTCCGGATGACGAAACATAGGTACAATTAATTGATCCTGTACCCAGCGTCAGTTGTGGATCCCTTATTGTACTATATTCTGAGACCATTTTCAGTAGAGAAATGACTTTCATGTTCCAAATTACCTTGGCTTCAAATTCAGTTATTTTAAGGTGTCAGTCTGATTTGAAATATAAGAACTCATATTTCTTATGGTATTGGAGATAATAATAATAAAAATATTGTAAGGTCATTCCTCAGAAGGAACCATAAAATGATTGTAACAAGGCTGGAATCTTTGTCTTGCAGCATTACGTGGCTGTATAAGCAATCAGGTTGGACAGTAAAAAAAAGTTCAGCATTTCTGTCTTTGATAATATAGCAGATCCACATTCAAAGGAAAAAATGTATGTCTCAAGTGCAATAATAATGTTTCTCACAGCTTACAATGGAAAGAAATATGACTTTTAGGTTTTGCACAGCTCAGCACATGAGTATCCTGTTTTTTAAATATATTTTTCCTTAAAACCGTGCAGTTAAAATAGAAGTATAACTACCAACCAGGGTTATCTACTTAAGTAACAATTCATGGCAAATAGCCCTTGAAAATCTTAATTTTTTGCCAAGAATGTGTATACACAGGATGCATGGTTGGCTGAAGAAACACATATCGGTACTGTTCACCCACAATAAAGTAGAGTACAACAACCATTCATTTCACAGAGGATTGTTTTAGGGACAGATAGCATATTAATCTGTCAAATTGTGAATGCTCATTTTACAGTTTTGTATATCAATTTCACAGTGCACAAATAAATTCACACCATGCGACACACATAATTGCAATGCTTAGCTGGGAACATGGATATACATGAATGGTTTTTAAAAATGAATCTTAGTACAATGTATAGTAGTTTTTATCAATCTAAAAACTTTGGTGGCCACTGCAGACAAACCTAGACTAGTCGGTAACAAATAAGGACGGCCCACTGAACCGATAATAGGGTGCGGAAAGAAGCAGCTCTGCTAGTCCTTGAAACAGTAGTTCAAATTTAAGTCTTAGAAAGATACATTGGAATTATTTCTAATCAGTTATTCAACTTTTTGTACGAGCACTACAGTGGTACAAGTATTGTAGCAGAGACTTCAAGGGCTGCAAAATATTCAAAACCCTTATACACTGGGGATTGGGTTAAAATTTACTTTCAATCAAGTATTTAGAGGTTTACATTTTATACCAATAGAATGAAAGTATATGGAGGTTTATTTTGTGCACCAACAGAATGGGCTTTTGGCAATGGGGGTATGTATTGTATTAGATTGGGCATGCTCTTTAGATTCTACTGAACATCTGGTCACCAAGACCAGTAGTAGTTTCCAAAAACTGGTTTATATTAAGAAAACTAGGTAAGAGTAAACAACATAAGGTGACATTTCTTATGGAGGTATGTAAGGAAAAAGCATAAATAAAAAAAGAATTAAAATTGTCATGTGAGAACAGTTTATAAAGTAAATGATACATTTTAATATTTCCTATCACTCATAATCTTCCCGCCATCTACTACAGCATTAATTCCTCACATCTTTCTCACTGTCAACAACGCCATCATCACCCCCACCTCCCAAGCCCGTTGTCTTGGGGTTCTACTGGACTCTGCCCTCTCTTTCATTCCTCACATAGAGTCACTAACAAAATCTTGTCTTTTCAATTTTAAAAACATTTCCAAAATATGTCACTACCTTACACAAGACACAAATAAGATTCTGATACATTCCCTCATCATATCACGTCTTGACTACTGCAACTCACTTCTGGGTGGCCTACCCACCACCCGTCTATCCCGCTTCAATCCATAATGAATGCCTCTGCTAGACTCCTATACCATACACAACGTGCAGTGTCGGCAGCACCTCTCTGTCAATCACTCCACTGGCTAGCCTTAGCCTCCAGAATAAAATGTAAATCATGACCCTAACTTACAAAGCCCTTAACAACACTGCACCCCCTTATATATCTGCTTTCATCTGCAAATATTCCCCCACCTGCCCTCTTCGCTCTGCTAATGACCTTCTTCTTTCTTCCACTCTCATCACCTCCTCTTACTCCTGCCTTCAAGACTTTTCTCGTTTTGCCCCTATTCTCTGGAACTCCTTGCCTCGCTCCACCAGATTATCCTCCTGCTTCAAATCCTTCAAAACCTCACTAAAAACACACCTGTTTAAAGAAGCCTTTAACCTGCCTCCTTAACGTGCACATTGCATTTTTCACCCTCCTGTACCACACCCAAAATCTTCAGATTGTAAGTCTACAAGTTTTCAATCTTGCAATGTGCTTTGGGGAAAGCTCTATGCACACCGGATTCTAAGCTCAAAGACAAATGTTAATATTGTTTTACCTTGATCACAACGTATGTATAGCGCTACGGAATATGTTGGCGCGTAACAAATAAACAATAATAATAATAATATCACATGTATACCAAAACGGAACCAGCTAAGCATATACTCAGTAAATTAGTGGTACCAATGTGTAGTATCCATTATTAAAACTTATAATTATCTGGGGGTTTTCATTTTGATTGTTACTACTATTTTGATCAAGGATTAATCACAAACTAAACCTTTCTATAGGTTAAAGGTGGTATTTTTATAGGCCCTCATTCAATTGCGATTTGTCCAATTGAATAGGGGTCTAAATAAGCACATAACATATTTTTTTTAAATAAGTTTTTAGTTAGTGAAAAACTTGCTTTTGGATAGATGTTTACTAACTAAAAAATTCTTTAAAAAAAATATGTTATGTGCTTATTTAGACCCCTATTCAATTGGCCAAATTGCAATTGAATGAGGGCCATAGTGTTTAAAACATTGTTTGTATAATTATATTTTATACCTAGGTATAATATTCCCATGCAGATATTCTATGGAATTCATGAATTGGGCTGTAAGTTCAAATATACAGTTTCCTAATTTTTGTAGAAGAACAACAGATAGTGTAACAGTATTTTTTCCCCGGATCAGATAATGTCACCTTTATAATGCTTACATTTGATAGTATAAATAAAAAAAATAAAAAAAAGTTCCAAAAAGAAAATAAGCAACTTTCTAAACTTCCATATGCTAGAATGATTTATTCATATAAGCTAAATCAAACAAAATATATTCTTTATAGCAACACCAAGAATAAGTGCCAGGATCTTCAAAAATTAAACATTCAGCATTTTATTTATTTTTGTTTACAGATAAGGTTCACTGAACTTTGTCTGGCTCTTGTACTTTTCTCAGATTACTAGCTGTGAATATTGAAGTTTCTCAGACATGTAAACGTAGAGGGAATACAATTTGGGTGTAAATATTTTATGAACAACCAGTCATTTTGGCACAGGCATTTTATGCTGAATACAGGAAGTGAAAAAAAAAACATTCTGGCAAAAAGTAATTGCAGCTTTTTATCTTGGATGTCTTGACGTTTTACTTTTTTTCTTTCCAAATTGAAGAATCAATGTTGCAGGTGAAGACCGATGGTGTTGTACTTACTATTGTTAATTTTAAATATTCAGAATTGAAAACAGAGTAAATATTGTTCATAATTAATACATATTAGTTTTAAAAGGATATTGTCATCCAAATAACAAGTTGGTTTCATCCGCAAGAACATTAAAAACTGTCTATATATTGTGGTGGCTGTTTTTCTCTACAGTAAATCATTCCTGAGATGTTCATAGTTACATAGGGCCTCATTCAATTGCGATTTGGCCAATTGAATAGGGCTCTAAATAAGCACATAGCATATATTTTTTAAAGAAGTTTTTAGTTAGTGAAAAACTTGCTTTTGAATAGATGTTTACTAACTAAAAACTTATTTAAAAAAAATATGTTGTGTGCTTATTTAGAGCGCTATTCAATTGGCCAAATTGCAATTGAATGAGGGCCATAGTATTTGAGGCTGAATAAAGACTTTTAGTCCATCAAGTTCAACCTTTTTAGATCTCTTCTGATCCTTTTAATATGTGGATTATTTGTTAATAATTGTTAATTGATCCAGAGAAAGGCAAACAGAAGAAAAAAAAACCATTGAATTGTTGCCAATTTTCTCATAATGGGGAAAAAAAAAAAATTCCTCCCTGACCCCAGAGACTGGCGATCAAATTTCTCCCTGGATCAATATTCCTTCGCTAGTTATCAAGGATAGCCTTGAATGCTCTCTTTATTCAAAAATATATCTAACCCCTTTTTAAAGTTATCTATGGAATCCGCTGTCTCCCCCTCCTTTGGTAGAGAATTCCACAGTTTAACCACCCTAACTGTGAAGAACCCTTTTCTTTGTTTAAGGTGAAATCTTTTTACTTCTAACCTCAAGGGATGTCCTCTTGTCAGTTGAAAATCTCTTGGCACAAAAAGTTCACTTGATAAATCTTTATACTGACCCTGGATGTATTTATATAAGGTAATCATATCTCCTCTTAGATGCCTTTTTTCTAGAGAAAATTAGTTGAATTTGGTTAGTTTTTCTTCATAACTTAGCCCCTCCATTCTCCTTATTAGTTTTGGTGCCCTCCTCTGTACCTTTTCCAGCTCCAAAATGCCTTTTTTATGAAGTGGTGCCCAAAATTGTACTCCATATTCCAAATGAGGGCGTACTAGAGATTTGTATAGTGGCAGAATTATATTTGCTTCCCTTGCTTCTATACCCTTCTTAATACATGCTAATATTTAATTTGCCTTTACAGGTGCTTCTTGGCATTGAGCACTATTACCTAGGCGGTTGTCCACAAGCACTCCCAAATCCCTTTCAATATCTGATACACCTAGATTTACTCCATTAAGATTATAAATTGCATGGCTATTTTTCCTTCCCAAATGTATAACCTTACATTTATTTGTATTAAATCTCATCTGCCATTAAATCTCATCAGCATTGGTTGCGCTGTTCCTTTACGGCTAATCTTTGACTAACTATGATAATTTGCAGGTTAGAGTTTTTGATAAGGGTGTGGAGGGAATCAAACTGCATGACAGCCTTAGGGGTATTGTGTTTGTCACTGCAGAGAAGACAAGCAGACTATAATCCTAACTAGACCTCAAAGGAGCTGCTCATTAGTGTAAAAATGTTGTTTATCATACTTTTTATACTTTATCCACATTAGAAATAAATAGGATGTATGATATATACATAGCTATATTCAGTTTTCCATGTTCTTTATAAATAACAGAAAAAACAATAACTTGATTTTGGAGTGATGGAGTTCCTTTAAAATTCTGAAACCATCCATAAGTGAGGCATACATGCAAGTAGTTATCCATACTTATTCCCAAAAAACTATTGTAAATTTTAAAGTGTATTGCATGACAAATATGACATACGGGTACTTTAAGATGCACCAGTGTATAAGACGCAGCAGACTTTAAAAAAAAAAAAAACAATATTTCTGCATAGGTTAAGACTTGCAGCGGTAATTACACAATTAATTAAAATTGATAAGACTTCAATGAAGTGTTGATAATTATATATGGATCCCAGGCAATGCTGAAACATTTTTATGACAGCAAGAAGATCATGTCGGTGCTAGAAATAACACTTAAAGCTGATTTGTTTAGAGTACTTTTACACTCATGTATTCAGCTACATGTTCAGCAGCACTCAGATGTTATTCATTTCATCGTGGCATTGAGTAAGAAGCACATTTCCATAGTTGTGTTTATAATTGTAAGCCTGCTAACTGAACTGGCTGGCTAGGTTCATTTAGCAGGCTTACAATTATAAACATAACTATGGCAATGTGCTTCTTACACAATGATCCGATAAACTGAATAAAATTTGAGTGCTGCTGAGATTCTTGTATTTATCTGATTATATATCTACATGTGTATATACATATATACTAAAGGGCCCCGTAGACCACCCCAGGGGGGTTGGGAGGAGGGGCCACTTGACTGGGCAGGCGCTGGATGTGTAGGAGATGGCTAGCTCGGGGAGGGGAGTCTGTTGTAGGAGTTTGGCTCCATTACCACCATTATGCCCCCAGCTAACCATGTGTAAAGATAATATAGGGTGTCAACCATACAATGTATGGTTTGCCAGTGATAATGAAGGGCCCGTAGGCCACCTCAGGCTTGCCTGGGGTTGGAGGGAGGGATCACCTGACCTGGCAGGACAGGGTAGGGGCAGGAGGTGGCTAGCTGGGGGAGGTGGAGCCATTATAGGCGTTTGGTGCCAATTTCCACCAGTTAGCCATGGGCGCAGATGCCCACCCACCTATCTCTAAAGTGTTGTTGTTAACATGATGTATATGTTGTACAAAAAAGAAAGAAAAAAAGATGAATAGTAGGTTGTGGATTATTTTATTTATTGTCTGAAGTACTCGGTGTTGTGGATGCATCATTGAAGTATATATTATATGGTATCAAAAGTTTGTTTATATTGTCACACTGGCGAGTGGTGAGGGGAGTCGCCGGAAAAGTGGGAAAATGGGGGAGATCCTACCCTACGGTGGTACGGATGTTCCAACACGGTAGGCCCTGGACGAGGCTTCAGGGCGTACTGTCTCTGGCCAGGGTCCTCCCCTCACGTGGTTATGTTAATTATTGTTATGGTTATTACATCAGTTTGTGTTTACCAATAAACGCTGTAGCCAGTTATCCTCCCAAGAAGTTGTCTGTGTCTAATCATTATATTTTAATAGGTGATTGTGTATAAACCCATATGTGCACATACCAACTGGGCCTTGCTAAGGTCATGAAAAAAGGTTACCACCCAGTACATGTAGTTTCTTTTCATATGTGTAATATAAACTGGCATGATGACAAAAACGTGTACATCCCACAGATATAAAGATAAATAAAGTGTATTTTACCAGTATGAGTAACAGTATGCGCATCATGATCTCAGTATTAGTCCGTAGCAAGGTTAAATGAGGGATAGTAACAGATGAATGATTGTGTGCCTCTAAAATCTGTACACTATAAATGTGGACATACTCTCATCTCGGCATAGTAGCACTCACTACCGTGCAATCACCCTTGACATCAAAGGGGCCTCACAAGAGGAGCTAATTTAGATGATGATTGAACTTTTAAATAGTGTGACCTCATATACCAGAACAGCTACCTCACAAACTATATTACATAGATTTGTTTAAAGATAAAGAGCATGTTCAAAGAACTTGTTAACTTTACACAGAGCTCTTCCTGAGACTCAACAAACTAATTGAATTCCTTTAAAGTTTAGTAAAATATTTTTCTTTCTAATACGGTTTTCTATTGTGGTTTCAATAAATACTTAATATAAATATGAATGTTTTTCATTAACATTTTTAACACATATTGACTCTGCTTTAGGCAATATTAAAATATTCCATCTGCAGTGTGAAGCAATTTGTACTAACCTAATTAACAGAGGCACAACATTCTGCAAATATGTATTAATACAAATATGCTTCAGTTTGGAAAGTCAGTTCTAATCTATTGATTTGTTTTACATAGGAAAGTGAATATTTTCTTAGCCTTTTTTGTTTATTTTATTCTCATTCTTGAGGAAAGTTGATTAACATTAGTGATAGATGTTACTTGAAGAATATAATAGTTCTTTGTATATTAATTACTGTGCAGACTTTTTTTTCAGTATATTCTTTTTAAATTATTAAATTCAGTTTCCCTGTATATGTATAGAATATTCCATCTTGTCTGGTTTCATTACTTATATAGTTGGGGTATGTGGAGGTAGGTAAGGGAAACGAGGAGGAGGTGATTGATTCTTTTATACAATTGAATCTTGTTGAATTTTGACAGTAACCCCTTTCCCCCACGCATGCTCAGAAACAGCTTCCACAGTAACTGCAATCCCTGCATTGCAGAAATGTAAACGCACTCTTATATATACAAACTTTACCAAAGTTTCATGGGTGACTCCAGGGACCAGCAGAGGCATCAACATGTATTTTTCTTAATATATTACAGAATTTAAAACCGCATTTGCTCATGAATTTGGATAATTTATATTGTATTTTTATTATTGCCAGTCATTGTGAGATCAGTATTCCCCACACAGTTTGACTAATGCTAATAGTATGAATTCGATGTTAGACCAAAGTCTTACTAAAGTTTTGGAACATACCAAACTGGTTCCATTGTTAAGCATTATTTGCTTGACTTGGGTCGCCCCCAAGTATTCCAGCAAACTTAATATTCCTCACAAAGCTAATGGGTTACTCCCTGTTTTGGAACAAATATATTTGTGGTTCTGAGTTTTAATCTTATAAGACATGTTATTTATTCATTAACAAACTTTCCATTGTGTCCCTAAACAATAAATGTCTTTTCTTACCCTTGTCATATGAAAACTAAGCACTTTTCCAAATAATTACATTGAGTCAAAATTGCTTATAATGTGAAAATCATGTTTTATTTATTTTATTCACCAAAACATATACTTAAATACAAAATATTTAAATGGATACAGTGGATTCAAATTTACAGTAGGCCTTTTTAAAGAACTAACTAAACTTGATAATAATGAACATGTTTTTTCCAAACTATATGTAGTGACAATTTAAAAGTAAACACGGTATCTAATATACTCAAAACCCTAATAGGCCAGTTATGAATTATTGCTAATTTTGGATTTCCTTCACCTCTATGACATCACCATATTGGCCTTCTTCTCTCCTTACATCACTCAGTGTGTCACGATGTGAGGAGGCCAGCAAACTGAGAATCTCCATATTGCAGTTAATAGTGCAGGAGCAAACATCACATGTCTGTATGTACCAACTGGGCATGTTGTGTAATTAAGGAGAAGGCGCTCATTGCCGAAGGTGCTCAGCGCAAGCCTTGCAATGAGCGCCAAAGGTTCTCACGGTACAAAACGCTTTACATTATATCTCAAACCGCATTCCCTGGCTTACAATTTCATGCACGTCATTTTTTGACGGGCAGTTCGCAAGTATATTTTATAATAGGCTAAAATAAAAAATGTATGCTGATACTAATTGTCTAATTACATATATATATATATATATATATATATATATATATATATATATATATATATATATTCTTTTACTGTGCCCTTACAGTTTGAAATAATCTACATTTAATTTGAATTTAAAATATGAAATGCTCACTTTGTCTTTAGAATAAACTGTTAAACTTAACTGTCAAATCCTACAAACTAAACTGACAGCGTTTAGTGCGGTACATTTATTACATTTATTATTTATTTCCATTTTGTGACATTTAATTGCCTTAGGTATTGTATAAAACAAGCTTAATTAGTTTTAATGTACTGTATGCATACATTTGGTTTAAATTATTTAGATTTAATTGATTTTGCTGGTTTGTGCATTTGCTATTTCTTCACACCTTGCCAACTCTGTCTGAGTAATGACTTAGGGGCTGATTCTCTTTCTCTGCTGATGAAAACATCTGATCAGATAAGGGCTTCAGAGACCTGCCTTGTTTGGAAGAACTTGACCTTTACACTTTACACAGACATCGGATGTATTATGTTCATTGAGAGTCCCAATAGGTTGATTGAATAATTTGCTCTACGTCTCCTATGACAAATGAGAATATCCTTAAAGGTCAATTACTTCCATATGGCCTTAGGTTGTGTAAGCTCATACGAATTTACTGGCATGGTAAACAATGTGTAAAGTCCCACTTATTTCTATAATATAGATTTTTATAATTCTGACATTTTATGTTGTAGAATAACTTTACCGGATGTCTAAGACACAAAGATGTAAAACACATTTGATGTTCAGAACATATAGCTATAATGGTATCAAGTCCATTCTGCTGCATTATTATTGAGATTTCCCATGTGATATTTCATAAGTCAAGAACGAGAATTGTGCTTTCCATGACTTATATGCACCAGAGTAAACAGATTAAAGGATAACCAATGTTATTTTTTTTTCTTCTTTCTAAATCTTCGTTTTGAAGAACTACACTTGAATACTGTATAGACATGTTTTTAAAATAAAAAAAATAAAAAAAAATGTTTTATTATTATTATTATCTTTATTTGAAACGTGCCAACATATTCCATAGAGCTAAACAAGGGTTGAGTACAAGATAAAACACAATTGACACATTGCAAGAGTGGAGAGCCCTGTCTTTGAGTTTAGAGTCTAGTGTGCACTAAGGCACCTTACAAGATTGAAAACTCACAAACTTACAATCTAATTTATTCTCTTTTATATGCAACGATGTTGCGGTGGAATCTGCAGTTTTGGTTTCTATTGATCAGCTTCCAGAGGTGGAAGGAGAATTTGATTTTGCCTTGTACTTAACCCATGTACAGTGCTATGGAATAGCACATTACAAATAAACTATAATAATAATAACAGGAAGTGTTATCTGCACAATGGGAATGTGACAGCTATTATTAAAAAGCTGCTTAGAGTATAAAAGCAAACATTAAAAAAAAAAAAAAAAAAAAATTTAAACAGAAAATTAATATTAATCTCCACTAAAATGTCTTGCTTTGAATTGCAGTGTTGCATGCAATTCACAAAAATATATATGTATATTTTAAATCCTTAGGGGGTATAAACCAACTCAGCCTGTGACCTGGAAAGTAGAAGTTACATTGGTTGTTATACATAAAAGAAACTGACAACATCAAAACAAACGGCACAGAGAAATATCTGACTATTTTTTAAAAGCGTACAGTGATTTATATAGGTTATAATGTGTTATATATAAATATGGAAGATAACATAAATTAGGTTGATAGGGAAAATGGTGTTAGAAAATTGTGAATTATAGCTGCAGCTAAGAGAAGCACAATGGTTTATTTAATCTTGAGCTGGGTTTGCAGATGTGTAAAGATATTGCTTTTTATTAGAATACTAAGAACTTGCCCGTCAAAAATGACGGGATTAGAAACTGTAAGGCTGGCAATGCTGTTTGCCACATAATGTGAGGCTTTTGGTCGTCTGAGCACCTTCGGCGCCCATTACGAGCCTTCGGCGGTCAGTGCAAGGCTCTCCCACTCGCGGTGCTCATTGTGAGCCCCGTGATGAGCGCCTTTGGTGCTCATTGCGAGCCTTTCCTCTTACTTACTGTACGGGCCGCTCGTTAACCTGCAAGTTCACCCTTCTATAAAGCAACTATTTCAGTTTCCTAGTGCCGAGAGAGGTGTATTGTACAGCTAGGCAGAGACATGTATAAATAACCTTTTTACCTTTATTACCAATAACATTTACTTTGTTAGTCTCCCAGAATAAATACCGTGCCTCTCCCTATTTTGTGAAACATGAAACTCTAAATACAGGATTAGTATATTTTTATATTTTCCTTTCTAGCCAAGGCCAGAAATGTAAAAGATGGTTTTATGACTGGTTCAGCATGAGCAACAGATCCTCATTTACCAAAACTGTAATCCAATATTGGATTAGTCATCTGAGGCTCCCATATTACAGCCAGTGTATTATTATATGTTTCAAAACTCTGTCTGAAGTTTTGTGTTGATTTGAAATATGTGTCATGTGAAACTCATTGACTATTGTTTACATCAGCAGTATAGATATGGAAATGTATTGCTCTCATATTGTCTATATATGTTGACATGTATGTTTAATAATTATGACTTAGCAATATTATTGTATGTAATAAAATTGGAATTAAGGTAATAAAGAATAGCCCAGGTTCCATATACAGTGATGGAGTAAGGAGAGGGTAGCAAAGGCCACTTCATTCCTGCTATTTTCTTATAAGGACCCTATAGTAATTTGCATCAATTGTATGTGTTTGTGTTGCTCAGTCGTGTCTGACCATCCGTGAACTCATGGACAGCAACATACCATGCTTGGTTTTCATGGTAGAGATACTGGAGTGGTTTGCAAGTTTCTTCTCCAGTGAGCCACCGCATATAGCTCCTGGTATCCCTAGGTGGCCACTCAGTACTGACCAGGCCCAACCCTGCATGGTTTCTGGGTGGTGTGACCTCTTGTTTTCTTGGCTGGAATGGAACCCAGGTCACAGCAGTAAAAGCACTGAATCCTAGCCAATGGACCACCAGGGAACCCGTAAATTGCATCCAATAATAAACAGTATAGGCCCAATTGAATAGTTAGTTTCTCTTTGGAATAAAAGTAGGGAAATGTCCTAAATACTAGCAAACACTGTGTCACTGTGTAAAATGGGGCAGCAGCAAGCTATGAATCTCCACATTGCAGCTTAAAGTGCACACAGCGCAGCCAGTGACTTGTTATTGTCCATCATGCGGTGCTAAACATGCAGGTTCATTACAATTGAACGTTTAGGATGGTATAGACAGTCATAAACCTTTAGTGATTGGGCAACTGTGTTAGGATTTTTAAAGACACTTTGCAGTAACGCCTATTTCTGATTTTTTTTAGCATATTGAATAACCCAGGCTACAGTCTCAGACAGATAAATAAACCTGCATAACCCTCTAAGGAGCTGTTCCAGGGATTTGAATTCAGGCTTCCCAGGTTCATGTTGTGATCTTCAGTAAAGCTACTTGTTACCCAGTTTTTCCCGATCTGAGAATATTCCCATAGAAACTAAAGGGTTATACCTTCTGCTGGTGCTTGTACATACAAAATGTTTGAATATACAAATTAAACTTAACACACAACCTTGTAGGATTTTCAGCTTACTTTTGTCAAAAATTTTTTTCCTTAAGCACTTGACATTGATGCCTTAAATGGAAGAAGAGCTGACTCCACATGCAGTATACAGACAAGAGTCTGATTACTATGGGACAAAGCCTACTCTGATTATGTTGTGTTCCATTATTCTAAGGCCAAGATTTATTCTGCCCTTCTATTATTATTTCAGCAAATATTTGTTTTAATTTAAGGCAAAAAACAATGCACGATTGTTTCCAGTATTTCTCTGAAAAATCATTCTAACCACAATAACTGAATTAAGCCCTGTCATTATATGACAATGAGCAGTTCCTTGCTCACAAGATGTTTAGTCCTTTGTATTAGAGCCTGTGTTTGTTCTGCAGTTTTCTAGTTGTACTCTGTCCTACTGTATACGGCACAAACAGAGCTGTGAATGGTACTAATAGGGCATTGTAATTCTCTATTATTCTTAAGAAACATACAATATATCCTTAGGTAAGAACCAGATGACCTGTTTAACCTTCATATTTTTCTCTAAGTGTTACATAGACAGGGGTATAGGAGCCAGAAAAAATCTGGGGAGGGGGTGATAAAGCTCATTATATACACAGGTCGTAAAATAGCTTATATATACATACATACAAACATAGAAAACATTGGGGGGATTTGTCCCCCCCCCTATCCCCCCAGTTCCTACACCCATGCATGTAGAACAACCCCAAGCTCTTGCAAAATTACTGCCGATTTGCGCGATTGCGAGTTAAGGGTGCCGATTTTCGTGCTTTAGACTGCGTTATTGAATAGCGATTTACGGTTTTAGTGATTCTAACATCCTGTAAAGCCTGTAACCTGCAAAAAAAGCTACAGTGCTAATTAGAAAGCCTGTTTCTTGCAATGGCTGATCACTTTGAGAGTCTTTTTCTCTCCAATTGTACGGGTGCGGCTTATATTTGAGTACTATCTTTTTTCTATTTTTTCCCCTTGAACTTTACGGGTGCGGCTTATATGCGGGTGCGGCTTATATTCGGACCAATATGGTAGTTAGAGTGGTAATATATGAACTGAGTCCTAGATCAATTTGGCTTCAAAATGAAGCAGCAATTGTAGTTCTAGATCACTTATTTATTTAAATAATAATTTATAATTACTAAAATATTTGATTTTCCAACTCTTTATCTTCCAAGCACAAGCATTATTGACAAGCATTTTGTGAATAATCATATTAAAACCTTACAAACTGTAATATAGAGCTGCTGATCCACAAATAAATTAGTACAATGGTCATTCAGTCCCGAATATTACTGGACTTTTCTTACAATACTGCTGTAACATTTTTAATCTTGTGATTTTTTTTTAGGCATTTTATAGTAGTTGGCAGAGACGCCCTACTCCCCCCACGCTCTTTACCTGCCTGTGCCATACTTTGTTATTATGGCTCGGCACTTCTCCAGTAACCTGAAGCTACACCTGTTAGTGGTGATTGGTTAAGGAGTTCTGTTTATGGTGTTGCCAGCATGCCCTAAGCCCATTTAATATCCTTGTACGTATCCAGTCAGGCTCCATAAACCTAACAATGTTTAGTTCAGTAGGGCTTTGAATCTCTATATGTGCTTGTGTTCACCACCCCGTAGTTTCTGTTCTTCTTTCCTGTCTGTGTAGTCTCACCAGAAGCTGTGAAAACTTGAGCAAAACAAAAGTTGTCTCTTGTACTTTTGCTTTCAGCCATTTTTACTATACAACTTTCCCTCTGTTACACTATGTACCAAAATGCATTCTTATATGAATAAGAGGACATTACATATCTGTAGCTAGATAGTCTATAGATTATTTGTATGTTTGAGTCCTATAGATTATTACAGCAAGTTCTTCAACACTTCACCATTTAGCGTGCTGCTAGTAGGACTTATTGTATTTGATTTGTGTTTCTACATACCTTATACCGGTAATTTGTTTTACCTAAGTAATATGCCATCATTACTCTCACCTCCCAGGCCCGTTGTCTTGGGTTCTTCTGGACACTTCCCTCTGTTTCCTTCCGCACATACAGTCATGTGAGCCCTTCCAGGCTGATCCGTCGTGTCGATCGGCGGCAATATCATGCGGCTCCTACTAAAGATTTCTGGGGAGAAAACGGCATAATATTTGCTCCAAAGAGCTTACAATCTATTTATAGACTCGCACATATTATTATTGCCTCTAAATAATACAATGATTTCTTATTAATACGAACTGCATGTGTGATAGAGCGCAGCAAAAAGCAGCGTGAATCATTTCAGTAGCAGTATCTGTATTTAGCATCAAAGCAAGCACTGTATGATATTTGAATGTTAAATGTGTGTGATGCTAAATGACAGAAAAAATCATTGGGCAATAGTATAAATCTAGTGTAACATTATTTAGAGAAACTATAGATTCCTATTATTTATTATTTGCCTTCATGCAAAACAATGATCCTTCTAAAATTACTGCATGTGTGATAAAGCTCAGCAATAGCATCGTCATTCATTTCAGTAGCAGTATCTGCATTTAGCATCAAAGCAAGCACTGCATGAAGCTACAATTGGTAAAGATGTGTCTCTCCCCTCCTCCCTAGTGTCTTCCCCCCTCCCCTGTGTCTTTCCCCCCTCCTGTGTGTCTTCTTCCCCCTCTTCCCTGTGTCTTCCTCTCCCCTCCCATGTGTCTTCCTCCGACCCCTGTGTCTTTCTCCTCCCTCCCATGGAGTGTTACACACTTACCACAATTATATACTAACTAGGAAATTGCCCGTCAAAAATGACGGGAATAAAATTGCAAACCTGGCTATGCTGTTTGCCACACAATGTGAGGATTTTGCCCCCCCAGAGCACCTTACTGCCTTGGGTTAAGTGTTACTGCCTTGGTGTAAGTGTTACTGCCTTGGGTTAAGTGTTACTTCCTTCTGGCTGTTTTTTACTGCCTTCAGCCTCGTAAAAAAAAAATTTAAGTTTTTTTCGGCCTCCATTTTTTTTACCTTGCAACCTTACTCACAGGCTCCCTGGCTCTCCCCCTGTGCTGTGTATGAGTGTGTAAGTGAATTTGAGGCATAATTGTGTTTTTTTGGTAGTCTTTTTAGTTGCGTGGTTCGGGTGTTTTACATGCTTTGGTCCGAAGTCCTCCAGGTCGCGCGATTACAGTTGCATGGTTGGTCATTTTACGTGCTTCGCCTAAGTCCTGCACTGCTGGTGATGAGCGCCTGTGGCGCTCATTGCGAGCCCTGCATTGAGAGCCCATTGCGCTCATTGCAGCCTAAGTCCCATGGGACTTGCAGTGGCAAAATTCAGTTGTTTTACGTGCTTTGACTAAGTCCTGCACCGCTGGTGATTGGCTCCTGTGGCGCTCATCGCGAGCACTGCAATGAGTGCCTTTGGTGCTCATTGCAGCCTAAGTCCTGCGCCCCTGGCAATGAGCACCCATGGCACTCATTGCGAGCCCTGCAATGAGCGCCCCGGAGGCGCTCATTGCAGCCTAAGTCCTGCGCCGCTGAAGATGAGCGTCTACGGCGCTCATCGCGAGCTCTCCAATGAGCACCTTTGGCGCTCATTGCAGCCTAAGTCCCACAAGCTCGCAGTTGCTGTCCTCGCTGAGCGAGGGACACAAAAGCGTGACCAACTTCGCAAACGTTCCGAACATTCGCAAGATCCACAACTATATATGTGTTAGTAGGAAACTAAACATTTCTGACACCTAAACTGAAAAGAAAGAGTGAGCAGTAATATAAGTTCTTAGAGCATCTTTACAAAATGGAATTGACATAACTATGCAGAATAAGACATATTACATAAATAAATCACTTAGTAAGTCTGACCTCATATCGATACAGTATAGCCAGTTGTCAAGTCTCTATAAGATTTTTGACATAAAACAAATATAAACTTATCATTGAATGGCAACTTTGAAATGCAACAACTTTACTCAGGACATAAACTTGACTCAAATATTATACTGAGTTAGTGTTGCTTATTATTATTTGTAATTCCCAATTTTAGTATCAACATTAAAAGTTGCGCTGTATTTAACTCCAAGTTTTTGGCTATAGTAACCCTTTACAAAGACTGACAGCCGTTGGAGCTTGCTCTGGATTGAACCCACCGAGGCTACGCAACAAAAGATAAAGTAGCGATAGAGGGGCTTGGATCCCAGCTTTACCCTGTCCCAAGTGCTGATAATAATGAACCTGCCTGGACTGCTATATTAATGGCAGGTACATCTGCAGAATTATCTCATGGAAAATATGAAGCTCTCCATAAACCTGCAAAATGCATTTTAAATGGTTGGGATTGCCATTACCACTATTCATATCAAATTTTATAACCTTGTTATAAAATCCATGCTGTGCTGTTTTACTGTAGTTTGATCTGATTCTATATAAGTTTGGGTCCATGCCATACTCCTGTTATATTCATTAATACGTTTCCCTTTGGCCTTTTGTAATTCTAAACCTTTCGCTATATTGTGATGTCTTACGGTACATCTGAAATGTATGTTGTCACATATTGTCTACAAATCTCCTACACTAGATTGCAGTAATCCTTTCATATAAAGATATAAAACTATTAAAGTTTTGTGGTGTAACACTGTGTAATGTATTTTATTAAACATTCACATCTTGCACCTGAAACACATAAAATAGAGCAGCTCGTTTCATTTTCCCACTAACAAAGCACATTTTTTCTTTTATTTCAACCCCGCTTTTTTAATGCCAGCTACTGGGTATTAGATTAAAGTTCATAATATTTTTGTATTGTATTGAATTTTTGATCTATTTTAAAAATATGTTTTTTAGGTTGTGAGAGCAATAGGGTAAGTCAGAACAGCATGATAAATATTGAAATATATATCTGCTTGCAGATAAGAATCCAAAGCCCATCTGATCTACCCATTATATCTACTCCTCTTAAAATGGTTTCATGCTTATCCCAGGCATGCTTAAATTCCTATGTTTGACCGTACAACTGTCACTGGAAAACTTATCAACTAATGTATCACCTCTTCCTAATTCAAATTGTGACTTCTTGAAACCCTTTTTTGCTTGAAGATACTTCTCACTGATATATCTGAAGGTTTCTATCCTATTACGCTATACCTTTCCTTATATAATCTATCTTTTATACCAGGGGTGGGCAAGTTTGTTCCAGGAGGACCTAAACAGGCCTGGATTTGAGGATATCCCTGCTGCTGTGTAAAGGCGAGACAATCACTTCATCATACTGATTGACTCACAGGCCTGGATTTGAGAATTTCCTCTCTGTGCACAGGTATGGGACTCTCCAGGACCAAACGTGCCCACCTTTGTTTTATACCATGCACCATATTAGTCACCTTCCTTTGAATTGTTTCTGATGTATTCATTTCCTTTTGAAGAACTATAAACATTGTTTTAAATGGGGTCTAAATAGCGATATACGGAGAGGAATTAGTAGCTCCTTTTTCTATGGCATTCAATACCCCCCTCCATTACAGGGGTAGATAGACTGAATCAATAGCGTCCATATTGCATAAATGCATACCCTATTTCACTGCATAATGGTCGCATATTTTAAGAAACTTTTTGGGGAGAAAAAAGTGGTTTGCGATCATTATGTGAAGCAACCAGGGTGCGACTATTATGCAGTGACGACTATTACGCTGTGAAATACGGTAGTTTACTTATCAGTGCTGCCTTCAGGATGGCTCAGGGGGTACTGGTATATGAGGCCCCCATGGGCATAACTAACAGTAACACAAACATGTAAACAACCAACCTCCACAAGCACCTATTGAGTCATGCAACATGCGCATACAGAGATTGGTTACAGACTGATTATATGAAGCCTCCCTCTCCCACAATGCACCTGTGTTGGGCACCATGCACTCCCTGCATGGGACGTATCAGGGTCACAGCACATCCTTGTAAAAAGTTGGGAAGGCATCTTTAACCTCTTGAAGGCTTGTTAGGTATTTTCTTGTATATAAATTCACGTTTATATGAAATGTTTTACACACTGTACCTGGGAGAAACTGAAAGTGTGGGGACCCTGACTTTAACTTGTACTGTGATTACTACTACTACTACTGCTACTACTACTACTAATAATAATAATAAATAATTAAAGGCTGCATCTTTTTTCTAAAGATGCTTCCCCTTTTACATTTCCTATTTCTTCAACATAAAATATTGTATATAGGGAGCACTGGAGTCCAAAGTAATGAAATCCTTGGATAGCCTTATATATATCCTATGAATTCCCTCATTGCCGCTGGACCCACCTCTCTTATTGGGCGGCTGTATTTGCTTCTGTAAAATAGTACTTCTTCTCTTATTCTATTTTTCCTATTGGAATATTTGATAATGAACGGAACAATTCCAGCTTTTTTAAACCAACATCTTCAGAGAAGAGCAGTCTTGTAAAGTTGTAGGTGGGCCCTTCTTTGTTACTTATAGTAAAACTTCAAGTGATACAGTATCTGACAACTACCAACATCTGGGAGAGAAATCAGACTTTTATGTAGGAAAAACGCAGTGTCTGTATAGTGCAGTGTATTATATATGAAACGTAACCATTTCGGTGCCTGTCAGATCTCAGTGTGAACAGAAAGTATAAAGAGCATTGATTGTATTATTTTAAACTGCAGTGTATAATAATTTTATTTAAATTCTATTTGATAATAAAATATTATTGCTAAATAAAGCTAGAATACTGTGCTTAAACAATAGCAGAATAGTGATCTGCGCAGCCCTCTACTGGAAATAGAAAGCACTGCAGTGTATTGTACAGCACACAAGCACATTAATACAGGGTGACAATTAATCAAGCTCTATCCATTGGTGACTTTTCTCTAGTAATTATGGAAAGTTTTTATAACCGTATGTAGTGAAAACAATGTTCACCTTAGATATGGGTCGGTTTATCACAACCGCAGTCCTGAAATCTCACAGGTTTGATCACAGATGGGTTAAAAAGTATTTAAAGTACTATGAGTAAAGGACAATTGCACAATGAAAAAACTTTTATACTAACTAAAACCATACCTGAGCAGGAAAAAAAGTCTTACTAGCTTTTAATTAGTAAGAAGTATTATGCCTCTATTGGAAACATTGCCGGATTACCCATTAGGCAAACTAGGAAGCCGCCCAGGGGCACTTCTTTGTGAGGGGCGCCACTTCTTTAAAAAAAAAAAATGGTTCCTGGCTTAAATTTTTTTTGATGTTGCAATTCATAGACTGGCTACTAGGGGGTAACCACCTAGAACAAGACAATTACAACAGGAAAGGAAACCTACACGTTTGCGAGTTTTCAATCTTGTGTCAGTGCCTTGGAAACAAGCACTATGCGCATTTGATTCTAAGCTCAAAAACAGGATCCTCCATTTTTTATATGGTGTTAAGTTTGTTTTTTGCCATGTACTCAACCCCTGTACAGCGCTACGCAATATGTTGTTGCAATATAAATAAAGATAATAATAAAAATTGGTCTGTGCATACCTTGCGCACTCACTCGCAGGGGCTCCTCCACTTCACTGCCTAGGGGCTCCAAAAAGATAAATCCGGCCCTGATTGGAACCTAGATGAATGCATTATATATAGGTGTAAGTTTTGTGTCTGCTTCTTGGCTACTGAGGGGGAAGGGTGTGGTGTTAATTTAAGTCTTATCAAATTATCTTAACAAAGGCTCTCTGTTCGCGCATTCCCTAGCATTCCACTGATAGCCAAAATGCACAACATCATGATTAATGTCTGAGCAAACGCAAAATGTATTCCTATACAGTATACTCATAGCCTTAAAAATAAAAATCGGTCCAGCAATATGTGTTTTATGTTCATTGCTTACACAGATACTAATATTGTTAGTATGGTACATATTTACTAACATGTGCCTTTTTTCCTGAACTGCAGTGGTCCTTTATCCGTTTTATGCACAAACAGTACTTAAAATCTGGAATGTTTCTTGGTAACGGAAGTTAACAGAAACTCTGATGTAGCCTAAGCACATGAGTACTTCATACGTCGAAATAATAATTAAACTAGATAGTGTTTTTAACCCCAAGGGGACTTGTATTGTTTATTGTGCTGTATCAGTGTAATGTATTCAGTTTACTTGTTGGAAAGTGCTGCTTTTTAGCGTCTGATTTCAGCCCTGCAAAGATGTCATCACATAACTGCAGCAATACATATTGGTTGCAAACATTGAGATAATACATCCTTTTCTTCTTGAATAGTAATACTGCTATCACATAAAATTATTACATTATTAGATTTTTGTTTGTGAGTTCTCAGTCTTGCGCAGCGCTTTGGGGAAAGCACTATGGACACTAGATTCTAAGCTCAAAGACAGGCCCTCCATCCTTTGCAGTCTCTTATTATTGCTATAGTTTTTTGTCTTGAACTTACCCATGTACAGCGCTACAGAATATGTTGGTGCGTTACAAATAGACTATAATAATATTATGCTGAAAACAGCAGGCTTAAAAACAGAGTGCTCCAAAGGTTAAAAAATGGAATGCAGTTTTGCAGCATTATCGAGACCACTATCTGACATATTCTGTTTCTGTATAAGTTCATGCAGAGCAAACCAATTTCTCCCTGAGCTCCCTAACTCTGCTGGTGCAGTTTCCTGACAAAATATCACCATTGTTTAACCTTTGCATGGCTCATTTTGAGTGCAAGAAGCATTTTGTAACCTTTACTATCTGTTCTTTAAAAAACGTGTTGGGCAAATATGTGAGTTCTAGGTCTATTTAATGTTCTAGGTCCATTTAAATGTGAGTTTTGGTTCCCAACAATGAAGATAGTACAGAGTTGTAACTCATGAAGGATAAAGGAATTGCAACAGTACTGTCTTCTAGTTGACTTCTTTACTTATATGCAGATAGCTAAAGTATTGTAGACACCTGGCCAGTGAGTGTCTTCACTGGTTTTAATACGTGCATATAAATAAACATGTCAGCTGGAAGACAGTCGTGCCGCAATACTTTCACGCTACATCGCTTTTCGGATGGTGTAACTTGTTGGCATTTGCAGCTTTTCTGAACTAACGTGTGATCTAATATATATATAACATACTATTTTTTGTACTCTCAGCATTCAAATGATTGTATAACTTGGAATGATAAACGATAAATGAATGGAAAGCATTTCTCTTTGTTTAAGGTATTTGTAAATGTGTCACGGTGTGTTTTCTTTTTTCATATGGAGCACAGTAAACTCATTAAAATGTGTAACTGTTATGGGGAGCTTACACTTGTCATCCAATGAGCAGTAATATAGATGTATAAGACATACTTGTCTGCCATTGAGACCTACATACTAAAGTATGCCCTTTACATTTTGTGTTAGTTTCAAGGAAGTTTAGACATGTTTTTTTCTAAATATTTTGGTGATACAAAAATAATTTCTGTTATATAAATAAAAAACATTTCAAATATATGCAGCCTCCACCAAAAGTATCATGAAGGCCTTCAGAGTACAACAGGGGAACAAATATATACGTTTTTTAAATGGTTTTAGACATTCAAATGTGAACACAAATGTACTATTTATATGCTGTACTACTGTATGGTGGAGCGCTTTCATCACTCTTTTGCCCACGATTATATTCAATGATTGTTGTGGTAAAACTACTACACGAGCTAGGAACCGACCCACGCTGATGAGAAGCAGTAACCTTGAAACAGCTGTCAGTGGGTAGGATTCCCAGCTTGTGTATAATACAACATTGGATTTGCTAAAAGCTGTGTAATGCAGCAGGCATATGCTTAAAGGAAGCCATGTTTAAAATAGTAATGAAATACAAGAGCGAAGACTTTGTGGGCACATTTGCATTTCCCTGCTCAGGTTCCCATAATGCAGTGTAATAACATAACATGTACGTATGTGTGTGTGTATGTATATATATGTATATATATATATATATATATATATATATATATATATATATATATATATATATATATAAAATCATACAGTGGTCCTTCAAATAGATTGTTTTTATGGTAAGATCACACTTTCTTAGACTGAGTAAGTGGATTTTATATGGGGAAGTATTTCATTTGAATTAAGACATGCCGTTCTAATGATCTCAATAGTCTTCTCACCTTTCTCCTCGTCCTTAGAGAATAATAATCCCAGGAAATGTGCTGAGATTGTCTCACAATATGGAGAATAAACGAGTAGGCTTGGGGAAAGTATTTGGATTTTATTATCTGAGTGAGGTTCTTTGTTGTTTACAATATAGGAAGTGTCATATTCATATCACATTTTGTAATGTGCAAAACGTTTTTACGCAATTTAAAAAAAAAAAAAATTACATCCTATTGTAACTATTGTATTCAATATAACTTTAATGATAATGGCCATTTTGCCTTTGTTACTAAAATAATTGGAAAACCGAAAGGATTGCGGGAATTGTGCATTCAGATACAATCTGTATTCACTTCTGTTAAACATGTCCTATGCAAACAGATATCTTCACAATAGAACTAAATCGCAGATTAAGGCCCCATAGCTCTCAAACAAAGGAAGGTCTTAAAGAGAGAGAAGGGATCCCATGTGACACACATAAGATCTTTTTGTTACATACATACAAGCATGTGATCCGTTTACCGACCTACAGTGGCCCTTTTTTTTCAATGAATATGATATTTTATTACCTGCATTTTTGCATTGGTACTCGTATTCTCCTATCTTTGTAGACACTTTTGTTTCCATGATGAGACACATTAAATCATACACAAAAATGTCCCTCTCTAGATTCACTAAATAGGATATTCAAACTCAGCCTTATAAATTCACTTAATTTCTGTAATTATAAATATTTAAATACAGTGATTGCAGTGTGGCTTTAATTGTTTTCTCATTTATAATGACCATATCGTGTTTACAATTAAATCTTGATTCTGATGTGGCAGTTGACTGGGTTTATAATTGCAATTAGGAACCATTATGCTGTAGTCTGGTTAATAAGAGTATAAATTATATTATATTAGGTAATACTATATTGTCAGTATATTCACACCTGTGTTCCCTGGACAGTGCTATGTACATAACAGGTTACTGAACTGCAGCTTCATGAGTCCAACTCTATAATTAGAGCATCAACTGAATATTTACTGTACAGTGTAGTTATTTCCCTTCTGCGCTGGTACAAATCCCATGTGGCTCATTAACATGTAAAAGGATTTCACAGCAAGTTAAAAAGAAGAGAAAGCTCAAAAACGATTGGTTTTCATAGTGAACATTTACGGTTTGCATACGGCACGCTCAAGCAACCGGCACCAGTATTATTTCCCCATAACCGGCACTATTACCGGCACTATTCGGCAGTTCGACTCATGATTAACAGGCAACTAGACTTATCCAGCAATAGGGTCCCCGTGGGTGCCGGATAACAGGGAGTTTACTGTATATGTAAATGAATGTAAAACATAACACTATAGTGATAACATTGATTGATTAAACTGTTGTGGTGTCTTTGAATGTCTCTGATTGTGTATCCAGCTAAATATATGTATATATATATATATATATATATATATATATATATATATATATATATATATATGCGCAGGCAGGGGAGGCATAGCCGAGGAGAATTAATTGGCTCCGGTAAATGTAAGTAGTTTGATGGGTCTGAATGATGGCTCTAATGGGGCATGGAGACCTGGGCTGGAGGGCCCTAGTCCACAGAAAAATAAGGATCACATGGGGGCCCCTCCACACAAGGGACCCAGTGCTTTGCACCAACTGCACCGGCGGTAGCTCTGCCACTGACTCTAGGAACAAAGAGGGAAATGGAAAGTCTAACACTTTATACATACCACTACAATTACTCATAACTATAGATTGATGGGCATATCTGCAATTGAAATGTATTCTATTCTTTTTAGTGCAAAATTAGATAAAAATGTAGTGGGCCACATGTTTACCCTGTTAAAAAAAAATATTATAAAATATAATAAAAATTATATATATATTCTTGACCTCAGTATTCATGCAGTATTCATTCACATTTGGAAAGTAGTCCTCAATCAGCCATCTCCCAGATCAATAAGATTGAAAGCCACTAATCTAGACCAGTGGTGTTACTTGGACCTGTGACGCCTGCCAGTAGTCCAGGATTTCTGATGGTTTCTGATTGTGTATCCAGCTTTTAGCTTCTTGAGCAATAATTAATTAGTTTGTTTCCTTCATTCTGTTACGAGACACCTAGCAAAGCGATATTGAAATCTTGACCTGGTTGAGTTATCCACTACTGATCTAGGCAAAGTTGTTGTTGTTGGTTATATTTTTATTTATTTATTTTTTGCAATAATCTGGCAAGTTTAAACTTGCTGAATGTAATTTCATAATAAAAAAAACAAACAGATAATTTTTGGAATTCTTAAAAACTACTCTTTTAAACGCATAATAGAAAAATGTAAAGTTTTATGACCCTGGGAAACCTCTGAGAAAGTAACATATCACATGTCAAGATGCTTAGGGCCAGAGCTCCAGAATGTTGTGATCTGACCTTACTGACCTGTCCAAGTAAATCAGTACTGGTCATACTGAAAGAATTTACAAGTCCATATAAGTCTAGATATAAGCTAGTACCATATTTTGAGAATATCTTTCTATTTGTTTTTCATAAGTGTCTTATTTTGGTATCACATAATGAATGAACTTTGCACCGTTGTTTGCCTTTTCTTTTAGTCCATTAGTTGTTAAAGTTGGAGACCATTTCAGACTTGACCCTTCTTCCACAAGTTCTCGTTAACCTGTTGTCTTCATGTTCTGACCACATTATATATTATAAGCTCTTACAAGGTCTCAACTACTTTCATGTGTCTAGTTCTCAGGAATAAAGTATATAAATAAATACAAATTCCGAGTGTATATATTGTGAGTGCGAGATTTAATCGCCACATCACACACATCCTATAGAGCAACTCTTTGTAACACATGTCTACCATATGCAATTTCTTAATCTGTTTACATTAGTGTAAACAGAATCCTTCATTTTTTTTAATTAATCAATACAATATTTGCTTGAATTCCATATAAACTTGAGTAAATTAATGAATCATGTTAAATATATTGAAGTTGGTAAACAGCTTAAAGTATTTCAAGAATATCTAAATTTGTCATAGCCCTGTGTTGACACTAGATGGCTCTGCATGTTGCCCGAGTTTTATTTCACATTCCCTTGTTGTTATAGTGCCATTATATTAGGCATAATAATATACAAACGGCCTCCATTAAATATATATAAATTAATATGTAACCTGGCACTTACAGAACAATGCAAGATTATAATTAATATATAAATATTGTAATACAATACTATTATAAATATATTTAACACTAGTAATGATAAATATTATACTATGTTGTATCTTATTGGATCTATCAAATGCAAACATACATTAATTAAAAGTTCTTGAAATGTCAGAGATTTTTTGCCCTTCTGAAACTTTGAGGGTAAAAAGTTTAAAGGAAACTCTGTGTATGTATCTTTGCAACAAAATCAGAACCACTTCCTTACTAACTCTGATTGGGTGTTTCAGGATATTGCACCAATCAAATGATGCCGTTTTATAGAATGCAAGAGGTTCCTGTGTTACAAACGACCCAACTTACAAACGACCTCTACTTAAGAACAGGCTCACAAGGTTTTTTCTATGAGTTTTTTTGATGTTCTGTTTGTTTGAATTACAATAGTTTTTGTAACTTATTATTACAGTACAGGGGTATTATTATTGCCACATATGAGCCATTATAGTATTGTTATTACTCATCAGGGATCCATCTTACATGCAAATCCGAAGAACGTTCTCGGGAATGATCTCCTGTAATTATAATGCACCCGACACATAGCTAATAAGATCTTTTTTCCTGAAGGAGGTTATTGCTGAGATTTTTTTAAATGCCTGGTAGAAAGTGTGTGAGTTTAGTATCTCTTTAATTTTTAATCAAGAGGCCTTTTACATATGTATGATCTTCAAGTGAGGGCAGGAAATGCCTTTAAATATGAAATTGGAAATGTTTCCTGGACATCCTGAACTCATTCCTGGGGTGTGCCAAAATATCTGAAAATTCACCTTGGAAGTTGAACGAAAGGGCAAACAAAAATGAAAAGATTAGATTCGATTAGGAATATCACTGGCAGTGGGTTTAATTCAGAGCATTAAGAAACGGAGATACTTGTAATATAGAAAATCATATTGCGAAAAGTCCAACAAACTTGCAATATTTACAGCTATGCAAACCATGAGTATTAAAGTGTATTTAGAGACATTTTTCCTATTTGTGCATGGAAAGTCCCATCCGTTTGACTTAGCTGTTCCTGCTAGCTATGAGCCTGATGGTGTGTTCTTATCTTATTTAGGTGGGTGCAAAGGAAAAGGGGTGGAGGTTTGTTTATATTATTTTACACCTTCCAGCACCTGTAAACTAATTTTTACGTTTAAATCAGAACAAAACATAATCTAGTACACGTATACAACATTGTCCTTTTCTTATGATTAATTTCTAGTATATAAGGCAGTTATTATTTAATTATGTATTGTGTGTATCAAATTAGAACATAAACAGCTGTAGTCATTTATATTGAGGAGATATACTGTATATATTATTATTAAGCTTGATAAATGAGACTAAAATGTTTTGGAAGTGTCTGTGAACATATGGTGCTTGTTTTACATGAATGATTATATTTTAGATGCAATACAGAATATGCTCAATTAAAACAAGTTACAGCGTAGGCATCCTTGCTGATGAGCACTTCCTCAACCCTGCCATTAGACTGACCCATCTTCAGAGGCAAAGAAGGCCGCCTTCATCAATGCTCGCAGAATAGTACAAAAAAAAGTTCAAAATACAGAAATCGTGGCTGAGCCCCGAAAAAGAAAGGATACAGAAGTATGCAGATAGTGGTTTTATGAAACCACAGTCCTCTGGGAGATGTCCCCTCCTGCGCTTAGATGCCACTACCTTCTTTACAGAGTAGACACAGAACCTCCAGTTATGGGCTGAACATTTTGATCCAGTTCTCAACTGCTGTTGACCAGATGCCCTAGGTTGCTATCAATGACTCCATGGATTCTCTACCAGAAGATAATGATGTGAAGAAGCCGTCAACCAGCTATCAAGTGGCAAAGTCCCAGGATTAATTCACATACCCCCAGAAGTTTACAAAGTCTATGCTAACGTTCTGCTACGGAAGCTCACTGAGCTGTTTCAATTCTTCTGGAAGCAAGGATCCATTCCACAGGAACCGAGAGATGCATCTGTTGAAATGTCTGATAGCTTACTTGGAGCAGGGCTTAGTGCTAAAAACGCAGTGTGCCTTCGGCAAATATACATATATATATATATATATATATATATATATATATATATATATATATATATATATACAGTGCATTGTAAAATGTATTCACCCCCCTTGGCATTTTTCTTGTTTTGTTGCCTCACAACCAGGA
The DNA here is from genome assembly GCA_027410445.1 of Discoglossus pictus. NCBI lineage: Eukaryota > Metazoa > Chordata > Amphibia > Anura > Alytidae > Discoglossus > Discoglossus pictus. Next base: position 322,907,436 of record CM050167.1, read on the forward strand.
ATTAACATGGATTGTTTGAGGATTTGCATCATTTAATTTACAGAACATGCCCCCAACTTTGAAGATGTTTTTTTTTCTTATTGTGAAGCAAACAACAAATAGGACAAAATAACAGAAAAAGTCATGGTGCATAACTATTCACCCCCTAAAGTCAATACTTTGTAGAGCCACCTTTTGCAGCAATCACAGCTCCAAGTTGCTTTGGATAAGTCTCTATGATCTTGCCACATCTTACCACTTGGATTTTTGCCCATTCCTCCTGCTCCAGCTCCTTCAAGTTGGATGGTTTGAGCTTGTAAACAGCAAACTTTAAGTCTGACCACATATTTTCTATTGGATTTTCTATTGGATTGAGGTCATGGCCATTCCAAAATATTTACATGTTTCTCCTTAAAACACTCAAGTGTTGCTTTAGCAGTGTGTTTGGGGTCATTGTGCTGCTGGAAGGTGAACCTCTTTCCTAGCCTCAAATCACGCACAGAGTGGTACAAGTTTTGCTCAAGAATATCCCTGTATTTAGCACCATCCATCTTTCCCTCAACTCTGACCAGTTTCCCAGTCCCGGCTGCTGAAAAACATCCCCACAGCATGATTCTGCCACCACCATGTTTCACTGTGGGGATGGTGTTCTTTGGGTGATGTGATGTGTTGGGTTTGCGTCAGACATGGCTTTTTGTTTGATGGACGAAAAGTTGAATTTTAGTCTCATCAGACCAGAGCACCTTCCTCCATACATTTTGGGAGTCTACCACATGCCTTTTCGCAAACTCAAAACGTGCCATTTTGTTTTTTTGCTTAAAGTAATGACTTTCGCCTGGCCACTCTGCCACAACTCTATGGAGCGTACGGCTTATTGTCATCCTATGTACAGATACTCCAGTCTCTGCTGTGGAACTCTGCAGCTCCTCCAGGGTTACCTTGGGTCTCTGTGCTGCCTCTCTGATTAATGCCCTTCTTGCCCGGTCCGTGAATTTTGGTGGGCGGCCGTCTCTTGGCAGGTTTGCTGTTGTGCCATGTGCTTTCCATTTTGTTATGATAGTTTTGATAGTCCTTTTGGGGATCATCAAAGATTTGAATATTTTTTTATAAACTAACCCTTAGTTGTACTTGCTTATGTGTTGCAGCCTCTGGGCCTTTTAAAAAAGGTGTGTATATGTAATAACAGATCATGTGACACTTAGATTGCACACAGGTGGACATCATTTCACAAATTATGTGACTTCTGAAGGTAATTGGTTACGCCAGAGCTTTTTATGGGCTTCATAACAAAGGAGGGGAATACATATGCCCATGACAATTTTCTGTTTTCTATTTCCAAAAAATAGTTTTATCTATATATTTTTCTCATTTCACTTCACCAACTTAGACTATTGTGTTCTGATCCATCGCATAAAATTCAGATTAACAAAACATTGTTATGTAACAAAATAGGTAAAAAGTCAATGGGGATGAATACTTTTACAAAGCACTGTATATATATATATATATATATATATATATATATATATATATATATATATATATATATATATATATATAATATTAACTATGATCTGAAGAGCATTTCTGCAAATGTGTTTGTGTAACTATTATTTATAAATAGATAAATACATTTTAAAACTCTTATTTAATATGATCTTTCATTTACTCTACTCTTCCTAATTTTTGCTTGCTTTTTACATCTCTAAATGTCTGAATGACTTAATACTACAACAAAATTATTATGATCCTAACAAGAGTACAGCTAGCTATCACCTCATCTAAAGTCTCTTTACAACCACTACAACTCTACGCTATTTTTCCACAAAATCTTTATGACTTTTATAACATCTTTGGAACAGGTTTTAATATCTGGGAAATCTGTTTTAGCTCACTAGTGACTTTAGGGAGAAGGTGTTTATCTCCAACAGTCTTCAATATGTATATTTATTATACCTCTGTGTACATATTTCACATATTCCAATTTAATACAAGCCTTAGAAATAAACAATTTTCTAACTCCAATTTCATGCAATACTAATCAGAATATTCTTTTTAAGTTCAAACCTACCCCAGCAGAATTGTGTGGTTCTTGTTCTCTGTGGCACAAAAGATGGCTTCTGAAGAGGGCAAGGCCCAAAGGTACAGGCAGAGAACAATGCATACAGGTTACTAGTGGCCCATGGCAAGACCACCCCCCAAGTCAGGATACAAACATAAAAAACAGCCTTACACTGTGGTTATGTGAAACTAGGACTGAACATTTATTGAATCATAGAACCAACATATTTATACTCATCTCCCATACTACACGTGAACTTCAGACCACTCTAAGAAATATATAATCCACTTTCTTGCGATCTTCAATTTTTTGGTTGCATTGATAATTTTTTCATGAAGGATTGGAAAAAGGGCAGTCTCACTATGACGTTTGTAAAGAAATTGTCTTGGATAATGGTTTGGATAAAAAAACATTGGGAAGTTCTGGAAAAATGATTGATTTTAAGAGTACTGATTAGTCTATAAAAAGACGGTGACCACAAAGTAGTACATATTGCAAGGGATGATGAGGGCAGTTTGCTACGTGTTTTTATTTTGTAAATCGGCCATTCCGACCCTTTGTCCACCACATCAACCATTAGAACATTTTAATCCAATGAATATGTTGGGGTTGATTTATTAAGGCCCTCATTGTCTAAAATAACATACCATTTGATGAGACAGTATTTTATGTCACTGAAATGGATTCTATTTGATAAAGCCAGGCCATAGTGTTACATCAGAAAAAGACTATTTTAGTGTTGTTGGTTAGATGGCAATAAATCACATATTCCATTCACCATTTTCTCCTGTTTAAAGAATTGTGGATCAGCAGTTTTTAAATGTGTGCTTTGACTTCATTTCTGCTTCACTGAACTTGAACAGTAACAAATGAGGTATCTCACCAAAATGTTCTATACTTGTACAGATGTTAGAAAGTAAATCCAGTTTATCTTAAGGTACCTTCACTTTTAATATAGATTACAATATTCTGACCAGTGCTACCCTCTATACCAGGGGTTCATAATGTTGGGTCCACGGACCCTGTAGATTTTCAAAGGGTGTATAAAAATGGGAAAATTTTTATTTGTATTTCTCTCTACCTGAAATTGATCTTTTCATTTAATAACAAATCAAGGCAACAAAGTAGCTTCTTGTGGTAAGAGGAATATGGTCAGAGAAAGCTGAGGGAGGGGTAGTCGGCCTCATGCTACACAATGCTGGCCAACTATCTCGCTGCTATACGCCTAGTTAGAAATAAAAACATAGTTGTTGTTCAGCCACCAAAGAGTGAAGTAGTGTGCTATCATATTTGTTACCCAGATGTTGCTGTCCAGTATCACCAGTCTACAGTTACTTATTGATCAATACATGAGATAAGGTGAGATGTTCTCATTGTTTGTTAAAGTTTAGCAAAACTGCGCAGTTCAAGTGAATTTTTTTTTTGTTAGATAGACTTTCATAAGGGGTCCATAGAGTTCACAAGACTGTCAAGGGGGTCCGAGATACAAAAAAAGTTAGGAACTCCTGCTATATAACATACTCAATGTTCATAAATTATATTTCAATTGTTTTACCTTTTGAGTTGTTATTCTTTTCCTATATATTAACCTATATTATTATATATGTATAACTTATAATTTTTTTTATCAGATATAAGCCATATAAAAGTATATTGCATAAAGGTGACTCTATGGTTGAATCTCTGCAGTTTGCAATATAAATAGTAGCATCATTATTATGAGCAGGGGGTTTGGTGTGTTTTATCAACTGCTAAAATGCTTTATCGGATCAAATTGAGTTAAGAAGTATCATTTTTTTTGTCAAAAAATTATATATCCTGAAAATAAATGACATGGCAAATGAAACACAATTTGGAACCATCATTATTGACGTGGGTATAGATCCAGAGTAGTCAGATTGCCAGAATTTTGGCTTCAAGAAGGATTTTTTCCCTTTATGAGACAATTAGCAGAGTTTGTTTGACTTCTGGATCAATGAACAATTCACGAATTACAAGGATCAGAGGAGATGGTTGGACTTGATGGACTAAATGTATTTTTTTTAACCTCAATTATTATGTTACATATGTATCTATTAATATATTTGTGATGGCATGTTACATTTCTGGAAAAGTTTAAAATTATTATTTTGTTTGATTATTTCACTGATATTGCTTAAACAACAAATTATACACAATACACATAATTACATATAGAAACATTTTGTAAAGTGAAATCTGCATGATTTGAATTGCAAGTAAATCATACTTAGTAGTGCAATAGATATTTTGTATGGACAGGAGTGTTTTACTTACAATATTAATACCCTATTTGACATACGTTAAATTATCCCGCTGTAATTCCCGTATTGTGTAGTTCTTCGTGTTCTACTTTTGAGCTGCAAATTATTTTGTTGAAAGATCCCGTTCATGATTAATAGCGCACAGCTGTTGATGTTTGTCATTTTATTTTATGCAGTCGGAACTAGGCTACAATAGTATTTGTTGATTTTTTTTTTAAATTAGGACTTTAATGTGGTGTCAATAAATGAAATAGTTGACTATGAGCCTGAAACAGAGATGCTTTGTTAAAGGATTGTGGAAATCACATATTTATAGTATGTGTGTGTTTTGAACAACTGATCTGATAATAAACAACATGTTTTTAGCGAAGAAGAACAAACTAAATATATTATCTATCATAGCAAAAATACAGGGTAACTGCCTCTTATACAAACCTGCAATCCAGAGAGCAATCCATTTTAATAGAAGTGAATTGCAACCTTATCTGCATCTAAGGTGACATCTTTCCCAGTTCCATTCACCATCAGGACTCTAGCAGTCACATCTGCAGGGGCTCAGCCATTGCCACTGGGTCTCACACCATCCACCTGAGCACAAGCATTCACCAACTGACATCTTTCCCAATTCCATTAACCTTGGTTTATTTAACCCCCAGACCTAAAGCCTCACACACCCCACCACTCTTCTGTATCTGAACTTATCTAACATGCCATACCAGCTACCCACATACAATTTGTGTTAATTAATAGTGCAACTCCATTTTTCACAGACTTAATCATTAAGTAACCCTATACTCCCTTTTCAATTACTTTCCAAACCTTTGTTTCTTCCTTTTAATCCATTCACCTTTTGTTTCATTAATATGTAGCTTGCAAACTCTGAGCCACATTAAATTCCAAACTCGTACGTGAGACCTGCAACGGCTGCGGGCTTGAAATTTGCAGATTTACGGAGCTATTAAATTAGAACAGGCTGGGAGTTATGGGCTTGAGAGGCAAACCTGTAAACCATTTTCCGTGATCAATTAGTCAAATCCGTAGTTACGAGTTTAGATAGAGCAAATAGAAACAGAGAAAAATGAAAAATGGAGGTGGGATTTCAAAGTCTTACGGGGTACAATTACGAGTAACGATCGGACCCACATTCCAGAAATAGTGCAATATTGATAAAGCCGTAATAATGATATTCTTTTACATACGAGTTCCATTATATGTATTAACGCATTGATTGTCGGGATTGATATAAAACAAAAAATACACATGAAATAAAGTATTTTTGGCTAGCCGATTTGCGAGCTTGAGAATGTTGTGCTATTAATTCTAAGACCTAACATCACTTTCCCTTTTAATAAAAAGTACAGTAGTGTGTGTATATTTGCATTTACAGTGCTACGGATTGGACTTTACCCCCCCCCCCCTCGCTAGCACTCGTTGGCTTCTTGGCTCCATTTGCGGGTTATGAGTTTGAATGCCAGTGAATTTGCTGCAATTTAATAGCGTGATTGGAAATGTAGCCTTTACGTGCTTGAAAGAACAAAGGATTTGTAAGTCGAATTCTCACGTCGCGTAGGTTTTTCTTGCTCCTACCCCGCAAGTCGCATGTGTCTTATTGTTAGTTCAAGGGCAGTGTTGTCAACTCATTTTGTATCAATTTGTCAAATTACATATTGTCATACCCATGTTTTGCCTACCCCATTTGGAAAATTACATGTACTTGTTCTTATCATGATGGCTGCATATATACTTTGTTGTTGTGTTTGAGTGGGCTACATGGCCACTTATAGGCTTTCCACTAGTGAGTCTGTCACTCTTAAAAATATATTATTAGAGTGACCGTGGTAAAGTACTTAAATGTAATGTTCATATGTATGTTTGTTGTGCAGACTATTAAAAACTATTAGCATATTAAAATAAATTACAGCTAATATTTTTCTTACTAAGCAGAGCTACTTTTCTCTACCTCCCTTGTGTTATCTATCTAAATAATTATTTATATTTTTAATCAAATTACCTAGAAATAAGGATATTTGGAAAGTTTTAATTTCTATTGAGACCTTTAGTAGTGTGCCCCTTTAAATAATAAATTAGGTGACAAACTCAAATAAGTGTAATTAAGAGGTTATGAAGTTTCTATGCTTGTGTATTACTTTTGTGTACTTTATTTTATTATATTGCTTAAACGCTCTGATTGTTTTCTCTAAAATCTTACAAATAGTTCCTAACTGGTTTCTCCCCGTGCAGTTCATGAAGACGGTGTACAGGATATGCAGTGTCTTAAATTAACCAATCAATGACATCGTTCTACAATATGCTGCTAAAGAGAGGTCACTGATTGTTTAGTTTTAAACTCTGCTCTTCACAGTCTCTGTGTTCATGAGCTACAGAGGGTAGACCCAAACATGTACAAATTGTATAATTTTAAGCAGAAAAAATAGAGCTTATAAGCACTTCTTAACCAATTATTATTATTATCTTTATTTATATCGCGCCAACATATTCCGTAGCGCTGTACAGGGGTTGAGTACATAGCAGAAAACAAATTAAACACCTTGTAAAGAATGGAGGGCCCTGTTTTTGAGCATAAAATCAAATGTACATAGAGCTTGTTTCCAAGGCCTGACACAAGATTGAAAACTCGCAAACTTACAATCTAAGGCCCTCATTCAATTGCAATTTGGCCAATTGAATAGGGCTCTAAATAAGCACATAACATATATTTTTTAAAGAAGTTTTTAGTTAGTAAGCATCTATCCAAAAGCAAGATTTTCACTAACAAAAAACTTCTTTAAAAAAAATTAGCTATGTGCTTATTTAGAGCCTTATTCAATTGGCAAAATCGCAATTGAATGAGGCCCTAAGGGTTTAGGTGTGATACAAGAGGGTGACAAATACAATTGAAAGCAATTGGTTCAGTAAAGTGGAGGGGTCTGTGTGTTGTACTGTAGATTGTGGGTGTGAGTGTTATTAAGCTGTGGAGTGTTCAGTTGTACATGTTAAGGCTGAAGGTGATAAGATTTTTTAAACAGGTGTGTTTTTAATAATTTCTTAAAGGTTTTGAGGCAGGAAGATAATCTAATGGAGCGGGGCAAGGAGTTCCAAATGGATGGGGAAGCACGAGAAAAGTCTTGAAGACGGGAGTGAGAGGAGGTGATGAGAGAGGAAGAAAGAAGAAGGTTGTTAGCAGAACGAAGGGGCCGGTTGGGAGAGTATTTTGAAACAAGAGCAGAGATATAAGGGGGTGCACTGTTGTTTAGGGCTTTATATGTTAGGGTCATGGTACTTACATATTAATAGATACAGAGGTAGGTATATTGTATTCATTGTGAAATCCAGACATCTTCCATGTCCCTTGTAAAAGAGCATTCTATGGTAAGGGTTGTTTTCTGGGAGGAGCAGTAGGGTTTGCGTAGTCACTGGCCATAACTAGCAAACTTTAGCTTGGGAAAGAAGCAATTTTCTAGCCCATGATTCTATGGGCCAGCTCATCATTTAGAGCAGAAAATAAAGTATAAAATAGGTGAACAGCCTCCACAAGTTGATATATTACTGGCCAATGTGGTAATTGCCTCCTTGACCTAATGCCCAACAGCCCATGATTTTGCATGCCTTTCTGGGTTGATCAGATAGATTGATCTGGTGATGAGTCATGGCAGAAAACTATTGGAAACGTTCGGTTCAACTACAATATATTTTTTTCAGTAGCTACACATTATGTGACAACAATCTACAAATAACTATTTTTCTCTACCTCCCATAATCAAGGGATTTATACATCAACAAAACATAATCTAGTTAACATATTTTGAAGCTAGGTATTAAAGCAAATGTAAAAAATAGTATGTTGCATAGTAACCCTTTTACCTTTCTAGAATAAAGCATACTAGTATTTTTTTACATATTTTCAGGCGTATAAATAGAATTTGTCCAGGATCCCCATAGAAGGGAAAGCCGGCACCTCACTTGCTCTCCATTCATTCTGAGGCATCTGGCTGTCTTCTTACAGAAACTTCCAAGTTCATCTTTATCTTCTATTTGTGTGTAAGAGTCCTTGGCTGTGGCTCATAACTATATTTGGACACAATGCAAGTGACTGGTTAATGTGTCCTGGCTACAACCGTAAAAAGCTCAGAAAAATACTGATATGTTTATAAAGCGATTCAAGAGTCTTGAAGTAAAAAAACCCAGTTAAGTATAAGTAGCTTCCTACTACAAACATATCCGTACATTAAAAAAGTATAATGACTCCTTAATACTAAGATATATTCCTTTTAGAAATAAAACAGTGACAGAGAAGGGGATTTTTTGTTGTTCGGGAAATGAGTAAGAGTTCATTCCAACTGAAATGAATAATACCAAGACAGAACAGTATGTGAAGAACTGGAGGAAATACAAGCATGACTAAACAGAATATATATTTAAATAATAGAGGATTTGCTTATTCTGTGTAGCATATAACTTATCCTGTTATTTACAATGTGTCATAAGTAGTTCTTGTTGGACCAGAATCCAATTCTAGTAAAGAAGACACATAATATGCAGCTATTGGGCAGAAATAATAAATATTACTGCATTACTTGGATAAAACACTATTAACAACTCATTGAAAATAATACACTTGGGATATCATATATTAACAAGTCATATGCAAATAAAACACTTGGGCTTCCATTCAATTGCAAGCCCGCAGTTGTCTTCATACCGGCCGTAAGTCTTGTAATTTGCAACAGTTACAGAGGGATTCAATTGATCAAGCCCGCCGGAAGCCTAAACCATACACCCGTAAGTAGCATCTGGGTGGCCTGATTTGCATTAACTCCTTGAGTACAGAGATTGATATAACACGGAAATGAAATGTAACAAAAATATTTTTTGATTGCAGATTTGTGAGCTTGAGACTTGTGCAATTAATTCTAATGTCTTTCATCGTATTCCCCGTCTTTTAAAGTGCATTATTGATTTTTTTATTTGCATTTACAGTGCTACAAACAGGTGTTTAACCGCCTTGTGAGTCCTATCTGGTACTCAAAGGATTTTCTTCCACATTTGCCATCTACAGTTATGAAAACATTTGCGGGCTTGAGGAGTTATAGCAATTGAATACCGATTTGCGATTTTAGTGATTGTAACATTTACAGGCTTGAAATATCAAAGGCTTAGATGCGTTGGAGGTACGTTTTTGACAATCGCCGGGATTTTCAGCCTGTAACCCACAAATAGTTTGCGGGTAGCTAAAAGACACCAATTAAATAGCAAATTAGTTTACGGGCTCTAGCAAACAACAATTGCTCAATTGAATGGAGCCCTTGGGATATCGTATGTAAACTCACAATTCTTAAGTTATCTAATAACACATAATAATTGAAATATATTGGTTAAAAAAATAGCAGATCTCGTCTGGGATGCAAGGATGACGTTTTAGTTATTTTTTATATATGTACAAAGGAAAAAGAAAAGGGAATAATAGAAAAAAAGGTACAATGCAAATTATTTTTAAAGATCAATGTTACAATTTATAACAGGCACCGCAGATGTCCCTTCACTGCTATTAAAAAAGCTTGATTGAACAGTTAAAAACAGTACCCAGTAGAATCAGGATAATTAGCAAGTAAAACCCATAACCAAACACTTCATTTAATTTATTTTGGCATGTGGGTTTTACCTTTACAAAATGTTGCCATTCCCTAGTCAGAATCAAGATACCCTCCAACAGAATTATTATAATGACCTATTTATTAATATTCACTATTTCTTGACTCAATGTATTTGAAGTTATGACGGCCAGTTTCGCACTGCAGAAAATCAGAAGTTGTAGCCTGCATCAGTACCATTTCAGGGACCTCCGTCTGAGGAAACTTGGCCTTCCATACAAAATAATGAGTCTAAAAAACACTGGGAGCTCTATCAATATAAGAATTTACTACATTTTTACTTAATTTTAAGTGATTTTAATTAATTAGTATGTATTAGTGTGAGAGAAAAGAAACATTGAAGAATACGCTTGCCACTCTTACAAATAAACAAATATGCAAATTGATCAGGGAGTTTCTAAAATTTTATAGAGAATATGATTCAAGATAAAGTATTTCTGTTTTCTATCATATATTTAGGCTTGTTGATGACCTAAACCCATTTAGATGTGTGTGTCCCAGAGTCTTTATGGCTGCTTAAATCTGTGGTACCATCACATTTGTTTTTGTGGCTATAAAATTAGGTTAATAATTAACAATAGCAATAATGTGACTTATAATGTGACTTATTTTACATATTCCTGTCTGCATAATTTTTAAATATGCTTATTTAAGTACTGCAGGGCAATCAGAAGCTCTCAGAATACAACCATCTTACTAAATTGTGTAGACTATATGCAAACAACATGATACAGAGTGAGGTGTGGTATACTAGCAGGAAAAACAAAGACATGGTCATGTCCTTATCTCACTGCCTTAGAAGACGAATAAGGACCAGAGGAGAAGTCACTGCAATCCTCTAAACTTATATAGTGTGAAACTCTAACCTCCAGAGAGGGAACTATGAATGCGCTTCTCCCATTAACGTGAAGGACAGTTATCTCACGCATGGAGAGGTCAAAGTTGTTTTTTGGATCACAGGTTGAACTCTTGAATATGGATATGAAATGGTCAATGTATGATTAAGATTCATAACTATTATGCCTTCATGATGTTTTAAATGAGTGATAAATTAGGAAATGTTGGACAACACCGCTTTATAGGGTATGGGAATCACACAAGTGAAAAAATAAAACACAGACAAGGGGCTTCATTTTTGAGAGTGTGAGCATCATGTCTAATGTGATTGACTTATTATAGAGGCATTCCTAAATGTGTTATATAGGCACACACCTAATTAGTGTTTGTTTCTATCTGGGTTCATTGAAGTTTCCAACTAAGCACCTTATGTTAATTGGGTGGTGGATACTGCGGTATAGCTCCCCCACATGCGTAAATCAAGCCTTATGGGATGTACCCAAACCAAACTTTACAGATGAGAAATGGCCCTAGGAGCCAATAGGAAATGAGAACATCATCATTATTGTAATGAGTTAAAACAAGTGCCATAACTGTGGCAATGACCCGTAATGCATATAAATTATATTATCTGTTAATTATTTAAATTTGGTGACAGATGTGGCAATTGTCTTTATAGCTTCAATATATAAAAAGTGAGTGCACTTGTAGAAGACACTTGTAGCAGTTCTCGCGCAATGTTTTTGGGATGGGGAATAGCATAACTAGGTAGGATTTGCTTTGCTACTATAGATATTAACATAGGGTCCCAAGTCTGGACTGTAAAACAACTTGAATTGAGATTCCATGAAAAACTGTTTTAACCAATGTTATAATAAACTGCAACACCCCCTATAGATTTAATTGTAATAATTGAACTATCCCTTAACAAGTTAGCAAGCATTTGTATTAAAAAAAGTGATTATAATGATCAAGAAATGATCATTTTGTCTTTTTTCAATTGAATATGTATGTATGTGTTGTGATGATGATAGTTTTCACGGCAGGGTATCTCCTGTACTCTGTGTTATTACAGAGGATTAGTTGGCAGCAGGGGGGAGCAGCTGGCAGGATACACAGGACTTCAATGTGCTGTTTCTCTCCAGCTAAAGTCTCCAAGGAGAGAGGGATTAGTGAGAAGATTTGGCAGGAGGAACTAGGTGCCCAGTGCATAAATATGGTCTGTATATTGGACTTAATGTATATAACACGATTATAAATATCTATTTATACAAAATAAAAACTAAAATGTACAAATGATTCCTCTGTATATTGTGCACTTCAAATAAAGTGAGCGGCTGCATAACTGCCATTGCAACCCCACAGCTGTCAGGTCCTTCTATATATCCATAAGCCTGGAGCCTCACCTGCCCTGCATGATGTCTTCAGCTGTCTATCACAGTGCTGTGTATCTTATTTAAATCTTATCAATGCCCTCATATTTCCACAAGAGAATTCAAATAAGACATCTATAACTATAAACTTGAATTAAATAAAAAAAATGTCTGAATGATGATATAACCTTATTTTTGATTAATAACAGTACATATTTATTTAGCTTACATTTGATGTTTTTCCATGAAAAATGAGAAGATTCATACTTTTTTTTTTTTACTTTTAATCTTTCTGCAGACTGCATTTGCAACAGTGTCAGACTCAGAACTTCTGGTGAATTGAAATTAGGTTGTGTGAAGGAAATGCACTATCAAGGTTAATGAGTTTAATGAAAAAATAATTTACTCTCTCTAAATCTAGACTGAGATTGGCTGCACAGGACACTGCCAATCAGTGGGTGGTCCTGACAGTGCTGTAAAACTGCATTTTCTCCCTATTATAAGTGTATTTTATCCATTTTGCCATTTTAACATATCCAAAGGAAATTAACATATGCAAGTTTCAAACCCCTTTAAGAAAAGTCTTACATTTGTATTAATACATTTTTTTCCACTAAATTCTGACTTTTTCCTCTTTCGGAGGTCAGTGCCTGACTTACTGAAAGGGCTTGCATGATGGATTTGTTTTTATAACTTTTAAACTTACTAGAGGATATATCTATGTAAATGTAGTACATTCAGTTACCTTTAAAATTTCCCTTAATTCAAAGAAACTGTATGATTAATCTCTGATCTTGAGACAAAATTTGTGTACTTACCTACTTTTTAAACAAATCACTTGACATTTACACCAATCATCCAGGGAGTTTCTTTTGAAAGAAAGATGGAATTCATAATAATGAGTCAGTTTTTCCAGACTGAGGAAAGCCACTAAGGGTTTGATGTGGTTGTTCACTTAAGCTTCACCTTTTGTTTTCTTTTGAGTCTCCTTGAGATTTCAGAAACACAGAGGCTATGTTCTATAGACACAGCAAACGTTGTTTCAGTCTTCTAAAGCCAGAAAAGGCCATGAGGCATATTTGATTTTCTGTCAGTATTTTTGCTATTGCTCGACACAGAAGAACTAGCTGCATATTTCAGTGAAACCTCCTCATATTGGGCAAACAAATGCAATCTGCGTTCTTTGTACTGATAGGGACTTGGATATGCAAAATAAATAGGAAATGTTGTTGTTGTTACCTGTTACAGGTAAATATAGAAGTTCTAGGTAAGAGAAGAACTATACTATTTTAAAACTTCAGGGGATGTGGAAGGTTTCTGATTTCGCTAAGAATATAATATACCTTTGTATCTCTTTACTTTTGTGTGCTTTATTTTATTAAAAAATACTTAAACGCTCTGTTTTGTATTTTTCAACCTAAAATATTACAAATAGTTACTAGTTGGTTTCTCCCCTCTGAAGTACAGGGTCTGGAGTGTCATATTAACCAATCAATGGCAACATTTTACAACCTGCTGCTTGATTGGCTTATTGGAAACACTGAATTTCATTCAATTTGTACATGTTTGGGTTTGCTCTCTATAGCTCATGAATACACAAACTATGATTTCAGGCAGAACAAATAGAGCGTATAAGCACTTCTTTATAGAATAAAGCAATACAAATAACCAGCGACATGGGGATATTATTACATAGTTACATAGTAATTGAGTTTGAAAAAATACTATTAGTCCCTCAAGTTCAACCTTTTAAGCTCTTCTCTGATCTGCAATATGCGCATTAGTTGTTAATTGACCCAGAGGAAGGCAAAACAAACAAAGTGAAACTTTGCCAATTGTCTCAAAATGGAAAAAAAAAATATTCCTTCCTGACCCCAGATACTGGCGATCGGATTCCTCCCTGGATCAATACCCTCACTCTTATTAGCCAGGATAACCCTGAGTGCCCTTTTTAATTAAAAATATATCTAGTCCCTTTTTAAAGTTATCTATCGAATTCCACAAATTAACCACCCTTACTGTGAAGAACCCTTTTATTTCTTTAAGGTGGAATCCTTTTTCTTTTAACCTCAAGGGATGTCCTCTTGTCAGTTGGAAACCTCTTGGCACAAACAGTTCACTTGACAAAGCTTTATACAGATGCCGGATATATTTATGTAAGGTAATGATATCTCCTCTTAGAAGCCTTTTTTCTAGAGAAAATACATTTAATTTGGTTAGCCTTTCTCCATAACTTAGCCGCTCCATTCCCCTTATTAGTTTTGTTACCCTTCTCTGTACCCTTTCCAGCTCTAAAATGTCCTTTTTATGAGGTGGTGCCCAAAATTTTACTCCATATTCCAAATGAGGGCGTACTAGAGATTTGTATAGTGGGAGAATTATATTTGCTTCCCTTGCTTCTATACCCTTCTTAATACATGCTAATATTTTATTTGCCTTTGCAGATGCTGCTTGGCATTGAGCACTGCATAATTCAGCATTTATTCATATTAAATCTCATCTGCCATTTAGATGCCCATCCCTCTAATTTATGTAAATCCCTTTGGAGGGAAAGTACATAATTATGTGATTTAATTACCTTGCACAACTTTGTGTCATCAGCATTATATTCTAGTGAAATCCAGAAACATTACATATGCCTTTCATACCATAGTTAAAGCGTTTTAGTAATGATCTAATAAAATGAGCTAGTTGATTTAATTATGTATTGCTCATTAATAAAATGTATATTTAATGAGAGTCCTACAGCCAAGTAAGAGCATTGTGTTGATATAAATTGTTCCTTAAACTTTTAGTACCTCCTAAAAAAGCTGCCTTTACCATCATCACCTGAAAAACTCCCTATTCAGTTCCCTATTTCGTAAAGTTACACCACCAAAAAGTGGTCAGTAACTTTCCCTAAATATTCTGTTGACCTTGTTTTTTCATGTGAGCTACTGTTATTTTACGATAATTACAACAGCTTTCCCATTTTTCTTACCGCAGTAATATTAAGAGTTACTTTTTCAAAGATTTACACAATTCAATTGGAACTTACTGAGCTGGGTTTAAAAATTTGGGTTGAGATAAGTAATATTGTGAGTGAACTGAATTGGATACAAGTTTAACGATACTGACAAAAGCACTTACAGGCCAAAAATTGTTCACTCGCAATTTACTTATCTCAAATTGAATGAGGCTCTTGGTTTCCTGTGTAACGCATAAGTATATATTTCTTCATCAACTTTTTGATAAATTCCCTCACTCTGTTATTGGTTGCAGAAGGACAACAGCCAGGTGTTCTAATGTCTAACTACAGTCTTGAATAAAAATATATTTTATTCAAAGCGCTACTTCCAGTAAATGTAGACAGATGTCTTCTCCTTCATTGTGTAGCTCGGTGGTCTAGGTGGCACTGATTAAACATGTTTGTTTTGGATGCTCATGCAAAATAAATTCCCCTCACCATCTGTTTTTAAGTTGAGGTTTTTGAACCTATGAGTAATTTTGTTGGATATTTAATTTGGTTTCATTGAAATTTGTATAATATTTTCAAGAACAAAGGCATTTGTAATGGCAGTTGATTAGCTTTTGGAACTTAATATAATTTTCATTACACTGATTATATGACCTTATTGAGAAACGTTATCTGTAGTCACAAGTGGTGGTGCATTTTTGACCAAACAGCCAGAAAGGAGCATGGGAACATCATCATCATCTGCGTTTCACAGTTTATGGAGTCCAAGGTCCTAGAGGAGCCAGTGAAGACCTGACGTTCAATGCAGTTGATACTGTGTATGTATTATTTGTCAGTTTAAGTGTTTATCTCTGGGTACAGATGGTGTTACTATCTAATGCCTGTAAACGTGTAAAAGTTATATATTTAGTATGTGGGCTTTAGAGTGCAGGAGTATGGGACTGGGTTTGGACTTTTATTTCAAGATTAAGAGGTTTCCACCCACAATTCTGGTATTTGCTTTCACCTTTCAAGTCTAGAGATGACCATATGACTCGATTGCATTTCAAGAGTTATAGTAAAATTAATAGAGTTTATCTAAAACTTGCTAAGTCTAAGACTCTAGTGCCTTCTACTTTTTGACATGTCCTTAACACAAATTGTTAATATCTAGAATGCGACACTATTGTGTTAAGGGCTTAAAATAAGGTTAAGGTAGGAATTGGTCAAATCTATGCCCATGGATCCATGCTTCTTCGGTTGTAAATGCCATCAAAACACAAACAAATAGTAGTGAGTTATAATTTGTGTTTAGAGTGGGATAAAATTCCTCTACAATTGAATTATAGGAACAGTTGGGTAAATTATATTTTGTGTTCACTGGGGTTTATACAGTATGTAAGGTATAGGAGAGAGTAGAGATGTAAAGCTTGTAAGGTTATCATATTAATAGCACTATGACATGGTTATGGGAAAGGTGGGAATCTGATTGTTTCAACAATTGTAATCCATCCAATCAGTTCATGTTGACTTCACATCATGATTTGTCTCAAAACGTCACAACTAACTCACTTTGCGTAGTTGGGATCTGTGACCACCTGTCACAATGAGGTATGTGACTTCAAGCAGTGAAAATATTGCCATCTGCTGTCCCCATCACAACCTGGAGATTCATGTGGTGCTACATTCACAGTTGTTTTGTGTACGTTTCACCACATTTATTTGATAGCAATCCTTTACTAATAGTATAAAGCAATTTTCTTATCAACATGATCTACATTTAAACTATATATATTATATAATAATGCTTCTGTGTATTTCTCTAATTTTTGTAAGCAAAGTCATAGCACATTGAATGAAGGCCTAAATACATTTCCTTTTGTTAAAGTATTAACAGAATATTTTAGATATAAGGCATGGGTGTGGTCCTACCTAGGCCCAGGTAGCACGTTTTTCAGATGCAGTACATTGAAATATTTTGTTATATTCATAGAAATATCTGTATGCAGTGATAAGTGTCTGTAAGTGTACTTTATACACACACATATCACTGCATACAGATATTTCTATGAATATAACAAAATATTTCAATGTACTGCATATGAACTTATGATTTGAGATATAAAAATTGGAACAGATATAATATTTAAAAATAATACTTTAATTGCATATTTGTGCAATTAATTCTAATGCCTTCTTATGCTTTTAAAGTGCAGTATTGTGTGTTTAATTGCTGTTATAGTTCCAATTATTGTTTCATAAAGCCCTTGCAAGTCCTATTTAGTGTAACTTTAATTAGTTAGGACTTGTAATGTTCGAGCTGTGCTAAAACCAATAGATTTCTAAGCCAGAATTTGCGTCTTTGCCTGGCCCGTAGTGATTGAGGGTGGGGAGCTCCCAATCGGATTGCAAGTAGCTAATAGAATATATGGCAATATTAAGAGTGATTTTAAGTGTGTATAAATTTATGACTTGGGCAATAAAATAGCGCCCTATGTTGGTCACTGCAAGGAAGTACGTTTCAGTCCTCTCCACAATTTGAAAGACATAGGAGGAGCTTCAGACAAAGAGACTTGGAAGAGATCTATTTTTTTTTAATCACCATGAAATTAAAATCTATTTATACTATAAATGTGCTAATTAAAAATGATATAATAGGAATCATTACAGTGGCCCTTTAAATTTTAAATAATAATACTCAAACATTGTAATTTAAGCAGAACATTGACTATCCAAACAATGAAAGATCTAAAGATCTCCTCTATCTAGAATACCAGTGATATACCATCCAGTAGGAACAGACTAAAACAAACTGTATATACCAGTTATGATTTTCCAATGCAGAAAAATCGGAAATTAATTTTTCAAAAATAACAGCTTGCAAGCTGCAAAACAATTTAACCAAGAAACATTAAATCTGCGTTATATATCCTCTGAATAAATAATAATGTACAGAAGAAAGAATCAATTCTTTCTCACTGTTGAGTAGTAATATATACAAGATGCACACACGTATGTCACCCTCAGTTATGTATTGTGGCATTATGTACCCGGAGTGATATAATTAAATTGCCACTACACTTACAAAGCATTTTCATCAAAAATAAATGATGGCTGTAATAACTTCTTAAAAACCCTGGAGTCCAATTCTTGCAGTGCTGTAGGGGGCAAACAGTAAGAAATTATTTTCGATTCATTGATTTCTGCTGACCATATGACAGATAATCTCAATTATATTTTTATGTGCTGTGTGTAGATTTAAAAAAAAAAAAAAAGCATGAAAGCCATATGTCATATACTGTTTAAAAAACAAAACTGAGAAAATAAATATCTTCAAATGAAAAATATCATAATTTGAAGCCATTAAAAGGTAATTTAGAACAAAAAAAACATTATGAAGCTAAAAAAAAATTCTAATAAAAACAATAATTATGTTTTTATTGATCAAAATTATGAATAATTAGGAAGCAGTAAAATCTTAATTTGGAAACTAAATTGTAATTTGGAATAAAAAATTAAAAATAATTAAGTAAAAAAAAATATATAATTAAACTTACATAGTCTTTTTGTGGACACACAGCATTTTTAACAACCAAAGAGAACAAGATGATCCTCTGAACTTTTGCACTAACAAATCAATTGGACTTAGTCTGTAAAGAGCAAGGAAAGTGACTGATTTGGGACAGCAGTTTCCTTGATAAGCGTGAAGTAAGTTTTTGTTTCTTGTGTGGCCATTGATCTAAACTGACCCTAATGTGAAAATATAGTGACTCATTACAACTGAAAGTAGGAAAGAAAATTGTTTAAATAATCATAGCATAACAGTTTCCTTTTGAGCTCTGACTTTTGCAACTGGAATGTGATCCTGAATAGTTTTGCCATCAAGCCAACATTTGTCTGAATATTTTTTTTATTTTCTTCTTTTTCCCTCCTCTCTGCAGATTTACACTGACTGGGCGAATCACTACCTAGCAAAGTCTGGACACAAGAGGTTGATAAAGGACTTGCAGCAGGACATTGCTGATGGTGTGCTACTTGCAGAAATTATTCAAATCATTGGTAAGATACTCAGGGAAACCTCAAGAAAGCAGACTGAGCATTAGGGGTGGGACAGAGACAAGGAGGTGGGGAGAGGAGGGTTTTGGACTAAAAAAGTGAAGTTCAGCGTGTTTCAATATGTCTGTAGTTACTCACTCCAGATGTTTCCAAGGCTCGTATTGTTCCTGGATTTTGTTTGAAAGTTCGTTAGTATTAAAATGCTTTGGAAGTAACTGTCCAACCGTTATTTTACAACGGCTTAAAGTGTATCCTCCACATGCTGAAATGTCAGAAATGAAGACTTGATCAAACCATATGTCTCCCATGTGTGCATTTTGCTAGCTGGAGGCTCTCATACTTTCTGGGATGCCTTGAAACATTATCCCTGGCCATGCAGAGACAATTGCAGTGGATATCATGTCAGTATTCACTTGGCAGGGGCTGGAGAATTAGCAGGATAACCCCATTCACACGTTCCCTCTACTACAGCTGAGCAGGTTTCCAATAGCAGAGCCTGTAGGAGTTATTTAGATTTTAGGTGAGGAGCAACCTGTGTGTAACTTGCTCTGACCTGAAGCATCTTGAGCTATTTATTGAGACATTTCTCTATTTTTATTCTAGCAAATGAAAAAATTGAAGATATTAATGGCTGTCCAAAGAGCCAATCACAGATGGTAAGAATGAATTATTTTATTGCATTCTTATATTATTGTGAAATGTTGCTTGTGATACTTTTTGTCTGTTTATAGCAAAACTATTAATGCTTTTTAATATACCGTAATCGTCATTGTTTAAAAGTAAACAAGATTATTAAAGTCAAAATTATTAAATTATTAAATAGTTTTTGTTTTAATTGTGAATATTACAGCAATTAGATAATTGCAACTATACATTTTTAGAATTGCATGTATGTTTTGGTTCAAGTTCAATTACTTTCACAATTTGTAGCTAATCCAAATTGTGATTATAAATTAATTTGGCCAAAGATCTTGTAAACAATATGCTGATACTAGTCCATTGTAAGAAGTTCATATTTTCTTTACTAAAGTTATTGGATTATAATATAACCTGGTTTAGATTATTTGGCCAAACTGACCCCCATAGTTCAGAAAGAATTTGAGTTTCCTGGTGTTGGTACATTGAGATCTTCCAAAATGCTACACAATAATGTTAACATCATATACATGGTCTTCAGGGGCAGTGTGAGCACTGATTGGTGGTAGATTAGTAGTAATTTGAGTTATTTTTTGGGAAGAGCACATGGGCAGTATGAGTGATGCTATTCGTGATGATAAGGAAAAGATCAGGGTGACCATGAGTGCTATTTAGCAAAGATTAGGGTCAGTGTTACTTGGTAGAGACCAGGGGCAGTGTGCGTGCTATTTAACAAAGATCATGGACAATTTGTTACTTAGCAGAGATCAGGGGTAGGATGGGTGCCATAGGAGAGATCGGGGCAGTGTGTGTGAGTGATGCTTGTAGAAAGACAACAAGGAAAAGTGAATGTTGTTTTGATAAAGAATAGAGACAGTGTGTGTGCTCTTAATAAAATAGCAGGAGCAGAGTGGGTGGGCGCTGTTTGGGAAGTGAGCATGGTTGAGTGAGTGCAACTTGGGGAAATGGCAGGTGCAGAAAGAGTATGGTCTGTGAAAAAAATGGGGCAGAGTGAGTGATATTAGTATACTAGCAACTTGCCCGTCAAAAATGATGGGGCAATAAAATTGTAAGTCAGGTAATGCTGTTTGCAACAGACAGTAAGTGTTTTGGTCGTCTGAGATCCTTCGGCGCTCATTGCGAGCCTCTCAGTTGGTGTATTTTTTGTTATCAGAGCCGCTTTTGCGTTCATTGTAAGGTCAGCACTGATCTCCTTTTGGCGCTTATTGCAAGCCTCTCCCCTGGTGTATTTTGTGTCCTATGAGCACCGTTGGCGCGCCTTGTGAGGCGCGCAGTGAAGACCTTTGTCGTTTATTGCGATCCTGTGGTGTGTTTTTGTTTTTTAATGTACATGTATTTTTTTATGATATTTAATTAATGAAATCATAAATTAATATACTTTACCTATTTGTAATTAATATATGCAGCAAGCAATGTGCTGAAGAGCTGACAATCTGTTTTGATGTTCCTGCATACAATGTAGATGGGCAGTGTTGGTGAACTGAGGTGTAAGTGTCAGCAATGTTTGCAGTGTGTAGTGTAAATAGGCTGCGTGTAATTCAGCATTTTGTAAGTTACTGTTGTAAAATGGCGGCGATTGTATCTGGTACGCGAGTGTGGATGATTTTGCGTCCTTGCTAATAGTGTATTTTGTACCTCGTACGGGTTTGTGTAAAAGTCGTATGTGCCTGGCGGTGTTTTGCGGGTTTAGGAGTTGTGTAGCCTCATTTTTGTTTGTTTCGGCGGCCATTTTTTCTGTTGCTTAGGGGATTTTCAAGTGTCTAAACTCTGTAAATTGGACTTACATTTGTGTGCAACTTGACTCCCAGTCATCCTGGCTGTCCCCCCTTGCTGTGTGTAATGTTTATTTTTTATTTGTGTTTGTATTTTGTGTGGTTTTTATGTTTTTCGCTGTGCGCAGTTCGGCAATTAAGTTGGTATTTTTGCGAACTCGTAATTTAGCATTTTTGTACCACGTACGTCCTTGGCAAAAGTCGTATGTGCCTGGCTGTTATTTGTGGGTTTTGGGTCGTGTAGCCTCGTTTTCATTTTTTTCGGCCGCCATTTTTTTTCTTGCTTAGCTGATTTTTAAGTTCCAAAACTCCTTAAATTAGACTTTAATTGGGCAACGTCACTGGCAGATGTCGTGGCTGTCCCCCCATGCTGTGTGTGTGTTATTTGATTATTTAAAAAAAAAATTTAAGTGTTTTTCGTGTCTGTGGATGTCTGCATTACGGCTGTTAATTTCGTATTTTTGCGAGTTTGCGAAGTCCCGCGGCTCGTATTTTTTTGTGTAAGTCCATATTTAGTCATTGCGTGTTATTGTTTTTTTTCTAAGTCCCGCTTCTGTGGCTGTTTGTAACCGCGAGTGAGGCGCCGCAGAGCCTCCACCTCCGCAAATGTTTTGCGAGGGATGCAGTTCTTGCGAGCACGCTTTACGAACTTGCAAAGCGTGACAACGACTCGCAGTTTGACAACTATTATATGTGATAATAGCAGACCTGCCTTTTAAATTGCAATAAGTGGGTTGTGTGTCCTGCTTCACACTTTGGCCTAGATTAATCAAGCAATATATTGGAATATTGCAACGCCACCCTATAATCAAAAGAATTTAAGAAGTAGCAAATGCAGGAATTCGCCATTCAGTACGATAGAAAACATGTGCATGGAATTCAACAGCACAAGGGATGGTGGACAACCTAAAAATGTCTGTTGATAAACCAACAATGATATTCTTGAAAAACACGTGAACTATTTATTTTCTTGCTGCGGTAATTAAATAGAGCAATGTGTATAGGTTAGAAATAATGAGGGAAAAATAAGAAG
Organism: Discoglossus pictus; assembly: GCA_027410445.1. NCBI lineage: Eukaryota > Metazoa > Chordata > Amphibia > Anura > Alytidae > Discoglossus > Discoglossus pictus. The sequence continues at coordinate 322,930,070 of CM050167.1, forward strand.
CTAAAATGTGAATATCATTTTAATGATAATAACAATAATAAAAATAATATTAATAGAAATAACATTAATAAATGTAATAGTAATATAATAAATGAATAATAGGAGGGTGCAAAGAGAGAGAAATGGCGCAAGACAGAGAGTGCACAGAGAGAGACAGAAGGCTGAGGAGAGTGCAAAAAGAGACAGAACTGACAATTGAATATAACATATGATAACGTCAATTATGACAGGCAAGTTACTAGTATATACCGTATACGTATTGTACAAAAAATGCCACTTTTCTATTATGTAATATGGGTATGTACTGCAAACCAACACATCAGTCGTCCATTACAACAGGCAATACACCATGTTTGTACATGAACCCAGTATAGTTCTGATTATCCATACTAAATACTTCCCTCTGTCTATACTACACAACATTGAATTTATTTATTGATCTCTGCTTTATGTACGTTCCAAAGCGCTAATACCACAAATTAAGTATTGTCACAGAGAGTTTTCAGACATTTGGTTTGTGTTGTGATTCACCAACATTGGTGCAATCTGAACGTTGTTTTATGGTTATCACCACCTCCTGACTTACAGATGTGCATTGTAAATTAGGATATTTCAGAAAGAGCATTAGTGGCAATGAGTGGGTATGTGCAGATCGTGGCTTTAGAAAGGACTTTCCAACTGTTTCCCTATAAATAGCTTGGTTATTAGGTTTGTTGCACAGTGGGCCGCAGGCTGCTCCTGTGAGGAGGGAGGGTGCCCTAATGTGGCTGCCAGACAGATGGGGTTTCTACTTCAGACACTCAGATTGCACATAGTATTCACAAATTAATCACAAATTACACAAAGATAGTTTATCCATTTCATTATCTATTTATGTATGTTTAATTAATATAGCATTATATGGACTGGACTTATCCTGAATAACTTGCTAGGAAAGGACTTGCCTGTCACTTTATGTCTTGTTAATTATACATCAGCCATTAAATAATTATTAGCCTCCTGATGCACTGAAACCATTTTCATGAGAGACTAAACATGGTTCGTGAATTTGAGCATGACTGGCCTTTTTGTGCAGTGAGCTGCACTCAAGACAATGGACTCAATGCTACAGGAGTATTCTGTAATAAATATTAGTGATCTCTCATTAACAAAACATTTTCATTTCTGTTTGTGAGGCTATCAAAAATACAGCCTAAAATGTCATAAAAAAAATCAGTTTATAAAGTATTTGTTATTACATATAGTTTTAAATGATCCCTTATTTAGCCCCCTACCGCTTTTCTTTAATGCCTTTTTTTAAAACATTTCCTGTGGAAGAGCATATCTGTATAGTTTCTGTAAGTGCATTTTCTTAAATCACTTAATATTTATCAATTTCAAAGTATAATATAATTGTTATGGCAAATATTAAATATAATATACAGTAACTTAATTTTTTTGTTTCATCTTTATATCTGAGTGATTTATGTTAATTTTGTTCGTTTTCTTGGTGTTTGCAAGAGCGCTACGGAATATGTTGGCGCGATATAAATAAAGATAATAATAATAATAATTATTATCTTAATAATTAAATGTTTTGCCATTTTTTTCCTGTTAGTAAGATACGGTTTTGGTTAGAGATGCCCTCATTGGTTGCCTCTAATGCTGAGCATCTTGCTCGTGGTATTCTGTGCTTTTAATTACCTTTAATCAAAGTGCTATTTTTGTTATTATGGAACTATGGGAATTGTAGATTTGGTTTATAAAAGTAATTAAAGTAAATGTTGATAACATGATAAATGTGCAATTTGTGTGTTAATGAAAGCCAAGATCACTTTCAGTAACTTACAATAGACATTCACCATCATAAAGATGTTTATTTGATTAATATATACTGAACACTTAATACAGAAACAAATTTAATGGAAGATAAGAACCATAATATTGCAAATATATACTTGATGGTCACATTTACCTCACTGAGTTATACACTGCACAGCTTGGGCAAATTTAGGTTTAATGATGCCCTGGGCCTAGACCATTCATATTTATGTCCTCCCTTTCCACTCTCCACTTGCAACTTCTCGTTTCTCTTTCTCAAATCATACTTTTATGTGTGTGTATATATATATATATATATATATATATATATATATTATGTCAAAAAGTATCAAGTTCACTTACAGGCAGAAATATATCTCCATGTAGACATTTCTGTGCATAAACAAACATATTTCAGTGTACTGCACTGCATCTTCAGTCAGCCTGCTCCCCTTGAAAATGTGCTGCCCTAGGCCTGGGCCTTGTGGGCCTAGGCAGAAAAACACTTCTGCTGCTCAGCCACTATTGCTAAGATACACCATCTCTAACTGTGTATACTACAACATTGCCATTGCCACAATGACATATATTGATTGTTTATACTTCTATTACAGTCAGATCACATTAAATGAATATATAAGGAGCTGTCACATAAGAGGTGTATTGTATACTAACTAGTAACCTTTATATCACTGTATATAAAACCAAAAGGCCCAACTAATCCGCCCATATGGATTGTTATGGTTGCCAAGCTAAATAATGAATGTACACAGTCACATCAGAGACTTACCGTACATTGAATGGCCATAGGAATGCCACAAAGATATATACAGAACTGTCACAGGCAAACTACACAGATGTATATTCAATAGTAACCGCTATATCACATACACTTAATGTTTTTGTCATATACAGGTACAGATACAGTATTTATTGAATGATTAATCTCCCATCAAATACGCATATACTGAAGAATCATGTCATCTTTAAGAAATGTATTTCACATATATGTACTGTACACTGAATAGATTCCCTGTACCCTAGATGTAACCATCACATACATATGTATAATTAATTACCATCACATCACAGATATGTATACTAAACAATCACTATCCTATATTTTCCAAACTGTGGCAGAGTATTTATCAGTCCTCACTACAGATGACTCATTGATACTCCAGTTTGATGACTGAATATGGGGCATCTGCTCAGCTCTGCCACTTTTTGTAAAAGATAGGAGGAGCGTTGGCCAAATGATGGTCGGGAAAACAGTTATTTTCAGTGTAAGTATTCTCACAAAACATCAACTTTTTTTACCTCACAAATAAACAGTTTATGTTGTTTGTTTTATTTTTACTAAGCTTTACTATCTAAATATGAATAATCAAATTCAATAGTCAAGTTGGGAAGTTAAACTATTTAAGTAGATTATTTTGTTGAAGGATATATAGAAGTGGAATCAACAGATTCACTTTAAAATGTTACCAATATGTCAAATTTGTTGACAACACTGTTCTATTTTTTTTTCTATAAATACAGTACAAATGTATTTATTTATTCATATTGTAAAATGACCAGGGGGCATGTAGTTTTCCTGAAATGTCAAAGCCATTAGACCAACAACATGATTTAAGACCTATAAAGCCTCCCAGAGACAGTCTTATTACTCTGTTAAACAGGCCTGACAAAGAGGACTGCTGGTTGTTTGGATAGAAGAGGACATTTCACACTGTGAATATCCTGGTGGGAAGAAGATGGTGAAATCCGATACGTAGCACAGACTAAAGAAAATCTTTTTGAAAGCTCGAGAAGTGTCATTAAAATACACAGTATATGCTTCCCTTATCAGAGCTTATCATTTTTATTACTGTGACATTAAGATTGTATCTTTGAGAAGGATAAATCACCGAACACCAGCTATATACTTTAGATTAACAAACGGTATTATGAGCTAGCAATAAGTGTTTTTGAAATGTGATAGACTTTAAGTTTACGCTCCCTTGTGTTTATTACTAGTTGAAACATGAAGATAATTAAACTAACTATAAATGTTTCAGTCTCTACACTTCAATGTAAAGATAAGAAAGGGATTATGGTTCCTTGACAGAGGAAGACGATATTGGGTTGTTTGATGAAAAGTTAATTCAGAACCAAATGCTTAGTGAGCAATTTTATAAATGGGAAAGGGGAAGGGGTGCCGAAAGGCAATAAGGAAAGGGGTGCCAGTACACAAAGAATCATTATGAAATATATCAGAAAAAAGTGGCTGAAGGATACAAATGTATGTCCCTGAAGTAGTGTATGATCAGCTGTACACAACTACTCGAAATGTCCGAGATACAACATACCCCATTGGTAGGGTAACCAAAGAACATACACTTATTAGTAGATTGCAAGTTTGCGAGTTTTCAATAGTGTGTCCTTGTCTTGGAAACCAGCACTATGTACATTTGATTATATGCTCAAAAACAGGGGGGTTGCCATGTACTAAACCAGTGTACAGCGCTACGGAATATGTTGGCGCGATATAAATAAAGATAATAATAATAATAATAGTAGGGCCCCAAGCAATATGTGGGTGTGTAAATAATTCTCAGAGGAAGAAAATAGCATTCTATACATACATATAATAATTCTTTGACTGGTTCATCTATAGATATAAATGATCTTCATCACATAGCACCTGTTGAGTAGTAAATAGACTGTATTTCTCTTGGAATGAAGGACTGACTACAACTGTCTGTTAGCTGCTGCTTTCAGGGGCTTGTCTGCATTTTATGGGCTTCTGACGCCATGATACAAATACTACGAATGTCTTGAATGCTTGGCAAATTTAAAATGCAAATAAAAACATTACATGCAGTCCAATAGTAGTACAGTGATCTTAATACTACAAGTACATATAGAGATTTGTTTTTATTATTTTAGCAGTTTTTATCCAATACAAGAGTAATAAACATATATCATACATTTAGTAATACATACATTATAAATAAAAATTAATATTTAAAATGCATGCACAAAAATTGAAAAGTTCCAAAAATATTAACAATGTACACAAAGAGATAAATGCTTAATAATATGACATTTTCCTTCACAATATAATGGGCTTTTCAAATCACTGAAAGATTAACTGATTCAGAGACCAAAAATAAGTATTTATAATTAGCTAATCATGATTTGACATTAAATTGTATTAGGGTAATTTTGGTACATGATAAGTTCAGTAGCAAAAAAGGACATATAATGATACAATCATTTGTCATCAGTATCAATTAATGAGTAACAAGACTAACTCAGATAAAGATCACATAGAAATGGAGTTCCCGAAATGCTTGTTGGCTCGAGTCCTAGTACTTTTAAAGTGAATTACATTAAACGGTAAAGGAGAAAAGTTACGTAAACCACTTTCACAATGCAAATTTGGTGGAACAAAATGATCAAATGCTCCTATAAGGAAGTGATGGTGACTGGCAAGTTAAAGGCACAATGCAGTCCAAATTTTAATATGTTATTTTCATGAAAAAAAATTGTAGTTTTTTACATTTATCAAAACAAACTTTAAAAACAACACATTTTAATGGAAATACTATTGTGCAATATTTAAAATATGATATGATAAGATATGATATAATATGTGGAAATTCAGTGGTTGGTGGCCATGTCTGACCTGGTAGCTTTTTAGTTATATGAGCATTGAAAGCAGAAATGGAGTTTGTATGTTCATGGTGGGCATCAAGTGACCCTTGTGGCTATCGGGGCACCTCCCATGTGGCCCCCAGCCTGATTCTCTAGCTTGCCCCTCTTCAATATTAAATAGTCCTTTATATCTCTCAGAAATAGCAACTAGTACACAATTGTACTCCTAAATACTTCTATGATTTTGCAAATGTGTTTTGGGTAAAAAAGGTTGAAATTATTGTGAAGCTATTTTAAGAACTCAAAGTATGTATATGAGGCTGTTTAGGTGAAATAGGTTATGAGTGATGCGGGAGGAACATTTGGAACAATACAAGAGACAGATACAAAACTGCCACTGTAAATAACCACATAACAATAGAACCAAATCGAAGACGAAAGCCCCAGTAGGTTAACTTTTAACTTAGGTTACAGGCAGATTATCAGTCCAGGATTGAATCTCCTATGACACAAGCACGGTCAGATACATTTTTTTAAATTTATTTAAAAAAAATGTAATGCTTACGGGTACACAAGATGTTAGTTTTACATACTTCACAAACATTATGCTTTTTTCAAACTACAGTGATACTTTAAGATCAGGTTATTATATTTAATTTAAATAGAATTAGGAGGTAGCAGAACATTTTTACAGATATGTCCACATTTCCCACCCACTGGTCAGATTGCAGCTGGTCAGTAAAAAATAGACTGTCTCTGAAGAACTGCTTTCTGTTTGGAATTTAGAAAGCCCTGCTCTCCTTGGGTTTCTTAAGAGTCAGTAACAGGTGTGCAGTGAAAGATAAAATCATGGGATTTGTTGTACTTTATTATTCCACTTGTCACCATTAATTCTCCTCTTGAACTCATTAACAGCCTAGAGGGCATTTACATTTATAATTATAAAGAAATAAAATTCAAAAAAATGTTGTAAAATTATGGGAAGCTTTAGTTTTGGTCACATTTACTACTAGATATTTTTTCATGCATTCAAATCTACTGGTCACTTATACATATTTTTGTATTATATAAGGAAATGTTTTTTTTTCCTTATTTAAAATTCTAGACCATTAAAAAAATAAAAATAATCTGCTACAAGAATAATATGACATAATTACATTAATGTCATGGCATTTCTAAGCACATATGTTTTACTTGTTTAGTGGTATGACACTTTGTTTATTTACGACAAAGCTATCCCCCCCCCCTGTCTGTAGAAGGCACAATAGGTCAAGGTAACCTGCCCATTTTATCTTTCTTATTGACATAAAAGAGCCAAAAGCTGCAGGGAAAGATGTGTAAGAGGAGCTAGTTCTTGATTTCAAACAGCAACATGTTATCTAAATGTTGCATTATATTTATTGATTATACACTTTTATTTTAAAAAACAATTTCATTTCAGAAATACAATTTTTCAGAATTTACTTTTTTTGCGTTGTTCAGTCGTTTCTGACTCTCCATTATCTCATGGACCACAACCAGGACATCTTTATGTACATGGCCATGCTGATCCACTTGGTATTCGTGACAGAGATACTGGAGTGGGCTGCCAGTTGCTTTTCCAGTTCCTCGTATTCTTAGGTGGTCTCCCATCCAGGTGCTGACCAGGCCCAACCCTGCTTGGCTCCAGGGTGGTGTGACTTCCTGGTTCCCTGACTTGGAAACAAACCCAAGTAGCAGTTGTGAAAGCACCAAATCCTAACTGGACCACCAGGGATCCCTAAGAATTTGCTTATACATGTCCAAATTTTATTGGACACTAAATATATTTGCATTACTTATAATTCTTACTAAAGGCAAACCATTTGTATTTTATGATCATAAGGAATTAACATAGCAAAATAAAGATATTTAGAATCAGACTGTTAATCTATTCTTTAAGAAGCTATCGGTTGATATGTTACACGATTCTTAAAAACTGCTATAGTCAATAATATATTCATATATATAATTGTATATGAATGTCTGGATGTTTGTGGATTTTACATATTGGTTGAAGCAAGTTTGTTAAAGAGTATTGATTAGAGAATGCCCTTCCAAAATAAATAAATAGAAATCCTATATGCCAGTTCTCAGGGTTGAGCCTGGGTAATGCTTTATGCTTCACCCTTAGAGGTCTAGGCAGAAACACACCACTGCCCAGTGTATAAAGTAGCTTCTAAACCAGTAAATTGACTTACAATTGTAATATCAAAATTAAATTATTTTCAAGCCATTTTTAAATTAAATATTCAAACTGTTACTATTATCTAAAATTGCCATCTCTATTTGTTGTGTTGCCTGTTTACTTGTTGCTGTTATATTGTGTTTTGTAGCTAGGCAGTGAATTATAATATCAAGTATCATATAATTTCCAATTGTCCGCTAGCGACAGTTAACATAAGAAACTGGCTTTTTATAAAATGTCCTATTTTAATAGGCTTCTTTTAAATGTTTGGTTTGTTTTCGTTTTCTATGACAATACATTTGGTTTTTATTAGCATATGAATGGCTTGTTTGATGGTTTTATCTTTGTGGAGGAAACGTTGGCTGTGTCTGCATATTGTGTTTAGCTCTATAACTTTGTACATTATTTCTATTGTAATCCTTTAAAGTGCTGTGTATAAAACTGACGATCTATCAATGAAAAATTGCAATTATACAATAAAACCTGTATCAATGTAACATAAGTATGGACATGGCAAGGCATAGCATATATCAAGTATTAAAGCAGACATAGCCACGCTATAACCCAATATAAGCTGGCAAGTAAGTATGTATGTATGTATGTTTCATGTCTGGGAGAAATTGTTCTTCATTGTTGGTGCCACCATTCATCCAGCTCTCCGGATGTGATGTAACAACACAAAATGGATTCCTGTACTCAAACAGGTTCTTCAAAAGCAAAAAAAAAATGTTATATCCATAGGTTACACAACTACTAATATTTTTAGATTGGTACATACTTGACAAGCAAGTATATATGTTTTCTTGAACTGCAGTGGCCCTTTATAGGCTCATATGCAATTCTAAAGCGGTTCCATATATCCCAGATCATCTGATACTGTTATGAATAAATAAGAATGGCAGATGTATTTCCTATAACCGCAACCATTTTAGACTTTCTGCTATTTATTATAGAGCTTAGAATTTACTGTTGAATGAGAAGACCTTTCTTACACTATACTCACTTGTTACATTTAAACATAACTTTCTCACTGTCTCCTCTAGTATAATGAACTATAATATCACTTGAAACTCATAATCTACATCTTTACAATAATACCACTTTCACTGTTCTGCTATATGCCATTATTTAGGTGAATCATAAAACATTTTAATTAAGTCTATGTGAGTAGGCTAAACTGACTTTGTAGAATAGCAATTAAATTAGCAAATTAAGTAAATGACTTTCTGGAAACCTAAAAGACAATCTTTGGTAATATGTTTCACCTGTTCTATGGATTGATCCGTCTTGACCCCAATTCCCTAAAACACAGTCTCTATCACCCTAGCACTGACAAATTACTCTATTACCATCACAAAACTCTTCCCCACGCTGTATATTCCTCTTTCCCCATTATTGCCACTCTCTTCTTCCACAGTGATTTTAGATATCCCTCTGAAAATTAAATACTGCCATTTTTGATGACTTTGGAATTGCTTTTAAGGGACCACCACAGTTCAAGAAAAAAAAATATGTTTGTCAAGTATGTACCAAAATAACAATATTACTAGCTGTGTAACCTATTGATATAACATGTTTTCAGAAATTTGTTTTTGAAGAACCTGTTTGAGTACAGGAATCCATTTTGTGTTTGTTACATCACATCCTGAGAGCTGGATGAATGGTGGCATCAACAATGCAGAAAATACATACACACATGCCATAATCTTTCTATACAAATACATATTTCTGTATAATCTCCTCAGTATCAAAAAATAATTTGTTTATGAGGAACTTCCCCTTTAATTACGCAGGAAAAGCTTCAATGAAAGCGGAAACTTCAACTAAATACAAGCCGTTCTTCTAGAAATATGCTCTTGTAGGAGTATAGTCATATAAGTTCAAATATACATGTATGTGTAGAAGTTCGGTACAAGACTTCTGTAAATTAGGTTAACTGAGCTGCTGAAGAAAACAAGAAAGTCTATGCAACTACCAAATGTATATAACTGCACCTGTAGATTTTGGCAGTTGAATTGGATATTGACCTTTTGACTCAATCAGCTCAGCATTCTAAGTGTTAGTGACAGGAATGGAACTTTAATGGCGGCAAATGAACAAGAACATGCAAGAATAACTGGCCAACTTGACAAGTAATTGCCAAAATTAAAAAAAATGCCTCTAGAAGTACTACCGTATTTGCCTGCTCATAGGGCAACTGGGCATATAAGACGACCCCCCAACATTGCCACTCAAAATATAGAGTTTGTTACGCGACCGCCGCTCCTCCGGCCCGCCCCTGCAACGCGACCGCAGCGCCTCCGGGCCGGGCCTCCATCTCCCTGAGACCGGCACGACCGCAGCGCCTCCGGCCCGCCCCTGCATCTCCCTGTGACGGGCACGACCGACTGCAGCGCCTCCGGCCCACCCTTGCATCTCCCTGTGACCTGCACGAGCTCTGCCTAGACAAAGTGCACCCGGAGTATAAGACGACCCCCCCACTTGGAGGCATGTTTTTCAGGGCAAAAAAGTCATCTTATACGCCGGCAAATACGGTATATAGTATAATAAGAAGTCTAAAAGTTCAAATGTACAAAATTGTTAGATTTGCAACAAGATGTCTCCTTAAGTGTCCTCTATTTCTTTGATGCTTGGGGGTAAACAAATATCTGTTTCTCTAACACATATGATGTCAAGATCGGTTGTCTTAAGATATTTTTATACACAACAGTTCTTAGGAAAACCATTTTCCTATAATTAGGAGCGACAGGGTTTATGAATAATGCTTATAGCTGTAGGCTAAGGAAACATCTACAAGTAATATATAGCTTACTGTTAACTTTGTAACTGTTTACTGTGCTAACATTTATTTAACAAAGTGTATAATTTGTAGTTTTAAGGCTAGTTTATTTTTCAAATTTTAGACTGAATATATTGAATAATTCAAACATTGAGAAAATAGCAACGTCTCTTGCAAGCAGTTTGATCTTATTTTGTGAGAGGCATATTGTAAATGTTTACTTTCTGCTACATTAGGTTAGTGTAATTGGTTTTACATGAGGACTGGGCACCAAGGCTTCTGTTTTCTGCAGAGCATTAGAGCACTTGTGTCTATGCATGTAAATGTGTATTTTCAAAGCAAATTAAAACCGTTGGGTGAAACAATATACCCCTGCTAAAATTATTAGCACTAGAAAATAAACACCAGTATTTACTTTCCTGAATATACCTTGTTCGTATTCCAAGACCCAGTTATTTATTTTGTGTAACTATATAGGACAGTGGCTCTCAACTTTTTTGACTTGGAACTAGCTCATGTGTGTAGGAGCCCAAAATATTGATTACATTCTCATTGCCCCTGTGTGTGTGTATATATATATATATATATATATATATATATACACACACACAAATATTTACATATTATCAGCTGTAAAATTGTGATTCAGCCAATTGCATAGGGCTCTATTTAAGCACATAGCATGTTTTTTTACAGAATTTGTTAGTTTGTGAAAAGCAAGGTCCCAATTTTATAAGGCTGTTATATATTAACATAAATCATGGGTCAAAGTTTTTATGGGAAAGACATATAATGATCCATAGCACTGGCCTCTAGCAAGAATATGTTTAATAGTTTTCTATTTTTTGTGTCCCCTATTCATATAATCTGGTCCTCACCCCCCCCCCCCCCCCCACCATCCTCCAAGTTCGTACGGCCCTAGACTTGCTGTTACCTTCCAGTCATATTAGCGTAGATAGTAAATGGAGGGTAGGGGTGCCAAATTAAATGCCCCCCCCCCCCCCCGATGAATCAATGTAGGAAATGCTAGGAGTCAATAAAAAGCCAAAAATATATGTAGATGTCAGACCCTCTGATCCTCTCCCCTAATAAATTAATAATTCCTCATGTACAACTAGATAAAAATTTAATTTTATCTAGATAAGTTCAGCAATAACCTTCCTATAAATATAACAAGTCACAAGTGGCATGTTTAAAATGTTTTTCTCTCCAAACACATCTGTTGTGAACTACTGAGAAACACTGATACTGGTGACGCCACAACTGTCTCTGCTGCCTTTTTTTTTTTTTATGAAAAAATTAAAAGTTGATTTCACGTATTGCTGCACAGTTGCACTTACATGTTCAGGCTTAATCCAAATAGCACAGTCACAAAAGATTTATTATTTGTGTTAGTTTATAATAAAATCTTAGAAAATTACAATAGTTGGAAAACATTAGGAAATTGTAAAAGTTTTTAGTAGACATCTACCAGTCATTGTGTCAATGAAAATTGTTGAGGCACCTCTGCAGCGAGCTTACAGACATAACTGGAAATTGGTGAAAAGATGGCACCTGGTTGCCATATTGACTCTGTTTTCACATATCTGGATTGATTGATTGATTTAAATGATGGTTCAAATTGAAATATAAACCAACTAAAGGGGGTTGTACATGTTAATGAGGTTTATGATCTAGCAATCTGAAAAAAAGAGAGTTTTCAGGCAAGTATCTGAAGGAGTACAGACATTTATTTCTTTCCAGTTTATTTATAATTTTAAAACATAAGAAATAACATACTAAAACATATATCATACTACATACACACAGGTAATAACGAGAAGGTTACAGAGAATCAAATTAAATATAATTAGTTATTCATTTGGGAATCCCAAAGTTGCCACTTTAATAATTAATATTTTCCTTTAGAACTATAAAAAGGCCAATCTTTGCCAGGTCTCTGTTTCCAGATATTATCTCTACGACCTCTGGTCATGTAGGGACCCGGTTAAGTTTCCATTATTTTATAAAAACATTTTAAAAGTATTTTTTTTTTTTAAATATGTAAGTGGTAGTAAGTACAGCTTGAGTTCCACTGATGTCCAAGAAGAATACAGTAAAGTGTCTCAGAAATTGTACAATATGTTGTTCATGACAAAGCGTACAGTACCATTCTGCATAGTATCTGCAATGTGACTCTGCAGTAATATTAAAGCGTATATGACATTATTAGTTCATCATTGAAAATACGGATTTACCCTGCTTAAAGCTACCCCGTTTAGAGCTGATTCACTACAGAGCTGTTTTTCCTGCCGGACCCCTTTTTACACTGTTTTTTTTTCTCCAAAGAAAACAGAATCCAGGATGACCCAGAAGCTTCAACATCAATAATTTAAAGTTTATATTTCTACTAATGTTTAGTTTGTGTTAGTTTTATGTTTGCTGTTTCGTTGAATTTCATATAAAACAAAAAAGTTTACATTTCAGTTGAAATTGTGTATTTTTTCATGAGTTGTCCTATCCCTATCTTAAACTGCCCCGTTTAGAGCTCTTTCGCTTTGCTCTCCTATTGCCTGGAACCAATCTACAGCGTTAAATGAGTTATAGCTGTAATATTCATATTAGTTACCGTATATTGCATGGATGATTTATTTATTTAATGTCAGCGTTTGTGCCACAGGAACTGAACTAGTGTTTTCTTTGTCCTCTAAATGAAGTTTAAGCAGTAAATACTGTTAAATACCCCTCTTTTCAAACATGCTATAGTACAACATAAAGAATGACTTTGCGGGCTTCTCCTAACAGAATGGTAAACTCAAGAAGCCATTGCTGGAGCTCTTCCAAATAGTGCAGCTGCTGCTTCCAACTGGGTCCCTAATGTCCACTTATATCATTTGAACATAAATTATAAAAGCCCTACTGGGGTAACAAATCTTATCATTATTACGTAGTGTTGCAAGCTAATAGTTGAGAAACATGCCTACAATGACATAGCATGTAAATCATTGTACTGATCAATTTTTCAGAGCTTATTGGGATCTATTTAAATTTTTTATCATATGCTGATAAATGTGGATCATCAGATGAACAAGATTCTCAAGATGCCTCCAAAATAACTTGTGCTGTATTGGTTAAAAAATATATACATAAACCAACTTGTGTAACATATATACTGTATATTTTAACTTCAGTGTTAATGTAAAAGAATCCTCAGAGTCTTTGGAAGATTTATGATGCTCTCTTGAGTGTTTAAATAATAATTTCAAGTTGCATGTACATTTTAGCATTTCCATTAAAATACTTGGCATATTAGCCAATATAAACAACAGTGGGTAGTAATGACCAATATGTATAAAGTTCAACAAAGAGGTTTTATATGATGGTGATCCATTCAGTGTAGAGGGTTATTATATTCAGTGCAATGATGTTAAAGGTGACTGATTAGGAAAATAATGAATGTCATAAAATGTAATCCCTTTAGCCATTTAATTCACAAGTCCAGCATCCCTCGGCTTTCTTCGCCTACACAATCCAATAAGCAAGCAGTCTGTTATAGCGACTTGCCCGTCAAAAAATGACGGCAATAAGATTGTAAGGCAGGTAATGTTTTTTGTTTGCGACATTAATTTTGTTGGTGTTCCAAGATCCTTCGGCGCTCATTGCGAGCCTCGCGCTGGGCGCCTTTGGCGCTCATTGCTAGGCTGTTGGTTGTTTGTGTGTTATGAGCAGCGTTGGTGTTTTTTTTTGTATGCCAATGAAATAATTAATAAAATAATAAATGAATACACTTTACCTATTTTCAAGTAGGAAGCATTGTGTTGAAGAGCTGGCAATCTGTTTTCATGTTGCTGCAGCATACAATGTGTGTTTTCAGTGCTGTGGAGCTGCTGTGTAAGTGTCAGCAATGTGTGCAGTGTGTAGTGTAAATAGTGTGCGTGCGCGCCGAAAATCCGTTAGGGTAGCTGTGTACTTCCACATTCTGTAAGTTAGTGTTGTATAATGGCGCCTAATGTGTGGTACGCGGCTGTGGCTGATTTTGCGTCCTTGTTCTTGGACCTCGTCCGGCTTTTTCGGAAAATACGTATGTGTTTGGTGGTGTTTTGCGTGCTTAGGGTCCTGTAGCCTCGTTTTCGTTTTTTTCGGTGGCCATTTTTTCTCTCGCTTGGGGGATTTTCGGGTGTCTACACTCTTGTATTTCGACTTAAATTGAGGTGTAACTTCACTTTCAGAGGTCCTGGGTGCCCCCCTTGCTGTGGGTAAGCTTTTTATGTGTTTGTTCTGTGTATTTTTTGTGTTTTTAATGTTATGGTTGTATTTTTGCGAGCTCGTAATGAGTTTTTTGTAAGTCCCGCAGCTTGTATTTGTGGATGGTAAGTCCGTAAATTTTGGGGTCAATGTGGGAGCCTCCACCTCCGCAAATGCGGATCCTCGCATCACGAGCCTGCAGCGTTATCAACAACCTGCATGCTCACAACTATATATGTGATTAATACATAGTGACTGGTATACCTTGCACCTAAGTTCCACCTAAAATTGGTTTCTATATTAAAAAGCGCTCTTAGAGAAGATTAAATATCCATATAAAAGTTATGAAGTTATGCAGTGGAAAACAGGCATGAGACATCAGGTCTGTCACAAATCATATTGTCTATTTTTCCATCCTAGAACCTGTGGCCTTGTTGACATTTTAGGAATCCTAAAAAAAAAATAGAAAATCATAGAAAATATGTAAATATAACTACAATAGTGGGAACTATATTTAAAATGCATGTGAACATCTTCATATCCACAACCACATACGAGAAAAAGAGAATTATGAAAAGATTGAAATGCGTAGGGTAACACAAAAAGGTAAAAGGAGAAGTAAGCAGAATTTATATTGCCCTTCTCAAAATTATTAAGCTTCAGGTACTATGAGATAATTAGAGGTATTTTACATTGCACACAGCTTCCAAGGCCTCAAGTATTTTATATCCCAAAAATGAAAAGAAAATAATGTGAATTATTCCTTTGTGTTGAAATGTTTAACCCCTGCAATACAAGTTATTCTGTATGATTCCTGACTTGCTAGTAACTGACAATAAACGCTTCATTGTTGTACATTCTTGTGATATTTTGATATTTAAACAAGGAAATAATCATGTTCGCAAATAATCTCTAAAATGTTTCCAGACATATTTGAAAGTTGTACCCTTATTGGCTAAATTGCATACTTAGGAAAAGGAGAAAACAAATCCCAAGCCTTACATGATCATTAACATAAATTCTGCATTGGCACACTTTCCAAAAGAAACGTTGAGTGAAGTTATTCACTGAGGCCGTCTTACACCCTGTGAGACACACGCATAGTGTTAAGTCCTCTATAGACGCTTTCATTGCTATTTTGTATGTGCAAAACCCAGTTTTATATTAAGTGGGTTGGATGCTGCTTTGCCGACATACCACTCTGGATTTGGCCTTTATGAATTGTTTTATAAGCTCTATAGTTGACAATGAAAGCTTTATAGGAATTTCCCAATTAGCACTAATACTTGTTAAACTTTGGTGAGGGCTGAAGTTTGCCCTGAATGTGAAGTATTCATTACATTTTAACGTAATTCTGCATCCAGCTCATTGCGTATAATAGGCTAAGTCGCTTGTTGTTTCTTTTCATATTATAGATTGAGAATGTTGATGTCTGTCTGAGCTTTCTAGCGGCCAGAGGGGTAAATGTCCAAGGTCTTTCTGCTGAAGGTAAGATGCCCTATATGCATTATTTAATAATTCCTTGTTTTAAATTAAGATAGAAAAACTGTGTTTTTGAAATGTAACTTCTAATATTAGTTTATTTTTCAATGTTATGATACTGATGACTAACTCCAGAAAACCATCATGTGTTAATTAAGTATATTGAATTAATATGCACAGATAAACCGATCAATAAACATTCATTACAATTACAACTATCATGAATTATTTTGGTAGAGATTTTTATTGGTTTGTAATTGCTTTGTTCTAGTATTCCTGGAACATCATAAATTGTGTTTGTTTGCATCTACATAAAAATGATTATATTAGAATATATTTTTACAAAT
Source organism: Discoglossus pictus (assembly GCA_027410445.1). Lineage (NCBI taxonomy): Eukaryota > Metazoa > Chordata > Amphibia > Anura > Alytidae > Discoglossus > Discoglossus pictus. The sequence continues at coordinate 322,946,550 of CM050167.1, forward strand.
AACTATATTAATAAATAATAAATATTTAGGTGTACTAATAGGTTTTTAGATAATTGATTACACCATACTTTAAAAAAAACAACAACTTTATAACATGACAAACTAATAAAAATAAATTTGTTACGCTCGTAGTCTAGTTGCAATAAGCAATGCCTGTAGTCAGACTATAGAATATGGACCATATGTACTTCATATTTACCACCTTTCCACTCATTAAACTAAAGTACACAGCCACGGAGCCTGATTGCACACCACTGGTTTGTCTTTATCCACCCACGTATTCCCTTTTTTGGCAATGATGTATGTATGCATGTGTGTATGTATACAGTGTGTGTGTATATATATATATATATATATATATATATATATATATATATGTATGTATGTAATTCTACGATATAAATATTCCCACATGTTCACCAAGATGTCTGTGGAATGGAAAGTTGAGAGGAAACGCACAATATGGTAATGTTGTGTTCTGAGGTCTTTCATATTTGGTGTCTATGTTGGTTTATGGCTTTCATATTAAACTGTCTGCATGGTCAATACATTAAGCCTCAATGATAACTTTTACTGACATTTTTGTTTTGTGTTTAAAGTGCAAGATTGTATATATATTTTAGCGCAGACTAGCGAGTGGATATTTTTGTAAAGTAAGATATGTTTTCAGCATATACTTTTATACTCCTGACATGGGGTTGTTTAATCATAGTGTGTGGATATTTCAAGTTCACAAGCATAGAGAATCAATCTTGACTTTTGTCTGTTTCTGGCCTTTGTTTTGTCGTAAGTAGTCGATTAGCCACAGAGGCGGAACTACCGGGACAATGTTATTTACAATTATTTATTTGCTTTTATTAAATCTTTTTTATATATATATATATATATATATATATATATATATATATATATATATATATGCCTGGCCATCCAGCCTGGCACCTCCTGTTCCTCCCCAGCCTGGGCATGGAGTTCACCAGAGCTTCACAGGTTGCCACTGGAGTCCTCTTCCACTCCTCCATGATGACATCACGGATCTGGTGGATGTTAGAGACCTTGCACTCCCCCACCTTCCGTTGAGAATGCCCCACAGATGCTCAATAGGGTTCAGGTGTGGAGACATGCTTGGCCAGTCCATCACCTTTACCTTCAGCTTCTTTAGCAAGGCAGTGGTTGTCTTGGAGGTGTGTTGGGGTCGTTATCATGTTGGAATACTGCCTTGCGGCCCAGGCTCCAAAGGGAGGGGATCATGCTCTGCTTCAGTATTTCACAGTACATGTTGATGTTCATGGATCCCTCAATGAACTGTAGCTCCCCAGTGCCAGCAGCACTCATGCAGGCCCAGACCATGACACTCCCACCACAAAAAGTATACATCTATACTGAGGAAAGGTAGTTGAAATAATTCCTAAATGACAGATAAACAGATAAGGCACAAAAACACTGATATGAGATGAAACACAGTTTGAACGTAAACAGCGATGCAGAGAGAGTGGAGGCAGCATCTGACATCATCAAGTAAATGCATATAGGGGGAATCAGCACAACATATTATATAAAACATATATACACATATAGACATATGTGTATATATGTTTGGTCTGGGCCTGCATGAGTGCTGCTGGCACTGGGGAGCTACAGTTCACTAAGGGAACCATGAATGCCAACATGTACTGTGACATACTGAAGCAGAGCATGATCCCTTCCCTTCAGAGATAGGGCAGTATTCCAACATGATAACGACCCCAAACACACCTCCAAGATGACTACTGCCTTGCTAAAGAAGCTGAAGGTGAAGGACTGGCCAAGCATGTCTCAGACCTAAACCCTATTGAGCATCTGTGGGGCATCCTCAAACGGAAGGTGTGGGAGTGCAAAGTTTTGAACATACACCAGCTCTGTGATATCATCATGGAGGAGTGGAAGAGGACTCCAGTGGGAACCTGTGAAGCTCGGGTGAACTCCATGCCCATGAGGGTTAAGGCAGTGCTGGAAAATAATGGTGGCCACACAAAATATTGACACTTTTAGACCAATTTGGACATTTCCAACGGTTTAGACATTAATGGCTGTGTGTTGAGTTATTTTGAGGGGACAGCAAATTTACACTGCTATACAGGCTGTACACTTACTACTTTACATTGTAGCAGAGTGCAATTTCTTCAGTGTTGTCACATGAGAAGATATAACAACATATTTACAAAAATGTGAGGGGTGTACTTACTTTTGTGAGATACTGTATATATATATTATAATTTTTTTTTTTTAAACACCGCGGCCCTCCATTCACTAGCTCCACCACTGATTATCCATGTATATTTGCTGTGAGTGTGCTCAGAACATCTAGAATTTGTCTGTTTAATTTGAGGTATTAATATTATAGTACTATTTTATTTTTTTAACCTGCATTATTGTTTGTTTTTTTGTATTCTGATATATGTCACACTTAAACATACTGCTAGAAAGCTGAAAATATGCTGAAAAAATATTTAGTTTTTCATATCTAAATAGAATGCATAGTAAAAAGTTGAGCTTGTGCTCTGCCTCAGAGGGATATACTATAAAGTATATAATCTCTGGTACTAACAGGGTTAAGCCTAGCCTGCATGGCAATCCTCAGCTTTGCATGTTCTTCCCATTTGTACTGAGTCTAATTAAGTGCACGTGTTAGTTTGTTTAGATGGTCTTTCTAAACAATGTCAAACACAGAATAGTAGCAGTACAGCAACGTTATTTATCCGTGTTTATACATAATAGACACTTGATGCAAGTTCTAAATTTGAGTTTGTTTTGGACACATGTGCACTGCTGATATCTGCTGTAAGAATATCAAAAGCATGCAGAATAACAGTTTTTGCATTGCATTTTGGTTATTGTTACTTTGAAAGCTGGTTATTGTATTCCAGGTCTGTTGGATCTTATGCTAGTGAGAATTAACCTTTTTTTTTTTACTTTGTAGATATGGCATTTGTTAGTTTTCACAGGAGTTTTTTTCTTTGTGGGCCTCAATTGGCTCCAAAGAGTAAATATTTGTCCTATGCTGATACAAGGATGACTAGTGCGCAGGGTATACAGAGTAATGGTTTCCTGGTGGTCCCGTTGTTAGGATTCAGTGCATTCAACATTGCAACCAGGGTTCGATTCCAGCCAGGGAACCAAGAGGTCATATCACCCTGAAGCGGAGCAGGGTTGGGCCTGATCAGTACTTGTATGGGAGACCACCTAGGAATACCAGGAGCTGTATACTGTTGTCAACTGGAGAAGGAACTGGCAACCCACTCCAGTATCTCTGCCATGAAAACCAAGTGGATTAGCATGACCATGGATATAAAGATGTTCACGGTCCATGGGAGGTCACGGAGAGTCTGAACGACGCGAAAAAAACAAAAAACACTGAGTAATATTATCTATTAGCAACTTTCCGGTCAAAAATGATGGGAGTAAAATTGTAAGCCTGGCAATGCTCTTTGCCACGCAATGCACGGCTATGGGCTCTCTGAGCCACTTCGGCGCTCATTGTGAGCCCCTCGCTGAGCGCCTTCAACGCTCATTGCGTGGCTTGTAATGAGCACCTCCGCCGCTCATTGTGAGCCTCTTCCCCTGTGTACTACATTGGTTTAAGAGTTAGTGCCTTTGGTTAAGTGTTACTGCCACGGGTTAAGTGTTAGTGGCTTGAGTTAAATGTTACTGCCTTGTATTAAGTGTTACTGGTTTGCATTAAGTCGTAGTTCTTAGGGCTCGTATTTACGTCCTTTGATCTCTTTTTACGTCCTTTAACCTCGTTTTCGCGTTGTTTCCGTTTTTTCGGCAGCCATTTTTTTTCTCGCTTCAGCGATTTTTGATTGTGAAAAAAGGCAAAATATGCCGCAAATTAACTTGCAACCTCACTCTCAGGCTTCCTGGCTCTCCCCTGTGCTGTGTGTGTGTATTCTAATTTGAGCCATATTTGTGTGTTTTTGCAGGTATTTTCATTTTGGTAGTTCGTCCGTTAAAGTCTTATTTTTGAAAGCCCCGCAGACCATCTACGTGCTTCGGGTCCTAAGTCCTGCGTGTTTCAACTGTTAGTACGCAAAGTCCTACTGGCTTCTCGATGAGCGCCTTTGGCTTTGTGTCTGGTTGTGCTTATCCATAAAGGTTTTCTAGGCAAAGATACTGGAGTGGGTTATCAGTTCCTTCTCTAGTGGATAGTGATTTGTCTAACCTCTCTGCTATGACATGCCCATCTTGGGTGACCCTACATTGTTTAGCTCACAGCTTCATTGAAGAACATAAGACCACAACAAGATAGTGATGCAGTGATTTTGATGAACTCAAGGGATCCCTTTCTAAAACTGTTTTCTAGGAGCCGGGAAGAAAGCCCTCATGGAGCCATATTATACTTTGAAAAAATATTTAGCAGCCAGCAGTACAGATTTTAGGAGCCCAAGCTTTCACTCAGACTTGCTAAATATGGGCCCTATTAAATTCTCCCTCGTAGTTCTCTCGGTGCTCGCAAAAGGCAGTTTTCCTGCTGTTTGCGAGAACCGAATCTCTCGCAGCCTGCTTTGCGATATGACTGCGAGAAAATGGCCGAGAATAGGCTCCGAGAGAGCTACGTAGCCTTAAATCTATGCACGAGTCTCGCATATCGTAAGAATCCCTACGTGGACAAAAAGTCCACGCAAGGGATCCGAAAGCCTCTACGTGCTGCCTCGGAACAGCCCGAGACAGCAGTGTGAGGCTCCCCCCTGCACCCTATACACATCCCCATGCTGCAGGGGTCTCTATCAGGACCCCTGCAGCACCCCCACATTAACCCCTTGCAGCGGGGGTCCCCGATCTGCATAGATCAGGCCCCCCGCTGCATTTCAAACTTTTAAATTCCCCGCCGAGGCTCCTTAAAGGGGCCGCGGCACACTATTACCCAATCCAGGCCGCAGCACTTAAAATTAACCCCCCTCTATGCTGGGGGTCCCCATCGGGACCCCCGAAGTGTCCCCACATAAACCCATTGCAGGGGGGGTCCCCGATCTGCATAGATCAGCCCCCCCGCTGCATTTAAAACTTTTAAATTCCCCGCCGCGGCTCCTTAAAGGGGCCGCGGCACACTATTACCCAATCCCGGCCGCGGCACTTAAAATTAACCCCCCTCTATGCTGGGGGTCCCCATCGGGACCCCCGAAGTGTCCCCACATAAACCCATTGCAGGGGGGGTCCCCGATCTGCATAGATCAGGCCCCCCGCTGCATTTAAAACTTTTAAATTCCCCGCCGCGGCTCCTTAAAGGGGCCGCGGCACACTATTACCCAATCCCGGCTGCGGCACTTAAAATTAACCCCCCTCTATGCTGGGGGTCCCCATCGGGACCCCCGAAGTGTCCCCACATAAACCCATTGCAGGGGGGGTCCCCGATCTGCATAGATCAGGCCCCCCGCTGCATTTAAAACTTTTAAATTCCCCGCCGCGGCTCCTTAAAGGGGCCGCGGCACACTATTACCCAATCCCGGCCGCGGCACTTAAAATTAACCCCCCTCTATGCTTGGGGTCCCCATCGGGACCCCCGAAGTGTCCCCACATAAACCCCCTGCAGCGGGGGGCCCCGATCGGCACCGATCGTGACCCTGCTGCAATTAATTTTTAAATTTCCCGCCTCGCGGGTCCTCAAAGGACCGTAAAGGTCCTGAAAGGACTCGCACTAAAAATATTAACCCCAGGCAACTATAATTACCCCATTAACTCATGGTGGTCAATACAGACCACCATAAGGCCTAAATTAACCCATTAACTCATGGTGGTCAATACAGACCACCATAAGGCTCTATTTAACCCCATCAGTCCCATAAGGGTATATTATTACCATTATGGGCCTGTTACAACCCAACATTAACCACATAAGTGCCATGATGGTCCTCAAGGACCATCATGACACTAACTACAAACACTACACTATAACCCCCAATAAACCATGTAATCTAAACTAACCCCCCTCTACACTAATCTATTAACACTTACACTACCTACCTACACTACCTACCCCCTAATAAACCTCCCCAACACTCTAATTACAAAAAACAAAAAACCTACAGTACAGAAAACAAAAAACCTACAGAAAAAAAAAAACAAATTACAACCCCACCCCCCACTACAGAAAACAAAAAAATACATTACAACCCCACCCCCCACTACATAAAATAAAAAAATTACACACCTGAAAAGGAAAGACAGATAAACAATACAATACATACATATAATACATTACATACATTACATACAATACATGACATTACATACATTACATATAATATATTACATATAATATATTACATATAATATATTAAATATAATATATTACATATAATATATTACATATAATACATTACATACATTACATACAATACATGACATTACATACATTACATATAATATATTACATATAATATGTTAAATATAATATATTACATATAATATATTACATATAGTCCAAATCAAATACCCCCTATCTATCTAACATACAATCTATTTCATTTAAAATAAATCCTAACTATATCAAATACATCCCCCTATCTATCTAATATACAAAAAATCCTAACTACATACACAGACCCTTATTCTAAAATAAAATAAAATAATTACAGTCCTAACTACATACACAGACCCTTATTCTAAAATAAAATAAAATAATTACAGTCCTAACTACATACACAGACCCTTATTCTAAAATAAAATAAAATAATTACAGTCCTAACTACATACACAGACCCTTATTCTAAACTAAAATAAAATAATTACAGTCCTAACTACACAGACCCTAATTCTAAGCTAAAATCAATAAATTAAGACCACTTACCTTTAAGATGTTGCTTCAGATCACTAACCTATGGGTCAAACAAAACAAAAAAATTAGTACAAAACATTAACATCCAATAAATAAACATTCTATACATTCTAAATATTCAACTCACCTTTACAGCATGTCCCGTCACTGTTTAGCTCTTCCGGCGCGGCCCTGTTAAAAAAAACCCACAATACATGAATACATTAATACAATATATAAACAATAAATAAAATACACAAATAAACATCTAAATATACATTTAACTTACCTCCCCGCGATGTCCCCGGCCTTCTCTCCTTCAGCCCCGGCTGGGCCGCGGAACCATCCGCGCTCTAAAAAAAACAAAAAAAAAAACTAACGGAGGTCTACACTGGCAGACCTCCCCGACGCTAATGAACCTCCCGGAGTCGTTTCCGGGAGGAAATTGGCATTGGCGGCTTGTGATTGGCTGAAAAAGCTGTCAGCCAATCAAAAGTCGTCAATGTAGGAGCCAATCAGGATGCGCAGATGTCTTCTACCAATCACTCCGTGGGGGTGTATCCCATAGTGATTGGCTGAAGGCATCTGAGCGTTGTGATTGGTTCCCAGAAAGATAGACAAGTGTTTTAGCCAATCAGGGTGGGATATTGGGGTGTATCCCATCCTGATTGGCTCACACATTGACGACGTTTGATTGACTGAAATTGATAGACAGCTTGGGTAATAGTGTGCCGCGGCCCATTTAAGAGCCGCGGCGGGGAATTTAAAAGTTTGAAATGCAGCGGGGGCCTGATCGGTGCCGATCGAGGACCCCCGCTGCAAGGGGTTAATGTGTGAGGGCTGCAGCAAGGTGTTCATGTAAGGACACTTCGGGGGTCCCGACAAGGACCCCCGCATTGAGGGGGGGTTAATTTTAGGTGCCGGGGGGGTATTCGGAGTACCCCCACGGCAGGGCTTATGTGGGGGACTGCCGCGGAGGTCCCTTTTAGGACCCCCGCAGCAATTGATGAGGAGTGGGAGCCTGCGATATCATCTCGCAGGCTGTCACTCCTCATGTACATTTACGCAGTGTAGATATGTACGGCCCTGCTGCGTAGCTCATACGTTGCTCGCAGCAGGGCTAATTTAATTGCATTGGAACTTAGAGAAACTTTGCAGTACGTAGGGCTTAAGTAGAAGCCTCTTATTTACGAGGCTGGAATTTAACAGGGCCCCAAGTATTTACATATTGGCAAGAGATTTTATTGATCACACTCCTGGACACTGGACATGTTGTGTTGTAAATTTTCACGGATAACGTGTATTTCTGGAAGTGGTAATAGTTATCATTTTATAGTTTTGTGTATGTTATTCACCCCAAAATCAAGGTGTTTTTAGGTTATTCTTAAAGAAAAGCATGAAGAATTGCCTATATGTTTTGTTATCTATTTTATTCTAAAGAATCAATCAATCAAGCAATCCTGGGTAGTTCCAAGTTGTTGCTGAATTTGGGCCTCATTCAAATGCGATTTGGCCAATTGAATAGGGCTCTATATAAGCACATAGCATATTTTTTTACAGAAGTTTTTAGTCAGTGAAGACCTTGCTTTTGGATAGAAGTTCACTAACTAAAAACTTCTGTAAAAAAATATGCTGTGAGCTTATATAGAGCCCTATTCAATTGGCAGAATCGCAATTGAATGAGGCCCTTTATGTGTAAATATGTAGCTCATGCATATTAATTAGCTGATTTGTGCTAATTAGGATTACAGTCTCCTTGTCTCTCTCTTTAGTGGCCAAAATAAAGAACTGCAATGTTATCTGGAAATTAGTCTCTCCACCCTTATCAACCACTCTGAGCCTCACACATACACGTGCCACAAAATCAATTATAGAAATCATTTACTGTAGTGGAAAATGGATAGTGCAATGTGTAACCAGCTTTAATGCTTTTTAAAATTAGATAAACTTTCTGTTGGGGTGACAGAGTCTGTTTAATTTATTTACGTCTACATAGATTATAAGAAATCCTCTAAAACTATGAATAAAATGAAATATTTTACTGTTCATTAAAAATAAAACAAACTAATGGCTCACAAATGCCACCTTGTAACCTTGCTTATAATATTTTGTTTTTCATGTTGTCATGACTTGTGATTTAGTAAAACTACTTTGTGTAAGATTACAACAACTGCTAGAACAAAGAGGAAGTTAAGCAATTTGCCTTAATGGTTTCTTCTTTTTAGTTCTTGAGTCGGTGCCATTAGGAACATCCATTTTATTCATTTGTGGTTATTTGCTGTGCCAAATCAGGCTTTAAAGACTAAAGAATAAAGACACAAGATGACACGTCCTTTCAGTACATTAATGTCATAAGCTTGCATTTCCTTAAAATGCTATTAACATCTGTTCCTTTCTTTAATTCTTATATGACCATATCCCTCTCTTTCTTTATGGCTTTGCATCTTTACTCTGTGAAGTGGTCTTTCTTTTGTATCACATAAATGTAATCTCTATTAAAATAATGGGAATAGATTTTTAGTTTTTTCAAATACTGTTATATTTTATCTTAAGAAGGTTCATTATTTTATAGTTTAGTATAGTTTTTATTTTTAATTTTCCAGTATTTCCTGCAGATCTGTACAGTACAATCATGACCCTATGCCAAAACAGATTTATTATTCAAATATATGATAAGTTATGAACCCTACCTTTGAGCTTGGAATCTAGATGAATTGTTCTCAAAACAGTATTTTCTTTAAATTTCACAGGCAAGGATATAGGGAAAACCTGATTTGAGTATAGGTGAGTCAGAGATGCTAACATCTTGGGAACAGGCATGGCCGGATTACCCATTAGGCCAACTAGGCACCTTCCCTGTGAAAGGTGCCACTTTAAAAATAAAAAAAAACGATGGTTCTTGGCTTAAAAAAGCAAAAGACTGTAGTTCATAGACTGGCTAGTAGGGGGTAAACACCTAGAACAAGAGATCTACTACAGAAAAAAGGAACTTACATGCACCGAAAAGGCAAATATGGGTCAGGGCATACCTTGCATACTCACTTGCAGGGGCTCCTCCACTTCACTGTCTAGGGACTCAAAAAAGATAAATCCAGCTCTGGGTACAGGATAGAAACCAGCTGTATTAATTGCACCAGCAATTAATTGCACAACCAAAATTGCACCAGCTGTATTAATTCAGGATTATTTGTAGATCCTGATGTATCAAAAATACCTTAAGGAATGATTTAGAATCACTGTTCTAAAGTATGTAGCGCATTATATGTGTGTGTATATATATATATATATATATATATATATATATATATATATATATATATATATATATACAGGGAGTGCAGAATTATTAGGCAAGTTGTATTTTTGAGGATTAATTTTATTATTGAACAACAACCATGTTCTCAATGAACCCAAAAAACTCATTAATATCAAAGCTGAATATTTTTGGAAGTAGTTTTTAGTTTGTTTTTAGTTTTAGGGGGATATCTGTGTGTGCAGGGGACTATTACTGTGCATAATTATTAGGCAACTTAACAAAAAACAAATATATACCCATTTCAATTATTTATTTTTACCAGTGAAACCAATATAACATCTCAACATTCACAAATATACATTTCTGACATTCAAAAACAAAAACAAATCAGTGACCAATATAGCCACCTTTCTTTGCAAGGACACTCAAAAGCCTGCCATCCATGGATTCTGTCAGTGTTTTGATCTGTTCACCATCAACATTGCGTGCAGCAGCAACCACAGCCTCCCAGACACTGTTCAGAGAGGTGTACTGTTTTCCCTCCTTGTGAATCTCACATTTGATGATGGACCACAGGTTCTCAATGGGGTTCAGATCAGGTGAACAAGGAGGCCATGTCATTAGATTTTCTTCTTTTATACCCTTTCTTGCCAGCCACGCTGTGGAGTACTTGGACGCGTGTGATGGAGCATTGTCCTGCATGAAAATCATGTTTTTCTTGAAGGATGCAGACTTCTTCCTGTATCACTACTTGAAGAAGGTGTCTTCCAGGAACTGGCAGTAGGACTGGGAGTTGAGCTTGACTCCATCCTCAACCCGAAAAGGCCCCACAAGCTCATCTTTGATGATACCAGCCCAAACCAGTACTCCACCTCCACCTTGCTGGCGTCTGAGTCGGACTGGAGCTCTCTGCCCTTTACCAATCCAGCCACGGGCCCATCCATCTGGCCCATCAAGACTCACTCTCATTTCATCAGTCCATAAAACCTTAGAAAAATCAGTCTTGAGATATTTCTTGGCCCAGTCTTGACGTTTCAGCTTGTGTATCTTGTTCAGTGGTGGTCGTCTATCAGCCTTTCTTACCTTGGCCATGTCTCTGAGTTTTGCACATCTTGTGCTTTTGGGCACTCCAGTGATGTTGCAGCTCTGAAATATGGCCAAACTGGTGGCAAGTGGCATCGTGGCAGCTGCACGCTTGACTTTTCTCAGTTCATGGGCAGATATTTTGCGCCTTGGTTTTTCCACACGCTTCTTGCGACCCTGTTGACTATTTTGAATGAAATGCTTGATTGTTCGATGATCACGCTTCAGAAGCTTTGCAATTTTAAGAATGCTGCATCCCTCTGCAAGATATCTCACTATTTTTGACTTTTCTGAGCCTGTCAAGTCCTTCTTTTGACCCATTTTGCCAAAGGAAGGAAGTTGCCTAATAATTATGCACACCTGATATAGGGTGTTGATGTCATTAGACCACACCCCTTCTCATTACAGAGATGCACATCACCTAATATGCTTAATTGGTAGTAGGCTTTCGAGCCTATACAGCTTGGAGTAAGACAACATGCATAAAGAGGATGATGTGGTCAAAATACTCATTTGCCTAATAATTCTGCACTCCCTGTACAGTTGCAAGCAAAAGTATGTGAACCCTTTGGAATGATATGGATTTCTGCACAAATTGGTCATAAAATGTGATCTGATCTTCATCTAAGTCACAACAATAGTCAATCACACTCTGCTTAAACTAATAACACACAAATAATTAAATGTTACCATGTTGTTATTGAACACACCATGTAAACATTCACAGTGCAGGTGGAAAAAGTATGTGAACCCTTGGATTTAATAACTGTTTGAACCTCCTTTGGCAGCAATAACTCCAATCAAACGTTTCCTGTAGTTGCAGATCAGATGTGCACAACGGTCAGGAGTAATTCTTGACCATTCCTCTTTACAGAACTGTTTCAGTTCAGCAATATTCTTGCGATGTCTGGTGTGAATCGCCTTCTTGAGGTCATGCCACAGCATCTCAATCGGGTTGAGGTCAGGACTCTGACTGGGCCACTTCAGAAGACATATTTTCTTCTGTTTAAGCCATTCTGTTGTTGATTTACTTCTATGCTTTGGGTCATTGTCCTGTTGCAACACCCATCTTCTGTTGAGCTTCAGCTGGTGGAAAGATGGCCTTAAGTTCTCCTTCAAAATGTCTTGATAAACTTTGGAATTCATTTTTCCTTCAATGATAGCAATCCGTCCAGGCCCTGACGCAGCAAAGCAGCCCCAAACCATGATGCCCCCATCACCGTACTTCACAATTGGGATGAGGTTTTGATGTTGGTGTGCTGTGCCTCTTTTTCTCCACACATAGTGTTGTGTGTTTCTTCCAAACAACTCAACTTTGGTTTCATCTGTCCACAGAATATTTTGCCAGTTCTGTTGTGAAACATCCAGGTGCTCTTGTGCAAACTGTAAACGTGCAGCAATGTTTTGTTTGGACAGCAGTGGCTTCCTCTGTGGTATCCAATTTGTGCAGAAATCCAAATTATTACAAAGGGTTCACATACTTTTGCTTGCAACTGTATATATATATATATATATATATATATATATATATATATATATATATATATATATATATATATAAATATATATATATATATATATATATATATAAATATATATATATATATATATATATATATATATATATTGAAGAGTTTATGAAGGCCTTTCAGACAAGAGGATATGATATTGTGTGATTGAGATGGACGAGGAGTAGTGCTGAATCATGATCATGTATGTGTCTGGCCTGGGGTGAGGCACATAAATCATATTTAATGTAAAATATTCCACCTACCTGAGTGCAACCTAGCACTGTCTATATTCAGCGTTACCACTTAAATAGTTGTTAAAACAAAAAAAAAATCCTTAAGTCTTCATGAAATCCCAACAAGACACTGTCTCTGCCATTAAAATAATATATTTAACCTCTGACCTGTTGGGATACCATTGGGTCTGAGCAAGGGGAATACAACCTTTATGCTCCATTACTCGTCGGTATTCCTTTGTAAATTTTAGGAAAATCAGTGTTAAAAAAATAATTTCCTGTGTTCATGGTGTAAAAAATGTCTTTAATAGCTTGCTTTTATTTGGCCTGTAATAAACCAAAGACCTTTGATCATAAAAGGTTGTACTGTATTTACTTCTTTTTCTAGATTTGGAGTCTTCTTGTGCTTTCAGCATGATTAAATGTTACTTACTGTACAACAGAGGTAGAGGTCTGTTTGGGATTAAGAGTGTTTTGTTCCAAAAGAGATGTTTAGATAAAAATCCAAACTGCTGAGTATCTTCACACACCACTTAATACAGGTCATGTGTGGACAACGGCTCTCCAGAGAACAACAGAAGATAAAAATAGACTTTAACTATTATATGTGTTTGGAGAGAAATTATTTGGATTTCCTAATAGTTCATATGAGTTCCCTGTATGTGTGCTCTGCGAAAGTCCAGGGTAATACGTGGACATTATTTACTAGAATATACATGCATTTTAGCCTATATTTAGTGAATAAGCCTATTCGGTGACAACACTAAACTTTTTGGCATTTGTTTGGAAAATATTGCCATTTGTCTTATGTCTCAGCATGAGTAGTACAGTATATGTTTTCTTATTTCTTTATATGGGGCTTATTGAATTCTGCATTGTCACCCCATCTATGTAAGACGTATATTACCATAATATTCTATCTTAATTATTTTAACCTAGCCGTATTTCTTGTCTGCATTACAATTAGACTACAAAATATAATGTTCTCTCTTTTATCTGTATAACACATCTCCACCAATTTGCATTAAAGGGTCATGGACGGTTTCTGGAGCTAGGGATATATTGTAGTATACCTATGTATACTGTGGAGAATTACAAGTCTCCTCTGGGTTTGTGACCATGTTTCAGACACTTTGATGGAGTAACACAATACAAGAGGCTGTATCTACTTTTCCAAGTTTTACTTCAATTTAGTCTGTGAAAATATGAAAACGAAAGAAAATAATAGGCCTATAATCCATTGATGCAGTAACTAAACAAGTAAGCAGTTCCTTACTATCAGCTTTCACACAGCTATCTCTTCCCCTCTCCCCCTCCCTGCTCTCTCTCCCCCTCTCCCCTCCCCGCTCTCTCTCCCCTTCCCTGCTCTCTCTCCCCCTCTCCCCCTCCCTGCTCTCTCTCCCGCTCTCCCCCTCTCCCCCTCCCCCCTCTCCCCCTCCCCGATCTCTCCCCCTCTCCCCCTCCCCGCTCTCTCCCCCTCTCCCCGCTCTCTCTGTCCCTCTCCCTCTCTAAATCCCTCCCCGCTCTCCCCTCTCTCCCCCTTCCCGCTCTCCCCCTCCCCACTCTCCCCACCTCTCCCCCTCCTCGCTCTTCCCGCCTCTCCCCTCCCTGCTCTCCCCCTCCCCACTCTCCCCCACCACGCTCTCCCCCCTCTCCCCCTCCCCACTCTCCCCCTCCCCGCTCCCACACTCTCTCTCCACTCTCTCCCCCTCCCTACACTCTCTCCAACCCCCTTTCCCGCACTCTCTCCCCTCCATGCACTCTCCCCCTCCCCCTACCCGCATTCTCTCCCCCTCCCCACTCCTCGGACTCGCTCCCCGCACTCTCTCCCCACACTCTCTCTCCTGTCCCCCTCCCCCCTCCGCGCACTCTGTCCCTCACCCCCTCCCGCATTCTCTCCCCCCCCACCAGCACACTCTCTTCCTCCCCCCCTCCCCGCACTCTCTCCCCCTCCCCGCACTCTCTCACCTTCCCCCACCCTCCCCGCACTCTCTCACCTTCCCCCACCCTCCCCGCACTCTCTCCCCCTCCCCCCCTCCCCTACTTTCTCCCGCTCCCCCCCCTCCCCGCACTCTCTCCCGCTCCCTGCACTATCTCCCCCTCAGCATGCTACTTGAGAAAGGTCACTGCCAGGCTATTTTGAAACACTGCATTTTAAAGTTATTAGTTACAGGTATTAGGTATATTATATTCCTAGTGAAATCCAGAAACCTTCCATGACCCTATGTGACCAACCATCATATATACATTAGTTCATAGTTAATAAGACAATTACTTGATTTTCACTGGTATCACCATGTAACAGGCCATTTGCTGGTTTAAGATAAATTATGTAGCCCCCTAAATATTTCACTCTAAGCTAATGCTAGGTGGAGGAATACCTTCAGACCCATGATTCTATAACACGATAATAACTAAGATTAACTCTACCATGCAAAGAAATCACTGTATGTAATGTCTAAGACTTGTCTTTGGTAGGCATGGCTGAAAGATGGTATTGGTGTATTATTTAAATCTGTTTTAATGGCAATATGTACGTGTAGAGGATACAGAAATTCATAAATAATATACAATATATATTATATTATATATTATTTTCTCTTTCATTTCTTTTCTTTTTTTTTTTCAGAAATAAGGAATGGAAATTTGAAAGCCATTTTAGGACTGTTTTTCAGTCTATCGCGCTTCAAACAGCAACAACACCAACAGCAGCAGTATTATCAGTCACTGGTAGAGCTCCAACAACACGTAACTCATTCCTCATCACCTGCTGAAGCCAGTCAGTCCAAAACGCAACAAGATATGCAGTCCAGGTACGACTCTTTATATTCAAATATAAGTTCTTGTTACCTTATTGTGGAACTTTAGGTGTGTGTAAATTATTATGAAAAGTGTGGCCATGAAAATAGCCAACTTATGGAGGCCAATTTTTTTTTAATGACATATGGGTTAATTTTATGCTGGCATCATGGGTAATTAGACTTCCTTACACATTTCTTGTATCCGCGCGCATATAGGTGGAAACACTGCAGCTTTTCCTATTTTGAGTGCCTTGCGTAAGACGTTTCTAAACCCTGAAGCTGAGACTTTCCAAAAGTAAATCTGATATATGTCAAGGAAAATACCTTGGGACAACTGATTAAAGTTTCCATAATCCAACAGTGGGATAAAAAAAGAACAAAATGTATCAATTGAATGTAATTGTTTTAAAAGAAATTAGAGATTTAATTTTCCAGAATACTTTAACATAAATGGTGTGATCTTTTGCAATACAGGGAACTTTACTAATGTAATTTACTGACCGCATCTATTTAAGTGAAATTATTTTTATTTTTTTTACTGATATATGACTTAAAAAGGTGCATAAGTAAATCTTATATATCTTTGTGAGAAAATGTATATGTCAAAGGAAATAAAAATGTTTAGGAAATATTTTTTACAGAACTGTATTGCTTTTTATTTACTGGAAAAGCAACTAATAAAATAGAACATTATTCCACGTTTACTACTGTTTCCAAATATAAAAATGTAATTAATGTAATATTGCCAATTCAAGACAATTTCGGTTTCTATGCTTCTAAAGCATTATTCTGAAAATGCAAAAAAAAAAAAGCACAGTAAGGAGATTGATATAAATATATTTGTATATGGCTCATTTATTTTCTCACAGTTGGTAACGGAAATCCAAGAATGAGTTAATAACTTATTATTAAACAAAAAAAGCGGTGTGATAGGGTATTTGGTGACATATCTGTAATGTTAAATGTTCAGATAAAATCTTGGCTCCAATTGCTGCTGTGCTGTTTAAGTTGTGATTATGTTTTTTTTTATCTCTCCTGTGCATTGTAATAATTAATGGTGGAGCTATAAGACTCATATTATCATGACATGTACACTGCCAACATTTTACACAGTGCTATATATAAGGGGTAATTACATTAAAGGTATATCTAAGTTTCCCTGTTTTTACCTTTTTCTAATCTAACACATACTGCTTATATCACACACATTACATTGATTTATTCTATACACATACAGATTATGTTTATTTCAAAATAAAACTTGTTCTCCACACCCACAGAGCTGCCTACATAGGCACAGTGTACCTCCCAATAATAACACTGCTTTTGGGTAACTAATGTTCAAGCCAGCAACAGCTCAATGCAGAGATTTACAGATCAGTGTCGACTCCTCCTACTTCCTTCTGCAAGGGGGACTACACATCCCATGATTCCTTCCTGCACAAACTGCCATTACTGATTGTTACAATGTATTAAAATGTATGGCTGCGTGTGATTGGCCAAAATGAATTATGCATTTTATACACATTTTTCACAAAAGCTACTGCTTGCAAACTCAAGAGATTTGAGTTTGCAAGCAGTGAGTGAGTTTGTTATTTTTTATTTTGGTATTCTCTTCTATCAGATGCATTAATTATCCAGGAAACTTAGATATACTTTTAAATACAGTAAGTACATGAAATATAACAATAGCGAATTAAAGAATAGAGGTCCATGTTCCTGGGAACTTACATTCTACTTGCTATGCTTATTATTCTTGGTCCTTTCCTTTATGAAATAATAGCTCTCTCTAGTTGGCCTCATTCTCACTTGATCCCTAAATATTCAGGCTATGGTTAACATTTTGGTCTCTGCCTCCGCATTGGAAGATGAATCATATAGTGGTATTCCTGTAACATTCTTTGCACGTGGTTAAAGTAGGAATCCTCCACCCCCTAATACCTTCATTCATTATCTGATAACTCTAAGCACTTCATCAGTTTTGCTTCCTTCCTTCTATTTAGAGATATCATTTTAGTGTATTGAATCTTATTTTGGATCTGTTGCAATGAACAGTTTATCAAGCATATTCTGATGCTCATGTTGAAAATGGATAACTTCTCAGGTCCATCGTAATAGTCCATCTTTTATAACATTAAGGGCCCTATTAAATTCTCCCTCGTAGTTCTCTCGGTGCTCGCAAAAGGCAGTTTTCCTGCTGTTTGCGAGAACCGAATCTCTCGCAGCCTGCTTTACGATATGACTGCGAGAAAATGGCCGAGAATAGGCTCCGAGAGAGCTACGTAGCCTTAAATCTATGCACGAGTCTCGCATATCGTAAGAATCCCTACGTGGACAAAAAGTCCACGCAAGGGATCCGAAAGCCTCTACGTGCTGCCTCGGAATAGCCCGAGACAGCAGTGTGAGGCTCCCCCCTGCACCCTATACACATCCCCATGCTGCAGGGGTCTCTATCGGGACCCCTGCAGCACCCCCACATTAACCCCTTGCAGCGGGGGTCCCCGATCTGCATAGATCAGGCCCCCCGCTGCATTTAAAACTTTTAAATTTCCCGCCGCGGCTCCTTAAAGGGACCGCGGCACACTATTACCCAATCCCGGCCGCGGCACTTAAAATTAACCCCCCTCTATGCTGGGGGTCCCCATCGGGACCCCCGAAGTGTCCCTACATTAACCCCTTGCAGCGGGGGTCCCCGATCTGCATAGATCAGGCCCCCCGCTGCATTTAAAACTTTTAAATTCCCCGCCGCGGCTCCTTAAAGGGACCGCGGCACACTATTACCTAATCCCGGCCGCGGCACTTAAAATTAACCCCCCTCTATGCTGGGGGTCCCCATCGGGACCCCCGAAGTGTCCCCACATAAACCCCCTGCAGCGGGGGGCCCCGATCGGCACCGATCGTGACCCTGCTGCAATTCAATTTTAAATTTCCCGCCTCGCGGGTCCTCAAAGGACCGTAAAGGTCCTGAAAGGACTCGCACTAAAAATATTAACCCCAGGCAACTATAATTACCCCATTAACTCATGGTGGTCAATCCAGACCACCATAAGGCCTAAATTAACCCATTAACTCATGATGGTCAATCCAGACCACCATAAGGCTCTATTTAACCCATTAACTCATGGTGGTCAATCCAGACCACCATAAGGCTCTAATTAACCCATTAACTCATGGTGGTCAATCCAGACCACCATAAGGCCTAAATTAACCCATTAACTCATGGTGGTCAATCCAGACCACCATAAGGCTCTAATTAACCCATTAACTCATGGTGGTCAATCCAGACCACCATAAGGCCTAAATTAACCCATTAACTCATGGTGGTCAATCCAGACCACCATAAGGCTCTAATTAACCCATTAACTCATGGTGGTCAATCCAGACCACCATAAGGCCTAAATTAACCCATTAACTCATGGTGGTCAATCCAGACCACCATAAGGCTCTAATTAACCCATTAACTCATGGTGGTCAATCCAGACCACCATAAGGCCTAAATTAACCCATTAACTCATGGTGGTCAATCCAGACCACCATAAGGCTCTAATTAACCCATTAACTCATGGTGGTCAATCCAGACCACCATAAGGCCTAAATTACCCCATTAACTCATGGTGGTCAATCCAGACCACCATAAGGCTCTAATTAACCCATTAACTCATGGTGGTCAATCCAGACCACCATAAGGCCTAAATTAACCCATTAACTCATGGTGGTCAATCCAGACCACCATAAGGCTCTAATTAACCCATTAACTCATGGTGGTCAATCCAGACCACCATAAGGCCTAAATTAACCCATTAACTCATGGTGGTCAATCCAGACCACCATAAGGCTCTAATTAACCCATTAACTCATGATGGTCAATCCAGACCACCATAAGGCTCTATTTAACCCCATCAGTCCCATAAGGGTATATTATTACCATTATGGGCCTGTTACAACCCAACATTAACCACATAAGTGCCATGATGGTCCTCAAGGACCATCATGACACTAACTACAAACACTACACTATAACCCCCAATAAACCATTTAATCTAAACTAACCCCCCTCTACACTAATCTATTAACACTTACACTACCTACCTACACTACCTACCCCCTAATAAACCTTCCCACCACTCTAATTACAAAAAATAAAAAACCTACAGCACAGAAAACAAAAAACCTACAGTACAAAAAACAAAAAAACCTACAGTACAGAAAACAAAAAACAATTACAACCCCACCCCCCACTACAGAAAACAAAAAAATACATTACAACCCCACCCCCCACTACAGAAAATAAAAAAATTACACACCTGAAAAGGAAAGACAGATAAACACAATACAATACATACATATAATACATTACATACATTACATACAATACATGACATTACATATAATATATTAAATATAATATATTACATATAATATATTACATATAATACATTACATACATTACATACAATACATGACATTACATACATTACATATAATATATTAAATATAATATATTACATATAATATATTACATATAATATATTACATATAGTCCTAATCAAATACCCCCTATCTATCTAACATACAATCTATTTAATTTAAAATAAATCCTAACTATATCAAATACATCCCCCTATCTATCTAATATACAAAAAATCCTAACTACATACACAGACCATTATTCTAAAGTAAAATAAAATAATTACAGTCCTAACTACATACACAGACCCTAATTCTAAGCTAAAATCAATAAATTAAGACCACTTACCTTTAAGATGTTGCTTCAGATCACTAACCTATGGGTCAAACAAAAAATAAAAATTAGTACAAAACATTAACATCAAATAAATAAACATTCTATACATTCTAAATATTCAACTCACCTTTACAGCATGTCCAGTCACTGTTTAGCTCTTCCGGCGCGGCCCTGTTAAAAAAAAAAAACAATACATGAATACATGAATACAATATATAAACAATAAATAAAATACACAAATAAACATCTAAATATACATTTCACTTACCTACCCGCGATGTCCCCGGCCTTCTCTCCTTCAGCCCGGGCTGGGCCGCGGAACCATTCGCGCTCTAAAAAAAAAAAAGAAAAAAAACTAACGGAGGTCTGCACTGGCAGACCTCCCCGACGCTACTGAACCTCCCGGAGTCGTTTCCGGGAGGAAATTGGCATTGGCGGCTTGTGATTGGCTGAAAAAGCTGTCTATCAATTTCAGCCAATCAAAAGTCGTCAATGTGTGAGCCAATCAGGATGGGATACACCCCAATATCCCACCCTGATTGGCTTAAACACTTGTCTATCTTTCTGGGAACCAATCACAACGCTCAGATGCCTTCAGCCAATCACTATGGGATACACCCCCACGGAGTGATTGGTAGAAGACATCTGCGCATCCTGATTGGCTCCTACATTGACGACTTTTGATTGGCTGACAGCTTTTTCAGCCAATCACAAGCCGACAATGCCAATTTCCTCCCGGAAACGACTCCGGGAGGTTCAGTAGCGTCGGGGAGGTCTGCCAGTGCAGACCTCCGTTAGTTTTTTTTTTTTTTTTTAGAGCGCGGATGGTTCCGCGGCCCAGCCGGGGCTGAAGGAGAGAAGGCCGGGGACATCGCGGGGAGGTAAGTTAAATGTATATTTAGATGTTTATTTGTGTATTTTATTTATTGTTTATATATTGTATTCATGTATTCATGTATTGTGTTTTTTTTTTTAACAGGGCCGCGCCGGAAGAGCTAAACAGTGACTGGACATGCTGTAAAGGTGAGTTGAATATTTAGAATGTATAGAATGTTTATTTATTTGATGTTAATGTTTTGTACTAATTTTTATTTTTTGTTTGACCCATAGGTTAGTGATCTGAAGCAACATCTTAAAGGTAAGTGGTCTTAATTTATTGATTTTAGCTTAGAATTAGGGTCTGTGTATGTAGTTAGGATTTTTTGTATATTAGATAGATAGGGGGATGTATTTGATATAGTTAGGATTTATTTTAAATTAAATAGATTGTATGTTAGATAGATAGGGGGTATTTGATTAGGACTATATGTAATATATTATATGTAATATATTATATGTAATATATTATATGTAATACATTATATGTAATGTATGTAATGTCATGTATTGTATGTAATGTATGTAATGTATTATATGTAATATATTATATTTAATATATTATATGTAATATATTATATTTAATATATTATATTTAATGTATGTAATGTCATGTATTGTATGTAATGTATGTAATGTATTGTGTTTATCTGTCTTTCCTTTTCAGGTGTGTAATTTTTTTTATTTTCTGTAGTGGGGGGTGGGGTTGTAATGTATTTTTTTGTTTTCTGTAGTGGGTGGTGGGGTTGTAATTTTTATTTTTTCTGTACTGTAGGTTTTTTTGTTTTTTGTACTGTAGGTTTTTTGTTTTCTGTGCTGTAGGTTTATTGTTTTTTGTAATTAGAGTGTTGGGGAGGTTTATTAGGGGGTAGGTAGTGTAGGTAGGTAGTGTAAGTGTTAATAGATTAGTGTAGAGGGGGGTTAGTTTAGATTAAATGGTTTATTGGGGGTTATAGTGTAGTGTTTGTAGTTAGTGTCATGATGGTTCTTGAGGACCATCATGGCACTTATGTGGTTAATGTTGGGTTGTAACAGGCCCATAATGGTAATAATATACCCTTATGGGACTGATGGGGTTAAATAGAGCCTTATGGTGGTCTGTATTGACCACCATGAGTTAATGGGTTAATTTAGGCCTTATGGTGGTCTGGATTGACCACCATGAGTTAATGGGTTAAATAGAGCCTTATGGTGGTCTGGATTGACCATCATGAGTTAATGGGTTAATTTAGGCCTTATGGTGGTCTGGATTGACCATCATGAGTTAATGGGTTAATTTAGGCCTTATGGTGGTCTGGATTGACCATCATGAGTTAATGGGTTAATTTAGGCCTTATGGTGGTCTGGATTGACCATCATGAGTTAATGGGTTAATTTAGGCCTTATGGTGGTCTGGATTGACCACCATGAGTTAATGGGTTAATTTAGGCCTTATGGTGGTCTGGATTGACCACCATGAGTTAATGGGTTAAATAGAGCCTTATGGTGGTCTGGATTGACCATCATGAGTTAATGGGTTAAATAGAGCCTTATGGTGGTCTGTATTGACCACCATGAGTTAATGGGTTAATTTAGGCCTTATGGTGGTCTGTATTGACCATCATGAGTTAATGGGGTAATTATAGTTGCCTGGGGTTAATATTTTTAGTGCGAGTCCTTTCAGGACCTTTACGGTCCTTTGAGGACCAGCGAGGCGGGAAATTTAAAATTGAATTGCAGCAGGGTCACGATCGGTGCCGATCGGGGCCCCCCGCAGCAGGGGGTTTATATGGGGACACTTCGGGGGTCCCGATGGGGACCCCCAGCATAGAGGGGGGTTAATTTTAAGTGCCGCGGCCGGGATTGGGTAATAGTGTGCCGCGGTCCCTTTAAGGAGCCGCGGCGGGGAATTTAAAAGTTTTAAATGCAGCGGGGGGCCTGATCTATGCAGATCGGGGCCCCCCCCTGCAATGGGTTTATGTGGGGACACTTCGGGGGTCCCGATGGGGACCCCCAGCATAGAGGGGGGTTAATTTTAAGTGCCGCGGCCGGGATTGGGTAATAGTGTGCCGCGGCCCCTTTAAGGAGCCGCGGCGGGGAATTTAAAAGTTTTAAATGCAGCGGGGGCCTGATCGGTGCCGATCGGGGACCCCCGCTGCAAGGGGTTAATGTGTGGGGGCTGCGGGGGTTCCTATGGACCCCTGCAGCAAGGTGTTCATGTGAGGACACTTCGGGGGTCCCGACAGGGACCCCCGCATTGAGGGGGGGTTCATTTTAGGTGCCTAGGGGGGGGTTTGGAGTACCCCCCACGGCAGGGCTTATGTGGGGGACTGCCGCGGAGGTCCCTTTTAGGACCCCCGCAGCACTTGATGAGGAGTGGGAGCCTGCGATATCATCTCGCAGGCTGTCACTCCTCATGTACATTTACGCAGTGTAGATACGTACGGGCCTGCTGCGTAGCTCATACGTTGCTCGCAGCAGGGCTAATTTAATAGCATTGTAAGTTAGAGAAACTTTGCAGTACGTAGGGCTTAAGTAGAAGCCTCTTATTTACGAGGCTGGAATTTAATAGGGCCCTTAAGTTGTAAGGATCAGTATAAACAACTTTTACAATTTGAAAAAGTTCAATATTATTATTATCGTTTATTTATAACGTGTTTATTTATAATTTATTTATAATTCTTAATTTATGTACAGCGCTACGGAATATGTTGGCGCGTTATAAATAAACGATAATAATAATAATTAATATTCCAGCATTGTACTAATTACTTTCTGAACAGGAAATGCAAAAATGTTTTTCCAGCATTTCTCATGTTAGTAGCTCTGCAATAGGTCTCCAGGGTACAAATAATAAACTATCTGAGCAACTTCAAATGTTTTATTAAACCATTGTGTCTCTTAAAATTGTATTTTTTGGTGCATTTCCTTCATAAATTAACACATAAACTCCAGTTCTGTATCGAAAAACTGAATTATTTTCTCTTAGATATATATGAAAGACATTATTCATCTTTGTAGCTAATAGTTGCTATGTGACATTTCTTCCTCCTTATTACACATTGTGAATGTATAGCTCTGCAACATATTGAATTCCAGTGGTCAACATTTGGCTTACTTTTTCGTACTTTACTACTTGGAGATCTTTACTTGCTCGACAGATACCCAGATGAAGATAGATAAAATATTTCTTGGGACAGACCATCACATATACCGTAAATGTATTTGGGTTCCAATAATCTTACCAGATTTGAAATACAAGCAGGTTTCTTTCAGGCAGAAATATATTCTAGGCCTTAAAAGAAAAGACATTTATATTGCTTATTTTTTTGTTTGTTATTAATTGACACAAATTCATGCTTTTTGCCTATTTGAGTGTTGTACCTCCATTTACAACTCTTGCTTCAGAATCTGTTCATTTGGACAAGTCTTTCAAACTATTTCCAGCCAGGCAAGATTTCAATCATTCATATTTATTAATAATAATAATAATAATAATAATAATAATAAATGTAATCTCTATGTGAGCCACATAGGCCACTGGCAAAATGTTATCTGCTTGCAAGTGGCCCACTGCATAAGATGTGTTTTTATATTATTGCCAGCATTGCATATTTTTAAATGTCTCAAAAAATGTATGATTTTCATGATATTGATCTAATTATATGAATATTTACATACTCCATGTATTGCTAAATCATATCCACCAAAGCTAAAACCATTGGCATGGAAGGAGGTGGCCACTATCTAAACTGGCTCAAAGTGTTCTCTTAACTTACTGACTTACATTTGTAGGTGTCATAATAATAATAATAATAATAATAATAATAATAATAATAAAGCAGGTACATAAATGCTTAGTCAAAGAAGATCTTACAAGTTGAAGTTGTGATTTCAATATAATATTCTTTTGAGGTGCTTTTCTGTTATCTCTTTCTTTTCATTTTCTGGGACAAATATGCAAATGTTATAGATTTATTGATTGTTAACAAATGTTGAGGGCACTTTATCCTAGAAACATGACAATCAATTAGATGTCATTTAGCTGATACACATTTAATTTTAATGAACTTTTCTTTATCTTTTTTCCCAGATGACATCAGAAATTAAAAAAACCAAAATGGTGGTCAGAACAAAAAGTGTATACCATGTTTTATATGTTGTTGTGTGAGAAATAACTGGGGTTTCCGTTACATATCTAATTAATGTAACTCTAACCATTATTTACTAGGTTGGGCCTCAAGAGTTTATTAGTGTCTTCACGTTAATCGCACAATTTTCCAGAGTTCACTAAGCAATTCTTTAAAGCTGAAAATCTAGAAGGAGTTTCTAACTTGATGACTAAATTCTCTGTTGGAAGGGGTGCTGAATCCAGGGGTGTAGGACCCAGAATAATTCTGGGGGGATACAGTTCATTGTATACTCAGGCTGTAAAATAGCTTATATATACATACATGCAAACATAGAAAAATCTGGGGGGATTTGTCCCCACAACATCCCCCCCAGTTCCTACACCCATGGCCTAATCCTGTACAAATTCTGAAAAATGCTCTATATATATATATGTATATATGTATGTATGTTCAAGTTAAATAAACAATGGAATGATCTAAAACAGCAACTCCTGGCAGTGTTGAAAGTAAATGCATTAACATTCTCATGATATAGTATTACTGATAAGATTATTTTTTTTTACTGATTGAGAAAACATTTTTTAAACATTGTGTCAAGCATGTGTTGCACTATTATTATGTATCTGTGATATGTACAGCAGTGATGCATTATTGGTTAATCACAGAAAGGTTTAGACAAAATACATACATGTCTTCTTAATAGTGCAGTTTTTTTAATTATGATACTGCTTTTTTGGTGTGAATTTATGTTTATGTAAGAATGTTAACTGAAAAATATCAAATCAAGTTTTATTATACATTTGGAAATGCTACACCTTGTACAACTATGGTGAAGCAACATTAAGGAAATAATAATTTGATTAACTTAATCGTCGTACTCAACCATCTGTGTATTGACATGACTTACTAAATCTACGTAATTAGCTGCTTGTCACCAAAGATATACAGTAACCGTGCTTTAAGCGATATGACAGATCAACTCAATATTGTGTCCCACTTTAGTTTTTGTCCAGATATTGCATTCATCCCATAATATTTTAGTTTCCATAAAGTCTATGTTTTACAATTTTAGGTACATCTTTTGAATTCATAATATATGAAAACATTAATTTAAAAGCTCTTGAAGACTAGTTAATGATTTCACTCTAGGTATTTTAAATTTGCCACTGCTGTCATTTGAGTTTCAAAATTATGTATAATAGCCATGCAGATTTTAAAATAGCCAAGGTATTTAAAACAGCTGAGAACAAAGAAAACCAGGACCGGTTTACTTTAAGAAACCAGCTTCTCATTTCTACAGTTTCCTAAGCAGATGAAAAGGATAGTTTTTCATTGCTCAATTTATGGAAGACTTAAGATGAAAAACTGACTAGCTACTATTTTTGTGTATTTATTTATCATGGCATTCTGATTTAAATTATGAACTAATATAGTACTTAATAACTTTAATTGTTAAATAAAATGACTTTAATTATATATAATATAATGTTCATGGTTTTGTTTGTCACTCATACATTGCATTATGTTACATCTTTTATGTACAGCTTCACCCACTTCATGTTTTCTCTCTATTGCATTAAATCATATTGTTGCTCAGAAGTAAAGTGTGTTGTTTTGTTGCATGTTGTAATAAATTCTCTCATTTAATTTTTCTATTTCTTCTCACACAGTCTGACAGCCAGATATGCAACTCAGTCTAAACACAGTGGGATTGCAACCAGTCAAAAAAAGACTACTAGGTCAGTTGACAACTCTAATTTATTGTGTGCTAGTGATACACAACGTAAGCCATTAAAACTGGTGTCCTATACTGTAGACATAACCAGACATTAGGCAATTCATAATACTTTCAGAAACATTTACAGTCTTCAGCTAAGCTGCCAGACGGCCGAACTTCATCATAAGAGTTCATAAGACAACCAATGTGATTCAGAGTCAGATGTGTAAAATGTATACAAAATATTACATCTGTATAATGTAACATCAAAGAGACAATTATTTAAGATAAACATTATAAAAGTTTTATTTATACTGCTGAATTCATGTGGAAATCTGTAATTATTTTGGATTATTAGAACCCCAATAACACACTTGTTGGGTAAATAAATATTATTTTACAGGCGATGCCCAGATGTTTCGCGGTCTCTTCGCACTCATTCATAACTAGTTTATTGGAAACCATTTCCAAAGCTGAAACATTAGTTCAGTACAAATAAGTGAATACTTATTAAGTTTGCAAGGGGGTCAGTCACATTAGACTTATTAAAGTCCTGGCCAAAATACAGAAAATATACCCAAGTGTAAATTTTCATATATAACGCTTCAAATGTGTCCAGTGGATGTTCAAATGTATTATGAACTGATATATTTAATATTTACTGTACATTGAGACATTTGCAGTGCCCATACTACATATTAATTAATATCTATGAACATTCCTTGCTCGATAAATTATTGAACTTATTGAATGTTGCTACAAAAACAAGACATATAATTCGGCGTTATATTTCTTACCTTACTTTTTATCTTATATAAAAATATCAACTGGATCCTTATTGAAATTAAAATGACTGATCGTATACAAAAAGAAGAAATGAATGAGAAAGTTGCTCTACTATTTTATTTTCAGTTGTTTAAATTATTGGACATTCTACTTGGAAGAGTTCCAAAGCTAATTGCGTTAATATTGATATAACAAACAAATGTATGACTAATTAAAAAGATCCCACCTATTAAAAGGCATCCATCATTATTTCAATTCTGCTTCATTAATTCTGTCTTATCATTGCTATGCATTAGTTTAAATACATAATACCATGAAAAACCAATCTTGCCTTCATATGTCAGTCTATGTTTACACACATCATAAAAAATATCTGTTACTTTTACTTAAATTTGTATTGTGACCGTTGTGGTATAAGCAATTTATTGTAGTTAAGTGAAATGATGAATATATTATTTATTGATTTACTAACATAAGGAATTACAAGGATGTCCTAAAATCTAGATTGAAATTTGTGTATATAACATCTTTGGATTTAAGAAGCAACCATGTTTTCCATTGTGCATAATTTAAATAATCTACTTTATACGGAGTCAATGACACAGTATCAACGAACAAGGAGAAAACGGTATTCCTATATCAAGACCTTTTAACTTTTTCGTTCAAGACTTTCCATAAATAATTTTTTTATGAGAACTAATGCGCTTTACATACTAAGTAGCACTGCAATCTGTACTTTTAAAGCAATATATATATACATATATATATATATATATATATATATATATATATATATATATATATATATATAGTAATAGGCTATTCAAAACACATTATCAGACTAAACAACAATTTGCCCTTTGATCCATAGGAATTTGTGCTTGTTTACATGAAAATTGGGAAATTGGGTGGCATTCATTTTATGTTCTGATGTTTAGCATTACCTGTTTTCCCCCAGAAGAATTAGAGTTGAGGTTTTACTTGAAAAATAACTTCTTTGAATACAGTTATCAGTGTAATTACACACTTAGGTCAGACTGGTCTCTGTAGAACCATTGATATTTAGTGTAAGTCAATATTTGTCATGCAGAATAAATTATAGAATACTTTATAAGGTCATTGAGAAATTTACAATTTGATACAAATGAAAAACATGATTAATTAGAGGACAGTCTCTGCAATCTGATTTCTGGTGAATCAGATGAATATTTAATTTATTCACAACTAAAATAACTTAAGTTTATCCTTTTGATATGAAACTCATGATATATTTTTGGATGTACTTGTAATAGTATGGTCCTGGTATTGATCTTTCTCGATGACACATATTAGAGTAATTTTCTGTCGCTAGTATATAAAATTATTTGGCATTTCAGTATATATCTTTTCAGTGGATTAACAGAGTTTCTTAATATAGAAGTTTTTGATAAGTAACTTCTCTCTTTTTCAAGTATTAAACGGTCAGCTAAAAAAGATAGTCTAAACTAATGATAATTTGTCATTGTTGTTCTTAAGTCATGACCCTATGGACCCCAGTGTGCCTTCAATCTTTCCCAGCATCACAGTCTTCCCTAGGGAATACTGCCTTCTCATGATATGACCAAAATATTTGAGTTTCAGCCTCATGACCATATCTTCCAGTGAACAGTGTGCCTTGATTTACTGAAGTACCGTTTTATTACATCTTCATTCAGTACTAGTGACTCTAAGCAGTTTTCACCGACACCACAATTCAAAGATTCCAATTCTACAGCTCTCACATCCGTATGTTACTACTGGGAATACCATACGGACTATACAGACCTTTGTTGATAGGGTAATATTTTTACTTTTTGCTAGCTTGTCCAAGTTTGTCATAGCTTTCCTCCCCAGTAGCAAACATCTTTAATTTCAAGGCTACAGTCAATAACTGAAGAGATCTTGAATCCCAGAATACAATCTGTTACTGCCTCTACTTCTTCCCTGTCTATTTCCCAGCAGACCAGCTTTTGCACTTTCTTGTTTTATCTTCATAAATAGGTCATTTAGTTCCTCAATCAAAGTAGTCTCATCAGCCTATCTGAGATTGTTGATATTTCTTACAGCAATATAGTACAGCCTCAAGCATGATGCACTCTGCATACAAGTTGAATAAATATGGTGACAATATACAAACTTGTTACACACCTTTTCCGATCTTCAACCATTCTCTTGTTCCATGTTTGGTCCTGCCCATTTCTTTTTGATCTACATACAAATTCCTCAGTAGGTTGTACTCAGGACGTGGATGATCTGGTACTACCATCTTTTTAAGAACTTGCCACATTTCGGTGTGATTCACAAAAGCTTTAGAATAGTCTATGAAGCAGAAGTAAAGGTTTTTCTGGAACTCCCTTGCTTTTACTATTATCAATCGAACATCTGGCAGTTCCCAGTCCATATATTGTTGGAGTCAAGCTTGTAGGACCTTAAGCATGATCTTGCTGGCTTTTGAAATTAGTACAATTGTTACATTATTGGAGCACTCGTTGGCACTGCCTTTTTGTCATAATACCTCAGGTAGCTTTGAGAATTTTCATATCTCTCAAGCTAGAAGTATCCTGTAACTGTATAATATTTAGACAAGCTTTCATGGTAAAATCTGTAATGTTCAATTTTTCATAAATGGAAACTTTCCACGCATAGATCGAGAAATGATACCCCCATTGATGAAACCCATATGTTTAGAAATGAGTGTTAAAAGAACATTGTAGTCCAAAATGTTCACTGATGAATGTAAAAGAGCAAGTTTTTTTGTGTGTAAAATAAATTATATTGGTTCAAGCAAATTAACAAGAAATCATGATAAAACTAGATTAAAAACAACTGGCCTTATTCAGTTGTTCAAATCGCAATTATATGAGCCCATAATGGAGCCCGTAAATATTACTGATATTCGCTTGGTTACTTTTAGCTACTCACATTACATTTGTGAGTTACAGGCTCGAAAGGTTGTCAAAAACGGAACTCCGTCCTATCTCCTCCTTTGATTTTCAAGCCCGTAAATGTTACCGGGGCTAAAGACGCAAATTCAATATTCAATTTTAACAATTCAACAAGCCCGCAATTGTCTTCAAAGCCGTAAATGGCAAATGTATCAAAAAATGATACGAGTATTAGATAGAACTCACAAGTAGGTTAAACACCTGGTTGTAACAATGCAATAGTAAATAAACACACATTACTGTACTTAAAAATAATGGGAAAGCAATGAAAGGCATCAGGATTAATTGCCCAACTGTCTCAAGCTCTCAATAAAAAATGATTTCTTTTTCGGTTTATTTCATTGTTATATCGATCCCGGGAATCAAGGAGTTAATACATATCATGGAACCTGCATGGACTAGAACAGTTGCTTTATTGATTTCTACATTTCTGGATTGCCAGTCCGATTGCACATTGGACTTCTAAACACTAATTGATTGTAGTTTAAACTCCATGTTTTACTGATGTCATGATGACGGTCTCATTTACTATTGGCTCTGTCTAAATTATGACTTACGGGCTTCCTTAATTGATCATGATCATGCCCTGAAATGCTACGTACGAGTTCATGGTTTGTGTTTTGGGTCTGTGAGCATGTAATTACGGATTAGTGACAACTGAATATGTCTACATGTTTAGAAAATATTTGACGCGCAGCCAAAAGTTAATTTTGAAGGTAATTACAGTCTTGCATTTGCATGGGGCCCAATGTATTTGTTTAATATTTGTCTTATCAGTAAATTGAGAGTGCAAATAGGAACTTGGGGGGAGCCTGCTAATTGTGTTTTGTTATCTGATTTCTATTCAAGTGAATAGAAATGTAAGCAAAAAGGGGTTACTGAAGGCCTGCAATGTGGGGGGGGGGGGAGACTCCGAACAGCTTCAGAGTTACAGGCTTCAAAAAAATTACGGGTTTAACGGCCGGCATTTTTTTTAAACCCATAACTTAGAAGCTCATTGGAGGCCGCCAAAAGATGCCAATTGATTACAAAATTAGCTTACAACCTCACGCACAGCACGGGGGAGAGGCAGGGAGCCTGTAAGTGAGGTTGAACGCTAATTTGCTTTGTAATTGGTGTTTTTGAACAGTCTCAGGACGGCTAGGTGAGAAAAAAAATGGCGGCTGTAAACATGTAATTTTGTTTCAAGCCCGTAAATCGGAAGCCCATTTCAGGCTTTGGGAAAATTATAAATTTCTCTAGCCCGCAAATGTTTTCACACCCGTTAAAAGAAACAGGAGCACAGAGGAGGGAGAGGGGGGGAAAACACAGGGGAGGGAGAGGGGGGAGATGGTGGAAAGAGATACAGGGGAGTGAGTGGGGGAAGAGAGACAGGGGTGAGAGGGGGGGAAGAGACACAGGGGTGTGAGGGGGGAAGAGACATATGGGAGGGAGATAAGGGGAAAAAAGGGGAGGGAGAGAGGGAGAAGAGACATAGGGGAGAGAGTGTGGAGAGGCTTGCAACGAGCGCCGAAGGCACTCATTATTGAGATCACAATGAGCACCAAAGGCGCTCATCGCTGGGCTCGGGATAAGTGCAGAAGACCCTCATTGCGAGGCCTGAAAGTTGCGGGTTGGCCGGCGCCTGCAATGAGCGGTGAAGTAGAGTAGGCCCATAAAGTGGGGGGAAGGGAGAGGCTCACATTGTGTAGCAAAAAGCATTGCCAGTCAGCATTGCAAGTTGCTAGTTTTCTTATAAATTTCATCAGTATTTTTTTTATTTAAAAATGACCCACATTAAAACCATTGCAAAAATGCTTAAAATTAAGAAAAAGGCTTCAAGACATTATTTTCAATGATTATGCAATGTCTTCTGGAATAGTAGCTGAGATATGAGATTCATACTTTAAGCTGAGGTCATTGGCATCACTAGACCACTGACTGGCATACATTTTACTTAAAATATGATCTAATATAAACTAGGTAGATGCTTAAGGGCATTTCACGACAAGGAAAGTCTATCTGTCCAGTGATGCAATATGTCCCCCCTTGTCTTCAATTCTGCAAGCCTGATTACCAAAATGTAAATGTTTTTGTGAAACAAGCACTATGCACATTTGATATTAAGCTCAAAAACAGGGCCCACTATTCTTTGTAAGGTGTTAATTTTATTTTTGCCATCTAATTTAACCCCTGTATAGCACTACAGAATATGTTGGCACGTTACTATATTATTATTATCTTTATGTGTATGTTTTTAGGGTCACAGTTCTACGGGTGACATGGAGAAAGTAACTGCCAGACTTCTGAGTTGTAGCTGTACTGTAGTGACACATTTAGTAGAAGAATTGCCTATTATTACACTTCTGTGCATACAACAACCGCTCAGTGATACTGCAACAAATGTAATTCTGTTATACACCAATTGCTGTACTTGACATTTCAATCCCGTCATTACACTACCCATTGGACTAATATCATGTGTTTTGAGAGTTCTACTGAGTTGATGTAATGTGTTTCAAATGTCAGAACAATAAAAATCATAAGTGGTTGAAATGTCATCAGAAAATATGATCTATATTTGAAATGCACAGTTATGTTTATTAATTTTGTTAAATACCATCTGCAATGGCTGATGCAGCTAACTTCAAGGGTCCATCACTCCTGCAAGAGAGAAAACATTGATACAGGGCAGTAAAAAGCAAAAGTAGCTGTTCTTGCGGTGGTAAAAAAAAAGCAAATTGATAATAAGTGAAATAACATAAAGTTTATTTTATAACTAGCGACTTGCCCGTCAAAAATGAGGCAGGTAATGCTGTTTGCCACAGACAGTAAGTGTTTTGGTCGTATGAGATCCTTTGGCGCTCATTGCGAGCCTCGGGGTTGTTGTATTTTTTGTTATCAGAGGCGCTTTTGCTGTCATTGTAAGGTCCGCGCTGATCTCCTTTTTGCGCTTATTGCAAGTCTCTCCCCTGGTGTAGGTTGTGTCCTATGAGCACCGCTGGCGCTCCTTGTAAGGCGTGCGGTGAAGTGCTTTGTGGTTTATTGCAATACTGTGGTGTGTTTTTTTTGTGTATATGTATTTTTTCTTCATTAATAATTAATTAATTAAATAATAAATTAATATACTTTACCTATTTGTAATTAATATATGCAGCAACCAATATGCTGAAGAGCTAACAATCTGTTTTGATGTTCCTGCAGCATACAATATAGGTTTGCACTGTTGTTGAGCTGAGGTGTAAGTGTCAGCAATGTGTGTAGTGTAAATAGGCTGTGTGCGTGACGGGAAACCGTTAGTGTAGCTGTGTACTTCCGCATTCTATAATGTAGTGTTGTAAAATGGTGGCGATTGTGTATGTGGTACGTGGGTGTGGATGATTTTGCTTCCTTACTAATAGTGTATGTTGTACGTTGTACGGGTTTTTGTTAAAGTTGTATGTGTTTGGCGGTGTTTTGCGGTTTTAGGGGTCGTGTAGCCTTGTTTTTGTTTCTTGGTGGCCATTTTTTCTCTTGCTTAGGGGATTTTCGAGTATCTAAACTCAGTAAATTGGACTTAAATTGAGGTGTAAACTCACTTACAGACGTCCTGGGGGTCCCCCCTTGCTGTGGGTAAGGTTTTTATTTTCATTTTTTGTGTATTTAGTGTTTTTTTTATGTTTTCCGCTGTGCGCAGTTCGGCCCTTAAGGTCGTATTTTTTCGAGTTCGTAATTTTTTTTTCTAAGACCCGCGGCTCGTATTTTTTTGTGTAAGTCTGTATTTAGTCATTGCGTGTTAGAGATTTTTTTTTTCAAAGTCCCGCTTCTGTGGGTGTTTGTAACTTCTTGTGAGGCGCCATAGATCCTCCACCTCCTTGAATGTGGCCCCGCTCAAACCTTCGGCTCATTGCAGCTGACCTTGGAGCCTCCACCTTCCGCAAATAAGGCACCAGGCTTCGGGA
Source organism: Discoglossus pictus (assembly GCA_027410445.1). NCBI lineage: Eukaryota > Metazoa > Chordata > Amphibia > Anura > Alytidae > Discoglossus > Discoglossus pictus. Next base: position 322,981,345 of record CM050167.1, read on the forward strand.
GGGTCCGCATTTGCGGCCCGAACTGCGTCTCTCACTTCGACTATTCTATGTGATTACTAATAAAATTTCCATAACATTTTACAAAAGTGATACAGTGAACATTAAACTTGAGACAAATGTAGAACATATAAATTGTGTTGAGGGCCTACCCAGATCTCCCTGTAGAGAGTAGGGAATAAGAAGGTGGTGGGCAATGCTTTAGAGCTTTGTTGGTTATGGACTTGCAGAGCAGCATGTGATCAAAGAAAAGTGAAGCAGAGACTTTCCTGAGCAGTAAATGGTGGTAGGTGGTAAGGCCAACAATGATGGGGTAGAATATTCAGTAGTCAATATGGGATACGATGAGAGATGGAATTTGAGTTTTACTTATGGTGTATTTAATAACCTAGCACATTCTGGAGATGTCTTGTTGGTAAAAGATTAGAGTATAATTGAGAATGATATGTGAATAAAAGTTATATCAGTAAAATCTCAAAGCAGTATATCTCGGCTATCGACCAGGTTGTTTAGACCAGGTTGTTGAGAGGTGTTATAAGTAATGAGAATTAATCTTCAGTTCTTGATATTGAACTTTAGGTATCAGGATGGAATATTTCTGATGAATTATTGCTCCCCATTGAGACACAGTCTTGCACTTTTTTTTTTTTTTTTTATTATAAATATTTTATTGTTTTTTACATGTAAAATAAACAAAATACAGAATACAAAAGTACATACAAAAACACTAACATAACAATCAAAACAATTCACACTACACACGTGTGAAATAATTTCAAGAACAGCGTTGGCGCTATCAAAATTTGGACCCGGCTATAATGGCCCTCCACCATATCTTAATATAATTATTGCATGCTATTTCCACCGTTTTACAAAAGAAAAGCAACAAAGAGAGGGGAATCTAGTTTAAATATCCTTCCTATCTAGGCTTCCCTTCTAGACACCTCCTGGGAGGCTTCACCCTAGCACAATAATAAGGATAGGAAGGCGAGGGCTTCCATCTCAATTTGGTCCGTTGCTCCAACAGGAAAAGCAAAAAAGCAACCCATTATGATCTACAATAAGTTCCCCAGGGCATCATACCAAAATTGCCAACTACTATTCTGGGATTTAAACTAAAACTTAACACACTACCAATCACACTCCTACCATTCATAAATCGGGTTCCTAGAATGGAGTTGGGAGGTTAGGAGGGGGGAGCAAGTGGGTGGGCCCAAGAATCATGGTCAAACTGTCCAAGGTCAGAGCGAAGGCCTGAGTAATTACTTAGTTAGGACCATGTTTATTCCATAATGCCCAGGCTAGGTTGTTTTTTTTTATAACGCCCAATTCAGAGAAGTTTGTTTCTAAACTACAATTTTTATCCACTTTCATTTTGACCTCATTCCAGGAAGGTACATCTTTTTGCTTCCACTTTAATGCTATCAGTGATTTTGCTGCCATCAAAACCTGCAGTAAAAGGGCTTTAACTTTTAGGGGCAATGGAGGAAAAATATGAAGTAAAATTATTTCTGGGAGTGGAGTCAATTCTACTTCACATATTTTAGTCAACAGAATTTATATATAATTGGGCATTGCCACCAAATATGCAATGAAGACCCTATATGACCACAATTGCGCCAACAAAATTTCTCCTGGTTTAAACCACTGAACATTGCTATCTTAACCGGCGTGTAATGCCACTTATTGCATATTTTAAAGTGAAGTTCTCTGAAAACAGGGTTTTTAACAAATCTATCTGTGATTGCAAATGAGCTATACCACTCATCAATCGTCCAACTATGATCCAAGTCATCTTCCCAGTCATGCATACATTTTGATTTTGACTCCATTTGTGGCTTTTTAATAATTTCATAACATTTTGAGATGAGATGCGTTTTAGATTTGACCATAATCAATTTCTCAAATTGGGTTAAGTCTCTCAATGATGTCAAATAAAACTCTGACTTCTTCAGAGCCTTTCCCAGCGTAAGAAAATCTAACCAAGAAATGTTTAAATGGGGGGCTTTTACTTTAATGTTCTCCATCGAGAATATTTCTCCGCGAAACAGGTCAGACAGCAGGTTAACCCCTGCTTTAGCTATCTTCTTTAGAATGAGGGAATCAATATGTGAGGCTAGATCCAATAATGGCGTGATAGGCGAGGGGAATGGGATCAGTTCATATTTAGCATTCAATTTATTCCATATCTTTACCTTTTCTCTAACCATAGCTTCGCCACTCTCTATAGATTTAAGAATAATCTTTTTTTGAAATAACAGCATTTTTATAGTGTTTGAGCCCATTAGCTCTTGTTCAATTTGTACCCAGTTCTTAACAGTTGTAGGTTCTAACCAGTCCAGCATATTTGCTACTATAATAGCTTCCTGATACTCTTTAAGTAAAGGGTAGGCCATGCCCCCATGTCTAAATTTCCATCCCATTCTTGATTTTTTTATTCTTATTTTTTTCCCTTTATGGATGAAGTTATCGATTTTATTTTGTAGTTGATTTAACAAATATATAGGGATACGGCAGGGAATATTACGTAAAATATAAGTTATTTTTGGTAAAATTACCATTTTTATGGCGATAATTCTGCCTGACCAGGATAAGTTCAGCCCTGACCAGGTATTGATTTTCGCTGTAACATTGTTGAGCACTTTTTTATAATTAGTTATTATTGTCTGCTTCAAGTTTGTTTCCAGTGTTATTCCCAGGTGTTTCAAAGAGTTTTGCCATAAAAGAGGAAATTGAAGCTTTAATTTAAATAGTAATTCCCTAGGAGTATTAATCGAAATGGCTACTGTTTTGCTAATATTTAACTTAAAATTAGAAATTTTGCTGTACTCGTCAATCACTTGTAACAAGCTATCAAGAGAGACCATCGGGTCTTCCAATGTTACAAATAAGTCATCCGCAAAAGCTGATAGTTTATGTTCTACAGAGCCCACCTTTATCCCTTGCACTTTTTGATTGTTAGGCTAGATCATATTGGTCTATATATATATATATATATATATATATATATATATATATATATATGAATAGGTGTACATAAAAAGAAGAAAAATAATCAACCCTAGATATGCGGATGATACTAATCCGATGAATGAACGTGAGGAGGAACTAAAGGACCTTTTGAAGAGGGTGAAAGAAGAGAGTGGAAAAGCTGGCCTGTTGCTTAACGTTAAAGATGAAGATCATGGCAAGCGTCAATCTCAGTTCCTGGCACATAGATGGGGAAGAAGTGGAGGCAGTGAGAGATTTTATTTTCCTGTAATCCAAGATCTCTTTAGATGGTAACTTGAGCCATGAAATTAAAAGATGTCTGCTTCTGGGTAAGAAAGCTATGACAAGCTTGGACAAGCTAGTAAAAATATTACACTATCAACAAAGGTCTGCTTAGTTAGAACTATGGTATTCCTAGTAGTAACTTATGGATGTGAGAGCTGGATCATAGAGTAGTCTGAGCGCCATAGAAATTATGCCTTTGAATTGTGGGGTTGGTAAAAACTGCTTTGGAGGGCAAGAACATCGAATTAATTTGTACTTCAGGAAATCAAGGCACACTATTCACTGGAAGTTATGATCATGAGGCTAAAGCTTAAATATTTTGTTCATATCATGAGAAGACAGGATTCCCTAGAGAAGACTGGTAGAGATTGAAGGCACAAAAAGAAGGGGACGATAGATGAGGTAATTAAATCAATGAACATGAGCTTAATGGAGCGCAGAGGGGCAGTGGTTAACAAATATGCCTGGCGTGCTCTGGTCCGTAGGGTCACAGAGAGGTGGACATGACTGAACATTTAAACAATATCATCATAAAAAGAATGCCCATATGCTTCAGTGGACAGGCTTTATAGGTAAAACTGGTAACAAGTATTTCCAGAGCATTGTGATCTGACTTTGGTGGCAAATCCAATATTCATAAGTCCACAGTCTAAGCTGATGAAGCAGATGTATCCCAATCCAAACTACCCCTTACCTCTATTAATATACATCCTGTCTGTCTTGGATGGCTTCCTACTTAAAAGTTTTCACAGGTGAAACACTTTTAAAGTTTCATGTGCACTTGAGGCCTCTCTAATTTATGAAAACAGACTAAGAATACATCCAAATATTTACTTGGACTTCATAATATGGTAAAAAAATTGAAAAAAAAAGCATAGTAAATAGAGGGGATATAGAAGACTTCTGGCATTTCAGATGCTTTTCTCAAAGTTTGTTTCATTCCAATTATAAAATTGTTCCAAATGTTTCCTGTTATTACAGGAGCTTTTGCTCGGTTTCTTCAGAAAAACTATTCTTCTACAGAACAACATTTGTTTTTGGACAAAACATCATTATTTTTCTTATATATGGAGGTTCCCATAATGTATCTACCCTTCCAGAATTCTAGCTAGAAATTAAAGTTTAATATTAACTATGGCAATGACCCACAAGTTTGCACAATTGATTGAAATTGACCTGAACATATACATGTGGTCAATCATTAAACTGAACTAATAAATAGCAGAGCAGACAGCGAAAATAGTATTACACCGCTGGAAGACCTGAAACCGGTAAAAACGATCTTGAAATACTGATATGATCAACTCTTTGTGATATTTAATATTAGATGTGTTTTAGAATATTCCAATTATTACTGTATTTTTAATCGAACAATTTAGTCATTGTAAATGAAAGCATTGTAGCAGCAATAATATAAATCCATGTGCAAAATATTTTTATGAGATATACACACCTTAATGTATATTTACTGAAAATGTTACATTTTTTTTATCATTAATTACTTTTATTTACTTGTACATGTATACTTTAACATGACCCACAATTTAATGAATGCACAAAAGTCCCCAGTACCAATAAACTTATATATATATATATATATATATATATATATTGTGGCAAACATGATATAGCTTCCTGTGTGATCATATAAACTAGGTAGATGCTTCAATATGTCGTCCCTTCTGCATGCCTGTCTACCAAAATTGATGCGTACATGTGAATATTATAGTTAGTTTTTTCGTTTTTAGCGGCACAGTTCTATGGATGACATTATTTGCCTAATGGAGCCAGAGATCTGAGTTGTGTATATGTATGTATGTATGGATATATATATATATATATATATATATATATAAAATGATGATGACGATGATGAAAACTAAACCAAACTTGAGCCTGGAAGACAATCTTTGTAACTCTTATAACCTGTTACTGTGCATATTAAGTTTCCTGCTAATTTTTCATTTTAAAATCCTTAAATGTGCTGTCAGAACTGGCTTCATTATTGATGAATATGAGAAGACCATGATCAAACACTGGATATTTGCAGATGTTTAAGTGGAGGACAGTCCGCTAACATAAATTAGGACAGTTTAAGGTATTAAGCACAATTATCTATTAGTTTTCACTTTGTAATGTTCATGGTGTTTTATATTACTTGGATTTTCTGTTATGCCAGACGTTTCCCACTGCTCCTTTGGATGATGTCAGGGATTTGGGAGCTTGTCTCTAATTTGTGGTTGGTAGCAGAGTGTCGGTGCAGGTCAGGGCTCCTGTGGTGTAGATATCTTTAGTGGCTGATGATGGTGTTTTGTTTGGATCTCTCTCACATTATGTTCTGATTTGTTTTCCACATCTTGATCCATGACAGTAATTACAAAACACACAGTGGGGAGAGGAGTTTTTCTGCTTCCATCCTCTTCCACTTGACTCCAGTATAAGTCTGCCAAAATAATATAATGTATGACTACATATGACTCTACTGCTGAAGATGCAGAGTTGCTGACATTGCAAATTCTAGTACAGTGGGTTTTAAACCATCCTTGAAGATTGTAACAGGGCAGCTTACTACATTAGGTATTATTAGAAGATGTGATCATCTATTTGTCCAAGCAAAGGACTAAAGGACCACTATAGCTTAGAAAAAAGTGCACACTTATGAAGTAACAAAGTAACTGCACTATAAGTGATAAGCATAAATTGTTTTTAGAGAAATTATACATTTTTGCAAATTCTGCTTTATATAGAAAGTTTTGTTTGGCTTTTTGTTTGGCTTCTGTATGTTTTATTACACTGAATCTTGAGGTTTTGTGCACTTAAAATATATTGCCTGGAGTAAAAAATTTAAAGGCACGAGATTTTTTATATAAAGGTATCATCATGAAATTATCCTGTACTTAAAGGGCAAGTTCCTCCTGTGATAATTACATTCATAGTCCTTCAGAGGGTTACATCACCTAACATACATTTTATAGCAGTAAAAGCCATTGTATATTTGACAAGTGATACCTCCCATATGGAGCAAATAGTGTTTAGGTGAAACTTTACATTTAAGAAGTAATCATACTGAAAATGAACTTAATGATTTAATTCTATAGTACATCACCTCAAATACAAAAATCCTAACGTTATATCAGCCAAAAAGTGCAATAATTGAAATAGTCCACCATGCTGAAAATATTGTATATATATTGACTGCTGACACTAATGTTGTGCTGGAAAATGAGGCCTAGATTTCTTAAATGCATCTATTGTTGTTCAGCTAATCTGTTTTAATCAATTGTATATTAATTGCTAAAAGCCAATTATTTAGTTCCCTACCTGCTCCAGGGGTCTATATGCAAAAAAAAACAAAAAAACAGATAACGATAGCTGTCTATAGTGTTAATTAATATTGCAGCAAGTAAACTATTCAACCAAAGCAGATTGTGGTACATATAAACCAATACACTGAGTTATGTCCAGAGCAGCATTTTTACAGCGTTAATGTTACGTAAGAGTATATTATATTTACAGATAAACAAGCTAAAGAAATAACAATAGTAATTTGGGGATATACTAAATAATATCCCACTTCAGTGCTTCAGTCGTGACTGACTTTTGGTGAGATATTACCTGAACATATTACCTTACTATAATTACTTTTATAGGGTTAGATCACATTAGTACCATTAAACTTAGTGATGAATCTACTTTGTTATCTGATGTATTTGTCTAGCTTCACTGACTCACCTGCATTGCACGTAGAGGGGCAGTTGATAATGGTTAAAATTTAACAAATTTGCATCTCAGTGAGTAAGCAGTTTGGTTTTATACATAACCTCCAGCAGTTCAAAAAAAATCACTGCAGTTCAAAAGTTTATTTAGTAAGTATTAGCATGAATTTTGGATTCTCAATAAATAAAAATGGTTACCAAAAATGTTAAAACACCTATAAGAAACTACTGGTCATCATGTGACGTTATTGGCCATTAAGTCTATTTCCTATGAGCAAATCTAGCAGCAGTGTACCCATTGGGTTATATATGGTAATAGTACCATTGTGAAGCTTGTGACAATCTATACCCAATGTATCATTTTTTTTTGATGGTGGTTTTACCTGTTCTTGTGTACAGGTAAATGGACAATATTATGTAAATGGTTTTGAATGTATAAATGTTTTCATATTCAGATGAAATTTTAGGTTCCGGGGCTATTAATTGTTGTTATTATTTGAACTGATTTATTAGCAAATTCATGAAAGCTTTTTTTTTTACAATCTTACGGCAAGGTTCAGTTTACCTAGATACATTTATCACTAAGTGTAACTAAAGGAATCCAAATAGACTTTAGTGGACAGTTCTTATTGAATCTGTTTGATACCATTATGCAGAGTAATGTGACCTGCCTGGTATTTATGTTCTATGTTCTCCAAATTGTAATGGAGAGAGGGTTACTGATTAATAAACTGTAGGTCAAAGCATTTGTTGGATTCCTTTTATGTTATTCAAACTTACACAGTCAATTAGGCATGGCATTTCAGTAATAATCTTGTTTAACTTAACATTTTATCTAATTATCACCTCAGTTTATTAGCTTTTCTATTTGCACAACACAGTAACATTTGCATTCTCTTGCCCCGTCTCTTATTACAACACTCCTTGCAGCCCTTGGCATCAGCGCCACAATCAGTTTGCTTGTTTATTGTGTAATAACATGGTTTCTGTTTGTCACCCTAGACTTCCAGGACCTTCCAGGGTGCCCGCTGCAGGCAGCAGTACCAAGGTTCAGGGAACAGCAAATTTAAATCGAAGAAGTCAGAGCTTTAATAGCATTGACAAAAATAAACCACCTCATTATGCAAATGGAAATGAAAAAGGTAAGAATTAGCATGAGACTATAATAAAATTAATGGACCATTTGATATATATTAAAGGGCCACTATAGTCATTTTTTTCTTTATTTTTTTAAATTAACTACATTTGATAATAGGCTAAATGTTTTTATAAAACAAAATAAGTAAAGATAAGTTTTAAAATGTTTACTTGTTGTATATGCAATTTCCCCCTCAGAATTCCATTATCTCCTCTGTGTTGAGCACTGACAGTTGTAGCTGCCTTATTTCTATTGTGCTGATAGAAATCCCTTCTGCATTCACACTTCAGGAGTAGAAAACAAAAATTATAAATGATACTACATCATAGTTGTGTATATGATGTAATAAATTAAAGGCTGGATTATTTTTTTAAATTATAATAATATTTGTCTATTTAAATTTTAGTCATTTATTTTAAATATAAGACTAAAGTAGTTAATATGAGATATGGTAAAGGATTTGCCAAGAACAGTAATTTTGCTTCTCATATTTTGTCATGGTTTTTTATGCCTATAGAGTTTTATAATGTAACTTCAATGATATTTTAAAATACTATTATTTGTTTTTTTCCAGACTGCCTTATGATGATTTGGCATTTTGTTAATATGATAGTTTGTACCTCCAGAATGAAGAAAAATGCATGGTTTAAATAATAAATTTATGTAAAGTCTGAGAACCTCAGAAAAATAGAACTTCATATTTCAATGCACACTCACTCACTGGCACAATAAAACTGCAAAAAAATAATATAATTTTTAGAAGTCCAAATGTGATCACAAATGTACAATTTTTTTTACAAATGTATATGTTAATATGTATATATATATATATATATACACATACACACACATACATATACATATAGTAACTACTTGCCCATCAAAAATGACTGGAATAAAATGCCAAGGCTGGGATTGCTGTAGCTTTGGCGCTCATCGCGAGGCCCGCACTGAGCGCGTTTGGCGCTAATTGCAAGCTTCCCCCCTGTGTAGATTATAGGTCTGGCGCTTGAGTGTTACTGTCTTGGGTTGTGTTACTAAGTGTTAGTGCCTTGGGTTAAGTGTTAGTGTCTTGGGTTAAGTATTACCGCCTTGTGTTAAATGTTAGTGGCTTGGATTAAGTGTTACTGGCTTTCCGTAAGTGTTACTGCTTAGGGCTATTTTTTATGTCCTTCGGGCTACTTTTATGTCCTTTAGGCTAGTTTTCGTCATTTTGCGTTTTTTCGGCAGCCATTTTTTTCTCTTAGGCAATTTTCAATTGTGAAAAAACTGCAAATATGCATCAAATTAACTTGCAACCTGACTCACCGGCTCCCTGACTCTCCCACTGTGGTGAGTGTGTAAGTTAATTTGAGACATATTTCTTGTTTTTTCATGTCTTTTCAGTTTCGTGGTTCGGCCGTTAAAGTCGTAATTTTGTAAAAGGCGCACAGTGCGTGTACGGGTTTCGGTCCTAATTCGTATGGGTCGTAAGTCCTGCATGCCTCACCTGCTCGCCTCGGAGGGTCTTGCGTGCCTCAACTGAACGCCTTCCTGCGTGCCCTGTAACTGCTCGCCTCGCTTTGTGAGGCTCGGAGTGCAATGAGCGCCTTCAGCGCTCATTGCAGCCTAAGTCCCGTGTGCCTCTAATGCTCGCCTCGCTTTGACTTTGGCGCTCATTGCAGCCTAAGTTCTGCGTGGTCGACGGTTCGCCTTGCTGTTGCAGCCCTATGGGCCGCAAACGGACTTGCAAAGCGTGACCAACATCGCAAACCTTCCGGACACTGACAACTATATATGTGATATATATATACATATGTAGTAAAAACTAAATTGTACATTTGTGAACTGTCGAGGCCTATAATAAATGTACTATTTTGATTGTATTTATATTTTAAAAATCAATTGAATCAATGACATTTACAGTTCATGACAAAATAGGAAAAAAATTAAATAACAGCATGAATACATTAGTTTTTAATAATTGGACACCTTATTCTGTCTACCCAAAGGGTTTAAGGTACATATTATTGTACCTTTTTCTGGAATTTGTGATTACTCATCACAGTGGCCACAAGATGGGGACAATGCTCGTTTTATACATTTCTCTGCTTCATTTACCTCTCTTCATGTGAGCATTTAAAGACCCAAGAATTAAACATATACTAACTCAATATCAAATCACAGCAAAGCACACCAAGTCAATATATATTAGTAGATTTATAAAATCCAAATAAAATGTATATAATAAAAAAAATTTAATTTTTATATTTCAATTCTAATGTCTGAATTCTAACGTTTCAGCTTTAATGATAAAAGTACATTGCAGAAAATATGTCCTCTACAGCTAATACAATTTTATAGGATAAATATTCATTCTATTTAAATATTGTGTATTTCAGAAATACGCGGTTTGTCCAGTGTGTAATTTTTGTGACTGCTGCCATTTACATACCAAAGCTTATGTTATTCACTTCAAAAGCATCTAATCTGATCATGTTTGTTTTAAGTTCAAATATTTTTTTAACTTTTTCATAGTTTGATCTTTAGCATAACCAGACTTCTATTCCAAGCATATTTGAATTTCCATAATATTCTATCCCTTACCATGCATGCCTGGTGGTTGTGCATTATATACACCACACTTTCTATAAAATCACATGGCCTCATAATCAATAACTTTTTCCTTTCCATAACATTTCTTGTTTTGTTCAGTTTTTTTAATCTATTGCTCTTTTAGGCTACACTATACATGCGATGGTATTTCCAGATGCATTTGTATGTGCAATAGATCATGCATCATTATTTTGTTACCTTAAATGTTTATTTTCTAGAACTTCTCTGTGAGATTATGAACATTATTGATTCCTAAATGATAACCTTGCTCTTTACCTACTGAACAGTAATGGTAACTTGATTTTCTCTTGTCCTATTTAATTTATGTGTATTATTCAGTCTATAATCTAATTTCACCTTCTCATTATTTCTATCTATCTATCTATCTATCTATCTATCTATCTATCTATCTATCTATCTATCTATATTTATTATACTTTTCTACTATTTGAGCCTTAGCTACCGTAATCTGATAATATACTTAGCCTTTACATTTTTTTTATAGGTCCCTATAGGTTTTTATTTCCTTCTGTTAAGTCTGCCTAAATTTCCTACAATCTGTCTTTTTATCCTTTAAAATACATCAGACGTCTCCTGAGTATAATACTAGCAATATTTTTCTTTGATTTTATTAACATTCCTTGAGCAATGATCTATTACCTTTAATATTGTATGGTTTAAGCCCCCCCCCCCCCCCATACCCCTTGACTGCACTCAGAAATGTGTAACCTGTCAAATAAGCACCTAAATATTTTACCATATGGCAAACACCTTCCCTTATAAAACTCAAAACTGTTATTCTCCTGTGGGGAAGATGAACCTCTGTCAGTACATTAAACCACTAATACATCTGATAGTTCCCATTAGTAGGTAATACAATTGTATTGTTTCTTGATGAGTTGGATTTTCCTTGAAATATGCCATTGATAAGGAGTATAAATTTTGGTTATTACTGCTTGATTCCAGTCAACATTTGGCAGATTAACATCCCCAATAAAAAAAATTAACTCTTTAACAATTTATAGACACGGAATAAAGGAAATAGTTAAAGTTTGGAATGCAACTCTTCAGTCTCCTTCCATGTGTTAGAAATACTCAGATTAATTGCAATTTCCTAATCCCCCCCCCCCCCCCCCTAGTTTCTATAAGCAATAATAAATGCAGAAACTTTGGGAAATGAAACCTGTTCAGATAAACTTATTGCACATTTTACAAGAAGGTCAAACAACCAGCTTCTCCACCTTATTGTCCAGGAAACAGTCCTCCCACTGCCGCAGAGGATTTTGGGGGGAAGTTTGGTCTGCTTCAGACATTTAGATATGCCTTATATTCCTTGCTGCTTAAAGGGTTTTTGCATTTCTTTTTTAAAAATTTGGTACCCCTCTGTACAAAATTAAGAAAAGGCAGGTGTCATGTCTTACAAATGCATAGCAGGGTTTTCATAAAATATAATTATATGCCATCTATAAAAGGAATATGGACATGCCACAGTGATATGCTTATTCTGCATTATTATTGTTATTATTACAGTTTTTTATAAAGCTCCAACATATTCCTTAGCACTGTGCAGAGGTAAAGTATAAAGAAAAAGTGAAAATATAATGTTAAAGACATGCTAAAAAGTAGAGGGCCCTTTTTTTTGTTTAAAATTTTACATACATGGTGCTTTTTTCAAAACACCATACAAGATAGAAAACTCGCAAACTTATAATTACTGAAACAAAAGGAGAAGTAATTAAGGGAAGAAAGAAGGACTTGGCAAGCAATTTAAAAGAGAGTAGAGGGTTAATTATTGATTACGATTGTGGGTGTATCTGCTGTGAGAAATGGAGGTGATAGTACTAAACCTGCACTATAAATTAAAACAAATTATAGGTGGGTGGGTGTGGACAGGTTACGTGGGAGGGCATGTTGCATGAGTTCAGAGACAGAAGGATGGTGGCGTGTGAGGATCTAGGTTTAGAAAAAAAGAAAACAAGGTAAATGGAACTTGCAAAATGGCAGTTGGAGAGTGCGATTGTGCTAAGTGGATGGTATGAGGCCCTGGGGTATTTGCAGAGCCTCTTACAGAAGTGACAGCAGGTTTACACAAGTATAGCATTTATGGAATTATATTTTTATATAAATCCCACTTAATAAATATTGTATGATTCTCATAATTTTTATTTTTACAGAATCACCAAAAGGCCCTCAACAGTCTGCAGGCATGAATGGAAATGTGCAATATTCCACTAGCTCTGGTCAGCAAGTGGCCTCTGCCATACCTTCTCCAACAGCCAGTAAGCCTTGGCGCAGTAAATCCATGAATGTCAAGCACAGTGCCACTTCTACCATGCTGTCTGTTAAACAGCCCAGCCCAGCAACCTCTCCCACACCATCCTCAGAAAGATTGAAACCACCATTATCAGAAGTGGCTAAAACTTCTTCATCTGGACAAAAATCTATGCTGGAAAAATTTAAACTGGTTAATACAAGGGTAGCTATGAGATCCCAATCATCTTCAACTAGTGAAGTCATAAGGGAAGATGATATATTATCAGAGTGTCCAGAAAATGATGGGAGTGCCAGCTTTACCAGCCCAAAAATATCTCCCAAATTGACTCCTCCAAAAGCTGGAAGCAAAAATCTCAGCAATAAAAAGAGTTTGTCTCAGCCAAAAGAAAAAGATGAAAAGAGTAAGGAAAAAAATAAATCTAACACAGAAAAAGCTGCTAAAGAAGAAAAGGATCAGGTGTCTGAGGGTTCAAAAAAGAACTCCAAAATTGCAAGTTTTATCCCAAAAGGTAACAAAACTGCTGTTGGTAAAAAGGAAAGTTCGATTCCATTATCAAGTGGGATACCTAAACCTGGATCAAAAGTGCCTGCAGCAAAGCAGATTACATCTCCAGGATCTGCGGTTGCAAAAGAGCCAGAAAAGAGTAGGACTACAAAAGGCAGTCAGACTCAAACAACTCATAAACCCCACACAAGTGAAAAAGCAATGACTCCTTCCGAAGGGAAGGCATCTGCCTCCACTGCAAACCACTCTGCTTCAACTGGTGCAACTGGTGCTGGTGTCCAGTTTGCAGGAAACGGGGCTGTACAACTCCCCCAACAGCAGTACACGCACCCCAATACTGCTACTGTGGCACCTTTCATTTACAGGTAGGATCAGTTTTACATTACTATTTATATACACAGTGCATATACATTAATATTTCTAGGGTTTACAGAGGATAATGACCAGGTGAATTGATATTCTCTTCAATTGGAAGGATGGCAATTATGTCCATGCATAGGCACATATATTTTATTTTTATTTTGTTGCTCAGTGTATACAATCTCATATATATTATATTCTGTTACCTCTACTCTTCATTCTATTCATCTCCAGCAATGACTGGTAATGTTTTGAGAAACTGTTAATATCACAGTTATTATTGGTACTATAAAAGGGGTAATATTTTATCTGTTTTCTAATAAATGTGTGACTCACTGTAGATATGACATTAAAATATTGATGGAATACATTCTTATGCTTCAGGCTTAATGCATCAGCACTTTCACCTTTTAGGGACAAATAAATAATGTAAACCATGGAAATAACAAAACAAAAAAAGCAAACACACATACTAAATTAGTTTTTGTTTGTGCCCCTGTCTTTTATTAAAATATGCTTTCTTATATTATAGTATATTATAGTTATCTCCAAGATTCTCTAAGGCCTCTCCGTTTACTACATATGGGCCAGTACATTTAAAATGTATAATTAAAAATGAATTTACAATCAGTAGTTACAATTGCCAGTGTGACTGATATCATCATGATCATTTGTATACTAAAACCAGTTGTGTAAAAATATATACATTTTATTTTTAAAAATGTTAGTATAGGTGTAAATAGAAATATCTTCTAATAAATCAAAAAAAGTAAATGACTAATTATGAGTGGTGTATAACCTTCTGCACTATATGAGATCTGAACTAATTTATGAGTATTTTTATAGAGGTAAAGTACACAGACTCATCTGTTATACTTTTTGTGAAACATGTGATTTTGATGTAGTAAACCTTTTTCAGAATATGTATAAGTATACTACTTTAATTTTCGTTTTTGGTTGGTATATGGAATCTAGCACACTAAAACATACTGGTGTTTTTGAAGCACATATGATGAATACATTTCCCAAGCTGGATTAGAAGTGGGAGGGGGTGGGCTTCTTACTCTATAAGGTATGCTATCAGACTGGACTATGTACACAGAAATAAGTGCATTTTTTCTAGTGAGGTGTGACTTAAGATCATATATTATTATGTGGAGCCTATTGCCTAAAATTTATGGAAACCTCCTAAACTTGAAAATGTTCTCCAGAAAATAACATCCAAACTTGCATGGTAACACCTCAACACTAAGGGCCTCATTCTATTATCGGCCGTAAATCGGCCGTAAGGCTGCGATTCCTTGCGGGGGTTCAGTTAACTCGCGATTCTATTATACGGCCCCGCAAGGATCTCCTTTTACGGCCGGCCGCATATCTTGGAACCGGCCGTAATCTGTGAAATATAAAAACTGAAAAATAAATTCAAGCCTGCACTGTACAGCTCTGTAAATGCTAGGGATCATATTGGGGGACATGAGGATTAAAAGGAACCCACTCTCAAGCTTGCACATCTGCCCAAACCCGAGTTCAAATTAACTGTTTATTTTCCGGCTGCGGCGTGGGTGTGTCTGAGGTGCTCCAAGCACTCTGGACTTTTTACATGGATATTTTACGGATATTAAAAATTAAATATTTTACGGATTTGAGTATAGGATAATTATGTGCTATTTTTTCTAACACCTAAAATCCCTTTATAGTCTTCTCAAAGTGCAGGATGGCTTTATTTGAGCTATTTTATGTGCTTAATTGGTGCTAGCGAGACCTCTTTCCTGCAAGTAAGCTGCGGCTCGTTTTTAGCCTTGCAGAGAGGTTTCCCGGAGCAATTGAATTGCAAAACTCTTGCGGCCGTTTCAGATCAAAGGCTTTCCTCTGGCGGCCGCAAGAGATAGCAAGGCTCCGGCCGTAAGGGAATAGAATAGGCAAATAGCTTGCGGCCGGTCCTTGCGGCCCCGCAACGGCTGCGGCCGATAATAGAATGAGGCCCTAAGAAAGCTCAGTAAATGTAGCCATGTGATTCCAAGCATGAGTTGTATGTGTTGTATGTATATTCCTTCACATAAAAGCAATTCGTTTTTAAATCACTAAAAGGACCACTGTACTGCATTTACAAGTAAAGCTCATATGTTTGTTTGCTGGGCCTAGGTTATTAAAAACAGTATGCATTTTAAAATAGCTTTTAAATTGAAGTTTCTTCTCAAGCAGAGCTCCATTTATAATATATCAATACTTATTTCTGATGATTAAATCCAAGATAGCCTAATTTCTAGTAGGTTCTTGTATAATCTGAGCCAGATAATGATCCCTGAGTGTGCTCAAGAACCTGCTCCCCTTAGCTGAACTGCTGGTCTCACTCATTCAGTTTATTTCAGTGTAGTGTTTCATTACTTAACTTACCCATGCTTAGCTGCATTTCCAATCTTCTGTAACAATAATTGCAGTTCCTCACTTTCAATTATATTTGGGGGTTTATAGCATACTCCTGCCAATATTCTCCTCTGCTATTTAACGCTACCCACAAGCATTCAACATTATCGCTATTTCCACCATAAATATCTTCTCTGACTATAAGCTTAAATTCAGGCTGAACATTCAGACAGACCCCTCCTCCTCTTTTACCATTGCCCCAATCTTTCCTAAATAGGGTATAACCATCCAGATTAACAGTCCAGTGATGAGTCATCCCACCATGTTTCAGTAATGCCTATTAAATCACTTTTCTCATTAATTGCTAATAATTCTAACTCTATCATTCTCATGGCAAGCTTCTGGCATTAGCAAGCATGCACCTTATGTTATGAGTCTGTAGTTCTGAAGTGCATGCCACTGTACTTGAGTTACTTAGCAATACCTCCCTACTGACTATACCAACTCTCTGCCTTCTCCTCCCCCTGACTAGTTATATCATTTCTAACCCCTCTACACTTTCTACCCTACTTCTACCCTACTTCTATCCAGTCCCTCCCCACCTACTAGTTTAAATAACTCCCCCAGCCTTTCTACCATCCTCTCCCCTAGCACACATGTCCCCTCGTTACTAAGGTGCAATCCATTCCTGCTATAGAGATTGTACCTAAGTGAGAAGTCAGCCCAGTGCTCTAAAAACCCAAACCCCTCCTTAATGCACCACTTTTTTAGCCACGCATTAACCTCCCTTGATGCTCCTTCTGTCTCCCTGGGCTAGTACATGCCACTGGTAGTATCTCAGAAAATACTACTTTGGATGTCCTTGCCTTAAGCTTATTCCCTAATTCTCTAAAAGCATTCTTTAGGACACTCCAATATGTACCAAGATCCCTGGTTCATTACCAGACCCTCCCAATAATTTATCTACCGATCCACAACATGCCAATCCTGAGCACCAAGGAGATAGCAAACAGTTTGATTGTGATCTGGGGGACAAATCATTTTTTCTACTTTCCTAATAATATAGTTCCCTACTACCCTCTCCTCTATTAAAACTGTTATGCAAGCTGTTAGAGGGAACAGCTCTATTTATCATTGCCTTTCCTAAATGGACATCCCCAAAAGTTTCACTGTTGGTGCTTGTCGACTCAGAACTGGCCTGCCTCCTCCTCCTGTTCCCCTGCTTCACCTTGTAACTGTAACCCAGCTACCTCCCTGGACATCCTCATTAGCCCCATTTCCACCCTCCATGCTAGGCCCAGCTAAACTGTGCTCCGTAAGCACCAACTCCCTTTCCCGTGTAGCAATATCACTAAGTGCTGCAATTCTGCTCTCCAGTTTGAGCATCAAGAGAGACAACATGCTAACACCCATTACAGAGGTATGTACCCTGGATTAGCTGTTGCAGCAGTGCATAAATGTGTCAGGATGTACACTGAGTATGGATGCTACTGGACTGACTCATAATTCCAAAATTCAGTGACAAACAAAAATCTTTATATTTCCTTTCCCCTTCCTTCTATTTCTTTTTTCTGAGCTACAATTTACCCCCTTTCTTTGAACTCCCTCCTTTTATTTAATCTAACACACTTATACTATAACTGCACTTTTACTCGAACTGTTTACAAATTCACTCCTTCCCCTGTTTAAATGGGATTCTGACTACTCACCTGTACAGTAATTATTACACAATGCAAAGAAACATGCTTAAGTAAATCACAGTTGTAAAAAGACCCACACAAATCACACCCTTATATGTACGCTAACACAGGCAAAACCACTCCCCTTCTCAAGCAGAGCTTTATTTATCCTCATAACTGTGTCTTTTAGGTGTCATGACCAGTTATGGCTATGAGCTGGGCAGTCATGGAGCTTGGAAGCAGACATGGCTGATGTCACTGGCCCTGCCCCATGAGATAATTAGCTTTGCCCCAAAGTGCCTACACAGTGATAACTGTTTTATTGTGATTCTTGAAGTTGCCCCGTAGGCCATGCCCATTGAGTGAGCCATTATAACTCCGCCTCTTTATTGATATTGCTTAGTCTGAAGTAGAACCTAAACTGGTCAGACTTTATTTTTAGTCCAGCACACAGAAGGAGATGGCCACGCCCCTGATAGACACAAGTAGGAGGAAATACACAGCTCTGCTTGGGGAGAAAACAGACAGTTCAAAAGATAAGAAAAAAATTCAACCTTTATTTATGTTAAACTGAATACTGTTTTAGTAGCCTATGCTCAGCAAACAAACATCAGAGCTTGTAAATGCACTACAATTGGCCTTTAATAGGGAATTTAATTGCAAGTTTTCAATTAGTTTATCTTATTTTCTTTATTTAAAAAACAAAAATATTTATTTGATTACACTAGCAAAATTATCGTTAAGTTTTTTGTTTAAAACTATGCATGTACTTTACAAACCACTCGCTGGAAATTCATTTTGTAAATATGTGAAATAACACTGAAAGAAAAATACTAATGCATTTAAACATGAATTATTTAAAGCTGACAAACCTAGTAATGTATCTGAGTCCTGTAATCGGTTTAATTAACATCACATTATGTGGTTATTGGCATGCAACATGATTTGTGCGAGAGCTAAATGACAGATCCACCGCACATAGGTTAATTTCAGCAGTATACCCTATTATATGCTGCCATTAATATTGTCTGGTGGCTTACTTGATTTCATTACGTTTATCTGACAATCTGTATACAGAGAGGGGTTCTTTTAACCCATTAAAATACATTTGCAGTTATATCATTTTTAAAGATGTAAATAGCATGTGGGAGGATTTGTGTAGCCTCTATTAAGAAGGAAACCTCTACTGTAATTGCAGACAAACATGTTTGGATCTGTTTGAATCTGGAATTGGCCAACCACTGGGTTTTACTTTATTGTTCTGATTCATTCTGTAGCTGCTCCGGGTGTGAAATGCCCCTCTCATTTGCTATTTAATACACATTTCATGTGTTTTTAATCAATCTTAGTGGTTTTTAACACTATTTCTCATATTTATCTTTTGATAAGGAGTACCTAAAAACTGCAGAGATTTTTTTAAAATTGTAGAGCTATATCAAATATCGGTACCAACAATTCAAGATTATTCACACATTTTTGTCAACATATTGCCAATTGAAGAATTACATTTTAACAAAGGTTAGATATAATGCATATATTTGGGACAATGAACTCCTCTCCCTTGTGAGTACATATAATCAGTAAACTGCATTAATAATCCTTAATAAAAGCCCTTTATATTCTGCCCGTTGTGTCTACGTGAAAGATTAAATGGAGATGGAATCAAGAACATGTATCAAATATATTTTTACCTGCAAAAAATAAACATATTAAGCTTTCAAGTAATTCACTGATCATACTGTAGCATGCTATATGATTAATATATGATAAAAAAAATATAATACACATGATGAAAACTTTTCAAATATTAACTTTATTATGCAAAAATAAGCAAGCAGGTTCTTTAAGTTTAAAGGGATACTGCAGGGGTGAAACATGCCATCGCCCTTTGAAAGCATAAATTTGAGGTAACATAATGAAAGCCCTATAAACCCATTGTTATAAAGTGAATTTATATTTATTATTACTATTTTTTATTTTTCTATGGCTTATGTTTCCTTCCTGCCTCCCATCCCTCACAGTGTGTTATAATGAGAGTTGGGTGGCCAACAAGGTGTGAACCTCCACATGGTCAATGTGGTACTGGCACCTGCATTAGAAGCTATGCCACATGGCTGAATGTAACAATAATACACTGCTGGTTTACTGTATTTCCATCAAAAGATATAATATGGAAAGTCAAAGCTTGCTGTCTGGCCATCTCACATAATTACATGTTTTGAGGGATGCGACTGGGGAGAGAGGCCAGCATGGCATCCTTCTATAGGCGAGCAGAGGGAAATTAAAAATATAGTAATAATACAAGTGGGCTAATAGGGTTTTCATTAAGTCAAATTAAACGTATTAATTTAAAGGGTTGTGGCTTGTGTATTAACTACATTGTCCATTTGATTGATCCTCACAATAGTCAAGAGATACTTTGGAATGGTTTATAGACCCTACCAAAGAGCCTCAGGTTAATAGACTGTTGCACTGTCCAAGTTGAGCTTGTTTGCAGTGGGGAAGAAAGTTTTCTAAGGTATTGACTATGGGGGTGTTTGAGCGTACGGACCCTTAAGCCCAGGCTAGGGCAGTACATTTTCAAGGGGCCGCAGGCTGTCTGAAGTTGCAGATGCAATGCCAGGGAATATAAGCAGAGAATATTCTGGATGCAAGTATACCTGACACTTTCTAATTTACCATATATATAGACTCATATAAACGTATAATTTTCTGTATAGATGTTTGGTAAACCTATGATTGCAATATAGCAAGAGGAAAGGAGGAATGGTAACTGGGTCATTGGGTGGTGCGGGCCTGGGGCAGCAAAAAATCTAAACACGCCCCATGTACTTTAAGCAAACCAGTTGATCATCATTAATAATGTACAGGGTAGTTATTTTGCATAGTATTTATAATCTTCACAATTACAGCTGCTGTAGTAATAATTCAATTTTTTATATGGAGAGGCACCTGTATAAATGCCAGAGTCTTATGAGTTTCCTCTACAAGGCAGTGTTCATTGATGGTAAACCGTTATCTGCATGAGCTGATTATGTACATCATAACCAGCATTAAAGCAAGTAATCATTTTCAAGTGGTTTGGTGCTTTTGTGAGATAACAGTATAATCTCTTGAGTGTTGTGTCTTCTGTAACAACAGCACTTCCCTTGTGCATTATTAATGAAAACATTGCTGCAAATTAGTTTTTTTTCTGTGTTACTGCCACTGCAGAGATTATATATTTTCTTTCTTAAATTGGCTACATGCAATTTTTAATTTAAGGGCATTTTATTAATTTGCATACAGATTGAAATATCAGCTAACATTGCTAAGAAAAATAAGTATTAGGTTGTAAACTTGAATTACTGTCCACTGTGCATGTAAAGATAACATAATCTGCTCAATTACAGAACACATTCAGAAAATGACAGTTCTTCTTTGCCACCTGCTGACTCCTGCACAAGTCCAACAAAAAGTGACTCATCGTACAGTAAGACTGCCAAACAGTGCCTAGAGGAGATATCTGGTGAGTAGCTCAGCTAACATGCACAAAACATGTGTTTTACACAGTATTTCCTTTGTTCCTCTGTCCTAGTCGTAAAGGACCACTGTATAATGAAAAATATATAGTTTTGAATTAGAAGACATAAATTAAATAAATATTATGCACTTGCTGGTGCCTGGAGGCATTTATGATACTTTGGTGAATTTTGCATGTATGAGCAGAGCATTTATATTTCTGCTGGAGTAGGGCTTGTAGTTATTCTTGCAAGCTGCCTGCTTCTGACCATATGTAGAATGACAAATACCAAAAGCTGGAATGATTATACAAATTCCCTTCCTTCTCCTTCTTTCCCACCCATCCCACCACCATTCAATACATATCAGCACGCCCTCAGGTACCAGGTTTTTAGGAAGTGCTTAAGTCAGACAAGATGGATTTTTTTTCTATAAACAGTGTGCAACAAATAAGATTTTCTTTTAATATGGCTTTATCTTCATGACTTACAAGGCACTACATGCTAGTTTATGTACGTCACAAATATTTTTCCTAAAGTATATTGGTCCGTTTATTCACTCTTAAATATAGATACAGTTTGGTATTATCTTAGTTAAAGAAGTAGAAGTTTAATTGATTATGAATGCATCTGATAGAGGAGAATCAGTAGTGTTTAAAAACATTTTGGAATGAAACAATATCCTAAAATAAACATTAATAAACTTAACCTGACAATTGCAATTTTATTTAGCTTTCTGGCAGTTAATTGTGAGGAAGAATGCCCCTGAAAAGCCATAATTCATGTTGGCCAATCACAGGCAGCTATAACATTGTTGCAATGTCTGTGAAGTCAGTCTCTTCAGTAAACCCTGTACTGATGTTAGTGTTTGTAATCTCACTCCACATCCTTGCTAGGCTAAGAAGGAATGTAAAAGGTCTTCCTTTTAGAGCACAACAGTATTAAATGTTTGTGCTGTTCTCAAGAACTAGTGCTGAAAAACAAAAAAAATTTTTAGAAAGGAAAAAAAATACAACTTTTTTATTAACGAATATATGAAATTATGCTTTAGTGAGGGTGACTATTTTTGTGTTTGTTTACCTTATTTGTCTGCTGGGCGATCTTATTTCTTTGGGTGTTTGTTTGTTGTAAAGGTCTTAAAACATAAAACATGTACATATTTACAACAATAAATTCCAAGATAATAAAAGCAGAGGTATAAAAAACATTTTACACGTGCAACTTTATCAAAGATGCCAAAAGAGGTGGTGACAGCGGATTTGATAGATAACTTTAAAAAGCAGTTGGATATATTTTTGAGTAAAATGGGCATACAGGGTTATCCTTGATAATTAGACAGGGATTATTGATCCTGGGAGGAATCCGATCGCCAGTATCTGGAGTCAGGAAGGAATTTTATTTTTTTTCCCTTTTTGAGACAATTGGCAATGTATAAATGTTTTTTTTTCTGTTTGCCTTCGTCTGGATCAATTTACAATTAATCCATATAGGAGACCCACGAGGTTAATAGGAATCAAATACTTTCCCTTATTATATACATTTAATAGTTATATTTCTAAAGACTGTACTTGTTTTTCTATCTATTAGTCATAGTTATTTAAAAGAGCATTTGTAAATATCTAATGCATGTTATTCAATTAAATTCCTTATTACCTACAGGGTTCTTGTCTCCTTTACAGATCTGCACTTTTCTCCTCACCTCACATCTTTGTTCAAGCTATATGCTTGTTCACCATATTTACTCTGTTTTTGTTCTTGCCTGAAACCTCTCTTGTGTTTTGTCCTAAATCCTTTATCTTTTACTGCGTGCTAGCGCAGGAACTCATTATCCTTATCTGTCATACTTGCTCTGTCTCAACTCTCAAGCCCTACCTCACAATAAATATAAATGTGAGAATAAAGCATTAGCATAGCTTTGTGAAATGAATATACAGCAAACTCCACTGAACTGGGGGGTTTAAAGGTGCTTTAAGCTTGTTTTTATAGCAAATATATTTAATCATAATTACTTTACAACTGTGATTGACAACACTGGGGCTCCAGAGCTGATTACAGGAATTTATTTCAGGATGTCCCTGATGTGCAAGAGTGAGCCAATCACTGCCTGGGTCATTCTAATTGAACCATAAAAAAATCTTGCCTGTATTTGGAACCAGTGTCAGAACTGTCCTGTTGGTGCAGTGGGTGCAAAGCACCAGGGGCCAGTGGCGTAGCTAGAGTAAACGTCACCAGGGGCGGTCCGTTCAAATGTCACCCCAGTGACCCCACACGACCCTAGAAGGAATGTCTTCTTGTGAGGCGAGCAGTTCAGACATGCGACTGCGAGGCTAGCGGCACTTAGACTGCAATGTGCGCCGCAGGCGCTCATCGCAAGGCTTATGGGAGAGGCTTCAATGCCTCCCATGTCTGTCCCCTTCCTCCTCCTTTCAGAGGCCCACACTGCTCCCCCTGCCCCACTGATGCTCCCCCTGCCCCACTGATGCTCCTCTTGCCCACTGATGGTCATTGCGAGGCCTGCAGTACACACATGTACCTGGTTGGTGCAAACCCTGCCCGTACCTGGTTCCCATCCTGCCAGCATTGCCGCACTCACCGTCTTCTCCTCTGCGCCGACCGTCCTCCAGCCAGAACTACTTCCTGGATCAAGCCGTGAATCACGCAGACGGGATGCGCATGCGCAATGCAAGGCTTGATCCAGAAAGTAGTTCCGGCCGGAGGATGGGAGCCACAGAGAGGGTGAGTGCGGCACTGCTGGCAGGGTTGCATCCAGGTACAAGACACAGGGGAGGGAGAGGAGGGGGGAACGGAGACAAAAGGGATTTAGAGGGGGGAAAACATACAAAATTTTGTTGGAGGTGACATAGTGTCACCCTCCATATGCTGTCACCCGGGGCGGTCTGCCCCCCTCGCCCCCCCTTAGCTACGCCACTGCCAGGGGCCACTAAGGGCCCTCTTCTACTGCAGTAGATGAGTAATCATGATTTATTACATGAGGAGGGCAAATAATTATTTTATAGAAAGGTGATGCAATTATTTACATACATTTGTATATGTTTGGGCCATTTTTATTATTTTTCGATTAATGTTTTCTTTTATTAAATTATTCTCTCTCTCCCAATAACAATATATAACAATATGTGCCTTTAAAGATTATTTCATATAGTATTATTTTATGTATAGCTCAGTTAAAATACTTGGAAAACATGACCAAAACATGGCCCAGACTGTATATTCTACAATAATTAGACCTCAACATGTTGGAGGGAAAGCCACAGTGTTTATTGGTAAACACAATGATGTAATTGCCATAATAATCAATAAATGAACAATTGAGGGGAGGAGCCTGTCCCATGACCATACACCCTTAAGCTGCGTCCAGGGGTTACTGTGATGGAGCAGCCATACCACCGTAGGGTAGAGACTCACCAACTTCCCCACTGGCCCGTGACTTCCCTCACTATTCTCCACTGTCACAATATAAAAATGTATTTTTGTTTACATAAACCCCTAACCAATAAACATCTAAATTGTCATAAATATTTACAGACAACCACATAATACAAACACAACATTATAAACAACATTACCTATCTCTTTGATGTTTTCTTGGTTTTTATTGGGACAGGTGGGTGGTTATCCTCACACGTGGCTTGCTGAGGACACAACGGTGCTGAATGTCCACCCCCAGCTATAGCCACTTCCTTCCACTATACTTTGGTCATGCTAGTTCAAGGGGATCTTCCCCAATCCAGGAAATCTTAGGTGGTATCCAAAGCCCTCCAAGAAGGAAGGTGCAGCATTCACTAGGGAAATAATCTGTTGTTACTACTCAGTAACTCCCTCCTCATTGATAGTAAGCCAGTCACTAGCCATCATAGAGAAACCTGACCAACCATTATGTCTAAATGAGTTGCAGTGTGATTAATTTAACTTCGGCTACTAAAAGAGCTTGCATTTTTTTCATTCTTGTTTTGTCTGATCTGAAGTAGCTCACGTAATATAAATGGTTGGAGACACCTACAATAGAGTGATTAAATATTTGAATGAGATATAAATGTCATTTTTTATAAGATTCAGGCAACGTTGTATGTTTTTTATGTGGCAGTTAGTGGGATTATTTTCCCATAATGTTATATTTTTTAATAAAGTATACATTTTAATTTCTTATCAATTTATACTATGTATCTTTTGACCACCCTATTGTACTGCTTAAAATCTATTTTTTCCTCTCTATTTGTATTATCAACATACAGGGGTGGGCAAGTCCGGCCCTGGGGAGTCACACACAGGCTTGTATTTGAGGATATCCTTTCTGTGCACAGGTGAGTCAATCGGGATGACTGAAGAAGAGATTGACTCACCTGTACGCAGCAGATATATCCTCAAATCCTGATCTGTGTGGGGTTTTGCAGGACTGGACTTGCCTTCCTATGACTTACTAGAGTTAGTTCCCTGGTCTATGACAAGCCAGTTTGAGATGCACAATTTGGAGATTTGTTGCAGTGGGTTTAATGCACATTTACCTCCTGTTCTGTAAGGCACAGCAGGTATCATATTAATAAGGGAATCCAAAACTTCTGCTAGGCATTTGTATTATTTTATTTCAGAAGCAGAATATTCCCAATTATATATTTACTGGTTGTATGTGTGTGAAGGTACACCAAACTGTAAATGTTAAGGGTAATTCATTCATTTATATGAATTACCGTACCTAATGACAGTACTATATCCTTAATTGCTTTATCAAATGTACCAAAATATTTTAAATGTGAACACTATAAAAATAGTTTTAGAACTTTGTATTTTAAACACTATACGCGTTTTTATAACTACTTCCTATAATGTTATCTTGCCACATTTTTAACAGGCTATTTAAATGCTTTTTCATGTGAACTCTTTACTAATCCTCAAAGTGCTTTTGAAAACACTGTGCTACTGAAGACTGTCAGTTTTGCTTATCTTCTTATGATATTCTGGTGGGCGTAAAATTAGCAATAAGTTGCATATAAATAAGTAGAGGCCTTCAATAAATCAGAAATTGGATGCAGGCTGTGTGCTAGTCTGTCTTTCCCAGCATGCAGTTTATATTGATAATTACATAAATTAGCAGTAAATCTGGAACGCTTTACATTTTCGCTTAGCTGGGTAGTATTTACGGTATGTTTATACCAAGATATCTGTGTAGAAAATATCCTAGAAGACTATGATGCTGGTTTAATATTGTCTCTACATGAGATAAATAGAGTGAACGTGTTCCACATGGACCTGGACTAACTCTACCCACAGTGGGGTTTCAAGGAGAAACATTATCTTAGAAATCTGTGACTTTGGAAATCGTTTCCCACTCTCTACAAATCCACTATTATATCTGCCTGGGGAGAAGCTTATCCACAGAACTGCAGGAAACACTTACATTCCTATAACTTTTTTTTACTATACCTGTATCTGCTACTTCAAACATAGATCATTCTAATGGAAACGAATCTCGCTTACCTTGTTTTTCATTCTTTATTGCAATCTCTCTCATTTCTTTGTTTATCCATTATCTTGCCTAATTACTCTGTGTTATAAGGCTATACATTTTCCAGTGAGTGCGCATAAAGATGAAACCGATCTCACATGAAATAAATATAGTGATATTTTGAGGTAAGGTTATGCAAGTAGGAACCCAGATTACATCCTCAATAAACACTCAATGAGGGACTTCCATTATTCTCCATGGATAAGCCAAAAGAAATATAACTTCTCCATATTGTAAGATTACCATAAAGATAACAAACAAGGAAGACTGGTCCAAATGTATTATCCAGCCCTCACTTACCAAATACAAGGGATAATATAAAAAGAACTGGCACAGGGCCGAGCAATTACCTTGTCGGGAACTCTAATGATTTTAAATATTGTCAACTCACCTTAAATTTTTTAGTACATCTTGACCGGTGTGGACACAACACAATAAAGATACAAACACTTGTAAATTGGGAATTACAGTCCACAGGTTCTTCAGTAAACACTATCAGCCTTATTAAATTGCGATTCGGTAAATTTTAAAGAAGTTTTTAGTTAGTGAACTTCTATCCAAAAGCAAGGTCTTCACTACTTAAAAACTTTTGTAAATAAAATATTCTGTGTGCTTAAATAGAGCCCTTTTAAATTTACTGAATCGCAATTTAATAAGGCTGTTGATAAGCAGGTCAACGAGTAGCGCTTGCCCACTGATACACTGGGGTTCAAGTGAACCCCATGTCCCATGTACTGATACCACCATGAGTGGATACTGATGCTCCTAGACTTCTGTGGGCAATCACCCCCCACAGCTGTGACAAGACCCCAGAACCCGAACTGCCGCCGGGTAAATAACCAATAGATATCCACTTTCAACCCCAGAGGGAGGGAGATGTGATCAAGTACCAGATCCACTGACAACGAGATGAGTATCCCCACCCATATATAACCTTGTAAACATATGTAATAACGCCTCCTATTCCAATCCCTTCCCTTATAATTAACCTTCTAGTTACCAGTACCCATTCTCCTATTCCTAGCCCAGTTAAATCCCCACTCCACTTAACTGCGTACGTCCGTAGGGTTACTTATTTGATTTTGGGTTGTCATCAACCGATTTTACATATAGTTAATGTGAGGCATTTAGTAAAGTGTACTTATTCTGCTCTATGCAGCATCCACTTCCAAATAAAACAATAAAGCGCAGCATGACTGCTGTTTACTGGGGCAATAAAATGTAAAGCGTAATATGAATGTTATGGCGGAAAGCACACTAAGAAAAGCAGAAGAGGCGTTTAGTATTCCTGCATTGTTTTGCACTGAAGCTCAGCATATTTGTCTCGTTCTGTATAAAATCTAATGTCATAACAGAAATGCCCAAGTGACCAAATTGCTTTCTTCTCGTGACCTGTGTCTGACACAGTGACAAGCTGAAGATTTTTTTCTGCTACTTTTATTTTGGTTTAAAGAAGGAAAAGCAATCAGTGTCTTAGACCTGAATCAGGAGCTTGCATTAGCTTGCATTGCCAATAAGAGGAACAGATGGTACGACTGCAGTACTTGAATTATTGCCCAATGGAATCCAAGCTCATAGTGATTAGTTGCGATACTGTAAAACTTACTGTGCTGTAGAAGAAGGCACTGACTGAAATGTCTGTGATTATCAGATTATAAACCATATACATGAAATGACTCAATTTTAAATCTAGACTGACCAAAACAACAGGATCTAAAAAAGGTTAAATGTTCCAAAATTGTTTAAAGTCAGAAAAATGTCAGTCCAATCTAATTTCTCTGTCGTAACATATTTTGTTGTATTATTATATTATTAAAATAATGGAATAATATTAATTACTTGTGATTTAGGCTCTTTGTTTTCCACTATGAGCAAAGTCTTACCTTGATAGCAAGACATCCATATCCACTTAAAGGCATGTAGAAGTTACATGGATTATGAATGCATCTGATAAAGGAGAATCAGTAGTGTAGGGAAATATTTTTTTGCAAAATAAAAATGTATAAACTTACCCCAGAGTTTGCATAATTTCTTTAGTTTTCTGGCAGTTGCTTTTGAGAAGGAATGCCCCTGAAAATCCAAGTTAAATTAGCATAAAATTCATAATTTATTGTAGCCAATCAGAGGCGGCTATAACATTGTAGCAATATGGGGATTCAGTCTCTGCAGCAAAGTATCATGGGATATGTAGTCTGTTTTTCCCTCTCTCTCCTCCCTTGAATGATGCAACTGCTCTGGATCACTGTGCTGTTACTTGCTGGACGGTTAGTCTAGAGTTAAAAATCATACCCACATGCAGTGTTTCTGTTGGTAGGTACTAAATACCTATGTTGGCACCTGGGGGTGTGGAAAACATTTTATTTAAATAAAATAAATATGTGTATGCAAGGAATAGACCGGGCATAGTGCTGGGTAGGAGTTAGGATTTCATATTTAGGGGTGTAGGAGTCTATATAAGGGAGTGGTTTCCCGCCATTATCACGCAGCAGTTGGGAATTTAGCTTCAATCATCCCTCCCTTTTTCCCTTCCTATAGTTAAGGTGAATGGTTAGTCACAGCTGATGGTGGGGGTGCTACATCATCATAGGCTGGAGCTCATTAGGTGTTGGTCGATTCCCTTGGGCATGGGGTTCCATTGGGCCTCTGGCTGGGGTGAGCGCCTTCCGTGGCGGTGTGCAGCTACCTCTTGTTATGTTTACGTTCGATTAAATAAAGCTGTGTGCCTGGTAATACCCATACATAGATTATTGTCTGTCATTATTTGGGCAGCGGGGGTTAATGATTTAGGTTGGTATCGGACCATGTCACGTATGCTTAGGTCAAGGAGCTCTGGCTCCCGGGAAATTTCCAACCCTGACAATGGGAGACCTTGTGTTTCCCTGTGGGTAATATTGAGGTCTTTCTCATCTGCATGTTATAATTTATTGCTTAAATATTTGTCATAATTAAATAATAAAAGGATGCCTGGCGGCAAAATTCGACACGCAGTTCTCCCCAGATGTACAAAGGAAATACAATCCATATTTATTTTTATAACATTTAAGTCTTTAATCAATGGAATAATGGATTTTGCTTTTCTTTAGCTGTATTTTGTCTGTTTGGCATAGAGGAAATGAGAGTTTAGATGAAAATTCATGTGATAATGGTGATATATTATTAGATATGTGGGTATATATTCTACTGTGAACCAAGTCGATCTTAAGATGACACAATATTAATTCCTTAGACCTTAGCATCAATATTATCTGGGAGAGAGGCTATATTATCTGCTGAGCTGAGCCACATATATTTAATATTAATATGACTTTAAAGTACTATTGACACTGGAGCAGAAGCTAATACATTATGGTATGATCAATAGCTATAAAGGTAAATTATGAACTTGATTTTGCAGAAGTTGAAAATAAGCCAAGCTACAAGTCACATAGGATAATGATTAAAAAAACATGTGCATATATATGTGCGTTCTTCATATTAATGTAGCTATCAGGGAACATTTCTTTCTATGCCAGACATCCCACTAACAATGTGTATGAGATTCCTCACAGATCCTGGCATTCAAAAAACAGAGTTTTAATTTACTTATTGTGACAAAATACACCTCTTGAACAAAATGGTATACTCCTAGATAAGATAAGTCTTGATGTGGTGAACTTTTGCCAGAATTTAAGGATTTCTCTGCTGAACATAGGTGGGTACACCAGAATGAAACAGACAGTAATTGACCCGTGCAAAACAGGTAAATTCTGAAATCATGACTTGTGAATGGGACTTGATTATTGATATTATCAGGACAAAAAGACCCACATACTTTCACCTTTAAAAGACAATGTTATTCTAGTTTCCTAAGGTTAGCTGTATTGTGACATTTAAGCATGCCAATAGAATTGGTGGTGCATTATTGCATAGTAAACAGATTTATATTATTAACCTTTAATTCTAAAGTGTCAGCAATTCCATATTGCTGTGAGAGTGATATAGAAAATGCTCATTTAATAGTATAGATTAGCTTGATACACTTGAACAGCTTTTTATAGCAATAAAGGTATATTTGAGGTTCTACACAAAACATGGTCCTGAAGAAAGCTTACAGTCTAAGAGAGGACCATGGAAGCTGGAACAACAGGGGCGATTGTCTTAATGTATTATACCTTTTCGCCTTCTGGGTCGCTACCTTGTCATGGTGAAAGGTCTGGTGTAACTTATTGAATCTGTGCGCCGTACCATGTAGAGTCACCCAAGATGGGCAAGTCATAGTAGAGGTCACTGAAGAAGGAACTGGTAACCCAATCCAGTGTCTGCCAAGAGAACCTTATGAGTAAACACTACCAGAGACATAAGATTGTGCCTGGTGTGCTGAGAGAGAGTCAGACACAACTGAATGACATAACAACAACAACATGATAGCCCTTTCGATAAAAGAGATGAAAGTGTCTCAATCTGAACCATTATGGACTTGTATAGCTGGTTGGTCTTCTGAGAACGTCATACTGCTTCAGGAAAACATAGACATAATTTAAGTACTCATCCGTCTCTCTATTCTGTCGACCATTTACCTCATAAATGTTTTTTCTTTTAAACTATATATTCATCCGGTTATTTGAGTGAAGATGTAAACCAAAAGCCCCATCTAGTCTGCCTGTTCTATCTACCTAAAAACTAACATTAAGCTTAAGTTAGGCATGGGTGAATTCCTTTATTATGTGGCTCTTCCACTTATCTGTTCTTGTGCAAAATAAATTGTGATGATTCCCAGAGTACACCAATAAACTATTGGGCTCTTCCTTGTGAAGAGTACACCTTTCTATCCTAAATTATAGGAACGTTAACATGTATCTCATATAAATACAGCAAGCAAAAGTTACAAGGATATACTGTATATCTGTTTTAATCATGAGAAAATACCTAGGGAACTCTTGAAGGTTGATGTTTAGTATTTAGAAATCTACGTTGCAGTTGAAGAATTTTCCGTTCACATCAAAGATGTCATATTTAAGAAGTTTAGTCATTCACACTCTGTGACCCTATGGACGTAGCACGCCAGGCACATCTTGTATCTGGTTGTTCCAGTCCATAAGGTTTTCATGGCAAGGATATTGGAGTTCTTTCTCCAGTGGACCACAATTGCCTGACCTCTCTGTTATGACCTGCGCATTTTGGGTGACCCTACATGGTATAGCTCACAGCTTAATATAAGTATGCAAGCCCCTTCACCAAGACAAGGTAGCGATCCAGAAGGCTCTCCTATGTAAGATCAATATTTAAATATCACTTACAACACTTTCTGCCCCTGACTTCAACGGAAACATCTAAACTTCAGAACCTCCCCACAAGGACGCCTGGGTGCAAATACATGACCACTTTGCCACGGTTCCTTTTTACAACAATAATCTCAACTGATTTCAATCGCAGATAATATTCAAGGATGTCTCCTTCTGTTTGGATGAAGACTGGCAGCATGGGACACTCACTGAAAAGTAGAACAGAAGTGGGTGGAGGAATCATTTTAATTAGGCTTCCGGCTAGAAAGATGGTTCTACATTACTGAGTCACTTTTATATAGTATTTCTTACCCACCACGTACCCAATAACATTAATATAAGTATTATATCATCATCATTTCATAAAAAATACTAAAGAAAATACTTTAATAGTATTAGATCAGCACCAATAAATAAAATATATTATCCTAATAAATATAAAAAAATGACAATGTTCAATATTTATGATATAGACCTTCTACAATGCAGCAGTAAGTGCTGACCTACATTATTTTATAGTGCTGTCTCTATCCATTCTTAGAAATCCAAATGCTTTAAGAACCAGATGTCAGTAAGTTTAAGTTTTTGTAGTAGTACAAACTAAATAAGATTATAGCTCTTTACAAATTGATTTCTGTAATTTAATTTGTGTTATTGGCATACATGTCTAAAATAGTTGAATATTAATAAATAGCCTTTATTTTTTAGTGACAGACATTATTTTGTTAATACATTTTTGTGCTAATAAGAATAGCTATCACCTGTGATGTGGGTGAACCGGTGCCACTGTCATTTGGACAGTAGCTTTTTAGTCCTGGTTCCATCACTAGGCTGTTTGCTGCCATGGCAGCCAATAGTATGTACTGCAGTGCAAGCAGAGAGTCATAGATCTGGGAATGCAGGTTGAATACTAAAATGTAAGCAGGAGACTTGTGCAGAGCTTTGCTTCAGTGCTTCATTCTGGCTCGTACTGAGCTCTGACGTGATCACAGTAGTTGCAGCACAGTGTCAGATAATGCAAAGAGTACTGGAGCTCAGCATTTGGAAGAGTCGTCTAGTGGAAGAAAATACACAAGGTTAATGAGCCACTTTTGGATTTCTGAAGCCAGCAAAAATGAAGGTGATTTCCCTGGATACATCTGCTAGTTTGCTGCAGACACACAGCTGCATTTTACTTTTCAGCTGGACTCATGCACTGATGGAGCATATTTTACTTTTGATGTAAGAAGAATTATTTTATACACCGATATGGTATAAGGATAGCACAAGATTTTTCAGGGTGCTTAAAATCTGCAAGCTAAATACTGCCTGATTTTTACATATGGTATAAAAGCTTTTTTTCATAAGATGACAAATCTTTATTGAAAAGATGCAACGTCCTACAGAACTGCCATTTATTAAAAGCAAAGATGTCAGAAGAGGTGCTTGTCTTCGAAAGCAAAAATCCATGAGCAATCTATCATTTATTTCTGGAGGCAGAGAAAATGCAACACTATACTCCTATGAAGCACATTGGTATGAAGCTTCCTCAATATCAAGCCTTAGCTTCCTGGAAAGGGAAGAAAAAGTTGAAACTGGTCAGCCTTCAAGGGTCCTCTCCCAGTCTGTACATTCTCTCCCTTCTGCAAGAGGATGGGGTAGAGAGAGTATGGCATCCATGTGCAATTCTTCATTACATAGAAGAGCATCATCTTACCACTTTGTTGAAAATCAAGATCTTGTAATATTTTCAGGCGAAGAATGTGCAGAAGTTGATGATGACTCTGTATGTAATAAACTGTGTGATATGAGCAAAAGCTGGTTAGAGGAGGAAGAGGAGAATGGTCTACATGAAGGGACAGCTCACTTGGATGAGGAGGTCATTATGACCATGTTGGGTGATCTAGAACAAGTATTGTATTGTGAAATACTTGGTGAGTTAATTACTTTATTTCAGTTCCACTTAACCACAGTACTATTTTGATATATATGCTATACAACATTCCTGTGATATTAAGTGAGGTTAGTCAGCTTTGCTTAAGCCCCAAATTAGAGTTCCAGGAATTTGCTCCAGAATTACTAATTGCACCAGTATTGGAAATGTTGCTTAATATGGAAATACTATTTTTTGAAAAGTACAGTACAGCCTAATATTATTAAGTTAAACTGGTAACTCAGTGAGAAATGTTCTAATAATTGTAACATTTTGCATTATAGCTAATTGTTGAATTTTAAAATGAAAGATTCTGCATAATTTATTCTCTGTTACAGTCTACACCTCTTCATATTTCCTAAATACTAGTGGAAAGCAAAATACCCTTCTCATCAGGATGAATTTGCCTTGATTTATAAAGTAGCATGTTGCAGTAGTGAAACTTGATATATGACTATACAGAAAGCTGTTAAAGATATGTGCAATTTCATCTATGGTAGACTTTCCACGCAGTATATTGAACTGTGTCATGACCTGCAGAGATATTAGTTTTATTTAGTGAAAGTTTGTATTTGAGACACTAATTCAGAATACTTGTTGTTGCATGTGCTCTGGTATATTACAGGCCTACTGTATTTAGTGATATCTTTTAGTGACCGTTCATAAGCAATATCCATAAAAAATAATTATGGGTTTCTTCTTTAAGTGTTCACTTGATTAACGTTTTTTTTTTTTTTTTTAAGAAATCTATTTTGATGTGAAATATAAAATAAAGTCTAAAATTGAATGTGATGAAGTGCATAGTACATTATAATAAAATGGAAGTCAATAATCAAAGACAATATTATTTTAATTGCATTGCTTTCCAGTAATGTTTACTTTTCTGCCCAGTCTAGGGTTGCCCAGGTAGTCCACTAGGCCACATTTTGAGAATAATCATGCACTGTATGATTTAATTGGCTGAGCTGCTGCTATACGCAAACAAGATATTGTAAAAATCAGGTGTGATACGAGCCTTAAAGGACTGAAATTGGTTGAGAATGGTCTTAAAATACCCTTTATATATATATATATATATATATATATATATATATATATATATAAAGGGTATTAACTATCTTGGTATTATGAGTGATACAATTGTAATGTAGATAGCATTGCAATCCATATACATATTGTTCCTTAAAAGCATTTGTTACTAAAAAAAAAAAATCTGGACCATTTTCTAACATTTGGGATAATTCACATCTCTTCTACTGCATAACATTGTCCAATGCATTTTCTTTGTTCACATTAATTAAAAATGTCATTTTAACAATGTCTTCTGGTGATTCTAAAAAACAAAGGAGTGTATCCTGTATCATCATTTATTTGCTGTTTTAGTCAAAGAATACATCTTGGCACAATACATGATTAATGAAATAGTAAATTCTGTGTGGAAAATTATTATTTTAATATAGGCTAGCTGATATCATCTTAAATTAACCATTAGATACAAATGTGCTTATATTTTTGTTAATGTAGCCCTTAGTTCAGTTAATAGGCGAGTCACTAATTTTATAGTTTCTATATCTTGCACAGGGTCTACTCCTTCACCTTTTTAAGGTACCTGTAATATTATCTCCTTTAAATATTCTCACACTGAGGGAGACAGGAGAAGAACCATAGTCTGAATCCATTCAGTATGCATTATAGCATTCAATGTCAAGGTTCAATACATTAACAAACATGTATGGATACATTTTTTTACATATTTATTATAATCACCAGCCTAAGTGGTTTCAAGTTTTCCGCGTCTGTTGATCCATGGAAAGTTGTATCAATAAAAACACGTAGGGCAGTTCTAGCACCAATATCTATTTTTTTAGTCCTTTATATTGTGAGTGATTTTAGAAAGCAAAATATTAAATATACGGTAGTCTTTAATTTAATAATTTAAGTATTCTGTTATAATAGGACAACTGCTTTGTTGATCAGATTTGTCACTTGGGTAAGGTTTGCTTTGCTACTATAAGGTAGCATTTCTTATTGCATGTTTTTTCATATAAATAAGTCAAACTATCTGCATCCATGGCCCTCACTTTGGCTATAAATCCAGTAAACAAAGGCAGCAATAATTGCTTCCATTACAGAATATAATAGTTAACAAATGTAATTTATTTATTTAAAGTGTAAACATATTTCCCATTATCAAGTGTAGTTCTTCAAAAGTGCTTTCTATTAATATGAGACTTTAGTGGTACTGACTGAGATCTCTCCTGCTCCTTTGCTACCTTAATATTTCTTAAAGTCGCTCATGGATGGCTCCAAAACTCTTCAACTTCTTTCCGACTTGAAAAAGAGGCTCCATAATTTCTTATAAAAGAATATAACCAATTATAGGATGTAGTTGTAGACTATTGTACAGATAATATTCCAACATCAATATGATCACTTTTTAGGTGTTCTAATATTGTACAACTAGACAAGTGTGCAGTTCTATTTAAGCTAAAATCACATTTATAGCAAAAGTGCCCATTTTTTTTATATTTTTCCAAGTGGTTTCATAACCTATAACATTTGTTAATGTTATTCAGCTAGCAAACGCTGTCTGCTTAAATCTGACAAGCCTTAAGAAATGTCAAAACAAATCATGACCTTCAGCAAAAGAAAGTTTTTTGAATATTTTTAATGGCTCTAAAACAAAATGTCATAGATACACACATGTTTAACTGTAATCCACGCCATGTTACATAAATGCTAAATGCAAAATGAATTTTGCTGCCAACCCACAGACAATTGTTTTCCATCAAAAATTAATATTTAAGAATTATTCTAGAAAATTATATTGTTTACAATTTAAATTGCTTTAAAGGTGGACTGTGGAGGATATTAATCTTTATGTGAGTGGCCCTTGGTAAACTAAGAGACATTTAAGGTGGTGTGTGCTTAACTAGAAATATATACATTTTTGAGGAGAACATGAAACTGTAAATTTAAGAAAATTCTAAATGAGCAGAAACACTGAGTAGTTGCATTTTTCAAGTGAGAGTCTGTTGTGATAAAGGACGAATGCTTTAGGGCAATTTATAGGCAAGCTATTTCATCATAAGGGCTACTTAATTATCAAATGGGATGGATAACA
This sequence comes from Discoglossus pictus, assembly GCA_027410445.1. Taxonomy (NCBI): domain Eukaryota; kingdom Metazoa; phylum Chordata; class Amphibia; order Anura; family Alytidae; genus Discoglossus; species Discoglossus pictus. The sequence continues at coordinate 323,018,567 of CM050167.1, forward strand.
TATTTTTTAACCTTAACATTTTTTACAATTCATTGTGGAGGACAGAGAAAGACGAATTAAGGAAAGGAGTAATAACTGGATACTTGTGGATATCTTATATATTAAAATATTTGAAGCCCAAAACATTTTAAACAAAGATTGCTAAAACGGTACATAGACAACATCACAGAACAAAATGGTAAAAGCTTTAATTTGAATTCATAACCGCAGCTGGGTTGGCCCAAAAGACCAGTAGGGGGCTTACTATTATTTTGTAGTGTTTAGGAAACACATATTCAATTCCATTTCTGAGCCATATACCACATTTTGGTGCCACAATTAGTCCTATGGTGATCTGTATCGAGGTACCTTTGGGACCAGAGCCATAGGCATAGATGATTTAGACAATCGCACACATTTGTTCAACCAAGTTGTTAAAGCATCTCCACAAGCCACATTTTTTGAATATCCCCAATGCCTCAATCAACTGACTGGGCTATCGATTAGAAGACCTATGATTAGGTAGAGATGTCCAATTGGTGTGCCTTGAGGACTGAACTTAAAACATGCTACAGTAGATACTATGAGGTACAAAATTAGGCTTGCTTTGGGTAAATTACATTGTATAACAAGCTTTTGTGGTTTGAAGTTGGAGGATGTTATACTAAAAGTGTAATAATACTACTTTTGCCAAAAAAGCGATGGAGAGCTATATTATACAGGTGGCCCACAAGTTACAGATGAGATATGTTCCTGAGAACATCTTTAAACTGGATTTGTATATAACTTGGATCCCTGATTAATAATAATAATACTAAATGTGGTAATAATAACAATACAATGAAATAATGTAATAATAATAATACCACTGTACTGTAATAATATGTAACAGCAACTAGTGTGCTCTTTCTTTTATTTCAAGCAAACCGAACATAAGAACAAAGTCATACAAAACGCCTTGGTAGCCCCTTCTTAAGTACGGGTCTTCTGTAAGTCGGGTCATCTGTGACCTCTGGTATTGCTAAAAAAATCTTTTGGAAATAAGGAGGGTTGAATGGAACAATTTGGGTCAATTCTCACTTTGGCTCCTTATGACCCCATGGAATGTTAGTTATGTTCCTGTGCCTCAGGCATCAATGCTTAGATTGCACTGCAATTTTCTGTGTATTGTGCTTTGTATGCTATACAAAGAAAAAGAAAATCCTTTTGGTTGATAAGCATAAGACAAACAGATACTTCCACTATCCATTTATATGAATTTATATATACTGTAATATTTTATGTACACAATGGCTTTCAATCTTTCTTTCATTTCCTATGTCATATGTTTGTAAAACCCATTTTACTGCAGGTGAAGACCCAGAAACACGGAGAATGAGAACCGTAAAAAACATAGCAGATCTAAGACAAAACCTAGAAGAAACCATGTCTAGTTTGCGTGGAACGCAGATAAGTCACAGGTATGTGGTAACTAAAATAAGGCTTTTCTTTAATGGTATATGGGCTTTATTAGGAGACCATATACAAGTAAAATGTTATTAAAACATACCATAACTTTTATCTGTTTTAAATGTCCATTCTTGATAAATTAACTACAATTCTTGCCATGGACTGTAACTTCTGGTGAAATTCAGGTATTTTTTACATGATGCAGTTGTATGTAAAATTGCTCTTGACACTAGCTGTCATTTTCTGTGGGATTTTAGCAAATTTTATACTGGGTTCAGCTGTTTGATTTTCAGAAGCTATGACCTGAGCCACACAGGCAGATTTGACAGTTTGATATTTCTAACAAATGTTGTTTATTTTCATAAAATGCATCCAGAGACTCATTTCATATAACATGGAACTACAGGTTATGTGAAACAAAGACTTTTTAAAAATGTAATTACTTAAAAAAAATTAAATTATAACATATTTGCACTGGCACATCTATATTACATGTTGCAATTATTTTTTTGTAGACAATATAGTAATATAGATTAGAATGTCATAGTCATGCCTTGTATAAATACATGTAACTTTAGGAATATTCTATGCAGCCGCATTTTCCTTTTATGCTGAAATTTTGGTGGAAACATACGTGGCTTGTAGATCAAACAAATATAACACATGCAGAGTCAAAAAGCCAAAATACTGTAGTTTGAAGATGTCTAAAGTTTTAAAGCATGTTGACACATAAATAAGCCAGATGCTAAGATTTATGACCCAAAGTCTGTTTTGTGGGCAGAGCAGGCAAAGTTAAAGACAAAGTGTTCCTATAATAAGCTGTGGAGTTGAACTTGGTTTGCTGATTGCTTGAACTCTGTGCTAATAGATAGTTTCATCTTTAATTTAGCAAATTATTAAACCCATACTAACATACTAAGGGCACAGTCTGAACCTAATTAAAAATAATGGATTTTAACAGCTGTTAATAGTAGAAAAGGACATTTCCCCATGTACAAAGTGATGATATTTCATATTTTTATGTGTGGATGAGCATGCTACTATTCTATGTAATGAAGCCTGGATTATATTATTTCTCTTTGGTTTAAGCATGTCTAGGTGTCATGAAGAGATTAATAAGTGTCACATTTATTATGACTAATTGAACTAAAGGTTCAGTTAACTTTTTAACTGCTTATAGAATTAATGTTTTTTTTATATTAATTTAATAGTACACTGGAGACCACCTTTGATAGCACAGTGACAACAGAAGTAAGCGGGAGGAGTTTGCCTAGTTTATCAAGCCGATCGTCTACAATGACTTGGAGACTTGGACAAGCCAGCCCCAGATTACAGGCAGGAGATGCTCCATCATTGGTTGGTGCTTATGCAAGGAGCAATACAGGGCGCTTCATACATACTGATCCATCACGCTTCATGTATACCACACCTCTTCGTCGTGCTGCTGTTTCTCGTCTTGGCAACATATCACAAGTTGACATCAATGAAAAAGGAAACCATGACCTTGACATGTGCTCCGAGGTTGATGTTGGAGGATATATGAGTGATGGAGATATCCTTGGAAAGAGTCTTCGAGCGGATGATATCAACAGTGGGTGAGTTCCTAGAAAAAAAAAATCTAAATTAAAGCACTACACTTTAAATTAATATGAAATGTTCAGTTATAATGTTCAAAATGTACACACCAAAAAATATATTTAGTAAACACTACACACATATAGTCCTTTTAGATAACAAGAACTAGATCCATATAGTAATCTAGTAAACCAAACAAAGGGAATGCAATGGGAAGGTCATTGGGTTGTAAAAACATAGAACAACCTGTACATTTTTGGAAATAGGCTTAACTGCATGGATATGCTGACAATAATTCTCTCTCTATGAGTCAACTTATCAGTAAGTTATTATTTCCTGGAAGTGCAGGATGATGTCTTTGATGTCTTTAGATAATCAGATTCATCATCATAATTCAAGGGGGGATGTGTTTCAATATATAGGAAGAAATCCAAAAAGGCCAAAAGTGTGTAACCAGTATCTGGAGATCTATATTGATAAGTGTGTTTTAAAATATGTACTCAGGCACTAAAAATGTAATTGGCTGGTTTAATGACGCGTGGGAAAGCTGCAACTTTAATAGGCCGCTCTACGGACTGTTCGCTTATCTTATACTGAAAGTAGCCAATTTCCCAGAGTTGCTTGATAGACTGATTCCCACTGTTTTTTGATTTGCCACAGCCTTGGGCTCTTTGTCCTAGATAATTATGGCAGTGCACTTTTTCACTACTGTACCATTTTACCATTACTGTCCTGCTTAACCTTGTCCATGGTGTGGAGTCTGCTGATCCACAGCAACAGATGTGTATAATATCCCAGAACTGAAAGAAATAAACCCCCTCCTGATAAGGATCTCATACTGAGATGGTGCAAGAACTGAGGAGCCAGCTATTTTATTTATAGTGTGCCAACGCGTTCTGCAGCTCTGAACAGTTCAGAATCAAATATATAATAAATTCAGAGGCAGATTGCAACAACTTGAGATGAATGCCATGCTTACACTCTAGAGTAAAAACAAGTCCTAAGAAAGCATAAGACATAAAGCAGTCCATGTAGACCATGTTACAAAAGTGTGAAAATATTAATGAATATAAAATGAATAAATTAGTATATAAATACATTATTTAAATATCTTTCCATCTAGATCTTTCATCTAATCTCAGAATATTCTTTTGGTTTTTAGCTAACTCTGCTTGTATCATGGGGATTCAATGACTGAGCATGCCTGTAGCTTGGGAAATGTTTGTCCTGCTGGGGGCTTCTATTTAGTGCTATTGTCAAATGGCTACTCAGAGTGATACTGTTTCAGTGAAACAGCATAATCCACAGTTCCACTTCTTTCTCCCAGGTTTCTTATCCTCGTAGGACAAAAGAAAATACTGCTATTGAAACCGAAATGAGTACAATAGTTTTATTTTAAAGCTCTATTTATTTATTTTTACTTTCTAAAAACATTTTTCACATGATCAAGTCATGTTCATCTTCAATTATAAATATGGCACTTCTGTGGTCCTTTGACATCATCCACTAAACAAACTCACCTATAAAACATAGTAAATGCCTCCTTTCCGCAGATCTTGCGACAATAAAGCATTTTTTTGTTTTTTTCCCCCTTAAAAACCCTCCACATTCAATTAGGGCCATAAACACATTCTGCACCGGTATGTATTCTTTAGTCTATCTGTTGCATTGGCTTTTTCCCCTGTACTTAGCTCTATGTAATATCCTGGCACTTTATAAAGAAATGATAGGGATACCATTTACAATAAACAAACATATGTCTGCAGAGCAGTCTTATAAACTTCATTGCAATACTAACCAGAGAAGGGATGTTGCATATTTCTTCTTTGCTTCCTTGACTAACTTAATTTCCAGTTTTCTGTCATTGTTATTTATATTAGTACGTGTGTAAAATGAGTTATCAAACTGAGAAAGTTCATCATCTTTGATGTGCCAGGCTGCACATCTGCAATTTTGAATCCCTTTTCCTACCTTTATTATCAATTAATTAAAAGGATTACCAAACTGTTTCGATGTGATAACGTTTCTAGGAGTTCAATAATTATCTTCTTTTCCACAGGGGATACAGTCTTTGTTACTGATTTATTTTCAGAATATCTATATTGATGTGAACGCAAGTACAGTATTTTCTAGGATTTTGGACAGTCTTGAAAATAGAAAAAACACATTAATATAACACTACTAGCGAATTGCCCATCAAAAAATGACGGCAATGAAATTGTAAGTGAGCTAAAGCTGTTTGGAGTATAATAAAATAAAATATAGATTAATAAAGTAATATACTTTACCTATTTTGAAGTAATATATGCAGGAAGCATTGTGTTGAAGAGCTGCAATCTGTTTTGATGTTGCTGCAGCATTAGGGCTGTGGAGCTGCTGTGTAAGCGTGATGAATGTGTGCAGTGTAATAAAGTGTGCATGCGCGCGCGATACAAATCCGTTAGCGTACCTGTGTACTTCCGCATTATATAAGTTATTGTTCTAAAATGGCGCCTAATGTGTGGTATGCGGCTGTGGCTGATTTAGCGTCCTTCGTTTTGGATGTCGTCCAACTTTTCGGAATATTCGTAGCTGTTTGGTGGTGTTTTGCGTGTTTAGAGTCCTTTAGCCTCGTTTTTGTTTTGTTCGGAGCCCATATTTTCTCTTGCTTAGGTGATTTTCGGGTGTTTAAACTCCAAAATTTGTACTTAAAATCGAGGTGTAACTTTACTTGCAGAGGTCCTGGGTGCACCACCTTGCTGTGGGTAAGCTTTTTATATGTTTGTTGTGTGTATTTATTGTGTTTCTAATGTTTTTAAGGTCGCACGGGTTGCGTCCTTGTTTTCGAATCTCGTAAGTCTTTTTCTGGAATTCCGGAGGTGTTTGGTGGTGTTTTGCGTCTTTAGACTGCTGTAGCCTCGTTTTCGTTTTTTTTCTGCGGCCATTTTTTCTCTTGCTTAGAGAATTTTAAATTTTAAAGAATTTTCTAAACTCTTTTATTTTGAGTTAAATTGAGCTGTAACTTCAGTTTTCGAGGTTCTGGATGCCCCCTCTTCCTGTAGGTAAGCTTTTTATGTATTTGTTGTGTGTATGTATTGTATTTTTCATGTTTTGATGTGCGCGGGTTGCGGACGATTTTTGCGAGGTCGTAATGGTTCGTAAGGTGTCTTGTCTTTTCCTTTCGTAACTACGTAAATTTTGCGAGGTCTGCAGTTGCTGGCAAGGAGCGCCTTTGGCGCTCCTTGCAGCAACTGCGGCCCTCGCTGCGCGAGCCCGCCAGCATTAACAACAGCTCGCATGCTCACAACTATATATGTGATCACTCAAAAACAAGACAGCATGGCACATACAAAAGGTATTTCTGTATATAGTGAAACATAATAACCATTAAAGACATGTTTTGGAACAATTCTGCTTTGGGTCTTGAAGTTCTCCACAGAAGGTCTTGAGCACTACAGACACATCAGATACTGTAACGTAAAGGGAAAAGGGAACCATCAAAGAGCCATATAATACAATGCATATCATATATATTTATATGTATATTATGAAACTCTTGCAAAATTCCCACCGTTGACATGAAGGAGGTTGAAAGGGTGGCATCATCAGATACTTATGCCCCAATTATACCGCCAGTTCACAATTCGACAGTACTACCTTCTCAGACCTGTTTATATTTCTTTTAGATCTCTTAAAGGTGATCACTGGTCTAGTTGTCGTAAGTGTGTAATGCTCCATAAAGGGGGTAGAGATACAGGGGAGAGAGTGGGGGAAGAGACACAGGGGAGGGAGGAGGGGGGAAGAGACACAGGGGAGGGGGCAGATACAAAGGGGAGGAGACACACAGGAGAGGGGGGAGAGACATGGGGAGGGGGAAGAGATAGAGGGGAGAGAGTGGGGGGAAAGAGACATGGGGAGCGGGAGGAAGACACAAGAGGGAGGAGGGGGGAAGAGACATAGGGGATGGGGGAGAGACACAGGATAGGGGGAAAAGATAAATGGGGGAAAGAGTCACAGGGGAGGGTGGAAGAGATACAGGAGAGAGAGTGGGGGGAAGAGACACAGGGGAGGGAGAGGGTGGGAAGAGACACAGGAAAGGGAGATGGGGAAAGACACAGGAGAGTGGGGAGAGACACAGGGGAGGGAGAGGGAGATGGGGAGGAAAGACACAGGGGAGGGAGAGTGGGAGGCAAGAGACACAGGGGAGGGAGAGGGGGAAGAGATACAGGGGAAGGGGGGTGGGGGGACACTTCCCAAATTCATTTGTGCAGTGAAATGACTATGTGGGTTAACTGATGGCTGATTACATTCCTGAATACAGAGAAAAAACATAAATCTTGTGTTCACGGAGCTTACACTGCCCTGTGTCGGGCAGATGTTGTTAATCATAGAACAGTCAGGAGTGTGATTGTAAACATACCTAAGACTGCAGATTTTTAGCTGCTATTAGTGTAATAAAAAAAAAAAGCAATAGATCATTTTAATAAACATGAAAAGCACTTATAGTGAGGTAAAGGCCCTTTAATTACTATGTAACTTTGCAACTATCCAAAAAGTGTGCCTTCCATCTTTCATACTGACATTGAAATCTCAGCTTTAAAACCATCTAGAACATAACCATTTTTTTGTTATTTAGTTGAAGTTATTTTTTTACTTGTACATGTTCAAAGTATTGATATATTTTTCTAAATTTGCACCTCTTGGGTTAATATTTTTTTCTCACTGCTTTGATTTTTTTCTATCTAGCTATTTAACAGATGGAGGACTCAATCTCTACACCAGAAGTCTTAACCGAATTCCTGACCTCGCTGCTTCTCGTGATGTCATCCACAGAGGAGTGCATGATGTCACTGTGGATGCAGACAGGTAAGAGTTTTCTGTTTTGTTACCATTTTACTAGGTTTTGACCAGCCAATTTATTATACTGGGTAAAATTAAATAATTATCTTATTTGTGATTTGGGCAAGGAACCCATCTCCTCCTTATTTCTCTTCCTCTTCTGTTTGCAGTAATTTGCCTCCTTTATCGCTTATGCTCTCTTGCGGATCTACTTCTTCTGTCCCTCCCCATACCTACATCTCCCTCTTCATTTGGCTCTATCACTATTTATTATTGTAATTATGCTCTGTTATATTTCATCTATTTTGCTGGTTTGGCCAAAAGCCCTGATTGGTCTAAAATCCCTGAAATGATGCCTGTTGTTATAGTTACAATAAAATTAATAAAGTATTGAATGTTAGGTACAACTAGCGACTTGCCCATCAAAAGTGACGGCATGATATAGTGTCATAGTATTTTCTGTCTGTTTATGTACTATCTCTCTGTGTACCCTGCATGTCTATTTCTTTCCCCACTCTCTCTCCCCTGTGTTTCTCCCACTTCTCCTGTGTCTCTTTCTCCTGCAGTGTCTTTTCCGCCCTCTCCCTCCCCTGTGTCTCTTCCCCCTCTCCCTTTCCCTGTGTCTCTTCCCTCCTCTCCCTCCCCTGTGTCTCTTCTCCCTCTCCTGTGTCTCTTCCCCCCTCTCCCTCGCCTATATCTCTGCCCCCTCTCCATCCCCTGTGCCCCTTTGCCCCATCCCTCTTATGTGTCTCTTTTCCCCCTCTCCCTCCCCTGTCTCTTCCCCCCTCCCTTCCGCTGTGTCTCTTCCCCCTCTCCCTCCCCTGTGTCCCCCTCCCCTGTGTCTCTTCTCCCTCCTTTGTATCTCTCCTCCTCTCCCTCCTTTGTATCTCTCCTCCTCTCCCCCCGTCTCTCTCCTCTGTGTCTCTTTCCCTTCCCTCGTTCCTGTCTCTTCCCCCTCTCCCTCCCCTTCCCCCTCCCCTGTGTCTCCTTCCCTCCCGCCTCCCACCCCACTTGCGCAAGTTGTCGTAATATTGAGCGTTACCAACAACCTCGCTATTACGACAACTATTATGTACAATAGTTGTGTGTAGGTCTCTGTAAATGGAATGTGAACTCATAATAAATATCAGCTTTTATACTTACCATTCAATTGACACTAGATTTTCATTGTGCCTTTAAAAAAATGTTTATTGTGATTCCTGGGGCACTAAACATGAAGACAATTTTACAGCATTTACAATTGCAAAATGGAATATTTGTGTTTGGTCCATGAAAGCAGTGATTAATGGCAGTGAACAATGGAAGTTATGTAGAAAGAATGTTTAACAATCTCCCAGTGCTGTTTATGACTGGCCTTGCTACAGTATTAGAAAATTACATTAACAATAAATTAGATGGGAAATTGTAAGCAGTCCGTAGAAAAGGTCAGTGTTGGGAAAAATATTCGTAAGATTCGTTGATTCTTATTAAATGTTCCCTGTGTAGGAAATTTATATAATGTGTTGTTTATTTAATGCATAGTGTTTTAGAGCGTCTATGTACATGCATGAAGTCCTAAAGGTTAATGCAAAATATTGTTTTCCATATTAAAGAAGATGAAATACATATGAAAATATAACATTTATGGAGGCATTGATAGATTGTGTAGAATAAAGTCTGCAACCAACATTTTTATTCTTTTGATTTCTTTCTGTATTTTATAAACTAACTTAATTGCCTGACATACCCCCTGACAATTGCTGGATGCGGACAAAGCATCTTCCTAGATTGGAAATACTAGAACAGGCCGATGAGTGCAAACCTGTGGAAGATACCTAAGGTCTGCTATTTGTGTCCAACAATGCTATATTAATGGAAAATAAAGTAGTTTTTTTTACTGTTGTCTATACTGGAGATAAGAATTAAACAGAATATACTTAAAATTAAATTGGCTTTAAATTGTTAAATTAATTACCAGCGAGTATGTAGTTTATGGTATGTGTTTGTCTCTAGTGCAGAACTGGACATTTTATGGCCCGCGGGCCACATCTGGCCCACGGGTTGTCCCTGTCAGGCCCGCTACAATGGCAGCATGGCACCAAATGCATAGCCTGGGAGGAGGTGACTAAGCAGAGATCCCCAGACTCCGGCCTGCCTGGCCTCCATCACCCCCGGATCCCATTGCTCACAACATACTGCAGGGGAGGGGAATTCCTAATGATGTCACGTGACCCTGCAGTATGAAGCTCAGACAGGGGAAGGATATGCAGTCCTCTGAGCAATGTGATCCTGGACAGGGACTGCCCTGCACATGTAAGAGGGAGGGTGAATGAAGTGCAGGGGGCTTGAGGGGGTGAATAGTGTGACAAGGGGCCCTGGGGGTTTTGAGGGGTTGAATAATACTCCTGAGGTGGGGGGCTTTTTTTTGGAGGGTGAATGGTGCTGCTGAGGGGGCCCTGGGGTGAATATGGCTGCTGAGGGGGGCCTGGGGGTAAATATGGCTGCAGAGGGGGGGGGGGGCATGGGGGTGAATATGGCTGCTGAGCGGCTTGGGGGGATGAATGGTGCGACAAGGGGGCCCTTTTTTTGGGGGGGGGGGGTGAATGATGCTGCTAAGGGGCCCTGGAGTTTCTTTGGGTGAATATGACATCTGAGGGGGTCGACTGGTGCTGCTGAGAGGGCCTGGGGGTGTTGGGGGTTGAATATGGCTGCTTGGGGAGAGGTGAATGATGCAACAAGGGACCCTGTTTTTCTGAGAGGGGATGATGCTGCTGAGGAGGCACTGGGGGATATGGGGGGTGAATAATGCTCCTGAGGGTGCCAGGGCGTCAGGTAGTGAATATTTCTGCTAAGGGTGCCCTGGGGGGAGAATATGGGTGCTGAGGGTGTTGGGGATGAATGGTGCTGCTGAGGGGGCCTGGGGTTTTGGGGTGAATGGTGCTGCTGAGGGGGCCTGGGGGTGATTATTGCTATTGAGAAGGTTGGAGGGGTGAATGGTGCTGCTGAGGGGGGCCTGGGGGTGAATATTGCTGCTGAGGAGGCCCTGGGGGGAAATATGGCTGCTGAGGGGGGTTGGGGGGTGAATGGTGATGCTGAGGGGGTGTTGGGAGTGAATGGTGCTGCTGATTGGTGCCTGGGGGTGAATGGTGCTGCAGAGGGGGCCTGGGAGTGATTATTGCTGCTGAGGGGGTTGGAGGGATGAATGGTGCTGCTGAGGGGGGCTGGGGGTGTTGGGGGTGAATGGTGCTGTTGAGGAGGCCTGGGGGGGGTGAATATTGCTGCTGAGGGGGTTGGAGGGATGAATGTGTGTGTACATATTTGGCACTGGAGGGTGGCCCTCCACGACAGTCCCAGTTTCTCATGTGGCCCCTTTGGCAAATTAATTGCCCACCCCTGCTCTAACTAATTACATAAGTTTAAGTAATATATTTAAGTTATACATTTTAAATGGTGCTCTAGTGTGTAATGATACCTTCTTTTTAACGGTTTACTTCTTCCTGACAGACTAAAGTTTAAAAAATGATTAGCATGTGCACTCAAGAATGTTATTCAAGACAAAAATGCATGTTGTTATATCCTTATATAAACTGCTAGGTTCCACAGGGTATTATTGTCCATATAACTCAGACCAGATAATATCTATTGTCATGCCCAGAGCCTGACTGGACTGTTTTACACTATGGCCTGGACCGACAAGAAGTTACCCTGTTTATTGTTATAGTTATATATTTTGTATTACTTATGGTTAAAATCACATATAAATTGTATTTATTTCAATTATGTTCCAGTGTGGTTATCTGGTGATGACTCACCCAGCCTCACCTAAATAAACAAACACAGGGGGTCTTGGGCAGATAAAACAGGCTGAATGGTTATCGTTAATATAATCACCAGGATAAGTTTAAGCGTCAGAGCTCATCAGATGTACAGGGTTTCCCAGTAAGCATGGGGCAGTCTATTGTTAATTGGTCCCTCTTCTATGTACCTAAGGATGGGACTTACTGTGATTGGCCAGCCTATGTGCCAGAAAATAAAGGTATGACAGTTGTATCTGTATTTACATAAACAAGGTGTAAGTGTCAGTCTGTGCATTAATCCTAATTATAAGGGATTATATGGTGTTCCTGATATTCTGGTCTGTGGAAGCAAGCTCATGGGCGTGGTACCTGTGTTTGGTCCATCTTCTGCTATCAGAGGTGTAAAAAGGCAGCACAATTCTGCTGGATAGGTTTCAACCAGGTTCTTACCAAGTCCAATTGAAGTAGCAGATTGTGACAACTATCTTATCTCCTTTTAGAACAGAATTCTGAATAGGGACTCTATTGAACCATTAGTTTCTGCATATCTTTTGCTTGTGAAGCCTTTGCTTTTTCAGACAGAACAATGTCTACAACAGTATTTGTGGTAATAATCTATGAGTAATCAGTCAGTAAAACCCCACCTGCCTTTGGATATTTCAGCCTCTGTGTCTGAATATTAGGTTTCTTATGCATCATTATTATGCTTTATTATGATGAGTTGCCTTGAAATGTATCACTTCCTTGTAGTTCTTAACAAAGTAATTTCTCTTGGATAACAGAACAAAGATGATTGAGCAATCTGTTCTGAATCTGATATAAATCACAGTTTGCAGTGTACATTCATCACAACACCAACAGCCTCATAACTAGTCATTTTCCTATTTTCTGTGCAGTTAGAAATATTATAGTGGGGGATCACATTACTAATGTAATACAGACTGTCTTTCCAAGCAATAGCTTCAGATTCTTCAGTGATTAATCATTATACAGAAAGTTTTATCAAGGCATTATTAGTACTGAAGCCAGTGGGAGATTCTGCCTGATGTTGCTTAGATATTTATTGCTCTTTGTGCCAAATATCAGCTTCATAGTTCCTACTAAAACTAATTTTGTTCCCACAAAGATTACAGAAGTATGAGAATGATTCCTTCTGTTCTCTGTGTTGTTAACCTAAGCTCGTTGAGGTGATGTGCCAGACCACAAAAAAGGGTTTCCCAACAATCCAATCTAATGATCTTTTATATCTGGGAATATTCCAATAAATGAGTGCTTATGTTTGAAGTGAAGTCCAAAATGTCCATGGTTTGTTATTTGTGAATATATATCTTATATGAGTAGGTTACATGCAATGTGTGTGGTGGTTATATGTTTGGAAACGGCTAGGCTTGTGTGTCACATCTGCCAACTAGAGAGAAACACTTGGAAGAAGACAAAAAGTATTGACTGATGTGTGAGAATGGGGTTTCCCTGACAAAATGCAATCATTGCCGTTAATTAATGGATATGCACTATGGTGTGGGATTTAAAAAAACTGGCTGTTTGGCTTCAGATGTAAAACTGTATCTCTTGTATAGTGTAACGGTTTCCATTTTTATAGATAGATATTTGTATGAAAGCCAAGTACTGCTCTCTAAATGGGAAAATATGTATAATATTTTAGAATTACACAGGTCCAATGCTATGCATTGTATTGCAGATATAATAATTCTTTCTGCTTATTGGAATGATGTTGCTGGTTAAAGCAGTTGAAATAAGCCCTTCCTTGTATTGTTCCATGCTGTGACTAAACCATTACTTACAGGAATTTCAAAAATTATTTAATAAGTCAGTATTGTTTATTTTGCCACAGAAGAAAGTTTTATACAATAGTTTGATCATGGTATGAAATTATTTTATTCCAAAGTAAAATTCTTCCCGGATGTCACATATGGAGGCTGGACCAAGATTAAACAGTAGTTGAAGGTGGAAAACCGGACATGTCCCTTTTTCTTCTATGTTGTTCTATTTGCCTGTAATGGTTTAGTGATAGGTGTAACCCTTATCTTTATTTTTAAAAAATGTTTCTAAAATAAACTGAGGATTTATGTTATCCCAAGAAAAAATGTTATGTCATTTTTGCTGAAATGTAAACTCTTTTTTTTTAAAGTTAATGCTGCTTCATGCATTATATTTAGTACTCCCTGCTATGCCGACTTCATTCTCCAAGACCATCTTTAATAGTGTCTCTTCTAATGCTAACGTATCTCCAAATTATTAACCCTCTCAACCAACTCAATACTATTCTCGATCTGTGCCAACCCTACTTCCATTCCACCTTTCTTAATAGCCTATGAATCAACATATGCTCCTCTCCTCCTTGAGGAACAATTTCATACTCCTGTCTCATGCTGATGTAACATAGGCCATTATTGGCTTACATTATCCATTGGTTTCCTCTGTTTTTACTGTGAATTTACATTTTACCTGTTGCACTAGCACGTCAGCAAACCTAAATTTAAGTTTATTCACTGCTTATTGCGCCTGTTGTTCTGCTACCTTGAATTACTTTATTCATCATGACTACAGTGTACCATATGAAACACATCTAAAAACATTGTTAAAGTAGAAATCACTCTCAAGAATTTCAGAGATTGTGTATCTAAAATGTTTTCGTGTCAGTAATGTTAGAGAGATCATTTCTCTAATAACATGGTATCAGGTCCCTTCAGTGAAGTGTTAAGGGGATGAAAATTCCTTATATATTATTATTTAATTCCCATGAATTTCAGGGTAGCATGGGAAATGCTCCACTAATCTCCAGACCTAATGGAATTAACTGATTAATTCAGGTACAATTGAAGCATTGCATGATGTGCTAAGGTTTCCAATACATTGTTTACATGGCATTTTGTCTCCCCTTCAGACGTATGAGTGGATCCAACCTATCCAATATGAACATTCTCCACACCATTATTTCACCTCTGCATTTTGTACAGTAAGTTGATACTCAACATCCATTTGTCTCCTACAACTAACATTAATCCTTATTCTTGCCATTTGTATTAACAAATGTAAAGTTGGATTAAATAGTATGTCTTCAAATTTTCTGTTTTCCAACCATGTGTAGATGCTGTTATCTTTTAACATTATGTCATCAGTCTTCATCTGTTCATCCTCATTCTATCTAGATACATGTTATCAACTCTCTTTACCGTTAACAATCCAACTGGTATTATTAACCACATGTGCAGACTAAACAAATGAGTACTTTTAAGATCCATGTTTCCTATACTTAACAAGAAACTGTGTTTTTTTCTGCAATGAACTATTTGTTCGTTCTGTTTTCAAGTAGCAACTTAATTCAAGTGCCGAAAATACTTCAATGGTGGCGAATAGATTGACATCATGATACCTCAATTTAAAGTTGATAATTGGTCTGTGTAGGAGTTGGCTTAGGCAACATTGGATTGGCAGAATATCAGATTGACTGTTCTCTCCATCTAATAGCCCAATGCTAATTTATGTACGATAGGGGGAAATATCCCAGTTTCCCCTAGCATGCATTGTTGGATGTTCCCTTATGCACCTTATAACGATAAATTATGTTGGGCTTACGTACCATTTTGTAAGCTCTTGGTATATGTCTTTGCTTCATTGCATTACATAGTTTAATGGCAGTAGTAAGGAATTATGCTTGATTTAAATTCTGCACAAAACATACATCCTTAAAAATATTACTACTAAGCAATCATTAAACAGTTAATGCAAGGCAAGCATTTTTAATTCCCTCAAATAATAATTATATATTTGCTTAATTCTCTTCCTATTACCACTAGCTTTCTCCTTCATATCACTAAACTACACCTCCAAGTCATTACATATATCCTTTCTCCATTCACAATATCCACCATGCCTAAATCCTCAAATTTATGAAAATTCTATTTCTATTTCTTCCTATTTATCCTTTACTCTTCTGCTACTCTGTGTTTACTCTGTTGGTAATGTTTAAGCAATGTTTTTTTTAATCTAACTTCCAATACTTTAACTTGAATTCATAAATTTTTCCATTTCCATGTTTGTTTTACCTTAAAATTATTTTACATCACTGCTATTTTTACATACACATGGAAACATACAAAATATACATAGCCTAAATTATCCTATCTTTACTAAAATATTATATAAATATGCCTTGTTCCCTCACCTTTAATGTGTCCTAAATGTCCCGGTATGTAAACAATGATTCCTGAGTGTGTTCATGAGTGAAGCCAAGCCAAAAAACGCTACCCAGTCGACCTTAAGTTAATCGAGGAATATATATGTTTTTTGCTGTGGTTAGCTTCTCAAATGATATAATCTCTATATTTGAGCTGCAATTGACCAATGCTCAGGCCTAGTTCAATGGGTATTCCTTTGGAACTGATTTGAATGGCCTATTTATATGATCCCTAGCTTTGTAACCAAGGTGAACTTACGACCGCCTAAGTTACTCTCACACAGGTAACCCTACTGATGCCTTCAGATCTGGATTTGACCATGGCAATCTGGATAAGATTCAAGCCTGGAGCAGGTTATAGCCTCCAATATCTTCCTTGTAGATTCTTTTTATAGACTATATCCATTACATCATTATCTACATTTTCTAAGCAATTATTCATTGTTCTAACACACCAGTCCATGGGTGTAGGAAATAGGGGGGGGGGGGGGTGGAGGGGGACAAATGCCCCCCCCCCAATTTTTAAATGTGTGTTTATGTGTAGAGAAGCAGTTGCATGGTTTTATTATACTATGTGCAGTACCCCCCCCCCCCCCACACACAGATTTTCTTTGGCTCCTACACCCATGCACCAGTCAGTAAGGCAAAGTTGCTTATTACATATAATTCTATGCATCTTTGCATTTCTCTATCCACAATAGTTTTCCCCTTAAACTTATAATTTTCATTTTGTTTTTGTCTTGTATGTTTTCAGAATAACTCTTTGAAGTTTTTTCTCCTATTATGTTTGTTATCTTAATAACTCAAAGTTGTACAAAAATAAAAGGTTCAAAAGTCATTATATAAATGTCATTTCCGACTCTTTCAGGGTGGTTCATGTATATATCAGGACTGTTTTAATAAAATAATAAGTGCTGCTTCATTATTAAATGGGATTCTGTTTGACACGATTTGTAGGAAGTACAGTATGTTCTAGTGCGATGATAAAAAAACAACATAAAAGGCAAAACAATTATCTTGGCCCTGGGAAAACAAAACATATTTTAGTCATCAATCTTTTCTTATAGGTACAAAGCAATCTTGCATTGATTACAGGTTATATATCATGTGCTTTCCTCACCTAATCATAGCTGATAATTTTGCATCTTTGTTGTGTTTCGCTTTTGACTTCAAAAATAGTTGCATCTTATGAAAGCTTGTCACTCTAAATAAATTATTTGTCTAGTAAAAAAGTTATTACTGTATACTGTAAGATAGTATGTATCAATGTCATGTGTATGAAGAAAGTAATGCTCTTACTTTTAAGTTGTTTTCAACAGGCCATTATTCTCTTCTTACACCCTTATTGATGATGGTTCTCTTCCCACTTTTCAAAACACCCATACATAAAAACATAAAGTGTTTTATAACATTAAAAACTGCTTACATGTTTTATATGGAGTATGTATCCTCCAAAAATCCACATTCAGTGTGTAGCCTGGGCTTTCAGGAGTTTTCCTTGGTGGTCCCTCAGCACACTATGAGCTGATTTTGGGATGGAGCCTTCGGGCTAAATGCGTTCCTCCTTTGCTTTTGAGCAGTCCTTATCATAACTGGTGAAATTAGCTGGCGCATGGCTTAACGCCGACTGAGTTAATGGGCAACTTTTTTTTTACCGTGGTTATGATAAGTTATGTTAAGTTTTTTGTTTATTTTTAATAGTTTAATTTAAGTGAGATTGGTGGGAAATATCCAGCAAGTTTAGATCATGTGAGACTAATCTATCGCCATGTATCACTAGTTTTTGTAATAGACTAGGACACTACAGTACACATCCAGCACTTTAGTGTCTGTGTCTGCATATGCTGTAGTGGTCAGACCCAGACAAGAACTTTTTGCATGGTGTTAGGCAGTAAAAACATAGCTTTTATTGCATTTTAATAAAATAAAGCACATACAAGCAAATAAATATATAGGTATATTCCATACCTTGTAAAATCCAGAAACCTTCCATGTCCCTTTAAAGTATTTCGGACATTATTTTCCAAGTATGTTTAATTCAAATGTATTTTGTTTCGTAACCGCAGAGCTTTTAACTCATTATTCCTCACAAATATAAGACTCTGGGTTATACATTTATGGCTTGTTATAATTATAACACATGAGAACATGGGTAATGGTTTTGGTACTCCTATACAATATATTCATGTTTTATTTTTCCCACTGATATTATGTATAAATGGTATTTTTAGAGTTTTTTAAACAATAAAGAATAGATATAGGAGTTCAATATATTCCTTTCTCTTTTTCATTTTTTAGTAATGGACTTGACGTAAGCACTTTCTTCATAACAATTAATATATTTTAAATACGATGTGCTTATGTGTTTTTGCTCCTACTTCTATTTATCTCAGAACCTAAAAAAATCAGTTTGGTCTCATATGGTGGAATATTTTCATATTTCCAAAAAGATTACATTTACCTTCACACCATTATTATGCTACTTAATACCATAAATGTTATTTTAACATTGATGCTGTCAAAGATTAATAAAAAAGATCCACTTGCTGATTCTTTGCTACTGTTAAGATAAGATTAAACCAATTCCTTATTAAAAATAATGCTTTCCAAGGTACAATAATTTTGTTTTCTGAAACCGTATTGTGATATTTGTAGATGTTTGTTAGGAGCCGGATCATATCTGTGTCCTTTAGTATAAAAATGAGAGTTTATGTAAAATCACTATGACATAAATGCATTTGCCTTCTATGTTGAACAGCATGGGACAGAAGTAAATTGCAAGCCAAGGGAAGCATGAAGGGTGAATAATGCTTTTACTGTTTGCCTAGGCATAAAAATGCTCAGATGATGGAAGAGAATAATTTTTAGCAGTAAACAATGTGGCAAGAAGACAGAACTTGCAAATATTTTAATAAGAAATTTAATAAGCAGTGGAATTTCATATTTCCTATAAAAATGACAGTATAGAACAGTATAAGTAATGACTTGAATGTGCCTAAAAATCCATTGCAAGTTGTAATTTCATGAAAGAAAAATGTTCATAAAACTAACACTGTTAATACAATACAGCTTGTATGCCCACATTTTTCAAATATTGTTAACCATATTCTTGTATTTTAAAGGTTTTCATACCACTATCCTAATCCTCAATCTTAATCCATCTGAAATCTATCTATTCTTACATTAGCATAAACATGAAATAATACTTCTACAATGATCCTATTATAGTTCCTATATCTATCTTCACTGCTAAACTATCCTTACCCTTTACCATAACCCTACCATAAAGTTACCATTACCTTCACCCTACAACTAAGTCTATGTTTTTCCTGGATCGTGTGCTTGAAAATGTATTCACAGCTATATTAACAACATACGCAATATTTTGTCATAGTGCAACCTTTAAAATCACATGTATGTTTAACATGCATTTAAATATGGCATGCTGTTTAACAATTTATTTCTGATGGAGTATAATATTCTTATTGTCCAGGATGATTGCCACCTCCAAGACTAAGCCAGATTTAGAAAATATTGTTTCCTAGAAGTATTCAAAACATTGGAGTAGAAAGGCAGTCAAAAGTTCTCAGTGATCAGATAAATAATTGTGACATTCAATAATAAAAAACACTTTTTAATATTGGGCAGAGTTTTCTGATGAGGGATAGAAGCCTTTCATTTTTATTGAGTCTCACTATCTACTCCATTGGTTGCCAGCTTGGGTCCCTATGCTAATCCCTGAAAAAGCAGTTACGAGTGCCCTAACTACTAAATCCTACTTTTCTATGTGAATCAGCCATCCCTAAAACATAGAGAGAGAACTCCTACGGGTCACTGCTATCGGTGAACTTCATGACATATAGCCGAATCTCCATTGAGTTTTGTACTGAAAATAAATTACGAGTTACTCCCTGACACTCTGACACCCATACCGTATGCTAATAAGATTTTATGGATCACTCGCAAATCAGGGCACTGCCGTAAATGCAAAAAGACCACTTGCAACTGTTTTTCAGTGATTTCACTGACTGCTGTGTCTCCCAGAAGCATTTAAAGTGACAGTATAACACAAAATATATTTCAATATTATTTCAACTTAACAATCCTATATCCACATATGTATAATTAAAAAATATATGTTCGTATTAAGCCCATTTTATGATACAAAATCCAGGGTAACAAACAAATCACACAACCATGTTGCCTATGAACAAATGCTCTGATACATTGTACATAACTATATCATATTTTAACACAAAATAAACACATTTTTAATGATTGAAGCTATAAATACAATTGTCACATCTTTTAAATATCAAAATATATTAATAAATAAAAAACAATTACTTTATATATATATATATATATATATATATATATATATATATATATATATATATATATCTGTTTCATTGCCATAGCCAGTTAGGGGCAGTTGTACTGCACTTCTCACTCATTATAAGATTTATTATGTTCACATTTCCTGTTGGCTCCTACAGCTCTGTCTCATCTGTAAAACTTGGTTTGGCTGCTCCCTGCACAGAAATCTGTTGTGTCTAAGCCAGGATTTACGGCTCTGCACTGCGAGCCCTAATCTGGGAAGTGAAAAATTTACATTAGTGTAGAAGTTAGGGGATAAAAGCTCCTGCAGCCGATTTACAGCAGTGCCCTAACTCAGAGCACCTGATTTACACAGGGCTCTTGGTACTCGGAGGGACTCCAGCATGTCAGGTGGAACAATTAGAATGAATCAAATTGACTACCTTAGGTATGCTAAAGAGGAGAGAACCTGTAGACAGAAGCAGATTATTCCAGAAATCTATGACTATTGGTGGCGCTTGTAGCACTGAATTGCTCACCACTGTTATTCGTAGGGTTCTTCAAGAAAAGGATCTCAAGAGCCAATGAAATACTAATGTTGCCAAACTGATCCTTATATAAAAAGACAAGCTGTTTCAATGTGTTAAAAAAACACCAAAAATCGGAAGTGGAAGGGCAAGGAGTAATGTTTATATAAAATGTTGATTTTTATTTTAATATGTCCGATGTATAAAAACAGAGAGAATATGCTCATCAGCTCCTCTGCATTATAAGGTCAAGCCTTAAATCTTTAAAAAAATGTATTTAGTGGAAATGATTGTTCCTCATGTCCTATGCAGACACAATATGATGGAAATAAATGTATAACACTGTCTAACCACGATTGAGACTTTAAATTTTTCATTATGAGAGCAGCCATATTGTTATGAACAGTCCTCTTTTGAACATGTGCCCTCCTGCAGGTAAAAAATAATGTACCAAAAAGGTCCATACATGCTTTATCCAGTTTAATGTCACTATTGGCCGTGAATTATTCTGCAACTGCAGCATTAGCCGGATAGTTGCCTTGCTATCAAGGGATGACTGTTAACAACAAAATGTCCGAGCTCAGAAGGGAAAATTGAAAGCCTAAATCATGAAGGTAAGTAATGTTATCAATTTTATTTTAAGAACTTATTTATTTGAGAAAATATAATTTGTAATACTGATTACACTGACATTTTTTCAAAGTTGTGCCAAACCATTGTGCCTAATGTCATATTTTGTCTCAACTTTCCTTCATAGTCTATTTTTTTTCTTGCAGTCTCTGTCTTTAAGAGTATATACAATTGTACTGTCATTCTTGTTCTGTGCAACTGTGCATCATTTCTTTGTAATAATTCTGCCCTGTATATATGTGCTTACATATATTTCTGAAGTTTGGTTTCTAAGGCGTAACAGGGTGGCAGTGTATTTGTCTGTACTTAGACAGTTTTTACAGTTATCTAGAAGACATTTCAAGGTCACAGTGAATGCAGAAATGTATTTGATAGTTTTATGACAGCTTTTCTTATCAAGGTGATTTAAGTGTCAGTTGGCATGACATATTCAGACTTTTATTTCATTGGATGACTTTTTATTCTGTAAAGGTTTTAACAGCAGAAAATATAAAAAAGGAACATGTTGTGAAGTTTAAGAGCTTTAGTTTCCACATTATGCTGTATTTTTCTGGAAATAAATAAGTTATAGATTTGTGATACATCTAGCCATGGTTATCTAAGTAGAAAAGTAGATTTTTCAAAATGTAAATATTGATACAAACCAGAATGCTCATCCAATAATGACATTCTGCTCTATATTAATATCCCTGCCTTCCAAATGTCCCTCTTCTGAAGGCATCATTCCCCATTTTTAGTCCAGACCATGTCCAACATTTTTTGTTGGTTTCCTCTGGTGTCTTTTTTTTTTTTTTTTTTTTTTTCATTGTATATCAAAATGTACAGAATTAGTCAACAGTACAACATGTGTAAACGTGTCTATACATCAATAAACAAATCTGTGGTTTATCATAAACAGTTAGAACAAGTATGTTAACAGATGTGAATATATGACTTGTAGCTCTTCTAGGTCATGAGCTCTATATATTTGGTATTGGGGCCAAAACATCTATCTTATGAGAATATTTTCTCTTCCCTTTCCTCCAAATAGTTTTCCATTAGAGTCTCAGAGTTAGTCCTCGAAGAACAAATTTATTTGCCAAAACATTTACCACCACTGTGTTTCCAGTTCTGAATTTATAGATTGCCTTTCTTTCTTTTCCCTTACCAATTTACAGTAGAGAACTTATTAGCTGATCTAGTCTTTCATAGACTCACCTCGTTTTGGACCTCTAACTTTCCAGATGTCCCAGCAGGAGGCCCATCGTTTGTATCTCACATCGAACTCCGCCGAGAAGTGGCTCATGGTTTGAATGTGATCAATTTTCTGTAGAACTTCTTTAAATGTAGGGTTAGTGTGTTTCCAATGTTTGGCTATAATGCATCTAGATGCCAAGTATATCTGGTTGGTCAGGAATTGCTCACTCTTTGTTAGTGCTGTGTTTGGGAGTCCTAATAGCGCTTCTTCTGGCCTTTGCTCTAATGTTTTCCCCCACAATTTTTCTAGCGTGTTGTATGTTGCCTGCCAAATATGTTTAATTTTGGGACATCCCCACAGCATGTGAGTTAACGAACCTACATGTCCACAACCCCTATAGCATTTGTCAGAGTGTGTTTTGTTTGAGTGGCGAAGTCTCACTGGTGTGAGGTACCACCTCATTACTGTTTTTAGTGCGTTCTCTTTCAAGGTGATATTTAAAGATGATATGTTAGCTTGTTTGATAACTTGACTCCATTGTTTATCGTCTAGTGTGATCTGCAACTCTGATTCCCACTTCTCCTGATAGTGTGGCTTGTTTGTGCTAGACACCTCATATAGGTGCTTATATATAACCGATATGTTGCCCTTGCCTCCAGGGTTGTTAATGCAGCACTGTTCATATACTGATTTTCTATTCTGGTTATTTGATTTTGCATTCTGAGATATCGTTTGTTTGATTATCATTAGATTAATCCATTCGTTGCTAGGTATTTGGTTCAGTGTGTCCCCTTGTGACAGAGTCCAGGTGTCTGCGACTATAGTCAGGTCTTTCTGTATCCACCATTTCATCTGAGAGGTTTTGGTGACGTGGCCTTCCTTATGGGATTGCCAAAGAGGGGTTAAACCTGAACCTACATGTAGCAGGGGGGATTTTTTATTAATTTCTTTCCAAACTTTCAGTGAATTGCGGATACAGTTTGTAAGGGTTTGTGTTTTCAATTCTTTGTGTGCGCTTAGCCATAGTGTATGTGGTAAAGTTATATGGTTTTCCTCTAAGATTTGTTTTTCTATCTCGACCCATGTTGGAATGGCTTCTTTCTTATACCAGTTAGTCAATTGCGCCAATCTTGTGGCTTTATAATAGTTAACCAGGTTTGGGAAGGCTAGACCTCCTTTTTATGTAGGTGTGTGCATCGTATTTTTATTAACTCTTGTTTTTTTTTGATTCCAGGTAAATTTGAAGAGGTTTTTTTGTAGTGCTTTTATGGCTGTTAAATTAATTGGTGTCGGGATCGCCCTAAATAAGTATAACATTTTTGGGATGACATTCATTTTGATTGCGTTTATTTTGCCAAGCCAGGATATTTTGTAGGATGACCATTTCTCTATGTCCTGTTTTATTCTACTGATGATTTGGGGGAAGTTTGCATCATATACTTGGTCTATAGAACCTGGAATATTAATACCTAGATAAGTCAAGTATTTTTGAGCCTATTTAATGGAAAAATGTTTGTCCAAATTTTCTTTCACCTTTTTGGGGAGTGTAATGTTGAGTGCCAGACTTTTGGACGTGTTGATTTTAAATCCTGAGATGGGGCCAAATTTCGTGAGTAAGTGGAGTAAGTTGGGTAAGCTAATTGTTGGTTCTGTCAGTGAAAGCAGGATATCATCTGCGAAAAGATTGAGTTTGTATTCCTTGGGGCCTACTTTTATACCTTGTATGTCCGGACAGTTCCTGATCGCAATCGCCAATGGCTCTAGGCATAGAGCAAACAATAGAGGGGAGAGTGGGCAGCCTTGTCTGGTCCCTCTGGTTATTTTGAATCTTTTAGAATTGAATCCCTGATATGTTATGGATGCTTCTGGATTCATGTATAGGGTCTGTATCCCTCTTATAAAACCTTCTCCTAGACCTATCCTGGCTAGCACTTCCCACATTTATGTCCAATCTATTCTGTCGAATGCTTTTTCTGCGTCTAGTGATAAAAGCATTGAGTGAATATTGTTTCTTTTGGCTATTTCCATTAGGTACAACACTCTGCTGGTGTTGTCTGGGGCTTCTCTACCGGCAATAAAGCCCACCTGATCCGGGTGGACCACCCTAGGTAGTAATGGGGCCAATCTATTCGCCAGAATTTTTGAGTATATTTTAATATCGTTATTAATTAGTGAAATTGGTCTGTAGCTCCCGCATTGGGCTGGATCTTTACCTATTTTAGGGATTACAATAATTTTTGCCTCTAAGAATTCTTGTTTTATAGGGGGTCCTTTTAAGAGCTCATTAAAAAATTCGTGAAGGTGTGGGAGTAATTGATTTGAGCATTGTTTGTAGTAAAAATTTGTAAACCCGTCCAGGCCGGGCGCCCCATGTGATTTAGTTGTTTTAATTGCTTCTTTAATTTCTTCTATCGTGATGGGTTTTGCTAAATCTACAGCTCGGGTTCTCTCAATTTGCGGCAGCTCCGTTGAGTTTAAGAAAGAATCTATTTGTGATTTGTGGGCTTTGGATCCTGACTGTGCGGGGGCTGAGTAAAGCTCCTCATAGAAATGTCGAAATGTTTCAGCTATGTCATTTGGTTTAAAGACTAGCTTATTAGATTTGTTAATTATTTTTGGGATAAAGGAATTAGCTCTCTGTGTTTTCAGTTTTCTGGCTAACATGGTGTCTGGTTTGTTGGCGCTCCTGAACATAGTGGCCTGTGTGCGTTGGAGAATTGTTATCATTTTTTTCCGAAGAATAGCATTCAGTAATTGCTTTTGTACCAGGAGTTCATTGTAAATCTTCGGGTCGTGTTTCCTAGTGAATTGTGTTTGTAGGTCTGAAATTTTACTCTTAATAGGGTTCATTTGTGCTTGATCTAATTTTTTTGTTGTTGCTCCTATTTGGATACAGACCCCTCTAATGACTGCTTTATGGGCTGCCCACACTCCACCCCCTCTCACCTCGCTTCCACTATTGATTGCAAAATAGTCGTCTATCGCTCTGGTAATTTTGTCCTTGGAGTTTACGTCATTGAGTAGGTGTGGATTTAAGGTCCATGAAGGGGATCGTCCTGATGGAATGATGCCATTTAAGGAAACCAGAACCTAGTCATGATCCGACCATGCAATGGGATGTATATCTGCACCCATTAGGCTATGGGTTAGTCGTTGTTGCATCAGCACATGGTCGATCCTTGAGTGGGACTGGTGTCTAGGGGAGAAGAAGGTGTATGTCCTATCCGAAGGATTTATTGCTCTCCATGCGTCTATCAGACCGTAGGATCTGAGAATGTGTTTGAACGCTTTGGTGGCTGTTGGCGTATTGTGTGCGGAAGATTTGGCAGATCGGTCTTTGTCTGGGTCTAGTACAGTGTTCATGTCTCCTCCTACTACTAGAATCGATGGTTCCCATCCCATCATAATACGTGATATTTTAGCGAAGAATTGTGCCTGTTCAGTATTTGGGGCGTAAAGGTTAAGGAAAGTTATCTTTTGTTCTTGGATGGATCCGTGAATTGCTAGATATCTGCCCTCTGGGTCTGATTGAGTTTTGGAATGGCAAAAGTTAATTCTATTGTGTATCAAGATTGTCACTCCTTTTGTCTTCTCTTTAGCTGAAGAGTGGTATGTCTGCTTGTATGATTTCCCCCAATATTTGGGGACCGCTAATTTTTTAAAATGTGTTTCTTGGATCATTACTACATCCCCTCTTAGTTTTTGATATTCTTTTATTGCTATCCCTCTTTTAACGGGTTCATTGAGGCCCTGAGCATTGTGTGAAATAATGTTGAGGTTCATAGTGTGTCCTACCTTTTAGCTCTCTGTTCTTTATGGGGAGCAGTAATGGAATGATCTTTTGGTGTTCTTTGCTGAGATTGTCCGATAGGCCTCCTGCTGGGATTGTGTCCGTACACTCGGAGGCTGGCTGTTCTAATGGAGTAAACAGGAAGGCAGGGAAAGATATTAATTTTTACACAGTGATAGTCTAACACAAAGGCAACCTTCTAAGTGTTCTCTACTATTCTGTGTTGGCAAGGGTTTAGGATCGTCTCTTTCTAAAACGTAGTTGTTTCACTGGGGTGTGAACAGTTTTTACAAGTGTATAAACTACAGCTACTACGATTAGCTGTAAATGAAGTAGTAATAAAACTATCAAAAGGATAGCACTCGCTATCCTCCTTAACTTTTTTGGTGAATCCACCTGTGTCGTTACTTGACACTGTGTGGAATCGCCTGTTTTCTGACCTAACTAAATTGCCCACGGGGGACTTTATGAGCGATCTATAATTTTTAACGTGAAAAGTAAACTTATAGAAATCTAACCTATCCTCTGTTCCAAGGGTTTCTGAGATTAGACTATTGAAAGGTATTGGATCATAATATCTGTCAAAAAGTTGATTGTGTAGTGCACTAATTAACTTATTGTATGTAAAACCAGTGGTGTCTATCATATAGTCAATTTAATGTATGCACTAGAGACATGGCAGGAGAATTTTAGTTTGTATATATCTACTGCACGTTATAATGGTTTCCACGTTTAGTCTGTTGTATAGGCGTGGGTAAGTTGCGGTTTAGCAGGTTTACATTACTAAGATCTAGTGTTATTTAATGTAAGGGCATTGTAGGTTGTGTGTCAGAAACATTTTGGAAAAGTACAGTGATATCTAACACTACAACGCCTTGGCCTATATTGCCTTTCATAGAGATTTCTTAACGGCAGCATTATAGGCCTCTTGGAAAAAGAGAATAAGAGAGAAAAGACAACATAATACTTCACATTATAACATTTTGGTTTTAAGAGTTCCTTGTGTTCGGGAGTGAGATATTTCTCCCTCTGTCTCATCGTGTTGATCCTCTTCTCCTCTCTCCTTGGGGGTCTGTTTTCCATGAGAAGTTCAGGGGTCGCATGTAGGTGAATATCCCAAGATGTCAACAGTTTGATTCCTTCTTCCAATGATCTGATGGAATAGAACTTGTTGTCTCTTGATATGGTCAGACGGAAAGGGAAGCCCCAGGAGTATCTCCAGCCCTGGGCAAGGATGCAGTCCAATAGGGGTTTCATATTTCTCCTTTTGGATAGTGTTAGTTGTGATAGATCGGAGAAAATCTGAGGTTGTTGGCCTTCGATTTCAGGTATGCCTCCTCTGGACGCTTTCATGAACAACTCTTTTGTGGTGAAATAGTGAAATCTTGCAATGATATCTCTAGGTCTTTCCTTCATGTTTGGGCGACCACCCAAGGCTCTGTGTATGCGGTCAATGTTATATTGTTCCGAGTTTAGATCTGGTGACAGGAATTCACATAGTTCGTACAAGTATCCTTTAAGATCCGTTACCTATTCAGGGACGTTGCGTAATCTCACGTTCTGCCTCCTAGATCTGTTTTCTAGATCTTCTTGGAACAAGAGGTGGTTAGCTTGTTCTTCTTTTAATGCAGATATTTCTATTTCCATTTGATGATGGGATTGCTGAAGTTCTTTGTATTTCTCTTCAAGCATATTTGTTTTGGTGTCTATTTTTTTTATTTCGGATTTTAGCTCTGTGGACACCTTTGATATTTCCACTTTAATGTCTTCTCTGAACGTTCGGATTAGGCCTTTCAGGTCTTGTAGGTCACCTTTGGTGCTCGGGGTAGATTGTTCCATTGTTCTTGTTTCGGTAGGACTAGTTGTTGGATGGAGAGTCTGAGGGGTAGCTGTTATTGTCTTTGGTGGGTAATAGGCTTGAATGTTTTTGTTGCTTTTCCTCGTTGCAACTACAGCCATAATACTTTATAAGTCACTCTTCACTTTTGTCTTATGTAAGCGTCCCCTTTGTGCGGGCATTGATAGTGGTTTACATCTCTAGGGGGATGTGATTTCTATATGAATCCCTCTGGTGTTCTTAAAACAGGAGAAAAGGCTGGAAATGTGTCTGCCCTACAAAATATATGCATTGATATATTAGCTTAGAGGGATATGATTTAGGATGCATATCTGACACTCTGTATAATATAGACCAGTGGTGCACAACCTTATTTTGTCTGGGTACCAGCTGGTCACCTTCCAATGCTCATGAAGACAGACTGTCAAAATCCAGTGCTCATGGGGACCTGCTGTAAGATCCAGAACATACTTAACAGGGCGATTCTTCAGGTGACCTATTGAATCTTTTTTCTAACTGAACGGACTTGAAATGAGTACATTTCCTCTATAATCGGTCTATAACCAGTGCTAATGGTAATGGTTTGTATAGAATAGTGTTAGACTATCCTTACCCCTAAGGACCAGCAAATAAGGGGACCAACACCGGTCCTTGGACAGGTTGTTGAGGACCACTGATATAAAGCATTAAATGATATGACCTATGAAAATTGCAGTGACTAGGTAATTGCCCGTCAAAAATGACGGGATTAAAATGGTAAGGCTGGCAATGCTGTTTGCTACACAATGTGAGGCTTTTGCTCCTGTGATCACCTTCGGCGCTTATCGCGAGCAACACACTGAGCGCAGTTAGCACTCATTGCAAGTGGATCCCGCTCGTGATGCTCATCGTGAGCCCTGTGATGAGCTTCAAAGCCGCTTATCGCGTGGCTCGCAAGGAGAGCTTTTGGCGCTCATTGCAACCCTTTTCTGCTGCCTACTGTACGGGCCGCTCATTGCAGGTTTCATTAACCTGCAAGTTTTGTGCTTGGGAATACCATGTGTCTCTTTACAACATTTACCTCCTGTCCCTTCCCTTTGGCTTTCTCCTCTGTGTGTCTGCTGAATGTTTACGTGGTGCGCTCTGACTGCCGTTGGTTTTATTTTCAAAGTCCCGCTTTCCTGGCTTGTTGGTGTAAGTGTTACTGTCTTTTCCGTTGTGTATTTTCTAAGTCCCGTGTGTCTGACTTTGCTCAGCCAATTTTCATCCAGTTTCAAAAATTTTACATTTTTCATCCGCCATTTTTTTCCTCGCTTAGCCTATTTCGTATTGACGAAAAACTCAAAATATAGCTCAAATTCACTTGCAACCTCACTCCCAGGCTTCCTGGCTCCCCCCTGTACTGTGTGTGAGTGTGTTATTATTTTTTTCTTTGCGAGGCGAGCAGGGCAATGAGCGCCTTTGGGGCTTATTGCAACCTAGGTCCCGCGTGGTCAATGGCTCGCCTCGCTTTGCAAATTCTGGTAAAATTGGGGTAACAACATGGTTGTAAGATGAATTTACAAAATAATATGTCCAGACCTCCTTAAAAATAAATCACACAGTAAATAATTTGGAGAATAATTATTTGGGTACCACATTATATTGTAAAATCCTAATGGATAATCAAAAATGTATTTGGTATTTTATTATATATTGAAACCCAGTGTTAAATACTTCAATATATTTAATTTAATATCAAAGATATGAATCTTACACAAGTACAAAATAATTCCAGAAGTAGTTATGACATAATTTCCCTTTTGCTTTTATTTAATTTTTTTGTTAGAGTCTGGAAAGCTCACAAACCCTATAATAACAGTAATTATGTAATCCATCTGCAAAAAATATATAATTAGCAGAAATAAAGGTTTTCCTTTTTTTCATTTAATGGAACAAGAAATGTTAATTAATCCATTATGTCACTTGTTAGTAAAAGAATATTATCACTGGTTATGCTCCAAAGTTCTTGATACAGAGCCAGTGGGCATGGAAATATATTTTGAGATGTAAGTCAAACAACTTACATTGACAGTTTTTTTTAAACAACTTATTTTTAATCTCTGCCACTATCTTTTTTTGGCTAGCTACAATATATTCCCATGTTATGCTTGGATTACAAAAATAAAATCCATATTTCCAATTGCTAAGTATTGTAGAAACTTAAAGTTTGACTGTGTTAAGAACCAACCAAGTTAATTCAGTATGATAGTCTAATTGTTTAACCAGATATATTAATAAGGTTTCAGATATGGAATATGTTGGCACTATACAAATTATGAGATAATAAGACTTCTTTGAATTCTTTATTGTGTTTGCTTTGTACATTTCTAGACAGTTTGACGTAACCGGCTACCCTTTCCATACTGTAGTACTTTTACTTGTTCTTCTTGTGCCCTTGAATCTTAAACTATCCGTATTCCTGTTTTTTTGAAAGATGGTTCCACCTCAGTGGTCGTTTCAACCCTCGGCACAGCAGGTTTCTTGAAATGCCAGTGCTGTGTAACACTGTGTGTATATGCACACAACTGACTATGTGCAGTGATATCTGATAATGAGTATAACACTCTTTCTGATCTATGTGTTTTTATAAATACTTTATATTATATATAGAAAACACATCAACTGTTATGATTTGGGATATAGCAAGGGACAACGAGGAGGAGTAACTGGGGAGTTGTGTTTGCATTGTTCAGTCGTGTCCAACTCTCCATGACCTATGGACCGCAACACACAGGCTGTTCCACTTGGTATTCATGACAGCCATACTGGAGTGGTTTGCCGGTTCCTTCTTCAGTGGGTCACAGCATAGAGCTCCTGGTATTCCTAGGTGGTCTCCCATCCAAGTGCTGACCAGGCACAACTCTGCATGGCTTCCGGGGGGTGTGACCTCTTGGTTCCCTGATTGGAATCAAACCCAAGTTTTGTGAAAGCACTAAATCTTAAACCACTGGACCACCAGGGAACCCAAATGGGGAGTTATGGGTGCATAAATCTGGATAGGAGCAGGGCAGCATAAACATAAATACACATTTTGTTCAATTTATTAAATCCAATAATATCTTGAGTAATTTCGATCACTTATTTTTCTTCATGTTATCATGACAATAGAAGAATTTTCATTGGAAATACCATACTTGTTGAACACACCCTCTGACAAATTTGATTTGGGAGAGTCTGCCACAGCCAATTAGTCTAAAGACAGTAAATTATTTCTCATTATGTATTAATGAAAGTTCAGTGTGTTAACTTTTGCAGTGTTCACCATTTATGCAAGAAAAAGCTCTTTCAAGAGCATGGTAGATAAATACGAGTTCCACTTCTCTTTAACACCAACTCTTACCTTTGTCTTGATTGCTGGAGATGCCCAGTCAGCATATAATCTGATGGGCTCAGTCAATTCTTTATATTCAAAATAGCATGAGGTGGCAGTAGCATTTAGACTCCCAGTCTTCTAGATTAGCGCATACACATTGCAATACAGAAACTTGTGCTCGAAATATTAAAGGAATTGTTTGACAAATAACTTTAAAAAAAATTATGTCTCTGCTAAGCATTTGATCTTTCAAGCCCGTAAATCTTACAACTGCAAATCGCTATTCAATTGCTACAATTCCTCAAGCCTGCAAATGTTCTCACACCCGTAAATGGCAAATGTAGAAGAAAGTCCTACGGGTACCAGATAGGACTTGCAAGAGGGTTAAAAACCTGTTCGTAACACTGTAAAAGCAAATAATAAAATCAATACAGCACTTTAAAAGACGTTGAAACCGATGAAGAATTAATTGCACAACAGTCTCAAGCTCTCAAATCTGCAATAACGTTTTGTAGATTGCTGGATTGCGAGTCCGATCGCATATCGGACCTCTAAATTTTTGACTGACATATTGATGATGGTCTCATTTACTATTGGATGTTTCTATCAGCCACATTAAATTCGGGCTATGTGTTAAAACGTAGCCTGTAACGTAGATCTTAGAGAAATTTGCTATTAAATTAGACCGGTAACGCAGCCCGCAGATGACTTGTGGGTTAAAACGCAGCAGTAGTGAAAGTGAGGTTAGGTCTTAGAATTAATAGCACAACATTCTCAAGACCGCAAATCGGCTCAGAAAAATACTTAATTTCATGTACAGTATATTTGTTGTGGTATATCAATCCCGGCAATCAATGTGTTAATACATATATTGTAACTCGCATGTGATATAATGTCTTATTTGCGGCTTTATTAATATTGCATTTTGACTGGAATGTGGGTTCGCTCGTGATCATAATTGAAGCCCATAAGACTTTAAAATCAATCCTCCATTTTCTTGTGACGCAATGCTGACAATCTCTGTTTCCACTGGCTCCATCTAAACCTGTAACTACAGGCTTGCTTAATTGATTACGTTCTAGCCCGCAAAGCTGTTGACCGACAGAGGGTTTACGGTTTTGCATCTCCAGGTCGTAGCTCGCAGCCTTTCTAATTTAATAGCACAGTAACTCTGCCAAATTTCAAGCCCGCAGCCGTTACGACCTTCACTTTGGAGTTACTGGTTTTGAATTTAATGTGGGCCTAAATCGGTAGTTACGGCCTTGCATAATTGATCATGTTCACGCTCTGAAATGCTTCTTACCATTGCATGGTTTACAGTTTCGGCTTTCGGTCCGTAAATTGCGGGCTTGTTCAATTGAATCACTCTGTAACTGTAGCAAATTTTAAACCTGCAGTCTTACGGCCTGGATAACGTAAACTGCAGGCTTGCAATTGAATAGGGGCCTACGTAAACTTATTCATTAATAAACAGTGAATAATAAAAGAAGTGTTGGTTCAATTTCTGCACATAACTACAGTGATATGGGTATTTTTGTGTTTGATCCATGGATCTTCAGTTGCCCCCTCCCCTTGATTTTAGCAGATGTTTATCTAGATTGGTTGTTTTTACATTTATCATCTTCCTACATGGATGATGAACGTTTGGTTAATTTGGAAACAAGTGAGGAGATCAAGAGGGATGTTGTGTGATTTAAGGTTTGTAGGTTAGCCTAAGGATTCTCGTAAGTTTTGGGGGGCTATAGGGAACAGAACAGGGAAAAAGATGAACAGCAGATTTGTGAGCTATGAGGCTCAAAGATTTTCACAATGAATTGCAGTCGAAACGCGTTAGCGTGATTGATGAGTAATGTTTCTTTTCCATTATTGTTTTTATTGTTTGTGCACTTGTTTGTTTGTTAATTACATTTAGGAAGGAAGATTACTGTGTATACTGTATAACCAGTAGGGGAAAAAAGTACACTTAAATGTCTCAAGCAGTCAAGGAGAATTCTCTGTAAACAATATTTTCACCATTGCTAAGGATTCTGGTAATGACATGCAAATGAAGTTCAGAATGTATCACCATTTGCCTCATGTCCATTTATCAATGGATTTTTCTCAATTACATTGTAAATAAACAATGTTATTCCCATCTGATAGTGACTTATATCACAAAAAATGTTCTGCCTAAGGAAAAAACAAGGAAAATAATTTAGTGGTCAGCTAAAGAGGTTTCATAAAAAAATGCTCTTATATGAAAGAGTCCACTTATAGAAGTTCAGATATATGTGTAAAAGTTTTAGTATTTGGCCTTTATTGCTACATTAAATGTATGTTATGTATGAACACAACACATGGATGTAACTGTAACAGATTAGAAATCAACTGTAGTCTGATTGGCTTTTGAGTAAGCCCTTCAATGTTTTAGACAATCTGCTCAAAGAGCTCAGTGTTGATGACAAAAATCCATTTTAAAATGACAGCTTCCAATCTCCACAAACATGGTGGAGTAACTGGCAAACTAGGCAAGTTCCATATATTTATCTAGATGGTTAATCTTCTAAGAGTGATCTGTAATGTAAGAGAAACATAGCTTTAGGTAGAATTTGCCCTTTAAGTTACACATTTGCTATCATGCATTTAAAAGAGCAGGTTTATATTGTATATAGCGTTTTCTTTCTGAAAATGTAATACAAAGGTCTACAATTCTGGTAATGTTGCTTTGCAGTAAGAATCAGCATCGTGCACTAACTGTAATTGGGATGTATTTATCAGGCACTCCCTCTGCTGGCTTTACCTGTAAAACAAAAATCAAAAAAATCATGAAAAAAACCTGGCATTGTTGCAAAAGCAGTTGGTACAGGTAATACAACTACATTGTTTATCTTTGCAGCACTTTTTAATGTTTATAATTTACCGTTTTACATGCATAATAGACTATGTTTATCTTTGGTGTCCTTTCAATTACATGTAATCATTAAACACTTCTCTTACCATTTGTTTTCCTAGTTCAGTAACTACTGCATCTGAATCAAGGCGTTAAAATGTAGTTTACAGCACTTGCAACATATTACAAGGATACCTCTTCACCAACACACACCCTACTTCTCCTGTTCTCTTGTTTTGACCTATTACGCCCATGACCCTGATCCTGCCATTGACTTATTGCATCATTTTACTAACAAATCCAAAGTTGACTTTATGCTCAGTCTGTTATGTTTGGTCAACATAAAGTAAACCACTATATCACATATTAACATTGTCAAACTGCGATTCGTCATCACGCTTGCGACAAATCGCAGTTTAACAACGATACGATTGCAAAGGCGATCCAATCGTGTGCATGTGTGGCACATAAGGAGAGGGAAGAGACACAGAGGGAGAGGGGGGAGGAAGAGACACAGAGGGAGGGGGGAAGAGACACAGATGGAGGGGGGAAGAGACACAGATGGAGGGGGGAAGAGACACAGGGGGGGGAAGAGACACAGAGGGAGGGGGGAAGAGACATAGAGGGAGGGGGGAAGAGACACAGAGGGAGGGGAGAAGAGACACAGAGGGAGGGGGGAGAGACACAGAGAGAGAGGGGGGGAAAGACACAGAGAAAGAGGGGGATGAGACACATAGGGGGGAAGAGACACAGTGGGAGAGGGGGGAAGGAGACACAGAGGGAGAGGGGGAGAAAGAGACACAGTGGAGGGAGAAAGAGACGCATAGGAGGGAGAAGGGGGAAAGAGACACATGGGAGGGAGAAAGAGATGCATGGGAGGGAGAGTGGGGAATGAAACGCATGAGAGGGAGAGGGCGGAAAGAGACGCATGGGAGGGAGAGGGGGGAAAGAGACACGGGGGAGAGGGGGGAAAGAGACACAGGGGGAAGAGATGCATGGGAGGGAGAGGGGGGAAAGAGACATGGGGAGAGGGGGGAAAGAGACACAGGGGGAAGAGACACGGGGGGGAGAGGGGGAAGAGACACGGGGGAGAGGGGGAAGAGACAAAGGGGGGAGAGGAGGGAAAAGCGACACAGGGGGAAAGAGACACAGGGGAGGTGGAAAGAGACACGGGAGGGAGAGGAGGGGGAAAGAGACACAGAGGAGGGGGGATGAGACACAGGGGATGGGAGGAGGGGGGAAGACACAGGGGAGGGAGAGGAGGGGGAAGATACACAGGGGAGTGAAATGGGGGGGGGGAAGAGCCACAAGGAAGGGAGGAAACAGACACAGGGCCAGGGGGGAAAGAGACACAGGGCAAGGGGGAACAGACACACGGGAAAGGGGGCCGGAAAGAGACACATGGGAGGGAGAGGGGGAAAGAGACACAGGAGGGAAAGAGACAAAGGGGAAAGGGTTAGAGACACGGGAGGGAGAGGGAGGAAAAAACACAGGGGGGGAAGGAGATACAAGGGAGGGAGAGGAGGAGGGAAATGAGACACAAGTGAGGAAGTAGATAGGGGGAGAGACTCGCAATGAGCTCCAAAGTCGCTCATTGCGAGGCCCGCGATGAGTGCCAAAGGCGCTCATCTCGGGGACAGTAAAGTAGACGGTGGGAGAGGTAGGGGGGGTGGCTCGCAATGAGCGACGAATGCGCTTATTGCGAGGCCCATGATGAGCGCTAAAGGCACTCATTGCGGGGCCAGTAGAGGGGGAGAGGCTGCCATAGTGTGGCAAACAGCATTGCCAGGCTTCACTTTTTATTGCCGTCATTTTTGACTGGCAAGTCGCTAGTCTAAATACAATAATGTAGTGTTTAATTACTATGCAAAATGCTTTGAATAAACATGCTACAGGTTGGGAACAGATTATCCCGGATCGGATAATTCGACATCTCCTGTAATCTGACAGTCTCCTCCCTGCACTGAATTGACAGCAGATCACCACTTCCGCTGTCAGTCAGTGCCCAGGTCGCCCATACACAGCCTCATGCGTCCTCATGCCTCTCCCCATACCCTTGTGTTACTACAGGAGCACACGGGGTTAAGGGAGGCAATGAGGTGATCTGGCGTCTTTAGCAAATCAACCCAATATGAAAAACCTTTGCTGGTCCGGCAAAATCGATTATCTTACAAAGCCCTGGTACGGACAATGCCGGATAATCTGTGCCCTACCTGTATGTGCAAATTAATGTTCTCTTTTTAGGTTCTATGATACATTTAGTGATTACTTTTAATTTCCACAACTGTAGATGCTAATGGTGGCTACCTGTTTTTACAAATATTTTTCTGTAGCCAAATGTATGAACGTAAAAGATGTTTTATTGTTAATATCCCAGTCTCTGTTACTTATGTATTTTGTATCTAAAACAACACATAGTCTCTGTTTACTTCAGCTTGTGCTAATTGTTATAGTATTCCCATTAGTGAGTAACTATGGGGAAATTAAA
This sequence comes from Discoglossus pictus, assembly GCA_027410445.1. Taxonomy (NCBI): domain Eukaryota; kingdom Metazoa; phylum Chordata; class Amphibia; order Anura; family Alytidae; genus Discoglossus; species Discoglossus pictus. The sequence continues at coordinate 323,055,334 of CM050167.1, forward strand.
CTGTTTGGTGAGGGGAATGCTATGCTTCTCATGTTTTTATAATATTTCACCCACCTCCTTGTGTCTGAAGTATAGCGTGTTTTATATATTTATTGCTGCAGTACAGTCAAAATGTTCTAATCGCATGCATGAACGATTTTATATTTGGGACAAAAGACACATCTGACTAACAGCTGCTCTCTGTTAGAATGTGTTCTTGGTTCAAGGAGCATCATAAAATAAAATATAATTTACTTATTTAATTTTCAGATATTATTTTCCTTCCTAATTTCTCAGTATATTAGCCACATTAGATTACAGATATCACCCACAGTTTTAGTGTGATTTGTAAATAAGCTGTAAGAACCTATTTTTTTGTGGGAATTGTGTGTAATAATAAATAGAAAAACATGATTAACACTTATATGCTCTATCTCTGTTCGTAAACTAACAACTCCTTATCATGTTAATACATTCATACGATCATCTGTTGTTTCTAATAATGAATTCCAGTGTATTAAAATGTATGATTAAAAATGCAGTGGCATTCAGCTCACTTCCTTTATTTATAACACATATTACCATTGTCTGGCAAGCTAAATGTGTGATATATTACATTTATTTACTTGCTTGAAGATGGCTGAATTGGTTTTATTGATGAGGAGTGAAATATTAGTAAAGTACTTAATCCACAAATGCTTAATTTTTCCTACCCAATCCTGCTTTATTGTAGGCTAAGCACATACTGATGGAGGCAGTCTGCACTGTGTAAGCTTGGCGTGTTTTAGTGTATGAGATATCTCAATAAATTATATTTGATTATTTCTTTTAGTGCTAAATTTGATTATTCATACTATTATTTACTACCACAGAAAGAATGTTTTGCAGTATATTTGTTATTACATATTCAAAGTAACAATTGGTGCATGTCTCACATTGAGCAGAGCTGGTAATTTCCTGAATATGACAACTAGTTTAAAATATATTTTTAAAAACAATGCTGTAGTCAGATTAATAAAATCTGAGTGTTATCAATTAGGTGCTGTAAGCAGGTACTGCTGATAGAAAGATCTTGCTGCACCTGCATTAGGGGAAAGTGAGACAAACAACCTGGAGACTCTATCTGGAGAAAGTTTGTGAATAGAAAACAGTGAATGCCAAAAAGTGTGTTAAGGGTCCCTGGGGTGGGGCATTTAGAGAGAAGGATGGGCCAGTGCTCCTAATATCTGCTTGTGAAGAATAATGGTAAAAATGGCATCTGAAGAATACCTGGAAAAAAGTATTCATGAAAGTGGACTGTGTGCAGATAACTGGTTTATTTTACCTGAGAGCCAAGAAACAACTCAAGTGCTTGTCAGGGTCCTGGGGTTTTGTTAGCTTTTTTACTTAGATATATATATTTTCTTTGCTAATTAAGCCATTCACTTTTATGTATTTGAGACTTTTTATTAAAAAAGATATAAAACATTTTCTGGTTTGCTAAACATATCATTAACTAATTAATTACAATTAGTTTTTCTTCGGGACAAATATGGCAATTAGTACTCTTTTATGCTTGGGCAACAGTTGGTAAACTAAGCACATGAAATCTGTTTATTTCCATTCTGTTTTCCTGCTTTGTGTTCTCTATTACCAAACAGAAAGCCTCTAGGCTATTGAAGTTGCCCATTATCTGAAAAAAGTGTATTCAATAAACAATTGCTGAAGAAGCACAAATTAGTATATACTGAAGTTTCAATTTTAGGACATTTATTAACTGAATATTCCATGTTAATAGATAAATGACATTAACAATATTGTTACATTAATAGTAGGTTAGCTGATTTAATAATAATTTACTGATTAATTAATATTTTTTTAAATATAAGATAAAAAATAAAAAGTTTAAAATAAAAATAAAGCTCCAACAGCCTTGAGGCTGCACATTATCTGGAATAAATGTATGTAACTAGCACATACAGTGCCTTGCAAAAATATTCACCCCCTTGACTTTTTACCTATTTTGTTACATTGCAGCCTTAAGTTCAATGTTTTGTTAATCTGAATTTTATGTGATGGATCAAAACACAATAGTCTAAGTTGGTGAAATGAAATGAGAAAAATATATACATAAAACTATGTTTTAGAAATAAAAAACAGAAAATTGGCATGTGCGTATGTATTCACCCCTTACCTTCAGAAGTCACATAATTAGTGAAATTATGTCCACCTGTGTGCAATCTAAGTGTCACATGATCTGTCATTACATATACACACCTTTTTTGAAAGGCCCCAGAGGCTGCAACACCTAAGCAAGAGGCACCACTAACCAAACACTGCCATGAAGACCAAGGAACTCTCCAAACAAGTAAGGGACAATGTTGTTGAGAAGTACAAGTAAGGGTTAGGTTATTAAAAAATATCCAAATCTTTGATGATCCCCAGGAGCACCATCAAATCTATCATAACAAAATGGAAAGAACATGGCACAACAGCAAACCTGCCAAGAGACAGCCACCCATTAAAACTCATGGACCGGGCAAGGAGGGCATTAATTAGAGAGGCAGCACAGAGACCTGAGGCAACCCTGGAGGAGCTGCAGAGATCCCCAGCAGAGACTGGAGTATATGTACATAGGACGACAATAAAACGTATGCTCCATAGAGTTGGGCTTTATGGCAGAGTGGCCAGAAGAAAGCCATTTTTTTCAGCAAAAAACAAAATGGCACATTTTGAGTTTGCAAAAATGCATGTGGGAGACTCCCAAAATGTATGGAGGTAGGTGCTCTGGTCTTATGAGACTAAAATTGAACTTTTTGGCCATCAAAAAAAATGCCATGACTGGTGCAAACCCAACACATCACATCACCCAAAGAACACCATCCCCACAGTGAAACATGGTGGTGGCAGCATAATGCTGTGGGGATGTTTTTCATCAGCCGGGACTGGGAAACTGGTCAGAGCTGAGGGAAAGATGGATGGTGCTAAATACAGGGATATTCTTGAGCAAAACCTGTACCACTCTGTGCGTGATTTGAGGCTAGGACAGAGGTTCACCTTCCAGCAGCACAATGACCCCAAACACACTGCTAAAGCAACACCTGAGTGGCTTAAGGGGAAACATGTAAATGTGTTGGAATGGCCTAATCAAAGCTCAGACCTCAATCCAATAGAAAATCAGTGGTCAGACTTAAAGATTGCTGTTCACATGCGCAAACCATCCAACTTGAAGGAGCTGGAGCACTGTTGCAAGGAGGAATGGGCCAAAATCCCAGTGGTAAGATGTGACAAGCTCATAGAGACTTATCCAAAGCGACTTGGAGCTGTGATTGCCGCAAAAGGTGGCTCTACAAAGTATTGACTATAGGGGGGTGAATAGTTATGCACATTGACTTTTTCTGTTATTTTTTCCTACTTGTTGTTTGCTTCACAATAAAAAAAAAACATCTTCAAAGTTGTGGGCATGTTCTGTAAATTAAATGATGCAAATCCTCAAACAATCCATGTTAATTCCAGGTTGTGAGGCAACAAAACACGAAAAATGCCAAGGGGGTGAATACTTTAGCAAGGCACTGTATGTTGTCCCAGCTGTGTTTGGTGTGTGTATGAGTTGTTTTCTTATGCTATTGAGTTGCACACTTATGTAATGGCAAATTAATTCTTAAACATTAAGTTAAGCTGGTGCGCAGGATTTGAAGTGAAGAACACGGAGGCTATGTATGTGTGTGTGTGTATATATATATATATATATATATATATATATATATATATATATATATATATAATGTGTACACCTATCTAATGCCTTTTGCAATCAATGGTACATTTTGTTACTTATTCATGTGTTTTAAGAAAATGTTGTCAAATAGGTGACTTTTTTTGGTTTGTGGCAATGTTTTGACTGCAATATTTTTTTTTATTTTTTATATGCATAGTAAAAATAATACAAATCACTAGAAAAACTGTTGATTATAAGTTATACACACACACACTAAATAATGTTATTATATTCCCTCATTCCAGTCTCATTTCACATATATTGATGAGTCCCATAAATAGTCCAAAGCTTTGTTGTAATCACTGCCTGACAGCAGCAAATATACACCAACTAACTATGTTAACTAAATGAAGCCATTGTACTTTTACATTTTGGGTATCATTGGTATGTCATCATCCAGATGGACCACTGTTGGAAAATAAAAATTCCTGTTCTGCTTTGCGGATACTGTAATTGAGCTTAGAATTGCTTTTCTTTCCATACTATAAAGCAGTGGTGGATGTGTGAGCTTGTGTTGTTCTGCATACATTCCCTATAAATACTGGTATATGCATTAAATCAGACTTGTTGTCATCCATAATGGTATTTCTTGAACAATTGTTTTGTTTCAATTCAGATGGTCAGATTACTGAGTATTAAATTTACACAGCAATGGACCCAGTTATTGCACAAATGTAAAGTTAAAATATAAATAAATATAATCACAACTGGCTGGTAAAAATGTGTGTAAATGTTTGACAATTGAGATTAGTAGTTATGTATAGCAACCTAAATTATCTATGACGGACTTCCCTCCCTCTAACTGTATCAATGGCCATTAATTATCTCTTACAGTGGGGTGATAAAGAAGGAAAACATGCCCAATTGGTATAAATTCAAATATTGGCAAAACTTTAACAATAAAACTATTATTATTATTATTTATCCAACTGTACGTACTCTTCTTCTTTATCACACAGTGTCTTTAGATTGTAAGTTTGCAAGTTTTCAATCTTGTGTCTGTTCTTTGAAAACAAGCACCATGTACATTTAATTTTAAGCTCAAAAACAGGGTCTTCCATTCTTTGTTATGTGTTCATTTGATTTTTGCCACGTACTTAACCTTTGTATAGCGCTACACAATATGTTGGCGTGTTACAAATAAAAGATAATAATAAATTAATGTTCCTAGAGAAAGACCAGAATAGATATTATTTATGCTTAAAATGCTTAACTTTCAAGCTAATACAGCTAATACTTTCACTATTTTTTTTAATAAAATCCATTTGTAACTATAATTATTTTTGTGTACTCTTTTGTTTAATTCCTGTCACCTTTGTTGTTTTACTTTAAGGCTCCTCATCTCAGAAAAATTTATAGTGTGTTCTTGGAGCACATACAATTTTCAGTAAGAAAGATTAATATATGGGTTATACTTTCTTAAATGGGACAGAAAGAGTAATGGAACTTTATTATGAATAATGGAGGTGCCTGAAATGGATCTTTAAAAATAATTAATGTGCACTAGTGTGGTCTTTAATATAGAAATAATTTGCTTGTGCCAAGTACTGACAGATTATTAATTCTTCTCCATGTGTAATCCATACTTTGTACTTTCACATTGTTTTGTGTCATTTATTGCATTTTGTAGAAATTATAAGGTAATTATAGAGTAACCAATGTATTCAAAAATAAGATTTATTTTAAGCAAAATCACTAAATTATTAAATAAATTACAACTATATTTTGAAGAACTACACTTGAAGATGAGCAACATGTTTTTAGAATCTAAAAAATATAGCCTCTAATGTATTACTTGTATAAGCAATTTAGGTGTTGTGGATTCTTTTATTTTAGTTCCAGAAATCTGAATACATGGAAGTTTCTATCTGCATGGAGGGAATCTAGCATGTGCCAGTACAGGTTTAGAAAATGTAAAATTATAGCATACACGTGGTACATAATAGCACTACCACTTTTTATGCAATGTTTTAAACTCACACTCTCTCTCTTTTTCTCTCTCTCTCTCTTATAATATATGCCCACACATACTCTAATCTTCCATTGTTCTCTTATACTTCGAAAATAACAGGTGGAACAGTGGGACTTGTTAAGGGCCTGGGATGCAGGATTTTTTCATTAAATATGGGAATTTCCTTCAAAAGAGGGACATTATTATAGTCCTTCAAAAGAGTGTTTTTTTTAAATAGGAGTAAAGTGACCCTTAGCTATTGAATTGTAATTTTGCATGTATTATGGGGCAATCTAATTTATAAATCAGTGATCTCTTAGAAAGAAAGAAACCATCACAAGATATTTAAAATATACAACTATCTTTGGAACCAATATTTTAATTTGTGTTGCTTCACATGACAAGACACTATATATTATGAGGCGCCCTGCTATAACTATAGTTTGTGTGTGTGCTTTTTGGGGGTGGAAAATGTATTTTGGAGGTGCACAGCTCAAAAATGATTTTCTCTAAAGTACAATTTGTTTAAAGTAAATTTAAAAGTTTTGGAGTATGATATTTTATTTGTAGGAATGTAAGACATTGAAGCTTTACCATGTAAGGTCACGCAAGATGGGCAGAGAGGTCAGACATATTGCGGTCTACTGGAGAAGTCACTTGCAACCCACTCCAGTATCTTTGCCATGAAAACCTTATGGATAAGTACAACCAGAGACAAGATGTGCCTGGCGTGCTACCATCCATAGGGTCACGGAGAGTCGGACATGACTGAATGAGTAAACAAAGTAGACATGGAGTTTGGTGAAGACTTGCTTGAATTACATTGGTCAAACTTCAGTAAAATAATGCTGCTGTAAAGTGGGTTCACTGAAGCTGCTATGTTTATTTCTATGGAAAATTGCCATTGCAACCTCCGCTAACTATTTTTAGTACCCGTGAAGTGTAGTGAAGCTTGTCCTTGGTGGTTGTCTGTGTACCTATTTTTCCAATCTATCTCATCACCGAACAGAAGCAGTTACTAGCATTTTCACAGTGAAAGAATACGATAACATAGCGTTACCATCAGTTTGATTACATATGGCGCTAGGGAATCGTAGCATGTGAGGGCATATCATGAGTGACAAGTATACAAAAAACAAATACAGTATATGCCCCATCTGTTTCAGGCATATATGAGGGACAAGTGTAGAAAAAAAATACATTAAAGTACTGCCCCTTTATCCTGTTATCATCTCTCACCCTCTAGATTGTAAGCTTCCCAGAGCAAGTGTTTTACCTCCTTTGCATCAGTTTGCCAGGTCTTCCCATCCTATATCTTTTCTAAGCTTACCCTTGCTATTATTTATCTGTCTTTAACTTTCAATTTCCATGAAAACACAGATTTGACTGCAGATAAAACATAATGGCTGTTAAATCTGGCTATTTATCTACTTCTAAAAGCTTGGCTTAATTATTCCTCAGGATAGTGTAACGCTTATAACAGACATGCTTAAACTCCATTACTATGTTTGTCCCTACTACTTCCACTGGAAAACTCTTGGATTTAACTACCACTTCATACAAACACTAATTCATGTTATTATCAGAATATTTTCTCTTTCCCTTGTTCACAGGAAGGTTATACTTTACTACTTAGATTTGCCTCTTGACATTTATCTGTACATCACCGCGTGGTTCATAGTGGGAAGGAGATTGGACTGGGCCACTGGGATAGGACGTTAGGTAGAGTGGGAGGAAAGGAATGTGTATAATAAACGAAATGTGCAGTTGCTGTATACCATTAAGTATCCAAAATAAAACAAAATGTACCTTGCTATCAATAACTTTTGTATCTTGCATTCTTAAGTATTTTTTTTTGTGTCGTTCAGTCATTTCCGAATTTCTGTGACGTTGTGGACCGTAACGCACCAGGCACATCTTTATGTCCATGGTCAGGCTGATCCACTTGGTTTTCATGGCAGAGATACTGGAGTGGGTTGACAATTTTTTCTCCAGTGGGCCACAGCATAGGAGCTCCTGATATTCCTAGGTGGTCTCTTATCCAAGTACTGACCAGGCCCAACCCTGCATGGCTTCAGGGTGGTGTGACCTGTTGGTTCCCTGACTGGAATTCAGTGAAGGCACTGAATCCGGATCTATCCTGTTATGTTATAGGGACAGGCGGACCTGACGTTGCAGTGCGACCTCCGACCCTAGATGGCACTGACAATATTTTGCAGCACTGCCAGTATGTGAGGGAAGTTCGAAGTTTATAATGTTGGCCTAACCCTTGAGTTAACCCTCACCCTAACACTAACAGTTTATCTAAGTCTTGACTCTATTATATGGCACCGGAATATCGGCAGCGCCATCTAACGGTTGCTCACCACCACTGCTGCTGCCTTGTGCTGCACTAGCATAACAGGATAGGACACTGAATCCTAACCACTGGACCACCAGGGAACCCCTCTTAAGTTTTACATGTTTGCAAATATGTTATACTAGCGACTTGCCCGTCAAAAAATGACGGCAATAAAGTTGTAAGACAGGTAAGGTTGTTTGTGTGTGACATTAATTTTGTTGGTGTTCCAAGATCCTTCGGCGCTCATTGCGAGCCTCGCGCTGAGCGCCTTTGGCGCTCATTGCGAGGGTTTTGGTTGTTTGTGTGCTATGAGCAGCGTTGTGTTTTTTTTTTCTATGCCAATGAATAATTATTAAAATAAGCAATTAATATACTTTACCTATTGTGAAGTAATATATGCAGGAAGCATTGCGTTGAAGAGCTGGAAATCTGTTTTCATGTTGCTGCAGCCCCCCCCCTTGCTCTGGGTAAGCTTTTTATGTGTTTGTTGTGTGTATTTGTTGTATTTTTCGGAAAATCCTTAGGTGTTTAGTGGTGTTTTGCGTCTTCAGAGTCCTGTAGCCTCGTTTTCGTTTTTTTTTTCGGCTGACATTTTTTCTCTTGCTTAGGGGATTTTCGGGTGTCTAAACTCTACTAATTTTAGTGAAATTGAGGTGTAAGTTCAGTTTTCGGGGTCTTGTCTGTCTCCCCTTGCTGTAGGTAACCTTTTTATGTACCGTATTTGTTGTGTGTATTTATTGTGTTTTTAATGTTTTCATGTGTGCGGGTTTCGGACGGTAAGGTCGTATTTTTGTGAGGTCGTAACGTGTCTTGAATTTTTGTGTCATAAGTCTGTAAATTTTGCAAGGTCCGCAATTGCTTGCAAGGAGCGCTTCACGAGGGCCGCAGGCTTGCTATGCGAGCCCGCAGCGTTAGCAACAACCCGCCTGCTCACAACTATATATGTGATTCATAACTATTTCTAAAGACAATTTCACAACAGAATTCTTTCATAATGTAGATTCTACTTTTAAAATGTGTGTTCTTTAACCTGTGTTTGAATGATGGGTCCCATTTCATTTAGAGCGTGCTCGTTTGTCACATTAGATAAATGCTACCTTGTTTCAAGAGACCTTCAGTACAGAATAAATGGTTGCAGAGCACATTCAAAGCCTATGATGAATGTAGGCAATTTAGAAATTATATTCTTGGAAGCAATCAGATTTTGATTTTGTATTTGAAACAAAAAACAGAACCTTTTAAGGCAATTCCAGTGATATTTGTGGCAAACAAGGAAAGTTGTTCTATTACTTCCATATTAAATCAGCCTTTGTCAGATTGAGAGCATGGTGGGATTTAAAGAAGATGAATGCTAGCTCACGTTTGAAACGCATTTTGGGAGCATCAAGCATATAACCTCATAGCCCGCTCTGATGCTTCTGAATTCTCCTCTCTTTAATACCAAGGTCACTTCATAATTAGTATCCCTCTATTGAACGCAGCTCCCAAGGATATTCTGTGTGGTTGCTATGGGCTACACATAGGCCTGCCGAACGGCCCATTCAGTGACACTAAGGATTTCTGAGTATATCTGCTTAAAGGGACATGGTACTTGTATATTTGTCTAAAATGCATTTAAAAGTCTCAGTTTTGAATATTACAATCAAGTTTCATGAAAAATAAAGTTTTATTTTATCTTTAAAATGGTTTTAGAGCACCAACAGAGTTATTGAGCTCTCTGGGCAAGTGTTTCCCAAAGTTTTACTTGCAATGACCATTTAAAAACTGGTAAGGGTCTTGGTGGACCACTTGAATGCTATTGTGATCTTCACTGATCACTTACAGACTTCTGTCAGTTTATAATAGGCTTTATAATGTTGTTGTATAGCATGTGCACTTATAAACAATATAGTGAAGTATATATATGTTCACGTCAACTTGCATATGCAATTTAATTTATTGAATATTGTTTTAGAATTTGTTTATATTTCAGTGAACTAACTGAGTGATGCTGGTGGACCACTAATAATCCATGGACCATATTGTAGTTTAGATTGTAAGTCTGCGAGTTTCAATCCTGCAAGGTGTTTTAGGGAAAGCGCTATGGACACCGGATTCCAAGCTCAAAGACAGGGACCTCCATTCATTGCAATGTGTGAATCTTGAACTTGTCATTGCCTGTAACTTAACTTATGTATAGCGCTACGGAATATGTTGGCGCGTTACAAATAAACGATAATAATAATAATAATAGTTTCCCAACCCTGATCTTTAAATGACACCAACAGGACATGATTTGTGGATACTTTGGGTGACTGTAGGTGTGTCTGTCATTCTCTTTGAGCCACCTGTTCCTAGTTAAGGATACTATCAAATCCTGGTATGTGTTGTGCCTGGAGGACCTGCCAACCATTTCTAATCAAAATATGTGTGTGTGTGTCCAGAAAGTGCAGCAAAGCTGCCGTTCAAAAAGGTTTAACTTTTAGTGATATTTTAAAACCTGTTTTATTAAATTTCGTGGCAGACAAGTAAATTATATTCATGTCCCTTTTAAGTGCTGACATAATTTCTTCAACAATTACATTAACAATATATTAGTTTAGCAATGTTCTAAAAAGAATCCTCATGTTTTTATTGATCTGTGAAATAATAATGGCAATCCGTTATCTGTTCTTCCTTGTTATGCACGGGAAACCAATATTCAGGGAATAATGAACCTAAAAATGAAATGTTTCTTTACTTTTTGCTTATAGTTGGGATGACAGTAGTTCCGCTAGCAGTGGCCTTAGTGACACCCTTGATAACCTCAGTACGGATGACCTAAATACATCGTCTATCAGTTCCTACTCCAACATTGCGTCTCCCAGAAAAAGTAGCCAAAAGCAGGTAAGTGCATACTGTACCTGACTCATACAGAAAGGAGTGGAATGATCTCAGCTTTTCTCCAACTGCACAACAATCTTGCCATCTTTACCCTGTCCATGATTTACACCATTAATCACCATTACCTTATCCTTTGCTTGAGTTCTCAAGAGCCGTTACACTCTTTAAGATGTCCCTTACTTGCTTCATCAGTATAATCTTCAGATATTTACACATTCTCAAAAAAATCTGCCTCTTTAACTCCATTAAAAAATGTAAACAAGGCTATCTACTCTGGTTCTTACATCTTTCTCCCTATAAAAGTGTGCTGATCAATCAATCTTCTCACCTTATGTCTCGGCAATTCCTATTACCGTACTTCTTACAATGTAAACTCTAACTTGAAGAGGGCCCTCAACGTCTCCTGTTCCATGTATATTTACCAATGTTCTGTTTTGTTTTATTTTTACTTCACATTTATGTCAAATTATTTTCATGTGTTTATTTTACTTTCTGACTCTCTAAAAATAAAATTAAAAATAATAGTAATAATAATAATTATAAAACTCATCAAAAAACCTTCACAAAAAGAGAACCGAATGCAAATACTTTATTTGCCCCTTCTTGGTCTCTTAGACAATAAATACCTTATTTTACTAGTTTTCAGATAATCACATGGGATCATGGTTTATGACATGTAATTGGGATGAAATGGATTTGCAATGTAAAGGTTAACTGATATGGGTTTGCTGCAATCAGAGTTTACAACATATCAAAACTGAAATGCTAAAGCCTATTGTGTCACATTAAGAATTGTGGAAGCCATTCTATCTTTTATCTGAATAATTAGATAAAAATGGCTTGTTTCTCTTTAGAATATTAATTTTACTTGGAAAAAAAAAGCTAGCGGAAACTAAACCGTTTTCAATAAGCCACACAAGTACAGTTATTATATTAAAATGTTTCATATGTCTTACAGTCAAAAACAGACGCAGAAAAACGCTCCTTGACGGATTCTGAACCTTGGTGCTCGGAGGAGTTGAAAAAACAAGAAGAAGAGTTTGACATTGCAATGGACACAAGTGGCAAATGGAAAGGCCATCAGTCTGGGATGTCTGAAGATTCAGAGAAAGGAAATCAGAAATCACTGTCTGTGTCTCAAACTGGTTCATGGAGACGTGGCATGACTGCACAGATTGGGACTTCAACTTCAAGACACAAATCTGGAAGCAGCTCACTTAAATCTCCAGGTGAGCACAAGCGTAAGCTACAGGTCAAAGTTTATGAAATAACAATTAATTTACTTACTGGTACCTGCCTATTTCTGTCTCCTTTCTTTGGACTAATGCTGTATCATAATATGAATGTGTTGGTATCACATATATAGTTGTCAGTTTCCGGGAACGCTTACGATGTTGGTCACAGTTTGCGAAGCGAGACGAGCAGTTGAGGCACGCGGGACTTAGGCTGCAATGAGCGCCGAAGTTGCTCATTGCATTCACGAGACGGGGAGGACTTAAGCAGGGAGCAATTTCACAATGGCAAGGCGTTTGACACAAGTGACTGCGAGGGTCGCAACTGTGAGCCAAGCGTGTAACTCTAAAAACAAGAAAAACAAACAAAATAATTTTAACAAAAATAAGAACACACTCACGCACAGCACAGGGGGAGAGCCAGGAATCCTGGGAGTGAAGTTGCAAGTGAATTTGTGGGGATTTTGGGAGTTTTCGGCAATACAAAATCGGCTAGGCAAAAAATGGAGGTAGAAAAACGTAAAAATTCTGAAACTGGATGAAAACGAGGCTGAGCAAAGCCAGAGATGCGGGACTTAGAAAATACACAATGGGAAAGACAGTAACACTTACTCCAACAACGCCAGGCACGTAGGACTTTAATAATAAAACCAAAGGCAGTCAGCGTGTAACAAGCAAACATTCAACAGACACACAGAGGAGAAAGACACAGGGAAGGGACAGGGGGGAGATGGTGGAAAAAGACACATGGCATTCCCAAGCACAAAACTGCAGGTTAACAAAACCTCCAATGAGCGGCCTGTACAGTAGGCGGAAGGAAAGGGCCGCAATGAGCGCCAAAAGCGCTCATCTCGGGGCTCACCAAAAGTACTGCGAGCGGGAGAGGCTCGCGATGAGCCTCGAAGGTGATCAGTTCAAAACAGGAAAGTAGAAGTACACGGAGGGGAGAGGCTCGCAAGAGCATTGCCAGCCATACAAATTTAATCCCGTCATTTTTGACAGGCAATTTCCTAGTATTTTATAATAATAGGCTTCTTCTGTTATCAGTATTGCCCATCAAAACTGGAACGTCTTTTCTTAGAAACTGTATTTAAACAATTGTTTTCCTGAAAATAAAAATCAAATATTATGTTTTACTTCTGTATATAAGTTTATTATGATAACAGGCGACAAAATACAGTAATTATCATGATATTAATAGGAAAAATGTATATTGTTAACACATTAAGTATATACTTGTAAGCGAATATAATTAAGTAGTTACATAAAATAATAGTATGTATAACAGGAAAGTAAGATTCATAATGTTTTAATGATGTACAGATATATATATATATATATATATATATATATATATATAATCATGATTGGTGTGCGGATTTTTTACTGTTATATATGTGTAATCTTTACTAATTCATATTTTGTTAAATATTTTTTTGTAACAGGAAAAACTGATGATGTAAAGGCCTCTGAAAAAGTAAAAACACCACTGAAAGGAGGCTCTCTGCAGCGCTCGCCTTCAGATGCTGGAAAAAGCAGTGGCGACGAAGGGAAGAAACCACCCTCTGGAATTGCAAGACCCACAGCAACTGGTTCCTTTGGTTTTAAAAAGGCTGGCGTTGGCTCATCTACTATGATAAGTGGAAGCGGAGTTACTATTAACAGTGGATCGGCAACACTGGGGAAGATTCCAAAATCAGCTGGTATTGGAGGAAAAGGAGCTGGGAGGAAAACCAGCCTTGATGGGTCACAGAACCAAGATGATGGAGTGCTGCTGGCTAATTCCAAAGCTACACTACAATACCGTAGTTTACCACGTCCTTCCAAGTCAAGTACCAGTGGTATCCCAGGCAGAGGAGGGCACAGGTCAAGCACTAGTAGTATTGACTCCAATGTCAGCAGCAAGTCAGCAGGTGCTGCTGGCACCAAGCTGAGAGAGCCGTCAAAAGTTGGCTCAGGGCGCTCTAGTCCTGTCAGCATCAATCAGACAGATAAGGATAAGGAAAAAGTAACAGTGTCCGATTCAGAGAGTGTGTCTTTGTCAAATTCTCCTAAATCCAGCCCGACATCAGCCAGTGGCTGTGGTACACAGAGCCTCCGGCAACCAGGATCAAAATACCCTGACATTGCCTCACCGACTTTCCGGAGGTGAGATCACAATTTACTTATAGTATTTCTCATTTCCTATCTCAGTTTTAGCCATTTGTCGTAGCTTATGTCCAATTAGTAAATTGTAGACCTGAATTTTGAATTAACTCCTCAGATCTAATCATTGCATTGCTTAAAGGGATACAGAATGTTTCTAGCATTATTACGAAGTGCTTTAAAGCTGTTTTACGGCCTAAAATCCAGCAAAAATCAGATTGGCTCTTCCTTCTACAGCTCATGAAGATACAGACTCTGTAGTACTATGATTGCAGTGTCTCATACTAACAAGTCAGTGACCATCTCTCATCAAAATTCTGCAACATGCTGCTGAATGTGGTCCCTGGCTGAAAAATGGATCAAATTAAGAATATAAATAAACAGCCTTATTAAATTGCGATTCAGCAAATTGAATAGGGCTCTATATAAGCACAGAGCATATTTATTTACAGAAGTTTTTAGTTAGTGAACTTCATCCAAAAGCAAGGTCTCCACTAACTAAAAACTTCTGTAAAAAAAATATGTTATGTGCTTAAATAGAGCCCTTTTCAATTTGCTGAATCGCAATTTAATAAGGCAGAAAATGTTTTAGATTTAATTTACAATAGAGGGTATGTTCTTCAGTAAAGCTTCATTGCTACTTTGATAGTCTCATTGTATGTGAGTGTTAACCAAATTCTCCCATTTTTCTTAAAGCATCCTTATTAATGGATTCCAATAGTGATAAAACAATAGCAAAACAGATCATGTATTACAAGACAATTTGTAAATCATTTTGAAAAAGGCCGTTTCCTAACAAATTTTCAAGCAAAGAAAAAATAAAACTTGAATATTATTTTAATAAAATAAACATAACAACTTATATATCAGATCTTTCAAAATAGGCAATATTTAATAGAACACAACTTTTAGCAAAATAATTAAATAAAAAGCGATAAATCAACATTTTCAAATGGGGAAATGTTTCCCCCTTGTGGCCGTAACAAGGAATTATTTTATTTTTCGAAATGTTACATTTTTTTGTCTGTTTTCAGTTTTTATTCATTAACAATATATGCAATGCTTTTTATCATGTACACATTATACAAATTACTGTGCAGTGGGCATTTGTAAAACAATACAACATACTACTGACAGTTTTAAGCTCTAAATATTGTATGTGGTCTTATTACTTGTTCTGAGAGAGTCTGCAAATAATAATAAGACTTTGTATACCATCTGTCTCATGTACATTTCCTTACCTGCTTTGTTTAGTCTACTTCTTTCCTCTCCTCTCTGTTTATAGTGTCCAATTCCAGTTTTATTTGTTAACCTAATTCTGACGAATGAACCATAATGTTCACTTTGTTATTCTCATCAGTTATCCATAAAAGGTGCCATTTTTAGACCACTTTAGGTATTTTTATAATATTGTACCTCACCTTTCTATACCTCGCTCATACTCACTAGACTGTAAGTTTGCAAGTTTTCAATCCTATTTGGGTGCTTTAGAGAAAACACTTTGTCTGCTTCATTTTAAACTCAATAACAGGACCTTCCATTCTTAGTCATTTGTTAAAATCTTTCCTGTTTAGTAAATCGCGTTACAAATTACAAGTTAATAATAATACTTTTATATTGTGAAAGTACTTGTACACATCAGTGTTAAATATTGAATTCTGAATTTAAAGACATTATTTACATTATGGCAATAAGTTTATGGATTGCTAATATTTTCATCCAAACGTTTCCCTAAAACATTATTTCTTAATTAAACTAAAAAAATCTATTTATTTTAATAGTTCTAATGTGTAATATATTCCAAATCACATTTTGCATAATGCAACCATATGTTTTATTTTTTAAATGTATATTTTGTTTATATATATAATTGGATGTACTTGTACATTGAGTCTTTCTTGTCTATTTTCCAATCTTTTTTTCAATACTATTGATGCAATTTTTTTTAAATATATACATTTTATTAATATATGTAATATATATGTAAAACACAATGGGAAATTACTTTTTCCTCACTATACAATATATATTTGAATATAGAATACTATACACCTATAAAAATGAGGGCGTTTCATGGCAAAGGGGAACTTTAGTGCCACAATACAGTCAAAAAGTGTAATAATGCATAGCAGAAGTGCATTATTTCTTAGTAGGAACAAAACTGTGTACTGTTATATACAGCAACAAATATACTGAAATCAAATTTGAAAAAAGTTGAAAATTAACGTTTTTATGAATCATGTTTTATTTGGCAACTGGAACACATCATGACCGCCGCAGTTGAATTGACCATAACATACAATGAAATATCGTGCTATTTCCACTGGACTAAAATATACTTTTGATTTATCATATCTTGAGCATCGATACACGGGAAGAGTTTATTATAGTACCATTTATTTATAGTAATAGATGGAAAACCACAAAGAAATGGAAACAGCTCTCTGTGTGACAGAAATGATACCACAAAATGTAACTACATGTGCCACGGTAATGCTTAAACCAGTTAGCAGTGTTAGGGGTACAAGCTTAGGTCATCTCATGCTCTATAAACACATATGTAACTGTTAAAATGAATGACCAGTTATTCTTAGTTTGTTAATTGACCGCACATGTGCAAACATCTTGTACAGATGGAAAAATAATGCATTTTCTTTTTTTAGGTTGTTTGGTGCAAAAGCAGGAAATAAAGCTTCCACTGCGGCCAGTTCAGATGGTGCTAAGGTCACATCTGGGATTTCAAGTGCAAGTAACACCTCCTTGGCCAGGCAGGGAAGTTTGGATTCACCATCCTCGGGTACGGGCAGCCTGGGCAGTGCTGGAGGGCAGAGTGGTAGCAGCAGTCCCTTATTTAATAAACCATCTGAGTTAACGCCGGATGTCATCAGTTTAGGCCAATCTTTGGCCTCTAGTCCAGCATCTGTTCATTCATTTACATCTGGTGGTCAAGTATGGACAACCAATCTGAGCAGCTCTTCTGCTGGAAGCAAGGACACACCAAGTTACCAGTCTATGACAAGCCTCCATACTAGTTCCGAATCTATTGATTTGCCACTAAGCCATCATGGCTCTCTATCGGGACTGACCACAAGCACCCAGGAAATTCAAAGTTTACTTATGAGGACTGGCAGTGTAAGATCCACTCTGTCAGAAAGGTGAGCAATTCTCCATGTTGGTTCATAGTTATTAAACATAACATCCACTTTTTTATTTCTTTCCGGTATTTTGACCAGATTTATATATAATAACTACAGTACACCACTATAAGAAACTTTATGTGATTATCAAACTAAATCACATCTCTTGATGATTTTTTTAATTATAGTACATAAAGACCGAAATTTGCATTAACAAATAATACAGAAAATAATTTTTCAGTTGACATCACTAAATAATTGTCCTATAAAATGTGCGCTTAACTTCACAAGATCAATAAAGGTGATCACAAGAACTACTGCCTATGTTCTAGAAGTGCCTATGAATTTCTCTTATTGGAATCGCCGGTGTTTCATTTCTACAGTTTGTTATCTACTTATTTTATACACTTGAAACCCATATATTCATAACTCTCATCCTGGTCTAAGATGAGAGATGAAATAGTTTGCTGTATATAAAATAGATAAAGAACAAATGCCCACAAAAAGGGACCCTCTACTACCTGGAGTAAATAAAAGGCTCTTAATGTATTAGCAAAGAAGGGCAGATAATTATTTTATAGAAAGGTGATCAGATCATTTACATATATTTTTTCTTTTTATGACCCCTTACAGTCAACTACCATGTATAGATAAATTGCAAATTAATTTGCTCCGGGGACCTTCATTCAATGTTTCCACCATTGTAGGTACCCATATACTAAGATGTTAAACATGGAAGACCAAAAATGAAGTTATAAATACTTAAACATTTGATGAATAATTGATTTTTAAAGTGTTTGCTGCATTTGTTTATTTATTGATCAGCAATAAATCAGAATATGTAGACAAGATCAACATAAGGATCTGCCCATGGTTGGAATCTTTATCTGTTGTCTTGGTTAATCTGCTTTTATAGTCAAACTTACCCCAATAAGAAAAAGTCTAATCCAACCTTCTGAGCAGAAACTCTTTCAGCCCCTGTGAACTTTTTAGGGGGTGGGAAGATGCATATCTGCTGGAAGCAACAATAATAATTTGAACAGAGTGACCCTTTAAGTCCTAAGAGTTGACTCAACATCTGGAGAATCTGAAAGTAGATAACCTGAGATTGTTGGAAAGTGGGGAAGTAGGGAAGCATAAGATCATCAGAAGCATGTTTACAGAAGAATGCTTGATTATAAGGAAACAAGTTTTAGAACATTTTATGGGTTTGTTTTCATTAAATATTTTTCATATGTTCTGTAGTTATTTGTACCCATATTATGTTTATAATAATAGTTGCTTTTTTCCCCAATATCCCCAACTTTGATTAAGTCAGGCAACTGCCATTTTCAGGCATCATAGGGCACTTTAACTGATAATAATTTCTAATGTGTGCTGCCAACCAATCATTCCTTTATACAATGAAAAAAACACCTAATTCGTTAGAAAGAAAGAAGAAAAGTGAAGAAAATAGTTAGGGGGCTGGCTATCTCACTGACTTATGTTGACTTAATCAGAAAAATGTGTTAAAATTATTATATAACATAATCAAACTTATTTAAAGCAAAAGTAAACATGGATCCAGAGACAATTTAATCGAGTTAATGTAAAAGTCCATGCCAACATTATATTCTGCACTACAGTAGTTACAGGATACCCAATGCACAACCAATATTGCTCTGAAATTCCAGATAAACTATATTTATATTAACCATTCCAATTTTTGCCTTTTACAACGCCTAATGGTTTGTTTGTCTTATTCTTAGGGGTTTTCTTTACTTTAACAGTATGCAACTTGACCGAAATACACTACCCAAAAAGGGACTCAGGTACATAGAGTATATAAGTTGAGCATGGCTGGTGCCTCAGCACAGCTTGGGATTTCTTTTGCTTTCTGTTCCTCTATATTTAATGTCTTTCCCTGTCTGACTGATGTACAGACCTTGTGCTGTTTACTACAATATGTACAGTCTGTTGGTCTTTTGCTGTTGAAATTCAAATAGTACAACATACAAAACTGGACTCAGAAATGTCATCAATCAGTACCTTGTTCTTTCTTCATGATGACAATTTCTGGGCTTTATACAAAAAAGTTCTAAAATCAATGAAAATTGGATGGGATACGTAAACCGTATACCATTTTGCTACTTTTTCTGTGTCTCTGTTTCAAGCTTCACTTACGTCTCTTTTTCCAAACAGATACTAATAGTTTATCGTTTTTCACTGGCTGCTTCTTTTTCTGATTGTCATTTTAATCACTTATGTATATTTCCAGTCTGTTGTTTACAACTAAATGTTGTCTCCAAAATTGTTTTGTTGTACATATAAGCTCACTATTGTGTATTTTAAACAACCAGAACCTTTTTTTACATGTACAGGAGTTAAATACTTATAAATACAGGAGTTAAATACTTATAAATACTTACATACTCAATTTAACATTTCATGTAAATAAATGAGGTCTTATATTTCCTGAGTCAAAATAAGTCCCTCTGGGCCTGGCACAGCATACTTGTTTCTCTTTAAGGTATGATGCAGGCTGTCATGTTTTTGTTTTACATGCAGTCAGATCAGTGAAACCAGAAATGTAGAAGATGTAGTTAGATGACCATTTACTTTCTTGAAATTGTCTTTATTATGGGCAAGCCAATCTGCTTTTACATTCAGAACAATAGATCATCAAAGAGCCATTATATAATGTGCCAGCGACACAAACAATATGGGTAGAATCAAATGGCAGTTCGTAGTCTCCTCAAACATTGAACATTGATAAGCAAACTAGAATAGCCCCATACATTTACATAGTAAAAGCAGCTTCTGTTTCCATTTAACTTTCCCTTTAAAGCTGTGTTATGTCAAGTAATTATGACTCAGGAATTGTAAAAATATCTAAATTAATTGAAACTTTTTTTTTTTCAAGGACACATTATTTTTACAAACTGATTTTGACTTTGTCTATTAGTATGTATTTTTGGAAGCTTCTAAAAATTGCAGGTTGTATGGATAACATCTGTTTAATTATAGAAACTAATAATTAACTGCTAACAAAGCTATTTCCAGATATATCACCCTGTGGATGTATCACCCTGCAGAATACACATCTTCCATTTCAAATAAATTGAAAGACAACCCAATATAAATAAATGGTACATGAAGTAATAAAATCTAAATTGAAATAAAATCATGTAGTGTTTCAACTTGTTGGGCAAGGCATTTGTTTCCTCTGTGTCTGACAGCCTTGTTTATAGTGATTTTGTCTTGATACAACAGTGTATATATTTTAACACAAACATAATCTTAATATTACAGATATACACCATCATCCCGCCAGGCAAGTCAGGAGGAAGGGAAAGAGTGGTTACGCTCTCATTCCACTGGGGGCTTGCAGGATACTGGCAACCAATCGCCTCTTGTTTCTCCATCAGGCATGTCATCATCTACTACAGGAAAATATCACTATTCCAATTTGGGTAAGAATGATGACAAAAGTCACCTGACTGTAGAAGGTGATACCTAATATTTTTCAGAGGGTCATATATAAGTGTTGTCCCACTCTAGTCCTTGAGATCCAGTACCATATTGGATTTTTAAGATATCCTATTTGAGTATGTTTGGTTAACCATTAATTTTGTCCTGACTCTTAAAGACTGGAGTTGAGCAAGCCTGGTCTATAAGGTAGCACCTGCTATAATCAGTTTTTTCTTATAGGACCAAGTTGGAAAACGCAGTTTTTGTTTCTTGTATTATACAAATGTTTTAACTAGGTAAATTAATTAATAGCACAATTACATTGGGAAGGATAACATTTAAACTTCACTTATTTCTAAGAGTCCACAAGAGTAACATATTCTCACTTTCTGGAACCTCCTCCTCTCTTCAAACGTTCTAACATGTAGGGTGCCATGTTTCCCTGCTGCGATATAGGAGCAAGCCCACAGAGAGGGGCTTCCCGCTACCAGTGTCTTATACTGCTCTGCTCAAAGCAGATAGTGCCATGCTGTGTGCCTGAGCATCATGAGACACTGATAATGTGAAATACCTCCCGGTGAATGATGCCTTACGTCACAGCTATTAAACATGACAACCTACATATTTGAAAACTGGAAGTCAGGGTGTTGTTACAGTAAGGTGAGAAACTGTTAAGTGAAGTGTATATTGTATATGAAGATTTACACCATGAGAAGGATAAAATAAATTAAGTTACCTAGGTAAGTTATTTACATATAACAAAAACAAATGCTTAAGAGTCCCTTTACAGTATTTCATGAGTGTTATTGTATCAAAGAATGAATCTTAATAAGCATAATTACCTCACAATATTTAAAAAAACAAGGAAAAAAAAACAATAATCCCAGTATAGTGTAACACAATAAAAAAAAAAAGTTAAACAATAGGAAACTATATTTTGAAAATAGCTGAGATACATCCCGTTTAATTATGTCAATTTAGGATGCCCAAAATTGGCTGAGATCAATGCAGTATATAGCTTTAAATGTGTATGCTTGGTTGGTTAGATTTATTATTTGGACAATCTAAATGTGTTAAAATACAATATATAAATGAAAATATAGTTTACATGTATTGGGATTTTAAAATACATTTTAAGAATTGTGAGAAAACAATAAAAATAGCCTTTTTCCTACCATTTTTAGACCAAAGATCCAACCATGTTTTACAAATTATGGTGGAGTGAAGAGCATATTGACCCACACTCTGCAACCAAAGCTGTGCAGTAATGGTGCAGCTTCATGAAATATGCTTCACACTCTGTTTCAGTTTGTAAGGGATAGGCGGAGCTCAGGCCTTACAGTGATAGTATTTTTTTTATTTTTAATGTAAGCTTTCTCACAAAAAAATCTACTTTTTTGCTTAAAATAAATTGTCAATATTGATTTTAACTATTTAAAAGTTATGGAAGCTGAACTATTACACTGGACGTTTAATGGTCCCCCGTAGTCCCCTTTTTAAATGTGGTCTTTTGAATAAACTTAAATTGATAATGGACGACATTTTTCGATCCCAAGCCAAGTCCAATTGCAGACAAGGACTTTTTACCATTAAAAACGTTATAAAGACCGGTATAAAAACGTTGTACTGCACCATTGCTGTACTCACAGTAACTCACACTTGTATTCTTTGTTTATTATTTACAAGTTAAGTTGTAGATCGTTAGGTATTTACTGTGAATTTTAAAAAAATATATTGCAGTAAGTCCAACCAGCCTGTCCCAGTTTAATATTCCTGGACCAAACATGATGAGATCCAACAGTATTCCCGCACAAGATTCTTCCTTTGAGTTATATGAAGACTCCCAGCTGTGTGGAAGTGCTACGTCTTTAGAGGACAGACCGAGAGCAATCAGCCATTCAGGATCATTCAGAGATAGCATGGAAGAAGGTAAGAACATTTCCTTGAAGGGCCATTTACCTCACTGTAGCTGCTCTTCATGGTGTGAAAGAGCAAAAGATTTTATGTTAAAATTATCTATTTAAAAAAAAATACACTAATAAGTTTTAGGTCTATATACAAACACACTGTAGCCTACCTCGTGACTGTCCCATGGTTAATAACATATGCGGACACTGTAAGGTGAAGGCACCATGAGTAGTAGTTTTTCCTCGGGAATGCAGCAGGAGATGTTAACCCACAACTGTCCTATTTAGCAGATTCCAGCATTTCTTTCTCTGCACAGATGAATTTTTGAAGGGCTAACTCTTTACTTGCTTATGCTCACACACAGCATGCACAGAGCTGTTGCTGTGGGTCTGTCTGGGTGCTTGTCAGTGACTTGTGTAAACAGAGATTTATTTTAATACTTGCATTTTTCACAGATAAATTATTTTAAAAATTCAAAAAGTATTTCAACATGGTTTTAGGAGATCTGTACAGTGGTGTGCTCCACATTCTGCTAAATAATGTGGCCTTTTACGCATAGATAATAGTTCAATAAGTTATATATAAAGACAAATGATCCATCTTGTGTTCATTTTTATAGGGATTAATGATCTTTATTTAAGACTATTGACTTACCCGTCAAAAATGACGGCAATACAATTTCAAGCCTGGCAATGCTGTTTGCCACACAATGCGAGGCTCTCCCCCCTCTACTTTACGGGCTTTGCAATGAGCGCCTTCGGCATTGCAGGCGTGGGCAAATCCGCAACTTTCGGCACTCATTGCAGCCCCGTCAAGCCAGTTACGTACGGCCTTGCGATGTGCACCTTCAGTGCTCATTGCAGCCCCCGTCAAACCTGTAACTTCCGAGCCTCGTGATGAGCGCTATTTGGCGCTCATTGTGAGGCCCGCAATGAGTGCCTTCGGTTCTTATTGCACATGTGCAAGCCCGTAACTTTTAACATTGCGTGACGGCAATTACCACAATTATTATATGTGATCTGTAGTGAGCTTTTGAGCAATGCATACAAACCTTTTTATTTACATTTGTGTCCCATTTTCAGCTGTAATGCCTTAAAGGGTAGTTGCACCTGTACTTACAGAAGTGCCAATATATGTGTTAAAGTCTTAGCACGTTCATTTAATTGTTTCAAGACCTTTGTATATTAGGTGCTGGATAATTCAGAACATAAGTTCTAAGCTGTCACAATTAACTTTTGAACTAGCCCTTGTAATTTTAATTGGTATCTGTGACGAAAACTGGTCTGAAATCATCAGCTTCAAATCTCCACAAATATGGAGGAGCAACTGGCAAGCTACGAAACTTTTATATCTTTTATGCAGTTTACTCTATTTTTGTTGGTACTTGGCCTTTTGGTTGAAAACACATATTTTTTTTTAGATATTATGCTTCCCTATGCTCATCTACACATCTACATTTAATCTTCTACCCACTCATACAAATTACTTCTCTTTCTCCTCTTCCTATTCTATCACCACCACCTAATTTTTACGGTGTACCTTGTTTCTCTTTTTCCCTTAACTTGTCTGCCTCATCTTTTATGCTCAGTTTTAGCAGAATCCGTACAGTGTCTACAAATGCAATGAATATAAATGATAACATTTAATAGACCAAATGGATCAGATGTACTAATGATTGCATTTGGGAACACTCAGAAATCACTTCCATTCCTATGCTGTCAGATTGTACATCTAACCAAGGATTTGACATCTCCAACACTTCTTACTATAGTACATATAAGTGTTACTAAGAATTACACTTGTACAGACTCCTTTCCTAATTTTTCATAGACATACTACTTTGAGTAACTTTACGCGTGACTTATTTAATCATTACAAACTTGGTAACCCTCTTGTTCCATTGTGTGTTCTAGTGCACGGATCGTCATTATCGCTGGTCTCCAGTACATCATCTCTTTACTCTACAGTAAGTTTTAATTATCTTATGGTGATTAAAATGTAACTGATTTGGTTTACATTTCATGAAATATTTTCATTAATATTAATAATGCTTGGAAACATGTACTTTTTTCACTAGCATCTAAATTGCAAAATAAAAAAACATGTATTTGTGCCTGTCTTACATCTTACCTCATAATAATTTTTTATAAAAAAAAATACTGCATACAATATGATGGAGACTAGAGAGCTTTATCTCTCACTTTAGCTTAGCAATGCCTAGTAGGTCACTAAAGTTATATTTTTCAATAATTTATCCACTAAAGAATGTCTATTGACATTGATGCCTAATGCATGCTTTGATCTCTGGATAAATATAAATGATGAACAGCAAGGAACAAACACATATTAAAAACTTTAAGCAGAAATGGGAAGCTAGAATCCAATAACTGTTAATTTTTTACAGTAAAAATGACACAGTGGTCAAATTTTTTCTATATGCTCTATACTAAAGTTGATAACGGGCCAGACGTTTTTAGAATGTAAAAAATATTTTTTTTCATATGCAACTGTTCTTTGCTGCAAGCTTCCATTTTCTTTACTAGGCTGCTTCTTGTAGCTTCTACTAATGAGCTTTCCATTACCCCTTACTAAAGCAGTGACCGTTGCAGCTCCTGCACTACCATTATGCTGATAAAAGCTAAAATGATTCCACAGCAGCTAAAATGCATATAAAAGTAATCCATTAGGGGCTGGGAGTTATTTTCCTTCTTCTTCTGAAAAAAATTAGCTAATTTTCAAGTGTAGTTTTTCAAAAGAGGATGTTTTAAATGTATGACCACTGTAGCCCTTTAAGGAGTATGCTAATGTGCCTGAGTATTTATAATCCTTTACACAACATGCCAAAAAGAAAAAAATGGCTTAAATTGCCAGTGGAACATGTATTTTGTGACTACGTGAGCCGGGTCCCATGTGCTGTTCATTTTGTCCAAATGCTAATCCATGTGCAAGAGGTCATGCTGAGTAGTACATTAGCCAACTGAACTGTTGAGCAGAATTACTTTATATTGCTTTGACACAGTGTTTTAAAGCTTTTTACAATTTTTTGCCTTTAGATGTTTACCGTATATTATTAATTTGTCACTTGAAGCAAATAATTTTTATGTTAAAACATGATGTGTACTATCCAGGCTGGATAAATTATTGCTGGCAAAATGTAATTTATCTACATTTTATATTAAATGTGTTTATTAACTTTTATTCAATGTATACATTATCAGCTTGCAAAAACATCTTGCACACAAAGGATAACTGAAAAATTATACTTTCTTATTTACATGATTCATGTTATTCTCAAGTCATTAAATATCATAAAATAAAAGATAATGTGCTCCATATAATTTGCCAAAACTTCAGAAGAAAGCAGTAACCATTATAAAAAAATATATGTAGTGATCAGTAGATGTCAGCAGAGGAACAGCTTCTTTCTGACACTGGGGCATCCTGATTAGGAGAGCGCTGCGTGTATACAGCATACAGCATTTTGGACATATCTATGAAATCTAATGGCATATATGGTGTTTTTCGGAATACATTACCTAGACAGACTGTTAATTTGCATCATTGCATTCATGTATGTTACATTGTTGGTTATTGTTTTAACTATACATTGCTGTTGCTTTATAAGGTTAAATATAAAGATTTTCAGAAATGCCAAATTACTCTTGGTTGGATACATTTGTAGATCAGATTGATATTTTTCTATATTTTTTTTTACAGGCTGAAGAAAAGGCACATTCAGAGGTAATTCTTCTTAATGAACGTTTCTGACTATGTATAATTTAGTCATTAAAGTAATTTAAACAATAAAGTCACATTAATGCATTAGATAATTTCCGTTGAATATATATGGTAAGAGCAGTGCATTTAAAAATTAAATAAATTGGCATATATTGGCAATGATAATTAACATTTAGGGCCCTATTAAATTCTCCCTCGTAGTTCTCTCGGTGCTCGCAAAAGGCAGTTTTCCTGCTGTTTGCGGGAACCGAATCTCTCGCAGCCTGCTTTACGATATGACTGCGAGAAAATGGCCGAGAATAGGCTCCGAGAGAGCTACGTAGCCTTAAATCTATGCACGAGTCTCGCATATCGTAAGAATCCCTACGTGGACAAAAAGTCCACGCAAGGGATCCGAAAGCCTCTACGTGCTGCCTCGGAACAGCCCGAGACAGCAGTGTGAGGCTCCCCCCTGCACCCTATACACATCCCCATGCTGCAGGGGTCTCTATCAGGACCCCTGCAGCACCCCCACATTAACCCCTTGCAGCGGGGGTCCCCGATCTGCATAGATCAGGCCCCCCGCTGCATTTAAAACTTTTAAATTCCCCACCGCGGCTCCTTAAAGGGACCGCGGCACACTATTACCCAATCCCGGCCGCGGCACTTAAAATTAACCCCCCTCTATGCTGGGGGTCCCCATCGGGACCCCCGAAGTGTCCCCACATAAACCCATTGCAGGGGGGGCCCCGATCTGCATAGATCAGGCCCCCCGCTGCATTTAAAACTTTTAAATTCCCCGCCGCGGCTCCTTAAAGGGACCGCGGCACACTATTACCCAATCCCGGCCGCGGCACTTAAAATTAACCCCCCTCCATGCTGGGGGTCCCCATCCGGACCCCCGAAGTGTCCCCATATAAACCCCCTGCAGCGGGGGGCCCCGATCGGCACCGATCGTGACCCTGCTGCAATTCAATTTTAAATTTCCCGCCTCGTGGGTCCTCAAAGGACCGTAAAGGTCCTGAAAGGACTCGCACTAAAAATATTAACCCCAGGCAACTATAATTACCCCATTAACTCATGATGGTCAATCCAGACCACCATAAGGCCTAAATTAACCCATTAACTCATGATGGTCAATACAGACCACCATAAGGCTCTAATTAACCCATTAACTCATAGTGGTCAATACAGACCACCATAAGGCTCTAATTAACCCATTAACTCATGGTGGTCAATACAGACCACCATAAGGCCTAAATTAACCCATTAACTCATGATGGTCAATACAGACCACCATAAGGCTCTAATTAACCCATTAACTCATGGTGGTCAATACAGACCACCATAAGGCTCTAATTAACCCATTAACTCATGGTGGTCAATACAGACCACCATAAGGCCTAAATTAACCCATTAACTCATGATGGTCAATACAGACCACCATAAGGCTCTAATTAACCCATTAACTCATAGTGGTCAATACAGACCACCATAAGGCTCTATTTAACCCCATCAGTCCCATAAGGGTATATTATTACCATTATGGGCCTGTTACAACCCAACATTAACCACATAAGTGCCATGATGGTCCTCAAGGACCATCATGACACTAACTACAAACACTACACTATAACCCCCAATAAACCATTTAATCTAAACTAACCCCCCTCTACACTAATCTATTAACACTTACACTACCTACCTACACTACCTACCCCCTAATAAACCTCCCCAACACTCTAATTACAAAAAACAAAAAACCTACAGTACAAAAAACAAAAAAACCTACAGTACAGAAAAAAAAAAACAATTACAACCCCACCCCCCACTACAGAAAACAAAAAAATACATTACAACCCCACCCCCCACTACAGAAAATAAAAAAATTACACACCTGAAAAGGAAAGACAGATAAACACAATACAATACATACATATAATACATTACATACATTACATACAATACATGACATTACATATAATATATTACATATAATATATTACATATAATACATTACAGACATTACATACATTACATATAATGTATTACATATAATATATTACATATAATATATTACATATAATATATTACATATAGTCCTAATCAAATACCCCCTATCTATCTAACATACAATCTATTTAATTTAAAATAAATCCTAACTATATCAAATACATCCCCCTATCTATCTAATATACAAAAAATCCTAACAACATACACAGACCCTTATTCTAAACTAAAATAAAATAATTACAGTCCTAACTACATACACAGACCCTAATTCTAAGCTAAAATCAATAAATTAAGACCACTTACCTTTAAGATGTTGCTTCAGATCACTAACCTATGGGTCAAACAAAAAATAAAAATTAGTACAAAACATTAACATCAAATAAATAAACATTCTATACATTCTAAATATTCAACTCACCTTTACAGCATGTCCAGTCACTGTTTAGCTCTTCCGGCGCGGCCCTGTTAAAAAAAAAACACAATACATGAATACATGAATACAATATATAAACAATAAATAAAATACACAAATAAACATCTAAATATACATTTAACTTACCTCCCCGCGATGTCCCCGGCCTTCTCTCCTTCAGCCCCGGCTGGGCCGCGGAACCATCCGCGCTCTAAAAAAAAAAAAAGAAAAAAAACTAACGGAGGTCTGCACTGGCAGACCTCCCCGACGCTACTGAACCTCCCGGAGTCGTTTCCGGGAGGAAATTGGCATTGGCGGCTTGTGATTGGCTGAAAAAGCTGTCTATCAATTTCAGCCAATCAAAAGTCGTCAATGTGTGAGCCAATCAGGATGGGATACACCCCAATATCCCACCCTGATTGGCTTAAACACTTGTCTATCTTTCTGGGAACCAATCACAACGCTCAGATGCCTTCAGCCAATCACTATGGGATACACCCCCACGGAGTGATTGGTAGAAGACATCTGCGCATCCTGATTGGCTCCTACATTGACGACTTTTGATTGGCTGACAGCTTTTTCAGCCAATCACAAGCCGCCAATGCCAATTTCCTCCCGGAAACGACTCCGGGAGGTTCAGTAGCGTCGGGGAGGTCTGCCAGTGCAGACCTCCGTTAGTTTTTTTTTTTTTTTTTTTTTTTTTAGAGCGCGGATAGTTCCGCGGCCCAGCCGGGGCTGAAGGAGAGAAGGCCGGGGACATCGCGGGGAGGTAAGTTAAATGTATATTTAGATGTTTATTTGTGTATTTTATTTATTGTTTATATATTGTATTCATGTATTCATGTATTGTGTTTTTTTTTTAACAGGGCCGCGCCGGAAGAGCTAAACAGTGACTGGACATGCTGTAAAGGTGAGTTGAATATTTAGAATGTATAGAATGTTTATTTATTTGATGTTAATGTTTTGTACTAATTTTTATTTTTGTTTGACCCATAGGTTAGTGATCTGAAGCAACATCTTAAAGGTAAGTGGTCTTAATTTATTGATTTTAGCTTAGAATTAGGGTCTGTGTATGTAGTTAGGACTGTAATTATTTTAGTTTAGTTTAGAATAAGGGTCTGTGTATGTACCGTAGTTAGGATTTTTTGTATATTAGATAGATAGGGGGATGTATTTGATATAGTTAGGATTTATTTTAAATTAAATAGATTGTATGTTAGATAGATAGGGGGTATTTGATTAGGACTATATGTAATATATTATATGTAATATATTATATGTAATATATTATATGTAATGTATGTAATGTCATGTATTGTATGTAATGTATGTAATGTATTATATGTAATATATTATATGTAATATATTATATGTAATGTCATGTATTGTATGTAATGTATGTAATGTATTATATGTATGTATTGTATTGTGTTTATCTGTCTTTCCTTTTCAGGTGTGTAATTTTTTTATTTTCTGTAGTGGGGGGTCGGGTTGTAATGTATTTTTTTGTTTTCTGTAGTGGGGGGTGGGGTTGTAATTTTTTTTTTTCTGTACTGTAGGTTTTTTTGTTTTTTGTACTGTAGGTTTTTTTTTTTCTGTGCTGTAGGTTTTTTGTTTTTTGTAATTAGAGTGTTGGGGAGGTTTATTAGGGGGTAGGTAGTGTAGGTAGGTAGTGTAAGTGTTAATAGATTAGTGTAGAGGGGGGTTAGTTTAGATTAAATGGTTTATTGGGGGTTATAGTGTAGTGTTTGTAGTTAGTGTCATGATGGTCCTTGAGGACCATCATGGCACTTATGTGGTTAATGTTGGGTTGTAACAGGCCCATAATGGTAATAATATACCCTTATGGGACTGATGGGGTTAAATAGAGCCTTATGGTGGTCTGTATTGACCACCATGAGTTAATGGGTTAATTTAGGCCTTATGGTGGTCTGGATTGACCATCATGAGTTAATGGGGTAATTTAGGCCTTATGGTGGTCTGGATTGACCATCATGAGTTAATGGGTTAATTTAGGCCTTATGGTGGTCTGGATTGACCACCATGAGTTAATGGGTTAATTTAGGCCTTATGGTGGTCTGTATTGACCACCATGAGTTAATGGGGTAATTATAGTTGCCTGGGGTTAATATTTTTAGTGCGAGTCCTTTCAGGACCTTTACGGTCCTTTGAGGACCCGCGAGGCGGGAAATTTAAAATTGAATTGCAGCAGGGTCACGATCGGTGCCGATCGGGGCGCCCCGCTGCAGGGGTTTATATGGGGACACTTCGGGGGTCCCGATGGGGACCCCCAGCATAGAGGGGGGTTAATTTTAAGTGCCGCGGCCGGGATTGGGTAATAGTGTGCCGCGGCCCCTTTAAGGAGCCGCGGCGGGGAATTTAAAAGTTTTAAATGCAGCGGGGGCCTGATCTATGCAGATCGGGGACCCCCCCTGCAATGGGTTTATGTGGGGACACTTCAGGGGTCCCGATGGGGACCCCCAGCATAGAGGGGGGTTAATTTTAAGTGCCGCGGCCGGGATTGGGTAATAGTGTGCCGCGGCCCCTTTAAGGAGCCGCGGCGGGGAATTTAAAAGTTTTAAATGCAGCGGGGGCCTGATCGGTGCCGATCGGGGACCCCCGCTGCAAGGGGTTAATGTGTGGGGGCTGCGGGTGTTCCTATGGACCCCTGCAGCAAGGTGTTCATGTGAGGACACTTCGGGGGTCCCGACAGGGACCCCCGCATTGAGGGGGGGTTCATTTTAGGTGCCTGGGGGGGGTTTGGAGTACCCCCCACGGCAGGGCTTATGTGGGGGACTGCCGCGGAGGTCCCTTTTAGGACCCCCGCAGCACTTGATGAGGAGTGGGAGCCTGCGATATCATCTCGCAGGCTGTCACTCCTCATGTACATTTACGCAGTGTAGA
The DNA here is from genome assembly GCA_027410445.1 of Discoglossus pictus. Classification (NCBI taxonomy): domain Eukaryota; kingdom Metazoa; phylum Chordata; class Amphibia; order Anura; family Alytidae; genus Discoglossus; species Discoglossus pictus. The sequence continues at coordinate 323,087,142 of CM050167.1, forward strand.
TACGTACGGCCCTGCTGCGTAGCTCACACGTTGCTCGCAGCAGGGCTAATTTAATAGCATTGTAAGTTAGAGAAACTTTGCAGTACGTAGGGCTTAAGTAGAAGCCTCTTATTTACGAGGCTGGAATTTAATGAGGCCCTTAATTTCTAGTATATTGATTCAGGGAGTAATCAGCTGGTTTTGAAGTAAATAAGGATTTTTTTTTCTTGGACTTGAACTGGTGCTTTTTTGGTCTCCTCTATTGTGAGATATGTAAATTATTTAATAAAGCGTTTTAGAATGTATCAAACTTATTATAAAGCTGTGTGAATACATTATGCTTCCAAACCCTGATTACTCTCCTTAGCAGTGATTTTCGCATGTAGGTTTCTCAACTAAGTCATATCCTGGAATGTCTTATTCCATGATCTTCAATGGCTGCTAAGAACTGCAGTGCTGACCTGCACTGCATACATGGCCGGATTACACATTAGGCCAATTAGGCAGGTGCCTAAGGGCGCTACCCTGTGAGGGGCACATTTTTTTACAAAAAAATGGTCCCTGGTTTAAAAAAAAACAAAATGCTGCTGGCATCTAGGGGATAACCACTTAGAACAAGAGAGTTACAGCAGAAAAAACTTATACACACAGAAAAGGCAAACATGGATCCATGCACACCCTGCATACTCACTTGCAGTGGCTCCACCACTTCACTGCCTAGGGCCTCCAAAAAGGTAGATCCGGCGCTGAATGCATATAATAGCTAACACATTAAAAGTCATTTTTAGGTATTCTAGTTCTTAAAAACATACTGTAAATGTGAAATTTCAGAGCATTTTTACAGCAGAAACTTAAAGCAATATTTTATACATAAAAATATGCAGAGCATTTTCTGAAAGGTCACAGAGCCCATTCAATTTCTAAGTGATCTCCCAGATTCTAATTGAAATTCACGTTCTGTATGGCAGCGTAACCACAGGCTGAAATCTAGGCTGGCCACATTTACACCTCCACGAATGTCAATATCCGTTATCATTGTGTGAAAGAAATCACATTAGATTTATTTGACTTAATCTCCCATCCCGTAAGTTCATGCTCTTCAGAGCCTGCAAACTCCAGATAGATGTGAGAGAAATGTCACAAGGAAGGCTTCAGCACTTGCCCCTTCACTGAAGCTTTATATTCGAGCAGGGAAATGGAAATTTCTCATTTTGCTTTTCAGATAGTCCAGAACTCCATCACTGATGACTCTATTACTTTTTTTAAAATGTATCCGAGAACTCCATGACCTGTTGTGTAATTGCCAGCATCCAATTTATTTTGTGAATTTCCTTTCATATGTATAAATCCTGTGCTAAAGGCATATTCCCTGAGATATCTGCCAGTGCTCTTGCAGTTACACTGTCTAATCCCTTTCGGTATTCCTCTTCATCTGTGTGAACTGGATGGCTTCAGCTATTCTACGTCTGACATAGCTAATAGATACCCAAATTATACACAATATAATCTCATTATACATACAGCAATAATCAAGGTTCCTCTTGATAGATGTTTATTTTTGTTCTGTATTTATGGTGGTTAAATGGACATGGGATTAGATAAAATGAATACATTTCCAACAAAAGTGTTAGAGATAAATATTGCACTGGAAAATACAGACTGCAATTTTGAGCTGTCAGTCAGCCGTTCTGTTCCACCCACAAAACTGAGATTTTTTTATGAGAAATCAATGCCATTAAATACTGACACGCTCTGAGGCATTGGGTCTGTTATCTTAAGTGCAGCTACCCGCACACTGAACATTCTAGTCTATTTTTGTGCAGGCAGATGCACTAAAGACAATGGACTTAGTGCCGCTGGATGTCTCAGTAATTAATGGAATTGATATGTTATTACCAACTGATATGAATTTTGGTTTGTGGCTGGATCGGAAAAGATGACAGTCAGCTGCAGAAGGCAAATTTTAAAGGTAGTTTACCGAAGGCAGATGCAATTTTTAAGTAACATTCAATTGTACTTGTGATTACCTATGGTTTCAAGTGATACAGTGCCCTGTCACTTTAAGTCTCAGTTTTGAGGGGAGGCTGACCCTAGTTCTAACCAAACACTTAAAATGCTGCTGTAATAGTCCAGCTTTCGTTTCTTGTAAGTAATAAAGATCAGAATATCCATTTTAATGTAAAAGGACATGGAAGGCAATTATTTTAATAGAGAATACTTTAAACATTGCCAAAGTTGTGTGTTTTGCATTAAAATAGATTCAGTAAAACCAGTTTAAACTTCATTGAAAGTGCACAAAGCATGCATACAGCTGTACATTTTATTGTCAGACAAGCATGACTGCTCATTGGCTGACAGGGACAAGCTCCAAGATCAGTTAAACATTTGAATCATTTTTTTTTCTACTTTGAGAATATCATGTGGAAAAAATAAAACGGCACATTATAAATCACCCTCTTTCAGAGTCAATAAAGAAAACATGCTTTCGATGTCCCTTTAATGTAAAAATATGAGAAAACAACACTGAAAATAGCCCTTTTTTCTACCATCTCTAAGCTTGAGCTCCTCCCATTTCTTCCATACTGTGGCTGAGTTGGGAGCAGATTTCCCTACAGTGTGACATCAACGCTTTGCAGTAATAAGGCAGCTGCAGAGAATGCTCTACCTACTCGGCCAGAGTCTGAAATAGAAGAGAGAAGCTGCTGCCTGAAGATTAAAAAAAAAAAAAAAAAAGGTTATTTTCACTGGACATATCCTCACAAAAGATATACATTATTAAACAAAATTAATTAAAATTGTGTTCATACTATGGTACTTAAAAGTTTGGATAGTTATGAAAGCTGGACCATTACAGTGGCGGTTTTACTGGACAAATTAGAGATGAACTGAGACTTTCAACAGAGATATGGGATAGCTGTTTATCAGTTAACACTTGGTTGCCTTCATTATAATGGTGTTATGGTCAGCCTATTTGCTTACTGTGTTATCAGGTTATATTTTAAATGTTAAAAACATAAAGTTTGCCCATTTGATATTCTAATCTAATCCAGCAAATTCAGAAACTACGAAGGGAACTGATTGCATCCCAAGAAAAGGTGGCCACTTTAACATCGCAGCTTTCAGCTAACGTAAGTAAATGCACTTAAAGCCATACTGTATATATTGTGTGTTTTGTGATATATATTGCAATTAAATATAAACAGATGGATAAAACATAACATTTATTTATCATTTTATCACAGTGACAACATTTTATATAAAATCCCCTTTGTGGTCGATACAGTTATAGTTATTTCAAGATGTCAATATTTAATTTTAATTTTTTATCGAAGATGATTTATCTTGTGTTAGATGGAGGCAGATGACTGTATATTCACTGGCTTCATGTCAGGCTCTTCTTGTTGTTCCTTTTTCTCGGGATATGATCTGAGCTGGCAACCTGATGGGCTGGCCATTTTTCCCTTTGTTCAATACCGGTTTTAAGGAGCTGTTTACATGTCAGCCACCTGTTTACATGGCTATTAACATTGGTTTTGTTCGTGCTTTAGGTAGACAATATAACAACCAGGTGTTAGAGCTTGGATATATGAGTCCCTAATATATATGTAAATGGCATTACAACCTTATCCCAACTACTAAAGTCGAGTCTTCCCATCTCATATGGCCCAAACACTAGATTTTGTTTTGGTAATAACTCGTGTTATCTATCAGTGTAAAGGACTAAGAGGCAGGCGAGTGTCTGTTCTGCGGGTTTGTATGTTTCGAGCAGTATGTACATTTAATATATGTCTGTTTCTAAAACACAGACTGTTTGCTCAGCTGTTGCCTCTTAGTGAATAGTGGAGACTAGAGAAAAGCATATCTGTGTCCAATAATATATATCGTGTTTGTGTTTGACTGGACCACAGGTGTGCTTTATAATCTATGGTAGATCACTATATGGATTTTGCAATGGTTTATCATAGCTCGTGTTGTGCGGTTTCTTGGTAATACAACAGAATCCTACGCAATAGATATTTAGTTAGTGACATATTTCATTGAAGTGATGCTTTTATTCAAGATGAAAGCTTTTTGGTCATTGGGAAGCTGGCACTACAGACATGATAGGGAAGCAGTGTGGAAACATACACTTGTAATAGGACTCTAAGATTATAGGACAGAGAAAAGACATTTTTTGCATGAAAGCAATATAAGAACAGATGTATAAAATGGATGAGATCAGTTCATCAGGTAACAGGGAGATGAATAGCTCTGTAGCTTGGGAGAAACTTAAAGGAACATGAAATCTTTCTGGATTTCACTAGGAATACAGTCATTCCCAGGGTTAAGGACGAGATACCTTCCTGAGAACGTCTTTAAACTGTATTTGTATGTAACTGAGATCCTTAATTAATAATAATAATAATAATATTAACAATAGTATAATGGCCCATATATGGTAATAATAATACAGTGTAATAATAATAACAATACTGTAAGTTACAGAAAACTATTTTGCTTTTTTTTTTTTTATTAAACTGAACATAAAGACAAACTTGTACAAAAAGCCGTAAGAGCCCGTTCTTAAGTAGGGGTCATCTGCAAGTTGGGCCGTCTTTAACCCGGGGACAACTTGTATAATATACATATTTATCTGTTCACTTTTATGTACTTAATTTTATTTAAAAGTGCCTAAAATTATTGTTTGTACCTGTTTGGTTCTACAACTCATGAATACACACACTGGAAAGTGCAGTATTGGAAATTAGCCTGCTAGTAACATCTCTCAAGTAGCAAGTTGCAGAATTTTGCCATTAACTTCTAAGCCTGTGCTTAGAAGTAATCTGTCGTCATCAGCTGCAGATGGGAAAAACAGTTGGGAACTATTTGTAAGATTTTAGACCCCCCAAAAAAACAGAGCCTTTAAGCATTTCTTAATACAAAAGAGAGAGAATGTTTTTGGATTTTACCAGGAATATAATATACTGATCTGTGTCCCTTTAATGGGAAAGTAGTATGGTATTTCAGCAGGTAAGGAGAGATATATAGACTGGATGAGCCTACTGCTTCTCATCTACAATCAAAATGTATGTTTCTATGAGAAAAAAGGGAAAGAAAATATTCTGACACGTATTCACTATTTATCTGGTACTCTTTTTTTTACTTTATATCTACTGATTTGAGATTAATTCTGTTGTGTCTAAATTAGCTATTTGTTTATATTTCTATGCAAGATGCCAAGCAAAATGGAGAGAGAGTAGAGTAGAGTTGTTAATATGGTGCTCTGGGAGACATATTGGGAAGGTTTACTACTACACTAATCCAAAGTTTTTCACTTTTATAATGGGTTTTATCATTGTGCTTGTTGCCATGTATTTCTTTGCTATATATATTAACAATATACTGTACATCAAGTGTTTTTCTTGTTGCATTCAACCTATTCAGCATAGGCTTTATCATTTTCCTCTTGGCCCTGCTGGTTGTTCAAATAGATTGAAGTGGGTCTTTGAAGCTGCTTGGAGAATAGTGGAAACACAGGTGTTGCTTGGCTAATACCCGTATGTGGCGCGATCTCTTCCTTTATCCAACTACAACAGCTGTAGATGGATAAATGCATGAAAAGAGAGACCGTACATGCCTACTTATTGTTAACCATTGAAAATGTTATTTTTTTTGTTTTGGAGACTTCAATAATAAAGCACATTTTACCATGTATATAATATTAAACTAAAATACACAGTAGGGCTTACTTTGGAACATTTTGAAAGCCACTGCCAAGCTTTTATAATTCATAACAATCAACCGGTTTTGAAAAGGATAAAGGAAAAAAAAAACTCCATTGATTTACAATATGTGATGTACTGCTGAGAAAATATTAGCAATTTATTCTCCTAAAACACATTTTCATTGTTCTTTTTTTTGGACTAATGTTACAGCCAGATAACTATGCTTAGAAAATGCTAATCTACCATATGCATTGAAAAGCATAAAACTGGTAATTATTTCTAAAGCTTGTGCGGATAGTATAAATTAATCACACTGTGTAAATCTCATTGTATTGTTTGTTGGGTCATATATGCTTTGTCTTGTTTGTTACAATGCAAATTTTATCTGGTATATTTATTATGCATGTCCAAACAATGTTTTTTTTTAAAACTATTCTTAAAGGGACTCATAAGATGCACATTTTTAATCATGCTTTTGAGATTTTGAACTTTACCTCCCATCTGCCCAATGGAATCCAAATGACCCAATGGTTGGGAAATATACATTGCAGACCCTAGAAGAGCTGCAGACGGAAGTGTTTGCTCCTACTCTGCTATGTTAAATAATGCAACATGTGAAGAACCCCAGAAGTGCTAATAAAATCAGTTTCTCTATGTGTTTCCTTATTAATGCCAATGTCTCCCATTCATTCTTTGAAACACATTGTGTACAGTAGGTGGCACCAATACCACATGCCAATATAGGTACTTATTTGACCAGTTTACTGCACTAGAATAACAAATGTAATATTTTGATGTTTTTTTTTTGCAAAACAAATAAATAAATAAAAAGAAAAGTAGGTCAGGTATTATGCAAGATCTATAGTATTGTTTTATATTTGTATTGAAGACTGAGAGTAAGTTGTATATATTGGTGTATAAACCATTGTAACATAGGCATGTAATCTGCATCACTTGATATTTTTAAGATTTGTCTGCAATTTAGAAAGCTTAATTTGTTCTTATACAAAGCTAAAGTCTTAAAAGATGAACAGACTTATTCCAACCACACTGTCATCCATTCACTGTCAGCGGGAGACTGAGATAATGAACTTTGTTGATAACAGGAAAGAAATTAAGCCAGTTATTTATCTCAACAAATGTGTGTTTCATCGAGTGATGGTTTCATGTCACCATTGGTGATGAATGTCTGAACGCCTTTCTTCTGCTTCATTTACAGTCTCATTTGGTGGCAGCTTTTGAGAAGAGCTTAGGAAATATGACTGGACGACTGCAAAGCCTAACAATGACAGCTGAACAAAAGGTGAGTTTAGAGACATTCAATCTGAAGCCTGAAAATCATATGCGGCTTATGCAGCGATCCATTTAGGCAAAAAGTATATAAAACTTGAAATGAAACAAAATAATTTCTTGTTACTGTTTAATTCCATCTTTGTATTTTTTTATTAAATTTAAAAAAATATTTTTATGATTAACAAAATGTTTACTTCATATCAGAGTTGTGTATATATACGCCTGCTATGTTATTGATATATCAGATTATGTTCTGTAGTGACCATGATTTCATAGAATAAACTGATAATTTGAGTTCCTTAAATGAGAAGACCCAAAATATATATATAATCGTTTGTATATCTTTACCAAATTGGTCTATTTAATTTGGTGACTCTCGCCCCACCTATCTAGTCCCTAGGGACCTACCTACTAATGCCATAGTTTGATGTGCATCCTTGCATAAGACATCACAAATGTGGTAAACTCTGCCATAGTAAGTACACTACTCAGTCCATGAGCCCTATGATGTCATGTGCCCGCATGGATGCCACTCACACTATACTACTTTTATTAATGATATCAGTAGGCAGGTCCTGGTGTGGCTCCCAACCACTAACTCTAAATAAAGTAAAATAAATAGAGTAAGTTCCCTGTTTATTTACACGCTTAGCCATATTTTTATTCTTCCCTTTGTTCATTAATTTGTTTTTTAAATATAAGTGTTTAGTAAGCTTTAAAACATGTTTAATAACTTTACTATTAAGGTTATTACAGACATATCCTAGGGTTTATTATTGTGCAGAATTCTTTGTATTTCAGCATTTTGCCATCATGAAATAACAAGTAAAAACTCTGTTTTAATACTCATAGTGGTGAGCTATACAAATTGTCATTATGTAAATCATGTGCTTTTTTAGTAAAACAGATAATACTAAAGGAATATGAAAGTTTTCATGGATTAATATATTTCTGCACTCTATTGGCAAAAAAACAGCTTATGTGTATGCAGCACATCTCTTAAAACATTTTAGTTTTTATGAATATCTAAAAATCCCTCTAATGAATATGTTGACCCCTTGAGAGGGTGTCTACATAGACATATGATACCCCCCCCCCCCCATCAGCATGCAGCATCAGTGGAGCAATATTAACCCATTATTTTACCTGCTGTTGCTTGTTCAGACAATCTCCTTGCAGCTTCCTCTCTGTATGTCATCAGCAATACATAGCACATATGAGTGATACACTACATATGCCAGACTGCTTTGCAGCACAAACAGGAACCCAGAGTTAATTCAAAAGTTTCAGCTAACCTGATTGGCCAAAACAAATCATTTTAAATGTGATGCTAATTTAGCCTGGGTTTGGAGGGTGTTAACCCTAATGTTCAACTGTCAATGTAAGTGTTTAAATATTTATTTTGGGATTTTTTCATGCAAAAATGTTTGCATACACTACTAATTCTCCTCTATCAGGTTCATTCATAATCCTGCAAACTTACATATCCCATTACAGTATTTACCATTTTGGTTTCAGCAAATCAAAGTCTTCTCTCCCCCTCTGAATACACAGGAAATCTGCATAACTGGAATGTAGCAGTTAGACCTGCGAGTGCTCTCACCAGAACTAAATGACAAAGCATTAGTTTAGAAGGACAAACTCACCTGAGAAAGCAAAATGAAGTCATGCAGTAAAGAATAATTGCATATAAAACTTAAAGAAATATAAAGGTTGTGTTTAGATGATCTGGTTGACCATATATCCCCCCCCCCCATGAAGGAATGTTTTTATAGATTTACAGGAATATAAATATTCTGTGAATTAGCTGTGATACTATAATAGTACAAATAATGCAGATTGCAGTTGATTTTTCTCTGCAGAAAGCTGTCATTCTACCAGTTTTTACAGTGTGATAAAATAACAGATAAAATCCATTTATTTATTATACACACATTTTTGCAGCTTTGTTGACTGAAGATGTGTTCTTTATAGCTCCTAATCCATTTAGAGACAATAAATACTTGCTGAATTGCCCTCTAATCCAATGGTGATAAATCGGTTTTTTTAATTAAAAGTTAAAATGTGGAGCAATCCCAGATTGACTGAAGCTCCAAAGTAAATGGCTAAATATAGATTAAAGAAAGCTGGCCATTTCTTTCCTTCTCTAAGCTTAGACAATTTCTTCAAAGATAATTTAATGAACATTTACCAAAGTGTTAGATTTGTATTGTAAAGCCTCCCAGAGATTCTAAAAGCATTATGTTCACACCATAATGTTTAAAGCCGTATGGCAGAACCGAGTTTGTAGCTTGGTGCATCTCATTAATGGCCAGAGCAGACATATCATCTGAAGATATTGAATCATGCATGCTAATTAAACTAATGGGTATTTTTCTTAGACAATTATTTTGTCACAGACATTTATTTTACTATGTTATCGTTTAAAATCTTCCTATTTTACAGGAATCAGAGCTGATTGAACTTCGAGAAACAATAGAAATGCTCAAAACACAGAATTCAGCAGCCCAAGCGGCCATCCAGGGGGCACTCAATGGTTCGGACCACTCTCATAGAGGAGGTAGTTGATGCGCATTAAGCAACCCAATCCTTTTTCTTAAAGATTTCCAATCATTCACGAAAGCAGTTGTATGTAAAGAAGAGAGATTTTTCATGTTAAACTATCCTTAAAATCTACCTTTATTAATAATATTGTTTGACTTCTTTCCCGTTCATACAAAGGGAGGGTCTTTTGAAAAAGATAGTCTACCAATCTTGCATAAACACAGACTATATCTAAATCTGTGCAAACATAGGTTGAAAACTGGAGTACAATTTTAGTCACCACATTAAAAAAGGACATTGTAGAGCTAGAAAAAAGAGAGAGAAGGGCAACAAGTGTAATAAGGTAAATTGAGGGATTGAGAGGCTAACCAAATTAGAATGATTGGCTCTAGAAAACAAAATGCTTACGTGGTGATATGATTATCTTATATAAATACAGCCAGGAACAATATACCGTATACACTCAAATATATACGGTTAATACTTTTTATAAATACATTTTTCTTGATAAGAAGCTTAAAGTTGATAGGTGGTCACCGATTCATGATAGAAGAAAAAAAGATTTCAAAGAATGGACCTCTTAACCAAAGGAGGCTGTGATGGCAGATTCAATAGATAATTTTAAGAAAAGGTATTGGGTATATGTTTCATTCAAAAGAGCATAAACGGTTAAGTCCTTTAACTCGAATAGGTAGGATATTGATCTATGGTACAATCAGATTGCCAGACTTTGAAATCAGTAAGTGTGTCTTCCCCAATGATGCAATTGGCAAGGTTATAAAGAGACGTTGTGTGTGCCCACCTCTGGATCATTTGACATTTCACTTTCAATGTAAAAGTCTGAGTTCTAAAAAGGTAATTTTAAACTTGTTGAACTAACATTTTTTTAAAATCTAAACTACTTCTTTGATATGTAGCCCATTGTTTTATGATTTATTGTACAACATTTTGTACTTTTTGTAAAAGTGTATAAATCCCAAACGTGTTTTGCAGGTTAATTCAGTCAGGGAATTATTTTTGGGCTACAACAGTTATTGACTTCCATAGTTTCTCAAAGTTCTTTACAATACCACTAAATTGCTATTCCAGTACCACTAAATTGCTATTACAGTACCACTAAATTGCTGACTAAAAGTGAAGGATGGGAACAGAAAGCTATTCTACTTGCGCATGCATCTTTAGATGTAGAGCAGCTTAAACACAGTTATATTAATGTTTCAACCAATAACAACATATGTGCTGCGGCCCATGTAGTTACTATCGGCTGCATATAGATTGAAACTTTCCAGTATTAGATGAAAAATAGATATAATTATTTGCATGACTCAATGCCAAGTTATTGTAAAATGATATAAAGCGCATCTGTTCTGGGGCACCGTAACTTTTCTAACAGTATCACTTCTCTTTTTAACGAATTAAGTGTAATGATATTCTGTATATCTATTTTCTTTTTATTGCTATGAGGTAGATACTGCACAACATGCAATTTTTGAATATGTAGCTAAATGCACAAAAATATTGTTTATGCTTATTTTAACACCACTATGGAAACATTTGAAGTAGCCTATTTATGCCTCCAGCTGATTTTTCAGCAGCACATAGCGAGACAGGTCATTATTATTTTTTTTCTGTGAGTCATCAGTTATGTACTTGCTGACATTTAAATTACCATGACACAAGGCTTGGACAGATTTTTTTTTTCCAATTCATAAATAGATTGTGGGCTAAGTGCAGTTGATTAAAATTACTTAATGACCTATTCAGGGTTTGCACATTACCTGATTGTGTTGGATTACTGTTGATTACAAGAGCTCAATTCCTTGTATCGTGTCAAAGTAAATTCACCAAATTAATGTTTTTTTTAGATATGAAGATAAGGAGACAGCACTCATCAGAAAGTGTTTCAAGTATCAATAGTGCTACAAGTCACTCTAGCATTGGTAGCAGCAATGACATGGACTCCAAGAAAAAAAAGAAGAAAAGTTGGGTAAGATGATTTAATTATTAAACCAATAACAATATATTAATAAAAAAGGGTAGTTCTGTTTCCTTTGCTGGCATTGGAGCTACTGCCATAGATGTAATGTTGAGTTGGCACACAATAGCTGGACTGGTTACTTGTACCACATTTGTGCCAGTGCCTTTTTGCAAGAGGTTTTTTACTACTGCACTGTATTAGTCTGCTACAATGGTAAACAACTTATTCCTAGGGGAAACCAAGAGGCCAGGATTTTAATCTCTCTACTAAAACATAAGTGGAGCAAACAGAATTAGCGAAACCGGACTTGTGTACACAGACAGAGAGAACCTGAATTCACAAGCATGGGTTGTACACAAGGACTGTTGGTTGGCAATGAGTAGCCCATCACTGATTTTCTATAACAGTTGAGCATAACAATATTAAAGGACAACTGTAGAACAAAACTTACAGTAACCTCTATTTGAAAAGTAAATACATTAGTAATGTATAATCTATTATTTAAAGTATGCTGCATGTGAGAGAGGCCATTGCCTTGATATAACCTGTTTTATCAGCAGAATGTGTCTCTAAATTAAAGAAGGACTAACACATTTTCATTATATAATTTCATGACATTCAGGGTCTCTATTGATCTGTTGAAGTAGATCCATAGAAATTAATATAGATGCTCCCACTACAGCAAATGGCATATAAAACATAATAAAGAAGGCTTTTTTTTTACTTTCTCTTTGTTATAAATTGTAGCCCTACAAAGTAGATACGTTGTAAATATGGCACTATGTTGTCCTGTAATGAATAGGCGGTATTGAAGATCATGATCAAATGTAATGGCAAAAGTTTGTAAAAGTTACAAAAATAAAATATGTAAGCAGGCCTGAGATTGATTTAGTCACCAATAGCGAACTAAAGTTATATAAAAGGGAATAGTGATACAGTTAGACTTTGGGAAAATTGATGAGCTTATAGAGAAGCATTTTTTTTTCATTTTCACTAAAAGTAGATTTTAAACTAATCATCAAAGATTGATTCATAATTATAAAACAAAAACAACTATTTTCCCCTATATTTTCATCATCTGATATTCAGTAGATTGTTATCTCTATTGTAAGCTACTTCATCTTGTGATACCAGAAGTCACAAAGCATATAAATGAGTACTTCCTTTCTTCTTACTGTACAAAAATAATATTGCTGCACACAGGATTTTTTTTGTTATGCATTGAAGGAAGTACATCACTATAAATATTATTACTTTTTGGATTTTTTTTTGCCCACTGATAGCCCAACTGATTTAACCCAAAAGTTTTGAATAATCAGGGATTTTTTCTGAGGAGACTAAAGCAATTTCAGCTTCCCTCCCTCATTCTTAGAAGATTAATATATGGCTTTTATAGTAAATATCGGGTTGAAGTGACAATGCATTATAAATGGCAGCTACCATGTTATACCTTTATTATGCATAAGAGTAAACAAATAAAAATGGTTATGGAGAGTAGAAACAATTTATTCATTGGGGTGTAGAGGCAAAAAAATGTTTCCTAATACTGAACTGGTGTTCACAGACAAATTACTTTCTGACCTAACTGAACTAGATGTCATAATTCTCTAGTTGTTTTCCCCTCTGACCCTTGTCCCTATTTAACTATATTGCAACACTGACATGCTTTAACTACACTGGATTATAATTCCTCACTCTTTCATGTTTTGCAAGGTGAACTCTAAAGGAAGTGAGGTGAATATAACATTTGACTAATCTGGCATGCATTCATTAAAATACTATCCTAGCATGGCTGCTCTTCCCTTAATTTTGGCTAAACCTTTGGGGATTTTGAAATAGATGATCTGTTTGGCTTCTTAATTTGCCCATGTAAGATTGAAGCATGCAAAAAGGCTATGTAACCAAAATGTATATACTGCAGTAGAGCTAACATATGTGGTCTAGGCTGGAATTCATATATTCAAACTTGAAGGCATAAGCCAAGGTAGGCAGAAAGTACATTGGTTTTGATATATTAACAAAATAGAAAAATAACTGAAAGGATAATCAGGTTCCTCTATGCATTTTCTTTTCTATATATTCACAAATAATACATTAATAGCAGTGGCATTATTCAGATTTTATGCTAGAGCAGTCAGGGTTGTGCACCACCACTCAAAACTCCTCATTTGCCGTTGCTATGTCCCAAGTCATGGGTACCTGTTTATGTATACATATAGTATGTCAGAAAGATTCAGGATCACTCACAGGCAGAAGTATCATGGGACTGCAATGGACTGTGATTTATGAGTTATCCAATTAATACATATTAGTATAATGATATACATAGATATGCATACCTTTCAATAGATGTCTTTAAATATGTAGTATTGAAATCAAAAAGGAAAATACCCCCAGAACATTTTGTCCCCACATAACCCTACATGTTAATTACTATCTGTCATGATTATTTATCAACCAGTGTTAAGTTTCAATTAATGTTTCAACCCTATCCAATTATCTATATGACATTACAGCTCTAATGAGCAGTGTCTTCAGACACTTTTATCTGTTTGGTTATAATTACATTTGCACACCTTGTTCCCAAAAGCCTTGCTGCATTCATGAAGATTCCCTCATTGTATTAATGAAATGTGAGGAATATGAGTTAATTGAAAATCTTATTTTCTACTCTACTAGTAAGTTGTCTATAATTTTCAATTCACAACTTTTAGTATACAGGTATGAAGCTACCTTAAATTGATTTCACAAGAATGTATCTTTTAAATGCAGATACCATTAAATGTCTTTACTGAAACTTCCCCCTCAACTATATTACAAGGATTTTTCACAAGCCTAAAGAAATGCTTGCATTTCCCCCCAAGCTTACCTCTGGCTTGAAAGCACGACACTCAAGCATTCTCTTTTATTTCTGTAATTAATGTATTTTCTCTGTTCATAACTTTACTTCTTTATCATTTAAAATACTCAAAAACCAATTTACTGTCATTCTATGGATTGATATTTTCATGCTGATTCTTATTTTTACTTCGCTCTTTGTTCCTTTAATTCGGTCATTTTTAAATAACTTCTTTTTATTAGGGTGACAGACATGTCTGTGTGCTTCTTATATGCATTGTGACAGACATGTCTGTGTGCTTCTTATATGCATTGTTATGCCACAGACGTACAGAAATCTATCTGGCTGGCAGTGGAGATATAAGGGAATTTAGGGAGAGATGCCTAAAGCCAAAAGTTTGCCAGACTGATTGTATAATCAATGTACATTGTTAAATAAAAACTATTAAAAATAAGGAGCAATAACAAGTTCCATCATTTTTTAAATAAATAGTGAATTATTTTCCCAGTTTGCCATTACATATAAATGAAACTTAATATTGGATGGAATTTTCCCTTTACATACTATTACGAACACCAGATTTAGGGACTATGCTCACCCCAATTTTCTCTCTCAAAGTTGTAACTTCTGTTGTTCAAGATCTCAGCACCCAGCCAAAACACCTTCTTAGGAGAACTCAGGACATCAGAAGTTGCAAACTCACCCCAGAAGAAAGACACAGGCAGACATTGGTTATAGAATGTTCCACTCATTTGGACACTAACTAATGGTGTTGTTTCCTCTAAGACTGCCACTTCTAAAGCCAAACCCCCATCTCTAGTTGCTAGCTCTCCTTTTTACAGCAACCATAAACTAACCTCCCCCTTTAAGGCTATCTGAGGCCAAGGAGTATCCACACCTAGCCGCTTTCAATAGATGTAAATCCATATCAATTCCTGTAGAACTTAACCCTTTGGTTTCCCACTAACAATCATGGCAGAAACTGTATCTCTACTAGTTACAGGTAAGATGACATTATTACAGTGCATATAACATGATGTAGTAACCCCAAAATTAATTACTGTGCACCACACTACACTACACACAAAAACAATCAAGTCACTGTTCTCACAACAAGTTTCAGGTCCGTTTGAATAGTCTGGTATAGTAGCAACCCAGTGTGCCAGAGTTCCAAATAGCAGATTTACTTGTGGGGTTGCAGGGGAGCCCCAGAATCAGCCATGACACATACCTCTACACATAAGTAGTGTGACCTCAGATGTCCATCTTACTATATCTGTTACCTTTAAGATTTGGTTAGTGGTGTAAAAATAATACTCCATCTTGGATATATTTACCTATTCCAGGCTTTACATGTTTAAATGATGTAATTTGTTTTGCTTATAGTTATCTTTTATGTTACCAAGGAATCCAATATTTCATATTTCTTCAGATAGTTTTCCAGTCCCCAGTTCTTTCTGATGTGCAACAACACAATAAGCTCACAATATTAATGCTGTCAAAAGATTTTAGTAGAAATAGAGATTCAGCAAGTTACAGACCACATACATTTTATGGTACTGCATTCAGTTAATTTTATGTCAATTGTTATTTACTGAAGGATCAGTCAAATTTCAAAATTAGTTATTTATTCAAAATAATTATGTGGACAAAATAACTTTGTGCCAACAACTTACATTTTAGAGATCAATCACTTTCGGATTTTAGAAACCATTTCACATAAACTAAAATTGCTCTTAAGTGAAAGAGTTCCCTTACAGAGTTTCACATATATGTGTAAATGTTTTAGCACTTGCCTTTTGTTGCTACAAGGCCTTTGTATGGTATGTGATATAAGCTGCTGAATAACACACACACAATAATGTAATGGTTACAGCTGTAGTTTGATTGGTTCTGGAGTTAGTCAAACTACAGCTCACTCAGCTCATCATTCTAAGATTCAGTGAAAAAATGAAACTTAAATTACAGCTACTACTCTCCTCCACAAACATGAAGGAGTAGCTGACAAAATAGAAAGTTTTCAAACTTTTACAGGGTGGAACAGGATGCTTTAATATAAAATAAACTTAATATTAGGTGAAAATTTCCCTTTAAATTAACAAAGCACAATTCTTTTCCAGCTGCTTTTTGTTTTGGCACAAAAGTAGGATAATAAATATTTTCGTGATTGATTACTCAATTATACAAAATGTATTAGTACATTTCCTTTTATGAACTAGGGATAATTTTACAAAATAAAATGATCTTATATTTGTTGACATTTTTAAAATGTGTCATTAATTTAGGTAATTTGATTGGCTGTCTGGAATAACTGATTAATAGAACACCTTGTGGAATACCCTACCCATTGTGTTTAATAAAACTGATTTTGTCACATGCCTTAAATATTTTTTTTGTTTATGGAACGTAATATATAACCTGTGTAATAACACAAACCCCTTTCATTTGTGACCATCTTGGACAGATTTGTTTTACAACCTTTTTATATATTTTGGCCAGCAAAGTGAATTGTTTTCTTAATTTGTTTGTGGACAAATCCTGACTTTGGCAATAAACATATTCCATTTTATGAACAACATGTAATGGTTGGAAATTGCACCCTATTGATTAGAAATTCACTTGTGCGATAAACCCCTAAAAGGACGAGGATTAGGATTTATTAGCAGCACCTTCAACAGGGTTTATTTGATTCCTTGTTCTTAATCTGTAGACAGAAGAAGGTAACTAGGACCATTTAGGAATGGCTTAGCAATTTAGGAAAGAGTGTACTGACATCAGAAATTAGCTAAGGCGTCTTTAGTCTATATATCAGTTGTTCATTTGTGAATCAAATATGTAAAGAGTGTTTCTACAAAAAGATCAGAATCAATGAACAGTTTGGTAAAGAAAGTGAAAATAAATCAGTCAATTCAGAGAATTATTTTTTAAAGGCAAGTTTATGAATTGTGTGGCTGGGGGGGCCTGTCAACAAATACATAAAAATAATTAAATCTGTATCTAATAAAATATACAATATAGTGGTCATTGCATGATACATGCACCACTTTGATTGCTGGAACCATCTCTATTATACAGCACTATCGTAGCCTACAATATATTGGCATAAGTGTATTATAAGTATTATTACTGTACATTATTATGCTGTAGCGGCTGTATGTTATCTCTTGGATGCTAAACTTTTCTACCTCTGCTTTCTGCTACCAGCATAACCTTTTCCGCACTTCCCCCACACTCTTGATGTTCCTCCGAGGCTCCTCAGCACTAACAATGCATCACACTGGCCTTGGCACCATTGACTTACTAACATTAATTTTAGCAAAAATATAAATTACAAGGGGCCCATATACATATTTTAAATTGACAATGTTTGGCAAATTAATATTCACTAACATAACGAGATTGTATTGTAATTATTTGTGTAATTGTAAAAACAATGTAAGACTATTAACTGGCCAAAATAATTGATGCACTTTACTCTTAAGCAAGCACCATTCTTGTAGTTTTTCATACTGTTAATATGCTATCAGTGACCATTTTTTCCTTGTATCAGTACATTTTCTGCAATTTATTTTCTAGTGCTATTGTTACTTTATGTTAAGTATACAAGAAGTTATTTAATGGTAAACTAGTTTGTCAATGCTAAGCAAGTTCTTTAATGCCGCAGTAGTCCTTTATTTTTGTCGTCCAAATATGTTTAGCTTTGTGCAAATTAGTTTGCACTTTATACATTTCTCTTGGTGCCTTTGCTTAATTAGAAAAGATAAACAACGTATAGTGTATGAGATTACTTAGTGCCTAATAAAGGGCCACTGTTGTGCTCAAACAGTAGGCTTTTATTTGTTTATATAGTTAATTAGCTATACAATAAGTATTCAAAGTTAGAAATTCAGTGTAGCTTTGATGATTGGAGCAGATGTGCTTCTCTCCACGCATTAGGGGCCTCATTCTATTACCGGCCGTAAATCGGCCGTAAGGCTGCGATTCCTTGCGGGGGTTCAGTTAACTCGCGATTCTATTATACGGCCCCGCAAGGATCTCCCCTTACGGCCGGCCGCATATCTTGGAACCGGCCGTAATCTCAGAAATCTAAAAACGCAAAAATAAATTCAAGCCTGCACTGTACAGCTCTGTAAATGCTAGGGATCATATTGGGGGACATGAGGATTAAAAGAAACCCACTCTCAAGCTTGCACATCAGCCCAAACCCGAGTTCAAATTAACTGTTTATTTTCCGGCTGCGGCGTGGGCATGTCTGAGGTGCTCCAAGCACTCTGGACTTTTTACATGGATATTTTACGGATATTAAAAATAAAATATTTTACGGATTTGAGTACAGGATAATTATGTGCTATTTTTTCTAACACCTAAAATCCCTTTATAGTCTTGTCAAAGTGCAGGATGGCTTTATTTGAGCTATTTTATGTGCTTAATTGGTGCTAGCGGGACCTTTTTCCTGCAAGTAAGCAGCGGCTCGTTTTTAGCCTTGCAGAGAGGTTTCCCGGAGCAATTGAATTGCAAAACTCTTGCGGCCGTTTTAGATCAAAGGCTTTCCTCTGGCGCGAGCGGCCGCAAGAGATAGCAAGGCACCGGCCGCAAGCCTGCTGGAGCCTCCGGCCGTAAGGGAATAGAATAGCAGAATAGCTTGCGGCCGGTCCTTGCGGCCCCGCAACGGCTGCGGCCGCTAATAGAATGAGGCCCTAGGTGTCCAAAAGGAAGATCTGTTCAGAAGTTGTCCTAATTTTTCTCTGTCCGGTGTAGGTTTGCCTACAATAGCCCCTGCAGGGAAGAAGGGAGATAAACAATGTTATCAGGACAACAGACAAACTCTCTCTATCAAACATCAGAATAAGTGGAGAGAAGTAGATCTAAAACACTACACTTTGCATGTAAATTATAAAGGCTACATTGAATTTAATGCTAACTGCATAAACAAATGAAACCCTAAGATATTAGCAATACAGTGGTCCTTCGAGTGCCTTTTTTACATTTTAGGCAGTGTCTAGTAGCGAATAATGCTGTAACATCTATTTCTGCAGCTCCGAAGTTCTTTCAAGCAAGCTTTTGGCAAGAAAAAATCTAACAAAAACCCAGCTTCCCATTCAGACATCGAAGAACTTACAGATTCATCAGTGCCATCCTCTCCAAAATTACAACACGGCACAGATGATGCAGGCCCATCTTCAATAAAGCCATCGCAATCCACGTCTGCGTAAGTTATTATCTGAATGATATAAATTCAGCAGATTTTTGCACAACAATCAGCCACATAACGGTAGTAAATAAATACAAATTTAAAGCTTCTTCTTTTTTTTACAATAACCCCTTACTTAGGGCCTCATTCAATTGCAATTTGGCCAATTGAATAGGGGTCTAAATAGGCACATAACAAATATTTTTTAAAGAAGTTTTTAATTAGTAAACATCTATCCAAAAGTAAGGTTTTCACTAACTAAAAACTTCTTTAAAAAAAATATGCTATGTGCTTATTTAGAGCCCTATTCAATTGGCCAAATCGCAATTGAATGAGGGCCTTATTATTCATACCTATTTAAATATTTGTAATGATTGGGGTATTTTATGTAGAAAAGAATAAAACAAAAAAATTAAAAAGTACTTGTTACGAATATTTAAATGTAATTATATTCATTTCACTTCCAAAAAATACCTGGTACACTCGTAATCAGTTGATATTGACAAACTACATGCTCCCTATATTAACATTTATCTTTGTACCTCAAATAAGGGAACAGACATATCTAATGTCATCAGTTACAGAAGCATTTTTTCATTCACTAAAGGTTGGAAACTGTCTCTCCCTAAATGTTGTTATTTTTGGTTAAACACCGTTATTTAATTTCTTGCACATATCTGTCTATTGTGTGAATTCAGGTCATCTTTAATCTGGGTACCAAAGAAACGGCAGAATGGTCATGTGATCTACAAGCATAGATCTCGGTAAAATGTAGTGTGGTGCATGAACCTGTGTGGCAGACTAAGGTCTTTGCATGTATTGCAGTCCTGAAAGTACCCTCCAGATATAAAGATACAACTGATAATTGTTGCCATTTGATACATAAGAGAATAACGGCATATTTATATATTTGTAAGGGAATATTAATTAGTTATTTATTCTGTATTTGCAAGATATTTAACATTTTCTGTACAGGCTTTACATAAAAAAAAAACAACTACAGTTAAATCTAGTTTACCATTATTCCTAGTCTCCTTTGTAACCAGCACTATATAATACTGACCACATTTTGGGCTGTGCATTAATATAGACTATGTTGCATGCCCTGTCTTAACTGGAGGAAAGGCTACTTTTATTAATGGTTGGATAAGCTTATGAGGAAAATCATGGTTATGGTTGAGCTCTACCGAGTGTATTAATATTTCGATGTTTCTTTGTTAAAGAGCATGGATTATTCTTTAAGATTTTTGGATAGTGCGTGTCTCTTTCTTTAGAATACTTGGTATAAAGAAACACCAGTGAAGCATAATTAGTTCTATTTACGGCTTCACACGGTTATCGTTGCCACATTTAACTAATAGCTTCTTAATGGGTACTCTGCTGTTTTATTTTGTCATCTGAAATGATTGAAAACTTTATGTTAGCCAGTTCATTCCTTTTTCATGTTAGCCAGGTCATTTCTATGGATACATTATCAAATCCTAAGATCTTCAATAAGCTATTTGGTATTTTTGTGGCGATGGGATAAGCTGTCTCATATTTCTTACCTTCTCTTCACTGGTTACATTTATTAGCCTTATCAGTTGCCTTAAACTGTGACCAGTGAGTTTAGAAAAACTCATTAACCAATCACTTTTTAAAGGTGATGTTTTAATGTGAAGCTCCGTAAATCCATTCGATAAATCCATTCAGCGGAACTAATACTAATATGAGTGAATTATAACATGTTTTGTAGTAAGACACCTTGCCTTACAACCCTTTCTTATTGCATTAAATACATGCTTAAATATCTTTAGAGATCCCCTGATCTTAAGGTATATCTATTCTCTTTTCTACTCCTTTACAATTTCTGTAAAGAGGGAGAATAGTACATTGTCCTCTTAAGGGTATTCAGTTGATATCCAAATATCAGATCACCCCTTAATGTTAACTGATAAAAAATGGACACTATTTGGATATATATTTATTTATAACTAGTAAATTGCCCGTCAAAAATTAAGGTATAATTTTAAATTTTTCTCTCCCTCCCTCTCCTCTCCCTTCCTATGTCTCTCTCCCTTCCTATGTCTCTCTCCCCTCCTATGTCTCTCTACCACCTTCCATGTGCCTCTCCCCCCCAATCCCCTCCCCTGTGTCTCTTCCCCCTATCCTTCCTCCCTCTCCCCTGTGTCTTCCTTCCCCTCTCCACTGTGTCTTCCTCCCCCCTCCTCCTCTGCAGCTCACGGCTGTTGCGCATGTGCGCAGCTCTGTACGGACTTAGGAAGTACTGGTAAGTGTGTATGCTCCAATGGAGCGTTACACACTTACCAGAATTATTATAGTTGATTGATGATAGTAAGGAGAGGTTAAGGTAATGTATATCTTTATGGCTAAGCTAGCATAAGGTCCTTTTTGCCTGACCAGTCTCCTGATTTAATACTGATGCAACATTGGCATGTATATACATGTTTCACCTGCTAACTGACATTGACAACCTCTTATTCATAATAATATAATTCATACAGATGAATTCTTGTTGAGATATGCTAATAACTATAGTTCTTTTGTACACAGATATATTTGCTCTTTATACATACCCATGTACTGTAGAATACTATATAAATCATTGCTTTTGAGTGTAATAAAATGACACGATGGTGCTCATGCTGTTATAAGTAACACCAAATCAATCTGATCTACATGGATACCAATCTTAAATATGAACAGTAAGGCATGTGCATGCTATTTTTGTTTTATCCTTAAGGATTTGTGAATGTACAGAGGCTGAAGCTGAAATCATCCTGCAGCTTAAGGGTGAACTGAGAGAGAAGGAGCTAAAGCTAACAGACATACGCCTGGAGGCGCTGAGCTCAGCACATCACCTTGACCAAATCAGAGAAGCAATGAACCGAATGCAGGTCAGTGATACTACAAATGGGTGAATTACAGAACAATAGCTGCAAATGTTACTTTTAAAGTACTGTCAGATCTGTTTTATGAAGAATATAATAATGTACACAGTAGGAAATATTTATTTCCCAACCCGCCGATTATATGACATACTGTATAAAACCTAATCATTGTCCATAAGATTCCGAGTCCTAAAAGTGTTTATTATGGTAACTTTTTCATCAACACATTTTAGTTTAAAAGCAGCACTATGATTATGGATTGATGTTGTTTTAACCTGTGGTCCTAGGAAGACACATAAGCACATGCCAATTAAGATTATTTCAATGAAAATCATACAAAAATATATATTCAGTTAAACAATAGTAGAGAAATTCTGTTGTTCATCTATTTTTTTTAAATAATTTATATTAAGAAAATTAACATTAAATAAAACTGAAACAAAAATCTAATTTATTGTAGATCCAACGATAATAGCCACTGTATGCAATAATAATTTATAAAGGTTATGGCCAACATTTAAAGGACAACTGTGGTCAATATTTTCTATATTGTCTTTTGAATATCTAAACTTAATAAGTGGTCAAAAGTTTTTAGAAAATAAAAAAATAATCACAACCTTTACACTTTTAACTTTTATATGTAAATTAGTTTTCACTGTGGGATTCCAGAATCCTTTCTTGGCTGATTTTATTTACGGTACTTTTTGAGAATGGTCTGTCTTTCATAAATCTTGTTGAAAGAACTATCAATTTAAATGCCATATTTTCATTGTGCAGATATAAGCTCCCAATTTAGGAAATTTATCAGCCAAACCCAAAATGGTAGTTCCCACAGCAGCATCTTCGTATATGAAACCTAAAAAAATAGAAGCTGTATTATTTTTTAAAATTTTTTTGGTAATGCTAATGCTTAGTACCAGTTTTTCACTAGTGAGATATCTCAAATTGATAATCATCTTCATTGACTTTAATGGAAAGGGAGTGAGATGTTGTTTACTAGCAACATGATGACAATAAGCTATAGAAGTGTTAAGCCTCTTCCTTCAAGTATAGTTCTTGATAGATAGAATGTCCCCGAAATATATTATGATGGCCACTATGTGCAATACGATTTTGGTTGGTAGGTCCTACATTTAACCACATTCAGTTCCACAGATTTCTGTCTTTTCTGGGATTGTGTTAGGGCACCTGCATTATTGTTTGATGCTTGTCAGATAATAGTAAGCAAAAGATATTACATTTTTATCCAAACATATTTAGAGATCACCTTGTGGCTCTAAACCTAGCCAGGGCTGAGTTACTACTAGTTTAGAGGGCCTTTGTTTACTCCTCATTTTAGAATACATTAAATAAAATAAAGAGATTTGCACACAGATCCCAGTATTTTTAATATTCATTTTTATTAGTATTTAATTGTACTCATCATTTCTATAATATAAAAGCTTCTCTCATTTGTGCTCTTTTTGATAAAGTGCACTAATTAAATCAGTTTTAGCGATGCAATTATCATCCATTTGTTCTTTTTTATTGAGTCAGTTGAATGATGGCAGTAACATTTAAAAAGTACATTTCAACTGCAATTTCTAACAATTTTATTTCAAAATTATCTTGTACAAATCAAGACTATATTGTATATTATTTTTTTCAAATACTGATCCCTACTGAGAGGACTTGATGTTTTCTTTGTATTTTAGAATGAAATTGAAATATTAAAAGCTGAAAACGACAGGTTAAAAGCCAGCACCCCTGCAAATATGGCGAGGCCTTCATCAGAATCCTCAAGCAGTACTTGTTCCTCCTCTTCACGTCAGTCACTTGGGCTTTCATTAAATAACCTTAATATTGCAGAAACTGTTGCAGCAGGTGAGCATACATTCATTCACAAACATTATAAAGATATTATTCATGCTGTGGAAAGTAGCAGTATGAGAACCTATGCCATAACATATCTTATAATATGGCCTTAACTCAGGGTCCTAACTGTGGGTTTCCATTCTGTGTGACCATTGGGTGAAAATATTATATTACCCCAGCAGGTTTCATTTTGCATAGTCCAGTAAAGGGACTCTTTTAAGTTATTCATAAAAAGAAAGAAAAAATAGCTATACATTGTATTAGCCATTTTTGCTGAAGTAAATAATGCCAAGAAATTCAGAATTGACTGGTGTATTATTATGCAAATGAGTGGATTTCAAATACTAATTAGCTGCATTGATTTATCTGTCCTTGTATGGTTACATTGGGAGAATTGTTTTTGACACCACAGTTATTTACACTCCCCCGCCCTTATCAAGTGCTCTGAAGTGCAAAAATAGTATACTGAGCAGCACATTAGCTGGACAAAGAATGCTGAATTTCTATGGAATGACCTACTGTAGAGAAAAATGACTGGTACAGTGTATGGACCGTTATAAATGCTCATTGGGATGAAACTAACTTCCTGACAGGGTGAGTCCCTTTAAAGGGGAAGATACACTTAATGGGTTCTTATTTTAAAGAGTTTATTTAGAGAGTTTCAAATACATCTATAATTTTTTTTTGATAAAAGCAGAAAACAAATTATTTAATTGGTATTGTTTAGTATTACAGCTGTTTTAGGATTGGCTCTTAATTTTTGAGCAGGTCAGAATACACCACTCCAAATTAGTTAATAAGTCTGCCACCTTCAACCCGAGCTCCTGAAATACTATTAACTAGAGATGTCGCGGACAGTTCGCCTGCGGACTATTCGCAGCAATTTTGGCAATTTTGGCAAGTTTCGCGCTCGCATCGGACGGCGGACACATGCGCTTTTCGGTCCGCCCCCTATTCTTTATCATTGAGGAAACTTTGACCCTGCACCTCACAGTCAGCAGACACATTCCAGCCAATCAGCAGCATACACTCCCTTCCAGAGCCTTCCATCTGAAGGACAGCATACATTTTAGAATCAGTCTGAAGCTGCATTCTTTGTGAGAGGACAGATAGTGTAGCTGCTGGAGATTTAATAGGGAAATAGATAGCCAGGCTGTGTATTTAGCTTCCACTACAGACCTGAAGGACTCATCTGATAATCCTGCTGCAAGGACAGCAACCCAAAAAGCCCTTTTTAGGGCTAGAACATCATTTATTTTATTTTATAATTTTTTTCTGTGTAATCTAATTGCATATGCCTGCCTGCCAGCGTGTGTGTGTGACAGGCTAACACCTAACAGCTTATATTGTGCTTATTTTCACTACTCATACCTGGTGGTGTACCATACATTTTTGTTCCTGTAATCTAATTTCAGTTGCCTGCCTGTGTCAGGCCCACAGCTTATATTGTGCTCAGTGAAATAAAACAACACTTTTTTGACTGTAATAGATTGAATAGCAATTGCCTGCCTACAGGCGTGTGTGTGAAGCCTATTGCATCTACTCCACCAACTTTTGCCAGTGCACAGTGATACGTCATATCTGGTGCAACCGTAGTGTACAGTGACATAAAACAACACTTTTTTGACTGTAATCGATTGAATATCAGTTGCCTGCCTACAGGCGTGTGTGAGAGACCTACAGCGCCTACTCTGCCAATTTTTGCCAGTGCACAGTGACACTCATATCTGGTGGCACCTTAGATTGCACGCGCAGTGCCCCAAATTTGAAGTAGGAGGTCCAAACCAAGCATCTTTTTCAATCTCCCTGTTCCAAAAATCAATGCCATATACACGTCCCCTAATAGTGGACGTAACACGGATTAAACCGATAGGAATAGTACTACTTAACAGTACACACCTTATAATAACGCAGACAGAGGCAACGCAGAGAGAGGAGTCTGAAGAACAGGAGTCAGAGGAGGAAGGTGGCTTTGAGGAGGTGGAAGACCAAACACAGCAGGCGTC
The DNA here is from genome assembly GCA_027410445.1 of Discoglossus pictus. NCBI lineage: Eukaryota > Metazoa > Chordata > Amphibia > Anura > Alytidae > Discoglossus > Discoglossus pictus. The sequence continues at coordinate 323,113,422 of CM050167.1, forward strand.
CCAGGGGGCTTGTTGTCACCTTTCGGGGACCCTTGGTGGCTGGGTGGAGGAAGAGACCTTCAATGACATCAGTGAGGACAAGGAACGGGACATGGCTAGCTTGGTATCAAACCTTGTGCAAATGGGGAGTTTGCGGTTGTGCAAAGGGACTGTTTGTGGTTGTTTGTGGTGCATTAAACAGGGAGATTGGTCTGTTACTGTGAAGCGGGTGTAACCCTTACACTACCTGATCGATACAACATCATACCTGATGTTTTAAAGCATGTTATTCCAAACAATTTAGGAATGTTAGGTGATTTATGCCCTTTATGGCTTATAACCAGACTCTGAATCAACTATGTAATTTTCCGTGGGAGTTTTGCCATGGATCCCCCTCCGGCATGCCACAGTCCAGGTGTTAGTCCCCTTGACACAACTTTCCCATCACTATTGTGGCCAGAAAGGGTTTTGAAATTCCCTGCCCAATGAAGTCTATGGCGGTTCGCCCGTTTGCGAACATTTGATGAAGTTCGCGTCCGTGGTTCGCGAACCGAAAATTTTATGTTTGCGACATCACTACTATCAATTTCTGTAAATGGCAATCAGAAAATGTACAATAGCAGCAGAGCATAATGGACCTTTTGAGCTCCATTCGTATTGGCTCAAAGCATTCCTGGAGGTCAGAGTTGCAAGTATCCTAATCCTCTCGCCTCCACTCCATCAAGGTTCTTTATGACTGGAATAACTGGAGGGAAAGAGGATAACATCCTAGCTGTGTTTCAATGTGAGATCTGACTCCTTCTATAGTGATAAATAGAGGATTAGTTTGTGCTATTTTTCATGCATGTCTAACCGTTCTTGTCACAACCCAGATTTTTGGGCTCCGTACACCCTTAATTCTCCTACTGTAACTTATAGAAGGAATCTGCAGGTTGGGACTTTTATATGTATCTCGGCCCCTCAGCATTTTAGATCAGACCATTATTCATGGAGAAATAGGACCAACAACACCTTTAGTTAGTGTAGATGCAAAGTGAGCCTTTATTCTTGCCTCAGATACATGTTTAAACCAAAACAATAAAAATACTGCATGGCTTCCCCCCCACCCTGTAAGTACGGTTACCAACCTCTCACTGAGCTAAGGACCCTGAATGTCTAAGATTTCATAATTTGTCTTCCCTCCTGCCCTTTGATCTCCGGTTAATTGGGAAGAGATAATTAACATGTCCTTGTCCTGTTTATACTTTCCCAGGGGGTCATTTAGCACCTAGTGTCATCTCTGCTCCCTTGGTTAGAGCCAAATGGTGAGTTGCAGAATAGTGTACATCTATTGTCATTCTATAGACTTAGAGCCCTAATAAATTCCAGGAGTTACGGAGCGATTAAATTAGAAAAGGCGCAACAACATGGCCGGAATCCAAATCCGTAAACCATGCTTCGGCACGTAGCATTTCCGAGCGTGAACATGATAAATTAATCCAACCTGTAGTTTTGAAGTCCGAGTAGCGATCGGCCCACATTCCAGAAATATTGCAATATGAAAAAAATCAATAAATATAATATTCTAGTCCATGCAGGTTCTATTATATGTATTAACACATTGATTGCTGGGATCAATATAACACGAAAATTAAACATAAATAAAATGATTTTTTATTGCAGATTTGGGAGATTGAGAATGTTGTGCTATTATTTTTAATAACTTTCATTGCTTTCCCTGTATTTTAAAATACAGTAGTGTGTTTATATTTGCTAGAACCCATAGGATTTTTGGCTGCATTTGGCATTTCCCTTTTAAAATGGACTGTTTTCCCTGGGGAGTGCTATCAAATATATATATATATATATATATATGTATAAAATAATAAACAATGGCAACACATTTTAATAAATGAATTACTTTATCAGGCAATAAAGCTTCAACAAACCTATTTGTTTTTTCCAGTCTCCCATTTTTACCTAGCTTTATTACATTTTATGACTATTTGCTCTAGGTGCTACATTATATTGAATGCTTATAAATTTGTACAAATATGTTGAAGTTATGAGAAACAAGAACAATGCATCCTGGGACAAAGCCATAATGAAAATTTAGGCACTATTATATGACAAATATATGACAAGTTTCAATGTCTCTTACTTTGAGACACAGAACATCTTAAACAAATTCTGTATATTTACTTGAATTTAATAAATATTTCTAAAATACTTTTCGGTAAAAAAAAACTTTCCGGAAACATGGCTTTTTCAGGAATGTAGCTGTTTTTCATTGACCTGTTACTAATAGTTGTATGAAATACTGTCTCTGCAGATATATTGGTGGACGACGGAAGAGACGGGACGCTCCACAAAGAAGGACGCAGTGTTAAAATTATAGTTTGTATTAATAAAGGATTCGGAAAAACAAAGGTATGTCATATATTATTCAATATTCTTCAATTTTAAAGGAATAACAAACAAACATATTCAAAGAATTTATTCAATGCATATGCATTTTGCTTCTAGGATGCAAAGAGTCATCAGTATTTAATAGGGTCCATTGGTGTGAGTGGGAAGACTAAATGGGATGTTCTTGATGCAGTAATCAGGCGTCTATTTAAGGTAAAGTGTTTTTGCAACCATTTCACCATTGTTTCTGCAACAAATCTCCTTAATACATTATTTTTTGCACTTATTTTACATAATCTTGTCTTTAGTTGCTTCTTTAAAAAAAAATATGAGACAATGTTTCTTTCTTTTGTAGAATGTGTAGTCTTGACTAGAGAATTCTACATAAACAAAGTGTGATTAATGACAGACCTTACTTTTTATTTAATTACATTTTGCTTTTATGCTTTATAAATTAACTTAAAGAACTACAATATGATTGAATTTGTTTATTTATTAACTGAAATAACATCAGTATTTATTGAAAATATTGTCAATGCAGATTTAGATTACATCTGAACAAATTCAGGCAGTTTTCGCTCCCACCCTTCGGATACCTTATAGGCTTGTAGAGAAGAAGACTTTGTTCAATTACTGATTTTATTGCAATGTAGTTAATAAATAGTAAAAATACTATAGTATGACCACTACAATAGTCTGACAAACTGATGGAAGTTGACTGTAGTTTACATCCTCAATCCAGGATTTTCAGGGGGCATACTTTTTGGAACAGTTTTAATTTCATGGCTGCAAAAATCATCTGCAAAGATCTTGGAGCCTAGGAAAATAAAAAAGTCACCTCTTCCACTATTTTCCCATCTATTTACCAGGAACTAAGATTGCTGGTTTTCATGTTTTCATCTATTTAACATTGAGCAGCAGGCCAGATTTTTCACCTTCATCAATAAGTCTTTTAGTTCCCCCTCCCTTTCATCAGAGTAGTATCAATCGCGTATCTGAGGTTGTTAATATTTCTCCCTGCAATATTGATTCCTGCTTTGGACTTTTCCAGCCCAGCCTTACGCATAATGTATTCCACATATAAGGGGAATAAATAAGGCAACAATATACAACCTTGTCACACTTCTTTCCCAAACTTGAATCATGTGGCTGCTCCATGTTCGTCTCTGCCCGTGACTTCTTGGTCCACATACAGATTCCTCAGGAGGCAGGTGAGACAGTCTGGTAGCCCCATCACTTTAAGAACTTGAAACATTTTGTTGGGATCTACACAGAATAGTCTATGAAGCAAATATAAATGTTTTTTCTGGAACTCTCTTCCTTTCTTTATTATCCAGAGGACATTGGCAACTTGATCTTTTGTGTCTTAGGAAACCGGCTTGCAGGATCTGTCTATATATTGTTGAAACCAAGCTTGCAGGATCTTAAGCATTACCTTGCTGGCATGTAAAATTAATGCAACTGTTCTATAATTGGAACACTTTTCTGAGCTGCCTTATTTGGGGATTAGGATGTAGACTGACCTTTTCCAGTCCACTGTCCACTGTTGAGTATTCCAAATTTGTTGTCATAATGCAAGCAACATTTTGAAAGAATCATCGTGTAGGGTTTGGAACAGTTCCTCTCGGATTCCATCAACTCCTGTAGCCGTGTTATTAGCAAGGATTCCCAGGGAACATCTCACTTCACTCTCCAGGATGTGTATCTCTAACTCCTTGGACAATATATTGAGATTATAAATGCTAAGTTCCTTCCCGCATAGCTTTTCTGTGTATTCCTTCCACCTCTTCATTATCTGATCTGTTAAATCCCTACCATTTTTGACTTTTACTCTCACTTTGGCATGAGTTTTCCCTTGAGTTTCCCAGTTTTCTTTCTTTTTTTTTTTTATTCAATTTTTTCCTTTAATTTGTTTATAAATTGAAAAAAACATAACATGAATAAACATATAACGTTTGAAGTAATACAAATTGCAAACAGTCGAGAAGTTTGTTTCAGAGTTCCCTTACAACTAGATTTCAAAACATAGCATTCGTAACAATCAAACTTGGACCAGCCTAGAAACAGTACCTGAGGACCTAGACGGGTCCTACCCTAGCGGCGCTTTGTGTCGTTTTGTGCAGAATTTGTGCCTTTACTAATAGATGAGTGAGAGTTTTAGAAATAGAACTAACCTCCGAGAGGATCCCGCAGTGTCCAGGTGTCCCAGCAGGAGGCCCAGCATCTGTATTTCCCGTCTACTTCGGCCGATAGTGAGCTCATGTTTTGTATGTATCCTATTTTTTGCCTCACCTCAGTGTACGATGGAGAAGTGGCTTTCCAGTGTTTTGCGATAACACATCTGGCTGCTAGAAACACCTGACTGGTAAAGAACTGCTCATTTTTTGAAAGACCCCTGATCGGAAGACCCAGTAGGGCTTCGCTTGGGTTCTGCGCTAGACGTGTCCCCCATAGTTTTTCTAAGGTGTCATAGGTAAAATCCCATGTTTGGCGAATTTTGGGGCATTCCCAGAGCATGTGTAGCATGGTGCCTTCATTGGGGCACCCTCTAGGGCACCTGGCTGGGTATGCGGGATTTGCACGATGCAGCCTAGTCGGAGTGAGGTACCACCTCATTATTGTTTTATAGGCGTTCTCCTTAAGTGTTATGTTGAGAGAGACATTGTTTGCTTGTTTTAATATCTTACCCCATTCTTTGTCTTCTAACGTAACCTGTAAGTCTGTTTCCCAAGCTATTTGGTAGGGGAGTTTGGCGAGAGTATTGGTGTCAGAGAGTATAGTTTCCCAGTTTTCTTGAAGAGATTTCTTGACTTTCCTATTCTGTTAACTTCTTCTATCTCTTTACATCCCTAGTTATAGAACGTTTCCTTGTCTCTTTTTGTTATCCTCTTGAATTCTGCATTGTTCTTGCTTTGGCAGCATTTATACAATATTTGGAAAGATCAATCTGAAACAAATCCGAAATAACTCTGCATTCAGTTGGACAAATGTTTTTCTATCACCACTACCTTTTGCTTTCCTTCTATATTAGATCTGTTCTAATGCCATCCTAACAATTCTGAGAAGTTGGCACACTCTATTCCTAGTCAATATTTTTGAATTCAGTGATTTCTATATATGCATATATATTGACGCTTAAAAGAATCTTTCAATAAAAAGGTTAAATGTTGTTGAATTGAAGGATTTTGTATAAATCCATTAATCAGGGCTCTCTCCTGGGCATTGAGACTTAATACTTTAGAGCCACTTAGCTCAATTCTCCGTTGCTTTTAAAAAACCTTCTCCCTGATTGAAATGTGCAAGTAGATGTTTATTATTTCAGTAGATTAATACAGAATGTGAAAGCATGAAAAAATAGGACATGATTATTATGTTACTGCTGAGTTGCAGGTCTAAGAAGCTATTAGATGAATAGCTGACTTGAGATCTATGGTCTATAGTTACTTTGCTCTGTAGTTGCTTCCTATAGATACTACCTGCTATGCATTCATTTTATCAAACAGAAAATATAGTCTTGCTGGCAGGTGAAATTAGATCTGTCAATGCAATAAATGGTCTTCAAATATATTTTCTCACAAGTATATGTATACATCAGTACAATGTAGCTGTAAAAAGGTATTATACATTTAGTCTCAATTGTTGAACTGTTATCACACATTGCTTTTCAAACCACAATGCAGACATTATATTAGGTTCTTTGTCATGTACACCCCCCTTCATTTCTATTCACATCCCCATCCCTTCTTATGCCTCTCTACTCATCTCCTGGTGCTGCATGCCCGTGTTTGCCTCGTGCTTATCTTAAAGCTGTCTACTTTATGCTCCACATTATTTTACCGCTGTGCTTAATATCTTAATCTCCCTTTGTCGTTTTCCCTTTGCAAATTCCTACTTAAAACAAACAAACACCATTATAATGATGGATTTGTATAGTGGTCTAAATTGACAATATGACTCGAATCCTTTTATCTACACTTCTCAATACTTTGTCACTATATGTATTTTGTGTTAAATTCAACATTTCCATTTTAATCAAATTAACTTGCGCTAATACACTGATGTTCATAAATATCATGTTTGTTTTTTGTTTTCTGTTCAGGAGTACATATACCGTGTGGATCCAGCTTCCAATTTAGGCTTAACCTCTGATTCTATATCCAGTTACTGCATAGGTGATGTAGTAAGAGCAAATAATACAGAAGTGCCTGAAATGCTACCATGTGGATATCTGGTGGGAGACAATAATGTAATCACTGTGAACCTTAAAGGTAAATACACCTGGATGTCTTTGTTAGTAGTATGATTGGGTTTACCAAAACTTGGAGTCATATATTACTAAATCTTAATGTTTTAATTTGTTCTTTCTGAGTATCGCAGATCCACACAGCCTCCTATCTCAACTACTCTGTAACACCCTCTCCCTAATGGAATTTGCAAGGTCATCTAAAAGTAGAGTAATAAGTGTATTAAGTCTTAATCTCACCCAAAGCTATACCATAGAGAAAGTGGGAGCAAAACTTCCATACCTGCTGCCAGTTCTCCTTTACTGTTAAAATTCCATGTTGAATACTCAAAAAAAAAAAAACAGTTGTCTTAGATCAGGGTAACTTGGCATGCTCATGGTATAAAAAAGAACTAAGTTGCAGACGAAAATATCTGAAAAAAAGAAGACATCAGATACTTATCCTGAATCTTTGGACTGAAGAGTCCATTTAATGTACACAATGTTTCTTTCCTATACAAGATGCATAATTGAATGTTATCCCACAAGTAGGACCGTTTTGTCTCCAATATACACTGATAAAATTAATAGCGGATTCATCAAACCTGTAGTATGCACACTCTGCATTGTTTAGGCTGACAATACTAGTATATTCCCTCTCAAAAGCAAACACTATGCAGTTCAATGAATGTTCAGACTGAGGCTTCAAATATGTGTTTAATCTGCTTCATGAAGTATATCTTAATCTTCCACATATTAACTAGGATCATCTTAAAGTAATGTTGGCACCTCACAATATTTCTACTTTGTTATAAAGCTAGGCAATTTATGACACAAGCCATTATCCCCTCCACTCTAAATTACCACTAGTTTGTGCCATACAGGTTTGACTCATAATTTCTATAGTTTTCTATTAGAATCTGAATTTGTTCAGAGAGGGTTTTGCTGAATTCTGAGCTCCCCTGGAGGGGTCGACATGTTGGTTAGTCACAAACCAGACTAGATATAGAATAAAATCAAGTCTCAGCCTCTATACATAGTAACACTACTTTGTTTAAAACATGGTATCTTAATGTTTGAAATGCATCTTGACTGAAAACAATGTAAATAACATATTTAGGTTATTATAAAGTATGATCAAAAAAGTAACTGATTTGATTGACAGCTAATATCAGAACAGGGGATATTACCCAATGGCCACAAACGCTTTACATAGTTACATAGTTACATAGTAATTAAGGTTGAAAAAAGACTTTCAGTCCATCAAGTTCAACCTGTTAAGATCTCCTCTGATCTGCAATATGCGGATTTGTTATTAATTAAATTATTGATTAAATAATTATTAATAGTATAGTATTGGAGGATGAATAAAGAGTTAGTCCATCAAGTTCAACCTTTTTAGATCTCTATTGATCTTTTGAATGTGGACTATTTATTATTATTGTTAATTGTTAATTGATCCAGAGGAAGGCAAACAGAAAATAAAACCCCATTGAAACTTTGCCAATTGTCTCATAAGGGAAAAAAAAAGCAAAATTCCTTCCTGACCCCAGAAACTGGCGATCAAATTTCTCCCTGGATCAATATTCCTTGCAAGTTATCTAGGATAGCCTTGAATGCCCTCTTTATTCAAAAATATATCTAACCCCTTTTTGAAGTTGTCTATCGAATTCGCTGTCACCACCTCCTTTGGTAGAGAATTCCACAGTTTAACCACCCTAACTGTGAAGAACCCTTTTCTTTGTTTAAGGGGAAATCTTTTTTCCTCTAACCTCAAAGGATGTCCTCTTGTCAGTTGATAATCTCTTGCTACAAAAAGTTCACTTGGCAAAGCCTTATATTGACCCTGGATGTATTTATATAACGTAATCATATCTCCTCTTAGACGCCTTTTTTCTAGCGAAAATAAGTTTAATTTTGTTAGTCTTTCTTCATAACTTAGCCCCTCTATTCCCCTTATTAGTTTTGTAGCCCTTCTCTGTACTTTTTCCAGCTCTAAAATGTCTTTTTTATGAGGTGGTGCCCAAAATTGTACTCCATATTCCAAATGAGGGCGTACTAGAGATTTGTATAGTGGCAGAATTATATCTTCTTCCCTGGCTTCTATAGCCTTCCTAATACATGCTAATATTTTATTTGCCTTTGCAGCCGCTGCTTGGCTTTGAGCTCTGTTACCTAGGTGGTTGTCCACTAGTACTCCCAAATCCCTTTCAATATCTGATACCCCTAGATTTGCTCCATTAAGATTATAGATTGCTTGGCTATTGTTCCTTCCCAAATGCATAACCTTACATTTATTTGTATTAAATCTCATCTGCCATTTTCCGCCCATTTCTCTAATTTATGCAAATCCTTTTGTAGGGAAAGTACATCATTATCTGATTTTATTACCTTGCACAACTTAGTGTCATCAGCAAAAATGGAGACACTACATTCGAATCCTACTTCAATGTCATTAATAAATATGTTAAAAAGGAGAGGACCTAATACTGAACCTTGAGGAACCCCACTTATCACATTAGACCAATCGGAGTATGTTCCATTTACAACAACCCTTTGCTTCCTGTCTTTTAGCCAGCTCTCGATCCATGAGCAGATATTTACTGCAATTCCTGTTATTTTGCTCACTAGTCTTCCATGTGGCACTGTATCAAATGCCTTTGAAAAATCTAAAAAGACTACATCCACTGAGTTGCCCTGATCCAAGTTCCTACTAACCTCCTCATAAAAACTAATTAGATTGGTCTGACACGACCTTTCCTTCATAAATCCATGTTGACTGCTTCCTATGATCCTGTTCAAATAGACATATTCTTGTATTCTGTCCCTTATTAACCCTTCTAAAAGCTTCCAAACTACAGAAGTGAGGCTCACTGGTCTATAATTCCCCGGATTTGCTCTAGATCCCTTCTTAAATATAGGTATCACCTCTGCTTTTCTCCAGTCATCTGGTAGAGACCCTGTAGTGAGTGAGTCTTGAAAGATTAGATATAATGGTTTGGCTATTACAGAACCCAGCTCCCTCAGTACCCTTGGATGTATTCCATCAGGACCTGGGGCTTTATTAACATTTATTTTCTCCAACATCTTTTGTATTTCTTCCTGCGTTAACCAATTATTTAGTAAAGGTAGTGTAGTCCCATTACGTTGCGGTGTCCCAACCACTGGTACCTCCCTTGTGTAAACCGACGAAAAGAACCTATTTAGCTCATCTGCCTTTTCCTGGTCACTAATTATCAGATGGCCTGTGTCACATTGTAATGGTCCTATCGATTCCTTCCTGGCCTTCTTCCCATTAATATATTTAAAAAATATTTTAGGGTTAGTCTTACTTTCCATTGCAACTGACTTCTCATTTTCTATTTTAGCCAGTCTAATAGCCCTTTTGCAAGACTTGTTGATTTCCTTATAGTCACATAAAGCTGCCTCTGTTCCCTCCTTCTTGTAGAATTTAAATGCATATTTCTTTTTCCTCATCATGATCTTTAAGTCATTGTTAAGCCACATGGGATGTGATTTACTCCTATTCATTTTATTTCTACATGGTACATGCTGATGAGTATGTTTATTTAGTAAGGATTTGAATGTTGTCCATTTATTTTCAGTATTCTTCCCTGTAAGTTCTTTGTCCCAGTCTATATGTTGTATTGCTGCCCGTAGCCCATTAAAGTTAGCCCTTTTAAAATTTAGAGTTTTTGTTGGCCCCTTACAACTCTGTTTTTTGTATTCAATCTCAAATGAGACTGTGTTGTGATCACTGTTCCCCAAGGGTTCCCCTATTTTTACATTTGATATTATATCAATATTACTTGTGATGACTAAATCCAAGATGGCCCTATTTCTAGTAGGTTCTTGTATTACCTGGGCCAGATAATGATCCCTGAGTGTACTCAAGAACCTGCTCCCCTTAGCTGAGCTGCTGGTCTCGTTTATCCAGTTTATATCAGGGTAATTAAAGTCTCCCATTATTAGAACCTTCCCATGCTTAGCTGCATTTCCAATCTGTAACAATAATTGTATTTCCTCACTTTCAGCTATATTTGGGGGTTTATAGCATACTCCCACCAATATGCGTTTCGAATTAGCTCCTCCACTATTTAGCTCAACCCACAAGGATTCAATGATGCCGTTAGTGCCAGCATAAATATCTTCTCTGACTATAGGCTTAAATTCAGGCTTAACATAAAGACAGATCCCTCCTCCTCTTTTACCATTTCCCCTATCCTTCCTAAATAGGTTATAACCATCCAGATTAACAGTCCAGTCATGAGATTCATCCCACCATGTTTCCGTAATGCCTATTAAGCCCCATTTTTCTTGTACTGCTAATATTTCTAGCTCATCCATTTTCCCAGGCAAACTTCTTGCGTTAGCAATCATACACTTTATGTTGCTATGGCTCTGCTGTTGTGAAGTGCCTGCCACTGTATTTGAGGCCCCTATTAATACCTCCCTACTTTCTATTGTAACCCTCCCCCTTCTCCTCCCCCATGGGTAACTAATTCATCCCTTTCCCTCTCTACCCTATTTACCCCAATACTTCTATATAGTCCCTCCCCCCCACCTACAAGTTTAAAAACTCCCCCAGCCGTTCTACCATCCTATCCCCTAGCACAAAAGCGCCCTCATCATTAAGGTGCAATCCACCCCTGCTATAGAGATTGTACCCAAGTGAGAAGTCAGCCCAGTGCTCTAAAAACCCAAAACCCTCTGCACTGCACCACTTTTTTAGCCACGCATTAACCTCCCTAAGCTCCTTCTGCCTCCCTGGGCTAGCACGTGGCACTGGTAGTATCTCAGAAAATACTACCTTGAAGGTCCGTGCTTTAAGCTTATTCCCTAATTCTCTAAAATCATTCTTTAGGACGCTCCATCTTCCACTAACTTTTTCATTGGTACCAATGTGTACCAAGACTGCCGGTTCATTACCAGCCCCTCCCAATAATTTATCCACCCGATCCACAACATGCCGAACCCGAACACCCGGGACACAGCAAACTGTTCGATTGCTGGGATCTGGGTGACAAATTACCCTGTCTACCTTCCTAATAATAGAGTCCCCTACCACCAAAACATGTCTGTTGCTCTGCCTATTCTGCCCTCCCTCTCCTCCAGTAGAACTGTTCTCCCGGCTGTTAGAGGGAACATCTCTATCTGGCATTGCCATTCCTGAATGGACATCCCCAACGGTTTCACTCAATCTGGCAAATCTGTTGGTGTTTGCCAACTCAGAACTGGCCTGCCTCCTCCTGTTCCCCCTGATTCCCCTTCTAACTGTAACCCAGCTACCTCCCTGGCCATCCTCACTAGCCCCAGCTCATCCCTCCATACTAGGCCCAGCTAAACTGTGCTCCGTGAGCACCAACTCCCTTTCCAGTGGAGCAATATCACTAAGTGCTGCAATTCTCCTCTCCAGATCTTCAATTTGAGCTTCCAAAGAGGCAACATGCTCACACCTGTCACAGAGGTATGGACCCTGGATCATCTGTTCCAGTAGTGCATACATTTGGCAGGATGTACACTGAGTGAGGTTTCCACTGGACTGACTCATGATTATCAGTTACAAAAATACAGTGAGAAAACAGAAAACAACAAAATACACACAGATATAACTTACACAGGCCAAGCCACACCCACTCTCACTCTGATTAATGCAACAGACAGAAAACTCTGCACTGACTTAGAGCAGATTCAAACCAGACCTCACACAAATGCACCCAGATATAACTTACAAAGGCCAAGCCACACCCACTCTCACCTGTACTCTGATTAATGCAACAGGCAGAAAACTCTGCACTGACTTAGAGCGGATTCAAACCAGACCTCACACAAATGCACCCAGATATAACTACACAGACCAAGCCACACCCACTCTCACCTGTACTCTGATTAATGCAACAGACAGAAAACTGTGCACTGACTTAGAGCGGATTCAAACCAGACCTCACACAAATGCACCCAGATATAACTACACAGGCCAAGCCACACCCACTCTCACCTGTACTCTGATTAATGCAACAGACAGAAAACTGTGCACTGACTTAGAGCGGATTCACTTTAGGTAATTTTGTTTTAAAATAACTTTTAACTCCGCTGACTTGATCACGTTTTAGCTATGATAATATCCATTAATTGATCTGCCAGTATGTTTTGCTCGTCTGTTTACGTCAGCTTCATATTAACAAGGACCCATACTAATACTCATAGGCAGGTCTGTATAAGGTTTAGATTTGGAGTCAAAAAGCAAATAATAATGGTAACAAAATGAATCAGTCATCACATTTTGAGCTTAAAATCAAACGTACACAGTACTTTCACTGCAGCACATATAATTGAAAACTCACAGACTTACAATATAAATAAAAATTTCTAAAAAGACTGCTTGATTTTATTGGCTCAGTGTGAAGCTGTAAGTCATTAAAATTATAAGTTTCTATGAGGAAATCTACCAGTAGAGCAATTTATGAAGTGGTCCCTTTACTAGGAAAAAACTTTAAGAGCTGGGGCCTGCAGGGCTTAATTCCAATTTATATGGTGTTTATTTCTTTATTTATAAAAGGTTGCACATCATTTTTTTAGAAGATGAACTGAAAAATCTTTATAGAGGAGTCAAAGAGCTTTCAAAATCTGACATGGTAGATGTTTGTTGATGACTCATTTCATTTTTTTTACATTTTGTACTACACACAGTGGTAAAACTAATCACATCTTATTGTACCATATTTTCTGTATTTGACTTAATGCTTATTCTTCTTAGGGATGGAAGAAAACAGTTTGGACAGTTTTGTGTTTGATACCCTCATTCCTAAGCCAATTACTCAGCGCTACTTTAATTTATTGATGGAACATCACAGGATTATATTATCTGGACCCAGCGGCACAGGAAAGACATATCTGGCGAACAAACTTGCTGAATATGTGATAAATAAAAGTGGCAGAAAGAAAATTGAGGAAGCAATTGCAACCTTCAATGTGGACCACAAATCAAGCAAAGTGAGTACGAGAGAATGACTGCCGTTATGACTCTTTCAAAAATACATTTGAAGGTTTATTTGTAGTCAATATAGGAATTATGTTAATAATCAGGTAGTTTGTGTACTGATAAAATGATTAGGTTTTAAGAAAGCAATCCACAATAAAGGGCAAGTTATAATATGTATCCTCAGTAAAGCATATAAAAAACTATTTGTGCATTACACATTACATATGAGAATCATCATCAATCAGTCCTAGTTAAATCAATATCCTTCAGATTTCCACCAAATGTTTTATATTTGCGTGAGTCAGTAAATTGATTGACGCCAACATTGTCATGTAACAATGTAGAAATGGTTATATTTACATTTGATGGATCTGTATGGGACTGGATTTGACTGTATTGTAATGGGCGGTTTGATTTCTGCTAAGTGAAAGATTAAAGACAACTATGGATTTGTAAAGATTAGTTTACTAGCTGGAACACCAACAACCCAGAATGTTCTATAAGTATTAGAGATGGGTAGAACTTCATTTTTTACAAATTAGTTAGAGGAGTGGTCTTCATGTCTTCAATGCATTACAGGGCCTACTCTGTGGTAAAGTGTTCATGTTCTGAACAAAGTTGTTACCAACCAGATCCCAGAATCTGCTTGGATTTATCAGCAAAAGGTATCCACATGCTCACAACCTCAATCTTTATATTGAAGGACATAGGGATGAATTATGAATTGGCATCTTTAGCTAATCAGCTTGAGTATTCACTCACAATAAGGCAATGTTTGGTGATATTGGGGCTATACCAGATAAATAAAAGCAGTTGTAATGTACCAATGAAACCTTTCCCTGATTTTATTTTATTTTCATGTAATATGTTTTGTGTGATATTTTAATGCCAACGGGATTACCATATTGAGCTGGAATGAGTTATTTCCTGTCCAGGTCTGGTGCCCTTAGGTACAGACTTTGTAACCATCCTTGTAACCCTGTCACTTTGTTGCTCCACCAGCAGCGTTAGCTTTAACAAATCAATGGTGGTGTACTAATTATATAATATATATATATATATATATATATATATATATATATATATATTCAGGTAGATACTGGCACAAACAAAACTTAATTAATTATAATAAACAGACTTGCTTTTTGAAATCATGATTCCTCTGACTTTACTTGTCTTATTTGTTTTACTATAATGTAACACACTGAAAGCCTGCCACTTCACACCCAACTCTTCCCCCACACAAGAGCTTGCTCATGGCACCTGTCAGGATCTAGGTGTGAAATATAAACACATTGAAATCTAATTTTGTATTGTTATGCAAATTAGGTGCCCCTCTCAGGGGGCATCCCTAGGCTACTGCCTTCTTCGCCTAGTTAATAATTTGGCCATGAGCCTGGGATTGTAGCACACATTACATATATACATTGATCTGTACTTTTACATGTGTATACCATTTTTTGTTTTAGCTTACTCGCTTTATCTTTGTTTTAGGAATTACGGCAGTATTTAGCTAACCTGGCAGACCAGTGTAGTGCTGATAATGATACAGATCTTCCAATGGTAATAATCCTTGATAACCTTCATCATATTGCTTCTCTAAGTGATATTTTCAATGGATTTTTGAACTGCAAGTACAGCAAATGGTATGTAATACACTCTTATTTCATTTCTCAATTAATGCTCTTATGACCCCTATGAAAATATTTTTTAAGTTTCATTTTTGTAGTAAATATGTGAATTATGAGAATAATCATGTGAATTGTGTACTGGTAAACTTATTACATTTTAAGAAAGCAATCAAAAAAATAACTTGCATTATGAAAGTTACCTAAGAGAGGTTAATGTTAATTAGCATACATTTTCTAGCAAGTGATTTTCAGATCACAGGTTGCTTCTTAATATCTGTGCAGCTCAATATTTCACTAACACAGATGACTCCAAATATTAAATCCATCTAAAGAAAAATCATTGCCATTTTAAGCTGCAGAACAGAATATGTTTTAAGCATTAAAAGGGTTAGTTGAAAAAGAGTATTATTCAAAGTACTTAACATCACTAATGATAATTTCCAAGATAATTCATCAGAATTTTACTGATGGTAGGATTTAAGGCTATACTTTAAGAAGTATATTTTATTTGAGAGATTTTTTACGTTGCAATGTAACAAGCTGTCAGACATCAAGAAGCACTACAGGTTCAGAGTTCAGTGATATCCCCATACATACAGGTCAGTGATTAATATGGCTATTAGGCATGAGTTAGAAACCCCTCCCGCACTCATGAGATCCAAGAGATCAAAACAGTGCTGTCTGTGAATAGGCTATCTAACACATGCATTTTCATCATGCTCATGCCTGTGCTATAAAGGAGTAAGTTTCCCAGAGTGTATTGGAAATATTATTTTTGTGGGACTCTGAGATAGTTCTATGACTTGTTTTTAGACCAATTAAGATTATAAGATATATATAATATATATATTAAGATATAGACATGTTATGAAATCAATGGATATCCTATTTCATCAACTCCATTTTATTGAGAAGCCAAATATTAAAACAAGCTGCATTTAAACTAAATACAGATTTAGCACCACATACTGTAGATCACTTGAGATTGTGATATAAAACAGATTTGAGGCAGAGAGTGTAGAGAAAACCTTAGAGTCTTTGAAAATACTAATACTTAGAAAATACTAATAAACAAGTATTACATTATGCTGCCAGTGAATACAAACTATTATTGGTAAAAAAGAGGCATAGCTTTGTGGCAGATAGGTTTATATGAATTTTAATTACATTTCTATTCTATTTTTATAGCCCGTATATTATTGGAACAATGAATCAAAGTGTTTCTTCCTCACCAAACTTAGAGCTGCACCACAATTTCAGGTAATAGATTATTTTCTTTTATTTTTTTTGTGCTTGCTTAATTTGTGGGATGTTCTTGAGTGTAGCACATTAAAATGACTCAGATAAAGGGCTGTGACCATCTAGTTCACCACTTAGTTCAAGAAATATGTTTTATGAATCCATATGTAAATAAAAAGGTTTTAAATTAATGTTAACCTACCTGAGGTGCTACGTCTGTAGCCACCTCTCTTCCATCACATGGCTGGAAGCCATTGGAGATATCTGGCTGCAGTTTAATTATTTAGGAATTGTGATTTAGGATTTAGTTTCAGATGGTAAGTTTGTTAATTAGCTATTGCCTGGAAAATCAGGCAGCAAAAAAGAATCATTGACTTTGGTAATGACCTCATATGAATGCATGAACAAACATACACACAGTATAGGAATAGGGGAAACTATAAGCCAAATCTCCTAAATTATTATTTCTGTATTTGTTGTTGCCTTTATAATCAAATAAGTGGTGGACTAGAGATACTCATAGCCCTTTTATCTGGCACTGGCATTATAATCACATATTACAGAGACCATATGGGTGTGAAGATAGAAGAATGTATGCAGTGTACAATAAATCAATCAACAGATATCACCTGATACCTCAAATATTGGTATCTCTAATCATAATACTATAACATAACTAGGGAATTACCCATCAAAAATGATAGCAATAAAATTTGAAGCCTGGCAATGCTCTTTGCCACACAATGCGAGGTTCTGGCCCCTCTGAGCACCTTCGGCGCTCATCGCGAGCCTCTCCTCCCGTCTACTTTACCGGCCTCACCGCTCATTGCAGGCCTCGGCAACCTGCAACTTTTGTGCTTGGGAATGCCATGTGTCTCTTTCCACCATCTCCCCCTGTCCCTTCCCTGTGTCTTTCTCCTCTGTTTCTCTGCTAAATCTTTGCGTGGCGCGCGCTGCCTTCCATTGATTTTATTTCCAAAGTCCTGCGTGCCTGTCGTTGTTGGTGTAAGTGTTACTGGCTTCTGCGTTGTGTATTTTCTAAGTCCTGCGTGCCTGTCATGGTTGGTGTAAATGTTACTGGCTTCTGCGTTGTGTATTTTCTAAGTCCCACGTGCCTGGCATTGTTCGGCCTCGTATTGATCCATATTGATTTATGTTTTTTGGTCGTCATTTTCTTCCTTTATTAGCCGATTTTCGATTGACGAAAAATGCTAAATATGTCTCAATTTAGCTTGCAACCTTACTCACAGGCTTCCTGGCTCTTCCCCTGTGCTGTGAGTGTGTTAGTCATTTTTTTATTATTATTTGGCTGGTTTTGGGGGTCTTTGGAGTTATGGGATTGAGACCTGTTGGGCTGTAAAAAGCATACATTTTTGGGTGCCTTGCAATCAGCAGCCTAAGTCGTAAAAGCCTCGCAATTTTTCACACTGCGTGACCACAACTTGCAATTACGACAACTATAATATGTGACAATCACATTTCTTGGTGTACAATTACTCTATAAATCAGTTGATTGCCAGTTCCTTCTCCAGTAGACCATAATTTGTCTGACCTCTCTACCATGACCTGCCCTTCCTGGGTGAACCTACATGGTATAGCACACAGCTTCACTGAGGTACACAAGCCCCTTCATCACGACAAGGCAGCCATCCAGAAGGCGTAATATTTATTACAACATATTAAATCTATATATATTTTATGAATCTTATTTATAGAAAATATATGAAAGTCTACACTAAAACAAACTTACAATTTAAATTTAATTTTAGTACTAATTAATAACTGCACCTATTGATAGAAGTAACTTACTAGAAATAAATCCAGCTATAAAATTTAGGCTACTAAATACTGTTTTTTTTTCTTTTCTTCAGATGGGTACTATGCGCTAATCATACTGATCCAGTTAAAGGCTTCCTTGGAAGGTACTTGCGAAGAAAACTTATTGAAGTAGAGATAGAAAAGAATATGAGGAACAATGACCTAATAAAGATTATTGAGTGGATTCCAAAGGCATGGCAGCATCTCAATGGTTTCTTAGAAGCTCACAGTTCTTCTGATGTAACCATCGGTAAGTGTTACCATATATATAAAATAAAATCTTTTGGAATATCAAAATAAGGTAAAATAATGGATTCATGCTTTTTTTTCCCAAGTAGTATGAGGTAGAGAGATTGGAAGTTATAGATTGACAACTTAACACATTGGACCAGGTTTACTAAGATGTGAAGTTGTGGCAAGTAAAGTGATTGTGAGGTTTACAGCTTACCATGTCATAAAGGTTCTCCATATGTAATACAATTTCCTGACATGAACTATAATGAAATTGCTTTAGAAATTTGTAAGTTCTATTTATTTAATATTTTGAATGGCATTATTAATTTTATAGAAGCCACAAAATGTACTATAATATATGGCTTGTTCATTTATATGTGCCCATTATTACATAGATTTGGGTTATAATGTAGTTGATGCTTCTTGTGTTTTTTTTTTTAATAATGTGAATAGTTTTACTGTATGTTAACAATTTTTGCAAATTCACCCAGCAATCAAATAGCTGAATGGACAGTGGACCTCACTTTAATAGAATCACAGTGAAAGTGACTATCACTGCCCTTTCGGCACCACTTCAATGTTTAGTATTTTTGGCCAATATGTGCTTATGTGGTAGTTTATTTTTTTAAATATTTTATAGAGATGTATAGACCACTTCTGTCCTATTGTACATTTAGTTGCAGACAAGGCATTTAGCAAAGCACAGGAGGTATGGAACTCCATTGAAAGTTTGTAAGGCATTTTATGCATATACTTTGGAATAAAAGCATGTTAAGTAGAAATGACAATAAAAATGTTAACATGAACATATTTCACAGTGATGATTTTTATTTTATTTTATCCTTTACTGATCATCCCCTGCCACTCGCAACATGTGTTTGTTTGTTTTTTAAATTAGTTTTATTAAAGGCAGATACATGACATACAGAGTTACATTCTTGTTTAGTGGTATGTTCCATAAGTATACAAGTTTGACCATATTTTGTGAGCCAATTGTATTGTTAAAATTGGTTAATTCACTATTTGGATCACCTGAACACATTAAAATTGCAATCACTGTGTTGATCATGAGATCCACTTCCTCTTATTTTCAAAATTTGCATCCTCACTACCTTCTAAAAAGCGAGCTTAACAGATGTTGGTTGTTCCTAACTTATTAAATACAATCATCATCACAGAATTTTACAGGTATAAAATTATAATACCCTATATACAATTACTGCTAACTTTATTAATCCTAGAAAGTAGCTGAAGTCTTCAAATTGAGACCGTAATACAGAGTGTTATAGTACAGAGGATATCCCCCTTAGGGAAGGAGTGTGTTTAGATACTAAAATACCATAATTTAAATATAATAACAAATAACCTGTCACATTTGTCAACTTGGTCATTATTATTATTTTTTTATTTAATGTAATCTTTTTATACCTGTTCTTGTTTTCCGGAACCGGTCCCTCTCCATCAGTCCCCGGCCTTTGGTTCTCTCCCTTCTCCAAAAATTGTATCCATCTAAAAATTATTGGGTTTTAGTTTATGACCGGAACTTGGATGCCTGTAAACGTTATCCAGGGGCCCCAGATCTCCAAAAATCTCCAATACAGCCTTATTAAATTGCGATTCGGTCAATTGAATAGGGCTCTATATAAGCACATAGCATATTTTTGCTACAGAAGTTTTTACTTAGTGAAGACCTTGCTTTTGGATAGTAGTTCACTAACTAAAAACTTCTGTAAATAAAATATGCTATGTGCTTATAAAGAGCCCTGTTCAATTTGCCGAATCGCAATTTAATATGGCTGATAGTGTCTGCAAGGGAGTGTGAGATTCTCTTGTTTGCTGCAATAAAGTGGACCTAATGCCTCAATTGCCCCTATGTCTAGTGAGTTCGACTTCCAGTTTGGGGCTATGTGGGATTTTGTAGCTAGTAGGATATATTGTAGGAATTTGCTTTGAGATTGGGAAAGTACAGAACTTGATATCCCTAGCAGGCAGATTTCTTCTGTTAACTGCACCGATTGATGGAAAATATCCTTTGCTAGTTTACCCACTCCTTTCCAAATTTGTTGAACTGTACTACAATTCCACCAGATATGGATGAATGTGCCTACGTCAGGGCAACCTCTAAAACATTTTGGGCTTTCTGTCCTGTTCCATTGGGCTAATCTGTCCGGTGTGATATACGTACAATAAAGAACTTTTATTGAGTGCCTCTAAAAATATTGGACCACGACTACTCCCATTTATTTGAGTCCCATTGGAGAGCTAGGTCTGTTTCCCACTACCAGATATATCTAACCCTATCTTCCTCTTTGGGTGAGTTAAACGTATCGTATATTTCACCTCTCATTTCCCTAGTTAGAGGAGCCTCTTGACATAACTTTGAGAGCCTATTACGTTTAGGTGGACCTAGTGCATGTATCATCTTGCAAACAAAAGGACTCAGTCTACTGTAGTTGTAGTGTTCATATAAGGGGATGGCAAATTCATCCCTCAGCACTTCTGACCGTCCCTTACCCACAAGCCCAGTCTGTGTATTTTGTTAGATGCTGGGAGGTAGCTGAGATGTCTGATGGGGTTTGAGGTGTGTGAATACTGATATTAGATGCAGTGATTTGGGAAAGAGTGTGGAGTAATGGTAGCCCCAAGTTACACATGATGCTGTGTGTTTGATCATGGGGTTTGAAGATTTTTTTATTGTGGACGATAGTGGATTAAGCCAGACTACAGAGTCCCAATAGTGGGGGAACATAACCCAGTTCTCAATAAACATTCATGCTGGTTGGGATGGTTGTGAGTGTGCCAAGGGTATGAAAGCTAGTTGCGGTCCCCTGTTGTAAAGCTTTACATTTGGGCACGACAGTCCCCCTTTGGTTTTGTGCCTTTACATGAGTGATTTAAATATTCTGGAGGGGCCATTGTGCCAGCTAAAACGAAAGACTAATCCTTGGAAGTGAGTTAACTCACTCATAATGATCGGGATAGGTATTGATCTGAAAAGGTACATCAATCTGGGCAACACATTAATTTTCACCGTATTGACCCTTCCCAGCCACGAGATATGAGATTTAGACCAGATGTTCAGATCTCTTTTTAATGTGTTGTATATTGGGTTATAATCGGCTTTGTAGATATCTTCTATTTTTGATGTCAGGTGTATCCTTAAATATTTAATCGGTTTCGTGGCCCATTGAAATTTATAAGACTGTGATAGGGATTCCCTCTCTATAGATGCCATATTTAGCACTACTGTAAGTCTTCTGTTTATATACTAAAATATGGAACGATACATTGAAGATTAGCATGGCTCCTGCGCAACATGTCTTTTTGACAGTGGTGTGCTAACATCACAAGGGAAAAGCCAATGGTAAATTAAGATTGCAAATTTTTATTTTCCTCAGCTTGTTTTGGTAAATATGATACTTGTATTTTGCAAAAAATATTTATCCGAAGCTTTCAAACAAGTGTTTTAATATGTTATTTCACTTTTAATGAGTATTTTTAATGACCACTTCAGTCCTATATTTAAACTATACTCTTTTGAAGAACTACACTTAAAAATAGGCATAACAATTTTAGAATTTAAAAAGAAATGCACCCTCTTTTTTTAATACATTTTATATGCAAATAGGCTGCTGTGGGTTCTATCATTTTTTTGTGTTTATCAACAGGCGGGAGGAGACTGTAAATGCAAAGAAGGCTTTTAACTGCACAATGGCATTGTGGTAGTTTAAACTGCCAGCACTTTCAACTGGACTAATGAAGAATCTAGTTATTTAAAAGAACATATAGAAAAAAATGACCACAGTGATCTGTGACAATGATCTTATTCTTTATATGCAACATCTCAAAAGCAATAGTCCACTGACAAGGAAGAAATACTGTATTTAACATTAAAGAGAAATTCGATTTGCCAAATGTGGATGGGTTCTAACAGAGGTGGGAATATCATTGCACTCAATTTATTAAGTGGCAGCATTTTCAGTAACACTTTATACAAAGGGGTACAGAACTGATACAAAACCTGCTAAGGCCCCTCTTCTGAGATGCAATATTCTAATGTATTTACATGTGTATAAAGCACCTTTATTGAGGGAATTTATAACTATGTAACAGGTGCTATATATAAATATAACACATCTCAGTAGCAGGGAGCTCTTTTTGTATCAGTTCTGTACCCCTTGTGTAAAGCGTTACAGGAAATACTGGCACCTTATAAGTTAAGTGTAGTAACACTCCGACCTCTAGCAAACCAATAAAGGATACATGCCTGTCCACATCTGGCAAATTACATTTCTCATTAAACTCACCCTGCATTTAATTGCTATCTTACTTATGGTTTATTAACACCCTGTGCAAATCCTCTCTTATCCTGGAGGTCTGCAGATAACGCCACCATGAATACCAACCATTTCACTAGTTTCTATGGTTACCAGTTTTCTTTCTACTTCCTTGTATTAAAGTAGTTTCTAAGTTCTTTGCAGTACATTAAATGCAACTTTTCTTTACTTTCCTTCTATGCTGTCCTTTCAAAATATTATGCAACTATCATCATTATGTCTCAGTGTGTAGTTGATCATACGGGTAATAGCTTCACCATTCAAATTATTCCTTGCCATTTTTTGCAATTTTTCTGAGAGGTTATTTTCTAAACTACCCACATTGTACATGTACCTAGATACTCTTACTAAATCATTCTTGCTTCTCCTTCAAAGCTGTTTCAAGCCTAATTGCGGAACTAGACCCATTTTAGAAGTGTACTCCCAATACGTAATTTCTCTTTACCCATCTTGACTGTTTTTATGTGTGCGTATATATATATATATATATATATATATATATATATATATATATATATATATATATGTATATATATACAGTATCTCACAAAAGTGAGTACACCCCTCAAATTTTTGTACAAATGTTATTATATGTTTTTATGTGAACACTGAAGAACTGACACTCTGCTACAATGTAAAGTAGTAGGTGTACAGCCTGTATAACAGTGCAAATGTGCTGTCCCCTCAAAATAACTCAACTCAATATTTTGTGTGGCCACCAATATGTTTCACTGAGATTTATGAATAAGCTTTGACATAAAACCAATGTGTCATTTATCTATCAGGTCCTCGCCTTTTCCTTTCCTGCCCCATGGATATAGATGGAGCCAAAATATGGTACACAGACCTTTGGAACTATTCAGTAATTCCATATCTCCTTGAAGCTGTGAGAGAAGGGCTTCAGGTGAGATTCCTTATATCTATATAATGTGCATGAATACTTGCTTTCCTTTTTTTGCCGAATCTATAAATAGTTGTGTTATAGTGTTCATTGCATGCTATAATAGATTTGAATTTAAAGGAATATCTAAGGGAGCTGGGTTATTACATTTTTGTAATCGTTTATGGAAAAAACACTATTTATGTATGCTGCACATTTCATAAAACATTTACATTTTATTAATATCTAAAAATCCCTCTAATGATTATGTTGACACCCTCAGGGATGGCTAAACAAGCCCATGATCCCACCCAATCAGCATGCAACATTAAGGGAGCAGCTTTTAAATAATTAAATACCCTGTGTGCCTTCTTCAGCCAAGATGTCACTGCCTCCTGCTGCAGTCTGCTCCCTGTCTATTCTGCCCATGCCTTTTTACCACAGACAAACTGCATTTCCCAGGCTGCTTTTCAGCACAAACAGGAACCCAGCGATAATTCAAAAGTTTCAGCTAACCTGATTGGTCAAAATAAATTTTATGCTCATTTAACCTGTGTTTGGTGGGTGTTAATCCTGATTAACAACTGTCAGAAATTACAATATATTTTGCAAACTTCAAGGTAAGTGTTTAAATGTTTAATTTGAGATGTTTTCTTGCAAAAAAATGTTTGCATAAGCTATTAATCATCCTCTATTAGATGCATTCATAATGCAGCTCACTTAGATATGCTTTTAATATAAAATTATAAAATTATCCATCAGTTAACCAAATGTACTGTTGGAGACAACAAAGGGGGAGGGAGAGAGAGCTCATCAAATCCTAGTTAGTGGAGGTCACTTCGTACAGTTAGATCAACACCGATCAATATTCCCAAACAGTTGTTAAGACTCTCACCTTGAGAGACCTCAGTTATTATGAGGTGTTTAATTTGCATGCAACTGTTGGTCCTTAAAGACTAACTGTAATCAGCTGTTCAATGTGTCTCCCGAGGAAGATCTATATTCAGCTAATCCTCATGGTCGTCATGTTCCAGTTCATTGTGTTTGTGTACAAATAATAATATTATGTGTATGTATGTACAAATTATATTTTAAATCATCTCTTCAGTAGACACAGTGTATTCCATACAGAGAGTTTTACATTAATTTGAAATCTTGTAACATGATATGGTATAATAAAAGATAAAGGTTATACATTTAAAACAAAGACACGTTTTGCCGCTTGGTTCTGCGGCTTTTTCGGAATAAAAACACATTATATTTGATCAAATTGTTATCCAAGATCTTGGATCATAATAACTGAGGTCTCTCAAGGTGATAGACTTAACAGCTGTTTGTGTATATTGATCTGTGTTAATCTAACTGTACTAAGTGACCTGCACTAGGTTTTTGTGTGCTATCTCTATGCATCCCGCTTTTTGTCTCCAAACATATATATAGACGCTACAGTGAACAGCATTTATTTTGAGACAGCAGCACAGTACCAAATGGGTCAAATTACCATTGCAACTGGATTATTACATTAAAGAGTAGAAAAAACCTGGGAACATACACATTTTATAAAACATACAAAACCATTTCAGAGCGCCAACTACCGACTGGGATTTAGCAGTCCCAGTATACTTTTAACAAATGTATTGTTAACTGGTATTTGTAAATACATTGCATACTTTTATTTTAGAGAATCTGAAGTTAAAATATTACCTTTTAACTTCTCTTTTAAAACTTGAAAGAAGTTGAACTTGCTGTTTGAAAATGTTATGCATTACACGTAACCCTCACACACAATAAATACATAGTCAAGCACTAATGACAATATTGTCCCATACTTCCAAAAAAATATACTCAACATTTAAATGTTTTACATATTTTTTTAATCATACTGTATCTGGCAGGTGGAAGTTCTGCATTAAAAAACAAGCAAACTGTATAAATGCTAATTAAAGAACAATTGCAAGTGGAATGGTATCATTAAAAAGTGTTTATTTTTCCCCAATGTGATTTATTTGCAGATGTATGGTAAACGGGCCCCATGGGAAGACCCATCAAAGTGGGTTTTGGATACATTTCCTTGGAGTAATGCCTCAACACAGCATGAATGTCCGGCCTTACTACAGTTGAGACCAGAAGATGTAGGGTATGATGGATATGCCACTGCCAAAGAGGGCACAACCTCCAAAAAGAATCCAGAGAGTGAAAAAGAAGGTGATCCATTGGTAAGTACAGTGCACTAATATATATATTTTTTAGTTTTAACTTACTGGGAAGAAATGATTGATAGTGTTAAAGATGAAAACAGTCAGGAGACAGGGTAATCTGTTTGAAAACTGTTTTGAAAACATAACAATATCACTTCATTTTATTAAGGTTTTGCTGGAAACACATTCCAGGAAGAAGTGTACTGATCTACATCACTGCTCTGTTGTTATCTGAGCAAAAATAACTTAAGGATATGAAATGGCATAAACCTACCACTCACATCGGCATAAACTACAAACAACCTAATTTTAAAATAAAATCACAATACATATACACCTTGGACTTGAAATACTAATCTAAGATATTTGACTTGCATATCTAGTATATAAATATGATAATGCATAGTATCTTCAAAGACTTAGCCCATTAAATCGAAAGCAATTTCAATGAACAAAGATAAGGCTTTATCAGAGAGAGGCATCTGAGATATGCTGAAAATGGAATAAGAAAATGGAACCCACATTTTATTGATGGAACTTGCTTTTGATGAATAATTGCAGCATCCATGATTTTTAGGGATGATATGAAATTACAGGATAGTTCTAAAGGTTTCTGAAGTGATCTACATTCATGATGAGACAGGATATGTAGATTACGTATTTGGTTTTATTTCCTTGCTTCATTTATTATTTTTTTTAATCTCATTGGAAGAAAACTCCAACAGGTTTCTAATAGCCTCTTTGTATATAATCAAGAATTAACAAATAATAGTTCAGTTATTGCCTGACTAAATTGACATTACTATATAAATACATTCAGGCACAGTGAGTGTTTTCATTATAGAGTTTAATTTTTATAATTATATTTTTTAATTTCCTACAAGATCAAAGGGACCAACATTGTATTTCGGCAAAGTATCTTCCAACCAGGTTCAGATCTTTCCTGTTATGTGTCTGTCAGAGCACCATTATGCAGCAGCCAGCAGGTGGTTGCTCTGCTGGACACAGCAGACTGTGTATAATTTGTTCTTATGGTTAGGGTAGTGGCAGATAAGCTTTACATAGTAAAATCCTAGCTTTTCTGCAGCATACATTCTATCAAAAATATTTTTCTAAGTGTTACTGATTCTGCTGTGAAACACAAGATGGTGCTGCAGTATGGATCATTTGTCGTCTTTATGTTGATACACATTCAAATGTGCCCTAATACATACTTTTATTAGTTGACCGTTTTAACTAGAAAATCATGAATGCTTTTTTTCAGTCAAAAAGCTAATACCACCATAAAATATGGATTGCTTTATCTAATTACACATGCAAGTTTATTCCAGATGTCTGTGACTGATATAGCTTTCTTATCTGTGTTGTTGGGAACAGAGTTATCTTTTGAATAGTAAAAACATAAATGTTACTGCTTTGAAGGGATAATGCATTAACAACAGTTACATGGTTGGACCAGATACAAATGTAGAATGAATATCCATAAGTATTTTTTTTTATATTATCAATCTGTCTTGGTTCACTATATATTGTGAATACATTGTGTCATTTTTTAACTTTTAAAACCTCTATTATAAAGGTATGTACTTAGTTCAGGGGTATCATCCGAAGGAAAAAAATGTGAAACACTTTGTGTATGTTCAAAGCAAATATTTTTTAAATTGAACCCGATGTGAAATAATTCATTATTATATCTACTATGTGGTAAATATTCCTTAAGTGTGTAATATACAGACTTCAGCTACTCAGTATTGAAGTGTAATAGCTTTATAAAGTCACACTTAAAGTAAATTACGATGCCCCTCTTGATATCAATTAGTTTTTGTGCAAATTTATTCCAGTAAATGTATGTACATGTATTTATACTAAATGTGCCATGAAAATGGAGATGATAAGTGATAAGTAATGAATTTCATTTGAAGGGGCGTGTATGTGACCGTGACCTATTAAGAGTCGCAATCTAGACTAGTGGTTTTACTCTCCACTAGTTTGATTGTTAGTTTACTTGAGTATTGCTGAAGTTTCTATCGACTAGCTAACTCCCTATTTTTTGTATTAATGTGCAACACCATTATATGTACCACTACTGATTATGATTACACTATACAATGATGCAAAATTACTTCATTGTGTAATCCTATATGTCACCCTGTGAGCTCTAAATGTCTTACCTTGTGTGTTAATATGAATAAAGTATAAACCAAAAATGGAGCTCATTACATCAAAAGATCATCGTATTGTTAAAGGAGGAGCAATTCATAACCCCCTTAATATATTAACACTGGATTGCATTATACTATTACTGTTAAACCAACCATTAGATGAATCTATCATAATGTAATGTTAACTTTAAAACTTTATTTGCTAGCTTACCATTTACCATTTTTTTAAATTAAGCCGTCCGTTTATCTAAATCTCTTTTGCAAAATCCTGAAGTTCGAAGAAGTTCACTGCAGTTCAATTATCTGTTCACTAAGTAATCACAATACACAATAACAATGTGATTATAATGATCTGTTGGTTAATTTTCTATAAACAAATCAAAAGATAACATTACCAATTTGAAGATGTTGACCAGACAGATTACAACTTATTCTTTTTTTAAATTGTGTTCAGTTAGTACATACCCCATAAGTAGAAGAAAATAAAAACAAATTAAACAAATTAAATAATTAGTATGTTGTGCCTCAATTACCAAGTTGTACTGGAATTAAACATTTATTCCAACGAAGAAGCTTTTAATAACATAATG
Source organism: Discoglossus pictus (assembly GCA_027410445.1). Taxonomy (NCBI): domain Eukaryota; kingdom Metazoa; phylum Chordata; class Amphibia; order Anura; family Alytidae; genus Discoglossus; species Discoglossus pictus. The sequence continues at coordinate 323,142,082 of CM050167.1, forward strand.
CTAAGAGTAATAAAAACATATTTTATCTATATGCATTTTAATAGTGTTTTATTGCTTCATTAATGTGGTCTTTCAAAATGTTCTTTGATGAGTGCAATAGAAGTTTGATAATGACCTTGCTGCTTTAATATTCCTTTCTATTTTTAGCAAACTAAATCATTTTCTTGATGGTCTGTTCACCTCATTCTTTGTTGTAATGCTTAGGTAGAATGAAAAACTAATAAATCATTATTAATTAATGTGCTACAACCAGCCTTATTAATATAAAGAACATAGGAGGCGATGTTCATCTTTTCATAGATGACCAGTTACCTAACTAAGATGAATTGCTGCTGCAAACCAAGAATAGTCTTCCATATATCTAGTGTGTTAATAGCTTCATAGATAGTGCTGTTTTACACATTAATCTGAAATTGTTGTGATCCTGCAAAGCATTTTGCAGTATTTTCTTAGAAATTAAAAGTAGCTTCTAATAGCCCTGAGCTAAACTACGAAGTAGATGAAAACTGCGGTGAGTAACTCAGTGTAACCTAAATGTTTCTTTTAACTCATTTCAGATGAATATGTTAATGCGCCTTCAAGAAGCAGCCAATTTCTCAAGTGCACAAAGCTGTGACAGTGATAGCACAAGCCACCATGATGACATCTTGGATCCATCACTCGAATCAACTCTTTAGGGAATCTACTCTGGATGACAAAATTGTTAGAAAAATATTTTCCACTAGATTACTGCCACCTTGAAAATAGCACCTTTTGGCCCTAGCTCAAAATTAAAGTGTGGGTTGGCAGCAGACTTTATTCTGAAAACAAAATTGAAGTGGAATTCTTGAATTGATTTAATTTAAAGGCATTTCACTATTTTTGGAGTAGAGTGAATCTCCCTAAGTCAACTGGAAAAAGGCCCCAAAAAAGAGGCCAAACAAGCAGATTGCACATTTGTTAGCCAAACTGGAATTTTCTTTTTCTTCTAAAAGGTTTACAGCACAGGTGTGTGTATAAATGTGTTTTCTTTTTAATTATATGCTGTATTAATTGTGCAGTGTTTTTTTTTATTCACTTCAAACCTCTGATGTACTACATAGTGCCGGTCACATGGCTACATTGGTGAGATTGTTGTGTTACTGCCTCCAAAATAAAATCTAAAGATGGTCCTCAGAAAAAGCACAAAAAAAAAAAGTATTGTGCATCTACCAGAAAATCTACTGTGATAAACTGGATAAGTGCCAATTTAAATTCTGAACTGCCATGCTCACAATTATGAACTCTGCAGTGTTTGCATCTCTTTAGCGTTTAAGTTACTTGTTGATATTTTTCTGCTCTACATCACCACTATGGTCTTCATGAACCACCTGCCCGCCTGCTGAAACAGTTTTGTATAAATTATAAATGAACACTGACTAAAGGCTTTCCTTAGAGCGTCATTTGTGTACGGGAGCGTCAGTGACGGAAGAACAAACATATCCTATGGTGCTGTCTCACTGCCTTAAAAATATTTCATGATAGTTTTACAGTAAATTATTGCTCAATACCCATTGGTAATTTATGCTGCTTTTTGTTCTATCATTTATTCTGAAGTATGTCGTTCAGCACAGTGCCCTCTTGTGTGTCGTTATTTTATAAACAGTAATTACTACACACTGTAGTATTACTTTCTTGTGAGTAGATTCATTTTGTTAATCTCAGAAATACAGGTAAATAACAGCACATTTCTGCCATCACTTCAAACTGAAACAGGTGGTTTTAAAATAATAGTCCCTTTTTTTCCCCTGAAACGTCCTAAATAAATAGATATTTTGAATGAATTTCCAGCAGAGCTGGAAGCACTCGATGAAGCATGAGCACAAATATTTTATTTTTCTCCCCCTCCTCCCCTTTTAATTTTAGGCATGTTTGAATTGCTCCTATTGTACATGGGATATTCAGTGTCAAATGAACACTGAATCAGTGTAGAGTTTTTATTATAAAATGGGTTGGTTTTGCACAGTCTACTGGGTGGGTATTGTAAATAAATAGCAATGACGAGAATCAAATGCCTTGCACCAATTAAATAAAAGCAAACAAATCAAATTTGTGAACTATTCTGTTGGTGTATGTTTCACTTGCTGAAATTCTCTGTATGTTGTAAACGAATACAGAATGCAAACTTTCCAGCTGTTTTTTCCCCCTCCAGTGTTTGTCCTGTACTTATAGTTGTTATGACTATGCAGGAGCTATAAATGCTACAGTGAGCATGTTTCAGAATCTATATGTGGAGCCAATACATTATTAAAACAAATGTCCGAATTTAACCAGGTTGCATGAGACCTGATGATTGATAGAATTGGAAATGTGACTGAACAAGCAAAACTTAAATTAAGGGCTATGGCATTGTGTAGAAAAATATAAAACAGACGCTACCTTCAACATCTACAACTGGTGCTACTGAACTGTCTTGGCCTCCACTTGGCCATTTACTGTAATAACTCAAGAGTAACTCTACAATAGCAAATATAACAAATTGCATTTTTTTAGCAGAAGCATTTCCTACACGGTGCTATTGCCCAAATGCATACTTTTAATAATTTTATGCATGTATAATTACGTAAAACTCCATTTTGGCCTAAATAACATATAGACCAACTAATAATTTTAAAGCATCAAGGAATACGTATAATGACTGGCTCCAGATTCCATATGTCTGTTTATTATATGTGGTCTGAACAAGCCTGCATATCCTGACACATTTGACGTGCATACACCAGACATTTCCATATAAAGAACTTCCTGCAATACATCTCAGTGAGTACATGTCGTTTACAAGAAAGAAATATGTTTGTGAAACATTTGTCTGTATACATTTTATATTTTGTACATTTTTGATGTAACATATCATGTAAATAGACAGAAGCAGTGAAATAATTCATCTGAAAAGTTTTGTAGTCTTTGTAAAGCCCTTACAATAAGTTTTGGTGTAATCAAACTTAATTGGATAATGTCTTTTCTATGAGTTGATTGTTCTTCTAGCTTGTAAACCAGCTTGCATCTATTTTTTTGCCGATGTGTGTGGTGTATCTGTCTAAATTATTACTTTGCCATTAAAGTGAAATTATTTATTGAATTGTAATATTGTTTTCATTGCACACACCAATATTACATTACACAATATGCATTCAAGCTGGTGGAATATTACGAGAATCAAACTACATTACATTTTTAATGATATTATATTTCAACTTTCAAAAGAACAGTTTGAATTACCCAGCAATAGGAAATGTGTATCTACACACAACATAACTGTCTATTTAGAAGAAAAAGTAAAAAGAAGAAAAGACGAAAATCTGAAAAGAAATACCACTCTGGGAAGAAAATAGTGTATTCAAATGTACTTTTATCCTCCAGTTGTATCCTATTTCTGCGCAAGCAGTGTGCTACTGGGAGGGAGGGAGAGAGTGGAGGCGAGAGAGGGACGGAAAGAGAAAGGAAGAGAGCGAGGAGGCAGAGAGGGAGGGAGGGAGAGAGAGGGGGCGAGGGAGGGACGGAGAGAGAAAGGAAGAGAGGAGGCAGAGAGAAAGGGAGGGAGGGAGAGAGAGGAGACGAGAGAGGGACGGGAGAGAAAAGAAGAGAGAGAGGAGGCAGAGAGGGAGTGAGAGAGAGGAGGTAGAGGGAGGGAGAAAGATGAGACAGATGGAGGAAGAGAGAGAAAGTGATGGGGAGAGAGGGAGGGGGACGTATAGAGAAAGCACACAGAGCGCAGAGAGGGCCCAGAGAGAGAAAGAGAGACAGCAAAGACAAATGAATATAACATATGATACCGCCATTTATGACGGGCAAGTTTCTAGTACATTAATATTTGAGAGTAAATTATTTTGCAGATACATATGAGGAAACACTTCCACTATCATCTAGTACAAATGTACAATTTTAAATAGTCTCTTTTTGAATGGCTCTGTCATCCTCTCATTTATTGATGCACATTTTAAACCACATGTATTGAAAGTGATTTTCATCTGTTGGAGGGTTTATGACAAGATAGTTTGATGGTGCTTTTAACCATTTTGTGTAACTTCAGCTCTACATATACATTATTAATAAGTATGTTGAAAAGAATAGGACTTAGGACTGAAGCCTAAGGAACGTACTACATTAGTCCTATGTGAGTATGTTCCATTTATAAAAAAACATTGTCCTTACCTAGTTATCTATCCATGTGCCTATATTTACTGCAATTCCAGAATGATATTTGTACATAGTAAAATATAATATAATAGTCTCCCATATGGCACTGATGAACTATATCAACTGAGTTATATGGGCCCATTGTCCTACTTACTTCCTCAAAGAAAATAATTAGATTAGTGTGACAACCTATCACTAAGTACATGTTAATATTATTGTTCATGTTAATATTATGTTATTGTGTTGCTCTCATGGATACATTCACGAATATAATCCTTTAGCAAACATTTTAAGAGCTTTATGTTTATTGAGGTGAAACTTACTGGTCTATAGTTCCCTGCATTTGCTCTGGTTCCCTTCTTAAATAAAAGCCGCCACCTCTGCTTTTCTGCAGTCCACTGGAGAAATAAGCCTGTTGAGAGTGAGTTTTGAAAAAAAAAATAGGAATAATGGTTAACAAAACTTAGTTCCCTCAGTATCTTTTTATGTATTGCATAATGAACTTTATTTACATTTATATTTTTGGGGTCTCTTGAAGATTTCTTTGAGTTAACCAATTATTCGATAAAGGTAATGCAGTCACATTTCTACACTGTAGAAATGTATACCATAAACATCATCATTTAATTTAAGGTGGGCAAAAGAGTGATAGAAGTCCTCCATCATACAGAGTACTGTAAATAGTAAATTTGTGTTCACATTTGGATGTCTAAAATAATTTTAACGTATTTCCTGCTCAGAAAAAAAATCTAGTTATTGCACAAGTTACCCGTATTTTTCGCCCTATAAGACGCACCGGCAGATAAGACGCACCTAGTTTTTAGAGGAGGAAAACAAGAAAAAAAAAATCTGAATCAAACACAAATACACTTTACACACAGATACACACCTACATTACACACAAATATATATATATATATATATATATATATATATATAGATACACATACATACATATACATACACACATAAATATACATACACATACATACATATATACACACACATACACACACATACACACACATACATACACACACACATACATACATACACACACACACATACATACATACATACACATACATATCCATATACTGCAGCATTTGGGAGCCATTGACCCTCCCTGACCCTCCTGATCCTCCCTGACCCTCCTGATCCTCCCTGACCGTCCTGATCCTCACCTTTATAGATACACATACATACATATACATACACACATAAATATACATACACACATAAATATACATACACATACATACATATATACACACACATACACACACATACACACACACACACACACATACATACACACACACATACACATACATATCCATATACTGCAGCATTTGGGAGCCCTTGACCCTCCCTGACCCTCCTGATCCTCCCTGACCCCCCTGATCCTCACCTTCCTTCTGATCTCTGCCATCTTGATCTCACCCCAGCGCTTCCTACCAGCACTCCACGTGTACTGCAGCGTTGCGTGTGTGACGTCACTAGGACGCACCGGCCGACGCGATGCTGGTAGGAAGCGCTGGGGTGAAATCAAGAGGACAGAGGCAGTTTCAAAAGGTATATTCGCCATATAAGACGCACCAACTTTCCTCCCCCAGTTTTGGGGAAGAAAAAGTGCGTCTTATACGGCGAAAAATACGGTAGGTACAAGACCCACACATGCTAACTACTTAAGGTTGAAACCATGTCTATCTGTGTGTAGGTGTCCACACTTGTGCAAATCCATCCTATGCTATATAAGAAAGCTGTGTTATAACAGTAGGCATATGCAAAGAGTAATGTATAACATGATATTGGATTAAAGACTAGAAATGCATTGAGGACTCATTTGTATGTCTCTACCCAGTTTCACCAGAGTGCAGTGCAATAACCTATATTTCTCAGAGTTCTGAGAAGGAAATATGTTTTTAACTTATTTTTAAAAACAAATGTAATATTTATTTACCATTATTATATTAACCTTTATTTGTAACCGGCCAACATATTCCGTAGCTGTGTATAAGGGAAAAGAACAAGTAAAAATATAATATTAACAAACTGCAGAAAATGGTGGGCCCTGTTTTGAGGTGGAATCTTTGTAGAAGGTGCTTTTACCTACTTTTGTTTCTACTTACAAACGAAAGTATAGCATATGTTGCTGATTGGTCAAATGCAAGTGGTATTCATATCTCTATAAGTAAAGTCTAAGCAGGGGTGGGTGATTGGAAGTGATCTCAGATGTTTTTGACAGTTAATCCCAAAACAGGAAGTCAGGCTGTAGATGTAGAAAAGTCCCTGAAAGAAGAGTATGAGATGGTGTGAGGGAGAGAGGGGTCTGGGACAAAAGTAAAAGTGAAGAGAAAATAAGGAAGAGGTCTTAGTAAGTTAGGCAAATAATGAAGTGGGGGTAGGGTGACTTGATTGAGACCAGAGACTGCATGGTTGCTTACAAAGATGGGTCAACCTGTTTATACCTTTCCGGTGAGTGGCACACTTTAGACGTTTTTGAGTCTGAGAGCATTTTGTTAGGTATAATAATTACATGATGTGGAATTTCAATATTATATACCTGCTTCAGGTTATATTTTGCTCATGTGGCAATAATAAAGTAATTAATGCTGAAATAAAAAGTATCAGTCAACATGGCTTAGTTAACCAAAAGAAAACAATAGAACAGATAAAAAGCTTCAGACTCTGGGAAAATATCAGTTTTATCATTCTCAATACCTCTCAGTCATCCCCTTTAAATTGCCATATTCTACACTAGACTTAATTTTGGTTTACTGAGACATGAAGGATCTCTATAGCAAGTTATCTAAATTCACTCTATGGTACCAAGTATAACCCACAAATGTACTGCTGTAACCACTGGAGGGTCAACTTGACCTTGTGCTTAGGGTCATTGTCATACTGGAAAGTCCAAGAGCTTCCCATGCGCAGCCTTCGTGCAGAAGAATGCAAATTGTCTGCCAGTATTTTCTGATAACATGATGCATTCATCTTGCAATCAATTTTCACAAGATTCCCTGTGCCTTTAGAGCTCACACCACCCAAAACATCAATAAGCCACCACCGTGCTTCACAGTGGGGATGGTATTCTTTTCACTATAGGCCTTGTTGACTCCTCTCCAAACATAGTGCTTATGGTTGTTACCATAAAGCTCTATTTTGGTCTTGTCACTCCAAATTACAGTGTGCCAGAAGCTGTGAGGTGAGTCAAGGTGTTGTTGGGCAAATTGTAACCAGGCTTTTTTGTGGCATTGTTGCAGTAAAGGCTCCTTTCTGGCAACTCGACCATGCAGCTAATTTTGTTCAAGTATTGTCGTATTGTGCTCCTTGAAACAACCACACCGCCTTTTTCCAGAGCAGCCTGTATTTCTCCTGAGGTTACCTGTGTTTATTTCTTTGTATTCCAAACCATTCTTCTGGCAGTTGTGACTAAAATCTTTCTTGGTCTACCTGACCTTGGCTTGGTATCAAGAGATCCCCGAATGTTCCACTTCTTAATAAATAAGTGAACAGTATTGACTGTCATTTTCAAGGCTTTGGATATTTTTTAATTTTTTTCTTGTCACCTTGTGGGTCTGTAACAAGGCTAAACATTCTAGGGTACGTAAACTTTTAATCAGGGCCATTTGGGTGATTTCTGTTATCATTATGATTTAAAAAGAAGCCAAACAACTATGTCATAATAAATTGCTTCATATGATCACTATCCTTCAATAAAATACATTTTTCCCAAAACAATGTCTGCCAGGGTATGCAAACTTTTGAGCACAATTGTATAAGCTGCAAAATATAAAAGATTCCTTCTTTTTTTGGTTTCTGGAAAATATTTGTCTTTTATGAAGTTAAATTAATAAAATGTATGAAAAAGATGACCTTTAAGTTGCTCACTGTGAAGTCATGCTGTTAAAGAATGACCTAAAAAATCTAAACATTTCAACACAGTGGCACCTATTTTGTAACAATATAACACCATAAAACATGTATTCTATTCAACATATTGTATTCAAAGGCAGGGCCCTTCATTTTTGCCATGTATTAATTTGGATTTTTTTATATTGTGTTTTTCTTTGTACTCTTAGTGCTAAGCAAAATGTTGGCTTGTTACAAATAAAGGATCACATATATAGTTGTGAGCGTACGAGTTGTTGCTAATGCTGCGGGCTCGCGTAGCGAGCCAAGGCCCTCGCAAAGCGAGGGCCGCGACTCGCGTAGCGAGCCAAGGCCCTCGCGAAGCGAGGGCACAGTGCGAGGGTCTCAGTTGCTGGCATGCAGGGCCGTAGGCGCTCCATGCCAGCACCTGAGGACCTCGCAAAGCGAGGGCCGCAGTTGCTGGCATGGAGCGCCGAAGGCGCTCCATGCCAGCAACTGCGACCCTCGAAAAGTTCACGTTGCAACCCAAAGAGCACGACACAAACATTACGACACTCGCAAACAACATACGACACACGTTCACACACATTACGGCCTCGCAACACTCGGACGCAACTCGCGAACATTAAAAAATCTAAAACACAATACATACACACAGCACATACAGAAAAACCTTACCTACACCAAGAGGGAGCACCCTGGACCTCAAAAATGCAACTTAGACCTTCATTTTACTCGAAATAAAAGAGTTTAGAGACTAAAAAAAACTGTAAGCGAGAGAAAAAATGGCCGCCGAACAAAACGAAAACGAGGCTACAGCACTCTAAACTCGCAAAACACCACAAGAAACTCGCAAAACGCCACAAACGACCTACGGATATTCATACCACACAGTGCACACATTCAGCACGCTTACATAGCAGCTCCACACCACTAATGCTGCAGCAACATCAAAACAGATTGCCAGCTCTTCAACACAATGCTTCAAAATAGGTAAAGTATATTCATTTACTAATGTATTACATATTTCATTATTATACACCAAACAGCATTAGCTACCTTACAATTTCATTGCCGTCATTTTTTGACGGGCAATTCGCTAGTAATAATAATAATAATAATTCTCCCAGCCTGGGAAGTGACACTAAGTTACAAAATGTTTCTGCAGATGTAGAAGGGCAGCAGTTGGCACTGTCCACAGGAGGACGGGCACATAAGCATTAAGTAATACGCTCATTGTGAAAGCTACTAGTTAAATGTAGATGTTTACAATAAATTGGTTAACACATCTCAGGGCTTCATATTATTCTTTTACTAACAAAACATCAGTGTTTCAACCATCTTACAGGGTCTTTGTCAAGATACAAACAGATACACATAGCACATTCAATTACGTTACTCAAGTTGCAGACAAGGGTACATTGCCCCTACATTTCATATCAAACATATATAGCTATATAAACACATTATCTTTACTTAAAAACAGCATAACAATCAGTGTCAAGCACTGAGGAGAATCCGATACAGTGTCAAGTACTTATATCTGCGGTCATAACAACCTAAAATGTATGCTTGCTAATGCAAAAAGTTTACCAGGTGCAATGGCTAAACTAGAATTATTAGTAGTAAATGAGAAATGGGATTTGATAGGCATTACTGAAACGTGGTAGGGTGAATCTCATTAATGGACTGTTAATCTGGATTGGTTATAACCTATTTAGGAAATATAACCTATTTAGGAAAGATGGGAGCAATGGTATAAGAGGAATTTGTCTGTATGTTAAGCCGGATTTCAGAGAAGATATTTATGATGGAACTAGTGATAATGTTGAAACCTTGTGGGCTGAGTTAAATAGTGGAAGAACAAACTCTAAAAATATTGATAGGAATATGCTATAAACCCCGAAATGTAATTGAGTTTGAGGAATTGCAATTATTGTTACAGATTGGAAATGCAGCTAAGCATGGGCAATTTTTATTATTGGGAGATTGTAATTACCCTGAAATAAACTGTATGAATGAGACCAGCAGTTCAGCTAAGGGGAGCAGGTTCTTGAGTACACTCAGAGATCATTATCTGGTCCAGGTAATACAAGAACCCACTATAAATTAGGCTATCTTGGATTTAGTCATCACAAATAATATTGATATAGTATCAAATGTTGAACTAGAGTTAAAACGTTATAAGGGGTCAACAAAAACTCTTAATTTTAAAAGGGCAAATTTTAGTAGTCTAGTGGCAACAATACAATGTCAGTCATGTACTACTCTCCGTGACCTTATGGGCTGCAGCAAGTTATGCCACTCTTAGCTCCATCAAGCTCATGTTCATTGCTTCAATACCTAATTTATCAATCTCTGCCTCTGTCTCTCTATCTCCTTGTGCCTTCAATCTTTACCAGCATCACATCCTATGTAGGGAATCTTGTATTTTCATGGTGTGACCAAAATAATTGAGCTTCAGTCTCATAATCATACCTTGCAGTAAACAATTACAGACTTAGCATACAAAAATACGAGACGAGGGACTTAGAAAAAAATCCATTACGACCTCGCAAAAATATGACCTTAACGGCCGAACCGCGAGCACCTGAAAACATTATAAACACAATAAATACACACAAAAAATACATAAAAAGCTTACCCAAAGCGGGGGGTGGGGGGGCAGGGCATCCAGGACCTCTGCAAGTAAAGTTACACCTCAATTTAAGTCCAAATTCCCGTGTTTAGACACCCGAAAATCCCCTAAGCGAGAGAAAAAATGGCCTCCGAAAAAAACGAAAATGAGGCTAAAGCCGCAAAACACCACCAAGCACATACGGCTTTTAAAAAAAGCAGTACGAGGTACAGATACACTTTTAGTAAGGACACTAAATCATACACACCTGCGTACCACATACACATTCGCCTACAATTCACAACACTAACTTACACAATGCAGAAGTACACAGCTACACTAACGGCTTCCCCTCCGCACGCAGCCTATTTACACTACACACTGCACACATTGCTGACACTTACACCTCACCTCCAGAACAGTGCAAACCTACATTGGATGCTGCAGGAACATCATAATAGATTGTCAGCTCTTCAGCACAATGCTTACTGCATATATTACTTAGAAATAGGTAAAGTATATTCATTTATTAATTTATTAATTATTTCATTGGCATACAAGAATACATATACACAAAAAATTAAAAACAAAAAAAATAATTGCAATAAACACAAAAGACATTCACTGCGGGCCTCACAACCAATGCCAATGCTGCTCATACCACACAAAATGCCCCAGGGACAGCCTTGCAATAAGAGCAAAAAGCACATCAGCCCCGACCTTACAATGACAGCAAAAGCACCTGTAATATTAAAAACAATAAATACAACAGCCGCGCAATGAGCGCACATGCAATGAGCGCCGAAAGCGCTCAGCACAAGCCTCGCATTGAGCGCCGAAGGTCCTCACGGTAAAAAACGCTTTACATTATGTCTAAAACAGCATTCCCTGTTACAATTTCATGCCCGTCATTTTTTGACGGGCAATTCGCTATTGTATTATAATTTGAATAAATAAGGTGACAATATACAACCTTGTTGCACACCTTTTCCTATATTGAACAATTCAGTTCCATGTTCGCTTGTGAATGTGGCTTCTTGGTTCACAGATTCCTCAGGAGACTGATGAGATTCTCTGGTAACCCCATCTCTTTAAGAACTTGCCACATTTTACACAAAATATTCCTATTTAATACAATTAACATATTTATATTAGGTGTTAAGCCCCAGGATATTTGGATTTTAAGGTTGTATATTGTGTAATTAACTGTGTTGCTTTATCAAACATTTTCTTTATTTCATCACAGTTGTTAACTACATTTCCAATGCCCTGTTGGCATTAGCACCTTAACCATGCATATCACACCATCACGAGAGACACCTTTGTAGTTCTAGTGGTTAGATTAGAACTACAGCTTTCATTATACAGTGTCCTTATGTCTTCAGCTAAGCAGCAATCAGATCTCAAAATGTTATTGCAGATGACAGTACAGCTCAACTCAGTACAGCTCACAAACTCTAGTTTGTAGCACATTATTATTAAACAATTCCCTGGCTATATGGATTATTTTTCCCTAGTTCTATAGACTTCCCTCATTATTAACCCCCCCCCAAAAAAACAGAAAAAAATCACACATAATTTCACAACAGACTAATTTCTAATCAGGGATTCTTATTGTTTGTATCCTACAATGTATTTACTTTAACAGAAAGTTTTAACTACAGTGAGGGAAAAAAGTATTTGATCCCCTGCTGATTTTGAACGTTTGTCCACTGACAAAGAAATGATCTATAATTTTAATGGTAGATGTATTTTAAGCAATAAATATCTCTGTAAAAAAAGAATGGATTTTAAAAATTCAAAAAGTTTTTAAACATGCTGTTAAGAGATCTTTATGTTAGTGTGTTCCACATTGTACTCAATTAAGTGTCCCTTTAATGAAGAGAAAATGTTGTGTATATTTGTTAATTTAATATTTTCCCACAGTATGTATTTTTTTTTACTGAAACAATTGTAATAAAAAAAAAAAAAAAAAAAAAATACTATCCATACACAGGGCCTCTTATTTTCAGTAAGGCCCTAATTCAATTGCGATTTGGCCAATTGAATAGGGCTCTAAATAAGCACATAGCATATTATTTTTAAAGAAGTTTTTAGTTAGGGAAAACCTTGCTTTTGGATAGATGTTTACTAACTAAAAACTTCTTTAAAAATAATATGCTATGTGCTTATTTAGAGCCCTATTCAATTGGCCAAATCGCAATTGAATGAGGTCCAGAATGTCTACTCTTCCCCTGAACTCTTCTTGTTCTATCTACAGTTATGTAACGTTCATGTATTTTTGGCCATACAGTCCTAATAAGTGCATAAATAAAATCTTCCTTTTGTTCTTTCATCTCTTTCTTTTCATGCTTATGCATATACACTTAAGATGGAAATACAAAAAACAGCTTGGAGCAAAGGTAGTATTACATTTGAAGGATCAAGCATTGCAATTGACCTGTCTCAGGAAACATTCCGAAGGAGAAGACAGCTATCCGAAATGATGGCTCTTACCACTCTGTCTTCTAGAATATAAAGGAGATATATAGGCTACTTTGAAATATCCTGAGGAGGCTAACCGCTTCTTAGAAACATTTGAACTACAGGGAAAGAGAAGACTTAAGAGCTCAGTAGAAAAGTTCATAATTAGATATATACATACCTTGCCCAATTGAGAGAAGTTTAGTTATGAAGACTTTCAATGTATATGTTTCCTGGGTTTCAAATGTTTGGTAAGAAACAGGCAGTGATTATCAGAAACATATGTGTTATATAGAAAAGTGCAGGGTACTTACAGAGTTATATGCCCAAAAGTAAATTCCAGCTTTTCACACCCACGGGAAGCTTACATAACCCAAGTACACACAGGAAATAAAACCAGATACCGATTTTGACCTTTCTGGTAGAGTGCACAGGAAGTGACTGCTGCAGATGGAACCACATGGTAGGGTGGGATCTGAGCTCACAGCAGGGGAATGAGGAGATGGGGGGGAGTGAGGGAAAGAGAGAGAGGAAGAGCGAGTGAGTGTGGGTGGAGTGAGTGGAGGTGAAGTGAGTGAGTGTGGAGTTAGTGAGTGCAGGTGGAGTCAGTATGAAGTCAGTGAGTGAGTATGGTTGGAGTGAGTTGGTGAGGTGAGTATAGGAGAGATGAGTGAGTGTGGGTAGGGTGTGTATTTGTGGGTGGAGTGGGTAGAATGTGTATGAAGGGAGGGAGTGTGGAGTGGGTGTTGGTGGAGTGAGTGAGAAGTAGGTGAGTGAGTGTGAAAGGTGAGTAAGCAAAGACTATTTTATTCTTTGCAGCCTTTAGTAATAAGTACAGTTACATCCCAAGTGAGACAGTTTGCACAGTGTCTCTGACACAGCAGACAGATGAAGCAGAGGAAGTGCTGGTAGAGATCTGCCCTCAGTTCTTGTACTAAGCATGCCAGAAGCCCCTGAGGTGAAGAATGATACAATATATTAGCTTGATACTGAATTAGAATGTTATGCTAATTTAGGTGGGATTTTCTATGGGTTGTACAACATGAAATGCAACTACCAAAAACATAGGACATTTTGCTAACTTTAAGGTAAGCTAATTAATGTTTATTTTTAGAGCTTTTCATGCAAAATATGTTTTCATACACTACTAATTCTCCTCTATCAGATGCATTCACAATCCAGCAAACTTGGATATGCCTTTAAACGATAGTTAAGATATTCTTTTTATACAGGAAACATCTCTATGACAATTATGTTGCTTGTCTGACAAGTACTTTTTTCACTTAGAATATATTAGGAAATAAGAGGGGATTTGCAATACTTGTTAGGAAAAATGTTAACTTCATATATGAAAGCTCAATAGATTTCTACGCAAGATATATTAAAATTAAGGGATTAATTGCATGGCATTAATTACTATGGTAAATGTTTATGGAAGATACACTACAGAAACTTAGAAAATATAAAGAGAGATTATAAAAAAAATAACCAATTTCCTATAACCAAGAAGATAAGTCCTAAGAGAAGGACACTATCTCATTGGTCACTAGAACTCTATTTTAATTTTAAAGGCATAATATAATACTTACCATTTAGTATAATAGTTAAAAGATGGGGAATTTTTTATCTCATAACTACCAGACAATCTTTACTCATGTGAGATCAATACAAGAACTTGTGTTGTCCCCATTGCAGCAAAATGACAGAATAAGCACCATATACTAACTAACAGCCTTATTAAATTGCGATTCAGCAAATTGAAAAGGGCTCTATTAAAGCACATAGCATATTTTTTTACAGAAGTTTTTAGTTAGTGAACTTCTAACCAAAAGCAAGGTCTTCACATACAAAAAAAAAACTGTGAAAAAAATTTGATGTGTGCTTAAATAGAGCCCTTTACAATTTGCTGAATCGCAATTAAATAAGGCTGTAAGGCTGTTAAATCCCAATGTTGCTGCAATAACAGTTACACAATGTTTAAAATGATTGAATCATTTATGATGCATATGTTGATAAAGTATTTTATTGCTATTTAACTAATGCTCTTTTAATATAACCCTCAATATACCGTTCCTATAGGAGCTAATTCTAAAGTTTAATATAAGCAGCTATGCTCACAACCAACAAAACATGAGGGATAAACTTACAGGAAGGTTTTCCCTCTGGGTTACCCTGGGGAAAGGAGCCCATAAAGCTGGCACCTAGACTACAACTGCTACTCTAACATAACTAGCAGCATTAACTTTGAATACTACTCTGAGGGACCTTATATCAAAATCCACAGGTACACTTTTAAATCCAGTTCACGTTTGTGACATAATAGCTCCATCAGCATCAATATGACAGGTAGCAAGAACAGAAACAGTTAATCATAAACTGTGTATCACCATATTGCCAGACTGCAACTATGTCTTTATATATCCCATTGCCAAGTCCTTTATAGCAGTGCAACATGTAACAAAGCTACCTTGCTGGTTGATTCCATGCCATACCCCTGCATGGACCAGTCTGGTACCGATTTAAAACACCCAAGGTGAGTTTCCCCTTCTCTCCAAGTGGATTTCTCAAGAGAGCGTTTTCTGGCGGCGATTCACATCATATATTTAAATATCAAGCGCACATATATTTGCTTTTGTTGGGCATATATATACAGTATGTTTTTTACTTTTTTTTATAGTATTATATTACCTATCTGTTTTTTGGTGTGTACTATTACTACTTTACTGCAATTGTCAGTCTTTGTGGACATGTCTCATTTAGATATATATGTCTGACCTGCAACAGTACTACTAGTTTTTGATATCTATGGAAAGCTGTACATATATATTCTCCTTTTTAATAAAGATATCTTCAACGTTTACCTACCAGTACACGTATGTGTCTTTTTTGGTAGTATAGCTGCAATATGCTTTTCCAACTGGGACACTACATGTAGAGGTTGCAGACCTAAGACACCCACATATATGATATTTGGGTGGATCCCATCCTTTCCACTCCTAAGAATAGGAGCTTTCTGATTGACAACGGACCATTGGAGACTCACGACAGATGTTAGGATTACCCACATATCCATGATGATCTGAGGAGAAAGTCCCCCTGATGTGCCATCCATACCTCATGTGCTGAGGTCACTAAATGTGAGTTTTTTATCTTCTTTAGCTCAGTATTGACTTTTACAAAGGATTATACCAGTTATTTTGCACTAGGAGGTGATGCGCTTCTCCCACTCCACTCTTTTCTTCAATACTCATATATCTTAGAAAAAATGATTATAATCATGAATAAACCATAACAGAAGCTGTATTCTTAAATCACACAGAACCAATTTTACTTTAACAAAAATTATATACTGCATTTGATCTAATTAAATCACTAATTAAATCTACAATTAGTTACTTCAATATTTATCTGGTAGATATTTTTCCCCTTGATATTGGACTAGCATAGGAATATATATATTAGTACCATAAACCTTGAAATAACTATTACCAAGAAATGAATAATTGAATAATTGTTAAAAATGCATTACTGGGATATATATTTTGATTTAAAATACAGGATGCTTCATAACTTTTATTGATAATTCTAATAATGCCCATTTGAATATACTGTGCCTTGCAAAAGTATTCACCCCCCTTGACTTTTTTTTAACCTATTTTGTTACATTACAGCCTTAAGTTCAATGTTTTGTTAATCTGAATTGTGATGGATCAGAACACAATAGTCTAAGTTGGTGAAGTGAAATAAGAAAAATATATACATAAAACTATTTTTTAGAAATAGAAAACAGAAAATTGGCATGTGCGTATGTATTCACCCCCTTTGTTATGAAGTCCATAAAAAGCTCTGGTGCATCCAATTACCTTCAGACGTCACATAATTAGTGAAACGATGTCCACCTGTGTGCAATCTAAGTGTCACACAATCTGTCATTATATACACACACCTTTTTTGAAATGTCCCAGTGGCACCACTAACTAAACACTGCCATGAAGACCAAGGAACTCTCCAAACAAGTAAGGGACAATGTTGTTGAGAAGTACAAATCAGGGTTAGGTTATAACAAAATATCCAAATCTTTGATGATCCCCAGGAGAACCATCAAATCTATCATAACCCAATGGAAAGAACATGGCACAACAGCAAACCTGCCAAGAGAGGGCATTAATCAGAGAGGCAGCAGAGACTGGAATATCTGTACATAGGATGACAATAAGCCGTATGCTCCATAGAGTTGGGCTTTATGGCGGAGTGGCCAGAAGAAAGCCATTACTTTCAGCAAAAAACAAAATGGCACATTTTGAGTTTGTGAAAAGGCATGTGGGACACTCCCAAAATGTATGGAAGATGGTGCTCTGGTCTAATGAGAACACCACCCCTACAGTGAAACATGGTGGTGGCAGCATCATGCTGTGGGGATGTTTTTCAGCAGCCGGGACTGGGAAACTCGTCAGAGTTGAGGGAAAGATGGATGGTGCTAAATACAGGGAATATTCTTGAGTAAAACCTGTGCGTGATTTTAGGCTAGGACGCTGGTTCACCTTCTAGCAGGACAATGACGCCAAACACACTGCTAAAGCAACACTTGAGTGGTTTAAGGGGAAACATGTAAATGTGTTGGAATGGTCTAGTCAAAGCCTAGACCTCAATCCAATAGAAAATCTGTGGTCAGACTTAAAGATTGCTGTTCACAAGCGCAAGCCATCCAACTTAAAGGAGCTGGAACAGTTTTCCAAGGAGGAATGGG
Source organism: Discoglossus pictus (assembly GCA_027410445.1). Classification (NCBI taxonomy): domain Eukaryota; kingdom Metazoa; phylum Chordata; class Amphibia; order Anura; family Alytidae; genus Discoglossus; species Discoglossus pictus. Next base: position 323,159,940 of record CM050167.1, read on the forward strand.
TAAAAATCCCAGTGGTAAGATGTGGCAAGCTCATAGAGACTTATCCAAAGCGACTTGAACTGTGATTGGCGCAAAAGGTGGCTCTACAAAGTATTGACTTTAGGGGGGTGAATAGTTATGCACATTGACTTTTTCTGTTATTTTGTCTTCAAAGTTGTGGGCATGTTCTGTAAATGAAATGACGTAAATCTTCAAACAATCCATGTTAATTCCAGGCTGTGAGGTAACAAAACACGAAAAATGCCAAGGTGGTGAGTACTGTATGTCCTAGGCTTTACCCGATTTAATGGTAAGGGTTATAAAGTAACTATGCCCAAATCACAATTAGATAGCAATGCTTAACATATATTACTGATGCTCATCTTGAGCCATATTAAATTCCTGCCTCGTAAATCCAACGTGAAGTACGTAAGGGCTGCGTGCTTCAAATTTGCCCTACTTACGTTGCTATTAAATTAGAAAGTGCTCTGAGCTACGAGCGAGAGAGGCTTTTTCATAGACCAGTTTGTGACTGTCGGACTTGCATGCTTGAATGCAAACAATTAAGCAATCACGTAGTTACGGGTTCAGATAGAACCAATGGAAAAATAAATCATAAGTGTTACGTCACTGAAAAAGGGGAGGGTAGATTTCGAGGTCCTGCATGCTTCAAATCCAGTTTGTGTTCGGACCAAAAGGCCAGATATAATGCAATATTAATAAAGCAGTAAATATGATATTCTATTACATGCGAGTTACAGTATATGTCATAACACATTGATTGTAGGTATCAATATAACACAGTATATGAACATGAAATAAAGTATTTTTGGGGGCCGATTTGCGAGCTTGAGAATGTTGTGCTATTAATTCTAAGACCTAACATAACTTTTCTTTATAATAAATGTACAGTATAGTTGTTTTATTTGATTAAGAAGTGTTACATATTGTACTTTAACCCCCATGCGGGGGCTCTAGAGCACACATTGGCCTTTGGGCTCCATTTGCCTGTTACATGCTTGTTTGCAAGAGACCAAGTTGCAATTTAATAGCTGAATTAAACAATTAGTGGTTACGGGCATGACAGCTCAAAAGGATTTACGTGCGCAAAGTTCAAAGTTACTCTTCACATAGCCTATTTTCGGCTGTCCTGCGTGTTAACATGCAAAGTCCTCTGCGAGCAACGTTACAAGGCACCTTAACACACAAATAGCCCTAAGATGACAGTTACGGGCTACGTTTTAACAGGTAGCCCCAATTTAATAGGGCTGCTTGCCTCTTACTTCAAAATACTAAATTATGGCTTCTAGATCTGTAATGTAAAGAAATTATTGATTCCACTTAAGATGTTCCCCTTTAATATCAATGCAATCTAAAAAAATTTAGTTTATGTGAAGCCTTCATTAAAAGTATATATGCAAGTGAGCTGGATTGTGAATGCATCTGATAGAGGATAATTAGTAGTGTATGAAAACAAATTGTTTGCATGAAAAAATACCAAAAGAAATATTTAAACCATTAAAATAAAGTTTGCTGAATTTCTTGCGTTTGCAAACGGTTTTCTATCAATGTTGACACCACCTGAAAATGCCAGCGAAAACTAGCATACATATTACATTGTATCGTTTTGGTCTGTGAATTTAGCTGCATCTTTCCTTTAGATTTCTGTAATAACCAGAACAAGGTTGTGGTAACTTGTCTTCCTTGCATGGTGGTTTATCTTCCTTTCGGGACCTCCTTGGGCAGGTCTAGGTGGGAGGGCTGGGAATCTTTACTTCCCTCCCACGATTGCTAAAGGAAGTGATGCATGGACAGGATGTGATGTAAATCACATCATCTCAACTAAGGGTATATCCAGGCAGGAAACTGCTGTTGCTCCTGTTCTTCCTTGGTGGATGTGATGGTGATGGCCTAACCGTGGGTGAGATCAAGCGTGTGGGGAAGGGGATTACTATATAGGTAGATAGATTTAAAAAGGGTTGTTGCTCCGTGGGTCTGGGCTGTGTGTTTGTGATACATTTATAGTATTGTGTTGTTGCCTTTTAATAAATACCTTTTAATGTAGACGAACCTTGTGTAATATATATATATTAATTTGGTGATACACCACATTTGGCGACCACGAATTTTAGACTTCTACAAAGGTTATTTATGAGGTAATATCACATTAATAGATAGTCAGATTTATTTTTTGGGGAAAAAAAAAAAAAAAAGTACTTTGTCTAATTATCCTCTGCATGGGAAATCAAGTGCTGATTGTGTGTGGAGTCTAGTTCGGGCCTCCATTTTAATATACAAGCTTGTGCATAGGCCTCAATTATTTTGCTACATAAAACAAAGATATCATACAGGTTGTTTTTGTGGGTTTCAAATATCTGAGTTGAGTTTTGTTGTGCTTTTGACTATCAGAGTACAGGCCTAGCCCTGCATTTGAATACAATATAGTAGGCTCCATGCGGCTTCTTTGTGTATTTGAATGCTGATTTGATATCCTAGTTCGGGCCTCCATTTTAATATACAAGCTTGGGCATAGGCCTCAATTCTTATTTTTAATCCTTTATATCATACTAGCTTCTGAGTTGAGTTTTGTTGTGCTTTTGACTATCAGAGTACAGGCCTAGCCCTGCATTATAGTAGGCTCCATGCGGCTTCTTTGTGTATTTGAATGCTGATTTGATATCCTAGTTCGGGCCTCCATTTTAATATACAAGCTTGGGCATAGGCCTCAATTATTATTTTATATCGTACTAGCTTATTTTGCTACATAAAACAAAGATATCATACAGGTTGTTTTTGTGGGTTTCAAATATCTGAGTTGAGTTTTGTTGTGCTTTTGACTATCAGAGTACAGTTGAATGCTGATTTGATATCCTATTTCGGGCCTCCATTTTAATATACAAGCTTGGGCATCAGGCCACAATTTTGAATATATTAGTTTGTTGTGTGTTTCAAATACCTGAGTTTGTTAATACTATTATTTTTGTTTTGTTTTTGTTTTTTGTTTTTTTTAAAAGAGAATTTTTTTTTTTTTTTTCTTCTTTCTTTTTCTTTCTCTAATCCTTTATCATAGTACAGGCCTGGAGAAAAATAAATAAATAAACCATTTTAAATCTTATATATATATATATATATTATTTCAGGCTTGCATTTTAATACACTATAGGCTTCCATACCTTATACTTTTTGGGTGTCTTGCATATCCTAGTTCAGGTATATCTCCTACCCTGCAGGCCTTGCTATTATATTTTAAGTTAATTAGCAAGTATTACCTTCACCATACTAAGGTAAGTATAATTTGCATTGTGGGTACTAGTCTATTTTTCTACATATTACACCTGGCCTACTGAATAGTCATCAACTATTGTTGGCTACTCAGAACCATGCTACTTTAGTTGCAAATTGATTTGGATTCTTACTTGGGTGAGTAAAAGAGTAGGAATGTCTTTTCAAGGGGCCAAATACTTTCCCACAGAAGTGCGTGAGTACTTTAGGAAACATATTCAAAAACATGATGGTCCATATGAGCTTCCAGAGCCAGCAAACCCAGACAGTGAAAAAGAGGAGAGATTAATGGATGTTCTAACACAAATTGTAAATAACAAAAAGTATAGACTAAAGAAAAGAAAAAGTTTGGTCACACAAGCTGTTGTAGCCACAATAAGAGGCCTAATAGACATAGTTGTAGAATTACGGCAGCATAATTTGGAAACAACAAATAAAATGGAGGAAGCAATGGACAAAAGGGATTGTTTAAAAATTGCAGCTTTGAGAACAACTACAATTGTTGGGGAACTAGAAAGGGAGTTAAGGGAAATAGAAGAGCAGAGGGATGCTTATGGAGTAAAAATAACAGAACTTCAAAACATAATAATGGACTATAAAAATAAAACAAAGTTAGAAGGGATAAAAGGAGTCAGAGACATTGCCAAAATATATCCAGATCTGGATATGTTCGTGGCACAAAATAAAGAACCAGTGCCGAAAATGAACCAAGATAGAAAAGAGTTCTTATGTTATTCTGTCCCACAAGTAGATACCATACCACAAGCACCAGTTATTGTTTCAGAATTATTTAATGCAAGGCAAACACCTACAGGATTTTCTATGCAGACTCGACCGATGTCTATGGCAGATAAAGACAATTTCCAGAAATGGTGGGGAAGTATGCCAACTAACAACTTTAATATGTTTACACATTGGTTTATGAGGGGAGCAGATAGAGCTAAAAAAGGAGGTCTTAACTTAGAGGAATGGACAGAACTATTAGAATATGCTATGGGTCCTTTGGCTAGTAGACTATTGGGATTTAATAACAGTGTGTCTGATCAGGCAGGAAGAATTGCTGCAACTAATTTCTATCTACATAGCATAGAGAAAGAAATAGCAAATATTACCATGAGGCCAACAGATGGTCCTAGAGAGGTAGCTCAAAGGATATTTTTTTGGTATACTCTACGACAACCTCAACAGCCTCTAGTGCTGGGCTCACCAGAACATATAGCAAAAGTAATGGAAGCCCTTCCCCGGGAGTGTCAAGAATTTGTCAGGCTTTTTGATCCAACACCAACAGACTTGGAAATGGTACTAACTAGAGCTGATAAGTGGTGGATCAAGCATCCTTTCACAGAACAGGCCTGATCTGTTTCAGCTGTAAGAACATTTAAGGTCGAGTCTGGTAGAGATATAGATGGTAAATCGAGAAACCAGACGTGGGATGTACCCCAGAACAAGAAGGATGATCAAAACTGGAGACCAAAACAGAACTTTGACAAAAGATGGAGAGATCCACCTAGGGACTATAGGAATAGGGATGGCAGCAACTGGAGGGCTAATCAGGAGGGAGAGAGAAACGTTAACATGGGCTATTGGGAACTCAGGAGACAGAAGGATAGGATAGAAGAGGAAAATCACATACTTAAAAACAAGGTAGCTGAGTCAGAGAGGAAATTGAAGGAAAGTGAGGAAAAGATGCAATATAGTGTAATAAAAGAGGGACAGAGTAGAAGTGAGTCACAATGACAAATCCCAACCCCTGCGCCTCAGCATCTCATTCACTCAGCTAATTTAACCATGGATGAGGCAGGTCGGCCTACCATTTATACAGTCATCGCAGGGGTAGGGAAAAATATGTTGGTAGATACAGGAGCAGCAGTTACAATGACCAACAGGGTCAAAAATGGGGATTCTTCAGTAAGTATTATGGGAGTTACTGGGAATCCACAGGAGGTTAGAGCAGGTCCAATTGATGTAGCAGTTGGAGGAAAAACAATACAAGTAGAAGCAATAATAAAGGAAATATTGGGAATAGAAGCTTTAAAAAAAGGAAATTTCATTGTAGATCTTGCCAATTTTTGTTTGTGGAAGACAGAAAAGGTGAATCAGGTAAGTACAGAGTTGACGAAAAGGGTTGTGCTCCCAATGGCATATATTGTCTCTCCGATAAAAAGTCTGGAAAAAAACAAACTGAAACTATGCGGACAACCAGAATGGCTGCAGAAGCTAATCCAAGACATACCTGTTTGGGCTACAGATAAATTAGACTGTGGAAGAATGAAAGGAATGGTCTTGTTGGAAGGAGGAGACCCACAATAGCAAAAGCAATATCCAGTCCCAAGAGAATCAGTGGCATCAATCACCGAGATGATAGAAATGCTGGAGAGACGTGGAATAATTAAATCTGGAAATGGGTATGCATGTAACTCACCATGTTGGCCTGTGAGAAAAGCTGTGTTAAAAGGGAATGGAGATGAAAAAGCAGCCTCATCATGGAGACTTACCATTGATTACAGGGCCGTGAACAAACTTGCAAAAAGAATGGCCCCTGTTGTTTCTGTTTATTGTGAAATGATGTCCAAAATTTCACCAGAAATAAAAGTATTCAGTGTAATAGATGTGGCCAATGGATTTTGGTCAATTCCCTTAGCTGAAGAATGCCACTACCGGACGGCGTTCAACTGGGAGGGCCGACAATATGCTTTCACAGTATTACCACAGGGATATTGTGACTTCCCAGCTATTTTTCACACATACATGAAAAATGCATTGACAGCTTTCCCACGTCCAGATCGTATCATTCAATATGTTGATGATGTCCTCTTACAATCCCCGAACATGGAAGAACACAAAGAAGACCTGGCAATATTATTACAATGCATACTGGAAGCTGGACTTAAGCTAAATGGGGCAAAGGCACAATTGGCATGCCAGAAAGTCAACTTCTTAGGAGTAACCATATCAGGAGATGGACGATCAATTGATCAAGACAGGGCCAAAGTTATTGCTCAGTTACCCATTCCTACAGACCGTACAGCGCTCCAATCATTGCTTGGAATAATGGGATTTTGTCGTGAATTTACCCCACGATATGCTCAACTGGCACAACCCCTTTATGAACTCCTGAGAGCACAGAATTGGGATTGGACAGAGGAACACACATCAGCAGTACAAAAATTGAAGGCTGAACTAGGGAGTGCACCAACTCTGGCATCTCCAGACCATGAAAAAGAATTTAGACTATATCCGATTACAATGCCAGATTCACAAGGAGCAGTCATCACTCAACTGTGGGGACATGCAGAACGTCCAGTGGCTTTTGGATCTCAGATGCTGTCTGCCGTAGAGCTGAAATTTGGATGGTGTGAGAGATTGATCTTAGCAGCATACTGGGCAATTAGAAGATTTAAATACCTATTTGGCACACAGACAATAATAATCTGTACACATCATACTCCATTGCAGATCCTCAGACAAGGCAGCCTGGCAATCAGCCACATCAACAATGCCCGCATTCAGAAATGGACTATGGCACTGCTCGCTGATAACATTTCAACTCATGCCTTAAGAGAACCAAAAGAATGGGTGGCTGGAATTTGCATAAAGGGAGAAGCTCATGAATGCCAGATCTATCCTGAATCAACATGCCACGCGGTGTTCAAAGATGCCACTCATCTTGTGATGACCTCAGATCCTGCATGGTATACTGATGGCAGCTGTCACTATGCACAAGGAAAAAGAATATCAGGAATGGCCGGAGTAAAAATGTTGGGTAAAGATATCATAAAAGAATTTGGATTTAGAATCAAAGCATATTCAGCACAATATGCAGAACTGGCTGCAGTCATTGAAGTACTTCAGCAAGAGTCTGGAAGAAGTGACATATTGACAATTGTTTTGGATAGTGACTGGGTGTTCCGAGGCATATGCCTTCTGCTAAAATGGTGGGATAGTAACCAATTCCTTGCCACAGATGGATCCCCTGTTAAGTTCCAAGATCTATGGCAGATGGTAGAAAAGTTATCACAAAATTTCAAAAGAATTAACATGATCAAAGTACGGGCACATAAAAAGACAGGGCCACACCGAGAGGGAAACTACCTTGCTGACCGGTATGCAAAAGAGGCAGCTGTCCAAGCAGAAGACTGGAAACCACCCACAAAAAACACATTACAAATAGCTTCTACTACAAGGAGCAAATCTACATTTATTTCAATTAGGATGAAGCAACTGCAGGAAATACAAGATCAAGATGAGGAACTAAAAGATATTCGGGAGAAATTACAAAAGGGAGAAGAAGTTATATACGGGGGCAAAAAAGTGATGGAGGAGCAAGGGCTAATATGTATATCAGAAACCGGGGAACCGATTTGGATTGTACCACAACAAGTAAGAAAAGACTTACTCCGATGGATACATGGATCACAAGCAGGAGGACATCCAAAGATCAGAGAAGCAAAAGAGAGGATTCGACATTTGGGATGGTGGATCGGGCAAAACAAGGATCTTGAAGAGTTTGTGGATAGTTGTATTATATGTGCAAGATTTGACCAGTCCAACAGGAAAAGAAGGGGAGAATTAATGAGACAGACACTTGTAGTCCCATGGGAAAGAATTCAAATTGATTACACCGGACCATTGCCAACAACCACAAGAGGAAATAAATATATTCTCATGATAGTAGATAGCTTCTCAAGATGGATGATCGCAATCCCAACAAGAAACTGTACAGCACTAACCACAGCCAGGAAATTAGTAAGCGATGTACTGACAGTGTGGGGAATTCCAAAAGTCCTTGATTGCGACAATGGAGCGGCATTCATAGGAAATGCAATGAAGGAACTTTGTAAGATGGTGGGTATTGAACTGAAACACCATATCCCATACCATCCACAGGCAGCAGGTCAAGTTGAGCGAATGAATGGCACCATAAAAATAGAGCTGAAAAAGCTGGCGGCAGAACATGGGCAAGCTTGGGACATATACATACCTTTAGTTTGTGCCCGACTTAGATCAAGGCCCTGTAGATCAACAGGATTTTCACCATATGAAATTTTAATGGGTAGACCAATGCCCTCCTGGAAAAACTGGATGACAATACCTCCACCTGTAGCTTTACAAACTGCTGCAATCACAGATCAATGGGTAAAGGAGTTGGCCACACACTTGGAAATTGTTCATAAATCTGTGGCTGTGGAAGATGAAGAACAATACCAACATCGAAAGCGATGGTATGATGCAGCAGGGGATCTGACATCATATGAGGCAGGGGACCGAGTTATGGTGCAGAACCAAGATGAACACCTTCCTTGGGGAAGAGCAAAATGGAAGGGACCATATACTGTAGTAGATAAATTAGGGACCTCTGTATACTTGAATACTTGATTGATCACGCAGAGAAAGGAGAAGTCTGGCTGCATGCATCACAGCTTAAAAGATTTAGGAAGGACAAAATATGGAATAGAGGTTAAGTACAAATTGAATAAATAAATACACATTGTTTTTTTTTATTTTTTATTTTTTATTTTTTTTTATTCTTTTTTTTTTTTTCTGCTTGTTTGTGTATGTATATGTCTCTAATGCTGTTTTTTTTTTTTTTTATGTATATGTTTCTAATGATGGAATCTAGTGTTCCCACAGAGCAAGGCTGTATAAGAATGAAGATGCGTGTCAACAGAAGATTGTGGTGGATCCTTGTTACAGGATGGATAAGTATAAGCTGTATCACAGTAGGAATGGGGAGACAGGCAATAAGGCCAGAAGATACCCCAAATAAGGGAAAGAGTTTGAAAAGATTGGAGTTACATTACGTTCAAGCAGATAGATTTATTTGGCCCAGGGAATTGGAAGTAAAAGAGGGTGGAGGGTTACAAGTAAACATTATTTTGCCACATAATAGTACCAGGGGATTAGCTCTTAGAGCTCCAATAAAAAGTATAGAGGGACATAACTGGGAATGGGTTATAAGATATGGACAGATAATGAATACAGGAAACTTTAAAGGAAGGACTAAAATAACAACAAAGGTACAAGGGAGGGTTACAAATATTACAGTAGTAGTGAGTAACTTAACATTAGAAGAAGGTGGAGAATGGGACGCTGCAGTTATAGCTGCCCAGCCTGACCTAGAGGAATGCTGCAATTTTGATACTGGAAAGGGGTGTGTTCTAACAATAGATGAAGTATTTGTCTCTGTAAAGGAGCTTCAACGTTGTAAAGATCAGAAGAAGGTACCATGGCCAATAGGTGGATTGGTGGTGGTACCAACACATGAAACAGTTGTGCAAGGGGTTGGGTGGACTTACTACCCAATAATTCTAAATTTTAATGATTTTTCTATTCCTCCAAAGTGCCCGGAATCATAGCGGCAGTGGTTTAAGCAAAGTATACAAGAGAACATCATTGAGTGGACCGGAGCAGGGAGTCGAGAAAAACAGGACACACTTGCAGCCCTTTTAGGAGGAGTCGGAACTGGATTGGGAGTATGGAATTCAGCAGACATCATTGGACTGAACAGCAGGATAAACTCCCTTACTGATGGCATGGGACATGCTATGAAAACAGGTGGAGTAGCTGACTCCCTTATAGTGAGTAGACTGACAGACAATGTTGATGACATACACACCATTGCCAACAACCTGCATCTAGTTGAGGAAAATATTGCTTCCATTGCTAACAGCATTAAGAATGAAATAGTGGGAACTGCCATTTTCTGTTCTATGATTGGAGGAAAGCTGTTGGCAGATTTAAAGGAAACTATTAAAGACATCCAGGAAAACAAGTGGGCAAGACAAATCAATGCAACAAGGATTATCACGTAATTGAAAAGAAAAGTAGTGGACATCACTGAGGACAATCTTAAATACAGCTATATTGAAGGCCCAGATCAATGGATGCCACATGGACTACAATCTGGGACAATAGGACTAATCCTGGCAATTCCCCGTTGGGAGGGGCAGGCAGAGCAACTGAACTTTATACATAGCATTGGCACGTTAAGTGATGGAATCTACAAGAAACACTTCCCATCAAAAAGACTGGCCACTATTACAGGATTGGAGATGGATGAAAGCTGTTGCAGGAAATCTCAACACCGATGGCTGTGCAGTTGTGTTTGTGAGAAAGGAGCTGAGGAGGATGGCTGGGTGCAGTTGATAAAAGAAAACCTGGTGCAAGAGGTGATCCGCATAGGGGACATTGCATGCTTTATCGGCCACTCTGAATATAGGACAGTTGATGAAATATGTTTGGTGGAAGAAGGGTCTTGTATCATGGTAACCACTACTATACATGTAGGAACTCATACACTATTTCCATCAAGAAACCTTACCACTGAAATGATAAATTTTACTGCAAATGCAGATTGGACAAATTTGACAATGAAGCTTTTTCCCCCAATTCCAAAGCTTACCTTGGAACTTCATGAGTTAGTAAAACGTACCAAACAACAACTACACCCCATCAGCTTACTGCTGGAACAACAGAAAAAGGAAATAGAAATTACTACAAAAAACGTTGAGCATCCCTGGTGGGGAATTCTTACCAATGCAGAGACACATCCAGTCCTACGAACACTGTCGCTGGTACTCATGTTCATTCAAGTATTAACGACAATTATAATAATATACTTTTGTGTGGCAATGAAACAAATGAGGAAGAAACTTGCAAGGAGGATATATAATAATGAAATTTAAATGTTTTTTTGTCTTTTTCCTCTTCTTTCTCTCTCTCATACATTCTTCAATAAAGTTTTACATTGCACATACATAAACATTTATCACACACTCTCACCTAAATTCTATAAGTTCTGTTTTTGTGTAATATGTGGATTGACAGCCATAGGAAAGTACAGGAGAACTTATGTCGCTGAGGGAACTATTCCGGAGGGACGGTGGGTTGAATTTCTCCTGTATATCAGGTTTTTGCTCCCACTAGGTTCTCCTGTACTAGAGGGATAACTAGAAAACTGAGCAACATAGAAGAAGAAAAAGTGAGGGAATGTGGTAACTTGACTTCCTTGCATGGTGGTTTATCTTCCTTTCGGGACCTCCTTGGGCAGGTCTAGGTGGGAGGGCTGGGAATCTTTACTTCCCTCCCACAATTGCTAAAGGAAGTGATGCATGGACAGGATGTGATGTAAATCACATCATCTCAACTAAGGGTATATCCAGGCAGGAAACTGCTGTTGCTCCTGTTCTTCCTTGGTGGATGCGATGGTGATGGCCTAACCGCTAACCGTGGGTGAGATCAAGCGTGTGGGGAAGGGGATTACTATATAGGTAGATAGATTTAAAAAGGGTTGTTGCTCCGTGGGTCTAGGCTGTGTGTTTGTGATACATATATAGTATTGTGTTGTTGCATTTTAATAAATACCTTTTAATGTAGACGAACCTTGTGTAATATATATATATTAATTTGGTGATACACCACAAGGTCTGTGTCCCTTCATTCGCTGATTGTTTTATCTACATCCCAGGTGAATTGCCCCATTATCTCCCCCAGCCCCAGTGAACTGCCCCTGTGATCTCTCTCAGACCCAGTGAATTGTCCCATTACCTCCCCCAGCCCCAGTGAATTGCCCCTGAGATCTCTCTCAGCCCCAGCTAATTGCATACATTTCATGGACTCACTCACACAGAGACACATGCACTCACACAGAGACACATGCACAGACCATGAAGGTTCTCTTCCTCAAACGTTGCAGGACATTGCAGGACCATAAATCAAGCATAAACGTTCATTCGCATAAAAGACAGATTCAAATAGGAAGAAGAAGCTTCTGGCGATTGGCAACTGGCGATTGCAACTGGCGATTCATCTTGCCAACATCTTTTAGTCTACATTTACATTCAATTAAATAAATTACCGCTGTTGTGCAGCAATATATACTGTTGCAGAATCTAATTCGCAGAATCCGAGAAACTTTTTGTTGTGATCATGTGAATCAGTTTCAAGTGTGCAGTTCCATTTGAGGAGTAAATATTGGCCATAGGAAATACTGTACAGCAGATTAATCTCTCCAACTCTCCTCCCCCTCTCCACTTTGTCTCAGACAAAAAACAAATAAAGCGGTCACAGCACTCACCCAGAGATACAGACACTCTCTCAGAAACTCACACAATCACACCCACTCATATGATTTACAGAAACAAAATGTGTAAATGTTTTTAAAAAAAAAAATATATATATACTATATGTTTTTTATTTATACACTAATGGCGTAGAGGCAAAGGTAATGGTTTAATGTGATAGGGAATTTAGCAGGAGGTATGTGTGGTGCTTATGCATTATGTTGTAATGCGGGTGTTGTATGTAGCAGATTGTATGTCATAGTGGGTATGGGCTGAGGTTTATGTGTTAGGGGTGGGGATTATAAGTTAAGGTAAGGTCTGTATGGAGTATTGAGTAGACTGGACAGGGATAAGGTAGGGCCTATAAAACTCATATGATAATACTTATTAATATTGGTTGATAAATGTGAATTGTTTACTGGTGAATTTAAGTGTAAAATCTAATGTAGTAACAAAGCACCAACCACCAAGCTCCATATTCCTACAAAAATCATGTCCTCCACTCCTGCCTGTGAGTTAGCTTATACTGACTTTATGTATCTTGACTGGCATTGCTATGGGAAGTACTGATGTAAAATAAATATATCTGCCCTTGGCTTTTACTAGTTCAAAGTCTTAGCTTCTTTATTGACATGTAAGAACCATTGCAAGGAACCATTGCAAGTGTTCCTTAGCTATTTCCTTTTAAGTGACAAACCCCCAGGATACAAGTACATTATTTTCTACATGAGCTGGTCAATGGGCACAATAAAATAGCTCAGTAAATTATCTTGTAAGAAATCCTGTTGGAAGCCATGTAATTTGTCCTCTTAAGAAGTATGGAAATAATAATACATGAAATGTGTGATGTTAAACAATTAAAAACAGGTAAATAACCAAAGCTTCACAGACCAATATTATAAAAAGTTTACAATCATATAATAATAGTAATATTGGTGCCACAACATCATGTTATTTACAATCAAGTAATGAAAGGACACAAATTAAATATTGAAAGGATAAAAGTACACATTTCAGTATTAGCAAAACTATGTGATATCCTTAATTAATGTAGATCTAAAAATATTCCGGAAAATATTACTAAATAAACTGAGCAACATTCTGCCTAAATATATTTAAAAAAATGCATTCAGAGACCACTATAAAGTAAAAAATGCCAAATCACAATTCACTTTGCATTGATTTGACTTAAAGAATGTGATCTACTACTAGAAATAATCTGGTTGTGTTATCAGTCATGTATTTAAGACAAGGGAGCTTGCTCCAGTCTAAGAAGGCAAACTTTGAAGGGTTTAAACAAAAAGAGTAGAGGTGCTTATCTGAGAACAAAGAATACCTTAGTAGGTTTGCTCTATAGGTCTGTGTCATGATCTGCTTCTTCAAGGGAGCTTGATATGAACCTAGTTCAAACCTACCCCAGCAGAATCGTGTGGTTCTTGTTCTCTGTGGCACAAACGATGGCTTCCGACAAGACCACTCCCGAGATCAGGACACAAACGCAATAACAGTCTCACAGTGGATATGTGAAACTAGAACTGAGCATTTCTTGTAGCATAGAACAAACATATTTATACTCTATCTCCTATACCACACCCTTGTGTACCTTTGTGTACGTTTGTGATGTCAGAACTAAGTTTCATCTGCCTTGCATCCTTGTTGGCTATAGAAGCCCTTATAAAACTCACCAGCTATCTAAGCTACATGACAGGTGTCTATAGTTGGCTAGTGCAACAACCTGGATGTTAATCTCCAGTGTTTGCTTAGGACTTGTGAAGTGCAGGCATCTGTTTTGGCTGCTGTTTATCAAGGCCTGTATGTGTGAGGATGCAATGTTCTGCAGTTAAGCTTATGTGCAGAGCATTTTTACCTTTTCCTCATGTATTCTCCTGTTCTATATCCCATTTTCCCTCGATAACATATTATAACTAGTATACATGATAACAATGTACAGGCAACATATAACCAAACAACAATAATACGTAATCACAATGCAACAATGACATGCACTTTTGGCCATATCCATAATTAATGGTAATATTACAGTCACTAAACAATGTAGTCATGACAGTCTGGTTACCTACTCAGAGAGCAACCTCTTTTAGCTCACTTGTACCCATCACAGGGAGATATATCCTGTAGTATATCAGTCTGGCCTCACTCAAAAGAGGGACCCAGCCCAAAATACAAGGCAATTCTACCCTGAGCAGGATAAACAGCAAACCCCAGATGCGTTACGACCTCTGTGGGCCTCGACAGTGAGGTGCAGGTTTACTCTCTAAAGCACAGGGAGCAAGGGGTCCACATCTGGTTCTCTCAATCGCCCATAAGCTGAGAAAATCTAAACAAAAAGAGCACAGGTGCTCATCTGAGAACTAAAAATACCTTAGTAGGTTTGTTCTATAGGTCTGGTTACCTTAGGATAGTGACATTATGAATACAATAAACTGAGCAAATAGTAATCTTTGTACACATGCATGTACCACAAAATTACTATGTGTGAAGGACAAGAAGAGGAGAAGATGGAAATGAATTAAATGGTTCAAGGGGGAAGCAAACCTATGTTTGGCAGCAATGGACATTAATGAAATCCCTGAAATCTAGAGATTTGCTTGTTTTGATAAATTCAATAGATTAACATTAAATGTTGATAAATTAACCTCATATTAAAGAAACATCAGCAAACAAAACATGCTTTATGCTTTTGAATAAAAAATAAAAAAGGCTATACCTTATAACCTATGAAGTCACAGCTTCAATTGTTTACTGACTACTTTTTGTTATTTATTATTACATTTATAGTATATATCAAAAATATATAACCTCTGGTTTAGAGGTCAGATTGACCTTGTGTGTGAACGCTAACAGAAATATCAGAAATAGATTTCCCTGTTGAATATAGTAAAAAATAAGACTGTAGGTCAAAATACTAGTATGAGTAACACGGAGGCTTACATTCTTGAGACAGATTAAAAATATATATCTCTGAACTTTGCTCACATTAACATAAAAGTCTAGTTTAACCAATCCAGCATTTTATGTCAAACCATCCTCATCCTGAAGAATAGTCAAAATTGTTTAGGACATTTAGTACCTTCAGTTATTTACATTTATACTGCCCGAGTGGATTTTTTGTGTATTTCTCTTTCCTCTTTAATTTTTTCCCCCTGTATGCCTTTGAGAAGCAGTGAATATACATCTCAGTGGTAATAATATTAATAATAATAATATTAATAAAATATGACCACAGGGGATTTAAAATGTCAAAGTGATAGTTGAAGTTCCAAATTTAAGCTGGCACAATCTTTATTATGAATTAAATTAATACTTTATTAGTCATATAAAGACCTCTAAAGAATAGATAGGTAGGGCTTTGTACTGTGCATTTAAGCAATTATTTAATATTTTTCAATCATGTCCACATGCTATTTAGGCTCTAGACCTCTCCACCCCCTGAATTAAGTATTATGACTGGATTGGAGCCACTCATAACTGGATGACTATATAAATTGACATACTTTAACTGCTGCATGATAGTGCGTTGTAGCTAGGAAGTGTGGACCTTGTTCAATTGAGGTTTCGGGAGATCTGGTAGCCAGTAAGTGAGGTTGCAAGCTAATTTGCTATTCAATTGGCGTCTTTTTGCGGGCTCCGGTCGGATTCCGAATTACGGCCTTGAAAAAATGTTGATGGTTAAAATCGTAACTTACAGCCTCCCAAAGCCTTTGATCTCTCACTTTCACAAGGCTGAATTCGCAAACCGATATTCAATTGCTCAATTTCCCCAAGCCCGCAAATGTTTTCACACCCATAAATAGCAAATGAAGGAGAAAATCCTATGAGAGGACAACGTGGTTAAACACCTATTTGCAGCACTGTAAATGCAAATAAAAAATCAATACTGCATTTTAAATAATGGGGAAAGCAATGACAGACATTAGAATTAATTGCACAACAGTCTCAAACTCGCGAATCGTCAAGACCTTAGATAATTTTTTATGTTTATTTTCAGGGTTAAATCGATCCCCGGTATCAATGAGTTAATACATATAAGTCATCCCATATGGACTAGAACAGTATTGGCATTCATTTTCATAATTCTGTATTTTGCATATTTTCTGATGGCATATCGGACCCCCAAATATAATTGTTTGTCATGTAACCTCCATGTTTTACTTATTTTCTATTGGCTGATTTGAAATGGGCGGTTACGGTCTTGCTGAATTGATCATGTTCCTGCCCTGAACTGCTACGACCCAGTGCATGGTTTACAGTTTCTGCTTTGAATAGCATCTCAATTGGAGACTAAAAGGAGCCTGCAGCACACTCGCAGACATTCGGCTGTCTGCAATCGAGTTGCGGGCTTCGAATTGAATATGGCCCTGTGTTTGTACATAGCTAGGAGCTAATGTAGCATCCTGCTTCTAATGTTTGTTTTAGAGAGTGTTTTTTTTCAATTTGCCACTTTCCACTTGGCAGGTCCACTTCAGCCACAATAGTTTATTCAGGGGATGGAAAGAAACTGAT
The DNA here is from genome assembly GCA_027410445.1 of Discoglossus pictus. Lineage (NCBI taxonomy): Eukaryota > Metazoa > Chordata > Amphibia > Anura > Alytidae > Discoglossus > Discoglossus pictus. The sequence goes on from CM050167.1 coordinate 323,176,787, forward strand.
TTTATAAAGCCTGGGGGATCATTAAAAATAAGTGATTGTTTAAATGCACAGTAATACGTTTAATAACATTATTTTGTCTTTCTTATCAAGCCTTCTTTACATTGTAAGTTTGCGAGTTTTCAGTCTTGCATGGTGCTTTGAAGCAAACACTATGCACACCGAATTCTAAGCTCAAAGACAGGGCCCACCATTCTTTGCAATGTGTTAATATTGTATTTGTCTTTGCCTGGAACTTAACCCATGTATAGCGCTATTGAATACGATGGCGCTTTACAAATAAATGATAATAATAAAAAAGCCTTACCTAATGTCTTTAGAGATTTATTTATGGGACCACTAAATTAATCCTTTAATTTATAATCAAGATTGTGCCAGCTCAACTTTGGAACTTGCTCAACAGTCAATTGGGACACAATATATAATTATCTTTCACTTTGGTACTTTAAAACCCTTGTGGTCATATGCATTATTTTTATAATTATTACCATTGCATATGTATAGAGCTCCAAAATTTCAGGCAATTACATTTAGAGAGCAGCCAACCAGTGATGTCCCTGTTCTTGTGATATTATGGTCTAATGGAGATGTAGTTACAGGGGTGCCAAAGTTAAGATTGGAGAGGTGAGGGACAGTAATTATTATTATTATTATAGTTTATTTGTACCACGCCAACATATTCGGTAGCACTATACATGGGTTATGTTCAAGGCAAAACAATAATAACACACTGCAAGAATGGAGGGCCCTGGTCTTTGAGCTTAAAATCTAATGTGCACAGTGCTTTCCGCCAAGCATATTGTAAGATTGAAATCGTGCAAACTTACAATCTAAAGGGATTGGGTATGGTACAGGAGCATTGTGCATGTTAAGGTGGAAGGTGATAGGCTTGTTTAAACAGATACTTTTTAGTGAGGTTTTGAAGGCATTGAGACAGGGAGATATTCTTGTGGAGCGAGGCAAAGCGTTCCAGAGAATAGGGCCGGCACAAGAAAAGTCCTAAAGGCAGGAATGAGAGGAGGTGATAAGAGAGGTGAAAAGAAAAAGGTTGTTAGAATGAAGAGGGTGGGTGGGGGAGTATTTTGAGATGGCAGCAGAGATATATGGGAGTGCATTGTTGTTGAGGACTGTGTAAGTTAGTCATGACTTAAAATTGTATTCTGGAGGCTATAGGAAGTCAGTGGAGTGAGTTGAAAGAGAGATGTTGCAGACACTGAGCATTAGATTAAGAGTCTAGAGGAATTGTTGATTATGGATTGAAGTGGGGATAGACTGGTGCAAGCCAGCAAGAAGCGAGTTGCAGTAGTCAAGATGAGATATGATGAGAGAATGTATTAGAATCTTAGTTGCGTCTTGGGTAAGGTAGTGACTTATTTTGAAGATTTTGTTAGTGAATGTACAGCTATACCTTGTTTAACTCTGTAAATAGGTTCCAAGAAATAGGAGTGTTAAGCAAAACAGCTCTAAATGGGGTAATTTTAACATAAAGTAGAATAAGTTAGGGGAACTCATGAAAAAAAATACACAGTTACAATTGAATTTTTTTTTAAATATTTTTATAAGATCTTGAAACAAACCGCAAACATAACACTAACACAAACTGAACATTATAAGAAAAAAATGTGATGTTAAAGCTCTGGCTCATCCTGGATTCTGTTTTTTTTTTTGAGAATCAGAGCATTAAAAGGGGTTTGGCAGCAAAAAATCAGCATTATATCGAGGTGTGTTAAACAGGGAATTACGGGTCAAAATAGCATTATAGTAAAACAACACTAAAAGGGGTAGCGTTAAGCAGGGTATACCTGTATATAATTACAGGAATACCCCTTTTAACTCTGTAGATGTGTTTCTAGAAGTGCTAAACCAAGTGTTTTAAGTGTCTGCAGGGCCCACACAAAGAACAGTAAAATAATGCAAAGTAATATATATCTAGACTGACTTTGTTATCCCAGGTGAAGCAAAGAGATGTAAAGGACAGTGATGGGATGAACATTTTCAACACAGGAAATAATTATTTCAGCATTCAGCTATCTGCTTCTCAGCCCATAATGCTTAGTAAATCTATGGGATTATAAAGCAATGCCTCTCATGATAGATATGTCCATAAATTGACTGCATTGTTTTATCTATTTATATGTATATATGTGTATGCTTTATCCAAGTAATTAACATGTATACTGTGATATTTATGTGTTTCTAAAATATATGTATTCTTTATAAAATTCTGCTTAACCTCTGGCACAAAAGATGACTTCTGGATAGGAACCACGTTCAAAAATATGTAGAGAGGATAATGCAGGCAGGATACTAGTGGTTTCAGAACAGGATTACTCCCCACTCAAGATACAGGCACACAGTAAATTGTATTTTCTTTTTTGACAAATAATATTCATATTTATTTACCAAAAATGTACAAATAATTGCAATTTTTTTCTAAATATTATGTAAATACATTTAAAAAAAACTTACATACCTGCTAAATCTTCATCTTTTAAAAAATAAAAACAATTATTATAATATTTGCAATACATCATATACACACATATGCATAAATAAATATATATATATATATATATATATATATATATTCACACACACATTTACTTAGGCGCACAGTAAATATATTTTTACATAAACAATATCTAATAATAATCTAACTGACTTTTATTAATTCAAATCCCACATATTTATATCCTGTGCCTAGTTATGAGCAGCCAATGCCAACAATGTGCATTCTTGATAAGCCAATCAGGTCAAGGTGTATTCTCAGTTGCCTTGCATCGTGCATTTTGAGGGTAAAGAATGCTACACCCATCTATTAATTACATTATATACTGGTCTATTTTCATTTACTGATTACCTGTATAATTATACACAAACACAGTATGTCTCTTTAATTTGTTAAGAGCCTAAATCATTTGTCTCTTTGTTCAAGTTAAATGTCTGAGTTTGCAAATATTTCTCTCTTGGGTAAGAAACTTGAAATGAAACATTTTAAAGTCTCTAGATAGTGTTGTATGTGTTTCTTCAATTCTTCATTGTCTCCTTCACATGTTGTCATGCAGGTAGTAAGATAATGAATACAATGATGTAGTCTAGTCTAATAGAAATAATTTGGCACAAATTAATACCGAGGTCATCACGTTTTAATGTAACTAGAGCCCGTTTTAATATGGATAGAAGCAGACATTCACAATATATCATTATATTATGTTTGAATTATTCCTATACATAAAGAGGGGAGTAACTGATTATCATTGGTAGAAACCAGCCTCGTGCTAAGGAGGCAGGAAGAGTTTATCAGGAGCAGAGAGAGAATATTCTGGGCTTTTTGTCTAGTGTCTTCTGTCTTCTGGCTTTTTCCTTGGTCCTGTCTTCTGTGCTTTTTGCGTCTTTTGTCTTTGGCTATTTTCTCCGGTTCTTGGATCTTACCCTGTGCCTACTCTATACCATTTCAAATCTTTTCTGACAGTCCTGTTCTGAGAACAAACTGACCGTCATTCTTGGCATATAACTTATGCCCCCTTCAAATCTTCCTTAACATATATTTCTATATCTACTATATCAATTTCCATTCTGTCTCAACTCTCTCTAGCAATCCAATCACATAAAGAGGTATTTCTTCAGTGAGAATCGATCCTCCAGTGACCAGGGGCCTCATTCTATTATCGTCCGTAGAAGATGCGGGGCCGCAAGGACCGGCCGCAAGCTATTCGCCTATTCTATTCCCTTCCGGCCAGGGGATTCCGGCAGGCTTGCGGCCGGTGCCTTGCTATCCCTTGTGGCCGCAGGCGCCGGAGGAAAGCCTTTGATCTTAAACGTCCGCAAGAGTTTCGGCCGTAAGAAAATCCTGGTTGCTATTCAATTGCTCCGGGAAACCTCTCTGCAAGGCTAAAACCGAGCCGCACCTTACTTGCAGCAAAAAGGTCCTGCAGGCACACAATTAAGCACATTTTAAAGCCATAATAAAGCCATCCTGCACTCTTATGAGACTATAAAGTGATTGTAGGTGTTAGCATTAATAGCACAACATTCCCCTACACTCAAATCCGTAAATACATTTGTTTTTTAATTTATGTCACATATCCATGTAAAAAGAGGGCTTGGAGCACCTCAGACCCGCCCACGCTGCGGCTGGAAAATAAACAGTTAATGTAATCTCGGATTTGGGCTGATGTGCAAGCTTGAGAGGGGGTTGCTATTAATCCTCATGTCCCCCATTATGATCCCTAGCATTTACAGAGCTTTACAGTGCCGTCTTGAATTTATTTTTGCATTTAAAGATTTCTGAGCTTACGGCCGATTGCAAGATATACGGCCGGCCGTTAGGGGATATCCTTGCGGCGCCGTATAATTGAATTGCAAGGTAACGGGAGCCCCGCAAGGAATCGCAGCTTTGTGGCCGATTTACGGCCGATAATAGAATGAGGGCCCAGGGGTTTATCCTGGAATTCCATACATTAGGTTATGTATAAAATCGTATTAACTACTTAGTTTGTGTTAGAGTTAAACTTAGCCCCATATATATCACAAGCCTTCTGTTAACCTTTTGGGAGTGGTCACAGATCCAGACAAATTGGCCCCTACCTTCCGGACGGTAGGTGTTAATTCAATACTTTAATCTGTGCCCATATCCCGTAAAATGGACTGATTGACTTTATTCAATAGTATAACTGTTTAAGAATTGGTCTTTGTAACAGAGCTAAACATCCACATAACAAACCATACTTTGCTATATTCAACATATAAAATCTTGCATCACACAAGCTACAAACTGTCTTACATCATTATTGATTGAATTGATCGACTTGATAAATTAATCTAAATGTAATCAATTCTTATGTAAGACCAACATCCAAATAACAGCTTGCCAACACCTAAATACAAGGTTAATTAGCTTGCAACCTCACATACAATATAATCAACTCAGATACATATTACTGTATATATATATATATATATATATATATATATATATATATATATATATATATACTTCTATAGTCTTACTGCTATATAAAGTATCATACTATATATTACTGCTCTCAGGTAATAGGTTATATTGTTAATTATTAATATCATACAGTCAGGTCCATAAATATTGGGACATCGACACAATTCTGGCTCTATATACCACCACAATGGATTTGAAATGAAACAAGATGTGCTTTAACTGCAGACTTTCAGCTTTAATTTGAGGGTATTTACATCCAAATCAGGTGAACGGTGTAGGAATTACAACAGTTTGTATATGTGCCTCCCACTTTTTAAGGGACCAAAAGTAATGGGACAATTGGCTGCTCAGCTGTTCCATGGCCAGGTGTGTGTCATTCCCTCATTATCCCATTTACAAAGAGCAGATACAAGCTCCAGTGTTCATTTCAAGTGTGCTATTTGCATTTGTTGCTGTTAACTCTCAATATGAGATCCAAAGAGCTGTCACTATCAGTGAAGCAAGCCATCATTAGGCTGAAAAAACAAAACAAACCCATCAGAGAGATAGCAAAAACATTAGGTGTGGCCAAATCAACTGTTTGGAACATACTTAAAAAGAAAGAACGCACTGGTGAGCTCAGCAACACCAAAAGACCCGTAAGACCACAGAAAACAACTGTGGTGGATGACCGAATAATTATTTCCATGGTGAAGAAAACACCCTTCACAACAGTTGGCCAGATCAAGAACACTCCCCAGGAGGTAGGTGTATGTGTGTCAAAGTCAACAATCAAGAGAAGACTTCACCCGAGTAAATACAGAGGGTTCACCACAGAATGTAAACCATTGGTGAGCCTCAAAAACAGGAAGGCCAGATTAGAGTTTTCCAAACAACACCTAAAAAAGCCTTCACAGTTCTGGAACAACATCCTATGGACAGATGAGACTAAGATCCACTTGTACCAGAGTTATGGGAAGAGAAGAGTATGGAGAAGGAAAGGAACTGCTCATGATCCAAAGCATACCACCTCATCAGTGAAGCATGGTGGTGGTAGTGTCATGGCGTGGGCATGTATGGCTGCCATTGGAACTGGTTCTCTTGTATTTATTGATGATGTGACTGATGACAAAAGCAGCAGGATCAATTCTGAAGTGTTTCGGGCAATATTATCTGCTCATATTCAGCCAAATGCTTCAGAACTCATTGGACGGCGCTACACAGTGCAGATGGACCATGACCCGAAGCATACTGCAAAAGCAACCAAAGAGTTTTTTAAGGGAAAGAAGTGGAATGTTATGCAATGGCCAAGTCAATCACCTGACCTGAATCCGATTGAGCATGCATTTCACTTGCTGAAGACAAAACTGAAGGGAAAATGCCCCAAGAACAAGCAGGAACTGAAGACAGTTTCAGTAGAGGCCTGGCAGAGCATCACCAGGGATGAAACCCAGCGTCTGGTGATATCCAGACTTCAGGCTGTAATTGACTGCAAAGGATTTGCAACCAAGTATTAAAAAGTGAAAGTTTGATTTATGACTGTTAATCTGTCCCATTACTTTTGGTCCCTTAAAAAGTGGGAGGCACATATACAAACTGTTGTAATTCCTACACCGTTCACCTGATTTGGATGTAAATACCCTAAAATTAAAGCTGAAAGTCTGCAGTTAAAGCACATATTGTTCATTTAATTTCAAATCCATTGTGGTGGTGTATAGAGCCAAAAAGATTAGAATTGTGTTGATGTCCCAATATTTATGGACCTGACTGTATATATATATATATATATATATATATATATATATATATATATATATATCACAAATAGCTGATTGTCTTTATGCATATCATTGTTGTTTTGCAGTAACCAAATATATAGACAGACTGTAAGCAAACTTTATAAGATTATATTCACTGTTTGTATACTCCTTTATTGGACTAGCCAAACATAGATTGTATTAACATACATTGCTAATCCATATTTGATAAGTTTGTGTCCATTGCTTATTGATTGATAACCAAATATAAAGTATTTTAAGTCTAACTGTTATCCAATCATCCAAAGAGATTGTAATACACGTCATATAAATTGTATTGTAATCTAACTAAATATCAAAGCTTACAAATGTAAACGCTGCTAATTGTTTATCCTTGATATTTTCTGTAATTCCAATAAAAGCAATTTCTGCACACAGCGTATACTTGTCGATAACTTGATCTTTGGACCTAATCAATCTCTATACTGTAATACTTTAAGAAACGATATTAATCTATACAGTGTAATATGTACGTCAGATCAATTGCACTGACACTTGGGAACACATGCGCACATGTCCAACAGATCATCCCAGATTCACAACATCCCCTTCTGGAATAACCATATATATAATACAGAGTAACAGTATATACAGTACATATATACTGTATCTATACAATAACAGTGCTCCCAATATTTCTGGCCCAATCCAACATCAATTTATTCAATCCAGGCCTAGATACATTGATCTTCACAGTCTCTAGGTGCCTTGGCCATGAAAACTCAGGAGTACAAAAAATGACCCTAGTAAAGGTCAAAATACGAGACAATAATGACCCAATTGTCAAAAATACAGATTGAATATATGTTCAAAGTTGCTTGAACAGAAGTACAAGAATGACCCTAACAGGGTGTATGTGTAAGGCAATACTCTAATTAACAAAAATTGCAACATGGACATATATTAAAAATAACAGCAAGTCGAGGGGGAAATAAATATAGTCACCAACAGTCCTATGTCTCATCGTGGAGATCTATCTGGAGGACTATGGATTGCCCACAAGCTGACTATTCCCTAAAATAAAAGCATATACATGCAATCCTATTAAAGGCAAGACAATCCTGAAACAGTCAAGAACCTGCAAGGAGACCAGGCTAAAACCAAAAAGCATACACACAGCTAAAAGCAATGTCTATTTAGCCTAATAAGAGATCACCCCTGTAGGGGTAGTGAAAATAATTAGGTCACTGCTAGCACCATCGCATACAGTGAAAAACTGTAAATACATACATAAAAATTGAACCAATTCCAAAAATAGTCACATAACAATGGGTTAGACAGTGCTGAATATAATACACCTGACAGTCTAGACAAACTGTTTCGCCGTTACCGGTGTTGTCAAATACTAATAATGAATGTTTTCTTTTTACATTTTTAGCAATTGCGTCATTATTGTCCTGTATTTTGACCTTTACTAGGTAATTTTTGAACTCTTGAGTAATTCAATTCTGCCACCCTGCAGTTTTTGTTATGCAGTGTATTTTTCATTTTTTAAAATTGTATAAGCAAAATTCTTCTTTATAAGTATATATATATATATATATATATATATATATATATATCAACTATAACATTTGTGGTATGTCTGTAAAACTCTGCGAGCTGCAGTAGAGGTGGCGGGGTGAGGAAGACACAGGGGAGAGGGGGAGGAAGACAAAGGGGAGTGGGGGGAAAGACACGCAGGAAGGGAAAGACACAGGGGAGGGGGGAAGAGACACAGGGGAGGGGAGAGGTGGGGGATGAGACACAGTAGAGAGGAGGTGAAGACTCAGGGGAGAGGGGGGAGAGACACAGGGGAGAGGTGGGGGAAGAGACACAGGGGAACAGGGGAAAAGACACAGGAGAGGGGAGGGAGGAAGAGACACAGGAGAAGGGGAGGAAGTCTATGGATGGGAGAGGGGAGGAAGACTCAGGGAAGGGGGGGAAGACTCAGGGGAGAGGGGGAGAAAGACACAGGTGAGGGTGGAGGAAGACACAGGTGAGGGGGGAGGAAGACACGGGTGAAGGGGGAGGAAGACACAGGCGAGGGGGGAGTAAGACACAGGGGAGAGGGAGGAAAGACACAGGGGGGAAGAGACACAGGGGAGAGGAGAGGGGAAAAAGACACAGCGGAGAGGGGGGAGGAAGAGACACAGGGGAGGGGAGAGGGGAAAGAGACACAGGGGAGGGGAGAGGCGAAAGAGACACAGGGGAGAGGGTCAGGAAGAGATGCAGGGGAGAGGGGGAGGAAGAGGAACAGGGGAGTGGAGAGGGGGAAGAGACACAGGGGAGGGGGGAGACACAGGGCAGGGAAGAGGTGGGGGGAAGAGACACAGGGGAAAGGGGGTGAAGACTCAGGGGAGGGGGGAGACACAGGGGAGAGGGGGTAAGAGACCTAGGGGAGAGGGGGAAAGACAGGACAGGGGAAGGAGGAAGAGACACAGGGGTGGGGAGATGGGGAAGAGACACAGGAGAGGGGGAGGAAGACTTTGAAGGGGAGAGGGGGAGAAAGACACAGGCTAGGGGGAGGAAGACACAGGAGAGGGGGAGGAAGACAGGGGAGAGGGGGAGTTAGACACAGGGGAGGGGAGAGGGGGGAAGACACAGGTGGGGAAGAGACACAGGGGAGAGGTGTGGAAGAGACACAGGGGAGAGGTGCGGGAAGAGACACAGAGGAGAGGGGGGAAAAGACACAGGGGAGGGGGGAAGAGAAACAGGGGAGGGAAGAGGGGGAAGAGACACAGGTATATATATATATATATATATATATATATAGTATCTCCCAAAAGTGAGTACACCACTCACATTTTTGTAAATATTTTATCATATCTTTTCATGTGACAGCACTGAAGAAATGACCCTCCGCTACAATGTAATGTATTTTTGTTTTTATTCAAGTGCTATATTTATACAGTAATCCTGGGATTAGCATATTATTGCATATGACGATTATTTAAATGTCTACCATTCAAATAGAGTAATATTAGACATTATTCTTGGATGTTATGAATTGTTATGATGGAGTTGTTCTGTTTTGGTAGAGATAGTATTTGTGTTCTATCAATATATTTTTTCCTTTTGGATAAGGTTAGGCATGATCCACAAAAAAAATTTCAGCACTGGTTTTAAAATCAATTATATATATATATATATATTGTGACTGACTACACTCCAGTGGATGGTGCAAGATGCAACGTATTGAAGATTTCTCTCTAGCGAACACTCTAGAGCTGTGCTAATTGATGCTGCAGGTGTGGTACGCCTGTTAAAAGACAAACAGGGAAAGGAAGGTTCTCTCAGTGGTAAGTGGAGACAGGAAGCATTTGAACTGAGAAGGGCTGCAGACCAGGAATAAGATGCAGTCTTCATACACAAGTGCTGCTGGGCTAGCAAGGAGCACTGTATACCAAATGCCGCTTGGAAACTGCTGTTATCATCAAACTGGGAAGACACTCACTGCAGCCCGAAGCTACAGGAGAGACTAACTACTAGGTCAGAAGCAGTTTTCCTTTATCTTTACACCCCCCCCCCCCCCAGGGAAGAGGCTGTTTATATTAAGAGTGACTTTATTTAAGTACCTGCTGTACTCTTTATGGGTCTCTGGGGGCAGGGCACATGGAGAGCTGAGTGCCCTGAGCACTAGTTGGTGAAAATCTGTGATCACTAGGTGGTGAAAATATGTGATCACAGGACCTGCTATATTCCAGAGACTATTTGGGGGCACACCAGTGAAGGGAATTTCTGTCTCCTACTTTGTCCTTTGTTTTATGTTTATCTGTGGCCAAATAGCGGCTGAGGCTTAGTCAGGGCATTCCGGCAAGTTCGTAAGTCTGTTTGTGTAGATTTTTATTTTCTCTAGCCAAGTTGATGCTAGGTTTATTTTTATTTAGTGTTTCCTTCTGGCATAATAAAATACCAGTCTACTGCACCCTACCGCACGTTTTGTTTCATATACCTTCAAGATCCCTTCAGTTCCCGGCGTCCATCTTTGTCACAATATATATATCCATATATTGTGACAATCCAGGAGTAGGGGATATTACTGCCCAGGGCCACATGCTAAAGACTACAGGTTAACTACCCACAAGAACTGTTGGGTTCTTGGAAATCTCGGCACTAGCACCCTGATATCCGGCTTCTGTATCAGTCAGGGTCTCTCCATCAGTAATCAGCACATTCAGGAGTCTCAGTAACCTTCCTGTGGTAGTGACCAATACAAGTTACTTGCAGGGTGGGGATAGGATCAGTATCACCGCCACCAGGGGCAAATAAGAGAACATACCATTTCTATATGGCTCAGCGGTCAACTCTTTTATTTTTGAAAAGCCAGCAATATTTATAGCAGTTAGATACAGAGGTGGTGTAAACAATACAACAATGACAGGGAGTGACAGAAAAGCACATGAGATTTACTGGGGTTCAATGTTAGCATTCTGTCACCTGGGAACAATAGGCCAACCTACAATACACACATGTTGTCTCTGGGTGTCTAGCACATCAGAGATGTAATTAGCTTATCTGGCAACCAATGTGACAAAACAGATTACAATACAATCACTGGTTTCTGTCTGTTTATATTGTAGACCTATTTTGTTTATCTGTTTTATGACCATTTAGTTAAAGTTTAAACAAAACACAAAACACTGTAATATTACATTGGGAATTACATATAGTATACAGGATTAGGTAGAGACATATGCCATAAGACCATATGAAGCATGGTACCACTATGGCCCTATGTTTAGGGGGTATTCACCCCACCACTCACATGCCCACATTTCTCATGTGGCAATATAATTCCCCTACCCATTTTCCAATGGGGTGGTATGTCCTCTTTGGTAGTTCAATGCACCAGGATTCAGGCCCTGGAAAGGGGTCAGTGACATATATATAAATATGCACACACACACACACACACACAAATCTATATGTATATATACACACATCAATGACATACAAATCAAAGTTAAGATATAGTCATATATACAATGCATGTGTACACATTGAATAGTTATTTATATTTATCATGAAGCAGAAACAAAGACACAGTGTCAGCTGAGTTATTTGTCCTATTTATGCTATAACTTTGATAAATAAAATTGTCAAGGGGATAGTTTTATCTGTTTTCAGGGTGAGGTGGAGAACAATGTACTGTCACATTTTTCAAAATCAACATTGGGTTAGGCAGGGCAGTGTTGGTATTGTGTAAATATGTTGTGTTTTTATACTACCCCATAATCATTCTTGCCCTCTCACTGCTGCCAAATATATAGCAACACATTCTAATAATATAATTTACAGACGCAAACAACATCAGGTCTGTACAGCCCTCTATCTCCTACACTGTAAAGTAAAAGCCATATAATACACACAAGCATTGTGTATGTGTGTGTCCCTGGACTAACACTGTGTATATGTGTGTATATGAAATAACGAAGTATCTCTAGAATTGTATTGCACGTAATTTATATGCAACCATTTTACATGTTGGAAATTTAAAAGCCAAGTTGACATGCAATTACCAGCGTATTGATCCAATCTAGAGAAAATTGATTGCTGCGTGAAGGCAGTGCTGCATGCTGAAATAACATATAAACTGGCAAGTTACGGTTAGGTGTCCCATTGATTTTTACTCAAAGCCTATCAAAATGGCAGATAATGATTTTCACGCAAGTTACTGACTGTACGTAAGACCTTATGTGAGATGATTTTCCTCTAAAATCCTACGTGTACTTCAGACCACCTGTAAAGACTCAAAAAAGCTTTGCTGATAGCCCTGAAAGCTATGTAAAGAGACAGTAATGTAAAAAAGAATCACTACAAATTGTATCAAATATTTTCTTAAGAATAAATATTGTATTAACGATTCTCATAGGCACACATGTTGCATACTAACCTCAAACTTGCCTATTATGATGTATGAATATCTGTGAACATAGTCTATTGTCAATAAAACATCCCAATATCACATATATCATCTACAATGGTGACACAGATTCCAGTACATAAGAGGTTAATACAAATCAGAAAAGCCACATGACCTACAACAGGTGGTGTAATACATGCACAACAGGGGAGATAGCAGAACAAAGAGAGTTCCAGACATACAGGCTCCATAACCCCATGGGGTTTCTCAGCTTTCTTAGCAGGGGCACAGGATAGAGCAAAAGCCATGCTTCCCCTCTGGTGGTCAGAAGCCAAATGACTGTTAGCCACACCTAGTGGGCGGACCTGGGAGGAGTCTCATGTTTCCCATGGTGTGACACTATGTGATTGGCCAGAGGCCATTAGGGGCTGACCTCAGGTAGCCCCTCCCTCTACTGTGTATGTGAAAATGGTTTTGATATGTCTTTTTTAATAAAAGAAGAGAGTTCACTGCTTGACCCTCAAACACAGAGCTTATGTCTCGTTCTTGGGGGGATTCATGGAATGCTGTTACAAACTGACTGCCAGGAGTGTAAGCATCTTGGGGTGCTTTTCCCGTTCAGCTGCTAGCAGCTATTCGTGAGGTTCCAGTTCCAGGCTTGGAGCATATTCACCTTGGATCCAGTTTGGGGGAATGGGTGTCCTGCAGTAGCTGTCTCTTTATCACTGGACGGGCAGATCAACTAAAACGGCCTTGGCACCCCTTATATGTGTGGGGGTACCGTTACAGTCCCATTGATTTTTACTCAAAGCCTATCAAAATCGCAGATAATGATTTTCACGCAAGTTACTGGCTGTATGTAAGACCTTACGTGAGCTGATTTTCCTCTAAAATCCTACGTGTACTTCAGACCACCTGTAAAGACTCGAAAAAGCTTTGCCGGGAGCTCTGAAAGCAATTTAAAGAGACAGTATTGTAAAAAAGAATCACTAAAAAATGTATAAAATATTTTTATAAGAATAAATATTGTATTAGAGATTCTCATAGGCTCACATGTTGCATACTAACCTTGAAATTGCTTAGTATGATCTGTGAATATCTGTGAACATAGACTATTGCCAAGAAAACATCCCAATATAACATATATCATCTACAATGGTGACACAGACTCCAGTACATAAGAGGTTAATACAAATCAGAATAGTCACATGACCTACAACAGGTGGTGTAATGCATTGCCTATAAAAGGCCGAGCCACACCTGAAACACTAGCAGCACTAGTATTAGTTTGTTCATACATAACAAATAAATCTGTGCTAACAACATATAAAAAAACTGCATGAAAAATATTTGGTCACACCAATTCATACAAGATCGTATTAACTATGCCTGTATAATTGTTATGACCTATGCGGATCATATAATCATGTCTCTGATAAAAAATAAACCAAAATATTTTAATTTGAAGCCATATTATAGGTGTTGCTTACACCAATATGTGAATTGATGTTAAATTATGTTGATAACATTATATTTAACATGGAAGTGTAATCACTGTCTGACATGAAAAATCAATTGTCATTACCAAATGCAGATATTTTGTACCATTTTATGGGTGATCAGTAGGCACTTCCATGATACCCAGTTCACTCCCAATCCCAGGGCCAGGATATGGTCCTGCTCAGATTCAAATGTGGGGAAACTGATAAATTAGGCTACATAGCCTTCTATGGGAGATTAAAGAACATAATTAAGCCATCAAGTATAAAACAACAATTGAAACACTTGTTTCAATAGACAAAAGTTAAGTGGTGTCAAGTGCTGTGCAAGTGATACCCCTTTGATCCTTTGTATTGTGATTAACCACAAATTAGGAAATACTTGAAATTAGCCATTGCTCATGAATCTAATTGAATCCATTGAATCTAATAGGAGCCTAAATGTCTAAAACGATTGCTGATGTCTTGGTCGGCCCAGGAAAGTGAATAACCCCTGCTGCCACCTCAAACTCCTTAGCTTACTCCCCTCTAACTAATAAAGGTATCTCTGAGGGGAGGTTGGCTAGGAAACAGGTAAACCCAACTCCATAGTCCCCTCAATTCACTGGGCCTTACCACTATTCCCTACCCATGGAGGAGGAACCCTAAGCCCACTAGCCTACACCACTACCCTCTGCTGGATAGCTGAAATCCTGTCTCCAATAATTAAAGACTCTCAAGCCCCAGATCCAGACCCCGCACTAAGACACTCTTTTTCCAGCCACCACATATCGAATCAACCCCTTCTGGTCCCAGATACTTCCCGAAGGTAACTCATAACTGTGACTTTATACCCCTTGACACCTAGGTGGGAAAAGAGACAGGCTGGCACCAAGTCCTTGAGGCAGACCTGGTGCAAACACTGTATACATAAATATGCAGGTTGTTTTTAATTAAGAAGGAAGGATTTTATTCATTGTTTTTAATCAGAAATGAATTTCTGCAACATTTCCTGGTACCTGGTAACTTGTCTTGAACCTCTGCAACTTGACCCTTAAACCACAACTTGACCAATCCTACCAGCAGGTTGTATAGGTTCCTTATCCCCATACACAGGCTAGCTTAACTTGTCCTAGCCTCAGGTTAAGCTATCCTGTGTATGGGGATAAGGAACCTATAAAACCTGCAGGTAGGATTGTCATCTTAGCCTTTTCAAGGCGAATGGAGAGCGAGGTGGGACAAATGGCAGAGGGTGATTGGCCAGACTGTTTGTGGCTTCAATGGAGTGGTGGACGCTGTACTTGCCAGTGTTTTGGATGGAGGATACAGATTTATTTGCAAAATCGCAGTCTGATTATTTTGAATTTGGATCAGCCTGGCCATGTATTTCTCCCTCTTTATGTGATGCCTCTTTGTCTCATGATATATCATCCTTTGTGTGAGTGCCATGGAGGTATGGCTTGCCTGCACACTGGTGAGATATCATGGGATTT
Organism: Discoglossus pictus; assembly: GCA_027410445.1. NCBI lineage: Eukaryota > Metazoa > Chordata > Amphibia > Anura > Alytidae > Discoglossus > Discoglossus pictus. The sequence goes on from CM050167.1 coordinate 323,192,350, forward strand.
ATACTGTCTAGCTCGCGACTTCCAGGAGGGACTGTATCTGTGGTGGCGGCATGGTGGTGAGGTGCTGGTGTGGTGGTTGTTATGAACAGAAGGGCCCACTGGACTGTTTGGGGTTTATCTGGGATAAACAAAGGGAAAGTTTTTATAAATAATTTATATGGCCCTGCGATTGGCCACGTGTGACTGCTCTGGAAGGGGGAAGTTTAGTTTTATAACCCTGTAAGTTGAGATCTGGCAACTGGTGGATGTATCATGGGATAGACATCTCCCAGATGGTGAGAGTGTAACAAGCTATTGCCCACAAGAGGAGGGGTTAGGCATGGGAGGAGTGAGATCTTTGTGTGTTTTTAGATATCTCTGTAACAATAAATTGCCAGTCTGATTTTGGACAAACAAAATAAAGGTTGTGTCCGAGTCTGCTTGTACTAATCAAAGGTACATGGCGTGTGATTCTGAGATCCTAAGAAAAGGGGTCTGATGGTACCTGCCTTTTCAGAAATGATGCTGTCATCTGAAGTGTCTGCTGGTGTCGAGATCTGAACAAACAGTTGCAACCTATAGAGAGAGAGAGAGAATTATGGTGAGCGTAGTCCCCCAAATCTGGCGGGCGTAACAGCTGGTGGCATCGGTGGGAGATCTCAAGCATTTTTTTTTTTTTTTTATTCGTCTTTATTCAAGGCGGAAAACAAAATACATACATAGGCATACTTCAAGTTTCATAAAACCATGGTTACATGCATTTTGTGGTATTTTTCACTCAATCTATTACATCAATGTATTAGAAAAGTAGCAAGATAAATACTCCCTATCTTCCATCCGCCATCACCATTTTCTGCTATTTTCCTCCTATTTTACCTTATAGCTCTCTAACTTATATACCATAGCTAGTTGTGTGAAGAATCATAATCCTCATTATTTTCTTTCTAATTTCGTCCCTCTTATATATTGATTTTTATACTAACTACTAACCTCCTATTTTCTCCATCCTCCTCTGCGTCTCAGAGTATTCTCCCCCCCGGCTGCCGGAGTCCAGTCTTCATATCTCCTTCCATTCCTCCGGCCTAACTGATCAGTGTACCAATGCAACGCCTGTGTATTCCACCCATGGGCCCCATGTCTCAATGTATTTGGCCATTGTATCTGCCAGGGAGTGCGTCATACGCTCATTTATTGCGATGTAATTAATTTTGGACTTCACAGCGGAAAAGTCTAGCCCTTCTGATTTCCATTGTTTTGCGATAAGGCTTTTAGTTGCGATTGTAATAAAGAAAAGTAATCTGTTTTGTGATTTGGATAATGTCTGAAGAGGCCTCCCCAGCAGGCACAGTTCAACTGTTAACTTTATGTTGCATTTAAATAGTAACGCCACTAACTCTTGCACCTGTGCCCATAATCTTTGCACTTTCGGACAATCCCACCATATGTGAATGAAGGAACCCGTGCTATTACATCCTCTGAAACACTCTGGGCTTTCGGCGCTACGCCATTTAGCCATCCGGTCAGGTGTCGCATTAGCCCCATATAGCACTTTGTCCGACGTTTCCAAGATGCTATAGCTTAGTGACCCTCGAAAGATATTTCCCCATACCTCTTCCCAATCCTTCTGATCCCACCTGGCATTAAGATCCTTTTCCCATGATAGCATGTATTTCTCTCTGGGGAATTCTATTTTTGTGTTGAACAATACATACATGCTCCCTAATATCCCTTTCGTGAGTGGGGCGTTTTGACATACCCTAGATAGCCAGTTATGTCTAGGTCTGCCTTTGTCTCGCACTAGTGATCCGACAAATTGACTCAGTCTGTACCCATTAAAGTATTCCCTAATAGGGAGGTCTATAGTGTCCCTTATGTCCTCAAATGTAATTAATTTATCCCCCTTCAGCCAGTTCCCCAGCCTATCTAACTTGTGTGAAGCCCACCAGTGTCTTGAGGTGGCCGCCAACTCCTTGGGAGCATGGGGATGATTGAGGACTGGTGTCATACAATTTGCTTGTGTGAATAGGGATGTATACCTCTGGGCCCATTTCCAGCTACCGATGGTGTTCTGAATAATTGGATTCATACATTGGGCAACTTTGTGTGGAGTATTCTCCAGCCATATTAAAGTATCCCAGGTGTAAGGGTGCATTGTGTGGTGTTCGATAAATAACCAAGATGGGTGGTGCTCTGGGGAATGGGCTAAGGGAATAAAGGCCAGTTGGGCCGCCCTGTAGTAAAGTTTCAAGTTTGGTAGGGCTAGTCCCCCTTGTTTTTTTGAATTTCCTAGTATATTTTTGGAAATTCTGGCAGGTTTGTGTTGCCATACAAATTTAATTATTAATCTCTGTAAGTCGGCCAGATCTTGGTAGTAGATTCATTTTTACCGCATTAATCCTCCCAAGCCAGGAAATCTCATATGCGTGCCAGGTGTTCAAGTTGTTCTTTAATGTGTTCTAAAGCGGTTTATAGTTAACCTTGTACATGTCGCGTAAGTTGGGAGTCAGGTTGATTCCTAAATATTTTATATGCGTGGGGGCCCATTTAAATTTGTATTCGTCCGCTATCAGTTTCTTGTCTTGTGCGGGTAACCGCAACGCTAGGGCCTCTGTTTTGTCCATATTTACATTCAGACCTGAGATCTGTCCAAAATTCCCTAAAGTTTGCAGTACGGGGGGGGGGGGGGGTTGATGACTTAGGGTCAGTAAGGGAGCACAGTAGGTCATCCGCGAACAGGCATACTTTGAACTGATGTAGTCCTATGGCCACCCCTTTGATGGCCGAGTTTACTCTGATGGCCTGTGCCAAAGGCTCCATGGCCAGTGCAAATAGGAGCGGTGACAGGGGGCAACCCTGCCTTGTTCCCCTATGGATTGGAATCTTTGACCTTTCCTTCCCCGGGAGTTTCAGGGTTGCTGTGGGAGTGTGATAATATGTTTTTATTACCTTCATAAATTCCCCCTTGAAGCCAAATTTTGCCAGCACAGCTTCTAGGAACGGCCACTCTAGGGAATCAAAGGCCTTTTCCACGTCTAAGGCCAGCAGGCATGCTGGAATTTTGTTAGTTTTGGTATGGTGGATTAATTGCATGATTTTCCTAATGTTATCCCCGGCCTGTCTTATCGGGACAAATCCTACTTGATCCTTGTGGATCAGTTTGGGTAGGAATGCCGAGATCCTGTCTGCCAATATTTTAGCCAGTAATTTGATGTCACAATTAAGTAGTGAGATGGGTCTATAATTTTTTGGTTGAATTGGGTCTTTGCCCTCTTTGGGGAATAATACTATCTCCGCTGAGTTCAATTCCTGTGGCATTTTTCCTCCCTCTAATATTTCATTAAATAATTCTGCTAGGTGTGGGGCCAGCCTATCAATGAATGTTTTATAGTAATGGTTTGAGAACTTGTCTGGGCCCGGGGCCTTCCCTTTTTTAGTGTCTTGTATGGCTCGTCTCACCTCATCTACCTTGATCTTGGTGTTCAGTGAATTCAAGTTATCTTCCGTAAGAGTGGGAAGGTCCAATGCTTGCAGAAAAGCTTGAATTTCGTGTTTGTTAACATTAGGGGATGCCTTGTAAAGGTTACTATAGAATCCCTCAAAGGTCTCTTGGATTCTCTTGGGGTTGGCAGTGATTGTCCCTTCTGGGGTTCTAATCTGGAATATTTTTGATTGTGCTTGTTTGGCTTTCAGCTTCCTGGCCAGCCAGGTGTCCGATTTGTTAACCCGGGTGTAGTATCTATGTTGTGTAATTCTTAATGCTTTTTCAGTTCCCTCAGATAATAGCATGTCTAGCTTCCTTCTCACTTCCTCTATTTGATCCCTAATTTGGGATGTGGGATTACTTTGGTTTATGGATTCCAATCTTTGCAGGTCCCTGTATAGCTGTTGTTCTACTTCCCTATGTTGTTTTTTCCCTCTGGCAGCTATTCTAAGGCATGTACCTCTAATGAACGCCTTATGGGCAAACCAAACCCACCCTATACCTGAGTCCCTTGAGATCTCAAGCATTTTTAACAGCAGGCAGGATGGCTACTTACAATGACAGAGAGAAAGAGAGCCAGGTGACAGAGGCAAAGGACTGCAGAGGAATGTCCCTTCTAAAGCAATGGATGGCGTTCCTGGGATTGTGGCAGGGCCATGAGTTGTCAGGCTGGCAGAAGAAACTGGTATGGAAAGGGATTGCCTTGGAGAAACAGTATAATGCCAGGATATGGCCTGTTGGTGCCCTTGGAGAGGATCTCTATGTTCGATTGGAGCTAATAGATGGTCTCTGTAAGATCGTCTATGGTGATCCTGAATGTGGCATGGGGACTGTAAGGAGCCAAAATAACTTGTTTCCTCAACATTGTCAAGGTCTGGGTCTAGAACCATGGTCGCCGGAGGCTAATTGGCTGGAACCCCTGATTCCACAAGAGCTGCAGCTGGAGGCTGAGTATGTTGCAGGATGAGGCATCCATGGAGGGGTTTTGGCCATCCAGTTGGGAGGAACCCTGTCAGACGGACATGGAGGAAGAGGACTGGTTACCAGAGTTCTGGGGAGAGGATATTATGGACTCTGACAGGACTATACCAATATGAAGGTACAAATGGGCCAGGCCCAGTTAATTTTTGCTACAACTGGTACAGGTGAGGATGGTTCCATACATTATGGGTACATCTCAAAAGCAGTGGAGTCTTAGTCTCAGACAGGAATAGCAGGCCAGATGGAGGGCCTGGGAGAATTCTGGAAGGAACTCAGCCTCTGTCTTGGCCTCCTCTGTTGTCTCATCTGATGTCATTTGAGCTAAAACGAAATATCAATAGTATATCTGATAAGACCATTGGATAATAATATGATGTCTTTGTATTACTGTATACATGACTTCATGATGTGTTGATCCTGGATGGTTAAAATAATTCCCATTGAATATAGTTTTCATTTGCTAGGAATTATCACTTATGTCATTGATTTGTATTAAACATATATGTGCAATAGGCATATTGTTATATGCTATAGATGTTTTTCTTTTGGATACTTTCAGTATACATCTAAGTAGATGATATCATCTCAACGATGTCTAGCAGACTGTTAGACTTTGAATTAAGTAGGGTTTACTCTGTAGTTAGGGCACTCACAATTGCTTTTTTGGGGGTTAGCATAGGGCCCATAATGATAGAGAACATGCAGTGCTTGATCAAAGCTGCACGTAGACTTACATGCAAAAAAATAAAAAAAAATAATATAACAAAATGCAAAAAAGAAAAAAGGGCAGTATACCTTAAAAAAATTCATACAGTGGTCCTTTATTAAACTTTAAGGCAATTATGTCAAGATTTATAATCTATTGTTTGTTTACAGGAGAATACTCTGTGTTTTAAAGGCACTCTGCCACCCCAAAGTCAAGTTGTTTTTTAGGTTATTCTTAAAGAGCATGAAAAACCTGCAATATGTTATCAATTTTTTTTACGTGAATCATGTACATTAATTAGCTGCTATTATGTTCTAACTAGGAAATTGGCCATCAAAAATGATGGGATTAAAATTGTAAGGCTGGCAATGCTGTCTGCCACACAATGTGAGGATTTTGCTCCTCAGAGCGCCTTTGGCGCTCATTGCGAGCCTCTCCCCCTGTGACCTTCAACTTTCCTGCTTTGCACTGATCACCTTCACCTGCGGCGTTCATCGCGGGGCTCTCAATGAACGTCTCTCCCGCTTGCGTTGCTCACCGTGAGCTCCGCGATGAGCGCTGTTGCTCACCTTGAGCCCCTCGATGAGCGCCTTTGGTGCTCATTGCGAACCGTATCCTCCCACTTACTGTACTAACCTTTCGTTAACCTTCAAGTTTTTTGCTTGGTACTACCATGTGTGTCTTTCCACCATCTACCCCCTGTCCCTTTCCTGTTTCTTTCTCCTCTGTGTATCTGCTGAATGTTTGCGTGCCGCGTGCTGACTGCCATTGGTTTTATTTTCAAAGTTCTGGGTGCCTGGCGTTGTTGGTGTTACTATCTTTGCTGTCATGAATTTTCTAATTCCCGCGTGCCTGGCTTTGCTCAGCCTCGTTTTCATCCAGTTTCAGAATTTTTACATTTTCCATCACTTAGTCGATTTTGTATTGACGAAACCCCCTAATATAGCTAAAATTTGCTTGCAACCTCACTCACAGGCTTCCTGGCTCTCCCCCGTGCTGTGTGTGAGTGTGTTACTATTTTTGTTGAAATAAAATTTTCGTGTAGAGTTACATGCTTGGGTCGCAGTTGCGACCCTCGCAGTCGCATGCCTCAACAGCTCGCCTTTCTTTGCGAGGCTCCCAGTCGCGTGAAACTGCTCGGCGCCTAAGTCCCGCGTGCCTTAACTGCTCGCTTCGCCTTCGGCGCTAATTGCAGCCTAAATCCCTCATGGTCAATGGCTCACCTCGCTTTGCGAGGCTCGCAAAGTGTGACCAACATTATAAGCGTTCCCAACACTGACAACTATATATCTGATTAGGATTACAGTCTGCTTGTCTTTGTAGTGGCCAAAGCAAAGACCCCAATGTTATCTGACAGCTAGATCTCCCCCCCGCTTACCAAGCACTCTTAGCCACACATTAGCACAATGAGTTTCACATTAGCACTTTAATTAATTTACTATTATACTGTAACTACTTGTCTGAAGCTTATGGACTGCAGAAAGTGAGCCTCTGCTTTATGTATTTTTTACACACGCTTATAACATGCTGCTGTAAAGCACCAACCTTTTATCTATGCAAAGACTAGAAGGTAGCATTTTAAAGGGCCAGTGTAATCAAAATGTTTCAATATTTGTTTAGAATAGTTTATAGTTTAGTTTATATTTAGTGGTTTATTGGGGGAATAGTAGACCCTTATGGGACTGATTGGGTTAAATAGAGGCTTATGGGGGTCTGTATAGACCCCCATAAGGGATGGGGTTAAATGGAGGCTTATGGGGGTCTGTATAGACCCCCATAGGTGGTGGGATTAAATAGGGTTAGATGGGGTTAAATAGACCCAGTTAGGTTTAGATTGCCCAGTAAGGATTAGATAGGCCCAGTAAGGGTTATTGGGTCCAGATAGGGTTAGATAGGCCCAGTTAGGGTTATATAGGGTTTAGTATGGGTTAATGGGTTAATGGGGTATAGTTAGGGTTAATAGTGTAGTGTAGTGCTTAGGCTTTGTCGTGAGGGTCCTGGAGGACCCTCATGGCACTTGTAAGGTTAACCTAGGGGTTAATAGTGTCCTATAGGGGTCTATATATACCCCTATTGGACTGAGGGGGTTAATTATAGACTCATGGGGCTCTGTTTAGGGCCCCGTGAGTTATAGAGTTAATTAAGGTCTGCATTGACCCCTATGAGTGATGGGGTTAATTAGGGCTTATGTGGGTCTGTATTGACCCCCATGAGTGACAGGGATAATTAAGGGCTTCTGGGAGTCTGTTTTGACCCCCATGAGTGACAGAGTTAATTAAGTGCTCATGGAGCTCTGTATAGAGCCCCATGAGTTATAGGATTACATACGTGCTCATGGGGCTCTGTTTAGAGCAACTATGAGTGATGGGGTTAATTTTAGTCCGTGGCAAGGGTTAATTTGAATTTTTAAATGCAGCGGGTCACGATCAATGCTTATTGTAGAACCCCGCTGCAAGTGGTTAATATGGAGGGGCTGCGGGGGTCCCTATGGACCCCATGCAGGAAGGGGATAATATAAGGACACTTTGGGGGTCCCGATGGAGGGGGGGTTGCACACGTTGCTTGCAGCAGGGCTAATTTAAAAGCATCATAACTTTTTAAAATTTGAAGCACGTAGGGCTTAAGTACAAACCTCGTATGTATGAGGCTGGAATTTAATGGGGCTGTTAATATTTTGCTACTTTTATATACAAATATTTGGCCCTAGTGTTGCCTGTTATTTTCTCAGATGAGTGTGTGCTTGTAAACTATTGAACTTGGCCTCCATGCTAATCCCCTATATCACAGATTACACCATGGTTTAGAGCAAAGTAAATCTCTCTAACTATGCTAATCCCCCATCCAAGAAAACTTGCGAGAGAACTGCTACAAGTGACTGCGGGAAGCCAGAGCCAAAAATGCTGGCAAACTTTTTCATTGATTTTTGCACTGCCGTAAGATTACAAGATACTCTGTTAGACTTTTACACCAAAACCCTATGCTAATAAGACTTGAACAATAGGGTAAAAAGCTGAAGAAAATATTACTGGTACCAAGGACAACCCACAAATGGTTTTACAACCAATGCAGAGTCTTTAATGACCCCATGCAGCACCACTTAAAGTGACAGGAAACCATTTACAAATAATTGAAAAGCATGCAAGATCACATTGGCACACAACTATTAATTTTCATGTGTGACTTATCAGACACATGGAAACAGGAAACATCTGCTGACAGCTGGATAAATCTCTTTAAGAGACAGCACATTAATAAATAGCCCCAGAAATCATATAACTCCATTACAAATAATATCTGACAGTCACAGAGACAAAAATGTGAAATTAGATACATGTTTGACTCATCACATATATAGTGGAACAACAAGTATTGCCAATATCACACCTCCACATAACAAATCACAATGTCCAGTGGAACATAGACCACACTACACAACAGGTTAATAACGAACAGTAAACAAACATGGAACACAGCACCTGCTATCAAGCACTCATTGTTAAAGGTATAGGCACACAGCAAACAATACTTTGCAACAGGAGTGATCATCACCACAGCAGACTACTCACAGAGATTAGCTCTGGCACATCCATGGGAAGTTATGTGATCTGGGCAGCAAGCATGAGGCCTTAAACACAGGACTGTCTGATACTAATGGTGGAGAAGTGGGGGTGGTGAATGCCACAGGTACATCATTACAAAACACAGGCCCTGCATTTTCACATGGAGTACGTTAGGAAAGATAGGGGTAATGGTAAAAGTCGTATTGACGAAACCCCCTAATATAGCTAAAATTTGCTTGCAACCTCACTCACAGGCTTCCTGGCTCTCCCCCGTGCTGTGTGTGAGCGTGTTACTATTTTTGTTGAAAGAAAATTTCGTGTTTTTAGAGTTACATGCTTGGGTCGCAGTTGCGACCCTCGCAGTCACATACCTCAACAGCTCGCCTTTCTTTGCGAGGCTCACAGTCGCTTAAAACTGCTCGGCGCTGAAGTCCCGCGTGCCTCAACTGCTCGCTTCGCCTTCGGCGCTCATTGCTGCCTAAATCCCTCATGGTCAATGGCTCACTTCGCTTTGCGAGGCTCGCAAAGTGTTACCAACATTATAAGCGTTCCCAGCACTGACAACTATATATCTGATTAGGATTACAGTCTGCTTGTCTTTGTAGTGGCCAAAGCAAAGACCCCAATGTTATCTGACAGCTAGATCTCCCACCCCTTACCAAGCACTCTTAGCCACACATTAGCACAATGAGTTTCACATTAGCACTTTAATTAATTTACTATTATACTGTAACTACTTGTCTGAAGCTTATGGACCACTTAGTTGACAGTGGACTGCAGAAAGTGAGCCTCTGCTTTATGTATTTTTTACACACGCTTATAACATGCTGCTGTAAAGCACCAACCTTTTATCTATGCAAAGACTAGAAGGTGGCATTTTAAAGGGCCAGTGTAATCAAAATGTTTCAATATTTGTTTAGAATAGTTTATAGTTTAGTTTATATTTAGTGGTTTATTGGGGGAATAGTAGACCCTTATGGGACTGATTGGGTTAAATAGAGGCTTATGGGGGTCTGTATAGACCCCCATAAGGGATGGGGTTAAATGGAGGCTTATGGGGGTCTGTATAGACCCCCATAGGTGGTGGGATTAAATAGGGTTAGATGGGGTTAAATAGACCCAGTTAGGTTTAGATTGGCCCAGTAGGGATTAGATAGGCCCAGTAAGGGTTATTGGGTCCAGATAGGGTTAGATAGGCCCAGTTAGGGTTAGATAGGGTTTAGTATGGGTTAATGGGTTAATGGGGTATAGTTAGGGTTAATAGTGTAGTGTAGTGCTTAGGCTTTGTCGGGAGGGTCCTGGAGGACCCTCATGGCACTTGTAAGGTTAACCTAGGGGTTAATAGTGTCCTATAGGGGTCTATATATACCCCTATTGGACTGAGGGGGTTAATTATAGTCTCATGTGGCTCTGTTTAGGGCCCCATGAGTTATAGAGTTAATTAAGGTCTGTATTGACCCCCATGAGTGACAGGGATAATTAAGGGCTTCTGGGAGTCTGTTTTGACCCCCATAAGTGACAGAGTTAATTAAGTGCTCATGGAGCTCTGTATAGAGCCCCATGAGTTATAGGGTTACATACATGCTCATGGGGCTCTGTTTAGAGCAACCATGAGTGATGGGGTTCATTTTAGTCCGTGGCAAGGGTTAATTTGAATTTTTAAATGCAGCGGGGTCATGATCAATGCTTATTGTAGAACCCCGCTGCAAGGGGTTAATGTGGAGGGGCTGCGGGGGTCCCTAGGGACCCCATGCAGGAAGGGGATAATATAAGGACACTTTGGGGATCCCGATGGAGGGAGGGTTGCACACGTTGCTTGCAGCAGGGCTAATTTAAAAGCATCATAACTTTTTAAAATTTGAAGCACGTAGGGCTTAAGTACAAACCTTGTATCTATGAGGCTAGAATTTAATGGGGCTGTTAATATTTTGCTACTTTTATATACAAATATTTGGCCCTGTTGTTGCCTGTTATTTTCTCAGATGAGTGTGTGCTTGTAAACTATTGAACTTGGCCTCCATGCTAATCCCCTATATCACAGATTACACCATGGTTTAGAGCAAAGTAAATCTCCCTAACTATGCTAATCCCCCATCCAAGAAAACTTGCGAGAGAACTGCTACAAGTGACTGCGGGAAGCCAGAGCCAAAAATGCTGGCAAACTTTTTCATTGATTTTTGCACTGCCGTAAGATTACAAGTTACTCTGTTAGACTTTTACACCAAAACCCTATGCTAATAAGACTTGAACAATAGGGTAAAAAGCTGAAGAAAATATTACTGGTACCAAGGACAACCCACAAATGGTTTTAAAACCAATGCAGAGTCTTTAATAACCCCCATGCAGCACCACTTAAAGTGACAGGAAACCATTCACAAATAATTGAAAAGCATGCAAGATCACATTGGAACACAACTATTAATTTTCATGTGTGACTTATCAGACACATGGAAACAGGAAACATCTGCTGACAGCTGGATAAATCTCTTTAAGAGACAGCACATTAATAAATAGCCCCAGAAATCATATAACTCCATTACAAATAATATCTGACAGTCACAGAGACAAAAATGTGAAATTAGATACATGTTTGACTCATCACATATATAATGGAACAACAAGTATTGCCAATATCACACCTCCACATAACAAATCACGATGTCCAGTGGAACATAGACCACAGTACACAACAGGTTAATAACGAACAGTAAACAAACATGAAACACAGCACCTGCTATCAAGCACTCATTGTTAAAGGGATAGGCATACAGCAAACAATACTTTGCAACAGGATTGATCATCACCACAGCAGACTACTCACAGAGATTAGCTCTGGCACATCCATGGGAAGTTATGTGATCTGGGCAGCAAGCATGAGGCCTTAAACACAGGACTGTCTGATACTAATGGTGGAGAAGTGGGGGTGGTGAATGCCACAGGTACATCATTACAAAACACAGGCCCTGCATTTTCACATGGAGTACGTTAGGAAAGATAGGGGTAATGGTAAAAGAGGAGGGGGGATTTATCTGTATGTTAAGCCTGAATTTAAGACTATAGTCAGAGAAGATATTTATGCTGGAACTAGTGATACTATTTAATGTTTGTGGGTAGAGTTAAACAGCTGAGCAGCAAATTCCAAAAGAATATTGGAGTATGCTATAAACCTCCAAATATAATTGAAAGTGAGGAAATGCACGCATTGAAAGTGAGGTAAAAATACTGAACATAAATGGACAATATTCAAATCCTTAATAAGGGCCTCATTCTATTACCGGCCGCAGCCGTTGCGGGGCTGCAAGGACCGGCCGCAAGCTATTCGGCTATTCTATTCCCCTCCGGACGGGGATTCCGGCAGGCTTGCGGCCGGTGCCTTGCTATCTCTTGCGGCCGCTCGCGCCGGAGGAAATCCTTTGATCTAAAACGGCCGCAAGGAAATCGGCCGTAAATAATTCCTATTTGCAATTCAATTGCTCCGGGAACCCTCTCTGCAAGGCTAAAAGCGAGCCGCAGCTTACTTGCAGGAAAGAGGTCCCGCTAGCACCAATTAAGCACATAAAATTGCCCAAATAAAGCCATCCTGCACTTTGCAGAGTCTATAAAGTGATATTCGGTGTTAGCAAAAATAGCACATAATTACCCTATACACAAATCCGCAAAATATTTTTTTTTTAATATCCGTAAAATATCCATGTAAAAAGTCCAGAGGGCTTGGAGCACCTCAGACCCGCCCACGCCGCAGCCGGGAAATAAACAGTTAATTTGAACTCGGGTTTGGGCTGATGTGCAAGCTTGAGAGTGGGTTACTTTTAATCCTAATGTCCCCCAATATGATCCCTAGCATTTACAGAGCTGTACAGTGCAGGCTTGAATTTATTTTTGCGTTTTTAGATTTCACAGCTTACGGCCGGTTCCAAGATATGCGGCCGGCCGTAAGAGGAGATCCTTGCGGGGCTGTATAATAGAATTGCGAGTTAACAGAACCCCCGCAAGGAATCGCAGCCTTACGGCCGATTTACGGCCGGTAATAGAATGAGGCCCTAAGTATATATACTTATCACCATATACCATGTGGAAATAAAAGTAGAAGAAGCAAATCACATCCAATGTGGCTTAACAATGATTTAAAGATCAAGATATGGAGTAAAAAACAGGCATTTAAGTTATATAAAAAAAGAGGGGACAGGGACAGCTTTATGTGAGTACAAGGAAATCTGCAAGGTTTGCAAAGGGCTATTACACTGGCTAAAAAAGAAAATTTAAAGTTAGTTGCAAAGGAGAGTAACACTAAAATATTTTTTAAATATAATAATGGGAAAAAGACCAGGAAGGAAGCTATAGGAACATTACAATTTGAAACAGGTCTGACAATTAGTAACCAGGAAAAGGCAGATGAGCTAAATAAGTTATTTTACAAGAATGTGTCTATTTGAACAGGATTATAAGTAGGAGTCAACATGGATTTATGAGGTATGAGTCATGTCAAACAAATCTAATTAGTTTATATGAGGAGGTTAGTAAGAACTTGGATCAAGGCAGCTCAGTGGATGTTGTCTGTTTGGGTTTTGCAAAGGCTTTTGATACAGTGCCACATGGAAGACTTGTGCAAACTAAGGGATGCAGGAATTGCAGTAAATATTTGCTTATTAATTGAGAGCTGGCTAAAAGACAGGAAGCAAAGGATGTGGTAAATGGAACATACTCAGATTGGACTAATGTGGTAAGTGGGGTTCCTTAGGTTTCAGTTTTAGGTTCTCTCCTTTTTAAAATATTTATAAATGACTTCGAAGTTGGACTGGAAAGTATTGTCTCCATTTTTGATGATGACACTAAGTTGTGCAAGAGTATTCAATCAAAAAAGGATCTACTTTCCCTCCAAAGGGATTTGCATAAATTAGAGAAATGGGAAACCAAATGTCAGATGGGAGTATAATTTTGGCCAAGACTTTTTAAAAAGGACATAAGAGGAATGGAGGGACTAAGTTATGAAGAAAGACTAACCAAACCACTAATGTGTTGAAGCTGTTCTCAAAGGCTTACAAAACACACAAAAAGGGCTGTGAAGAGGCACATGCAGCACCAGGAATCTTACCTCCTTCAATGGGAATCATGGATACACCTGTCTTGGCAAGTCCCACGCCAGTGCTGTTGTGTATGTAGCAACATGTCTATCAGTAATGATAATATGACAATTAGTGAAAGTATTAATGTATCAATTAATCAATAAATAGATATGTCATATGGTTTACAACCCTTCAGTGGAATGGTGAACCCCTATCAGTGTCACAATGTACATGTATCAAAGTATTAACTCACAATAATCACTAATGAAGTTATTCACCCATGCTTTAGAAAATAGGAATAATAACATTTAAATAAGGATGTGAACACAAAATGATATATTAAGATGTGATCACTTGGAAACCACGCTGGTGTCACTGGAATGTTCTGGAATCATACAATGCGTGAAGGGATAGCTATACAGGTTAATGACCAATATTCCAAAACATGATAGTTAGGTGATTGTTATGTATGCTTGTGTCCCAAATCACTAACCATGAGAAACACACAGAAGCATAGATAACGGTATAAAATATGTTCGTCATAAACATATCATACTGTGCATCAATATCATGGGTGTGGTGTGGACGCATATGAAAGGGCAAGATGCTGAAAAAAAAGCAAAACCTAAAGGGGTCATGGTTTTATTGGATAATAATTATACATTGAATCTACGAGGGTCACATGTGGTCATAACATCACAGTGATCATAATCAAATGAATAAAAATCTCATCATTTAAAACTCCATATAATAGAAGTAACAAGTAGCGAGTGTAGCACATACATCATGTCTTTATCTGCTCCATTACGCAGATGCATTAAATCATGGATTATGTAATCCAATTTAATTACACACACACTGTGTTCAGAAAAGTAAAAAAAAAAAAAAAGGTGGTCATAAGGTAAAATAGGCAGAGGAGGAGAAAAAACTAAAAGAATCTAAAAAAATCTGCATGAACAGAACAGTGGTAAATACTGTAACAATAATACAATAATTAATCTTACCTGAGCTTCGACCACAAGCAGTGCAAACCGTTCTGTTTCTGTACTGAGAAATCATTTGCCTTTACCAGGAGTAATGATGTGGCATCTCACAAGGAATGCTTAGCTGTACCCACCGTCAGTGGTGCCAGAGTATTATCACCAGCTCTCTATAAAATTTTAACGCATGTATTAATGCTGGTTTGAAATAACAGGTCAGTTTTGGACTTTGATAGTCCCACGCCATATCTGCAGTAGAAGTTAAACTTAACAAAAAACATATGTTATATGATTTATGATTTTTAATGGTGTGTTAGATAATTCTGCTGGGGGATGCCATTGATGGAGTGGCTATCTGATAGCCACTGTGTATATATTTCACTTGGATTATTTGGTAGCACTGCTTGCAGATTTCTTCCTGGACCTGAATTGTGCCAAAAACAAAAACAAAAAAGGTTATTGCTAAGGGGAAAAACAAAAATAGGGACTGCACCATCTCTTCTCAATGGCATTCCTCAGTGACCATCAATTGGTGAAATGTTAAACGTGTCCAAAAATTAGAGGCTCATGGATCATGTGATGGTGATATTTTGTAAGCAAATGGCTACACCCCCATCACATAGGCCACGATCCTCTATTCTGTAGCCAGGCTAGACCATGGTAACAATGAACCAATAGTTTATCACCGAGGAGTGTGGTTGAGAATATCAAATCCTATGGGAAGCCCCTATCTCCTCCTCCACCTTTCCACAGGGCTCACACCCCCCTTGCCACTGTGCCATATCCCTATGCGAGTGGAGGGGGGTGGGGTGCAGGGGAAGGCATCCTCCCTGGAGGCAGCAGCACTGGTGGAGGTATGGATTGAAGCATGGAGGGGCCAGGCTACAGGTGTCCAATGGAAGCCTTTGGGGTAGATGAGATAATGCTGGGAACCAGAGCACGGCTTGGTGATGTCCATGCTGAGCTAGGTTACTGAGCTCTGGTTCTGCACCGCCTGAAGCAGCCTGGCAATGTAGGACTCCACCTGCTGGCTGAGTGTTCCTCCTCTTCCCCAGGCCCTCTGATCTTCTCCTGGGCTTCTCCTTACTGAATCCTGCCCAGGAGGAGGCAGTGCTAGCAGCCTAAGGCTCTGACTGAGCCGATGCCCCGGCTCTGGCTCTGTTGTGGACCCAGACCTCCTATTGGCCCCTAACAATATCTTGATTCATGTTGCGGTCTAGCCTCTGCAGCACATGCATATACATACTCTGAATAGTATGACACATTGGGCATCAACTTATGCAATCAGTGAGCATCTCTCAGCAATAGTTGTTAGAATGCTTCTGAGAATTTTTGCTTGATAGGCTAGTACACTGCACTGCACATCTATCCCTACAGAGACTGTATCTACATGTGCTGCAGGGGCCATAACTGTGGGTTCAATTGGATGTTTCATGAATATATATCTATCTGGTATTTTCTCTGTTGATTTGTCACATATATGATGCTGCCCACCAATGTGAGTGATTTGTAAGGTTCCTGGATCTGAGGAGGTTTAGATGGATAGATGATTCATCTATCCCTAATGAATTCCATGGAGCTGATATGTTACTCTCATCTGTGTGTGTGTAGTGTACATGTGGTGTACATGTGTGGGTATGTTAGTGTATCTGATATTCACCTGGCAAAGAGGCTGGATCAGGTGTTGCCACCAGGCCTGGAGCTCCATGAATGGTCCTTGCTGTCCTCATTTCCTTCAGCAACCTCTCCCAATTATTGTACCTGACAGGCACATTGGGGCCACCACTTGGAGCTCTGGATGCTCTGACCTCCTCTTCCATCATAATCCTTTGCTCGGCTGTTATCAATGCCTTACAGACCTCATGTCCCTCTCTGCAAAATCAAATTCAGGACTGCTTCCAGGCCTGGCCCCTGGGGCCAACGTTACCTTTCCTCCCCCCTTTAATGATATGGATGCAGGATGGCTTTGAGGAGTACCACCATCTCCTTTGGCCTGTAGTGCTTGCCTCCAGCTTCTTTTCCTCCCAACTGTGGACAGGGATCCATGCCTCTCTGTTCTGATCCTGAGGCCTGTCCCTCCCCACACTACCCATCCCTTGAGATCTGGCCCTTCTTGAGCTATATGTCCTAATATCGATAGGGTCATCCCTCCCTCAATTTACGGCGTATCTGAGGTTGTTGATATTCCTTCCAGCAATACTGATTCCGGCTTCATCCAGTCCAGTCTTATGCATGATGTACTCTGCATATAAGTTGAATAAATAAGGTGACAATATACAACCTTGTTGCACTCCTTTTCCGATCTTGGACCATTCTGTTGTCCCATGTTTGGTTCTGAACGTGGCTTCTTGGTCAACATACAGATTCTTTAGGAGGAGGATGAGATGATATGGTACTCCCATCTTTTTAAGGACAGGCCACAATTTGTTGTGATCCACACAGTCAAAGGCTTTAGAATAGTATATGAAGCGGAAGTACATGTTTTTTTGGAACTCTTGCTTTCTCTATCCAGCGGACATTGGCAATTTGATTGCTTGTGCCTTTTCCTCTGCGGAACCCGTCTTGCACATCTGGTAGTTCCTGGTCCATGTATTGTTGGAGTCGGGCTTGTAGAATCTTAAGGTTTTCCTTGCTGTCATGTGAAATGAGTGCAATTGTTCGATAATTGGAGCACTCTTTGGCACTGCCTTTTTGGGATTATGATGTAGACTGACCCTTTTCCAGTCTATGGGCATTGCTTAGTTTTCCAAATGTGTTGGCATAAGGCAAGTAACACTTTCACAGCATCATCATGTAGAATTTTGAATGGTTAAATTGGGATTCCATAATCTCTTGCTGCCTTATTATTAGCAAGACATCCTAGGGCCCATCTCACTTTGTTCTCCAAGATGTCTGGCTCCAGCTCATTGGACAAACTATTGAGGTCATCATTGCTGTTGAGATCCTTCCTATATAAATCTTCATTGTATTCCTGCCATCTCTTCTCTATCTGATCTTCTTCCTACAATTTTTGTTTCTTATCACGCCCACTTTGGCATGAAAGGAGCCTTTTAGGTTCCCAATTTTCTTGAAAAGGTCTCTTGACTTTCCCATACTGTTATCTTCTTCAATATCTTTACATCATTCATTGTAAAATGTCTCTTAGTCTTTTTTGCTATCCTCTGGAATTCTGCATTCAGTTGGACAAATCTTTTCTTATCTCCACTACCTTTTCACTTCCCTTCTTTCCTGGGCTACTTTTATTTCCTCATCAGACAGCTAGGTCGACTTCTTACTTTTATTTCTTTTAGGGATATTCTTTGTTGCTATTTCCTGGATAATGTTGCAAACTTCGGTCCAAAGTTCTTCAGGCATTCTATCTTCGATGTCTAGTCTCTTAAATATATTCTTTACTTCCACTGCATATTCACAAAGGATATTATTTATTTCATATTTACTTGGTCTGAAGGTTTTGCCTCTTTTCTTTAGTTTAATTTTTATTTTGCAATAAGAAGGTCATGGTCTGAGCCGCAATCAGAGCAAGGTCTTGATTTTGCTGACTGTATAGAGCTCCACCATCTTTGGCTGCAAAGTATATAGTCAATCTGATTTCTATGTTGTCATCTAGTGTTGTCCATGTGTAGAGTCGTCTCGGAGGCTGTTGGAAGAGGGTGTTTGCCACGACCAGAGAATTATCTTGACAATTCTATTAATCTCTGACCTGCTTCATTTTGTACTCCGAGGTCAAATTTGCCAGTTATTCCAGGTGTCCTTTGGTTCCCTCCTTTAGCATTCCAATCTCCAATGATGATAGTAGCATATTTTCTTGGTGTTATCTATGATGTGTTGAATGTCTTCATAGAACTGGACAACTTCAGCCTCTTCAGCATCTGTGGTTTGATCATACACCTGAATCACTGTGATATTAAATGGCTTTCCTTTTATTCAAATTGAAATTATTCTGTCATTTATTGGATTGTAACCGAGCACTGCTTTGGCCCCTCTTTGATTTACTGGGATGGCCACTCCATTTCTTCTGTGGGATTCTTGACCACAGTAGAAGATCTGGTGCTTGTCTGCAGTGAAATCCGATTCCTGTCCATTTAAGTTCACCAATTCCCAGAGGATATCAATGTTTAACCATGTCATTTTATTCTTGACCACATCTAGTTTGCCTTGGTTCTTAGTTCTAACATTCCAGGCTCCTATTCTGAATTGGTCTTTGCAGCCGCAGATTTTCCTTTACCCTTCAGACACATCCGCATTTGCGTGTCCTTTTGGCTTTGACCCAACCACTTCATTAGATCTGGCGTTACTTGTACTTGCCCTCTGCTCTTCCTCAGTAATGTGGTAGGCACCCCCTGACCCGGGGGCTCATCTTTCAGTGCCACATTGTTATGTCGCTGATTGTGTCTGTCCATATAGTTATCTTAGCAAAGATAATGGAGTGGGTTGCCAGTTCCTTCTCCAGTGGACCGCAATTTGGCTGACCTCTCTGCCATGACCTACCCATCTTGCCTGATCCTACATGGTATAGCTCACAGCTTCATCAAAATACACAAGCCCCTTCACCATGACATGGTAGCGATCCAGAAGGGGACAGTTTACTTAGCAAGCCTATAAATGCCATGAGCTAGTTTTGAAAAAGTTCCTTGTGTACATTTATATACAATAGCACAGTATTATCACTAGTGATTTGAGTGTATAACCCACAGAGATTTTTTGAGGAAAAATTCTATTTTCTGATGAGTGACTTACCTCTTTTACATTGCTAGGGACAGAACAATCACAGATAACAGAAAAAGAGACAGGATTCCTCAGATTGTTGTTGAAGTTGTTGACAAAGTATCCATTTAGCCAAAGCTAAAACCACCTGGAGACTTTATCACTTATCACTTATCACTTTGTCACTTTATGACATGCACACTGATACACATTTTCTGTTGTGGAACTCAATCTCTTACCAGAGTTTGAAAAACATTTTACAAGTAAAGATTCACAAAAAAAACTATATTTTTTAAAACAAAAAAATATTACAGTATTTTAATTTTACAGTAAATGCTTTCATCGTACATAATGCTTTATAGGGAAAGACCATTAAAGGGTCCTATAACCCTTTCACTGCCAGGGGGCATTTTTCTGCCCCACGAGAAAGGCAAATTTGTTTAAATGTCTATGCATCATGAATGTGTAAGATACGTATGGAAATGTATGTAATCTATGTGCTTCTTCAGCATAAGTCCAGCTTTCTAATGGTATGGTTGTCGCTTGTATAGTTTCTCTCAATAAAAATATATATTGAAGTATATATTAAAGATAACAAATGCATAGACATTTTCTTTATATTGTGCTTTGTGAGATTGCAAATGTAAATACTGTATTTTAAAGTTACATTAATAATAATGATCTTCAGAGAACACCAAACTGATACCAAAATATTGTTAATTTATGACGAACACAGACTAGAAACTGGCAAAGGCACACAAACTAAGAATTTTCTTAGTTTTTGGAAGCTAAATGACATACACACTCTGTTTGATCAGGCTAAAAATAAGTTGGAAATAAAACAACTATAATTTAAAATTGGCTTTGAAAAAAATGAAATCCACTAAGTTTTACTTTAAGCAATATTGTCTATGTCTAATTTGCCAGTGATACCGGATCGATGCCAATTGTAAATAAACAAAATCATTCTAAATATTAGAACCTTACATCTAATGACTAAAGAAATACCAACTATGGAGGGGACCAGATATGTCTTATAAGACTATCCACAAAAGCATGCATATAATCTGATATTTTATTTGCATACTCAAAACTTAAATCCTATGGCCAAGCTACCCGAAGATGTAAAACAGACAGGGGACATTAGATCCCATCTCATATGCATATGACAGATTCCTACCCCTTACTCCTACCCTAGTAGTAGTAGTGAATGATGAAGAATTTATATTACATAATATTTTTGGATTATGTTTTATCCAAGAGCAATCATCCTAAAACTCCCTGAACTACCTCCCTCTCTTTATAACTAGATAGGAAGTAAGTGTTTTATTAAAAAAAAAACTATCAAATAACTCATGGGGCAATCAGGTTTTAATTTATCAACTTCTTATTCAGTACTCAACTTCCAAGGTACTCACCATTTGATGGTCCTTGGAAGACAATAGTGTTCATGTGCACACCTCATGATCATTACTCCATCATTCTGTCACTCCTGCCTGGTGCTTTGACTAGGCTGGATAGAGGTCTTCTCTGTCATACATGAAACCATATTGTACAAAAACCTTCCTTCTTAGCCAGATATGATATTAGGCAAGAGATGATCAGGCGGTGCTCAGACATACAATACACAATCATTGATATCCCCAGGGACCACCAAATGGCGAATATCATATGCTGCAATATAACAGTATCAAAGAAAATTGTTTAGGCTTATTATTTAAATTTATCTGCCCCGGGACAATTCAGTATTTTTTATATGTAAAAAATGCAAATACAAACAA
This sequence comes from Discoglossus pictus, assembly GCA_027410445.1. Lineage (NCBI taxonomy): Eukaryota > Metazoa > Chordata > Amphibia > Anura > Alytidae > Discoglossus > Discoglossus pictus. The sequence goes on from CM050167.1 coordinate 323,213,585, forward strand.
ACTCTTCCCAAACACACTTTAAAAAAAACAAAAACATTTCTGTAACTTGCAAAGGAAATGAGAGCGATCACCGACCTAACACCTTGTAATAGAAAAATAGCTGTTCACCCCCTAATGCAGAAAGGGGGGATGCACCAAGTTAAATTAATGTGGTTGCCCTCCAAGGCCAAGCCAGTACTGTTAATTTAACGTGGTTGGCAATGAAGAGGTTATATCCTAAAAGTCTAATAAGGTGCATTAGCTTATAAAAGAAAATATGTGACTGATGTTACTTACTACAAATACTGCTTTTTCACTAGAATATTAGGCATATTTCCATTTCCTAGCACAGAATTATTTTTTTCTGAAAACTGAATAATGGCATAAAAATCAAATTAAAAACACTACTGAACGAGGCTTTGCAATGACCACAAATACACTTCTCTTGGACAAATGTATTTCTGCGTAATGATGCCAGCAGCAGAAAATGGATCTGTCAGGGAAGATAAATTAACTTGAATTTGGACCATGTGACCTCTTTTCTCAAAGAAATTGCATTTTCTTTCTTCTTAATTCAACTACAATCCTAAATAAACATTGATAAATTACTTTAAATGATCACATTGTTACTTCTCATCAATTCCATGTTCTACAAATAGCATTTAAAGGAATGTTCTAAAACAAAATAATACAATATGTTTGGTATTGTGTTTACATGTATTTATTCATCAACTTATATTTGTTTATAGAAACTACAGGCATATATGGAAACATTTAATGATATACGTCAGAAATATAACTAGTTGTTTCATTTATTGTTTACATGGTAGTTCACCTTTCTAAAACATAAAATAAAAAAACATAAAAATAATACCTGACAAGGATGGATATTTAATCTAAGTCTATATATATATACATATGCCTATATAAATATATTACATGTGTGTTTGTGTATATATACATATATATATATATATATATATATATATATATATAAATACATAATCTATCTGTTTGTCTACAATATATATATATATATATATATATTGTGATGACTCAGAAGTGTAGGGCCACATGTACCCCAAGGCTCTCCCTCTAGGTTGTGACTTTTGTGTTCAATCTCGCTGTGCCCAGCAGAACACCTCCTAGGAGAACTCAGGACATCACAGGTTGCAAGCTCAGCCCTAAGGTTACTAACTTTTTAAAAATAATAAACTCTTTTCCATCCCTTTGGTTAGGATTAGAACATACAAGAAATAGAAGAAGACACATCTTTTTAAACAAAACAATAACCCACATCTCCCCTCCCCACTTTCTTTGGCCAAACCTCCTTTTCCTAATTCCCCTTCCTGTATGAGGGGTCTGCTTTGCTTACTGTGACCTCCTAACCCTGTTACTAGGCTATAAACCCTGCTCCCTGGTCGCCAGATACGCTAGAGCTTGGGGTTATCTGGTTAGGCCACTTTAGCATTTCATGTGTGATCAATGTACAGCCATAAAATCTGGAGTAACATCTGGGAATTGCATTTTGGACCAAATACATCAGAATATAACATCATGTAATAATTTCACTTAATGGCTATCTGAGGTCAGAGGTCAAATGTCTGGCAAATCGTGCTTTATAATGCCATTAGAGTTAAAAAGGTTTGCTAGCCCAGAGCACATTCTGATACACATACATTCTTTAAACATTACACATAGATGAAAGACACATTGCCACAGTGCTTAGCACACATCTCATGTTCATTTTAATAGCATTTGATATTAACAACTCAATGGGTTAAAGTCCCAAATAACATGGTTTCTTGTGGGGTTCAGGGGCGTCTCAAAATCAGTCATGATATGATATATATTCCTGGAGTTGTAGGAGGAGTCTTATCCTACTGCTTAACCCCCCTCAGACAAACAACAGTGTACTTTATGCACCTTAGCTGTGTGGTGCTGGTGTTGACACATGTCCTTGTTCTAGGGTCATGTCTTTCGCCGCTCACAGCTCTCTGCTCTTCCCTCTTCTTTCTTCTGACACTGCCACTTCCTGGCTTGACCCTTCTTTCCACTGTGTTGATTGGAGTGCCACCTCCCATCCCTCTTCTCTCTTTCACATTTGTGGCCTTGATGTTTGCTGCTCATATCCCTCTCTCTGTCTTCTTTTGCTTTGTTTATGCCGGACCACTGCTCCCACACCGTTTATCCCCTTCTCCTTCACATTGTCATCTGTCCACTTGTCCCATGGCGCTGCCTCCATCCCCGCTAACTTTCGGGTCCATGTTTTTTTTGGGGGGGCTGTTGTTGCCTCCCGTTTTTGCTTATCTCTAAGAGCATCCCACTGGTCATGCTCCTGTACCATACTGGTTCTCCTTTCACGTGGGTACTCCTCACTGCCGCAACCTCTGATTGCTCCCTTTCTATGATTTCTCCCCCTGCTTTCTGTCTCCTGAAGCCCCTGTCTTCTGCTCTCTGCTCTGGTCCTTGCCCCACTAAGCAGTTTTCTGCAGTCTCTGTCCAGCCTTTCCGCTCCACCCCAGCTATCTCATTTCAGTGACTCTCTGGACACCTCATATCCCCTGTCCTGCTCGTCTCCTGCATTTTGCTCATGGGCTCCCTCTTGCCGTGGTCTTGCTGCCGTGGCCCTCTCCACCTTTTTTGGCATTCTTGGCTCTTAATCCCTAGCATCCATTACCATTTCTCCTCGCTACTGCTCTACCGTGAATCCCCCTTCTTTGGCCGACATGCCAACACCAGTCTGTTAAATCATATCAATTATTAGCTAACTTACATTTGCCATTCGTCACTTCAGCTTCTACTATTAATTATCATTACTTGCCGATTATCCTCAGATGCTCTCCAGCCAGGGTCCACCAGCCTCTACCTCCCAAGCATAAACTATGCAGCCGCTTATGCCTTACATAGAAGCCCCTAGATGCTGTCCCCGATCATTATTTCTACAATCTAATATTAGATTGTCTCTCTTTTTTCAAGCAAAATGTATCTTAAGTCAAAATCCTTAGCTGCATATATGCCTTCACACCAAAATTCTGTCTAATCACACCTATTTCATCTTATATCCATGTATAAACTGGTCTACTTCATCATATTAATCATTTTATAACCTGACATAACCCATGATTGTTTCAGCTACTTCTATCACTCACCATTCCCATACGAATATCCACAGATGCTCTCCATCCAAGGCACTGCTAGTCTCTACCACAAATATACACACCACCCAGTCACCCATGTCTCACATGACAGTTGCTACTCCTAAGTACACCCTTAAGAAAAGGCTAGTTATACATTTCTCCTCCCTCACAACACTTCTGTTCCCAGCATCAACACTTATACCTTCAGACAAATTCTCACTCCAATATGCAAGGATAGACAATGCCTTTTTCTTCATAACTCAATAAGGTCCCCAGAGCTGGCTATCAAAATCAAATATTTATAATATATTTGTGTGCATAAATGAATATATGTATATATATATATATATATATATATATATATATATATATATATATATATATATATATATATATATATGCACCCACATTTACTTTAACATGATACACAACTAAGACTTTGAACAACCTTTATCAAAGGCTAAGGATTGATCATTTTTAATGATCTAATTTATGATGATAAGTGGGAGCAAAACTTCTGTATCAGAACTAAAAAATAGACGAGAGCATACAGTATTTATAGCCATAGGGAAATCTATCACCACAAAACGTGCATAACAACCTTTGTGCAAAGCTTAAAGAAATTAAGTTCTTAAAAGATTTGAGTAAAATGCAAATTTAATAATCCAGAAAGCTTTTCTTTTTTTTTTTGCTGTATGTTGCAGTAGAGAAAGCTTTTATTTTTCTTAAACATTTGTAATTTTTGATTGATGGAAGATTCTTGTTTACTAAAGCTATTTGTCATAAAAAAACAACTTAACATCTTCATAATGACTAGACATCATCTTGCTCCTTAGTCCTATTAAACTCTATATTTCAATAACCAAAAAATGTGCAATATCCTAAAATATACAGCATCACTAAAGTCTGGAAATAAAGTTGAACACTTTTCATCTTCAGTTCATCTTCAATTCCAGCTATACTTGCTATGTATTTCAAAAGCTGTTTATTTATTTTTTTATCATACTTCAGTATTATAATAGTTCTAAAATGTCTGTTTTTGCCACATGATATGTTCATACATGCATCTCTTTCCACAAGGCAGCTTGCCTGTGATAATTAAAGCACCACTGTAGTGGCTTAAAATGGGATAGCATCATTTTGGCATTCAGATCATTATTAACATTAATTATCAGTGATGTTATCTAGCAGTCAGTGCAAAATGATCAGACACGAAGTTATATCAGTTGTGTTATAGTAGTTTCCCTTGACAATGAGCTTTTGCTGTAGGGGCAGTACATGAATTACTGTGTGTCCTTTTATCTAATCAGTTTGTTGTTAAAGCCCTTAGACCTAGCCCTCTGTGGCTACCTCCCACTGATGACCATAAAAGGGGTCACATAGCGCAATAGATGGTTGATACACTAAAATTAACTTTTAACTGTGTATTTCACTATAATGGGTCTGCTCTTATATGAGTGATACCCCTGGTATTTTTGTTAAATGAGTATTCACAGTCGGCATTGTTTGACATATACTCATATTTTACTGAAGTGTAGATAAACTTAGTAAACATACTAGAATTTGACTGGTGATCTTCTAAAGACAAGGTGATAATCCATGATAACCCTGAATGGCAAAATAACTAATTTATCTACAATTATTATTATACTAAATACATGAATCTTTGTTATACAGGTCTAATTTGGTCTAAAAAAACTGTAAAGCTTAAACCTTGTAAAATACATAAAAAATCTCCCATTGGTTCCCATGTCACCTTTGCTCGAAGAGAAACAATTTGCTTCTTCATTGCATATACTGTATAGGCGTTTAACTTCCTTTCTCATATAAGTGAAAACTTGTATGGTGGTTGCTTGTAGAATGACGAATTTTGCATTTACTATAACTTAACTATAAATATGGATAAACCAGGTATTTTTTGGAAAATCAGAGCTTGGTTATGTTGCTTTTTTTACTAATATACATGTGTAAAGTGGTATCTAAACATTATGTTGACAGAGAGAAAATATATATTTACTGTGCAATTTTCTTTTAAATTACAGAACATATTACCCTTATATGATGTTATTTTAGCTAATCTCAATCCTTTATCTAGCCCTCTATAAACATAATAATGGGTTATTTCACTTTTAGAATTAATTTAAGGAAAATCAAAATAGGGAGTCACTGAATGTCTTGTTTCTGTCTTGCTTCACTGATCATTTCTATAATACACAAATCTCCCCAGGCCAAGCAAACTTTCCTCAGTTCATTATCTACTCTTCTTTAGAACTGTCTAATAACATATTTCACAACTCTGCTAGAAACACTGCTGTGATCCCTATAGCCTTAATGGGACTAACAGGCAGTTGTTTTGCTTTCTTACTTCATGATTTAACTTAAGTGCTAAATGTCCTGGACTGGTGTGCATTTCTAAGAGAATCACTCAGCTGCAATCTCTGTGCTACACACCGAATCCTGGCAGAATAATTAATTGTTGCTAGGTTGGTACTCCCCCTTTTAAAATACATTAACTATTAGTAGATGTGTGAAGTTATTGCGTTCTAATACAGCATTACAGTAAATGTAATGTCCTTGTCCTTTTGTTGTTTGGTTTTTCAATATGTCATAAATTATATCTTGTGAAAAATTAGAACTGTTGAATGTCAATGGACTGACCTTCCAATACAACATGTAAACAGTTACTCTCCATATACAATCCCATACTCTGTCTTTGTAGATAATTCACTACTTTGAATACATATTTACAACCATTGAAATGGTTTAAAACTATATTTGCAAATAAGAGGGACATCACAGAAGTTTACATTTATTCAAAACAATCTCTTATTTGTACCACGTATCAAGCAACAGAAATAAACGGAAAGTTAAAAAAAATGTAGTAATAAAGATATTAATCATAGGCTAATTAATACATAATACAAATTGCAAATACCACAGTTTCCCCATACTGATTTAATTGAATGAAGAAATAAAGTATAATATTTTTGATGTTTCATTGATTGGGCTATAGTTTTTAAAACTCACGTCCGTTCATATTTGATCACAAATATGCCATATGCCCAAATGTTTTCCAGTTATTTCCTTTTCTGCATTTATGTATTCATACATTAGTTGTGATCTAAAAAGGGTGACTCCTGTTAAATATTTTACTATATATGTGCTTCTCATTCCTCTTTTCCCAGCATCCTTTGCTCTGTGTAATCTCTCTCCGTTCACACCTATGTGTCCACTGTCTCCTGGTGCTGGCTAGCTCTTCCCCACTGTACTGGATCCCCTACATCCAAGCACCTCGTAACTGGGGACCCCTCTGCCCCAGGGATCCTGGTAATACACTTTATTAAACTTCCTTGGGAAAATGCAGCAATTCAATGCTAAACATGCCTGGGTACCACCTTTACATCAATACATTTACACAGTAATACAATAATTCCTGTCTGTTAAGGTGACACACTGCCCTGTATATAATACACACAAACACATCCAATAACTCTGATTTACCCCATATTGTGCCCCTCTTCATGAGCAACATGGCTTATCCACAGAACCATAACTGTATATCAAATTTTAACAAGGATAACATGGCTCATCACAAACTGGAGGGCTGACTGTAAAACATGGCCACCAATATACAATATGGCTGTAACACACAAACAATTGTAGTAACAACATCCATCTTGAGCCATCATGGCAACCACTGTCCAGGTATTCAGGGGTTTGGGCATTGTTCTTGGTGTAAAGGGAAGGGGCTGTGTTCTGGTACCAGGTTCCCCACAACAGTCCATAGTCCCCAAAAGTCCAGTGGTCCCACCTGGGTGTCACAATATACATAAACACATTTCATGATGGATACATACTTTGCCAACAGAAAATTCCTTGACTATTTAAGACAAAGTAAATATGTGTTAGTGGAGCCACCTAAGGAGTCATTGGCTAATGGCACCTCAGATATAAACCCTGCTCATTAGGCAACATGAAACAGTTAAGGTAGTGTGAGAATCTCTTTCCAACTTACCGCAGAGTACAAACTTTAATATCAAGCTATTCCTGTTGAGAACATTGTACCAAATTAGGCTTAAAACAATGCTGGAGATGCAAAGAAATACAGAGAGTAATGAATATCACATCTGCAGTTCCAGACACAACGTGATAGTCTCAGTAGAACTCACTTTAGTCCAGACCTGAAGGTGAATAAAAAATATAATATGTAACTGCCTAATTTGTAGACACAGCAAATCATAGGAGAATCTCATGAACTGGTCAGTAGTCCAGAGAATGATAAAACCATTCACATTGATGAGTTTCAGGAGATACCAAGAGCAAAGAGTGTGCTACTAATACAAAAGGCCAGGACATATGAGAAATAAATGTTTAAAAGGGAAAGCAAAATTATGTAAACAAGTTTAAACAAGTGTCTGGAATTTAAGAAAAGATAGCATTAAATGACTAGGCTGATGAAAACTGTGATGGGTGTCTCAGACCCACGCAACAACATAGTCCAAATAAGTGATGACTATCCGACATGAACTATAGTGATGAAATATAAGTTACTAGCCAATGATAAAATAATTACCTGTAAAAATCAAAGTTTTTCTAAAATACTTTAAGTCACAGGGTAATATAAGTAACAATCAATTATGTAATGTATGTGCCTGATTTTCAAGCCTACTAACAATAATACAAATAGCAAGAAAATGCCTCACAGTACAGGTCAACAGGAATTAATACATCAGTGATAATGAATGAAGCACTAGTCAGATAATTATCCTTACAAACTTCACATTGGAAGAAGTTAGCAAAGGTAACCACAGCAGTAAAACATTATTGTGCGCACATGTGGCTTTGTAAAAAAGGACACAAGGTCCTCAGATGTTAGCTTGCCACACTCTGATGATATGTGCCCGCTGCGCCAAAGCAAAGTCAACTTGAAAGTCACTACCCAAGAATAAACAGCTTCAGCACCATATGTGGAACCCTGAAAACCAATGCAGAAAGGAGACACACAGTAAGCTAATATTCACCACTATCTACCTATACCAGAGTAGGTCTTTGAAAAACAAAAGTAGAAAGTAACACATAGAAAAAACACATTAAAGAAAAAAATGCAAATGATTAAACCACAGACCATAACATTGAGCAGTTCAATCACATATAATAGTTGTTAAACTGCGATTTGTTGTCACGTTTGCAAGCGAGCTGTTGAGACATTGAAGCATTTCAAGCTCAGAGGATTTAGGCAATGAGCGCCAGAGGCGAGCCGTTGAGGCATTGAAGCACGCAGGACTGAGGCTGAAATGAGCGCCAAAGGTGCTCCTGCGAGCCTCGCAAAGCGAGCCAAGCAGTTGAAGCACGCAGGACTTAGGCTGCAAGCAGTTGAGGAACGCAGGCCTTAGAAAAAAATTCCAAGCTCAGAATCTCAGGGGCAAAAAAAATCAGACCTCGGAAAAAGACGAATGTAACGGCTGAACGGGGGAAATTGAAAAACACTAATAACAAGAAAAATAATTAAAAAAAATTAAAAAAACACTCACACACAGCACAGGGGGAGAGCCAGGATGCCTAGGAGTGAGGTTGCAAGCAAATTTTAGCTGAATTTGCCGTGTTTCGTCACTCGAAGATTGGCTAAGAGAGAAAAAAAAATGGGGGACAGAAAAAAAACCAAAATTCTAAAACTGGATAAAAACGAGACTGGCACGCTGGACTTAGAACATACATGATGGCAAAGACAGTAACACTTACACGAACAACGCCAGGCACGCCGAACACGACGTCAAAAACGTCGGACTTAGAAAATACACAACGCCAAAGACAGTACACCGCCAGGCACGCAGGACTTTGAAATTAAAACCAATACCAGTCAGCCCGCGCCATACAAACATTCAGCAGACACATAGAGGAGAAACACACAGGGAAGGGAAAGGGGGGAGATGCTGGAAAGAGACACATGCCATTCCCACACATAAAACTTACAGGTAAATAAACCCTGCAATAAACGGCCGGTCCAGTAGGCGGGAGGAATGTTTTGCGATGATCGCCGAAGGTGCTAAGCGAAGCAAAAGCCTCACATTGTGTGGCAAACAGCATTGCCTTGCTTACAATTTTATTGCCGTCATTTTTTGAAGGGCAATTCGCTAGTCTATAATAAAAAGCAGTTGCTAAAATCATATTGTGACATACAGGGGGGCCCCCAAGACTTTGAGGCACTGTTGAACTATTGGGGGCCCTGGATTAACATGACATGGTCCTCCCAGCCTGGATACTTGAACGAACACTTGAACTTTTACCGCTACATTATTATTATGTCCCTTGTTGTATGGGTAAGACATGTTGTTCATGAGACCACAATATGGGGGTGATCCAAATTATTATATTGTTATTAATGTAATGGTGGCAACCAGGTATGTCTGGTATTGAAATGCTGCCTTTTTCTCAAGGAGTTTAACTAGGTGCCTTGGGTGGAAAGGCTTCATTTACAGCAATTACCTGTTTGTGGTGACAGGAGTCCAGCAGAATAAAGAGACGAAAGCTGGCCTTGTACATGAAAGGGGCTATTTAGACACTGTGGCCACCCATTCAATTTAGGTTTTGGGTGATCCAGTATCCTGTAACTGAGGTTGCAAGTCAATTAGCCATTTAATTGGCATCTTTTTGCGGGCTCCAAACAGGTTCAGAGTTACGGCCTTGAATATATTAAGATGGTTAAACCCATAACTTACAGCCTCCAAAAGCCTTTGAACTTTCACTATCGCAAGAGTTACAATGGCTAAAATCGCTATTCAATTGATCGATTTCCGCAAGCCAGCAAATGTTTTCACACCCGTAAATGGCAAAAGAAGGAGAAAATCTTATGATTGCTAGAGATGACCAGCAAGGGGGTTAAACACCTATTCATAACACTGTAAATGCAAATAAAAATCAATACTGCACTGCAAATAATGAGGAAAGCGTTGATAGACATTAGAATTAATTGCACAACAGTCTCAAGCTCACAAATCATCAGAAAATTACATTTATTTTTATGTTTCATTTCGGTGTTAAAACGATCTTGGGTATCAATGAGGTAATACATATCAGGCCACCCATATGGACTAGAACAGTTTTCATTTTCATAATTCTTTATTTAGAGGGTTTGTGAGTCTGATCTCATATTGGACCCCCACACCTAATTGATTAATATGTAACCTCCATGTTTTACTGCCGTTTGGGGCTTGCTTTATTGATCATGTTCCAGCCCTGAACTGCTACGAACCAGTGCATGGTTTACGGTTTCGGCTTAGTAACTTGGACAATTGAATAGCAACAAACCCACAGACATTCAGCTTACTGCGATCAAGTTGCCGGCTTGCAACTGAATGTGGCTGTATGTCTACAGAAGAGGTTTTACAATATCAGCCCCCTCTACCATTTGGCTTTTTGCCAGAGGAAATACTAGCATGACACTGACTTTTGAATTCTTGAGTGAACAAGGATCAAAAGACTTAGGCCCTCATTCAATTGCGATTTGGCCAATTGAATAGGGGTCTAAATAAGCACATAGCATATTTTTTTTAAATAAGTTTTTAGTTAGTAAAAACCTTGCTTTTGGATAGATGCTTGCTAACTAAAAACTTCTTTAAAAAATATATGTTATGTGCTTATTTAGACCCCAATTCAATTGGCCAAATTGCAATTGAATGAGGGCCCTAGCCATTTGAAGACCGTCACATAGAGATGGGGGAAAGTGCTAATCTGTCTTATTAATCATATTTTAACAAAACTGGAATTGTAGTGTAATGTATAACCCCTCTTTTAATATCTATGCCATGATAAGCATGGGTGCAATGCTGTTGTCTGCTAGGCAATAATTCCCTAGGAGTAAATATGGTTTAATGTGCTCATACTGCTGAGTGGTATAACCCTGGGATGAGATATGGTCATGTTTAGTCTTCCCCTGGGGTTCTAATAAAATATGTTGCGTGGGACTCAGTGCAACAAGATGGGGAGTTAACACTAACAGGAACATCTGCCCCCCAGACTCCATGTCTCAGCAGAGGTTATTAGCAAATGGCACCTGCCAAGTACAGAGAGCAGGAAGGAAATTTCTGATATAAGCCTGTAGCTGACACCCAATCTGAAGGCATAATAATCCTAATTACTAAGATTATTGCTGCAGAACCCGTTTTGGACTCTCTTACAATGGGTAACATTTGCTAGGTGGCTCTACTGATTCCTGTGGTTGCTAGGCGCTTCAGAGTCTTTAAGCTGGGTTGGTTATGTAGGATTTAACTGTAAAACTGAGCCACATAAAGCATAGTATGTAAAAAAAAAAAGAAAATTCCAAATGCAACATAATTTTTCTCACAAATATAGATACAATCTTAATATGCAACACTATTTTATTTTTCACACTATTGAAACAAGTAAACTTAGTGGTAGAGAGGGTTGTGGTGGGTATTGGATTGGTGTGTGGAGGGAGGAAAAAGGAGAGAAAGAAAAGGGATTACACGGTCCAGAACTTTAACGCAGTATCATCACTCCTCACACTGGTGTGGAATGCACAGCCCTGATAGTTTCGAGCCGTGTCTCTATCACATATTATAATTGTCGAACTACGAGATGTTGTCAAGCTTTGCGTGGTAGGTAGGACTTAGGCAACGAGCGCCGAAGGCGCTCATTGCCTGCGAGACTCGCATATCAAGGCGAGCCATTAACTCAGAGCACTTCATCCCCTCATCCTCCTCCCTTTCCCCCTCTCCCTCTCCCCTCCTCTCCCCTCACTTACCTTCATCAGCTGCTCTCCATGGCGTCTTCTGGCTGTGTCGGGACCCGGCATCTGCTAATGACATTACATGCGCGTCACATCATTATCATATGCCAGGTCCCGACACAGCTGGAAGATGCCATGGAGAGCAGCAGGAGCAGCTGATGAAGGTAAGTGAGGGGAGTGGGAGGGAGGGAAGTCTTACATCACCCCCATTATTCCCTCCCTCCTTAACCTCATCCTACTCCTCCCTGCCTCCCCTCATCCTCCTTCTCCCTCTCTCCCCTTATCCTCCTCCTCCCTTTTTCCCCTCATCCTCCTTCTCCCTCTCTCCCCTCATCCTCCTCCCTTTCCCCCTCTCCAATTATCCCCCCTTTCCCCTCATTTACCTGCTGCTGCTGCTCTCCATCGCGTCTTCTGTGTCGGGATCCGGCATATGCTAATGACGTGACGTCACATGCGCAAAGGCGGAAGACGCGATGGAGAGCAGAAGGAGCAGCTGATGAAGGTAAGTGAGGGGAGGAGGGGGAGGAGGATGAGGGAGGAGGAGAATGAAATGGGACAAGACACAGGGGAGGGGAAAGAGACACAGGGGAGGGGGGAGAGACACAGGGGAGGGGGAGAAACACATGGGAGAAGGGAAGAGACACAGGGGAGGGGGGAAGAGATACAGGGGAGGGAGAGGGGGGACAGACGCACAGGGGAGGGAGAGGGGGGGGAGAGACACACAGGGGAGGGAGGGACAGACACACAGGGAAGGGGGGCAAAAAATACAGGGGAGGGAGATGGGGAAAAGACACAAGGGAGGAAGTAGACAGGGGGAGAGGCTCATCGTGCTCACATTGGCTGACAAACAGCATTGCCAGCATTACCATTTTATTGCCGTCAATTTTTGACGGGCAAGTTGCTAGTATAGATTATAATCATCCATCTAAGACAATGTAACCCTAGGGTAGCAACGGAGTCATGTTGGTCTGATAGGTGAAAATCCTCAGGTTTATTAACATTAAGGACAAACCAGAGGATCTACATAAATGAGAGATTGTTGAAAGAGATTTCTGAATCTGGATTAAAGTCAAGTAGGACTTTTAAGCATACTCACAAGCTGCTTTTTACTTAGCATGTGAGGGGGAAATAAGTAAAATCCCTTTAGTTTAATCCTAATTAACCAAATCCCATCCCATCCTTTTATTGCAGAATAGATTATAAAAAATAGTGAGCAGGACATGGGGAAGATACAAACATAAACCTAAAATGCTTTTATGTACGTGATTTACATAATAGTTAATGTTACATAATTCCAGTGGCGTTGCTAGAGCTTTTGTCGCCGGGGCAGCCCCTGAGTTTGCTGTGCACATTGGCTAATGTATATATATATATATGTATATATATATATATATATATATATATATATATATACAGTATATATAAATATAAAATGAACCATTCTCAATCTTCTTCCTCTTTATCTCTCCTCATCCACCCCTATCTCTCCTTACTATTCCTACCTCCTCTCTCTCACATTCCACTCTCTACCTTCCTTTGCTATTCCCCGTTCTCTCATTTTACCCCCTTCTCTCATTTTACCCCTTCACTCATTTTACCCCCTTCGCTCATTCTCTAATACTCTCTAATCACTGACACTGCCCCAGCCAATTAGGACTGCTAAATTGCAGTATGAGGTGCATACTGGGAGATGTAGTTCAGTGAGAGCTGCTATGCTGAGAGAGCTGTTAAGGACTGTGTGAGTAGTCTCAGTCTGTTCTACTTTGGGGTGGAGTCAATTTAAGGGGAGGGGCCAGGTCTCTGCCTTCGGCCCCACCAACTTGGAAAGTCACCAGACGTCACTGGTATAGCATATGGTCAAAAAGGATCAAGCATGCCAATGAGGGCCACATGAGGGCCAGAAAAAGCCCCAGGAGAGGGGCACCAGAAGAGACCACAGATGAGCCATAAAAAGACTCTGGTAGGGCCACTTGGCATACTGTTTGTTAGCATTTGTTTATGACCAATACAAAACTAAAATTAGCATGAGTGCAGTTATTTTCTCAAGATGCTGTATTCAAAATACTGATCACGTGACTAAAAAAAGCTATCTCAGAATATAAAAATGACTATATAAACATATTTATTTTCAGAAAGAACACACCCTACAAAATTCAAAATATACATCCACTACTCTCTGCTAAATTTGGTGTGTTGGCATTTTACAATGAAATTATACCAACATTTTTAGCAAAATATATAACAATCTGACAAATGGAAGGTGTACTGGTAGGTCACATGACCTCACCTGACCTTTGTCACACTGTGTGCACACATTTTCAGATCATTAGCCAACTAGGATGTAGGAGGAAGAAAACAGTGATGTGAGCACATTGGGTGATTGAGGAGTGGGTCCTCAAAATCAAGATGAAATGGTCTGATTGCCCCCACAAGACAGGTTTAAATAATTTCCCACAGCAGTTTATTATCCCATAGACACCAATGATCATTCATCAATAAATGTACTAACACATTTTCTACCAATGTGTTAATGTACCCCCACCTAAAAAACAGGTGGGCAGAGAAAATGGGGACTATCATATCACAAATATAGTTGTCAGTGTTGGGAACGTTTGCAATGTTGGTCACGCTTTTGCGTCCCTCAAACAAAGCGAGGCGAGACGTTGATGCAGGCACGACTTAAGCTGCAATGAGCACCGAAGCGAGGCGAGCAGTTGAGGCATGCACGCGGGACTTCGGCTGCGATGAGCACCGAAGGCGCTCATTGCACTGCGAGCCTCGCAAAGTGAGCGAGCAGTTGAGGCACGCAGGACTTTGAACCAACTGCGTGCCTCGAGCGCATTGCAGCCTAACATGTAACTCCAAAACACAGAAAAAACAACAAAATCATTTAATCAAAATAATAACACACTCACACATAGCACAGGGGGAAACGCAGGAAGCCTGTGAGTGAACAAATTGGAGCCATATTTTGAGTTTTTCGCCACTCGAAAATCGGCTAAGCGAAGGTAAAAATGGTGCCCCGAAAAAATGTAAAAATTCTGAAACAGGATAAAAACGAGGCTCAGCAATACCACATGCAAGACTTAGAAAATACACGCCGGCAAAGACAGTAACACTTACACGAACAACGCCGGGCACGCAGGACTTTGATACATAAAACCAACATGGTGTTCAGAGGAGCAAAAGCCTCACATTGTTTACCAAACAACATTGCCAGCCTTACATTTTCATTCCCATTATTTTTGAGGGGCAATTTCCTAGTATTAAATAAAATGATTCAATAAGGTCAAGCATATCATTTTTAGTTTAAGCCGAACTTCATCCACTGTCATCTTGTAAAAGACACTTTTTTTGGCACAGCAGAGCCAGTGGTTTATGAAACAAAAAACGTAATTTGGATATTGTTTGGCACCAGCTTATATACAGTATACAGTAGCTAGGTATACTTGTAACCAGAAAAAAATACTTTCGTTATAAAATGTTATATAGTACAGATTTGCTTTTTGTTCTACTAAAGAAGCATGCAAACCCTTTACACTTCAAAACATTATAATGCACAGAATACTTTTGTATCAAGGACAGTGAATCCATACCTCAGGGAAGGTTCACATGTTCATTGTGTTTTATGCCAGTGGTACTGGGAAATAAAATGACTTGCTTTAGGTCATTGCTAGCTGACATGAGTATCAAACAAGGCTCCTGTGAGTCAGTGCATTCATCAACAGCTTCACCCTCTCTCTCACAAAAATGTACCATTCACTGTATGTTACTTATGCTTAATTTTAACATTTTTGACTTAGAATGAATGGTTTTCACATTATTAAATAATATTCTTATCTCCCTCTCCAGCTCTCTCTTCCTAATGTATGTCTTCTCACAACAATATTCTTCTACATTTTCATTGAAAACAGTCTAAGGACTCCCAGATTCCATCCTACTCAAAAGATTATTTTTTTTTCTGTTATTTTGGATTTATGTTTTGCATTTCTTCAACTTCAATTTTTGTTCCTGAATGTGTGACCAGTGTTGATGAAGTTTCTTCTTTAATGTGCGCCAAGAGATGAAGCCAAGGTAACCATTTAGCATATTTCATACATTCTTAATCACAACAGAAATACTTGACTGCATTCAAAGCTTTTGTATTTACAACTACAGCAAAGGTTACTGCATTCTCATTAACTCCAACTTTCCTTCAAGAACAGGGATTCTGTATAGCTATGAATTCGTATGATGTTATTAGTTATCTCTATAAATAATCTATGTGTGTTATTAAGGACCATTGGGACAAACATTTTAATAACCCATTTTGAAGAACTATACTTAATATTAAGCAGCCTTTAAGTAATAATTTTATATGAAATTTTGCTGATGTGAAATCTACTATTTTAAATACATGGCTCCTGTAAGGAATCTTGTGAGTGAGCTTTCCAAGTAGAGAGCAACAAGGATATTTCATTTCACCATGAAGAGTGATTGCTACGTACAAACTATCGGCATATGTAGAAGGGGTAATGGGCAATAGGCAGACAGATTATTAACCTCCTGCATTCATTTTGTTAATATGTATATACAGTGCCTTGCCAAAGTATTCACCCCCCTTGACTTTTTACCTATTGTGTTACATTACAGCCTTAAGTTCAATGTTTTGTTAATCTGAATTTTATGTGATGGATCAGAACACAATAGTCTAAGTTGGTGAAGTGAATTGAGAAAAATATATACATAAAACTATTTTTTAGAAATAGAAAACAGAAAATTGGCATGTCCGTGTGTATTCACCCCCTTTGTTATGAAGCCCATAAAAAGCTCTGGTGCATCCAATTACCTTCAGAAGTCACATAATTAATGAAATGATGTGCACCTGTGTACAATCAAAGTGGCACATGATCTGTCATTACATATACACACCGGTTTTGAAAGGCCCCAGAGGCTGCAACACCTAAGCAAGAGGCAACACTAACCACACACTGCCATGAAGACCAAGGAACTCTCCAAACAAGTAAGCGACAATGTTGTTGAGTTAAGTCAGGGTTAGGTTATAAATAAATCTCCAAATCTTTGATGATCCCCAGGAGCACCATCAAATCTATCATAACCAAATGGAAAGAACATGGCACAACAGCAAACCTGCCAAGAGACGGACGCCCATCAAAGCTCCTGCACTGGGCAAGGAGGGCATTAATCAAAAAGGCAGCACAGGAGCTGCAGAGTTCCACAGCAGAGACTGGAGTATCTGTACATGTGGGATCTGATGAGACTAAAATTTAACTTTTCGTCCATCAAAGAAAACGCTATGTCTGGCGCAAACCCAACGCATCACATCACCCAAAGAACACCATCCCCACAGTGAAACATGGTGGTGGCAGCATCATGTTGTGGGGACTGGGAAACTGGTTAGAGTTGAGGGAAATATGGATGGTGCTAAATACAGGGATATTCTTGAGCAAAAGCTGTACCACTCTACGCAATTTGGGGCTAGGATGGAGGTTCACCTTCCAGCAGGACAATGACCCCAAACACACTGCTAAAGCAACCCTTGAGTGGTTTAAGGGGAAACATGTAAATGTGTTGGAATGGTCTAGTCAAAGTCCAGACGTCAATCCAATAGAAAATCTGTGGTCAGACTTAAAGATTGCTGTTCACAAGCGCAAACGATCCAACTTGAAGGAGCTGGAGCAGATTTGCAAGGAGGAATGGGCAAAAATCCCAGTGGTAAGATGTGGCAAGCTCATAGAGTCTTATCCAGAGTGACTTGGAACTGTGATTGCCCAAAAAGGTGGCTCTACAAAGTATTGACTTTAGGGGGGTGAACAGTTATGCACATTGACTTTTTCTGTTATTTTGTCCTATTAGTTGTTTGCTTCACAATAAAAAAAAAAACATCTTCAAAGTTGTGGGCATGTTCTGTAAATTAAATGATGCAAATACTCAAACAATCCATGTTAATTCCAGGTTGTGAGGCAACAAAACACAAAAAAGGCCAAGGGGAGTGAAAACTTTTGCAAAGCACTGTAGATAGCTGAAAAGATAAATTGGGATATAGGAGGATGTTAAGGCTTACGTAGAGTGCTCAAATTAGGTACTGGTAGTGGTCTGTAGCATTGCTATGAAGACTACTGAGCAAGGCAGGTTGCTAGATCACATTAGAAATAGAAAGCTATGTGCAAAAGCCCCTCGGTGTGAGCCAGTGAATTTCACAGAAACCATGTAATAGTTTTGCAAAGTTGCTTGTAAGAATTTGTGCAGCTATCTATTAGCCTTGTGGGAGATCCTACGGGAGCCATGTAATAAAGCTCTTGATTTCCAGTTACCTATTTATAGATTATAAATATACATACATACAGTGGGGAAAAAATTATTTGATCCCCTGCTGATTTTGAACGTTTGTCCACTGACAAAGAAATGATCAGTCTATAATTTTAATGGCGGGTGTATTTTAACAGTGAGAAACAGAATAAAACAAAATAAAACAAGAAAAATGCATGTCAAAAAAGTTATAAATGGATTTGCAGGTCAGTGAGGGAAATACGTATTTGATCCCCTATCAATCAGCAATATTTCAGTCTCCCAGGTGTCTTTCATACAGGTAACAAGCTGAGATTAGGAGCACTCTCTTATAGTGCTCCTAATCTCAGTTTGTTACATGTATAAAAGACACCTGTCCACAAAATAATTCAATCAGATTCCAAACTCTCTACCATGGCCAAGACCAAAGAGCTCTCCAAGGAAGTCAGGGACAAGCTTGTTGACCTACACAAGGCTGTAATGGGCTACAAGACCATCAACAAGCAGCTTGTTAAGAAGTTGATAACAGTTGGTGCGATTATTCGCAAATGGAAGAAAAACGAAATAACTGCCAGTCTCCCTCGGTCTGATGCTCCATGCAATATCTCACCTTGCAGAGTTTCAATGATCATGAGAATGGTGAGGAATCAGCGCAGAACTACACAGGAGGATCTTGTTAATGATCTCAAGGCAGCTGGGACCATAGTCACCAAGAAAACAATTGGTAACACACTACGCTGTGAAGGACTGAATCCTGCAGTGCCCGCAAGGTCACCCTGCTCTAGAAAGCACATGTACAGGCCCGTCTGAAGTTTGCCAATGAACATCTGAATGATTCAAAGGAGAACTTGGTGAAAGTGTTGTGGTCAGATGAGACCATATTCGAGCACTTTGGCATTAACTCAACTCGCCATTTTTGGAGGAGGAGGAATGCTGCCTATAACCCCAAGAAAACATTATGCTTTGGGGGTGTTTCTCTGCTAAGGGCACAGGACACCTTAACTGCATGAAAAGGACCATGGATAGGGCCTTCCGTCAACCAGGACATTGAAAACGGGTCGTGGATGGTTATTCCAGCATGACAATGACCCAAAACACACAGCCAAGGCAACAGTGGAGTGGCTCAAGAAAAAGCACATTAATGTCCTGGAGTGGCCTAGCCAGTCTCCAGACCTTAATCCCATAGAAAATCTGTGGAGGGAGCTGAAGGATCAAGCTGCCAAACACCAGCCTTGAAACCTTAATGACTTGGAGAGGATCTACAAAGAAGAGTGGGACAAAATCCCTCCTGAGATGTGTGCAAACCTGATGGCCAACTACAAGAAACTTCTGACCTCTGTGATTGCCAACAAGGGTTTTGCCACCAAGTGCTAAGTCGAAGGGGTCAAATATTTATTCCCCTCATTGACCTGCAAATCAATTTTTAACTTTTTTGACATGCGTTTTTCTTTTTTGTTATTCTGTCTCTCACTGTTAAAATATACCTACCATTAAAAATATGGACTGATCATTTCTTTGTCAGTGGACAAACATTCAAAATCAGCAGGGGATCAAATACCCCCCACCCCCACTGTATATATACCCTTCTGGATCAATAACTTGTCACAGTAAAGGGGCTTGTTTGCTTTAATGAAGCTGTGAGCTATACAATGTAGGCTCACCCAAGATGGGCTGGTCATGGCAGAGAGGTCAGACACATCATGGTCCTGCAACCCACTCTAGTAACTTTGCAAAGGTAATTTTATAGACAGGCACAATCAGAGACATAATGATATGGCACCGGAAGATGAGCCCCTCAGGTCAGAAGGTGCCTACCACATTACCGAGGAAGAGCAGAGTTGCACCAGATCTAATGAAGTGGTTGGGCCAAAGCAGAAAGGACAATCAGCTGGATATTTGTCTGAAGGGGAAAGGAAAGCTCTCTACTGCCAAGAATAATTCAGGATAGGAACCTGAAATGTTAGTATTATGACTCAGGGCAAACTGGGTGTGGTCAAGAATGAGATGACAAGGTTAAACATTGATATCCTGGTAATTAGTGAACTTAAATGGACTAGCATGGGACATTTCACATCAGACAACCACCAGATATTCTACTATGGTCAAAAATCCCACAGAAGAAAAAGGGCAGCCCTCATAGTCAATAAAAGGATGGACAAAGAAGTGCTTGGTTTCAACCCAATGTCATGATCCCCCTGACTACCAGTCCTTGGGACTCATATGATCCGCTAAGGATGATTAGGATTTTGAGGATGGCCATTACCCTGGCTGCTAAAAGACCCCTATCAGGACTGTCTCCTGGGATTATGTGGTTGTGGGACTGGGCTCAGTATGTTTTATAATTATTTAATATGTTTATTAAGTTGATTACCCTATGTATGTTAATTACTGTACAGTATGTTATGCTATACTATGTTATGTTGATTACTGTATGTTTAATTGTGTCCAGTTGATAAGGAGTTAATTGGCAGTTGGAATGTTGAGGTAGCCAGTAACTGACAGTTGAGAGAGTTATGTGAGTGTGTCTCTGAGGTAAAATCTGTGCTGAATGTAGTCTGTGATGTCTCTGACAGTAGAAAGGGAAGATAGCAGCTTTCAGTGACTCTGAGAAGATTAATATTGATATGAAATAAGATATCTAGAAGATATATATATATATATATATATATATATATATATATATATATATATATATATATACAGTATCTACATATATATATATGTCAGAGTGCCAGAGAGTATAGCTGTCCTGGTCCTGTACAACTACTGAAATGGATGTAAAGATATTATGATGCCTTGCACATGAAACATAGTCAAATACTTTATAAGTAATTCATAGAAAACCCAGACTCACAGACTATTGCAGGATATTATCAGTTCAAGTTTAAATATACATCTGTTAGACCTGTTATGAAGTTTCCACAGCAATAAACGTAGTTTCTGTTTTTTATAATGCTGAGCCTGAATTCATATCTTTAAAGGCTGCATAAAAAGTTAGGGCATTTTAGAGACATCAGCTGACTTGGTGAAAGGATCAAAAGAACCTGGTGAATCTGCTAGATAGGTTTGGCCATAACAGCCTTATCAAGCCCAACCGAAGAAAGCAGATCGCTACACCCAATAAATGACAGAATGATTTCAATTCAAGGCAAGCCATTTAACAGTGATCCAAGTCTATGCTCCAACCATGGATGCTGGAGAGGCCGAAGTTGTCCAGTTCTACGAAGATATTCAACACTTCATAGATCTAACACCAAGATGTTACTATTATAATAGGAGAATGCTAACATAGGAAACCAAAAGAATAACTGGCAATAACTGGCAAGTTTGGCCATGGTGCACAAAATTAAGCAGGTCAGAGATTAGTAGAATTCTGTCAAGATAATTCTCTGATCATAGCAAACACCCTTTTTCAACAGCCCCCGCGATGACTCTACAAATGGACATCGCCAGATGGACAATATAGAAATCAGATTGACTATATACATTGCAGCCAAAGATGGAGGAGCCCTATACAATCAGCAAAAACAAGACCTGCAGCTGACTGTGGCTCAAATCATGAGCTTCTTTTAGCAATGTTCAGAATTAAACTGAAGAAAAGAGGGAAAAGCATCAGGCCAAGAATTGAAAGTAAAGATTAGTTTTAAGGGACTAGACATTGAAGATAGAATGCCTGAAGGGCTTTGCACCAATATTTGCAACATTATCCAGGAAACAGCAACAAAGAATAGCCCCAAAAGAAAGAAAACTAAGAAAGCCAACTAACTATCTAATGAGGCTTTTAAAGTAGCCCAGGAAAGGAAGAAAGAGGTGGTGGAGATAGGAAAACATTTCTCCAACTGGATGCAAAATTCCAGAGAATAGCAAGAAGAGACAAGCAGACATTCTACAATGAGGGATCTAAATAGATTGAAGAAAACAACAGAAGATCAAGAGATCTCTTCAAGAAAATGGAGGATCTAAAAGGAACCATTCAACAAATAGAGTTGTGCTCAAAAGTTTCCCTGGCGATGTTGTGAAATGTTGGCACTTTTATTAGAAAATATGACTGATCATGCAAAAAACAACTGTATTTTATTGAAGGATAATGATCATATGAAGCCATTTATTATCAGTTAGTTGTTTGGCTCCTTTTTAAATCATAATGATAACAGAAATCACCCAAATGGCCCTGATCAAAAGTTTACATACCCTTAAATGTTTTGCCTTGTTACAGACATACTAGGTGACACACACAGGTTAAAATGGCAGCCAAAGTTTAATTTTCCACACCTGTGGCTTTTTAGCATGACAATGACCAGCATGACAATGACCCTAAGCACAAGGCCAAGACCCTCCAGTTGTTACAGCAGAAAAAAGGTGAAGGTTCTGGAGTGGCCATCACATTCTCCTCAAATGTGCAGTTCATGCAAGACTACCAAAGACTTTGCATGACCTGGAGGCATTTTGCCAAGATGAACGGGCAGCTATACCACCTGCAAGAATTAGGGGCCTCATAGACAACTATTACAAAAGACTGCACGCTGTCCTTAATGCTAAAGGGGGCAATAAACAGTATTAAGAACTAAGGGTATGTAAACTTTTGATCAGGGCCATTTGGGTGTATTCTGTTATCATTATGATTTAAAAAGAAGTCAAACAACTATGTGATAATAAATGGCTTTATATGATCACTGTTCTTCAATAAAAAACATTTTTTTTTTGCATGATCAGACAAAAATTTTAAATAAGTGCCAACATTTTACAATTTCTGCCAGGGTATGCAGACTTTTGAGAACAACTGTATGCAGAGTACATCATGTGTAAGGCCGAGCTGGATGAATCCAAAGTCAGAATTAATATTGCTGGAATAAATATCAACAACTTCAGATATGCCAAATGATACTATTCTGACGGCTGAAAGTGAAGAGGAACTAAAAGACTTATTGATGATGAGAGAATTCAAAATCTGGCCTGCTGCTCTTCGTTAAAAAGATGAAGATCATGGCAAACTGTGATCTCAGTTCCTTGCAAGTAGATGGGGAAGAAGTGGAGGCAGTGACATATTTTATTTTCCTTGGATCCGAGATCTCTTCAGATGGTGACTGCGGTTACGAAAGTAAAATATGTTTGCTTCTAGGGAGAAAAGCTATAGCAAGCTTGGACTAAGTAGTAAAAAGTAAATATATTATATTATCAACAAAGGCCCTCATAGTAAAAAGTATGGTATTCCCAGTAGTAACATACAAATACTGAGAGCTGGACCATAAAGAAAGCTGAGCATTATTGAATTGATACGTTTGAATTGTGGTGTTGGACAAGACTTCTTGGAGTCCCTTGGACTACAAGAAGATCCAATACATCAGTACTACAGGAAATCAATACAAACTATTCACTGGAAGGTATGGTAATGAAGCTGAAGCTCAAATATTTTGGCCATGTCATGAGAAGTCAGGATTCCTTACAGAAATCTCTGATGTTGGGAATGATTGAAAATATATATGGTCAGCCACATTATTATGACCAGCTTTTGAAGTCAGCAGCCTGTAGCCAATGAAATACAGCACGTGTTGTGAGCTGTCTTGGTGGGTATATAAGATGACATGTAGGCATCCTGCAAACATATCAACCATCGCTGTCATGAGTAAAATGTTAGATTTATATGACTTTGGCCAGAAAGCCAATAATCATCCACTTTTCAAAGGTGGGAGTATTTTTGCAACAGTGCAGTTTG
Source organism: Discoglossus pictus (assembly GCA_027410445.1). NCBI lineage: Eukaryota > Metazoa > Chordata > Amphibia > Anura > Alytidae > Discoglossus > Discoglossus pictus. The sequence goes on from CM050167.1 coordinate 323,237,451, forward strand.
TGAACTGTTTGCGTGCCTTGTCAAAGTGTACCATGACTGGAATAATGGCAACACTGCAAATAAACATCATGGAAAATGTAGAGCATCACGTGCCATTAATGTCAGAAGTGAGCGTTGGCTGCGAAGGTGTGTGTGCAACTCTTCCTCCAAATGAACCAGGGGGCTCTGAAGCAACCGGCTGATCACTGCACCCATAATGATAAGGGGTCAGAAACGGCTATAATTTGCACGACAGTACTGAAATTGGACATTTTCTAAATAGCAAAGGGATGCCGTCTCTAATGAGTCATGTTTTCTCTTCTATCGAACTGACAGACATTGGCATGTCAGGTGCCAAATGAACGACGGGGCAAACAGATGTACAGTATGTCTAAAATGACAGTACAGCCAATCCTGGCGCGTGTGGGGCTCTGAAACAAACGGCTGGTCACTGCACCCATGCTGACGAGGGTTCATCATCAGAAACAGCTATAATTTGCACAACAGTATTGAAATTTGACCTCTTCTGATTGGCAAAGGGTTACCTTCTCTGATGAATCATGTTTTCTGTTTTATCAGCCTAATAGACATTGTTGGAAGAACACAAGCCGGTGGTAGCAGTGTTATGGTCTGGGGAATGTTTTCTTGGCATTGTCTGGGCCCATTCATACCTCTTGAAGGCACTCTCAATGAGGCACTCTCAAAGCAGACTTACAACTACTTCTTTGGCCTCCAAATCCCTCAGACTTGAATCCCATGGAGCCCCCGTGGACCATTTTGATTGCCATGTTCGCTGTATGGATCCTCTACCACATACTCTTCAGCAGCTGACAAATACACTGCAGTCTAAATGGCTCCAGATACCCTTGCTAACATTCCACCTTCTTATTGACTCACTACCACACAGTGTACCTGCTTTCTGGGCTGCACACGACAGTTGTTCAGGATATTAGCTCATTACATAATAATAATGTGACCTGAGCATGTGGAAAGGGAGTTGGTGCTGTTTAGATGGATCTAGCATGGAGGGTGGAGCTGGAAATAGTGAGGATGTCCAGGGAGGTAGCTGGATTATAGCTACAAGGGTAAGCAGGGGGATCAGGAGGAGGAGGCAGGCCAATACTGAGTTGGCAAGCATCAACAGATTTGCCAGATTGAGTGAAACTGTTGGGGATGCCCATTCAGGAATGGCAATGCCAGATAGAGCTGTTCCCTCTAACAGCCGAGAGAACAGTTCTACTGGAGGCGTGGGAGGGCAGAAAAGGAAGAGAAACAGACAGGTTTTGTTGGTAGGGGACTCTATTATTAGGAAGGTGGACAGGGTGATTTGTCACCCAGATCCCAGCAATCGAACAGTTTGTGTCTCCCGGGTGCTTGGGTTCGGCATGTTGTGAATCAGGTAGATAAATTGCGAGGGGCTGTAAATGAACCGGCGGTCTTGGTACATATTGGTACCAGTGACAAAGTAAGTGGAAGATGGAGTGTCCTAAAGAATGATTTTAGAGAATTAGGAAATAAGCTTAAGGTAAGGACCTCCAAGGTAGTTTTTCTGCAATACTACCAGTTCCACGTGCTAGCCCAGGGAGACAGATGGAGCTTAGGGAGGTTAATGCGAGGCTAAAAAAGTGGTGCACTAAGGAGGGGTTTGGGTTTTTAGAGCACTGGGCTGACTTCACAATTGGGTGCAATCTCTATAGCAGGGATGGATTGCACGTTAGTGACAAAGGATCTGCTGTGCTAGGGGAAAGGATGACAGTACGGCTGGGAGAGTTTTTAAACTAATAGATGGAGGGAGGGACTAGTTAGAAGTAATGGGGTAGTGAGTGTAGAGGGGGTAAGAAATAAATTAACTAGTCATGTGGGAGGAGCTGGAGGGAGGGTTAGTATAGTCAATAGGGAGGTACTATTAAGTAACTCAAGTATAGTGGCAGGCACTACAGACTCATGACATAAAGTGTATGCTTGCTAATGCAAGAAACTTGCCAGGAAAATGGGAGAGTTAGAATTATTAGCAGTTAATGAGAAATTGGATTTAATAGGCATTACTGAAACATGGTGGGATGACTCTCATGACTGGACTGTTAATCTGGATGGTTAAAACCTATTTAGGAAAGATAGGGGAAATGGTAAAAGGGGAGGAGGGATTTGTCTGTATGTTAAGCATGAATTTAAGCTTATAGTCAGAGAAGATATTTATGCTTGAACTAGTGATAATACTGAATGTTTGTGGGTAGAGTTAAATAGCGGAGCACCAAATTCCAAAAGAATATTGGTAGGAGTATGCTATAAATCTCCTAATATAATTCAGTGAGAAAATTAAATTATTATTACAGATTGGAAATGCCGCTAAGCTTGAGCAAGTTCTAATAATGGGAGATTTTAACTACCCTGAAATAAAAGGACAGATTTGAATGGTCCAAGTGCAGGAATACAATGTATAGACTAAAAATATTGAACCTAAATGGACGTATAGGTAAAAATATTGAACGTAAATGGACAACATTTAAATCCTTACTAAATATACATACACATCGGCATATACCATTTGGAAATAAAAGTAAAAGTAAATTACATCAAACAATGATTTAAAGATTAAGATACAGAGTAAAAACAGGCATTTCAATTATACAAACAAGAGAGAACAGAGACTGCTTTACGTGAGTACAAGAAACTAAAAAGTCTTGCAAAACGGCTATTAGAATGGCTAAAATAGAAAATTTAAAATTAGTTGGAAAGGAGAGTAAGACTAACCCTAAAATATTATTTAAGTATTATAATGGGAAGAAAGGCAGGAAGGAAGCTATAGGAACATTACAATGTGAAACAGGCAGTCTGGCAATTGACCAGATTGCCAGACTGACCAGATATGGGGCTACACTACCTTCACCAAATAATTGGTTAACTCAGGAAAAAATCCAAAAGAGGTTGGAAAAAATAAATGTTAATAAAGCCCTAGGTCCTGATGGAATACATCCACTGGAACTGGGTTCTGTAATAGCCAAACCATTACACCTAATTATTCAAGATTCACTCAACACTGGATTACTACCAGATGACTGGAGAAAAGCAGATGTGATACCTAGTTTTAAGAAGGGAGCAAGAGCAAAACCGGGAGATTATATACCTGGAAGCCTCACTTCTGTAGTGGGAAAGCTTTGAGAAGGGTTAGTAGGGGATAATATACAAGAATATGTCTATTCAAACAGGACTATAAGTAGTAGCCAACGTGGCTTTATGAGGGATAGGTCATGTCAAACAAATCTGTTTAGTTTCTATGAGGAGGTTAGTAGGAACCTGGATCAAGGATGTAGTCTTTTTAGATTTTGCAAAGGCTTTTGATACAGTGCCATATGGGAGACTATTGGGCAATCTGAGCGGTACAGGAATTGCTGAAAATATATGTATATGGATCGAGAGCTGGCTAAAAGACAGGAAGCAAAGGGTCGTAGTAAATGGAACATACTCAGATTGGACTAATGTGGTAGGTGGGTTTCCTCAGGGTTCAGTGTTAGGTCCTCTCCTTTTTAACATATTTATTAACAACTTAGAAGTAGGACGGGAAAGTATTGTCTCCATTTTTGCTGATGACACTAAGTTGTGCAAGGTAATTCAATTAGAAAATGATGTACTTTCCCTCCAAAGAGATTTGCATAAATTAGAGAAATGGGCAATTTAATGGGAGATGAGTTTTAATACTAATAAATGTAAGGTTATGCATCTGGGAAGGAAAAATAGCCATGCAATTTATAAACTTAATAAAGCAAATCTAGGAGTATCAGATATTGAAAGGGATTTGGGAGCGCTTGTGGACAACCACCTACGTAACAGTTCTCAATGCCAAGCAGCATCTGCAAAGGCAAAAAAATAAAAATGATTAGCCTGTATTAAGAAGGGTATAGAAGCAAAGGAAGCAAATATAATTCTGCCACTATACAAATCCCTAGTACGCCTTCATTTGGAATATGGAGTACAGTTTCGGGCACCACTTCATAAAAAGGACATTTTAAAACTGGAAGTACAAATAAGGGCTACAAAACTAATAAGGGGAATGGAGGGACTAAGTTATGAGGAAAGACTAACCAAATTAAACTTATTTTCTCTAAAAATAAAGGCATTTAAAAATGGGGATATAATTACTGTATATAAATACATCCAGTGTCAGTATAAAGATAGGGAGCATTTGTGCCAAGAGGTTTTCAACTGACCAGAGGACATCCTTTAAGGTTAGAAGTAAAAAGATTCCACCTTAAAGAAAGAAAAGGGTTCTTCACAGTAAGGGTAGTTAATCTGTGGAATTCTCTACCAAGGGAGGCGGTGACAGCGGATTCAATAGATAACTTTAAAAGGGATTGGATATAATTTTAAATAAAAAAGGGCATTCAGAATTATCCTTGTTAATTAGAGAGGCAGTATTGATCCAGAGAGGAATCCGATCGCCAGTATCTGGGGTCAGGAAGGAAATATTTTACTTCTCTTTTGAGACTATTGTCAAAGTTTCACTTGGTTTTTTTTCTGTTTGCCTTCCTCTGTATAAATCAACAATTAATCTGCATATTGCAGACCAGAGGAGATCTTTAAAGGTTGAATTTGATGGGCTAAAAATATTTTTACAACCTCAATTACTATGTAACTAATCTATCTATCTATATATATCCCCACCTCAGCCCATGCCCTCTCGGTCCCCCTTAGCCTCACCCTCAACTTATAAAAAATAATGCAAGACATACCAAACACTCTATAATATATAGCCAGGCTATCAAGTATAACCACACCTGTTCTGATGAGATAAGCACCTACAAAGCTTTAGGAGAGACTTTGGGCATTTGTGACACCGGCATTGTACCGCTGACTAAATACAGAGAGCTACCAACATCCACAAAGGAATACCTACTGGAGTATAAAAAGCCAACAAGAAGGGAATGGGGTTCCTCTTGTGGTGACATGTAACCCCAAATTGAGGCTCTTCAGAGGATATCAAAAGAACTGCAAATAATGTTACATACATATGGCAAATTAAAGTAGTTTTTTCTAGAGCCTCCTATGCTATCCTACAGACAATGCCCTAACCTGAAAAAGCTGACTGCACAGCTTTCACCCCCACAACAAAAGGGGTATCTCTCCATGGCTACAAAAGAGATGTACTGCCTGTGCACACTAATATACCATGAATAAGGTAGTACGGCCAGGGCTGGAATTACATTTTTGAAGGCCCTTGGCAATGAACTCTAAGCTGCCCCAGTGAACATAAAGTGTGAACTGCTGTTTTTTGCTTAGTGAATGCTTATGTACAGTATCTCACAAAAGTAAGTACACCCCTCACATTTTTGAAAATATTTTATTATATCTCTTCATGTGACAACTCTGCAGAAAAGACACTCTGCTACAATGTAAAGTAGTAAGGGTACAGCCTGTAACTCAATAACTCAACCCACAGCCATTAATGTCTAAACCATTGTCAACAAAAGTGACTACACCCCTAAGTGGAAATATCCAAATTGGGCCCAGAGTGTCAATATTTTGTGTGGCCACCATTATTTTCCAGTACTGCCTTAACCCTCATGGGCATGGGGTTCACCAGAGCTCCACAGGTTGCCACCGGAGTCCTCTTCCACTCCTCCATAATGAAATCACAGAGCTGGTGGATGTCAGAGATCTTGCCCTCCCCCACCTTCCATTTGAGGATGCCCCCACAGATGCTCAAAAGGGTTTAGGTCTGGAGACATGCTTGGCCAGTCCATTACCTTTACCTTCAGATTCTGTCGCAAGGCAGTGGTCATCTTGGAGGTGTGTTTGAGAGCCTCGTGAAGGGAGGCAAGCAGTTGAGGCATTGAAACACGCAGAACTTAGCCTCCAAGCAGTTAGGAAACGAGGGACTATAAAAAAATAAAAAAAATGTGGTGAAAATGAAACAAAAAAAGGAGAAGAGGGAGAGCGCACACCGAATCCTAGAGCAGATCAATAAATTCATTACAAAACGAAATTCACATAACAAATGGACACTCACATGTATAACCCTCTAAACAGAGGTATAGAAGGTCACTCATAAAAGGGATTCTTGGTCTTGGTTAAATGTAGACAGAAAGATAGTCACCAGGCTGTAATTAACTATAGATATAGTTGATATGGTGGTTGCCAGGCCAAAAAGTCTGATATACTTAGCTGAGGGGTGCTAGGCCCAGAGCAAGTATCAGAGAATATGGCAAAAGCTCCGTTGATGGATGAACAGAAGAGCAAGGAGACCAAAAAAGTTCAAATGGAATCCAGTCATCAAATAAGCATAGTGGGTAACCCACAGTTAACTTTCATTAAAAATGAGTGTCCATGTATCAATTGGTATAAAACTCTGCAAAAATGACACTGGAGGTGCAGAACATATGTATACTGATACTACTAATAATGCTAAAAAGGGCACTATTAGAGTGCAAAAAAGGAAATAAAAAATACAAAATACATAGAAACACATAAATAAAGTAAAAATAGAAATAAAAGGTAACCAGACGCGTTTCGCTCATCTGCTGAGCTTTGTCAATGGTAATGAATATCAATGATCTCATGAATATACAAATGTAAATATATACATGTAGAAATGAAGTAAAAAAAGGTACCAACCTTCACCCCTCTTTATATGGGTGATATGTGCCTCCATGTTCTGGTTTGGCGCCATCCCCGTGTCCCTGGGTGCGTGGTGAAGGACTGGAAGTAATGGAGAAAAATCCCTAAGAGGATAAAAAGCTGACCATGGGCGTAAACAGCTAAGACATCGTCAAATAAATAGGATGGAAAAATAGTACAGGAACCTATTACAAAACTAGGAAGAATGTAAAATACGAAAAATAAAATCTATATAGTGGTAGCAGATATGTATGAATAGATCAAAAAAAAACTGCAGTCACTTCTCTAGAAAGGCCGCTAAATCTATATCCCTGTTAAGACCATTAGGTTCCAGGGTATTGAGTTGGTGAATCCAAAAAGTTTCTCTTTGTCTCAAGGCTACTTCCAGTCCTTCTGACTCTACTTTCATGTTAGTAGATCAGCCCACATTATATACGCTTCTGAGTGTACACGTGTATGTACAGTGATTCACATTCCTGTAGGGGTATGGTTCTTATTTTCTCATATATATATGTCCTTGTGCGTATTTACATGCACGTATATTTACGTATGTGTTTGTATGTATGCACATGGATGTTATGTGGTTGTTTTTTACATGTCCTTATTTTATATCATTCTAGGGATGGGGACTTCCTCTGCAATAGAAAACCTTTGGTACTCTTAGTACATTGGGCTCTAGATTTTCCAGATATATTAGACGTATTTATTTTATATATAGCTTTATATTTTCTACCTTTTTAGGTTAATTTTTATTTTTATTTTTATTTTTCAGTATACATTTCACATTCCTCCTTAGTTATCATTAGCACTTTATGTGCTGCTTTTAATGTACCATGTAATGTTTTCTTACTTCATTATTATCTACCAGGTGACACAGGATCCTCTGTATTTATTTGGAGTCCCTAGTGTTTTGCTGTGCCCCTTTGTTTTTATTATTGTTGTCATTTTTATTATTTTTACTTTTGGGCCTGCTTTTGGTTGCCCCATCCATAGGCCTCCTTTTATCTGGGGTTGCAAGCCTCCCCGTGTGCCTTGCAGCTATTTGAAACAATACTACGTCTGGTGGAGCGCATATGCGTTCCACCGACGGGGCTACTTCCTGTGGGGAGAGTGGGGAGGCGTGATGACGTCGCCACGCAAGACACAGGACGTGGTACACCTGGGTAACAGCGTGGTGACGCATATCACCCATATAAAGAGGGGTGAAGGTTGGTACCTTTTTTTACTTCATTTCTACATGTATATATTTACATTTGTATATTCATGAGATCATTGATATTCATTACCATTGACAAAGCTCAGCAGATGAGCGAAACGCGTCTGGTTACCTTTTATTTCTATTTTTACTTTATTTATGTGTTTCTTTGTATTTTGTATTTTTTATTTCCTTTTTTGCACTCTAATAGTGCCCTTTTTAGCATTATTAGTAGTATCAGTATACATATGTTCTGCACCTCCAGTGTCATTTTTGCAGAGTTTTATACCAATTGATACATGGACACTCATTTTTAATGAAAGTTAACTGTAGGTTACCCACTATGCTTATTTGATGACTGGATTCCATTTGAACTTTTTTGGTCTCCTTGCTCTTCTGTTCATCCACCAACGGAGCTTTTGCCATATTCTCTGATACTTGCTCTGGGCCTAGCACCCCTCAGCTAAGTATATCAGACTTTTTGGCCTGGCAACCACCATATCAACTATATCTATAGTTAATTACAGCCTGGTGACTATCTTTCTGTCTACATTTAACCAAGACCAAGAATCCCTTTTATGAGTGACCTTCTATACCTCTGTTTAGAGGGTTATACATGTGAGTGTCCATTTGTTATGTGAATTTCGTTTTGTAATGAATTTATTGATCTGCTCTAGGATTCGGTGTGCGCTCTCCCTCTTCTCCTTTTTTTGTTTCATTTTCACCACATTTTTTTTATTTTTTTATAGTCCCTCGTTTCCTAACTGCTTGGAGGCTAAGTTCTGCGTGTTTCAATGCCTCAACTGCTTGCCTCCCTTCACGAGGCTCTCAAACACACCTCCAAGACGACCACTGCCTTGCGACAGAATCTGAAGGTAAAGGTAATGGACTGGCCAAGCATGTCTCCAGACCTAAACCCTTTTGAGCATCTGTGGGGGCATCCTCAAATGGAAGGTGGGGGAGGGCAAGATCTCTGACATCCACCAGCTCTGTGATTTCATTATGGAGGAGTGGAAGAGGACTCCGGTGGCAACCTGTGGAGCTCTGGTGAACCCCATGCCCATGAGGGTTAAGGCAGTACTGGAAAATAATGGTGGCCACACAAAATATTGACACTCTGGGCCCAATTTGGATATTTCCACTTAGGGGTGTAGTCACTTTTGTTGACAATGGTTTAGACATTAATGGCTGTGGGTTGAGTTATTGAGTTACAGGCTGTACCCTTACTACTTTACATTGTAGCAGAGTGTCTTTTCTGCAGAGTTGTCACATGAAGAGATATAATAAAATATTTTCAAAAATGTGAGGGGTGTACTTACTTTTGTGAGATACTGAATTTCGTTTTGTAATGAATTTATTGATCTGCTCTAGGATTCGGTGTGCGCTCTCCCTCTTCTCCTTTTTTTGTTTCATTTTCTCCAGCATTACTCTGCGGTGACCAGAATTTTTGGGAAACAGCTGCCCTACTGTCCTAAGAGCCAGACTCTATCCATTTCCTCTACTCCCTCTCAAGGACGCCATACAAGAAGAACCTCAAAGATTCCACAATCAACATGTGAACTGTGTTTCTTGTCTTCTCTACCTGGACTCACTTAAGTATCTTTTACCATCTGTTACGTTCTCTGGGTTTTTCTTTTCTTTTGTAAGCATATGTGTCAGCACATTTTGAGACATTTATATATATGATAATTTTATCATTATTTTTTTGGGTTCTCCCCCTCCCCATTATTTATTTTATTACTTTTTATTGTTTTCCATATTTACCTCTACACATATTTGATTTTGACTTTGTCTTGGCTTTCGTGTTAAAATAAGGTTTGTCATCTCCATATTTTGAGGCGCTATAGTATCTACTAGTTTCCTTTTATAGGGATTTCTAGGTCCTTTGCTCCAAAAAAATGTGGTGGCCAAAAAAAATTAACGAAGCAACATGACCCCGAACCGCACAAAACACAGCGAGCCGCCTAACACTTTTACCTAAGAACGTACGAGGTACAAAATACACTATTAGAAATGACGGAAAATGCTTGCGAGCCGTGTAACACATAGACAAACGACTCCAGTTTACAACGCTAACTTGCAACTAGTAACATTACGAATCTAAAATGATGCTTTACCCGACTAGACAAACAGTTTGGCCTAGCTCACGCAGCCTATTTATACTGCACAATTGGCACATTGCTAACACTTGCTCCTCAGGCCAGCAACAGTCCAACTGTACATTGTATGCTGCAGGAAAATAAAAAGAGAATGTTTACTCTTCAGGATATTGATTCCTGGATATATTAATTAGAAATATGTAAAGTATATTAATTAATTAAGGAAATAATTAATTATTATAAAAAAAATACAGTTGCAAGCAAAAGTATGTGAACCCTTTGGAATGATATGGATTTCTGCACAAATTGGTCATAAAATGTGAGATGTCATTGGTCTAGGGGTTCACATCCTTTTTCACCTGCACTGTGAATGTTTACATGGTGTGTTCAATAACAACATGGTAACATTTTATTCTTTGTGTGTTATTAGTTTAAGCAGAGTGTGATTGACTATTCTTGTGACTTAGATGAAGATCAGATCACATTTTATGACCAATTTGTGCAGAAATCCATATCATTCCAAAGGGTTCACATACTTTTGCTTGCAACTGTATATGTAAAAAATTCATAAAGCTAAATAGCTTAATTTACACTGCCGTTTGAAGGACACGAGGGGGGAGGCTCCCAATGAGCGCCAAAGGTGCTCTGAGGAGCAAAAGTACACAAGGGGAGAGGCTCGCAATGAGTGCCGATGGTGCTCAGAGGAACAAAAGTACACAAGAGAAGAGGCTCACAATGAGTGCCGAAGGTCCTCAGAGGAGCAAAAGCTTTACATTGTGTGGCAAACAGCATTGCCATGGCTTCAAATGTTATTGCCCCGCCATTTTTGATGGGCAAGTCGCTAGTATACATATATAACATACATTTTACCCATCATCACAGATACATCCCACACATCACACATGCACACATCAGCATCTGTTGAATACACTGCATTCTACATGGCTCCAGATACCCTTGCCAACCTTCTAGCATCTTATTTGCTTTTCATTCGCAGGAGCAGCCCCCCTGGAGAAAATGGGAGGGGTGGAGGAGGAGCCAGGTCCAGCATCTTAACGCTGTCTGCTCAGTAATACTGTGAGCTGCATTGTTCTAATGCAGTCTTGGGAACTCTGTGCAACATATCTATCCCCTACTCACTTCCTTTGCCTGCAGACAGTGCTGTATTTAGTTCCTGGAAGTGAAAATGAGCCGCTCCTCTCAATGGGCCGTCTGTAGGTGAGTGCCTATATTGCCTATTGGATGATTCAGCCCTGGCTAAGACGAATATCATAAAATCTGTAGTAGTTTACCTGCAGAACAGAAACTTCAGTGCAATCCCATTTCTGTTAAAATGGGCACATCAAAGAATTACATTATTCATGGAGAAATTTCAGACACAGAAAAATTTGGAAAGTACAATTTATGAGGAAATCTGTCTTTCTGACTCATGACTTAACTCCTGACAAGTATTTTCTGTCACATTATTTTATATCACATATAATAGTTGTCGTAATTGCGAGTTGTCGTCACGCAATGTTAAAAATTACGGGCTTGCGCATGCGCAAAGCGTGCTGAAGGCTGTCATTGTGGGTCTTGCGATGAGCGTTGTAGGTGCTCGTCATGAGGCCCACACGACTTTGCTGCAATGAGCGTCAAAGGTGCTCATTGCAGGCCTTGCGATGACGCCAAAGGCACTCATAGCGAGGCCTGCAAGGCTTAGAAAAAAGCTGGCAATGATTGCAGAAGGCGCTCATTGCCAGGCACACAATGAGCGCAAGGCACACATCATTTTGAAAAAATGCAACTTTAACGGCCATTTTCTTCAAGCTCGTAACTTGGAAGCCATCAAAAGACCGCCAAAAGATGCCAGTTACTTCAAAATTTTTACTTACCACCTCATAGCACAGGGGAGAGGCAGGGAGACTGTAACGGCCTCATTCAATTGCGATTTAGCCAATTGAATAGGGCTCTAAATAGGCACGTAGCATATTCTTTTTAAAGACGTTTTTAGTTAGTGAAAACCTTGCTTTTGGATAGATGTTTGCTAACTAAAAACGTATTTAAAAAAATATGCTATGTGCTTATTTAGAGCCCTATTCAATTGGTCAAATTGCAATTGAATGAGGTCCTAAGTGAGGTTGCAAGCTAATTTCAGGTTTATTTGGTGTTTTTAGGAGATTTATAGATACTCACACCTTCAGTGATGCATAAGAAACATTCCTTAAATGATTATCAAAGTGTAATAAAACACTTTTTCTTATGTTACATTATTTAATTAGATTTGTTCCTTATGGGGCTCCAACAGAGAACTACACTTGAAGGTCTGTTTGGAATAATCTAATGTACTAACATATAGCCAGCATATCCCATTTGAGAATCTGTTACTCAGTATAATAATAGTAGATTAACACGCAAACTGCATACATTGCAATGCTTTAGCAATAATGCAAGTAATGATTTTGTTTCAAAAACAGAGAAGTTCAGTATTAGGTCCTCTCCTTTTTAACATATTTATTAATGACTTATAGTTGGGACTGGAAAGTAGTGTCTCCATTTTCGCTGATGACACAAAGTTGTGAAAGGTAATTAAATCAGATAATGATGTGCTTTCCCTCCAAAGGGATTTACATACAACTGAGGAATGGGCATCTAAATGGTTGATTTGATTTAACACAAATAAATGTAAAGTTATGCATCTGGGAAGGAAAAATAGCCATGCAATTTATAATCTTAATGGAGCAAATCTAGGTGTATCAGATATTGAAAGGGATTTAGGAGTGCTTGTGGACAACCACATACGTAAAAGTGTTCAAAGCCAGTATCTGGGGCCAGGAAGGAATTCATTTTATTTCCCTTTGAGATGATTGGCTAAGTTTCACTTTTATGTGTTTTTTCTGTTTGCCTTCCTCTGGATTAATAAATAATTAAAATAAATAAATAAATAGTTGATTAATAATTAATTAACAATTGATTATCAACTAATTAATTTATAACTAATCCGCATATTGCGGACTGATGATTGATGGACTGAAAGTCTTTTTGCAACCTTAATTACTATAAACTATGTAATATTTGTGCTACTCAACAAATAGTACATATAAGGTATTGTTATCTATTGCTGTCTTGGGAACACACGTCTTTCTTCACATTATGTCACATATATTATTCATGCTCTTTATTCACCAACACCACACTCAGTTATTTATTCAATCTGTTCTTGACAAACAATAAACAATTTCATTACAGGGACTGATAGCAGAAACTATGCAAGTCAGTAACCTTAACTCAAAAACTAAATTATTCATTTCATATTTTAAGCCTTTTAAACCAAGTTTGAATGACCTATAGCCCTATTAAATTTGAGCTTGCATTGTAGAAAGTAAGGCTTACTTCTATTAAATTAGCCCCGTAAAGAAGGCCGCCTCTTATCTGCGGATTAGCTGCGAAAAAAGCATCTGGGCTGAGCAACATTGAAATTTGCGGCCTGTAACTGCTACAATTCCAATCATGCAATTAAATTGTGATCAAACCCGTAACACGCAAATGGAGCCCAAAGCCCTACGAGTGCTGGGGAGGACTCGCAAGGTGGGTAAAGTCCAATACGTAGCACTTGTACTGTGGATAAAAACACACTACTGTACTAATAATAAAAGCGAAAGTGATGTTAGGTCTTAGAATTAATAGCACAACATTCTCAAGCCCACAAATCAGACATGAAAAATACTTCATTTCATGTTAGATCGATCCCGGCAATGAATGCATTAATACATATAATGTAACCCGCATGTAATAGAATTGAATATTTGCAGCTTTACTAATATTGCATTATGAATGGAATGTGGGTACAATCATAACTTTTTAAACTTTTACGGATTTGTGTCTCAAACTCGTAACTCATAGCTGGTTCTAATTTAATAGCACAGTAACACAGGGAAATTTCAAGCTTGCAGCCACTGCGAGCTTCACATTACACTTATGGGGCTGGAATTTAATAGGGCCCCTAAATAAATAAATTGGACTTGTATTACTAAGTCAGATGCTGGAAATTGCACAGAGCAGATTATCTAAATGTAGTATATACAAATATTGAAAAGGCTACTATAAAGGATTATTCTTAACCTACATCTAAAAATTATATTTAACAATAGGAGGGCAAGGTCAAATAATATTAATAAAAAACTTGCAAAACCAAAATCATCCACTTTATAGTTGTGGCACGCTATGCTATAGACCATGGGAAGCCATGGTCCTTGATTATGGGAAAGCATCTCAGCTGTGATTGGGTGAACTAAGCATGTGTTAGGGGTGGAGAAAACAGGAAATCATGCCACAGTTTAAACCAAACTTGTTTTGGGCCTTTAATTTAAAGAGAACGAAGAGATTAAGATTAAGAAATGTTGATGGCTGAATGGACAGTACCAAACACCAGATAAAACAAAAATAGCATCCTTTTAAGGTTCTTAAATTATTTCCCAAAAATGAAGTGCTTGATTAAAACTTAGAATGTATTAATCATCTCTAAAACTAATTAAAATATGGATGTTTAAAAAACAAAAGAGCAACTTACTACTCTATAATACATGAAGACATAAAGTAATTGTGTTCTCATGTTATGAAATGTTTTAAATATATACATTTGTATAATATGTTAACGGCTCTTATAAGGACTCCACTTCCAAAAAGTATCTATGATTTATTTCCATTAGTAACATTTGTAATATAACTCTTATCACATTGGGTTGTAGCAAATGTTGGCATTTAAATAAAGTATCAAAGATTTGTTTAAAAAAATTATAGTTTTCTTCCGTGATATTGAGTTCACAAAAAATGTATCTTTATTTATACCCCTTATTCATCCCAAGGTCTGTTGTACTTATACATATAAATGCAAGTCAAACTCTGTATATTATGAGATTGCTTATTGGATAATTGTTAACAAATAAACCACTACCACATACCATATTTAGTTGATATTTTCGATAGTATATATACAATTTTTGATTTATTAACAATCGAATAATTTTCATAAATTTGTAGAATCTGTCTTCAGATATCCATTAGCATTTATTTAGATGTTTATTCTTAGATTGCTTTCTATATATACACATACTGTAGATGGTTTTCTGTATATACACATTGTTTGAACTCCACTTGTAACTTTTGCTAGCTTGATGTTTTGTATAGCTATCTGCAGGTTACCTTCACTGGTTATTTAATTCTTCCCCCTGTTACTATCACTGGGGTTGCTTAGTTTAATCTATTGGCATAGATCACTTTATTGAGCAAGCTGGAGCTACAGAGTGTTTATAGAGTGTTTTCAGAGAACAATGTGATCTTTACTAAACATATAGACCTATGGATACATGACATCAATTATATTTTGATGCTTTGGATAGGAACAGTTAATGGAACATGAATAAATTAAAACCTACAATTGAATATCACTGTCAAAAGGGGATATTTTTAAATCTAACTATTGAAGATAAGAAAATGAAAGAATTGGTTGCAAAAACATTTAGGAAACCAACAGCCACTAATGTGCTGCTTCATTGTAAAAGCCATGTACTAAAAGAACAATACTAGAGGACTTTAAAAATAGAGGACTTTAAACAACAAAATAAAGAATTAAATTAGAGATTCCTTGAAAGGGGATATGCAAAAAAACGTTGTCAAGATATATTGTCTCAAAAAAAAGGAGTGATCAAATTTATTGGCACAAAAGTTACTATATTCAACCTATATGTTTGGTGGCCAATTTCGCTATTCAATCGCAAGAGATTCAGTCAATATTAGACAAATATTGGGACATCTTGAAACTTGAGAAGGTTATAACATGAAATAGTGTCACATATAGAAGAGTAAAGAACTTAAGGGACATTTTGGGGGCATAGTCGTGAAAGAAAGCAAATATCTAGACAAAAATCTAGACAAATCTAATTATTTATGTTACATAGTGGCATAGTTACATAGGGCCTCATTCTATTAGCGGCCGCAGCCGTTGCGGGGCCGCAAGGACCGGCCACAAGCTATTCTGCTATTCTATTCCCTTACGGCCGGAGGCTCCGGCAGGCTTGCGGCCGGTGCCTTGCTATCTCTTGCGGCCGCTCGCGCCAGAGGAAAGCCTTTGATCTAAAACGGCCGCAAGAGTTTTGCAATTCAATTGCTCCGGGAAACCTCACTGCAAGGCTAAAAACGAGCCGCTGCTTACTTGCAGGAAAGAGGTCCCGCTAGCACCAATTAAGCACATAAAATAGCTCAAATAAAGCCATCCTGCACTTTGAGAAGACTATAAAGGGATTTTAGGTGTTAGAAAAAATAGCACATAATTATCCTATACTCAAATCTTATTAATATTTTATTTTTAATATCCGTAAAATATCCATGTAAAAAGTCCAGAGTGCTTGGAGCACCTCAGACATGCCCACGCCGCAGCCGGAAAATAAACAGTTAATTTGAACTCGGGTTTGGGCTGATGTGCAAGCTTGAGAGTGGGTTCCTTTTAATCCTCATGTCCCCCAATATGATCCCTAGCATTTACAGAGCTGTACAGTGCAGGCTTGAATTTATTTTTCAGTTTTTATATTTCACAGCTTACGGCCGGTTCCAAGATATGCGGCCGGCCGTAAGATGAGATCCTTGCGGGGCCGTATAATAGAATCGCGAGTTAACTGAACCCCCGCAAGGAATCGCAGCCTTACGGCCGATTTACGGCCGGTAATAGAATGAGGCCCATAGTATTTAAGGTTGAAAAAAGACTTTCAGTCCATCAAGTTCAACCTTTTAAGATCTCCTCTGATCTGCAATATGCAGATTAACTATTAATTAATTAGTTGTATAAAAAAAATCAATTCCCTCCTGATCCCAGACACCGGCGACCAGACTTCTCCCTGGATCAATACTGCCTCTCTAATTATCCATGATTACCCTGAATTCCCTTTTTAATTATAAATAAATACAGTCACCTTTTAAAGTTATCTATCGAATCCGCTGTAACCACCTCCTCTGGTAGAGAATTCCACAGATTAACCACCCTTACTGTGAAGAACCATTTTCCTTCTTTAAGGTGGAATCTTTTTACTTCTAACCTCAAGGAATGTCCTCTTGTCAGTTGAAAACCTCTTGGCACACAAAGCTCCCTTGACAAATCTATTTACTGACCCTGGATGTATTTATATATGGTAATCATATTTCCTCTTAGACGCCTTTTTTCTAGAGAAAATAAGTTTAATTTGGTTAGTCTTTCTTCATAACTTAGCCCCTCCATTCTCCTTATTAGTTTTGTTGCCCTTCTCTGTACCTTTTCCAGCTCTAAAATGTCCTTTTTATGAAGTGGTGCCCAAAATTGTACTCCATTTTCCAAATGATGGCGTACTAGGGATTTGTATAGTGGAAGAATTATATTTGCTTCCCTTGCTTCTATACCCTTCTTAATACATGCCAATATTTTATTTGGTTTTGCAGCTGCTGCTTGGCTTTGAGCACTGTTACCTAGGTGGTTGTCCACAAGCACTCCCAAATCCCTTTCAATATCTGATACCCCTAGATTTGCTCCATTAAGATTATAAATTGCATGGCTATTTTTCCTTCCCAGATGCATAACTTTACATTTATTCATATTAAATCTCATCTGCCATTTAGATGCCCATTCCTCAATTTTATGTAAATCCCTTTGGAGGGAAAGCACATCACTATCTGATTTAATTACCTTGCACAACTTCATGTCATCAGCAAAAATGGAGACACCACACTCCAATCCTACCTCTAAGTCATTAATAAATATGTTAAAAAGGAGAGGACCTAATACTGAACCCTGAGGAACCCCACTTGCCACATTAGTCCAATCGGAGTATGTTCCATTTACAACAACCCTTTGCTTCCTGTCTTTTAGCCAGCTCTCAATCCATGAGCAGATATTTACTGCAACTCCTGTATCTCTTAGTTTGCACAATAGTCTCCCATGTGGCACTGTAGCAAAAGCCTTTGCAAAATCCAAAAAGACTACATCCACTGAGTTGCCTTGATCCAGGTTCCTACTAACCTCCTCATAGAAGCTAATTAGATTTGTTTGACATGACCTATCCCTCATAAATCCATGTTGATTCCTACTTATAATCCTGTGCAAATATACATATTCTTGTATATTATCCCTTATTAACCCTTCTAAAAGCTTCCCCACTACAAAAGTGAGGCTCACTGGTCTATAATTCCCCGGATTTGCTCTTGCTCCTTTTTTAAATATAGGTATCACATATGTGAGCCGTGTGAAAACTGCAAGGCTTGCTCACAAATCCTCATTGTTAAAGAATTCACTAATTTTGCAGGATCAGAAAGATATGTGATTAAACATAGAATCACTTGTTTAACTTTAGGAGTAATTTATCAAAATGTTTGTTCATGTAATCTCAAGTATATTGGAAAAAAGAGCAGGGAATTTAGATGTAGTGTACTGGAACATATCAATGTAGTACTAAACAATGAGGTTATGTCTATGGCCCTCCATGTTAATCATGAGCATAACAACAATTCAAGGGCCCTTTGTTAATGTATAGCCGTATATCGGTTATGAGAGCTGTTTTTCTCTACGTTACACTTTCATGTTAAACTTTAGCTCCCCCAAATTACGGCACTTTAGTGTGGGACATACCCAAACCAAGCTTTATGGATGAGAAATGGCTCTAGGAGCCAATAGGAAATGAGAACATCATTATTATAATGAGTTAAAACAAGTGCTGTACCTGCATCAACTCTCTCTCTCTCTCTCTCTCTCTCATCTTTTAATTATTTATATTGTATTGCATGAAATAGATGTGGCAATTGTATTTATAGCTTCTATAAATAAAAATGAGTTCATTTTGTGTTTATAATATATATATATATATATATATATATATATATATATATATATTAGCGACTTGCCTGTCAAAAATGACGGGGCAATACAATTTTAAGCCATGGGAATACTGTTTGACACACAATATAAACCGTTTTGTACTCTGAGGACCTTCTGCGCTCATTGCGAGTCTCTCCTGTCATGTACTTTTGGTCCTCTGAGCACCTTTATGAGTCATGATATATATAGAGATATATAGTTTTATGTATATGTAGTGAAGTAATAATGAATTATTTATTGAATAAATTAATATACTTTAAGTATTTACAATTAATATATGCAGCCAGCAATAGGCTGAAGAGCTAACAATCTGTTTGTATTTTGCGTCTGCATAGAATATACATTTTGAGTGTTGGTGCCCTGCTGATAAAGTGTAATGAATGTTCCAAGTGTGCATTATAAATCAGCTGCGTGCGCGAGGTAAAGCCGTTGGTTTATTGTGTAAAGCAGCATTGTATATTTGTAATGTTATTAATTTGTTACGCGGCTCGTGAGCATTTTCCGTTTTTTGTAGTAGTGTATTTTCTAGTTCGTAGTTTGATGTGTAAAGTGCTACGCATTTGGCAGTGTTTTACGCGGTCCGGGGTTGTGTATCCACGTTTAAATTTTTTTTCGCCGGCCATTTTTTTCCTGTGTGTTTCTTATTGTTTTTCGTTTTTGCAGTTCGTCTGTTAATCTCATAATTTTGTGCGTCTCGTATCTTTTTTTTCTAAGTTCCGCGTCTCATATATTTTTTTTCTAAGTCTTGCGTTTGTCAACCGCTTGCAGGGCAAGGTGATCCCACGTTTAGGAAGTATTTCGTGTCTAAGTCCCGCGTGTTTCATTGGCTCATCATGTTTGTGCTGATAGTAGTGCGTTGTAGTGCCTTAACGGCTCGCAGGCTAAGTGCTACGTGTTAATGGGTCGTCTGGCTCACAGCGATGAGCGCCTTTGCCTTTAGCGCTCATCACCTACGTGATATGCGTTGACGGCTCACCTCGCTTCGCGAGGCTCGCAAGCAATGAGTGTCTGCGGCGCTCAATGCCTAACTCGTACGAACCACACAAAGTGTGACGAAGTCTCTCAGTTTGACCACTATTATATGTGATGGATATATATATACTGTATTATGCATTAGAGCATTTGTTTCCTGACACGTATTAACCCCTTGAGTACTGGGTTGTGTGTTACCTGAGATGTTGTCTAATGAAACAGGAAAAATAATACCATATCATAATTTATAATTACACATATGTTGATATTGACGTCAGTAAACACACGTTGGGCGCCATTTTCTCAGTATAAATATATACTATGGGAGTGATATCTATATTAAAACAATAAGAATCCAACAGTATCCTGTGACATGGATCTAGACTTATACTTCTATGCTAATTTCATACCTCATTCTTGTTTGAGATCTGCACATGTGAGTGCAATACTTACTGTTGTTATTGATTTCTGGAATAAATATGGACTGTAAACAGTCAAATAATGTTGAATAATTTGTAAGTGTTTTAGTTGCTATACTGTCACTTTAGCTGTTGCTGCTGCACTCAGCATTGGTTTTATCAGCCATTGCAAGTGGTCTTTAGTACACATAATATTTATTTCAGTTGGTTGCAGTTATGGTGCTGCCCTGGTTTGGGAGTGATCTGTAAAATCAAGCATAGGGTTTGGGTGTAAAAGTCTAATGGAGGAACTCATAATGTTGTATCGGTGCAAGAATCAATGAAGATTTGTGCCATGATTTTCAGCTTTGTCGAGCAGCAGTCACTCATAGCAGTTCACTTGCAATGTTTTCGGAAATAGCATAGCTAGGTAGGATTTACTTTGTTACTACGGTACCCGTAATTGCATTAGAGGGGATATACATTGGGTCCCAAATTGCTTAAGGTTTATAAGAATTGATCACATTCCTCAATCAATTTGTAGAATGTACTGGGACAGGAGTCCTTAAGGATCCGCAAGGTGGGAAATTTGAATTTTTAAATTTGAATTTTTAAATGGGGACCCCCAGCATGGGGGGGGGGGGTTAACTTCAAGTACCCCCCGCGGCAGAGCTTGTGTTTTTAACTGCAGCGGAGGTCCCGATTCAGACCTACGCGGCAAGGACTGATGTTGGGAGTATGCGGGTGATCCGGCAGTCTTTAATTAAACAGGATCCCAATCTCCATTGCCATTGGCCAAATCAAACCCATTGCTACGGGTTTGGCTAATTAATTTTAGCATGACTGCACATCCAACGTGTGACAGACTGCATTTCGTTTTTGTGTCTCTAGCTCGTAGCACACAGCCCTTTCCAATTTAATAGCAACTTAAGTAGGCCAAATTTCAAGCCCATAGCCATTGCGGGCCTCACTTTGGACTTACTGGGCTGGAATTTAATAGGGCTGTTAGTAGTCTTTCTCGGGGGTAATACTTGCTTCCATGCTCTACCTACTCTGTAAAATGCTTTGCCTTGCTGTATTGTTTTTTTAGTTTATAGAACTTCAAATGCTGTTGAACAATTCATCAGGTCAGAGTCTATATCATCTCTCAACAAAGGCTATTGTTTTAAGGAAATAAGTCTTCAGCACACAGAATTTGTGCAGTTGAATAAAAAGCAAACATATATCAAACCCTAATGCTTTTAACATCAGTATGTTAAATATTGTTATTGTTACAAGTCTCGTATTTACTGTAGTTCTTGTGAATAAGACTGTACAAAATGTTTTTGCTTCATAAATAAAGAGTAATAATTAACATGCTTAATTGGAAATAATATTTGCCCCAAACAAAATACCCCTTTAAAAAACTGTTAAAGCTATTCTAGACTTTGAAAGAACCATTGCACAGAATTCAGTAAATTCAGAGCTTTCCTTCTGGTGGCGGATACAACTTTAATTTTATGGTGACCATCAATAAAGCAGGGATTCGCAACATATGACTGTCATGAGCCAGGGACGAAGGGTGCACATACCCCTAATTCTACTGCTATAACATAAAGGAACGATCTGCAGGTTGTGACCTTATTCATCTCAGCACCCAGCAATTCAGATTAGGACATTCATAGATAAGCAGAAGAAATCAGATGATCAACACCATTCAATTTAGTGTAGAGACAGACTGACTCTTTATTCCTCTTACACAATTATTTAACAAATGTAAGAAAGGTTTCACCCACACCCCCTCATAATTCCCCTCCTTTTATGATGGGTCTGGTTTTCTTACTGGATACACCAGAGGTCACTTCAGATCCCAGGCCTGGGTTTTGCTGATATGTGAAGCGTTTCTCTATACATCTGAGACACATATTCATTAATTTTCCCAATTCTACATCAGCACCAGAATTTTCTGCTTAGCGTATCAATCTACATCTCCCCCAGCGCTCTCTCTCTCTGGAATGTTTGTTCTGTCAATGTAATAAACTATCTTTGTCCTGTAACCTCTGAAGTGACTTATCATATTAAGTCCTAGGGACTACTTCTGAGCGCAAATACATTCTTTAAACATTATACAATTACCCAAATCATACTTACACTTACACCATCAATTTAATACTGTTAAGTTGCATATTTTAAGTAATATAAAGCACATTTTATTTAAATACAGCAGATTTGTTGAAATTGTTTTCTGGCATAGTTTGGGTCTATTTCTTTTTATAGAAAAAAATACAATTGCTCCAGTACTTATCCAAATGGTTGTACTACTTTCTGGCAGATATATCTGAAGAAAGCAGTTCTTAGACAGGAAGAAGTAATACATTATTTATTTCGGGTGCAATAAACTGTAGGATACTGTACATTTTGCTTCATTCCCCACATTATTATACTTCAGTTAAACATTGCTGGCTCCTTAGAATAGATTCCATATTTCAGATTTATTTTAGGAAGGTCTTCTCAGATGGCAGTAGTATTAATATAATTTTGGGACTGGAGTAATAACGCTTATTAGCACCTTTTCATCAACTGATATTTTTGAATGATTTAACAAGATTTACTGCTTTGAACACCCAATATATAATTAAAAGTGAGGAAATGCAATTATAATTACAGATTGGAAATGCCGCTAAGCATGGACAAGTTCTAATGATGGGTGATTTTAACTACCCTGAAATAAACTGGATGTATGAAACCAGCAGTACAGGTAAAGGGAGAGGGTTCTTGTGTACACTCAGGGATCATTATCTGGCCCAGGTTTACAAAAGCCTACTATAAATGAGGCTATCAATATTATTTGTGATTACTAAATCCAAGATATAGTATCAAATGTTGAAATAGGGCAACCTTTGGGAAACAGTGATCACAACACAGTTTTATTTGATATTGAATTAAAAAAAAAAAACTGTAAGGGGCCAACAAAAACTCTTAATTTTAAAAGGGCAGATTTTAACGGTATAGTTTTTTCCCTTTTGAGATAATTGGCAAAGTTTCACTTGTTTTTTTTTCTGTTTGCCTTCCTCTGGATCAATTAACACTTAATCTGCATATTGCAGATCAAAGGAGATCTTAAAAGGTTGAATTTAATGGGCTAAAAGTATTTTTACAACCTCAATTACTAACTAACTGTGTAACTATAAATCTGTAAATTGACAAATAAATTAGCAGCAGTTTACTCATGTGGATAACTTCATACTTTCTCTAAAAGGAAAGTTGACCACCAAATATTAAATATATCTTAATCCAAGCTTTCACTGTTATGAATTGCACCATCTGTACTTTAAGATGAATCAAAATGATAATAGCTATTTACAGGGTCATGGCTGTGCTGGGAAGAACCAAGTGTAAATGTATCATCCCCCCTGCTCTGACACTTTAACCCTATGTGTGATTGAATTGTTTTTCACTGTGATTTGTCCAGTATTTTGGTACATTACAATAGACACAGGGATTAGTAGAAAGGAAAATGCGCCTTGTTTGATTAAAGATATTTGCTCACTTTAGACAATTTATTCAATTTTGAGTTTTTCACTGGTATGCAAGTTTAATGTCATCAACAGGGGTGATGCTACCACTGGTGCAGGTAGTGCAAAACACCAGGTCCCTCTTCTGAGGCGACAGTGCTGTATAATTTTTTTTTTTGGGGGGGGCATTTAATTTTTTTCTGTAGTGTTGTGACCCTCCGGTGATCTCCCACCACAGTCCATCCCGCCACTCCCGGGCCCCCATGGGCCTCCTCGGCTGCAACCCCCCATAGTCCATTCCTGTTTAAGAAAGAGTATTTCTCCAAGAGGTGGCAGTGTAGAGCAGATCAGCATATAAGGGAAGAGATCAGAGAGAGCAAGAGCTGCATGAAAGCAAAGTATAAGGGAGATGGGTTCTGTGAGGAGGAGCAAAAGAGGTACTAAGTGAGGTGGTTGCTGAGAGGGGTTGGGTGCTATATGGGGATGGATGCCTAAAGGCATGGCTAGATGTGGGATCATGGAATCTAAGATTGTACCATTCTATTAATGTCAGATTATATTATGGTAGCATCGGAAGTATTTCTCTTTTTCTTTAAAAGTGTTTTGTGTTTTAAAAACTTGTGATGGTCAGCTTAAAATACTCAGTATGCCTCGTACAAATTGTAACCCAGCATTTGGAGCTAGTCTTCAATCCTCTGAACCTCATTTGTAAAATCAATCTGGTTTTAATTACCTGGCTCATGATCTAAATATCAAGCCCATCTTTTAGCTTCAAGATTGAAAGAATGGAATTTTATAAAACAGTGTAAAAATATGTTATTTCTGTATAGCTTGGTTGATGAGAAACTGTCACAGCAATGAACTGAAACCGGATTGGTTTTCTCTACCTGAAAAATACATTTATACAGATAAGTGAAGCTAAACTCAAATGATGAATATTTGTGGCTCTTAAAATAGGGGAAATTATGAATGACACAAGTATTAAAAACAGAACTTTATTAACAATTCTTCAAAAACAACTAATATAAACCCACCATAGGTATCTGGAAAATGCAACCTGGTTAGGTGGATCTATTTAAGATATGTGTATCAAGTACACGTGTAATAAATCTCTAAAAACAATATTATAGGTTTTCTGTGTCCCATGCAACACCACTTCTCTTAAGAGTTGAAATATGCTTTACACATAGGCTGGTAGCCCTGATGACTGAAAAACCCATCACATGGCATGTATCACGCCTTAAAATAATATCCATATACAGGCAAATCGTATATATATAGCAAAGCAAGGAGTCCATGTGTCACTTATAGGGACCTCCTATCTAAGAGGCTATGGGGTGCCCCTCCAGCTGGATAATGGTCCTGCAGATAGATAGTAGTAGCAATCAGAGACTAAACCACTCTAACTCATGGTCTAATCACCCAGAAAATCAATCGCATGGCATGTGTCATGCCTATGAACAGAAAAATGTAACTATGTACAAATACAGGCATACTATGGCAGATACAAATGTCCCTTTGTCCCTTATAAGGACCTTCTATCTCAGAGGCCAAGGTGTGCCACTTTCAGCTGGCTAATAGCCCTGGATAGAAAAAAACAACTCAAGCTAATGTCATAACCAAAACCAGGAAGCATGAAGAGTTAAAACACACTCACACTGCTAAAAACAACAATTATTTAGCCTTTTTTCCAGCAATATTGATCCCGGCTTTGGATTAATTCAGTCCTGCCTACTGTAAATAAGGTGACAAAATACAACCTTGTCACACTCATTTTCTGATCTTGAACCATTCTGTTGTCATGTTCAGTTCTGACCGTAGCTTCTTGATCGACATACAGATTCTTTAGGAGGAGGATGAGATGATCTGGTACTTCCATCTCTTTAAGGACAGGCCACATTTTTGTTGTGATCCACACAGTCAAAGGCTTTAGAATAGTCTATGAAGCAGAAGTAAATGTTTTCTTGGAACTCTCTTGCTTTCTCTATTATCCAGCGGACATTGGAAATTTGATCTTTTGTGCCTGTTTCCTCTGCAGAACCCGGCTTGCACATCTGGTAGTTTCTGGTACATATATTGTTGGAGTCGAGCTTGTAGAATCTTAAGCATTACCTTGCTGGCATGTGAAATGAGTGCAATTGTTCAATAATTTGAGCACTCTTTGGAACTGCCTTTTTTGGGATTGGGATGTAGACTGACCTTTTCCAGTCTATTGGCCATTGTTGAGTTTTCCAAATGTGTTGCCATAAGGCAAGTAACACTTTCACATCTTCATCCTGTAGAAATTTTAATAGTTCAATTGGGATTCCATCACCTCCTTCAGCCTTATTATCAGCAAGACATCATATGGACCATCTCACTTCACTCTCCAAGATGTCTGGCTCCAACTCATTGGACAAATAATTGAGGTCATCACTACTGTTAAGATCCTTCCTGTATAGATCTTCAGTGTATTCCTGCCACCTCTTCTTTATCTGAACTTCTTCTGTTAAGTCCCTACCATTTTTGTCTTTTATCACACCCACTTTTGCGGTGCCTTTTAGGTTCCCAATTTTCTTGAAGAGATCTCTTGATTTACCCATTCGGTTATCTTCTTCAATCTCTTTACATCGCTCGTTGTAGAATGTCTCTTTGTCTCTTCTTGCTATCCTCAGGAATTCTGCATTCAGTTGGACAAATCTTTTCTTATCTCCACTACCTTTCACTTTCCTGGGCTACTTTCAAAGGCTCATCAGATAACCAGTTTGACTTTTTACTTTTATTTCTTTTACCTCTTTTCTTCAGTTTAATTTTCAACTTTGCAATAAGAAGCTCATGGTCTGAGCCGCAGTCTGTTCCAGGTCTTGTTTTTGCTTAATTTATAGAGCTACTCCATCTTTGGCTGCAAAGTATATAGTCAATCTGATATCTATGTTGTCCAACTGGTGATGTCCATGTGTAGAGTTGTCTCGGAGGCTGTTGGAAGAGGGTGTTTGTTACGACCAGAGAATTATCTTGACAAAATTCTACGAATCTCTGACCTGCTTCATTTTGTACTCCAAGGCCAAATTCGCCAGTTATTCCAGGTGTCTTTTGATTCCCTAGTTTAGCATTCCAATCTCCTATGATGATAGTAACATCTTTTTTTGGTGTTATATCTATGACGTGTTGAATGTCTTCGTAGAACTGGACAACTTCAGCCTCTTCAGTATCTGTGGTTGGAGCATAGACATGTATCACTGTGATATTAAATGGCTTGCCTTGAATTTATATTGAAATAATTCTGTCATTTATTGGGTTCTAACCTAGCACTGCTTTGGCCACTCTTTGATTGACTAGGATGGCTACTTCATTTCTTCTGTGGGGTTACAGCCTGCAGATTAAGGAAGGCAGCCAGTACAGCGGTGTGGAACACAAATTGGGGAAGGAGAAGAGTAACACTCAAGGCACTCAGTAAAGGTGAATTCTACTATTCAAAATCCAAGACAGAAAAAGAAGTATAGTACTTTCAAGCTAAACTTAACAGTATCAATAGTCATTGAAAATAGTATTTGATATTTATAGTTCAACCTTCCCCCGTAAGTGTTTCTTTTCACATCTAAACAAATTAAACCAATGAACACTGAATTCATTTTCATTGTTTATAAACCTCTTTCCCCTACAGTGACAAAATACATAACTATATGTATTATATATATCTTGCATAAGGTCATTGTAGATGTCTTTCATAATCCAGTTTAAATGATGTTTGGTATCGATTTTGTAAATGTCAAACTAGTTCTAACAATCTTGAATCCATGTGTTATATTCTGATTGTTAATTTGTCATTCCTTTTTATAACTGTTTATATTTCTTGACATTTTCCAGAAATAATCTTCACATTTTATTCAATACTATACAATGACATTAGAGATAAAGAAATATAAACAAATACATTTAAACTGCTCTAGCTATTTAGCCTCCTTGTTTGAAGGCAATGCTATCTCCTCAAGGTAGTGTGCCGCTCTGTTATAGATGTGTTAAAACTTAATCTCTGTGTTCATGCTGCTTTTTACCATTGTGATATCTCAAACTGTTCTGAATGGAAATTAGATAAGATTTACAAAGCCTAGCAAGAAAATCCAAGTATAGAGAACAACTTTTGGGAAAACCCACTATAAGAAAGCTATTTTGATCACTGGATCTACATTCTTCTCCTGTCAAGTAGAGTTTGTTCACTATTTTGATAACAGGATTAGTGATCACAATCATAAAGATCTCATGAGTTCTCATTAGTGAGGCTGTTAGTGAGCTCCAAGTGTTTGGATTTAATGGCAGTTAACTAGCAAAAATGTACTTAAACCATTAAGTGTTTTATCACAACCTTATGTTTCCTTCTAGATAAGCACTTGATTGTGGACATATTGACTAGAATGGATGGATGGATATAACCATAGAAATAAAAATCAAGGTCCAATTAAACACCATTGTAGTTTTTATTAAGCCCAACCCATTGCAAAGAGGTAGATTATCACTTTTTTAAACATTTTATCCTAATCACTGCACTAGCAGGGAAGGCAATGCCAATGCCAAAAACTGACAAAGAAATGGATTCCGATTGTTTACATATATATTTATGAGTAATAATGTGTTTTCCTCGATTGCTTTGCTTGGTCAATTAGTAGTGACAATATATTGTGATGAAGTTCATCAGAATTTATTTTGATTCGGCAGATTAAAGGGAATGTTACCAACTGAGAAGCAGAAGTTAATTAACAGGGATTTGAACTAGTCTAATTAGTTTGGGAACCACAGGGAGCCTGTTCCATCCTCCTCTCTTATAAGGGAAATATTTTTGCATTGTGCTTAATAACTGAGGGTACTGCAAAGTCGGTTATAGTAATGCTATGATTCAGTATAAACAGCAAAATTATAAATGGTCCCCAGCTATGTAATTCACTATCCATACTTGCTTAGATAGTGATCTCCACTATTTTTTATTTTACCATTGAAATGACCAGGGCATCATGGCTATCCTTGTCAACATGGGCTACTACAATCATGAAGTGTGTGTGCGTGTATGCATGTATATTTGTGATACATATATATATATGTATATTTATTTGTATGTATTTTTAGAGTATATGGGTGTATGCTTATTTATGTATGTGTTTATGAATAAGCAAAGAGGGTGCTAAGTATTTCTATATCAACTGCAGAGGGTTGGGAAAAATGGTAATTCCTAAAATATTAATATGTTGGTTAAGTTTGGACTGCATGCTAGACAGTCTAAATTATACAGAGTAACGACCTACCCAATTGAGGAGGATGATATGTTTACATGTATGTTAGTTTGTTTAATTTTTGTTTCTTTCCAATATTCCTCTTCCTGTTTTCATTGTTTCCTCCTCACCTCTCTTTCTATTGGTTGGTATTTTATCTAGTCCGTGAATGAGTAACAAGTCTTTACAAGGTAACACAGCACACAAACATTTCAAGCAAACAATGGAAACCTAAATAGTCTTTTTGTTTTATTTATTATTGTTACTATTAGTGTTATAGGCTTTAATTCCCCATATAAAGGTAGCAAATGCATTTACAACAATGTGCCAACGTAATCTAGATATTTTATTTTAATAGAAGACTATTTCACTATTGCCTATATATATATATTATTTTTTGTATAGGTACTTACAATGATCTCATTGCATATTTTATTATTCTTGTATGACACTTATATGGGTGCATGCACCCCAGCAAAAATAATGTGCATTCTTTGTTGATTTTCAAGGTAAAATAGAAGGTATAATAATAATTGGGGTGATTTCAACACACTTAGGGGTAATTCAGTTGACAAATCACACAGAGAAAAGTGCACAGCAAATACAATGGAAAGGTTTATAGACTTGGCAACTAAATATGTTTGATGTGTGGAGAATTATCCCAACAGTCAAAGATTATACATTCTTCTGTATACTATACTAGTGCTACTCACATTGCGATTACATTTGGTTGCAGGGTACATTCCTTTCTAATGTAATAAATACTGATATGGGTCTCTAAGCATGGTCAGATCATTGTTTGCTATGTATGCTATTTATATAAAAAAAGGAAGAAGAGAACATGTTACATAGAGACTACATGAGAATGGTACATATAAGCAAATAACTTGTGTAAAGCCACATAGAGCAACTTGCCAGCCATCTGACCTGTAGGCCTCAGGATGAACACGGGTCTAAAATATTGGTGACCTAGCCAGGTGACCACAGCTCTTGTGTATCTAGCAATGGGAGGGGGTTATGGCTGGTGACAGGGTGAGGAGGACAAAAGAAGAATTCAGACCGCCTCTAAAATAAGGGATGTGTGTGAGATCTTTCTGTGTTTTATATATGTCTGTAACAATCAAGAATTGTTCAATCTTCCATACACTAAATACCAGTGTGGTCTGATCTCTCTGCGGTCCCATGACTAATGTCTGGATCTAAATAGCTGGTGTGCTGAGATGAGAACAAAGTCACAACCTATAAATGGTCCTTGTAAGCTAAAGCAGCAAAAGTAGGGGTGCATGGCCCCCTCAGTTTTTGGTTTAATAATTAAAGCAGCATTTCCTGGTAATGAATGTTTATTATCCAACAAGAAAAAGGTAATATGTCTAATGGTGATAGTGAGAGATAGAAAAGAACATTGATAAATCCAAGTGGACTGCAATTCAATAAATAGTTATATGCATAACTTTTAATTGCAATTAATAAAGTTAGAAGCTTCCAATATTTACATACATCCAGTCTCCAAAATGTAAATGTTCTTTAGCCAAAACACTACATTTAATTTTCTGTAATTAATTATTCATTACTTATTTTTATGCCTCATGTAATGTTTAAGAATTAATTGTATGCATTTTCTCTTATCAATTCCTTTTCCCCAGTTTTCTTATGTTACATCTGTGAAAATATATCAAATGTGTAGTAATTTCCATTATTTGCACAAAGGCTTTTTATTTCTGTTTTTGTAGAACAAAATGGAACTTTGGGAGGTTTAAATAAATATGTGTGTGTGTGTGTGTGTGTGTCAGTATTTATATTCAGCGTTAACAAATAAAAAAGTACACCCTTTTAAGATTACATTCTAAGTCTTATTTGAACTTTGCATAATCCTCATTAAGTCCAAACTGTAGCTAAATCTAACCAAACATGACAAAGATGCACCTTTTCTGTTTCCATATCAGTTAAGAATTAAATTAATATCATGTGCTGCTGTACATGTGCCCATGGTCATACTCCCTGTATATAAAGCCAGAAACTGTATTACAGTTTGGTCTGGAACACATACTGTAATGCTTAGGTAACGACCCCCCTGTACTTTAGATTGTAAGTCTGCGAGTTTCAATCCTGCGCAGTGCTTTAGGGAAAGCGCTATTGACACTGGATTCCAAGCTCAAAGACAGGGCCATCCACTCTTTGCAATGTATGAATCTTTAACTTGTCATTGCCTGTAACTTAACTTATGTATAGCGCTACGGAATATGTTGGCGCGTTACAAATAAACGATAATAATAATGTACATTTTTTGAAAAGGCCTGGACCTTGATGGATATTAGCCATGTGACTACATGACCCAAGGGCTATTATAAAAAAAAAAAAAAAAACTAGGTCACTTGTGAAATTGTAATATGGTCTGATGTGTATAATGTGTATTTTCCAAGCCCTAGTTTAATTCCCCATATAAAGGTAGCAAATGCATTTACAACAATGTGCCAACGTAATCTAGATATTTTATTTTATTAGAAGACTATTTCACTATTGCCTATATATATATATTTTTTGTATAGGTACTTACAATGATCTCCTTGCATATTTTATTATTCTTGTATGACACTTGTATGGCTGCATGCACCCCAGCAAAAATAATGTGCATTCTTTGTTGATTTTCAAGGTAAAATAGAAGGTATAATAATAATTGGGGTGATTTCAACACACTTAGGGGTAATTCAGTTGACAAATCACACACATAGTATACAGAAGAATGTCATTATCAATCATCAGAAGCTTTTTTGTAAATATAGCAAGGAGAAAAATCCTTGTTTTCAAAACACCCAGCTCTTGTTCTCCTAGCCGTTGCACTTGACAGCTACATTATTATTTTGCTCCATGTTGTGTGGGTAAGCCATGTTGTTCATGGAGGGGGCCACAATATGGTGTTAATCAGAATCATTGTACTTTTATCTGAATTAATTGATGTCATAGTGGTAACCAGTCATGTTTGGCATTGAAATGTTGAATTTTCCCCAGGGAGATTAATAAAGTGTATTACGAGGGTCCCTGTGGAAGAGGGGTTATCAGTTATGAGGTTTTTAGTTGAAAGGGATCTAGTACATTGGGGGAAGGGCTGGCAGTTGTCAGGGCACTTAAGTGTGAATGGGGAAACAAGCTGGGATTAACCATTATTGTTCTAAATAACATAAGAGTCATGCATCTAAAAGTACTGGGGCATATGGAGGGTCAAGTACACTAATCCTGATTCGATTTTTCTTGGAAAGCTTCGATCACAGGGCCAATTAGCTTGATGGTTCAGTTAGGCTCCAGGACCAAGGGGCTGGATTAGGAGGTGACATCACTTGATTGACAGGCCTTCCCACATGGTCAGGGTGTGGTCTGGTGGAGATTGGTGGGACTGTGTTGGTGATTGAACATGATTGGACTGTGTTATGCATAAATATGCTCTACCACCATCAACAAACAAGTTGTCAGTTTGAACTACATAATTGATGTGTATGTTTCATTCTGGGGGAATAATAATCCTTATTATTGGTATTATTACTGCTGAGCCTGCATGGGGCTTTGTTACAGTTGGTAACTTTTGCTGGGTGGCTCTACTAGTTCCTGTGGTCGTCTGGGTGCTTTGGTGGATGTAAGCAGATTTGGTTCTGGTCCTGCTAGTAGGGATATACAACAAATCCTAATGGGTAGTTTTGAATTAGCTTTTTATCAACCCCAAGAGAAGCAGTTGGTCGTCACACTCATCTTAGTGAATCAGAGTTGCAAAAAGGCTGTCAGATTTGTTTCATAATAACAAAGTAAAACTTATGTTTAATGAGGTTAGATTTATTTATTATTACACTGCTGTCATTTATATAGGCTTGAATTTCAAGCCATTTCCAGCAGGTGCACAGCATTGTTGATACGTTCCATGTGCTTCTAAAACTCACATGTACATACCATGTTTTGGTTTGAAATACATTTGTATATATGTAAAAAGGCACTGTATAGTCTAATATGTCCACATTATATTTTACATTTTTCTTTTTGCTAGTATCTAGTTTTAAGAGTAGTTCTGATATATAAAAAGTATTCAAGGAACAATTTTGTATCACTATCTTTTTAATATTCCTTTGGTGAAAAAAGTAGGTCATACAAAGTTACACTGCCTTGGGTGCTTATTATATTTGAGAAACAGCAGTCAGACAGTGATAGTTTAGAAGCAGATGATGGTTTGATCCTTTTCATATATTAGGTAGCTGGACGACTGGGAATTTTTGGCTGAAAAATATTGTGACAGGTTTATACTTTCTAGTATTCATTAGGAAAATGTACTGTAGACAGACAACTGAACATACATAGCATTCTCAATTATTAATACCCAACAATTATAAAAAATATATATATATATATATTTTCAATTTTTAAATAAAATTAGCTCATTCATGTTTTAGTAATAAAAAAGTAATAAAAAAGGTCTTGCCTAATGATGAGCG
This sequence comes from Discoglossus pictus, assembly GCA_027410445.1. Classification (NCBI taxonomy): domain Eukaryota; kingdom Metazoa; phylum Chordata; class Amphibia; order Anura; family Alytidae; genus Discoglossus; species Discoglossus pictus. Next base: position 323,270,781 of record CM050167.1, read on the forward strand.
CCCTTGGTGCTCATCGCAGGCCTCACAATGAGAGCCTTCAGCGGCCATTGCAAGACTCTCAATGAGCGCCTTTGGCGCTCATTGCAAGCCTCTCCCCTCTACTTTACTGGTCTTACAATGAGCGCCTTCATCGCTCATCACGGGCCTAGCAATGAGAGCCTTCGGGGGCTCATTGTGAGCCTCCCCTCTACTTCCCTTCCTCTCCCTCTCCTGTGTCTCTTTCCCCCTCTCCCATCCCTGTGTCTCTTCCCCCTTATCCCTCCCATGTGTCTTGTACCCCCTCCTCCCTCCCATGTGTCTCGTTCATCCTCTCCCTCCTTTGTTTCTTCTTCCCCCATCTCCCTCTCCTCTGTCTCTTCCCCTCCTCCTCTCCTGCCCCTGTGTCTCTCTTACCCCTCCTCTGCCTCCCCTGTGTCTCTCTTCCCCATCCCCTGTCTCTTTCCCCCTCCTCTCCCTCCCCTGTGTCTCTCTTCCCCCCTCTCCTTTATCTTTCCCCCTCCTCTCCCTCCCCCGTGTATCTCTTCCCCCCTCCTCTATCTCCCCTTTGTCCCCCTCCCCCTCCTCTCCCCACCTGTGGGGCAGGGGGAGTTTCCAAACTGCCAGATGTCATCCCGCAACTGTGGGCCTCGCTTTGCGATGGTCGCAAAGCGTGACGACAACTTGCAGTTTGACAACTATTATATGTGATAATAAAGGCCAAAATTCACAAGGAATCCCAGAGGCTGCAATGTATGTGAATACATTTTTTCCCATATAATAAAGCAATTGCAGCTCCTGCAATGCTTAATGAATCTTGACCAATTTTTGTCTTATCTGTAGCATATCATATACATGTTCATATTATTTAAAGGACCACTGTGGTCATATAATTAAACTATACTATTCTGGTTTCTGGAAAGTCTGCTAGGAGGACACTTTAGTCTCACAGGGGGTTTATTTAGGCACACTGGGAAATGACATCTACAACTGCAAGAACTGTCAGAAGCAGTAGCAGTAATAGAAAGCAAGGATACCAGGGGTCATCAGGTGATGAAAGAAAATGGATGCCTGCAGTAAATAATCATTTAGTACAAAAATTCAATTTAAATTTGTATACACATATTTCCCATTATCAATTTCTTTAAAAGACCATATAGGAAAACATTTGACTTTAAAGTAAAATAATTGGTATCTGTGATGTGCCAGATGCAGCAGAGCAAGTTATGTTATAATTAAAAAAAACTTGTCTTTTGTGTTTTATGTAGTTGATTTGTTTATTTTGCACCTTATTAATATTGTTTGTTTACAATAACTCTGTGCCCACAAGCCTAACTTGTGTGTCTTCAATGCAGCCAATTGCTTCATACTAACGAGCATTTAGGCTTTAATTCAATGGGGAAGTATGATCAGATACTTCCCCATCGCGCATGCGCAGTACACCGTTTTTGGATGCTGACATCGCAACTAGTGCGTCTCAGCATCCTGATGCTGATTATAACCTCTGCTTGTGTATTAATGGCTGCTTGATAGGATCTCCCTATCGTGGACAAGTACAGCCAGCACAAATGTAAAATACTAAACACAGGCAGCTTCTAAGGGGCTATGAAACGGAAAAAAAAGGCCAGCTTGCTGCTTAGGTTTTAAAACAAAAGAGACAGAGGGAAACGTCAACAACCTCAGATACGCAGAATATACTACGTTGATGGCTAAAAGTTAGAAGGAAGTAAAGGACCTATTAATGAGGGTAAAAGAAGAGTGCAAAAGCTAACCTGCTGCTCAACACTAAAAAGATGAAGACCATGGCAAAGGAAAATCTCAGTTCCTGGCGATTAGACAAGGAAGAAGTTTGCTTCTGCGGAGGAAAGCTATGACAAGCTTGGACAAGCTAGTAAAAAGTGAAGATATTAAACTATCAGCAAAGGTCTGCATAGTTAGAACTATGGTATTTTCCAGTAGTATCATACGAATGTGAGAGCTGGACCATAAAGAAGTCTGAGCAAAGTATAATTGACATCTTTGAATTGTGGTATTGGAGAAAACTACTTTGAGTACCATGGACTGCAAGAAGATCCAATAAATCAGTACTTCAGCAAATCAAGACAAACTGTTCACTAGAATGTATAATTATGAAGCTGAAGCTCAAATGTTTTGGTCATATCACAAGACGTCAGGATTCCCTAGAGAAGACTCTGATGCTGGGAAAGATTGAAGCTACAAGAAAAAGGGGATGTTTGAGAAAAAGGGGATAAATACTTCTTATATTATAAGGGGATTCCTAAATAGAACAATCAACAGTAGTTTGAGACTTGAAACTTAACAATTAGTAAGTGTAATATGTAATATATCAAGAAATAAGAAGAAAAAGACACTAAGGGCCTCATTCTATTATCGGTCGTAAATCGGCCGTAAGGCTGCGATTCCTTGCAGGGGTTCTGTTAACTCGCGATTCTATTATACGGCCCCGCAAGGATCTCCCCTTACGGCCGGCCGCATATCTTGAAACCGGCCATAAGCTCAGAAATCTAAAAACTCAAAAATAAATTCAAGCCTGCACTGTACAGCTCTGTAAATGCTAGGGATCATATTGGGGGACATGAGGATTAAAAGTAACCCACTCTCAAGCTTGCACATCAGCCCAAACCCGAGTTCAAATTAACTGTTTATTTTCCGGCTGCGGCGTGGGCATGTCTGAGGTGCTCCAAGCACTCTGGACTTTTTACATGGGGTAATTATGTGCTATTTTTGCTAACACCGAATATCACTTTATAGACTCCGCAAAGTGCAGGATGGCTTTATTTGAGCTATTTTATGTGCTTAATTGGTGCTAGCGGGACCTGTTTGCTGCAAGTAAGCTGCGGCTCGCTTTTAGCCTTGCAGAGAGGGTTCCCGGAGCAATAGAATAGCAACCAGGCTTTTCTTACGGCCGATTTCCTTGCGGCCGTTTTAGATCAAAGGCTTTCCTCCGGCGCGTGCGGCCGCAAGAGATAGCAAGGCGCCGGCCGCAAGCCTGACGGAACCCCCGGCCGGAGGGGAATAGAATAGCCGGAAAGCTTGCGGCCGGTCCTTGCGGCCCCGCAGCGGCTGCGGCCGATAATAGAATGAGGCCCTTATAATCTAATTGTAGACCCCTATGAAAATTATAACAAGGAATGAATATTATTATATTATAAAAAATCAAAAATGTATTAATTCATTTTAAAAAGAAAAAAAATTACATAACGATTAAAATATAAAACATAAAAAATATACTGATTTCCCATAGATTGTCACTATAATATTGGTATAAATAACAACAATATATATATATTAGTATAAAGTATACAATAGACTATATGTGGATCTTAATTAATAGATTACTTACTACATAAGCCAACCTATACACCAAGAAGTTTGCAAGTAAAATCATATATACTTGTACTGCATTGATTAACAAAATTGCACTGGTTCACTGAAAAACATGCATAGCATCTTAGGATAAAGATAAAGTGCATTGTGCTAAAAAATACTAAATATCAATAAAGAATTGATTGAAGAAAGTGCTCAGTGCTAATAGAAGACATTTTTATTTTAAATTTTACTATTTATAAATAAGATAAACCTATTTAAGAAAGGTGCTATATATGTACACCTGAGCCAGTGCAGCCTGCCATCAGTGTATGTTATAAAAATAATCCATATTCCAAAGGCTGATATTATTGAATGAATACACTAGTCAAATGATATACAGTATATTCAATTATTGTATTATATACAGTATTATATATTTATGTCTATCTATTCAGAATAATTATCTTTTTCATTTTCTGTCTGGATAATGCCCCATATAGTACAGTAATTAATTAGGTATCCAGATCAGAGTGCACAAATTAGCTTATACAGACAATACAATGAATGTCATACAGTAATTGATTCACCAAGATACAATTGGTTTATATATATTATATATATGACACTTATCTTTGGTAATATCAAGACACTGCTTATGCTAGAATGTTGATAATCTTTACGGTAACTGGAATCCACATCATGGGTTATGCTTTAATCTCCAAAACTATTATATTGGTGAGATCATAATTAATACATCATATAAATCAAAAAGTGGTTAAAATATCCAGCCTTAGATTCTGCTATTTTTTACTACATTCATGTTATCGAGATGTTATAAATAATACAGAGAATTTTTTACGTAATATCCCATCCACTTCTGTTATATTATCTGAAAACTGAGATATAGCACCACATAGAAAAAGGGGATGACAGAGGCGAAGATGGATAGATGTGGTCATTGAATCAATGAACATGAACTTGATGTAACTCAGAGTGGCAGTAACTGAGAGACGTACCTGGCTAGCTGTGGTCCATAGGGACATGGAGAGTTGGATGCGACTGAACTTCTAAACAACAACAACAATAAACGGTGGGTGGATTGGTCACATATTATGATAGATTATGCTGCTGATTGGTCAGAATAAAGGGATATTCAAGTCTTTATAAACTGATGGCATGTGGGCGCGGGGGTGAGGGACAAGGAGCAATATATATATATATATATATATATATAATTATGGCAGGGTTTTGATTTCCTTATTGACATATTTTAGCCAATCAGAAGCCATAAAAATGAGTGGACTCAGTAAGAAAGCTGTTAGTCTTTTTTAGAGTGGTACATTTGTTTTGGTGTAGGCCCTTTCCAAATAATCTGAAGTGTTTAATTTATGCTTGCCATGTTGTTAGGATAGTCCCTTCTTATACAATCATGGAACGCTTTTTGTTTGGTACAATGGTCCTTTAAGCGTAAGCTTTTAGGTAAACATGTGCAGATTACTGATATCTGCCCCCCAAACCTTTTTAGCCTTTAGAATTGGAGGTTTTGGATGAGCGTTTTAACATTTGGCTTGTTACCGGACTTCATCATTTGTTTTTGTTTGCTGAATGTTATAGTATTTTCTTGACTAGGATGTGCATTCTTTTTCTATTCTAAATTATATAGAGCAGTACATGATGTATCACCAGTATTCACTTCTGGAGATATGTTGACTCTTTTGTGTAAACTGACAACTTCTCTGACATGGTTACAGACCACTGTGCTCCTCTCAATGTCATCAATCAATATAAAGATTGCATGATAGCTTAGCAAGTCTCGGTTGTCTGTCTTCAGATTAGATAATGTAAAGAGGGCTCTTAGACAAGATAGCAGTTATGTCATTTATATCTGTCATACTTAAAATAACAATAAGACATATTGATCTGCTGTATGTAAGTCACTTGCTTTCTTCTAGAGAGGGCATTCTCTATTATCGCTTTGTAAGCAAGACAATCAAAAGGCCAGTGAAAAGTACTGGAATATTGATTAAAACAAACTTCATTAAAATTGTTACTGACAATTTCTGTACATGTGTAAGTAGATGGTATGCCTCACAATAACAATATAATCAAGAAGAGCTTTTAGTAACACTACTGTTAATATCCTACAGTACAGGCCCTCTCAGTGCCCTTACACTTAAAATCCAGAGAACATTTTGTACAAATTATGATTTCAATACATACTATTTCTAAAGATTCATTTTCTAACGAATGCCTTACTAAGAGAGTCTCTGTGATGTGTTTTAAAGTTGGAATCAAGGAAGGTTTCTGGTCATTTCTAAATAATTCATAAAAACCATAAATTCATTAAACTTTCTCAAACTTTTGGCTGCATTTCTCTGACAAAGATAATCCATTTTTTATTTTAGATAGACTGCAAACATCTGTAAAAATATATACAGAGACATAACCATATATTTTAATTGCCCCATATTTCATAGTATTAAAGATACATGGTATTCATAAATATTACTTAATTCTACAATGCTTCATAATCAGACTGAGCACTTCAAAACAAGTGAAAAACACCTTTTTAAATCAATTACATCTTTCAGTATTAAAGAGTTACAGTCCCATTCAAGAACCAAAAAAGGGTCCTGGTAATTCAATTAGTCTGAGGGCAGAATAACATAAGATAATGTAATTAAGGTATAAAGGCCAGCTAACCTAATCACTTAACAGGAGGTCTTCAAAGCTGAACGTCCCCATTGTGTTAGTTTCACACGAGCCTCTTAGACCTGTCCTTGCAAACAACATCTAAACCACAATATACTGTATGAGTAACAAAACTACATATAAAAATATATACAAATTTTATGATTGTTTAACATGAGAGCAATCAGTATTACATGTGGTTTTTGCCATACACTGTCAAAAAAACACAAAATTGAACAAGGCCGCAATTCAAGGGCCGAAGCCTCAAAATCGTAAACCCTGGTTTGGTATGTAACGCTTCCAGGTATCCGATCAGATGGAGTGCCAAACTCAAGCAAGCCCGTAATTTCCAATTCTGTCACAGTCCAATTAACCAATAGGAACTGGATACCGTGAATGAAAGCAGCGGGAAATTACTTTAAAAGGCAGCGGAAACCGTGAGTCTTTGCCTGTGCTGTAGCCGAGAAAATCAACACACAGGTCTAGGTGTTGGTGGGTTTCAGAGTTTTGGAGAGAGAGAGAGAGAGAAACATAGAGAGACAAGAAGCAGATTTTTTTTTGCTATCTTGACTGCTAAAATATGTTTACACTTAATTTACAACACACATAATTACTGATAACACATAATTCACACATATAGATTAATATGTACACATAGCGATACATAGCGTTAGGCTACAGCACATCTACACCCCCATACCCATATTATAATACACACATTCTTGTTTTACCTCATACACATACACGTATATACTGTATTATATTGATTTATCCTTATAAATATTTCATAATTTCCAGGAGGCTAGAGGAGGAGAGTGAGGAGAGAGAGGAGGAGAGAGAGGGGAACACTGGAGGAGGAGAGTGAGGAGAGTAGAGGAGGAGAGTGAGGAGAGCAGAGGAGGAGAGTTAGGGGAACTCCACACACATAGATAACTGACATACAATAGCTCTGTAAGCTCTCTGGTTATGACTAAAGATATATGAGGCAGCAATAACTATGTAACTCCAGGAAGAGAACATATCATTATCATAATTGTTATCAAAGAAATGTCTGACGGCTGACAACAACACCATCACCACGGCCGATGCCATTACCATGCCTGACACCAACACCATCTCCATAGCCGACACTATTGCCATAGCTGACATTGACATCATAACCATGGGCCAACACCATTGCCATGGCTGACACCAGCACAATTGCAACAGCCGACACCATCACTACTACTGACATGAACACCATCGCCAACTGGACCTCTGTCATCAGATCCCCACCGGGACCCATGTCATCACCACAGCCCATTGAAAGTCCCGGGTTGTCCAGTCACAGACCTCACACCCTCTCACAAGCCACTTGAGGGAGCTCATGCACAAGATTCACAGGGAAGACGAAAGGCATTACACCATAATGGAAAACCTATCACGCCAGCTGGAAAGGAAGAATGACATTGCGACCTCTCTTATGGACAGCATCAGATTGCTATGTGGTGAGATGAGGAGACATAATCAAAGGATGGAGAGGTATGAGCAAAAGGCAAATAGGGACAGACAAGCCCAGGGAACACTCATTAAACAGCTATTGGAATTGACAGAAGGTCAGGTCATATCTCTCCAGCCTTTGTTTCAAGTGCTCCACCACCATCGCATTCAGAACCAGTGGCCTCCTCACACCTTACCACCAACACCAGCTGCTACAAAGCTATGTCAGGTGGACGCACTCCTCACTCCAACACCTCCTCAACATGGTTGAGGGAGGAAGCACACAGGCACAGAAGGTGGGGGCTCAGTTCTGAGAAAGATGAGATAGATGAGAACATCCCCTAAGTACACATCATCAACACTCCTCAATAAATATTAATTAGTATAAATGTTGAAATACTATTGCCTGGCTACAAAGTGTGTACACGTATGGTTATGTTGAATATTTCAGGAATTGATGTTCAATGTGGATTGCTGTTGAGATGAGGTGTTGAAGTCAATCCAAATAGTGTTCTGAGTGATATCTGGTTCTTGTCTCTGTAGGTCTTAATAGCCCAATCTCACAACCATGAAGGCATGTTCCTCAACCTCCTCTTTCTGTTTTCCAGATTCTGACCATCTATTTGCCATTATTCCTTAATATATGAGAACACCCTCCATGATTTATTGCATCTGTTTAATTGAGCTGATGATAACCAATATTAAGCATTACAAGTTACTTCGATTAAATGGAGTGATTTCTGATGATCCTTTTTTTCATAAGATTCCGGTTGCAGTGGTGTAGTGACCACATGTGACCCTGGTAGGTGCTATGCATCATAATATTCTAGACTATGACATAACCCCCTTTAAGTAGCCCCTTTTTCCAAAAAGCCTCTTTCCTCCCACACCCATGATATTAATGCATAGTTTTGTACATTTCTGAGTGTGCTCTGTGTATGAAATAAACCTTTGTTATACCATTTTCACCATTCTAGTGTGTTTTCAATGGTTGGGGTTTTGGGACATCCACATACATCACATTTGTGTCACATTCCTATTTCTGTAAAATAATGAGCCCTAGTTACTATGCAATAGAATAATACATATAATAATACTAATACTAATATAATATTATAGGCTTAACACACATGAGAGGTCCCATTTGTGATTCTGTGGAGTATCAACATTCCCCTTAAAGGCTGATAAAAATATGACAGGTAATAATGTGATATGATTAATAGCAAAACACTTGATGTAGTTTCACCAAATGATAATGGGTATACATCTTGGCACATGGCCACCAGCAATGGCGTGGCACTTTCCAGGATGGGAGTAGCGAATATTATCCCTGATGGAGGTGAGTTGGCTGTTGCTCCACTTGAAACTACACAGCCTCCATGTATGTTTGCGGCCCTTCCTGATTGGTTAGAGTAGATTAGTGTGGTGTATGTTCCCCTGGTACTTGAAATATGTCATGTGGTGGTGTAATTTGGCCACTATTCATTTTCACAATCTAGATCTGATGATTAAGATGTATATAAGATTATCTTTGTATTTTTAGGGTCCACATTAGAGCCTCTGTGAATGAAAAAGAGATACAATTGCAGGAAGTTTCATTTTTTGGGTTGCAATTTAATCAGGTAGTGTGTCTTTAATTGTTTTATACATCTTGCAGCCACACTTTTCATTTTGGCATATGTATGACCATTACAAAATATGAGAAAGTTCATTGTTTTCCCCATATTTTAAAGTCCATTAGTGTGTTTTAATTGTCTTTTACAGTGTTACAAACTAGTCTGTAAACCCTTTGCGAGTCCTATTTGGAACCCGTAATATATTAGCCTACATTTGCCATTTGCAGGTTTGAAGGCAATTGCGTCCTTGGGGAATGTAGCAAATAGCGATTTTTCTGGGCTTGAAAGATCAAAGTCTTAAATGAGTCGGAGTTACGATTTTAAAAACCACATGCCTTTTTTTTTAGGGGCCAAGGTGTATTAACTGGATGATGGTGTCCAGACCCTAGACAGTACAAACATGGAAAACCATGGTTGTCACAGGGCTAGCCCAGGATGGAGATAACAAAGCCCAGGGGTGACAATTTCATGTTGTGCTAGCCCAGGGAGGGCTGGACTAGGCTCCTTCGGGGAAGAAAGAGAAGCAGGCTTCTCCCCAACCATCTCCCGTAAGCTCAATTGCATTTGTGCTTCATATATATTTTTGTCATTAGCTTTCCACAAAATGCAGTTTATTTGCACAAAGCAATGCAATATATCATGCATGTTCATTGAGTGCAAGAACCATGGAGACATAGAGGGCTAAAGTATCCCTCAGACAGAGCAAACACTGACGAGTAGTGGCATTCAAAGCATACAGTTCACAGTGTTGTTAACACTAGTGCAGAGCATCTAGAGACACTGGACATATTTATATAAGTTAATCATATCCTCTCATAGACACCTTTTTTTCTAGAGAAAATTTTAATTTGTTTAGTCTTTCTCTACAGCCCAGTCCCAGGGTTCTAGGTGATTATATCATGACATAATTATAATTGCTTCTCTTGCTTCTATACCCCTTTTAATGCTTGATAATATTTTACTTAACTTTGCAGATGCTTCTTTGCTTGATCAATGTATTTATGTAGTTGTTCACAAGCACTCCTAAATGCATTTCTCTCTGATACTCATATATTTTTTCAATATTATAAATGGCATACTTATTTTTTCTTCCCAAATGTATACCATCACATTTATTTGTGTTAAGTCTAATCTGAAAAATAGCTTCTGTTTTTTATAATTTATGTAAGTCCCTTTGCAGTGAAAGTACATAATTTTCTGATTTAATTACCTTGCACAACACACAGACCTATTTAATTCAAAGCCCATAGCGGCATCGGCAAGCCCGCAAAAGCTGCGGGCTTGAAATTTGGCTGCCTTACAGAGCTATTAAATTAGACCATGTCGCAAGTTACAGGCTTGAGACGCAAACCCTTAAACTATTTGTCGCACGTTGGATGTACGGCCGTGAACATGATCAATTAGTCAAACCTGTAGTTACGGGTTTAGATGGAGCCAATGGAAACAGAGATTGTCATCATTACGTCACTCAAAATGAAGGTTGGATTTCATTGATTGCCCGTGTCGTTATAAAACAGAAATCAAACTGTAAATAAAGTATTTTTTATTCCATATATGCGAGCTTGAGAATGTTGTGATATTCATTCTAATATCTAACATTACTTTCTGTTTTATTATTAGTACAGTAGTGTGTGTATATTTGCATTCACAGTGCTACGGATAGGCTTTACCGCCCAAGCGGGTCCTCTCTAGTATCCAATGGTTTCTTGGCTCCATTTGCAGATTACGGGCTTGAATGCCAGTTTATTCATTGCAATTTAATATTGTGTTTGGAACACAATAGAGACACCTTTATTGAGTCTGAAAGAATTTGGCTAAGGGGAGTTTTGGTGGCTCTGGGGTGTATTTACTTTTCGTGGCCAACCAGGACTTCATAATAGTTTTAGAAATTCAGGTTCCTCTCACAACCTGTATGTTGCATGACGTATGATAAGAGCCTATTGCCCAAACCTCTTCCCACATGCGTGACCGGTCCGTTTTAACTCAGTACAGCAGGAAGAACTTTCAGCCCTTAAGTTAGACTGAGAGGTGTCTGTGGTCTTGTATAGCATAAGGATATTTCTAAGTTCTTAAAAGAACTTACTCCAGCAAACAGAATTCCCAGCATCATAACGAAATTCACACTTTAATTATGTGAACTTGTATATCATCTTTATTACGGAAACCATCATACATATTTATACCACATTCTAGAAACAACAGACCAATCAATTCAAATGTGCATCTATGGTTACACCCAATCCTTCTAGCTCATGTTATCACCCCTGCCTGCCCGTCTAAGACAATCACCCATTGTTTTCCCTTTCCATTGCCTTTATTCTTGGAAGGGGGCAATTACATACAATAGGCCTGGAGACACCAGTCTGAGGCTTGTGATACATAGAGAGAGATACTGGTGTCATGTGACTCAATTATCTCCCTAATATTGTTAATAAGGGACTAGTCCATTACTATGAAATATTGGGCATATACAATATTTCCCTTGTAAGTGCTAGCTCCCCCAAAGAACAAGACAGACATACATCCCATCACTCCCATCATGTTCATACACACACACCAAAACTATAAACATGGGTACCACAGTATGGGCCCAGTGGCACCCAGGCAACTTTAAACAGGCATAATACAGAATAACACCAAAATCATAACATCCCCAATGTTAACCCATATCAGTGGGCCCCTTTCCCCTGGCACTATAAGCCTATATTATAAGGCTGAGGGCATCAGTCTTGGAAGGTATTGCCAGCTAGTGCCTTGGCATGCTACAGCCATGACAGTTCCCTATTAGATTAAAAGGGAGTAACGAACAATGACAACTTCCTAATTTGTTGTTAACCACAAGACAAAGGATCAAAGGGGTATAACTTGCAGAGCAGTGAACAACAGTTGGCTTTTGTCTATTTAAACAAGCGTTTCAATTGCTGTTTTGACAGCCTTTGTAAATATACTCAATTTCTTAATCAGGTTCATGAATCTCCCATAGAAGTCTAGAGCCTATGCTATCGCTTAATGCAAGTTTGAATCTGGCAAGGAAAATAGTGCGGCTCTGTGACTGGAGTGAACTGGGTATCGCGGTGCCTACTGGTCGCCCTTAAAGTGGTTCTAACACCAAAATATTTTTATTAGCCCAATGAAATAGTTGTATTCCAAAGAACCTCCTAAACCTCCAACCTGATTGCCAGTTGGTCCATTACCTGCTGGGGGCAAGGGCTCCAATGGGCTACTGTAGAGAAGCTAACATGGGTACACAAGGAATTTGTCTGTATGTTAAGCCTGAATTTAAGCCTATTGTTAAATAGTTAAATAGCGAGTGAACAAATTCTAAAAGAATATTTGTAGGAATATGCTATAAATCCCCACATATAATTGAAAGTGAAGAATTGTGATAATTGTTACAGAATGGAAATGCAGCTAAGCATGATCAATTGCTAATAATGGGAGATTTGTAATTACCCTGAAATAAACTGGACAAATGAGACCAGCTATTCAGCTAAGGGGAGCAGGTTCACTCAGAGATCATTATTTGGCTCGGATTTTAGAGGAACATACCAGAAATTAGGTGAAGAAGACAGAAAAAAGGAGGAAAAAAGGTAATGAGGAGTAATGAGATTAGAGAAAAGAGGGCTGAGATGAGGAGATGAAAGAAGGATGAGGGAGAAAAAGGGGAAGTAAGGAAGGATTAAAAAAAATGGGAGAGGGTAGACAAGCAAAAAGGATGGAAAGTCAGAGCAAAAGGTAGTAGGAGAGAAAGAAAGGGGTGAAAAGGAGGAATGAAAAGAGGTGTAGAGAGGAAGGAAGGGTGAAAGGAGGATATAAAGAGGTGTGAGAGGAGAAAAGGAAAGGATCAAGAGGAAGAGAAAAAGAGGGAAGAGGAGAGGAAATATGGAAGAGATGAGAAAAGGAAAGATATTAATGAGAGAGAAAATAAAAACGAGGATAGAAGGAGGGAATGAAAGACAGGAGACAGAAAAGGGAGAAATGGAAAAAGAACCCTCCCATTATCCTTCACCTGTATTATTTCTCTCCCCTGTCCCCCCTGTCATATCTTTCTTCCTACTAAACATCATATTTCTAACAAACCATTAAAATGTTAACAATTACAATTACAAACACAGTAACACTTCCTCACATACAGACAAACATAGAAAGATGCATAGCAGTGGACATTATTTTGAATATATTAATTACACAGAGGATATTTATAGTACTAGGACTCACATTTCTCTTCTGAAGCATGACTTCTTTGTGCTTCAAAGGGCTTCCTCCCTCCTGTGTGCTGAATGCCTATTGGAAGGTTTATTGTCATATAGTTTATTTTTAAGTGTACCCTAGAGGCAAAACTGTAAAGCGCATCTTTTTTTATTATTCCATTAGCACACCGAAGCAATACCTTGAATACCCACAATACCTTTGATCTTTAGAATACCTTGATGTCTCAAACATGTTACAGTATTAAGTATGATATCTTCTGGGGGGGGGGGTGTCTCCCCTATCCTGTTTAGTTCCTACACAAACTGAAGATCACACCTCCAAGTTATCAGTCATACAATGGAATATCCATGTGAGGATATGGGGGAGTGCAATTATTTACAATTAGTTATAAGAATTTCTATATGTTTTCACTTTAGATATACTAAATATACTATAATACATAATACATATATATTGTATATAATGTAGTATGTTTTCTTGGCGGAGGAAAGAAATTGTAATAGTTAATTAGTTATGTTTACTGGTTTACCTGGTGTTAGCCAACAAAATAATATTTAGTAAGGCACTGGCACATGCTATTGTTTAACTTTGATGAAATAAACAATGGGAAAATGTGAGTTACTAACTGTAATCTGTATCTGCTAAACCCTTCTATTTAGCACCTGTAATATATTAAAATCTATGTATTTCAGTGTTCATTTCTATCTAAAAAAGCTTATTGAAATAAAGTACGGTATCCAGCTGTGGACTAGGATACATACTTGTGGCTTCATTTCTTTGTCCAGGTGCATTTATAGCTCTTTTCTGACCTATTTTATAATTTTGGTGCCTGCTCTTATCACTTCAAATGGACAAGATGCATTTGCAGTTGCTCAATAGTTTACTATTATACTTGGTGCTGCTTCAAGCAACTGAGTCTTTCAGTGGTGGAGCTAATGAATGGAAAGGTCTCTGGGCAAAATAACTCGGAAGCTCCCTTGCACATATCTACATATTAGTATTATTATTGTTTATTTGTAATGCGCCAACATATTCTGCAGTGCTATACATGGATTAAGTTCCAGGCAGAGACAAGAACAATATAAACACATAATGGAGGGCCCTGTGTTTTAGCTTAGAATCCCGGGTCCATAGTACTTTCCCCAAAACGCCATGCAAGATTGAAAACTTGCAAAGTTACAATTTAAAGAATACCCCACAGAGGTTAATAAAAAGCCCAAAATATATGTAGCTGGTTAGATCACCCATAGAGTGATCAGACAGCAGATTCTACTGTGAGCCTCAGTGCTTTGCACCTACTGCATCAGCAGTAGCGCCACCACTGGAGTCTTTCTGTATTAGTTGGCAGTACCGTTGCTGGTCGGCCTCCTTAGGATTCGGATCTGAGGAGGTGGGCCAGCAGGAAGTGAGTCGTCTTGAATGACCACTGGGACTCTTTAATCATTGGCTACACTTTCTGGAATCAAACATCCCCTATCATGTATCTCTCACTGGTTCTTTCTGGAATCAGACATCCCCTATTCTGTATCAGTTGGTGGAACTTCCACAAATCAGACACCCCTATACTACAACAGTTACTGATACTTTCTTGAACAAGAAAACCCCAATACTATATCAGTTGGTGGTACTTTCAGGAATCTGACGCAGCGCAACCTGGATTATCACAAAAGGGCATTGCTCCGTGCATTCTGCTGACAAGTAAGTCACTTATAATTAACCATACCTTTATAAGGGTATTGTTTTTCCACCCTATTGTGTTTGAGTGCATATGGTGATGATGGTGACCAGAGAAAGAGAAAAAGAAAAACATGATGTTGTGCCTTGGTGCCTTGCTTCTAAGACTTGATTTACCTCCCTAAGGCTGAACATGAAGAACACTGGGGAATATACATGCAAGATACAAATTTGCCTTTATATGTCATTCACATGGTGCTCTAAATGCATAAAATGTCAAACCTTCTAATTATAGACTCTCTTGAGTGTTTTTGTGCAAACGGAAATAATAAATTAAAAAATACCAATAAAACACTATGTAGATCTGAGTAAAAATTGTCTCCTGAGCAATATGAAAACATTTATATTTAATTGTAAATGCATTGTATATTAAAAAATCATAATAATACAATATGAATTGCTTTTCTTTCTCTTTTAATTTACTGTGGAAATAATTTCATTTCAGATAATTAGTTTGCATTTAAACTAAAAACAAATTAGTATTTTGGAGCTACATGTACCTAATTTACAGTGGTAACACAATTCAGCAATGTAACAAAATATGTTTACTCACAATATTTAATTGTGATGTAGAAACAGGTTTCATGACTCTAAAAAAGAAACGCTCACATGAAATACACTGTAGTAGGTGCTGTAATGGATAAGAAGCTGAAAAAGAAATGAAGAAAGACTCAGGGCTCGATCTACATCCACTACGAATCTTCGCAAAAAGGGCCGCTCACAACTGCGGCAGCATTTGTAGCACATATTACATAGGGATCAAAATCACTGCTATACTTATTTTACAATCTGCGTTGTTTACTGAATTTATTGCTGCACAATAGCCCTAAGAACCAATAGAAAATGTCACATTAATTGACAGGAGAAGTTCATAAAACAGTGTGTTTCCAAACGCTAATTGTGTTGTAGCTTTTTCTAGTGAACACACAGGTCGAGGCATTGGTGGGATTGTTAATTGTGTAGTAGAGAAAGGGCAGTTTGTCTAATAAAGTAGGTAGGAGTTCTTGTTGGTATCTTTTGTATATTATTGTACTGTACACATATTTTACATATTACACATAATTCATTGACACATATAATAATACCACACATAACTAAATATTTAAAGTTAGGCCACCACTCACATACACCCCATACAGCCTCCCCTATAGCCTCACCATAACACATAGTACATACATTTTTTATTTACTCCACACACACACATATATATATTATTTTTGTATAAAGAGGGAGGGGAGGAGGAGAGGGGAGAGGGTGTTATCACCCCAAACCCTTATGCTTCCAGCTTAAAGGAACACTCCTTGGATTGTGATGGATTGAATATCTCAGCACCCAACCAGCAGTCATCAGGATACAAGCACACAGAAGCAGATATTGGTCACTTTAGATAGGACCAGCAGGTATACAGAATACAAGCAAGCTTGGTAAAAATAAATAAAAACCTCCCCCTCTGAAACAACAGATAAGTAATATTTATGTATAGTCAAACAGAGCACAGTTTATGAACAGAAACCTCACATGACAGACTGTTTTCAAATCTGGAACCCAGCTGTCAGTTTAACCCCTTATGCGCTGGTTATATCAGAAGATTTATTATATAAAGAATCTGAAAATAAGGGTACATAACAAGAATTCTCTAACAAGGTAATATAAACTGAACAAAGATTTAACACCTACATAGATAAGAGACATAGTTGTTTTAAACTCTATCTTAACTTAAATTTGCTAGGTACAAAATAAGCAACTAAATGTATTAAGATATGGCAAAACAGAAATATATACCAATATTTTCTGGAGTACACTATCCACATTCCTCTTTATATTTTTTCACTACATCCAACATTGGCTATTGCTTTAGCATATTAAATGAACTACCTAGACAATAGATCATAACGGCAAGATACAAACATTTATTACAACAGTATTGACCAATGTCAGCCCAAGGCCTAAAACATTTAAACAGTTCTAAAGTCCAGTTGTCCCCCAGGCATGACAGAGATTAATTTAATTAATCCCATATGAAACTGTATAGTCCCAGTTAAATTCAGCCCTGTCTGAGAGTGCTTTTGACAAAGAATGGCTGGTGAAAGTGAGGTCCAAAAGTGTCCCCCCATGACCTTAAGAGTCTGGTTGTAACAGGTGACATCAGGAGTGAAGGGAGAGGAGGGAGAGGTGAAGAGACAGGCAGTAGTGAGGATAGAGTGAAAGGAGTAGAGAGAAATAGGACCAGGAGTGGCAGCAGTGGGGGTTCTGTGAGGGCCAGGAGTATGGGAGAGGTTGAGTGACGGAGGGGGGTTTGCTGGGGAGGAACAGACTCCAGAGACAGATGAGGGAGGCCAGGATCCTCAGTCACAGTCAGAGGACAAAAATGTTACCTAAAAATAGGCCCCCGAACTATACTCCTCTTATGTGCTATCTGTGTCTGCACAAATATTCTGCATGGGGAGGGATGTGAGGGCCAAGATGTGGAAGGAGATAGCTCAGTAGGTCAGTGCCCTGGGAGTCTACATGAGGCATGTGAGGTCCGTCAAGCATCATTATGATTACAGCCGGTGCAAGGTCAGACGAAAGATGTCTGTGAGCTGCATATATCGCTGTGGAATTGCATAGTCCTACAATGCTATTTTAATCAAACCCAGAAGTTATACATGAGTTATACATGTAATCCTATTAACAATAGAGACCGGAGATCAGGTGTTTTTTCTAATCAAATTCTGATCTACAATGCTAGGTGGGGGGGAGGGACTAGATATAAGTAATGGTGAAGAAAGTGTAGAGGGTAAAAGGGATGAATTAACAACTCATAGGGGAGGAGATGGGGAGTCAATAGGGAGGTAGTACTAAGTAACTCAAGAACAGTGACAGACACTTCAGAACTACAGACTCATAACATAAAGTGTATGCTTGCTAAAGCCAGAAGCTTCCCAGGAAAAATGGGAGAGTAAGAATTATTAGCAATCAATGAAATGTGGTGGGGTGAATCTCATGACTGGACTGTTCATCTGGATGGTTATAACCTATTTAGGAAAGATAGAGGCAATGGTAAAAGAGGAGGAGGGATTTGTCTATATGTTAAGCCTGAATTTAAGCCTATAGTCAGAGAAGATATTTATGGCAGACAAAGTGATAAAGTTGAATGTTTGTGGGTAGAGTTAAATAGCAGAGCAGCAAATTCCAAAATAATATTAGTAGGAATATGCTAAAAAAAACAAATATAGCTGAAAGTGAGGAAATACAATTATTGTTACAGATTGGAAATGCAGCTAAGCATGGGCAAGTTCTAATAATGGGAGACTTTAATTACCATGAAATAAACTGGATAAATGAGACCAGCAGTTCAGCTAAGGGGAGCAGGTCCTTGAGTACTCTCAGGGATCATTATCTGTCCCAGGTTATACAAGAACCTACTAGAAATTAAGCTATCTTAGATTTGGTCATCACAAATAATATTGATATAGTATCAAATGTTGAAATAGGGCAATCGTTTGGAAACAGTGATCACAACACAGTCTCATTTGGGATTGAATAAAAAAATTTAAGGGGCCAGCTAAAACTCTTAATTTTAAAAGGGCAGCAATACAAAGTATAGACTGGGACAGCGAACTGATAGGTAAAAACACTGAACAAAAATGGACAACATTTAAAACATTTAAATCCTTACTAAATATACATACACATCGGCATATACCATGTGGGAATAAAAGTAAAAAGAGTAAATCCCATCCAATGTGGCTTAACAATGATTTAAAGATCAAGATATGGAGTAAAAAGCAGGCATTTAAATTATACAAACAAGAGGGGACAGATTACGGGAGTACAAGGAAATCAACAAGGCTTGCAAAAGGGCTATTAGACTGGCTAAAATAGAAAATGAAAAATTTATTGAAAAAGAGAGTAAGACTAACCCTAAAATATATTTTAAGTATATTAATGGGAAGAAGGCGAGGAAGGAAGCTATAGGAATATTAAATGTGACAAAGAACATCTGAAAATTTGTGACCAGGCAAAGGCAGATGAGCTAAATATGTCCTTCAGTATACACAAGGGAGGTACCAGTGGTTGGGACACTGCAACATAATGGGGCTACACTACATTTGCCAAATAATTGGTTAAAACAGGAAGTAATTTAAAAGAGGTTGGAAAAAATAAATGTTAATAAAGCCCCGGGTCCTGATGGAATACATCCACGGGTACAGAGGGAACTGGGTTCTGTAATAGCTAAACCATTATATTTAATTTTTCAAGATTCACTCAACAGAGTCTCTACCAGATGACTGGAGAAAAGCTGATGTGATACCTATATTTAAAAAGGGAGCAAGAGCAAAAGTGAGCCTCACTTCTGTAGTGGGCAAGATTTTAGAAGGGTTAATAAGGGATAATATTCAAGAATATGTCTATTTGAACAGGATTATAAGTATGAGTCAACATGGATTTATGAGGGATAGGTAATGTCAAACAAATGTATTTAGTTTCTATGAGGAGGTTAGTAGGAACCTGGATCAAGGCAACTCAGTGGATGTAGTCTTTTTGGATTTTGAAAAGGCTTTTGATACAGTGCCACATGAGAGGATATTGTGCAAACTAAGAGATACAGGAATTGCAGTAAATATCTGCTCATGGATTGAGAGCTGGCTAAAAGACAGGAAGCAAAGGGTTGCTGTAAATGGAACATACTCCGATTGGACTAATGTGGTAAGTGGGGTTCCTTAGGGTTCAGTATTAGGTCCTCTCCTTTTTAACATATTTATTAATGACTTAGAGGTGGGACTGGAAAGTAGTGCCTACATTTTTGCTGATGACACAAAGTTCTGCAAGGTAATTAAATCACATAATGCTTTCCCTCCAAAGGGATTTACATAAAATTGAGGAATGGGCATCTAAATGGCACATGAGATTTAATACGAATAAATGTAAAGTTTTGCATCTGGGAAGGAAAAATAGCCATGCAATTTATAATCTTAATGGAGCAAATCTAGATATTGAAAGGGATTTGGGAGTGTTTGTGGACAACCACCTAGATAACAGTGCTCAAAGCCAAGCAGCAGCTGCAAAGGCAAAAAAAATATTAGCATGTATTATGAAGGGTATAGAAGCAAGGGAAGCAAATATAATTCTGCCACTATACAAATCTCTAGTACACCCTCATTTGGAATATGGAGTACAATTTTGGGCCAACTTCATGAAAAAGACATTTTAGTACAGAGGAGGGCAACAAAACTAATAAGGGGAATGGAGGAGCTACGTTATGAAAAAAGACTAACAAAATGAAACTTATTTTCTCTAGAAAAAAGGCATCTAAGAGGAGATATGATTACCTGATATAAATACTTCCAGGGTCAGTATAAAGATTTGCCAAGGGAGCATTTTGTGCCAAGAGGTTTTCATTTGACAAGAGGACATCCATTGAGGTTAGAAGTAATAAGAATCCACCTTCAAAGAAAGAAAATGGTTCTTCACAGTAAGGGTGGTTAATCTGTGGAATTCTCTACCAGAGGAGGTAGTGACAGCGGATTCAATATATAACTTTAAAAGGGGACTGGATTTATTTCTAATTGAAAAGGGAATTCAGGGTTATCCTGGATACAGAGAGTATTGATCCAGGGAGAAATCCGATCGCCAGTATCTGGGGTCAGGAAGGAATTAATTTTTTTCCCTTTGAGACATTTGGCTAACTTTCACCTGGGTTTTGTTTTTCTGTTTGCCTTCCTCTGAATTAATTAATCATTTAAAAAATAAAATAAAAAATAAATAATTAAATAATTGATTAATAATTATTTAACAACTAATTAATAACTAATCTGCATATTGCAGATGAGAGGATATCTTAAAAGGTTGAACTTGATGGACTTAAAGTCTTTTTTCAACCTTAATTACTATGTAACTATGATCTAGTTAACAGACATTCAAGCTAAAGACCTTTGTTTTCCATCAATAACCATGTATACATGTTCAGACATCATGATATCATAACAATCAGTTAGCATTTGATAACATGTTTTATCAGTATGGCTAAACAATATCATATAGAGATGATTATAGTAATTTTGGCCTACTGATTGTGGTTACAGCTAAGTATTCCTTGTGAGATCCCACATCATAATTAAATATCTGTAATTGGTCATGGCAACTGATTTCTCATGACAGATACAGTATGGTTTGCATTGCTTGTAGATGAACATCAGGTAAGTTGGCTTATTGTTACGGTAACAGTATAAGGCACTGTACTTTACATGCAGCTATTGCTAGATTTTTCTCTTACATAGTTTTTAGAATATGACCATATTTTTTCTAATCACACTGTATGTTTGTAATTGATTTAGATTACATAATCCAGGAGTTAATGCATAGTTTTACATGAGCATATGAAGACACAATGTAAGTACTATGCATGTTACTGGTTGCTTCTATCATATGAAGTGATGAATGATGAAATTTATAGTTTAGGAGAGGAGAATAGTTGTGAACTATGGGAGATAACCATACAACTTTAAAGTAAAAAATAGTAATTTCAGCAATAGCCCTTATGAAGTGTTCTAATCAATACTATGATGGACAGTATAAACATTAGAATAGTTTAAACAAAATTGTATATATAAAAAATGTAGAAAAAGACACTATTAGTATCTGGTATTAACATCCCTTTGATATGGCATCTTTAAAGTATAACATAGTTGATGACAATTGGAAAACATGATTGTGACACCGGTAGTTAAAATATACCTTTTATTAAATAATATTTCAAACAAGTAATTAAGAAAAAATTGATTCCATTTTTTTTTCTTTTTTTATAAAAACAAGATTACCCTGGGTACACACTTATAGCACAGTCATTATCTTCACCCTTTAAAGATGAGATTTATATTCATCTGATTATCGTTACTGTGGTGTAATGACCACATGTGACACTAGTAGATGATATGCAACATTATTATTATACAATATTACCTCTGATCCTTCAAACTATCCCATTTTAATAAGCCTCTTGGCATCTTGGGCATCACTTGCACCACACAAATTATATGAATGCACGGTCAGCAACATTTATGACTGTGCTCTGTGAATTTAATAAACTTTAATTTTTATACCAGAACCAATGTGACTGTATTTTTCTAATGGTTACTGATTTGGGCCCTCATTCAATTGTGATTTGGCCAATTGAATAGGGCTCTAAATAAGCACATAACATATTTTTTTTAAAGAAGTTTTTAGTTAGTAAGCATCTATCTAAAAGCAAGGTTTTCTCTAACTAACAACTTCTTTAAAAAAATATGCTCTGCTTATTTAGATCCCTATTCAATTGGCCAAATCACAATTGATTGAGGGCCTTGGGACGTAAAAATACATTACATTTAGTTAATTATATGATTTGTGTATCCAGTATACCCATCCTTTCAGTATACCCATCCTGTGTTTAGGTATAGAGGACGTGTATAAATAGTATTTTCAGAAATAATCTGCATGAAGAGATGGATAACATGGATATTAGCATAAACTATATAGAGTTGTGATCAAAAGTTTGCACACCCTGGCAGAAATTGTGAAATATGGGCATTTATTTTGAAAATATGACTGATCATGCAAAAAAATGTATTTTATTGAAGGATAGTGATCATATGAAGCCATTTATTATCACATAGTTGTTTGGCTCCTTTTAAAATCATAATGATAAGAAAAATCACCCAAATGGCCCTGATCAAAAGTCTACATACCCATTGTTCTTAATACTGTGTATTACCCCCTTTATAATCAATGACAGCATGCAGTCTTTTGTAATAGTTGTGTATGAGGGCCCTAATTCTTGCAGGTGGTATAGCCTCCAGGTCATGCAAAGTCTGTGTTTGTCTTGCATTAACCGCACATTTGAGATCTCCCCAGAGTGGCTTGATGATATTAAGGTCAGGAGACTGTGATGGCCACTCCACAACCTTTCCCCTTTTCTGCTGTAACCACTTGGAGGTCAACTTAGGTTCATTGTCATGCTGGAAAGTCCAAGAGCGCACCATGCGCAGCCTTCATGCAGAAGAATGCAAATTGTCTGCCAGTATTTTCTGATAACATGCTGCATTCATCTTGCCATCAATTTTCACAAGATTCCCTGTGCCTTTAGAGCTCACCCCCCTCCCCCAAATGACTTAGAGGTGGGACTGGAAAGTAGTGTCTCCATTTTCGCTGATGACACAAAGTGTATTTTTTTTAAACAGTGTTTTCTGATAACATGCCTCATTCATCTTGCCATCAATTTTCACAAGATTCCCCGTGCCTTTAGAGCTCACCCCCCCTCCCCCAAATGACTTAGGGGTGGGACTGGAAAGTAGGGTCTCCATTTTCGCTGAAGTTCTGCAAGGTAATTAAATCAGATAATGCTTTCCCTACAAAGGAATTTACATAAAATTGAGCATCAGTGAGCCACCACCATGCTTCACAGTGGGGATGGTATTCTTTTCACTATAGGCCTTGTTGACCCATCTCCAAACAAAGCGCTTGTGACCATAAAGCTCTATTTTGGTCTGGTCACTCCAAATTACAGTGTGCCAGATGCTGTGAGGCGTGTCAAGGTGTTGTCGGCATATTGTAACCGGGCCTTTTTGTGGCATTGGCGCAGTAAAGGCTTCTTTCTGGCATCTTGACTATGCAGTTAATTTTTGTTCAAGTATCATCGTATTGTGCTCCTTCAAACAACCATACTATCTTTTTCGAGACCAGCCTGTATTTCTCCTGAGGTTACCTGTGGGGTTATTTCTTTGTATTCCATACAATTCTTTTTGTAATTGTGGCAGAAATCTTTCTTGGTCTACCTTGGCTTGATATCAAGAGATCCCCATATTTTCCACTTCTTAATAAGTGATTGAACAGTACTAACTGGCATTTTCAAGGCTTTTGATATCTTTTGATATCCTTTTTCATCTTTATGAAGTTCCATTACCTTGTTATGTAGGTCTTTTGACAGTTCTTTTCTGCTCCCCATTGCTCAGTATTTAGCCTTCACAGTGCATCCATGTGAGAGCTAACAAACTCATTGACTATTTATACACAGACACAATTTAAAAAACCACAGGTGTGGGAAATTAACCTTTAATTGCCATTTCAACCTGTGTGTGTCACCTTGTGTGTCTGTAACAAGGCCAGACATTCAATGGTATGTAAACTTTTGATCAGGGCCATTTAAGTAATTTCTGTTATCATTATGATTTAAAAAGGAGCCAAACAACTGTGTGATAATAAATGGCTTCATATGATCACTATCCTTCAATAAAATATTTTGTTTTGCCCCGATCAGTCATATTTTCAAAATAAATGCCAAATTGTCAGAATTTCTGTCAGGGTATGCAAACTTTTGAAGACAACTCTATAGCAATAATGGTTGATGGTAATATGTCTAAACACCAATGTCTTCATGCATTTGATTACTGTAATCTTATATTTCCATACCACTAATGTTATGGTAATTTTTAATTAATATTGTTATGGCCAAGTGTTTATACTTTCCATGTTACACATGATGTAAATATCATGATGCAATGTTTAGCCTTATTTACTCTCAAAAGTATCGGTATGTGAACAGTACAAGCCAAATCAGTCCTGAATTAATATGGCCAAAGAGTGCTCAAGCATGATTTTATATATCACATATTATCAAATATTTCTACATTATGTGTGAACAACAGTAATACTGATTTTTGGAAGTTAATACTATCAAATAATTACATTATAACACTGTTATGCATCACCTTAACTTTGAATTGTTGTTGAATTAGTTGTAATATAAACAAACACTTGCTATGTTGAACATGTTATTATTGGTATGCATGTTGTCACATGTAAAACAGCAATGGTGTGGGACTTCACAGGACAGGTGTACCCAAGATTTCCATTGATGGAGGTAAGTTTCCTCAGGCTCCATCTGCCTCTCCACTGACCCCTTGTGCTGGCTTTACTCAACAGCTAATACACTTTAATGAAATACCCTTTGCCATGATTTTGCCGTATATCCCCATGTCCCTATGCCTATAAGACCCTGTCCCTTAGATGCTCCCTAAGAAAATACAGTGCATGGCTATATAGTAATATTCCTTTTGAGGTTCACTTCCAGTATGGATTAACAGCCAGCATTTAGCCACAATCAGGACCAACTACTCCTATCTGATGCTGCCGATGATAACAGTTCTCACACTCCAGTGTATACCACCCAATGGTATTGTGTAGATGACATACCTTCCCATGGATGTGACATACATAATCGCTCTCAGTACAGTGATGTGGTCAGGATCAGTGCTGTTGATGACTATTTATTTGGGTTTACTGATGACTATGTTATCATTGAAGTTAATATATGTTATGTGGACGTGTATTATTGTCAATAGTTGATGCTCCCATATGTATACTTTAAAAAATTATATTTTTTCATTTAACATATGTCCTATGGGTATGTTAAGTATTAATTTCTAATGCACTTTATTGTGAATTTTTAGTACAGGCTTTTTAGACCCTGTATAGGTGGTATTCAGTAGTAAAATTAGCTACCATAATGCCTTACGCAGGTTCAGTAAGTTTCGTGAGGACCTTAAAATTTTATATTGATACTCTTTGAGAAAAAATAATGGAACAGTAGACAGCAAATTGATAACACTGATAGTTTCAGACTATTTTATGCTCTTACTCAGTCCTGTAAAAAAAAAGTTATATTAGTATACTATGGGCCTCATCCAATTGTTAAATTGTAGCTTACGGAGCCCATAATGTAGCCCGTAAACTAATTTGCTATTCAATTTGTGTCTTTTTACGATCGGCAAACGATCTACGGGTTATGGGCTGAAAATCCCTGCGTTGTTACAACCATAACATACAACCCATCTAAGCCTTTGATCATTAAAGACCGCAAAAGTTACAGTCGCAAATCGCTATTCAATTGCTACAATTCCTCAAGCCCGCCAATATTTTCACACCCGTAAATGTCAAATGTAGAAGAAAATCCTACGGTAACAGATAGGACTTGCAAGGGGGTTTAACCCCTGTCCGTAGCACTGTAAAAGCAAAACAAAAAATCAACACTGCACTTTTAAAGACAGAGAAAGTGATGAAAGATATTAGAATTAATTGTACAACAGTCTCAAGCTCGTAGATCTGCAATCAAAATTATTTTTTTATGTGTCATATCGGTGTTATAGCATTCTCGGGAATCAATGAGTTAATACATATGAGGCAACCTACATGGACTGGAATATTTCCTTAATTCATATTTATTAGTTTGTACATTGCAGGATTACAAGTCTGGTCTCATATCGGACTCCTAAAAGCTAACTGATTGACCTGTAACCTCCATGTTTTACTGACCTTATGATGACAGTCTCATTTTCTTTTGGATGTTTCTAATTGGGTAGTTACAGCCTTGCTTAATTGATCATGTTCATGCTCTGAAATGCTACATACGTTTGCATGGTTTTACGGTTTTGGCCCGTAACTTGCGGGCTTGTTCAATTGAATCATTCTGTAATTATAGCACATTACAAGCCCACAGACTTACGGGCTGTAGGACGCAATTGAATGAGGCCCTTAAAATAGTAGACCTGATTTGCAGATAAGTATGACTCATACATCTATATACAGTAGCTGTCATTGAGCATCTACCCCAGAACAGTTAGACATCTGAATCAGTTTACTGTGCTCTGAGAGCATCAGTGGGGAAAAAAAGTATTATAGTGTGACACATTTACAAATGTCAGGTGCAATGAAGAAAAAAATCTTTCCAAACCCCTTTATTAATTAAATTTTGTCTAGAAATCCGAAAATCATGAAGGAAAACAGAGGAAAACTTTAAGTACTGTTTTTACCAGCAGAATCTCAATATTGACTGTACGTGAACACATGGCATATATTGTCAAAATGAAAGAATGATAATACTGTATAAAAATAGAGTGAGCACAAAAGCACCTTAGACAACTTCAAATGTAGTGCCTTGGGGCATGATGTTGTTTTCATGTTCTGCCCTTCGTATATTTCCCCAGTTCATTTGAGTCAATAAATCCAATGTGTACATTTACTGTATTAAAGATTTCATTATAAAGAGATTGATTACTAAAGTTGCAGCTGTGTTTTCTTCTCTCCTTTGACATATATTAAAAACACAGGTAGTTCTCCAAACTAAGCTGCACATCCTTTGTGAGTTAGCAAACCATCCATACAAACAACGGGATGAAGAGGGAGAGCATATTACCATGCAAAATCAAACTAAAATCAAATTAAATGCTGTGCCTGAGTTATTTACTGTACAACATTTTTAAAGCAATTTGGAAAATCAGGCAGATCTCTAGATTATAAACTCTCTAGAACAAATAGTGATATGGTACATGTTATAGACTTACAGAGCAAGAAAAAAATAAACAAAATAAAAACTGGCACATATTAACAGCTTTTAGTATATTCAGCCATAATTAAGAGTCAAAGTCAGATAAGCACCAAAAGATAGTGCATATACACACTTTTTTACATGTTCTTAATACAAAGATATTTGCATTTGGACAAAAATCGTTAAGAGTATTGTAAATAATTAACAAGAAGGAAACAGTGTTATAAAGCCTAACATTATTATCTGATTTTAATGTAATTAATAGTTAGAGAGAATGTGAGTGACAGGGGTGGATCTATTCATAATAATAGCCCCTCATGAATTACTGTATATACTCAACCCCCCCTCCTCATCCTAAACTACCCTCCTCACTCTACCCGTCTTATTACCTCCCCCGCTCCCTTTCCCCTCACTTACCTTCCATCAGCAGCTTCTCCTCCGCTCCTCTGCGCTCCTTTTGGCGGCGTCGGTACCCGGCATATGCTAATGACGTGACGTCACATGCATGTTGCGTCATTAGCATTGCCCGGGTCCTGACGCAGCCGGAAGGAGCATGGAGGAGCGGATGAGCAGCTGCTGATGGAAGGTAAGTGAGGGGAAATGGAGAGGGGGAGGTAATTAGAGGGGTAAAGTGAGGAGGGGGGTTGAGGATGAGGAGGTGGGTTGAGGAGGGAGCGTGAGGAGGAGGGTTGAGGAGGGGGGTTGAAAAAAAAGGTGACAGGGGTGTTAAGGATGAGGAGGGGGGTTGAGGAGGGACGTTGAGGAGGGGGGGGGGGTGAAAAGGGGGATGAGGAGGAGGGTTGAGGAGAGAGGTTGAGGAGGGGGGTTGAGGATGAGGAGGGGGGTTGAGTTTGAGGAGGGGGGTTGAGGTTGAGGTGGGGGGTTGAGGATGATGAGGGGGTTGAGAATGATGAGGGCGTTGAGGAGGGAGGTAAAGAGGTAGAATGAGGAGGGGGGTTGAGGAGACAGGTTAAGGAGGGGGTTGAGGATGAGGAGGGGGTTGAGAAGGGGGGTAAGAGACACAGGGAAGGGAGAGGGGGGGAAGAGACACAGGGAAGGGAGAGGGGGAAAGAGACAAAGGGGAGGGAGAGGAGGGGAAGAGACACAGTGGAGACAGAGGAGGGGAAGAGACACAGGGGAGAGAGAGGGGACAGAGACACAGGGGAGGGATAGGGGGAAGAGACACAGGTGGGAGAGAGGGGGACACAAGAAAAGGGCACAGAGGGCACACAAGAGGGGGACACAGAGGGCACAAGAGGGTCCCAAGGGGCAGCTCATTTCCCACCCTCGGCTTATACTCGAGTCACTACGTTTTCCCAGTATTTTGTGTTAAAATAGGTGCCTCGGCTTATACTCGTGTCGGCTTATACTCAAGTATATACAGTATTTCCTCCATGAGTCCTGTCTACACTGGATCCTCAAATACTTATACTAGTCAACCTGAGTTGCTAGTTTAAAATGTATTCCAACATTGCAGCCATGCTATCCCCCAGCAATGCAGCTTTTTCTTCATTAGGTGTAATTCATATGTTCAAAATACATAGCATCTACTAGACAAAACGAACTCAAAGAACCAAATAAATCCTTCCTACCAGCAGAGAACTCAAAGAACCAAATAAATCCTTCCTACTATTCCTATCATTGTTTTAGCTATATATTACTCAAAATAATCTCCATCTGTCTCAGTAGATTAGTTCATGACAATGACAGAGTCTCAGAAAATGTAACTTAGGAAGTCATAAACCTGTTTTGCTAGGGTCTTAAAATATGTTTTAGGACCCTCCACCTCCCAATTACTTTGTCATTGTTACCTATATGCAAAAGACAGGTGAACCATTCCAACATTCTATTCACGTGATCTTCAAGGGATCTGCACATATTTCTATTTTTTTATAAATGTACTTCCTAGTTATTTAGGGCCCGAAGGAGTTAGCGTGCATGTAGCACTGCACATTAGTAACCAGCAAATCAATATCAGTTTTTTTTACAGGTCTGCGCAGAACCATTGCAAAATAGTCTGAAACAACAAGTTACAGTGTGCTGTTCCATTATGTTTTACTAAAAGGTGATCAAAATTGAATTTTACTATTCTCATGCAAGCTGCTGAAGCTGAGTAAGGCCTTACAGTTGCTGATTTTTCTACATATAGTTTTGTGTACTGATTACCACCTGTATGTACTCTAAAAAGCTGAGACCTGCCAAAAGTAATGTTCAAACAGCGCATTCAAAATTAATATTTAGCATTCTCATAGACACATATGCATTTAATTTTTTTTTTTTTTTTTTTAAATGTGTTAGTGGAAACTTCAACAGTTGTCAATAATACACTTCCACATAACATATATAAAATACAATGGTAACACAGACTTCTGTACTCAAGAGGTTAATAAAAATCAGAAAACCCACATGGCTTACAACAGATGCCTAAATGCATCACCTGTTAACGGGCCAGCCCCACCCCAAACAATAGTCATCAACAGCATTTATCCTGACCACCTCACAGAACTGAGAGCAATCATGTATGTCATATCCATTGGAAGGTATGTCAACTCCTTTGTGTGTTATACTGTGAGAACTGTCATCATGGGCAGCCTTTGGCCATAAAAGGAAAGGTGGTCAACAGTGATTTTGGCTAAATGGTATCCAAGCATCCTCAACATGCACTGGATTGTCTTAGGGAGAGTGTAAGGGACAGGATGTTATAGGCATGGGGACATTGTGCCAAATTTTTCTAAAGGAGTATTGCATTAAAATGTTTTAGCTGTTGGGAGAGGCCAGCAACAGTACAAGGAGGCTGTGAAGAGGCAGAGGGAGCCACAGGAAACTTACCTCCACCAACAGGAAGCTTGGGTACCTCTGTCTTGTGAAGTCCCACTCCATTGCTGTTGGGCATATGGCAATATGTATACATATAATAAATATGTCAAATCATATCTAGTGTTATTGTATTATTATATTATGAAAATTACAAATTAGGGCTCGTACGACTTGGGACTTAGCGACGGCTGAGAATTTACGGCCAGCAAAAATATGAATTTAACGGCTGAACAACCAAACTGCAAAAACACACAAATATGCCTCAAATTTACTTACACACTCATACACAGCACAGGGAGAGTGCCAAGGAGCCTGTGAGTGAGGTCGCAAGTTAATTTGAGGCATATTTTTGCTTTTTTTAAGATTGACAATCGCTGAAGCAAGAAAAAAAATGTTGGCAGAAAAAAATTAAACAAACCAAAAACTAGGCTGAAGTGTATAAAACGCAGCCAAAGAAAGGAAAAGGCGGTCGAAGTACATAAATACCAGCCCTAAGCACTAAGACGATGCAAAACAGTAGCACTTAATACAAGGCAGTAACATTTAACTTAAGCCAGTAACACTTAATCAAAGGCAGTAACACTTAATCAAAGCCAGTGACACTTAACCCAAGGTAGTAACAAAGGGAGAGAGGCTCGCAATGAGCGCAGAGGGTGCTCAACTGCGAGGCCTATAAAGTACACAGGGGAAGAGGCTTGCAATGAGTGCCAAAGGTTAGCAAGTTGTGGTTCACAATGAGTGCCAAAGGTGCTCAGAGGGGCCATAACCTCACATTCAATGGCAAACAGCATTAACATGGCTTCAAATTTTATTGCCGTCATTTTTTGATGGGCAAGTCGCTAGTACTATATAATAATAATCATGCATACTAGAGTCATATGCGGTCATTACACCACAGTAACCATAATTAGATGACTATAATAATAGATGATAATATCTTATCATTCATCACTACATATAATAGAAGTAGCCAGTAATGCACATAGCACTTACATCATGTCTCCATCTGTTCAATTAAACAGATGCAATAACTCCTTGCTTTGGAGAAAGAAAAAGCCTGACACAGCTCTGACATGATCAATTATGGTCATATTCAAAAAAACGAGTGGGAGAAAAATCTAGAATCATCTGTATGTACAATAAAGTGATTGTTACTGTTACTGTAACAATAAAGCCACTTAGATGATGTTCATCTTTAAGCAGTACAAACCATGCTGTGTCTATCATGAGAAATCAGTTGCAGATATTTAACAATAATGTGGGATCTCACATGGAATGCTTCACTGTGATCACAATCAGTAGGTCAAGAGTACTATCACTATCTCGATATGATATTGTTTAGCCACATTGATTTCACATGTTAAAGGTATATAGGTGTTATCATATGAAAACTGTTTGCTCTGATATCATGATTTTCAAACAAGGACACATGATTATTGAAGACAAACTAAGGTCATCAGCCTTAATATCTGTTAATGGTCTCATATAGTTAAGAGGAGGACATGCTTAGCTCACACATGTCTAACTGCTGTCTAACATAGTATTGAAGGAATCATAATACTACAGTCATCAACCATACTACAGCCATCAACTATATGTGTTTATTTATTTGAGATTATTCTGCTGGGGAATGTTGTTAATTGAAAGATTATATGAAAGCCACTGTGTATATATTACTGTGTATATATTTACTTTTATTATTTGGTAGTACTGCTTACAGATGAACAAACTGCCTTAAAGGATGTAAATTTGCCTAAAATAAATAAAAAATGCCAAAGGTTACACAGTAATAAAAGAAAAAAATAGGGACTCATCATCTCTTCTCTACTGCATTACTCTCTGACTTTCATACATGTCCACAGAGAAGATTATTAAGGACTATGTGATGGTAGGTAGCCAAATGGTTACAAAATATCATCATCTCATAAGCCCTGATCATCTACTCTGTCGACAGACTGCATAAGTTAACATTGTGACCAATAGATTATCCCTGAGGACGGTATTTGAGAAAGATTAATTGAGATGCAGCCCCTATCTTCTCTTCTAACTAGTCACAGGCCCCCCACCCCTGGGCTACTACCCCCTGTCCTCCATCTCAGGGGAGATGGAGGGTGAGGCATTGCAGATGGAAATGGAGGCATGCCGTGAGATGGAGGCTGTTAATTAATTGAGAACTGTTCAGATGTATGGGAAGTGGTACATGCCAGAGCATGCCGATGTATGTCCATGTTGAGCTTGATCAGTGCATTCTGGCTCCGCACTGCCTGCAACAGCCTGGCCACGAAGATCTCCATTTATATTTGCATCAATTTTCCCTGTAGATTCTTCTCTGTGTGTAGACCACCAAAGATTGTTGGGAGGTCGTACTTTGGAGGAGACTGACCATTATGGTCTCCTATCTCAGCTCTTATGCAAGCTTTTCTTCTAATGTTGCCTCCATGGATGGTGGTGAGGGTGTGGAGACTGCAATGGTTTAGCCAGTGGGGAATATGCTGGTGTCATTGTGGGGATGCATTGAAGAGGTGATGGTGGTGGAGGATTGGGTGTGCCTGCCTCCATGTAGCTACAGGAAGAGGTGGTGGAGCAGGTTGGCGTGCTGAGGTCGGACCAGTACGAGGGCCTAGGTGTTGAGTCAATCTGGGAAGGGGGGCTGTGGGGTCAAGCTACACTTGAGTGGTGAACAGTCCTGCAAGTTCCCCCACTAACCACATATTTGTATCGTCCTCCTCCTGCATGATGTGATCTTTGGACATAAGGTTACAACACATTATGAAAGTTATTTTATGTATGTAGTACCTCATTCTGATTTGCTTACGTGGCCATAATACTTGCTAATGACACAGGATATGATGGGTTATTTAGTTGTATCAGAAATATGCTATATAGATTATATATAATATCCAATTTTGATATGTTGGCGTGGGTACAGTATTAGTGACTGTTAATGTGACAGTTGTAAATGGATTCTTTGATATACATGTGTGATTGCCACAAGTATTTGTGTTACCTTTGATCATCAATCTCAAAGCATTCACTAATTAACCCACAACTAATAATTAGTATATACGGACAATGCACATGTCATCTGAAGCAGACATGAGATATTATTTTTGGAACATCTTGCTAGTTTATATGTATGGTTTGTTATTTCATGCATACATAAGTGTATCCATATATTATATAGTATATACATAGATACTGGGATTGGTATAGTGTGGTAAATAGATTGTTTGTAGGTCAAAGGGCATGTAGTAGGTTCTAATCCAAACTCCAATACAGATATTAGAATAGGGATTTTTTCTGGATTGTTAAAACCTTATTTGGGATCTATTAAGAGAGCTCTAGTCCTTATCATGTTGTAGATATTGATCATGTCATACATTACCTTATTCAATTTTTGAATGACTTGTGATTACATTGTGATTGTAAATACGTGTATTTATATTGAGTTAAGGAATGGATATCATTTCATACAATTATAGACTGTATCTGGGATTACCTAAGAGAGTGTCTCTCTCTGTCATGTTGCAGATATTGATCATGTCATATATATTTTTTAATATTCCGTGAATACATTGTGATTGTAAATAAATGTAATTATATTGAGTCAAAGATTGGATAGAATGTACTGGCTTAACTCAGAGGGAACAGTAAGTCATATGTTTTCTTTTTTAATTGTCGTATTTTATCTTTTTTTTTATATATATGTTTTACAATAAAAGTTAAGCTTTACATATTGTAACAGAGTCATTGATGGAGTATACGTGGGAGAGAGACTGAGCATAGCCTTGTGTCCACTAGGGGATGACAGGGTTATCACAGCAGGCTAATCAAGTAAGCCCAGCTGGGTTCCACCTTTAAAGGTCTGATTAGCACCCAGCTGAGAGTGAGAGCTCAGTCTGAGCTGGACAGAGGGCTCCAGAACATGTTGTGTGTATCCCTGGGCTCTCCAAAGAAGGTTTTTTAGGACTTTAGTCCCTCAAAATATTTTTTTCTTTTTTCACCTTTTTGTTAACAAGCACTTGGTGCACGGTGCTATCAGTTTTCTTTGGGAGTTTTTGTGTGGCTTTTTTAGTTTAATTTAATTTTCAGTTTTCTGGGAGGCAAGCTCAGCTCTCTATCTAAGGAGGGTGAGCTGTCTCCTGGATACTTTGCCACACCCCCTCCCCTAGCACTGCACTTTCACTCCTGGAGCTTTTAGTTTAAATTATTTTTAAAGTTTTTAGGTTTTGTTTTGTTTGGTGTTGGGTTTTGGGGAGAGAGGAAAAGAAACATCTTTGTGGGCGGTGGAAGGGATAAAAAATCTGAGTTTTGTTTAAAAAAGAAAAAAAAAATGGAGGCTGTGTAAAGAAAGAAAGACAGAGGAGGAAAAAGTAAGAAAGGAAAAAAAGAAGAGAGATAGAAAGTAAGAAAGATAGAAAGAAAAGAGTACAAAAGCTCTCTGCACGGCATCTTAAACAGCCAGTAACCCTTCTACTGCCAAACAACATAAAGTCTCTCTCCCTTAATTTGTGTTACTTTGTCAATTTTGTTTATTTTTTCACTTTTTTATAATTTCTTTAAAAGAAGAAAACAATAAAACTCATAAAACAAAAAAATAAATAAAATAAAATCATGAAGGATAATGTACCTAAGAAGCCTCAGAGGCCAAAAGGGGGAATAATGGCCCCTGAAAATCCAAGCTGCAGCACTGCACAGCATAGGCCCCAGACAGATAAGACAACCCCAGCGCCTGGTGGAAAAACACCTTCTGCCAGCAGAGCTACCCCTGTGACTAATACCTGGTCACAGGTGGTTTCTGCTGGCCCCAGAAATACCATCGCTGGGGCTGAGGGGCAGATCACTAGGAAGCATGGAGTTAAGTGTCAGATGTCTGGGGTTTATAGTATTGAGATATATCTGCGTGCTGCAGCTAATGTCATCAGCCCCTCTGTTATAGTAGCAGCCAGCAAAATGTACGGGAAAGCTGTCTTCTTTACCCGTACGCTGGCTGCTGCTCACAAACTTATACAGAGGGGCATCACAGTGGGGGGATTATATGTCCCAATTGAACCCCTGGAATGGTTGGGCACTAAAGTTACACTCTCAAATGTGCCCCCCTTCCTACCAGACTTCCTCCTGCACCCCCACCTGCAAGCCCTAGGGGAAATAAAAACACTAATTATAAAACTTCACCTGGGGTGCAGAGAGAGAGCACTAAAACACGTGCTCTCTTTCAAGAGGCAGGTGCAAATGTGCCTGCCCAGGGGCACAGAGAACATTGAGGGGTCTTTTGGGGTTCCATTTGAGGGGGTGCTGTACAGAATATTTTACAGCACTGCAGAGGTGCAATGTTATCTTTGCAAGGGGCTGGGACACACACGTAGGAATTGCCCTAATGTTAAACATCCTGTCCCAGCCGCAGCAAATGGCACCTCCAATAGTATAGCACCCATCCCCGCTGAGCCCATAACAGCGGGGACCTCAAGGGTCATAGCCCCCCCAGAGAGCTCAGGTAAGGAGGCCGCTGCTCATACCACCACCACGGCCTCCAAGCCCCCTTCTTCCCCACAAAAGCCATTTGTGTCTGCGGTCTCCAGCAAAACTGCAGACACAGGGAAGAAGGGGAAGAATGTCACCGGTCCTCCCAGTGTCACGGCTGTTTCCCCGAAATCCCTTTCTGCCCCTGAAATAAAAACATCAGTTAGTGTGGGGGCACAGGATAAGCAGAGGGATAATAACCCCTCTGCAGGGGAGGCAGTTGGTGACAGCTCCTCTTCCAGGAGTGACGTCCCCAGGAAGAGGACACATAAGACCAACAGGGAGGTAGATGAAAAGTGGGAGGTGCTCTATTTTGGAACACCTCCCTCCAAAAGCAGAAATAAGAGTAAAACATCTTCTCCTCATCCGGTGGCATTGTCCAGCCGGTGCCAGACCACACAACTCTCCCTCCAGACCTAAAAGGGGATAATGTGGATAAGGGTCTGGAGGAAAAGCAGGGGCAAGAGGGTCTCCCAAGTGAGTCAGGAGTGGAAAAGAAAGATCAGGTTCTGCCTCTGGCCTATGAGGGGGCCCCAGTAAAGCCCCTGCTAAATGGGTGGTCAGTGTCCCTGAAGTGCTGAGCTTCGGAGACACCAGTGTGTCTCCTTCTCCGGTATCACACTCCAGTGACATACCTCGGGCTTTGTTAGTGCCCCAGGCTCAGTCACTACCGTAGGCACCAGGGGAAGTCGATATGGGGGAGGGTGATAAGGCAGGTTTTAACATCATGGGGGAGCCTGTCAACCCTCCTCAGTTTTCCACTGACCATATCATCTGTGCAATCCAAGCTGAGCAAGCAGCGGTGGAAAGGGCCTATATAAAGCCTCCAAGGCTTCCACTAAGGAAGCCATGCCAGCCACTGCTGTGCAGCCAGCTACCCCTGAATGCACCCCTAAAGCTGCAGGGGTGCAACAGCAATTTCAGGGTCCACTATTTAGCGTGAAGGGTGCTAAAGGGACTCCTTCTATATCATCCAAGAGGGTGTCCCTTAGAATGAAGCTGAGGAAACTGACCCCAGCCGGGAAAGATGGGGTAAAAGCCCTCAGCCAAGAGGAGCCCAGGGGTGATCCACAAGAGGGGACATCAGATTCTAAGTGGGTTATCCCTGTCAAGGAATTAGATCAATTCCTTGTAAGTATCCTTCATGGGCAAAATAAATGGAAGGTGCAGCTGGCCTTGAGAAAGTGGAGTAATATGTTGTTTAATATCCACTCTCTCCAGCACTATCTAGAGGTCAGCAAATGGGCCAAGAATTCTAAGACTGCTGAGTATTCTCGCGTCCGGAATTTCTTTAAAATGTGCGTGGACTATCAGCAGTCTCACCAGACTGAGGAACGCACAATTCCTGACACGCAGTAATGGCTTTGCACATCAGCACGCTTAATACCAACGGCTGTCAAGCCAGTTTCCGCAGGTTCCAGGTACTCTCCTTTTTACGTCAGGGAGGGTACTCTGTGAGTTTCCTGCAGGAAACTCATACCACTCCAGAGGCTGAGGCCTCGTGGCAACTGGAGTGGAGAGGCAGGGTCTTCTTCAGCCACCTCACATCGACGTTGTGTGGAGTGGTGACACTGTTCTCAGAGTCTTTTCAGCCAGAGCTGCTGCTTGTGAAAGATGTTATCCCAGGCCGTCTAATCCACCTCCGGGTCCGAGAGCAGGGTAGCGTAATTAACTTAGTTAATGTATATGCCCCTGCTAGAGGGTCACAGAGAGTGAGGTTCTTCGCCAGACTGTCAAACTTTTTGGAGACGGTTGATGCAGATGAGTGTTTGGTTCTCGGGGGGGGATTTTAACTGTACCCTCGACGCTCTGGACCGAAATGGTCAAGAGCCCTACCCCTCTTCTGCGTCAGCCATGCAGGAGCTCATCACCCGCTTCTCCTTAGAGGATGTCTGGCGAGAACAGAACCCAGGGGTATCAGACTGCTTCACCTACATCAGGGTGAGAGCCGGTCTGGTGGCCCACTCCCGGATCGATAGACTATATATATCTAGTCACTATATGTCACGAGCCTGTTCTTGTGCCATTAGGCTGGCTCCTTTCACAGACCACAACTGTGTGTCTGTGACAGTGGCGCTAATGCCAACAGCGCCACAAGCCGCCTATTGGCACTTCAACAATGCCTTGTTGAAAGACCAGGGGCTCATGACATTGATCCGGGAGTTTTGGATGGACTGGAGGGGTTGCAAGGGGGACTTTGCCACGTTAAAACAGGGGTGGGACGTGAGCAAGGTTCATTTGCGACTTCTGTGTCAGGAATATACCAAGGGTGCGAGTGGGCAGCGAGAAGCTGAGCTGGAGTCACTCCGGGGGGAGGTGCTCCATCTAGAGCGGAGGCTGTTCACTTGTAGGGACCAATCCCTGAAGAGCGAGTATGTAGAGAAGAAAGGTGTCCTCCGTGACCTGGAACAACACCAGGCCAGGGGGCATATGTGCGTAGCCGCTTGGGTTTTCTTAAAGATCTAGACCGCGGCTCGCGCCTTTTCTACTCACTGGAGAAAAGGGGGGGGCAATAGTAGACACTTCACCTGTCTTCTAGATGAAGACGGTGCCCCCCTTACAGATCCGGAGAGTATCCGGGACAGAGCCCGGATTTTTTATAAAGATCTTTATTCTCCGGATCCTATTTCTCCAGATGCCTACAGGGTGCTATGGGAGGGGCTCCCTACAGTCAGTGAGGGTGTAAGGGAGCAGCTTGATATGTCAATATCTTTTCAAGAGCTCTCTGAAGCCCTCCGTGCCATGTCCTGTGAGAAATCTCCAGGACTGGACGGTCTGACTGTAGAGTTTTTCCAATTTTTCTGGGAGACTCTGGGACCTGATTTCCATCTAGTCCTTGGGAAGCCCCGGAGACCGGGGAGATGCCCCTGTCTTGTCGCAGGGCAGTACTTGCCCTGCTGCCCAAAAAGGGGGATCTTTGCCTTATTAAGAATTGACGACCGGTCTCACTGCTCAGCACAGATTATAGGATAGTAGCGAAAGCCATATCGCGTAGGCTTGGATCTGTGCTGGCAGAATTGGTTCACCCTGACCAGTCCTATGTGATCCTGGGCCGGACTAACTTTGACAGTATCTTTCTGGTCCGGGATCTCCTGCAATACTCTCGCAGGACTGGTCTGTCACTCGCCTTTCTCTCCCTAGATCAAGAGAAGGCGTTTGACAGGGTGGACCATGGTTACCTCATAGCCACTCTGCGATCGTGTGGCTTTGGCCCACAATTTGTGGGCTATATAACAACGCTGTACGCCTCTGCAGAGTGTTTACTTAAAATCAATTGGTCCCTAACAGCACCTTTGGTATTTGGACGAGGGGTACGTCAAGGATGTCCCTTGTCTGGACAGTTATATGCGCTGGCCATCGAGCCTTTCCTCTGACTGTTGAGGAAAAGGCTCACAGGGCTGGTGCTTAAGGAGCCAGACATGCGGATCGTCCTTTCAGCCTATGCTGATGATGTGCTCCTCGTGGCCCAGGACCCAGTTGATCTTGAGCTGGCAATAGAGTGCCAGGAGGTATATTCAGCTGCCTCCTCTGCTCAGATCTACTGGTCCAAATGCACAGGCCTTATAGAGGGTTCTATACAGGTGGACTCTTTGCATCCCACATTCCATAACATCTCGGGGGAGGCAGATGTCATGAAATATCTAGGGGTCTACCTGTCCGCTGCGGATGCTTCCATCCCAAACAACTGGAGGGAGCTAGAGGACAGTGTCCTCTCTCGTCTGGGACGATGGAGGGGTCTGAAAAAAATGCTTTCCCTTAGGGGGCGGACTCTAGTGATAAATCAGCTGGTGGCTTCTCTGATCTGGCACCGGCTGATCTGTTTGCGTCCGACCCCCCAGTTTGTCAGCAACATCCAGAGGAGTTTGTTAGATTTCCTCTGGATTGGAAAGCATTGGGTCTCTGCGGGTGTGGCAAGTCTGCCTTTGGTGGAGGGTGGGCAGGGAGTGGTATGTGTGCGCTCCCAGTTGTCCACCTTCTGCCTTCAGTACCTGCAGAGATACTTATATGCAGATCCCTTTCCGCAGTGGTGCGCACTGACATCCAGTTTTTATTGCTAGTTGCGCAACCTGGGGTATGACCGGCAATTATTTCTTATCAGGCCCGAGGGGGTTTGGGAGAGACCTCTCGGTGTTGCCGGCATACTACCAGGAAACCCTCAAGGCCTGGAGCATGGTCTCCATGACCAGGCAAGGCGTGCCTTTGGGGGATGAAATATTTACGGAGCCCCTATTATATAATCCATCAGTAGGGGCTCTGTTGTTACAGTCCCCCGGAATCATCCGCCGCCTTAGTCAGGCACGGTTGACACGAGTCGGGGATCTTCTGGACTACGAACGCTCCGATTGGGTGTCAACTCAGGAGCTTACGCTCCGTTTGGGATATATGGCACCCAAAATCCCCAGGCGCTTGCTCCGGGAGATTAAGAATGCCATCTCCACCGACTCTTGCACCTTCCTCCACGGGGCTTTGCAAGCCGGAGTGCCACATGCACCTTTTAACACCCCTGCTCCGGCTGTTTGCATTGGACACAAGCCCTGTGTTTCCCCTCCGGCTCCTCCTGTCCCCAACCTCTCGAGGTTGAGAGACTTACCCTCGGCATGCTTTCGTGGCATGTGGAGGAAGAGCTTGTATTCTCTCGTGCTCCATACAGTGCACTTCCTTGCCCTCATGACCCGTCCCGATACCAACTGGAGGCTGGTCCTTCCAGCTGACGAGGGCAAGAAGCCTCAGTGGAGGGAGCTTTATTCTCCTTTAGTTCCACGACCCACCGGGGACTTGAGTTGGAGTGTGCTCCATGGTGCACTGAGCACGGGAGAGTACTTGGCTAATTTCACGGACTCTCCCTCCACTTGTCCATTCTGTGGCAAGGGAGAGTCCGTGTATCATATTTATTTTAGTTGCGCCAGACTGCAACCCCTCTTGTCACTCTTGAGGGGCCTCCTCCTGCAGTTCTGGCTGCATTTCTCCCCTCATATTTTTATTTTTGGGCGCCCAGTGTCCCGGGGCAATAAGGCCAGGGACCTCCTCGTCAACCTGCTCCTGGCATTAGCCAAGCTGGCTATATATAAGTCCAGGAAGCAGTGTTTGACAGAGGGGGTTTCACTGTCACCTGAGGCCATGTTCAGGGCACTGGTGAACACCCGTATCCGGGCAGAGTATCACCTGGCTTTGTCCACTGGGGGAATAGATGAGTTTGTCTCCCGGTGGGCTGTAGATGGTGTACTCTGCCCGGTATCCCCCAACCGGTTTCTTTTCATCTCTATCTCCTAATTTGATTTTTATTTAATTAACAGTCTTTTTCTGGTTTGACATGCAGATTTTCTCTATAAAGGGCCAATCTCTGTCAAACTCTATTGTTCACAATACACCAGAGTCGGCTTTGGAAATCCCCTGCTACAAGGGAAACTTGAAATCCAGCAAGCTTTTGTTTGGACTTTTGTTTTGTTTGGACTTCATCTTGGACAGTCAGGGAACTGCAGCCAAGAGTTAGTTAGTGCTTCTATTTGAAGCTAGGCTTTTGTTTTGCACCATTTATGTTGTTTTTTTGTACTAAAATAAATGCAACTGCTGTTATTTTAAAAAGGGCTCCTGAGTACTCCATTGTGGTGCTGGATACAAGGGCAAGAACCCTGAGTGTGACAGCAGTAATATCACAATATCCAGTGTCCAGATTAAACTAATGAATGGACAAGTATAAATTCCATTAAGACTTGTTTGTTACCTAGTTAGTTTGAAACATGTTTTTTTGTGCTTATATAAAAAAATTTATTATATAACTTCTCTCCTTTCTGTCCTCAAACATACACATATTCAGGTCATACGTTCTTTCATTATAAGTTTTGTCTTTTAGATCACACACTATGTTAGTTGTGCCTCTCTAATTATTTTAGATCTGTTAATACCTTACAGTCTCCAGAACTGGACAGAATATTCTAGGTGAAGTCTAAGTAGAGATCTATAGAGCGGTGGTCCTCATCTCCAGTCCTCAGGGCACACCAACATCTCTTTAACCGGCATATGCTAATGACGTGACGCTCTTGTGACGTCATTAGCATATGCCGGTTCCAGGCATAAGACGCGCTGTGAGCCTACGATCAGCAGCAGGAGCTGATCGGAGGCTAAGAAGATTCGAGAGGTAAGAGGGGGGAAGATGGAACAAAGAAGGAGGAAGGATAATGCGGGAGGAGGAGGAGGAGGAAGATGGGGAGGAGGAACATGGAGTGGAGCAGGAGGAAGATGGGGAGGAGCAATGGTGTGCTGAGGGGGCCCAGGAAAACTTGGCAGCACTGGGCCCCCTCCACATCCTCCCTGTGGTCACCCCGAGTGTGGCTCTGGGTTACCGATTTAGGAAGAGAAGATTAACCCTGAGTCACACTCGGGATTACCGCTACGAAGGTTAATTTCCGTTGTTAAATCCTCTTCAATACAACCAAGCATCAATTTGACTACTTTAAAAGCATACAATATAATAAAGTCCATTTCCTCTTAATTAAATATTCTACTTTTATTCTTTTTTTTTGTGCCCTAACTATATAATTTTGAATTTATCAGTGTTAAATTTTAGTTCCCACTTACTTGACCATTGCTCTAGTTTTATTAAATAATTACACATTTGGCTTACAGTGCCTGGAATATCCAACATATTACATATTTTTTGTCACCCTGTGGTAGCCATCCCTTTTTCTAACTGTATTTCATTAAAACTATCACTCATTGGTGATTATTCTTCAAACAATCTTCTATCCAATACTGTTATGACCCAGATTTAGGGCGTGTTTTTTTGTGTTCAAGATCTCAGCATCCCCAGCAATTACATTAAGATCAGTTACAGGCACAATCAGATCCTTTTTCTAAGTACATAAGAAGCACACCTGTACTATTGTTTAGTACAAAACAAACTGCCTTTAATGGCTTCCCAAAACCAACTGAACATTTCAGAGAAACACAGAACAAAAGCAAAACAACATTAATATGAATTTGGGAGTGAACAAGTTTGAATTATTCACTTGGATGCACGAACACCGATCAGCTGGATAGCTGTACTGCCTGAATTAGCATAGTCCAATCAGAATAGTCCTGTGTCCGTGGAGACAGAG
The DNA here is from genome assembly GCA_027410445.1 of Discoglossus pictus. Lineage (NCBI taxonomy): Eukaryota > Metazoa > Chordata > Amphibia > Anura > Alytidae > Discoglossus > Discoglossus pictus. Next base: position 323,313,596 of record CM050167.1, read on the forward strand.
ATGGTGTCACAGAAAGGGGCTGTCCTCTTCTAAGGGCTGGTCTCTGAGCTGGACACAAGCAGCTCTAGACAAAGGACATGGTTTGGAACCAGTTACTGTATGGTTAATTGCTATGGATGCCATTTTGTTTGGCTACTGATTACTCAATCTTACAATAGCAGAACAACACACAATAACCTTTAAACAGGTTTATATACTTGGCCATCTGTCTAATAAAAATGTATTTAAATAAAAAATCAATCATGGCTACTCATCCTTCCAAAAGCAGCATGGAGACTATGATCTTCACATATTATAGCATGTGTGCTGCTGCACTCAATCTGTCCATATGCCCTTGTCTTAGGTGTGGTACAAGCCCAACAGCATCCATATTCTCCAGTAAAAATGGGTATTCAGGGTCTGAGCCGCCTCCTGCACGTGGCCTGATTCTGGGTGTGCAGGGCAGATTTTGCCATTATTTTCTTGTAGAAATGCCATGAGGGAAAACAATTCTGGTTGTGAACCCAGCACAATCCCCACAGTCCTGGGCAAGTGCCCACCTATGAGACTAGGATGGTAAGCATACTTCTTTGTTGCAAAAACATATGATAATCCCAGTAGGTACCCTGCCAGGGGTTGTCACTGTCAATCAGACTGCAGCCAATCAGAAGGCGCAGATGCCTTCAGCCAATCACCCTGTGGGGGTGTATCCCATTATGATTGGCTGAAAGCAATAGTGCCTTCTGATTGGTTTAAAATAGATTGACAGTTTCTTCAGTCAATCAGAATGGGATATAGGGGTGTGTCCCACCCTGATTGGCTCACACCTTAGTGCCTTCTGATTGGCTGAAATGTGATTGACAGCCTTTTCAGCCAATCAGAAGGCAGCATTGCCAATTTGTTACAAGAATAGGTCCTGGAGGCCTCATTAGCGTCGGGGAGCTCCTAGGGGGTGCGATCAGAAGGGACGTCTGCAAAGGTAAGGGGTTTTATTTATTCTATTTTAGCTTAGATTTAACGGGTATGGTATAGATAGGGGGTGATGTTTAATTTGGGGGTTAGGTATAGATAGGGGGTGATGTTTAGATTGGGTGTTAGGTTTAGATAGGGGGAAAATGTATTGAAGCTAAGTGTGTATTTATAATGTTTTTCTGACTGTGATGTTATGTGTATTTGTGTATGTCTTTTCCTTTGCATGTGGGTAATGTTTTTTTAAATTTTTTGTAGTGTGTGGGGGGGGCGGTTGTAATGTACCTTTTTATTTTGTGTACCTTAGGTTCTTTTATTTTGTGTATCTTAGTTATGGGGTTAATTAAGGGCTTACGTGTCTGTTTAGAGCCCCATGAGTGATTGGGGTTAATTTTAGTTGCCTCGGCAGGGGTTATGATTGGGGTTAATTTTAGTTGCCTCGGCAGGCGTTATTTTTTTTAGGTGGGAAATTTGAAATCGGTACCGATTGTGCCCCCGCTGCATTACCAGTCGGGGACCCCCACTGAAACGGGTTAATATTGGGGAGTCTTTGGGGGTCCAGATCAGGACCCCCAGCATAGATGGGGTTAATTTTTTGGTGCCGCGGACGGGATAGGTTAATAGTGTACCGCAGGCCCTTTAAGGACCCATGGCAGGTAATTTTACATTTTTAAATGCAGAGGGGGGCCTGATCGATGCCCCTGTAGCATGGGGTTGTGTTTAGGGAGCAGGGGGGAGCATCACACAGCGGTATCGGGCTGCTCTGGGGCTTAGGGATTCTTCCGAGGTGCGAGATTTACCTCATAGATTTATGGCTGTGTGTTACTACGTAGCTTTTTCTGAGCCTATTCTCGGCCATTTTTCGGTGTCATCTCACAAAGCACTCTGCAAGGGACGTATTGGGTCCTCGCAAACAGCAAAAAACTGTCTTTTGCGAGGACCGAGGGAACTTCGAGGGCTAATTTAATGAGGGCCTAGGTTTGTAAGGGGGGCAGAGGGAATTCCGACCTTCAGGTCAGAGGCCTGATGCCTGGCAAATTATTCTATGTAGTTTTACAATACACATCTATTCATATGTGCTATTTGGGACAGGAACCATATTAACATACCTCACAAACTACAATAATAGAAAATACATTAACAAATGAAATAAGTAACAAGATATTCACATTTGTTGCTTTTAACATAACAGTGAATGTCCATTTTGATAGCTTTGATGTTATCAATGAGATGTGTAAAAGTCCTAGATAACAGGGTTATTTATGGGGTGCAGGGGGGGTCTGATCCTGGCCCCAAAATCAGTCATGATAACTACACTATCCAGTCCCAGGCTATATAATTTACAAATGTATTGTTTGGGACATTATCAGTTGCTAAAATTTAGATACGCTAGATCTCTTGCTCCACTCTGCACTAGAATTTTGGGTACATAAAAATGTCAGATTAGTCTGACATGATCTCCTAACTGTAAAGCAAAACTGTCTACAATCTTGCAAGTTATTAGATTTTTGGTAATCAATAATTGATTCTTTTAAAAAGGTTTGCATACTACTGATGTGAAATTTACTGGACCACAGTTACCATTGTTTTGTTTACTACCCTTTTTATGTAGGGTATTAACATTATTGGTCATTTGGTTTCTAAATACTGTTTTGTTTTTTGCCCTTTGTGCTTTCATCAGGGTCAGACATAGAGTCCAAAGCCGCTATCCCAGGATCTCAGAACCCCAAACCTCCATGGGGCCCAAGGTAGGGGGGAACCAATATAGTAATTAAAAAAAATAGCAATATTCATACACTTATATGGATAGCTAATAAGTAGACCTTTACTAAAACTGGCTTTTTTAGTTTCTTAAAGTACAGGTATTATGTTGACCGTGTACAGTATCTTTAGCCATCAAGTAGTTGTAACAAATTGGATAGGCTCTATGTTGATAGTCTATAATAAAAACCTATTTAAAAAGAAATCTGCAGAACCACAAAGTGATTATATTATAAGCTGCAAGTTGGCATTACAACGCACTGCAGCTGTGGAACGTCTTTTTTGAGTGAAGGAAATGTTAAGTGAGTGACTGGATACTGATAACTGCATGAATCATGTAGGATGAATGTCTTATGGGGATCTATAACTTGGGTGAAAGAGCGATACATTTGAACTGGAGAATGGGAAATTGCAACATCATTTGCAGACAATAGAGCAGATTATTGTATTCGAAAGACTTTTCTTACATATTGAGGTTTTAGGGGACTTAATGTACAGGAATTAGTTGTAGCTTGTGTGTAGGGGGCTACATTCTGACTTGTGTTCTGTGTATATTGCATTAACTTGGATAGTAAACTTTTTGTAAAAATACACAGAAAAAAATACATTATTTTAATGGCTTAAAAGAAAATCATAATGTGGAATTTATTTTATAGCTTCATGCATTCACTGGTAATTAGGCAACAGGCAAAAGAGATCATCATATAATTTGAGTTGATTTGTTAATTAGCAATCTCCCTTTGGCGCTCTGGCTCAAAAAATCAAATATGTGTTTTTATGTTGTATAATTTGTGTGCATCTGTGGACAGTTTCAAATTTCCATTAAATTTTAAAAAATGAATACAATTTCCAAATGCAACATCTGTGCTTATCAGTATGCACAAATGCAACACTATCCCTAAATAATGTGCACGTGCTTGTAATCATATCAGAGCTGCTAAGCCTCCTGTTCAAGTTATACAAATTACATACTAAAATATATTAGCATAGTACAATATTCCTAAACCAAAACACCATTCTCTGCAAATGTTTCAGCTTGTAAATCTGCTGTGAAAATGCAAGAACAGGATGCTTAACAATACTGAGTGACAAAAAACACTTATCTTATGTCTAGAAATAAAAACAACTCAAAGGAACAGCTCACACTGTAGAGGACCAGAAAATGGTATCTTCAGAGATAAGCCCAAGCTTCCCTTATAATTATAATTATTAGGCACATACAGCCTCAGATTAGAGAACAAACTGTACCAAATAATTAGAAAAAACATTAATAAATATGATAGAAAAGTGAATATATTGCTTTTTTAGATAGACTATCGCATATTATTTACATTATTAATGCTGAATACTTACTAGTCATTGGAAAAGTGAGAATTGCTGATTTTAATAACTGAAAATGTACCTAATACAAATATCTAACAGGATCAGACATGTTATATGTTTACTATAATTCTCTAACTTAAAATTTGGCATTTATAGGCAACAGGTAAATTGCAAGTATATATATATATATATGTATAATAGTAATACATTATAAATACATTATAAATACATTTTTAGATAATGCGGGAGATGGGGTGATCACCATTTTTATAATTTTACCTTTTATTTATACAACAGACTTTGTAGTTGAAATACAAGACAAACATGACAAAAGCATACATACTGGTACCTAATGTGCAGAGGGCCCTTGCTGTCATACAATATAAATTGATTAAGCACATTAGAGACAACAGGGAATGTTTTAATTCCATTTCATCTTTGTTTGGCAAAGCTTAAAGAGAAATTGACCTTACTATAAGAGCTCTTCATGGTGTGGAAGAGCATAAGATTAAATGTTAAGATTAAAAAATATTTAATTACACTAATAGAAGACACACAAGCTAAAGTTTTAAGCCTTTGTTTACCTACAAAGTACCTACTGGCTGTTGCATGAGTCATAACAGATAGCTGAGCACGTGGTGAAGACAGTGATTAAGCAGTTTTCCTTGGACTCAGGACTGCACTGGCCAGTTAACCCATAACTAACCCATTTAGGTGAGTCCCGTATTTCATGGATGCACATATAGATGTGGTAGGGGTTACATATTTATTTGCTAGGATCATGACAAGGAGCTGCACAAGCACTCACCGAGTATGGATCACAGAGCTTGGACCCCCTCTGCATTGGTCTGCATTGCTCAAATTCCAGAGAGGCAAGAGAGCAAAAACCTGAATTTTCTGCCAGTATGGTAAAATATAATCTGTTCCCTTCAAACTTGAATGATAAACAGTCTGCCAAAGCCTTACCATTGATTTGATTGGCTGACACACCCCTGCAAATAGATTGGTTGCAGTAATGCAGTAGCATGTGGACAGTCAGTTACTCATGTAAACACAGATTCAATTTTTTAAAATTTTCTGATGAAAAATGAACATATTAAAAAAAACAAAAAAGTGTTTCAACATGCTTTTATGAGATCTTCACAGTGATGTTGACCGAATTGTGCAGAATTTTTTGGCCCTTTAAACAATTTGACAATATAGTCTTATACCTGCATTAAAAAAGTTTGTTAGCACTACTTAATATTGGTTTTCATATTATCATAGTTTTATTGGAATAGCTTTCAGACAGTTTATGAATGAAGGGGTTTACTGCTTTTGAAGAGGAGACAGATGAGGATGAATAATAACTATACTTTTTCTTGAGGATTTCCTTTAAGATTTATAATGGGGAAAAGGTGGTAGTTTTCTTTAAAAACAAACAAACACATCTAGTGAAACTCAATTAAAACCTATATAGGTGTCAAATCTTTTTTTATTGAATACAGATGCCATATTTGCTATTTTTTCTGCAAATAACGAACAGTGGAAGTAGATTAAAAAATACTGGGACTAATACGGACAGATGGATTTATTTTTGATGAAAAAGTACACTTGGGAGGTATAAATGTATTTTCTGTGAGAAGAGTGAAGAGAGTAATAACAATACAAGCTATGTAAGCCAATAACACAAAATATTTTTTGACAAAATTTGCATTTTTTAAGTCCCTGTTAATGCAAAAAATAACTATTTTTGTCTTTGTTTCATCGCTTCCTGAAAACTGGTTTATAAATAGATGTGATTTTTTTATGGGGGAAGAGGGTTAGGTGAGAGGATCTCTTATTGTAACGCACCAACATATTACTCAGCACTATATATGAGTTACGATCAAGGCAAAAACAATAGCATTAACAATATTAACACACTGCAAAGGATGGAGGGCCCTGTCTTTGAGCTTAGAATCCGGCGTCCAAAGTGCTTTCCCCAAAGCACCTTGCAAATATTGAGAACTCTCAAACTTACAATCTAAAGAGTTTGGGTGAGTTACAGGAGAGTGAAATATAAGTTTTATAAGTGAAGGTGGGAAGTGAAGGTGGGAGGTGAGGATTTGAAGGTTTTGAGGCATGGTGGAGCGAGGCAAGGAGTTCCAGAGAATAAAGGAATGAGAGGAGGTAATAAGAGAGATGGAAAGAAAAAGGTATGTCACCGATTTTGAAAATACCCCCACATGCCTTTAAGTAGGCAGCTTTTGTAAACAAATGCAAGCCATTCTTTCCAGAAATATAACACATGCAACCTTCAACAAAGTATCATGAATATCTCCAAGATTTAGCAACAGAAAAGGAGAGTTACTGGGGTCACTCTTTAGATCCCTTGTTCGACCTTTCCTAGAATAGGATATGAACAAATTAGAAAGGATTCAATGGAGGTCAGCTAAAATGGTACATGGTCTAAAAGATAAGACTTATAAAGAAATAATTCAATATCTGAATATGTATATCTTAGAGGACAGAAGGGAGATAGGTGGTTTGACAAAAAATCCTTCAAATTTTGAAGTTGGAAGGTGGAGAATATCCCTTTATACAAAGTGTAATAGACAAGTTGAAATGGAAGTGGAAGCATCAAACAAAATGAAGGAATTCAAACATGTCTGGGATAACCATCCTGACTATCCTGACACTTGATAAAGCCAAACATTTAAGTAGATAAAATGAGCAGACTAGATTTACTTTTTATTCTCTGCCCTCAAATCTATGTTTTATGTTCTTTATGTTCTAATGGCTTTCCGAGAACATCTTACAAATGACCCCATGTTAAATGGGTTGTGGTAAATGCTGCTGCTGAGTATCATTAGCGACACTGGGAGCACCGTTCACTCAGACATTCTGTGGGAATATCAGTCTAATTATGTATTTAAGACATGTACATTTAATCAGAATATTTCTTTCTTTACTGTGTATACAGTGAAGATTTTTTCACCTTACCATATCCACCATATTATACTTGTAGATAAATATTAACCTAGTTATACCATTTTGTACAGTATTGCATAATATGTATTTTTTTATTATTGTATTTAACAAATACATTTCATTAATGTTTTCAGTTGGTAAATAAAAATGCTTTACTGTTAATTGGGGATTACTTTTCACAATGTTATACACATTGTGGTAGGGGATATCCATATAAACTATATCATAGTATTTAATACAATTATCACATGCATTTACTTAGCCTAATGCATTCGGACTTAATTGATGCAATGCTGAAAATCGCTCATCTCTGTTGTAGATTTGTACAGCTTTTGGAAAAACAGGCAAATATAGTTAGTTTGCTAATTGTTATGCACATCACAGATACTTTGCTGAGGGAAAAGATAAAAAAAGCTTCACATGATTGATTGATAGATGGATGCACATTTTTTCTTCCAGAAAATCTTGTAGAAAATTGCAGTAATTTACACATGCAAATTATAAGTATAAACAGAGAAATCATTTTAGAATATTGAAGTCTATTTTAATGCAAAACTTATCAGAAACTTTTCTTAAAGAAACAAACATATTTTTTAGCTTTTCTGATTCTTCACCTGAAATACCACTTAATTTAGATTTGCAAGTTTTGTGAGTTAACATTGGAAGTATTATATTTTTCTAATGGGATTTATTTCAGTAGATGGAAATAAGGTGAGCAGTCCCATTATGCTATATGCGTTTCTGAAGCTTGTCAAAACCTTCTACCAGACCACTCATTTGTGCTGCTGTTTAAACATGGTATAAATGTAACTTTGCAAACTGCCTTAGCCCAGTTATTATCAGTACGCCAAATGTGTCACACACACAATATTGGGTGTACAGTAATTTCCTATTATTTTTTTACAACTAATATGTTAATTACTTAAGCATTATATTACTCTATGCGTCATACAGTTGTTTTCTATTACTGGGAATGCTAAAATGTTATCATATGCCATAATAAAGTAAAATAATTAAATATTATTCATAATCAAGCTGTGTTAGAAAAAACTGAGGAGACAAATATATTTATCAGAAAAGTCATAAAATGTATAAATGGCACATAATAAAACTGGCACACAATAAAAAATAAGAATTACCTTCTGTACTCATTAATTTAGTGCATATGCCCACATGGGAATAAAGCAAAATATAGTCTGAACAGATGCAATCAAAGGAAATATACTGTCATTCATACTGTCTTGTACTGTAAAAAATATATATTTTATTCAGAGATCAAGAAAGAAAAACAGCATAATGTATAAATAAACATATGTATAATACATGCACCTACCAAAAATGCAAATTAAAAACAAAGTTTACTTACAAAACATCAGCTATGAGCAACATTTTAATCAATCAATATGGTCAAATAGCCTAATACTCATCAGTAAAGTCCTAGGTGCCAACTTAGGGGGTATTCCATAGTTTCCATAGTGTATGTACATATATATATATATATATATATATATATATATATATATATATATATATATTTATATATAGTGAATATATATACAGTACATGTCATGTGTACTATGGATCCTTTTTAGCATTATTCTTCCACACATCTAAAGCTCCAATACATTTCCACTGGTCTATGCTATATAAACCACACCACCCATCCAGTGAATAGCTCAATCTAATACTTCTTAAAGTACTGGAAGACATTTTTATTATAGCAGGTGGTGTAACATACTTGATAGTTTCATATAATTTATCTTTTTAAAGAACCAAACCGTCTACTATGCAGGAAAATTAATTAAAACCATGTAATTATGAAAAGGAAAACATCCATCATACACAATTAAAAGGTACACAATGAATGTGAAGTCTTCATTAATCCCCTTTGGGTTTACTCTGTCTACATTGAATATCCCCTTGCTGATGTCTTTCTCTGTGTTACCACACCTTATACCTAGAAGTTTTTTATCACTACCAAACTTGTAACAAACTTGTATTCTTTATGATTTTTAATATTATCCCTATGCTCAATAATATGGACTAGAAGCTCATTTAGTCTAACCAACACAGGGGGAAAATAGTGGATTTAATTATATTACTAAAGTAATGGTTAATCTTATATCTTCATTTACCATTATTACTTAAGTTTTTTTTTAATTCACATCGGGGAATAATGAACAGTGATGACATTTCCATTTTTTTTTGTATTGATTAAACATTTTATTTGATCAACATTTTCATTTTTGTTGCCCATAGTAAGTGCTAATTGCACAAAAACAATACAAAATAAAATAAAGGCTTTTTTATGATTATCAAATATAGAATTTCAAACATGTATATTGTACACACAGTACTGCAATGGAAGGCATGCAATTGTTCAAGGAAAGACTCACTTAGCAAAATAACTTAAAGGCTTATCTAATGTAACTGGATTAATACCTTTCTGCACTCCTCAGGCAAAAGCATCATTGATATATGCAGCACAAACATTTTACTTTTATTAATATCTAAAAAATCCCTCTAATCATTATGTTGACATTCCCAGGGGTGTCTACACATGCACCTGGTCTCCCCCAATCACCATGAAGCATTTTGAATCAATTTTAACCAATTATTCACCTGATGTGTCTTCCTCAGCCTATAGGAGAGCACTGATGTCAGCCCCAAAGTGACTGCTGGGATGTGACCCATCCCATTGCTTCCTGTGTGGTAATGACACAAGCATGCTCAGCTGCTGCTTAGTACTTCCAAACAGAGGGAGGAAGGAAAATAACACCAGTAGCAGTAGCTGATACAGGAAATAGACAACATGTAGGGGTGGTAATCAAGTGTGAATGTGCTGCACAGAGATACTCTTATATGAAAATACATAGCATCTTCTAAAATGGTGCAAGACTACATATATCAGGTTGCTTTACAGCACAACTGGAGTTTGATACAAATGTTTTAGCCTTTGCTTCCTGTTGATTGGCCAAAATGAATTATGAATTTATGCAAACTTAGCCTGGGTTTGAAGGGGGTGTTTACTCTAATTTTCAACTGTCAGAAATTACAAGACATTTTCCTAACTTCAAGATACGTTTTTAAATGTTTATTTTGGTATTTTTACATGTACAAAACATGCTCTATCCTCTATCAGATGCATTTATATTCTAGCAAACTTATATATGCCTTTAAGTTTACTGCTCTTTAAAATGGGGAATTTACTATTCACTTTTTCACCTGAGATAAGGTGAGAAAAGCCAATAGGAAATAGTGCATAGTAAATCAAGAGATATTGTGAGATGCACTTGAAATGATTTTAAGCCTGCTGCAATTTTTGTAATTACTGTTTGCAATATTAATTAATAATAGGGTAAACACGCACATTAAAGCCTTTAGTTATGAATTTGAAGGTAGCCTTTGAGTTTGTTCATTTCCTATGAGAAAACAGTAGAATGCTCCAAGAAAAGTTATGCCTTAAATCTTGTTCAAACAAGACACCACTACAGGTGTTCTACATAACTACATAACCAGTTACTGTGAAAGTAAAATTATTAGTATATCATCTGAGCCGCTTCATAATACTGGAGATATTTAAATTTTCACATATTGTTGCCCAGTACAATTAAAAATGTATTTTTTTTGCTTAAAATTGGGTTTATCCATATTATGAACTAAATTATATTTTTTTGATGATGTTTCTTTTTTATTTCCTGTTACCTTTTTTTGCCTTCTAAAAAAGTGTGATCTTTTTAAAAACCTTAAAGCTAATTCACAAGCACCAATTGAGATGAAATACAGAGTATAATTTTCCCACCAATTCAGTGCACATTTGATTTTCTCAAAGTACTACTTCTGATGGACTGGCAGTTCCAGGAAACACTTATCTTTCCTCAAACTATTGTGTAGTGAAATTGTATCTCTAGTATGTTGTTACCTAACACTCTTTGAAATAAAACCACAAGTATAGAAAAAAATACCTTTAGAGTGATTGTCACTACTATTGAAAAAATGAGAATTGCCTTCTCTTTGCTAGGAATTCTTTACAATGGGCACTGCATTCACTTTATAAAACTTATATATGAAAAGAAAGCTAAAAATTGCTTTAAAATAGGAATTTAAAAATCATTAGGTACACATAACACATCTTCGATAAAAAATAAAATGGCAAAGTTGCATACACGCAAAAAAGACATACCGTACATAATCCCAATGTAAAATATAATGTACATGTAAAAGTTTAGGATACACAGATTTTCCACAAATGAGACACAGGTCAATATATCAACAGCCAATCATATTCAAGCTACTAGGAGCAGTTAAAATTGGCCAACTAGTAGTATAACACAAATTGGTATTGATTAATTCTTCTTTTGTACTCACTGAGCTGTTGTGCTGGCTCAGAAAAAATATTCACTTGGGGAAGACTGGAATAGGATCCTTTGGGGAAGGAAAAGAAACAGGTAGCGCAGTACTTTATTACAGGCTTTTCCCCCAATCCGGGCTGTCATTACACTTACAAATTTTGGTCTAAGGTCTGACTGGTTAGCAGTGTTCAATGGGACCGTCTTTGAAATCCAGAACATTTTTAACAAGGTAATAATACATGTGGCACACAAAATTGTCATCTAGTTTTGCATTGTTTAAATACACTTTAAAGGCACTCTGTCACCCTAAAACAAGTTGGTTTCCAACATTGCACTAAAACTACCTATACACCGTATTAACAGTTTGTTTCCTCAGCAAATCATCCCGGAGATATTCAATATTTTTTGTGTAGCTCCTTACTTTAATTAGCTTAACTGCATGAATTAGTTTAATTAGCTAACTGCATGATAACATTAGGGGAAACATTGATTTTACCACTAACAATAGTGATTATCTCAGACATGTTTAGTTAAGAAAAATGGCTAGTACAATCAATCATTAGTTTGCCTCAGCCGTAGGTTGGACTGTCTCTAGCTCCTCTTATGTGTCCCTGAGGGTGGCCCGATGGCCGCATAATGGGCTCCAAGTTGTTCCCCAACAATACATCATGGAGAGCCTGCTCATGACTCTCTTCCATTTAATTGCCTGTGCCCTAGTCAATATGGATCTGGGCTAAGGGCATGTATAGCTGCTGGCACCCAGGTACCATTGTGTCCACCCGTTTCTTCAGAACAGCAGAGGGACTCACCAGGCCTAGGTGGATCAGGGTCAGACACGGCTCAGTATCACTAAAGGCCACCATAAATTTTCGTCCACTGTAAGAGGCTGGACATGGAGACTCCTTAAGAATCCTGTGGGCAGCTAAACAGGGGACCCCTGCTCCACATTCCCGGCAGTGCAGCTTCTCCACAATGACATTCATGGTTTATGGGGGCTGTTAAAGATCAGCTCTCTTAGTTCAGCCACACTAAACTCATCATACCCTGCATCTTTGCCACTGATTCTCAGGTCTCTGTAGCTTGGCTTTCCCTCTTGCTATCACTGATCCCGCAGCTGCCACCAGATTGTCACAAGGATTGACCAGCTGGACCAGCGAATTAATGGATCTCAACAGTCAGGTCCTTTCCTCTGCAGGTTTATGTGTATCTGGGCTAGGGTTTCCCTTGGAAGAAGGCTTGATTCAGGATCTGTGGAGAGCAAGAATGGTCTGGAATGTATGTGGACTGGAACAAATTGATAAAAAAAAAAACTGAAACAAACAAGAAATAATCAGCTTATTGCAACAGTATATGTTAGCTACTCGTGTCCATAATAATGTAGCACAAACAGTAGTGAATATCTCAGGAATTATTTACTCATGAAAAACGGCTAGTATGATCTATTATCAATTATATTGATCTTTGAGAATAGCGGAAATACCATTATTTTTGGGTTGCCAGAGTCCTTTGAACTGTAGATACATTAGCAATATACCTTTGATTGATGGTAGAGGTATATTTAAAGCGTTAAGCTCTCCTCATTCTTCTTTGTTCCTGAGGACTGGCAGATAAGGTGCCAGGAACCACTATAGGATCAGTTGTAGAGTACAGTTAATTCTCCAAGGAAAATTTTGCCTACCAGCACTATGGCACAGCTGGTATAGAGTATGTTAAGCAACAACATACTTTTGTATTCATATATATTGTAATTTGGATTTTATAAAATTAATTATGGTTTTATAAGTTTTAGTAATGCTCATGATTTTATCTTACTGTTTCAGTTATTGAGAACATTTTAACCCCACTTCAATAGCTCTGTGAATCTTCATTATACCCCAACTATCCATTTTTCAATATTCTCTTTAATAGAGTTTTTTTTCTTTTTTAGCAGCCATTAGTCATTGTTTGTACTAAGTTCCTTTTTTTAAATGACAATGGATGTTTACTTGCCAAAGAAACTATAAGAAAATAACAAATCTAGATTAAAAAAAAAAGCATCATTACATATCAAGTTGATTCTACAATCAGTGTTTGTTGATTACCAAATCAGTACCTATTATTGGTTTCAAAAACAATAACATAACTGTCCTTACCACTATGTAAGTTTTAAAATGGATGTCTGAGCATAGGACATAAAGAACAGTCATGTCAGTCTGCTGTAATTTATATACATAATTTATATATATAATTTATATCCAAGGACACACATTTTTCATCACCATGGGGCTTTCCTAGTCCTTCATAGCAGATTTTGGCCCATATCTACTAAGCAGTATTCTTTTCCATGACCATTGACACACCCCATTACAATACTATGTGGCTTTCAGCATGCCCTCATTGCAGATCCTGGCCCAAAGCCACTAAGCAGCATTCTTGCCCATGTCCAAGGACACGCCTTTAAGTCCTTAATTGCAACTTTTGGCACATATCTACTAAATAGAGCCCTTATCTGGAGCTCTAAGCAGGCTAAAAAGGGATCAAGTAGTACCTGCCAAGAAGCGCCCTTCTCTCGATCTCCCTAGACCTCTAAGCAGGCTAACAAGGGGTCATCTAGGACCTGTTAACAGATACCAATTCAGAGAATAATTCACCCAAAGTTTTTTGGCTTTCAACAAGCTCTCCATTGCATATTTGGCTCAGAGCCACTACACGAGTACTCCATTCAGATCGTGGCCCAAAGCCACTAAGTAGCATCTTTGCCCATGCACAGATTTTGGCCCATATCTATGCACATGAGGGCATTTACATTGCTGGAGAGCCATGGGGCCCGATTCAATTGCAAGCCTGCAACTCGATCGTTACATGTCAATCAATTAAGTTCGGGGATCCAAAATTTGATGATACTCGCATCCCTCAAAATAAATAATAAGGAAAATGAATGCCAATACTGTTCTAGACCATATGGGTGGCCTGATATGTATTAACTCATTGATACCTGAGACTGATTTAACCCAGAAATAAAACATATAAAAATAAATGTAATTTGATTACGATTTGCGTGCTTGAGACTATTGTGCAATTCATTCTAATGCCTTTCATTGCTTTCCCCGTTATTTACAGTGCAGTATTGATTTTTTATTTGCATTTACAGTGCTACTAATAGGTGTTTAACCCCCTTGCGGGTCCTCTCTAGCACTCATAGAATTTTCTCCTTCTTTTGCCATTTACGGGTGTGAAAACATTTGCAGGCTTGGGGAAACTGAGCAACTGAATAGCGATTTGCAATTTTAGCCATTGTAACTCTTGCGAAAGTGAAAGATCAATGGCTTATAGAGGCTGTAAGTTACGGGTTTGTTACACATAAATCTGACAAGGACATTTCTAAATAATTAATATACAATGTATTTATTGGAATTAGATGACATCTTAAATAATATAATATACTAATAAAATTAATATGACTCAACCAGGACATTTTTTAGTAATCATTGCTAAATTAACTTTGTAGATATCATTAGTTTTTGCAGTAAGATTTATACCTATATATTTTAATTTATCTTCTTTCCAATGAAAGCTAAAATTGATTTTTAAATGTTTTGTTCAGTTGGAGAAATGCAAATGTTTTTTTTTTTTTTTTTTTTATCTTTATTTTTTTTATTCATATAAATATGTCTTATACAGAAAAAAAGAGATAAAACAAATAATGTGTTTGCAATGTACAAAAAAAAAAAAAAATAACAAACAAAACATAAACATTACAGAGCAGGATCTTATTGTCCCAACTTCCTTGATATCCCTCAAATTTTAGTTATATTATTAAGATCTACAAAGACAGAAGAAAAACAGAAGAGAGCAAAAAAAAAAAAAAAAAGAAACCGTCATGGAAACACTACTAAGGAGACATCCACATCCGCAAACTCTCTAACTTAGTGCCAGATATTGGTCCCAAAGCTGCCATTTTATTAGACGAGTGGCCTTAGGAATATTATCCCATACGTTATCGGACATTTCTGTTCTCATCATTTCTCTATTGTTTGAGATGGTGTTCTCTAATTCTTTCCAAGAAGGTACCTGTGGTTGTTTCCAGTATTTCAAGAGTAACCATTTGGCAACTAGGCATATGTGTGATATTTGATATCTTTCCCCTAATGGGAATAATTCCATTTGCGTATGTAAAATGAATTTTAACGGGTTACAGGTAATTTGTTTACCAATAAGAACCGATAGTTCTTGGCTTAATCTCATCCAGAATTTTTTAATTTTTTTACAGTCCCACCACATATGGAGGGTTGTACCTGGTAGTCCACATTGTTTCCAGCATAGACCATCTAAATTACTATATATGTTTTTTCATTTATTGGGAACATAGTACCATCTGTGGATTAATTTTACCATCATTTCATTATATGAGGAGTTGATTGATGAGTTCTTAACCGTACTAAAAATTTTAGTCCAGTCTTCCTCTAATATTGTAATTTTCATGTCAACTTCCCAAGCTAATATTCCCAAGCTTTATCAAAGGGAATATTTTCGTCAATTATATTACTGAATTTGGAAATTATATGTGACGATTCACCTTTGATTAGATATTCTTCCATTTTCCACATTTTGTTCATATTAGTAATCTTATATCCTGATAAACTAAGGTACCTTTGTAATCTTTCGTACTCTAACCACGTTATTTTATCTAAATTAAATTTCTCTTTAATTCTTTTCAGTTCCAATAGATTTCCTTTTTCGTATAAGTCCCCCACGTTTCTAATATTATGTGATTTTAGTAATGATATAAATAATCCATTCGAGTTATTATTCAGAAAATCTATTGGTGCTGCCAAAGAAGGGGATTGTACCAAGGATAATTTTATTTCATTTTTGTGCCATACGTTAATAATATTTTTTATGTTAGGAGGTAATTCTAAACTCCACTGCTGTTTATACTTAGTAATCCATAGTATATTTTTTATAGATGATCTACCCGATAGGGAGTCCTCTATTGTTAGCCATCTTGGAATATTTTGTATGTAATTATATCCAGCTACTTGTGTAAGTATAATTTTTTTATTTAGCTCTTTAATAGAAGGAGAGCTTAATCCCCCTTTCTCAAGTTTCTTGCATATTATGGATTTTTTAACTCTTGGTTTTTTCCCCTGATATATAAAATCATCAAGTGTTTCTTGAATGATTTTTATATAATAAGCCGGTATTTTGCCCGGGAGACACCTCATTATGTAAGTGATTTTAGGGATTAAGCTCATATTAACTGCATTTATTCTAGATATCCATGATAACTGTAAAGATCTCCAGTCATTCAACAGTTTTCTGATTTGTTTCAATATTTCATTATAATTATCTTTAAAGATATTTTTTATGTGACCTGGAAATCTTACCCCCAGGTGTACTATATGGAAAGAATTCCAACAATAAGAGTATAAATTCGCTAACCTATTTTTTTCCTCTGATGATATATTACAGGTTAGTACTTCCGATTTCTGTTGATTAATCTTAAAATAGGAAAATTTGCCAAATTCTTCAAGAGCGGTCTGCAGAGCTCTACAGGAATGTTCAGGGTTTGTTATTGTTATTATGATGTCATCTGCATATGCCATTATCTTGTATTCCTCTTGTCCTATTTCAATTCCTTTCATTTCTGATGATTCTCTGATAGTTATCAGTAAAGGTTCGAGGAATAAAATAAAAAGCAGGGGAGATAATGGACAGCCTTGACGAGTACCATTAGTTATTAGAAATTTGCCCGAGCTAAATTGTGGAGATGAAATATGTGCTATGGTATTTAAATACAGGGCTTTTACTGCTGATGAGGCAAAGCTTTCCAAGCCAAATCTCTCCAGGACACCCTCCAAGAACAGGGTCAGGGAGGAGATCCTCTTTTTCTTTACATAGGTCAAGATGTCCAATAAACGTCTGGTATTATCCAATGCTTGTCTATTCGGAATAAATCCCGTTTGATCCGGTTCTATTAAGGTAGATATGATCTTGCTTAATCTATTTGCCAAAATTTTAGAATAAATTTTAATATCGACGTTGATTAAGGAGATTGGGCGGTAGTTTTTATATTCTTCAGGGTTTTTCCCTTGTTTCAGTATATTAACTATTTTTATTTCCGTTAATTCTGATGGTATCACTCCTTCCCGTTTTATCTCGTTAAAGAGATTACATAAAGTACTATTCAATTCTTTGCTAAGATAGAATAAATTATCAAACCCGTCTACCCCGGGTTTTTTTTTTTTTTTATTTTGGATACAATTTTGATTATCTCTATACTTTCTATTTGTTTATTCAGATAACTAAGCTGTTCTTCCGATACTTTGGGGAACTTTATCTTATCTAGGTATTGTTTAATCTCTTCTATTCCTGGCTTAACTACTTGATGATCTTTCTCTAAATTATATAGGTTACTGTAATATTCCTGGAATATTGTTCCTATCTTGTCTGGGTGAGATTGAGGAATGTTGTTTACATCTAAAAAAATTTCAATATTATTTTTGATGTACTGTTTCTTCAATTTGTTAGCCAGGAATTTACCTGATTTGCCCCCTTCGAGAAATTGTGTCCGTTGAAATTTCCATAGTATTTTATCTGATTGAAGCTGAAGAATTTTTTGTATTTGAGTGTTTATGTCTTTTATTGCTTTACTATTCTCATTATTTGGTGTCCCCCTAAAGATATCCTTCATCCTATTTAGTTCCAAATAGATAGTCCTTAAGGACTTACCTCTTAGCCTTTGCATTTCAGCTGCTTTTGCAATAAATATGCCCCTCATATATGCTTTATACGTACACCACAGGGTTATATCTGAATTAACGGATGACTTCTTAATTTTAAGAAATTCCATAGTTTCCTTTTTCAAATATGTAACAAATTCTTCATCTTTCAAGAACCAGGAATCCATCTTCCAACTACTCTTTTTCCTTCGGTTATTTGTATTTAGATCTTGTATAATTAATTCATTTAGAGAGTGGTCTGACCACGGGCTAGATCAAATGTTTATCTTTTTAATTACTTTTAAAGTTGGAAGATCGGTTAGTATATAGTCAATTCTAGAAAATGAATTATGTCGATATGAGAAGTGAGTATATTCGCGTACACCTGGATGTAAGATCCTCCATGGGTCAATCAAGTTATTATCCTCTTTAATTTTGCGAAATGCTTTTGAGGTACAATTTGTTTGAGATACTAATTTGTTAGCCCCGACTATTTGTTTATCTAAATTATCATCTAATATCATGTTGAAGTCGCCACAAATTATTAACCAGCCTCCTTTGATTCTATTAATCTCTTTAAGGAGATTTTTAAGAAACCCTATTTGGCCTTTATTTGGTAAATACGCATTAACCAGTGTTGTTAGAAACCCATCAATCAGTCCATATTATATATCTACCCTCTGGGTCGATCTTACTGCCTTCTTCTGATATTTTCAGGCTATTTTTAAATAAAATGGAAACCCCTTTTGATTTTTTCTTAAAGGTAGAGTCTATTCTAGTTGTAAATTTTGTATTATTCATATATTTTAGGTTTTCCTGTTTTAGGTGGGTTTCTTGCAGACATAAAATTTCACCATTTAATTTGTTGTACTCTACAAAGGCCGTTTTTCTTTTTGTTGGAGAATTAAGACCATTAACATTATGTGAAATTATTTTTATTTGCATTTTACTTTATTAAAAAGATACCAGAGTAAATGTGTGTGATATTCCTTGGGTGTCTCCATGACTCGAAGAGAAAAAAGGGGAGAAAAAGAAAGAAGAAAAGAAAAAAACACATATAAAAAGGGATAGACCCGCGAAACCAACAAAATAATCCTAAAAACCAGCTGCAAATTAAAAAAAAATGTCAGCTGATATTTTACAAGACGCATTATATATTAGGAAGTGAAAATGTGTCGCTCTGTTTCTGAGCGAGGGGATAGGGTCTAGGGTACAGATATTAAAATAAGATTTCAGGAGGATATACAAAAATAAAAATATGGTACATTCACTGCACACTACCCTTAAGATGGATATCTTTATTCCTCGGACAGTCGAGAAGGGAAATCTCCTTAACTATGAACTTTAGATTTGTCATTTTTTACTTGAGCATAGCTCCCCCTTTATGTAGTCATATCTAACTTATTCAAAATGTTGACCTTCCAGCTAATAGCAAATCTGTATTTATTACTTTCCAACTGTCCGGGGAGAAAAGGGTCCAACAAGTAGTATACTTTATAGATGCCGCTAATATATTCCATATATACCTCTATTTTTTACCATAATTACCTTTTCTGATATTATTATATAGTATTAATTATAATTTCCATTCTAGAGACATTTGCTTAGGGGGATTCTAACCTAGTGAGTGTGTCTAATACTAATCTTATTACTATGCTCTACTACTCCATTTATATTACTTTCATAAGAGGCAAAAGTGTGCTTGTTTACCCTATCTATCTTTTAAATGATATTTTATGTGATATACTAATATTTCTAATTTTATCTTAAAAACACATAATCGTAATTCTGTATGTTTGAGGGGAAAAAAAAATTCCACTTGTGCTAAGAATATTTCTATTATCATTATGACCAGCTAACTATAGTCATCTATATAAAAATCTTTGTGTTAGTGAGTATCTACCTGTCCCCCTTCACTTTGCTTCTAATTTGCAGTTCTATTCTTCTCTCTATCCATTTCACTTTACTTCATTACTCCTGAACTTATTAAGTACCCATGTCCCTGTTTTACAGTTTCCAGAGATTATTTCTTATATTTTTTCCAATCCAGATTACCTGCTGTCAATTCCAACTTTTTTGCAGCATCCATATTACTCTCTATGGCCCTCATTCAATTGCAATTTGGCCAATTGAATAGGGTTCTAAATAAGCACATAGCATATTTTTTTAAAAGACGTTTTTAGTTAGTGAAAACCTTGTTTTTGGATAGATGATTACTAACTAAAAACTTCTTTAAAAAAAATAAGTTATGTGCTTATTTAGAGACCTATTCAATTGGCCAAATCACAATTGAATGAGGGCCTATATGTATATCCCATTATTTTAGTAATTCTATAGCCTCTTGAACTGAGTTTGTTTTAACCCATTTTAGATCTTTATAAATTAATAAGCCTGCTGGCTGTGCCCATTTGTATCTAATTTCTTTTAGCCTAAGTGTTCTGGTTATTTGTATAAATTCCCTTCTTTTCCCCAGCGTATATGCCGATAAATCTTAAAATATTTTTATATTGTCATATGGATGGTCTAGCTGTTTCTTTAGAAAAGCATTTTT
This sequence comes from Discoglossus pictus, assembly GCA_027410445.1. Taxonomy (NCBI): domain Eukaryota; kingdom Metazoa; phylum Chordata; class Amphibia; order Anura; family Alytidae; genus Discoglossus; species Discoglossus pictus. The sequence continues at coordinate 323,334,184 of CM050167.1, forward strand.
TAAGACAATTTCTTTTGAGGATAAGTAATGTAGTCTTAGTATAATGTCTCTGGGGGTGGATTTGTCCATTGCTTTAGCCAAGGGGAGTCTGTGTAATGCGTCCATTTTCCATTGGTCTTTCTGCATCTCGGGTGCCAGGTAGTTAAACAGTCCTTTAACATGTGACTCCAAGTCTTCTCCTTGGAATGCTTCTGATATCCCCCTTAGACGCAAATTATTCTTTCTGGATCGATTCTCCAAATTATTAACTTTGATGGAAAGGTCCTCGTTTTTGTTTTCTAGGGCAGTTAAATAGTTGAGAATAGCATTATTGTCCATTATAATTTGATCACAAACATTTTCATTAGCTTCGATTCTTTGAGTTATATTATTAATGGATTCGGTAATTTCAGACATTTGTTTTGAAAGATCTCTTGTCAGGTTGACTTGAAATTCTTTTAATATGGACTTTAACTTAGAACATGTAAGTATTTCCTCTTCTTGAATGGAATTATCTTCCAGATTTCCCTGAGGAGATTTTTCCGGGGACTGATTTTCTATGAGGTCTAAACTAGTGTCTAAATGAGAGGAATCTGAAGTAGTTCCTTTATTTCTAGGAGAAAAGAAGCTTGTTTGTTTTGTTGAGTCTTTTATTTTCTCCTTTAGTCTTGTTTTATTAGCTGTATTACTTTTTTTGTTTGACATTGTTAGACCTTTTTGTGATCTTCCCTGTTTTTACTTTAAAGCTTTCTCAGGGATCCCCTTTCTTTTTTTTTTTTTCTCCTTCTCCCTTCCTCTCCTTTCTCTTGCCCCTTCCCTTCTTCCCTTCTCTCTTCTCCCTTTCTCCTCTCTTCTCTTTTTTCCTTTTTATCTTCGCTTGTAATTGTATATTTTCAAGCAGGGGGTAGGAGTTCTTTTCTTTTCTGCTTATTTATATATGGGGGATATGTCTTTAAGGAGAGTTGAATTTTCTTTCTTTTTTCAGAGGATGTAATACTTATATGTTAGTTGATAAATCTGTTAGCATCATATTTATCAGGTTTCAAAGACAGTTGTTTCACTATTCCTTAAACTTGATGAACCAGTTCTAATTCTCCAGAGTCTTCAACTTATAAGTTATATAATAGCTGTCTTTAGGGGGTATTCTTGAACCACCATTCCTCTTAATCCTCAGCCAGAGAGTATATAATATGTTAGATTCCACTTATTTTTTTTGTCCAAGTGTATTATCTATGCACCATCATATAAAGAAAGAGAAAGCTGTAACAGCCACAGCCAAGCCACTTACCCTTCCTCCAGGACAGGACAGAAATGCAAATGTTTAAACTTCAGATTTATCATTATTCATGAATAAACTATAATATTTACTAAATATTAACAAGATATTATACACATTTGGAATAGATATTTGTTTTTATAGATAAAAGTAAATCAATTAAACAACATTTATAATGTTTTGATAACAGTTATTCCAGCAATATCCTTATTTTGTCAAATTGGGGCTGCGGACATTTCAGTGGCTAGAAAACATAAAAGAACAAAAGACAACCATGTCTAGTTCATTTAAGAATAGCAAAAGGTGTAGATAACTTTCCAATTATTTGAACTTGTACTGACAGGAACAGTAAATAACTTTTCATCTTCTTAAAAATGAATCTGAAAATCTATATACTTTTTAGGTTAAAAATAATTATGACCAGTTAATGGTATCAATTACTTTATTTCTATGGCAAGAGCTAAAATACAAGTGGGAATTTTAACATATCCAGCATGGGAATTTTAACATCCAGCATGTGTAATTAAATTGAATATTCTTCTGATTTTATCAGGAGCTTATCTCAATTGGATACATCCAACTTGATCTTCATGAATTAAGGATGAAAAGGTATTGGATCTATTAGCAAGTATCTTGATAAATAATTTTATATTAATATTAAATGTATGTACAAGTGAGATGGGTTATTAATTAGTAGTGTATTTGTCCATTCATTCGCTGATTGTTTTATCTACATCCCAGCTGATACTACCCCCAGCCCCTGTGTATTGCCCCGTGACCTCCCCCAGCCCCAGTGAATTGCCCCATCACCTGCCCCAGCCCCAGTGAATTGCCCTCCAGCCACGGTGAATTTCCCTGTGATCTCCCCCAGCCCCACTGAATTGCCCATCACCCCCCCCAGCTCCAGTGAATTGCCCCATCACCTACCCCAGCCCCAGTGAATTGCTCCATGACCTCCCACAGCCCCAGTGAATTGCCCCATGACCTCCTCAGCGCAAGTGAATTGCTAAATGACCTCCTCCAGCCCCAGTGAATTGCCCCATCACCTCCCTCAGCCCCAGTGATTTGCCACATTACCTCCCCCAGCCACAGTGAATTGTCCCATCAGCTGCCTCAGCCCCAGTGAATTGCCCTCCAGCCCCAGTGAATTGCCCATTGACCACCCCCCCAGCCCCAGTGAATTGCCCTCCAGCCCCAGTGCATTGCCCTGTGATCTCCCCTCGCCCCAGTCAATTGCCCCTTCACCTCCCCCAGCGCCAGTGAATTGCCCTCTAGCCCAAGTGAATTGCCCTGTGACCTCCCCCAGCCCCAAGTGAATTATCCCCAGCCCCAATGAATTGCCCTGTGACCTCCACCAGCCCCACTGAATTGCCCCATCACCTCCCCCGGCCCCCAGTGAATTGCACTGTGACCTCTCCAAGCCCCTGTGAGTTGCCCCATCACCTTCCAAAGCCCCACTTAATTGCTCTCCAGCCTCAGTGAATTGCCCTTGTGATCTCCCCCAGCCCCAGTGAATTGCCCCTGTGACCCCCCAGTCCCAGTAAATTTCCCTCATCACCAACCCTAGTGAATTGCCCTCCAGCCCCAGTGAATGGCCCTGTGACCTCCCCCAGCCCCAGTGAATTGCTCCCATCACCTCCACCAGCCCCAGTGAATTGCCCCATCACCTGCCCCAGCCCCAGTGGGGCAGGTGAGTAAGTAATATAGAAGTATGGCTCATACTTCTCTGCAAGTGACATCTACAGAGGTACGTATACACAAGGGAGGTACCAGTGGTTGGGACACCGCAACATAATGGGGCTAAACTACCTTCACTAAATAATTGGTTAACGCAGGAAGAAATCCAAAAGAGATTGGCGAAAATAAATGTTAATAAAGCCCCAGGTCCTGATGGAATACATCCAAGGGTACTGAGGGAGCTTGGTTCTGTAATAGCCAAACCTTTATATCTAATCTTTCAAGACTCACTCACTACAGGGTCTCTACCGGATGACTGGAGAAAACACATCTGTAGTAGGGAAGCTTTTAGAAGGGTTAATAAGGGACAGAATACAAGAATATGTCTATTTGAACAAGAGCGTAGGTAGCAGTCAACACGGATTTATGAAGGATAGGTCGTGTCAGACCAATCTAATTAGTTTTTATGAGGAGGTTAGTAGGAATTTGGATCAGGGCATCTCAGTGGATGTAGTCTTTTTAGATTTTTCAAAGGCATTTGATACAGTGCCACATGGAAGACTAGTGAGCAAACTAAGGGATACAGGAATTGCAGTAAATATCTGCTCATGGATCGAGAGCTGGCTAAAAGACAGGAAGCAAAGGGTTGTTGTGAATGGAACATACTCCGATTGGTCTAATGTGATAAGTGGGGTTCCTCAAGGTTCAGTATTAGGTCCTCTCCTTTTTAACATATTTATTAATGATATAGAAGTAGGACTCGAAAGTAGTGTCTCCATTTTTGCTGATGACACTAAGTTGTGCAAGGTAATAAAATCAGATAATGATGTACTTTCCCTACAAAGGGATTTGCATACATTAGAGAAATGGGCGGCTAAATGGCAGATGAGATTTAATACAAATAAATGCAAAGTTATGCATTTGGGAAGGAAAAATAGCCATGCAATCTATAATCTTAATGGAGCAAATCTTGGTGTATCAGATATTGAAAGGGATTTGGGAGTGCTTGTAGACAACCACCTAGGTAACAGCGCTCAAAGCCAAGCAGCAGCTGCAAAGGCAAGTAAAATATTAGCATGTATTAGGAAGGGTATAGAAGCAAGGGAAGCAAATATAATTCTGCCACTATACAAATCCCTAGTACGTCCTCATTTGGAATATGGAGTACAATTTTGGGCACCACTTCATAAAAAATACATTTTAGAACTGGAAAAAGTACAGAGAAGGGCTACAAAACTAATAAGGGGAATGGAGGGGCTAAGTTATGAAAAAAGACTAACCAAATTAAACTTATTTTTGCTAGAAAAAAGGCGTCTACGAGGGGATATGATTACCTTATTTAAATATATCCAGGGCCAATATAAGGCTTTATCAAGTGAACTTTTTGTAGCAAGAGATTTTCAACTGACAAGAGGACACCCATTGTGGTTAGAGGAAAAAAGATTTCACCTTAAACAAAGACAAGGGTTCTTCACAGTTAGGGTGGTTAAACTGTGGAATTCTTTACCAAAGGAGGTGGTAACAGCGAATTCGATAGACAACTTCAAAAAGTGGTTAGATATATTTTTGAATAAAGAGGGCATTCAAGGCTATCCTAGATAACTAGTGAAGGAATATTGATCCAGGGAGAAATTTGATCGCCAGTTTCTGGGGTCAGGAAGGAATTTTGCTTTTTTTCCCCTTATGAGACAATTGGCAAAGTTTCAATGGTTTTTTTTTCTGTTTGCCTTCCTTTGGATCAATTAACAATTAATAATAAATAGTGCACATTAAAAAGATCAATAAAGATCGAAAAAGGTTGAACTTAAAGGACTAACTCTTTACTTAACTCTTTATACTATACTATTAATCATTATTTAATCAACAAATTAATTAATAACTAATCTGCATATTGCAGATCAGAGAAGATCTTAACAGGTTCAACTTGATGGACTGAAAGTCTTTTTTCAACCTTTATTACTATGTAACTATGTAACTATGTAAATATGTACTATAGATGTATGGGTCATACTTGTCTGCTAGTGACATCTACAGAACTATGTATGCACTATAGATGTACAGTATGTAGTTGAACACCCCTAGAGCCAGTGAATTGCCCCATCACCAATCCCCAGAGAATTGCCCCATCATCTCCCCCAGCCCCAGTGAATTGCCCTTCAGTCCCAGTGAATTGCCAGATGACCTCCTGCAGCCACAGTGAATTGCACCATCACCTCCCCCAGCCACAGTGAATTGCTCCATCACCTGCCCCAGCCCCAGTGAATTGCCCTCCGGTCCTAGTGAATTGCCCCATGACTTTCCCCAGCCCCAGTGAGTTGCCACATCACCTGCTCCAGGCCCAGAGAATTGCCCCGTCACCTCCCCCAGCCACAGTGACTTGCCCCATCACTTGCCCCAGCCCCAGAGAATTGCCCTGTGACCTCCCCCAGCCCTAGTGAATTGCCCCATCACCTCCCCCAGCCCCAGTGAATTGCCCTCCAGCCCCAGTGAATTGCCCGATGACCTCCTGCAGCCACAGGGAATTGCCCCATCACCTCCCCCAGCCACAGTGAATTGCTCATTACCTGACCCAGCCCCAGTGAATTGCCCTCCAGTCCCAGTGAATTGCCCCATGACTTTCCCTAGCCCCAGTGAGTTGCCCCAACACCTGCTCCAGCCCCAGATAATTGCCCTGTGACCTACCCCAGCCACAGTGACTTGCCCCATCACCTGCCCCAGCCCCAGAGCATTGCCCTGTGACCTCCCCCAGCCCTAGTGAATGGCCCCATCACCTGCCCCAGCCCCAGTGAATTGCCCTCCAGCCCCAGTGAATTGCCCCATTACCTCCTCCAGCCACAATGAATTGCCCCATCACCTTCCCCAGCCCCAGTGAATTACCATACAGCCCCAGTGAATTGTCCCATTACCTTCTCCAGCCACAATGAATTGCCCCATCACCTCCCCAGCCCCAATGAATTCCCCCATCACCTGCCTCAGCCCCAGAGAATTGCCCCATGACCTCCTCCAGCCACAATAAATTGCCCCATCACCTCCCCCAGCCACAGTGAATTGCTCATCACCTGCCCCAGCCCCAGTGAATTGCCCTCCAGTCCTAGTGAATTGCCCCATGACTTTCCCTAGCCCCAGTGAGTTGCCCCAACACCTGCTCCAGCCCCAGAGAATTGCCCTGTGACCTAGCCCAGCCAGAGTGACTTGCCCCATCACCTGCCCCAGCCCCAGAGCATTGCCCCGTGACCTCCCCCAGCCCTAGTGAATGGCCCCATCACCTGCCCCAGCCCGAGTGAATTGCCCTCCAGCCCCAGTGAATTGCCCCATTACCTCCTCCAGCCACAATTGCCCCATCACCTTCCCCAGCCCCAGTGAATTGCCATACAGCCCCAGTGAATTGCCCCATTACCTCCTCCAGCCACAATGAATTGCCCCATCACCTTCCCTAGCCCCAGTGAATTACCATACAGCCCCAGTGAATTGCCCTATTACCTCCTCCAGCCACAATGAATTGCCCCATCACCTCCCCAGCCCCAGTGAATTCCCCCATCACCTGCCTCATCCCCAGAGAATTGCCCCATGACCTCCTCCAGCCACAATGAATTGCCCCATCACCTCCCCCAGCCCCAGCGACCTCCCCCAGCCCCAGTGAATTGCCCAGGGACCTCCCCAGCCCCAGTAAATTTACCCATCACCTCCCCCAGCCCCAGGGAATTGCCCTCCAGCCCTCGTGATTTACCCAAGCCCCAGTGAATTGACCCTGTAACCGTCAGCCCCAGTGAATTGCCCTCCAGCCCCAGTGAATTGCCCGTGACCTCCCCAGCCCCAGTGAATTGCCCTGTGATCTCCCCCAGCCCCAGTGAATTGCCCCATCACTTGCCCCAGTCCCAGAGAATTGCCCTGTGACCTCCCCCAGCCCTAGTGAATTGCCCCTTCACCTGCCTCAGCCCCAGTGAATTGCCACATCTCCTCCCCCAGCCTTAATGAATTGCCCTCCAGCCCAGTGAATTGCCCCGTGACCTCTCCCAGCCCCAGTGAATTGCCCCATCACCTGCCACAGCCCGAGTGAATTGCCCTCCAGCCCCAGTGAATTGCCTGGTGACCTTCCCTAAACCCCACTGAATTGCCCCCATCACCTTCCCCAGCCCCATGGAATTTCCCCAAGACACACTCTCACACAGACACTCACTCAGACACTTACACTCAGACACTGAACCTCAGACAGTGACCCACACTCACACAGACTCACTCTCACTCACAGACTCACACATACACACTCAATCGCACAGACACACTTACACAGACATACACACTCACAGACACACTCACTCACACAGACACACACAGTCACTCGCTCACACAGACACACACAGTCACTCACTCACACAGACATAGACACTCACACAGACATTCACTCTCACTCACAGACACTCACACAGACATACACACTCACACATTCACACAGACACTCACACTCAGACACTCATTCACACAGACACACTCTTACTCACACAGACATACACACTCACTCACACAGACACACACACTCACTCACTCACACAGACACGCACATACACTCACACAGACACACACTCACACAGACACACTCGCGCCCACGCGGTCCGCCGCAGTCCCCCTTCTTCCTCCAGTGATGGCTTCTGAAACCTCTGAGCGGTGATCATAGATAATCGAAAATAGCAGTGACGTCACCGCTCTTTGCTGATTGGCTGAAAAGCCAATCAGCTCACGCATGTGCAGGACGTAAGGGTACAGTTTTACACAACCGTACCCTATAGCGCAGCAGCCGTTTTACAAACATTTTTGCTTTTTTCCATGCAAACATTCACTTTCACTCACAGACACTCACTCACACAGACATACACACTCACACATTCACACAGACACTCACACTCAGACATTCACACAGACACACTCTTATTCACACAGACATACACACTCACTCACACAGACACACACACACTCACACAGATACACACACACTCACACACACACACACTCGCAGCAGCTCGGTCTGCCACCGTCCCCCTTCTCCCTCCAGTGATGGCTTCTGAAACATCTGAGCGGTGATCATAGATAATCAAAAATAGCAGTGACGTCACCGCTCTTTGCTGATTGGCTGTGTGTCACTCAGGTCTGTATGAGAGATTCCAGTCTGGAAAATTCCCATTTGGTTTGCTCCTGGTTCAGTTAATAACAACAAATGTGTAATGTGCCATTCGTCAGTGTTCTCTGTTCTGTATTGTTACCAAAATGACAGAATCAAAAAACTTTGTCACAGGCTTCTGTTTTAAAACAATCAGTCAGGAATTATCACACAAATGTTATCCTCAGATCAGAATTAATCATGTGTTTTACCTATGTAGACTCATGTCTCCATATAACACATATGAGTACATATTGTGTGGCTTGTTCACAGTTGCTAACATAAGAACCCTTTATGTGATCAAGCATTAAAAAGCATCACACACATTAAAGGACTACTGTACCGAGTGGACATATAAAGCTCACATGTTTTGATGATGGGTATAGGCTATTAAAACACAAACTGAGTAACAGTGCAGTTATGACACAGTTAAAGGATCACTGAAGTCATTGTAAGTGTTCTTCATGGTGTGAAAGAGCACAATATTGTATGTTAAAATGATCTACGTATATTTTTGAATTACACTAATAACAGTTAAAAACACATTACCTTTTAAATATGTGTTTACATGCAGTCTATACTACCCACTGGCTGATGCATTATAACGGATTCAGTTCTCAGGCGAAAGCTTTCTATATAACTGTCCAGTTTAATGTTACGACCAGGTGGTGGGTTGAAATGTGTGTTTTTTGTTGTTATAATCTAATGATGTTTTGATATGTCCCTTGATGTTGAAAAATTCTACTAGTCTTAATCTCCTGAAAAAAATTTCTATGTCCGAATATTTTTTTTATTTGTATCTAGTGTTATGTCAGGACAGAAAGACAATCCTTTGGAGGGAACAGAGGTCTCTGCTTGTGATAGTTGGTAGTTTGAGAGATTTATAATTCCTGTGTGTTCTTTATAATTTTCAGGAAAAGTGTTTGTTTGATCCGCAAAATGATACATTAAGGCTGCCGACTATCAAGACCCCATCTTGTCACTCAACACCCTCCTTCGTTCTCTGCACTAGTTGCTTTTAAATTGTGCATTACCTCAAGGTTGCCTTTATGAGCTTCAAAGCTTTATACAATATGAGCCCTAGTTACATGAAAGAACTCCAATCCATGCTGTCCAATTAGAAAAGGCATCAAAACTAGGCTGATGTAGCATCGCTTGATGTAAGAGCTCATTTATCCCAAATTCTGTGTAACTGTCTCCCCGTAACAGTCCAATAATCCAAGAACTGTGATGCACTCTCAGTCAAAATGTAAGAAAATAATTTTTACATTGTGATTATTTTTATAGAAGTCAAATACAGTGGTTTATGGATTAGTTGATTTTACAGAAATCCAGAAACTTTATAAAGGGTGGGGGTCACTGTACTAAAGAATATTAGTATAATATGTACTTTTTAGCTTTTGAATTATAGTGTGTCATATTCAAGTGAAAACTGTTATGCTCTGACGTTAATTAACTATTATAACTATTATAAGACGCTTACCTAGAATTTTTTTCTTTTTGTCTAGAGTAACACAAAAACGATTACGTCATATTTTTCACACAACACATTGCACAATATAAAAAGCAGCAAAATAACAAAATTGCATAGCATTATTGTCACAACATAACTTGACATTTTAAGTGAGTTTACCAAGTCTCTGCCTTACAAACATTTAATTCCTTTTCTAGTTCAATCAATGAAGAAACGTGAGCTATGCTGCAAAAATATAATTACATGACTTTTCAGATCAATGTTGGAATATAGAGTTTTTTCCTGCAGCATTTGTCATGTACAGACTTTGCTTTCTTCCACTGAAATTACATAGTTTTCTCTGAACTACCATTGCAATATAATATACTTGACAATTAACTGACAGGTTAGGACAATTTACCATTCTATTATTTTATACTCATTCATTGTAATTTATAAAGGCCTAAAACAAAAACAATTCGTCAATAAATTTAGAATGCATATACTTACATAGCAACCTTAAAACATTAGCACACTATAGACTGCATTCATAGTTTACTGCATGCCAAATGAATTGTACATTTGTTAAAGTTGAATTCTTATTTTTGATTACAATCTACAATATATAAAAGTTGTACATATTACCTCAATTAATTAGTACCTGTAGGAATAATGAGTAATATGTTATACAGTAGTATAACTATCTTGTTAGGAGTTCAGGTTAAGAGATTCCTATATTCATTCATGGAACCTCCAATCCCTTATCATGGTTACAATAGACTTATCCAAGACAAGAAAAACCCTCTTCGAGAACAGATCCAGTACCCACACTGCTTCTTAGGGAATCCTTGGTCAAAGCTAATGGTACCCAATGGTGCCAAGGAATGCCATTTTGGAAATATCACTATAATGTAAAATGTTATGTTTAAGTTATTTATAAATATTGACAAACATGGTCATACTTAAAGCATTTTGGAATCATTTTACAGTAATATATATTTTCTGTAAAACTGTTTTGATGTTTCACTACTAGAAGTAAATTGGGGTCCACAGAAGGGTCCCTGAATGTATTTTACCACTTTTATCTATATCTTGGCAGAGACAAAATACTTTTTTTCTTTTAAGAGCTGCATTCGAGAGTGTGAAAATCATTTTGGAAAGTAAAATATGTATGTAGGTTTTATTATTATTATTTTTATTATTTTTATTATTATTATTATTATTATTATTATTATTATTATTATAGGATATGCTTATTCTGTGGGGGCAATTTTTTTTGTTTCTGCTTTCAATAGGCCTAATGGAGCACTAATCAGACTACAATGTTTCTCCCTTGTGGAATATACAGTGGATATAAAAAGTCTACACACCCCTGCTAAAATGTCAGGTTTCTGTGCTGTAAAAAAATTAGACAAAGATAAATAATTTCAGAACTTTTTCCACCTTTAATGTGACCTATAAACTGTACAACTCAATTGAAAAACAAACTGAAATCTTTTAGGTAGAGGGAAGAAAAAATATAAAAATAAAATAATATGGTTGCATAAGTATGCACACCCTTAAACTAATACTTTGTTGAAGCACCTTTTGATTTTATTACAGCACTCAGTCTTTTGGGGTATGAGTCTATCAGCATGGCACATTTTGACTAGGCAAGATTTGCCCACTCTTCTTTGCAAAAACACTTCAAATTTGTCAGATTTCGAGGGCATCTCCTGTGCACAGCCCTCTTCAGATCGCCTCACAGATTTTCAATCGGATTCAGGTCAGGGCTCTGGATTCAGGTCAGGGCTCTCCAAAACTTTAATCTTCTTCTGGTGAAGCCATTCCTTTGTTGATTTGGATGTATGCTTTGGGTTGTTGTCATGCTGAAAGATGAAGTTCCACTTCACGTTCAGCTTTCTAGCAGAAGCCTGAAGGTTTTGTGCCAATATTGACTGGTATTTGGAACTGTTCATAATTCCCGCTATCTTAACTAAGGCCCCAGTTCCAGCTGAAGAAAAACAGCCCCAAAGCATGATGCTGCCACCACCATGCTTCACTGTAGGTATGGTGCTCTTTTGGTGATGTGCAGTGTTGTTTTTGCGCCAAACATATCTTTTTGAATTATGGCCAAAAAGTTCAACCTTGGTTTCATCAGACCATAACACCTTTTCCCACATGCTTTTGGGAGACTTCAGATGTGTTTTTGCAAAAAGTAGCCCGGCATGGATGTTTTTCTTCGTAAGAAAAGGCTTTCGTCTTGCCACTCTAGCCCATAGCCCAGACATATGAAGAATATGGGAGATTGTTCTCACATGTACCACACAGCCAGATATTCCTGCAGCTCCTTTAATGTTTCTGTAGGCCTCTTGGTAGGGAGCTCCAGTTCTTGGTAATGTCACTGTTGTGCCATATTTTCTCCACTTGATGATGATTGTCTTCACTGTGTTCCATGGTATATCTAATGCCTTGGAAATTCTTTTGTACCCTTCTCCTGACTGATACCTTTTAACAATGAGATCCCTCTGATGCTTTGGAAGCTCTCTGTGGACCATGGCTTTTGCTGTGGGATGCAACTAAGAACATTTAAGGAAAGACCAACTAGAGCAGCTGAACGTTATTTGGGGTTAATCAGAGGCCCTTTAAATGATGGCAGGTGTATGCTGACTCCTAGTTAACACGATTTGGAATGTGATTGCTTAATACTGAACACAGCTACATCCCCAGATATAAGAGGGTGTGCAGACTTATGCAACCACATTATTTTTATTTTTTATTTTTCTTCCCTCCACCTAAAAGATTGCAGTTTGTTTTTCAATTGAGTTGTACAGTTTATAGGTCACATTAAAGGTGGAAAAAGTTCTGAAATGATTTATCTTTAACTCATTTTTTTTACAGCACAGAAACCTGACATTTAAACAGGGGTGTGTAGACTTCTTATATCCACTGTAAGCTCAATCAAGCAGCTCCAACGAGGCAATGACTGGACACAGTTAATATAAAGGTTGTACTTAATTTTATATCTTATTAAAACAATCTGTCTGTTCTAGTTCTTAAAAAAATACTATTATAGCATGTAACATCAGTGGTTCTTTTCCACTTTCTTCTAAGACACATACATAACTTTCCCATGTCAAGGGTAAAGTAAGCAGGGGCGGCTGGTGCATAGGGACAAATGGGCAACCGCCCTCCCAGAATTAATGCACTGGCTTAATTCCCATCACTAACTTAATTGTTTTATTTAAATAATATAAAAATAAAAAATAATTATATCATGTTCAATCTTGTATTTGTTTATATCTGCTCTTGCCACTTTAAATGATGAATCCTTTGGCAAGCAGTTAAACACACTGACTTATCCCCTTATCACATCTCCCACCGGTGGTGACTTGCTTAGTACTACAGATCAGAGCACAGTCCTGTCTTTGCTTGATCTGAAACAATGAGCCTGTCTGTCACACACAGCATCACCCAATCAGAATGACTGGAAGGAGCTGAAGCTGTGGGACCTTTCAGGGATCACCCAATCAGAATGAATGTGTGGAGCTGAAGCTGTGGAGACCCTTCAGGGGCAAACCCCAGTTAATCAATGGCACTGCCCTAGCCAATTAGGACTTATAATTGCAGTATGCAGTGCATAGATGGAGATCTGGTTCAGTGAGAGCTACTATGCTGAGAAAGTTGTTCAGGACTGGGTGAGTAGTCTCGGTCTGTTATTCTCTCTCTCTGTTTCTTGTTCTCTGTGACTCTCTTATTCTCTCTGTGTGACATGTACTCTCTCTCTCTCATATTGTCTCTCTCTTCCCCCAGGCACCATGCACCTAGATCATTGGTGGGCAGGTTCAGTCCTGGAGGGCCACATACATGCCTGGATTTGATGATATCCCTGCTATGCACAGGTGAGTCAATCACCTCTTCAGTCATCCTGATTGACTCACCTGTGCACAGAAAGGATATATTGAAACCCCGGCATGTATGTGGCCCTCCTTGCCCTTTCCTTGATCTAGTTAGCTAGTTAGATAGAGGCAGCTTCATAATGAAGACTAGTAGTTTTGTCATGACAGTTTGCCATTAATTTGTAACTGGAAAAAATGGTTTCTAGTTAGTGCAAAAAACATTTGAGAGTATATAGTTTATATACAATTTTAATTTATTGAAGCAGTCTGTGTGCTGAAGGACAAATCTCTCCACCCCCACACACACACACACACAAACGTTCTTTTTCCCTCTATAATCTCTCTTTCTCTCTCCTCTTTCTAAATATAGGGCCTCATTAAATTCCAGCCTCGTAAATAAGAGGCTTCTACTTAAGCCCTACGTACTGCAAAGTTTCTCTAACTTACAATGCTATTAAATTAGCCCTGCTGCGAGCAACGTGTGAGCTACGCAGCAGGGCCGTACGTATCTACACTGCGTAAATGTACATGAGGAGTGACAGACTGCGAGATGATATCGCAGGCTCCCACTCCTCATCAAGTGCTGCGGGGGTCCTAAAAGGGACCTCCGCGGCAGTCCCCCACATAAGCCCTGCCGTGGGGGGTACTCCAAACCCCCCCCAGGCACCTAAAATGAACCCCCCCTCAATGCGGGGGTCCCCGTCGGGACCCCCGAAGTGTCCTCACATGAACACCTTGCTGCAGGGGTCCATAGGAACCCCCGCAGCCCCCACACATTAACCCCTTGCAGCGGGGGTCCCCGATCGGCACCGATCAGGCCCCCGCTGCATTTAAAACTTTTAAATTCCCCGCCGCGGCTCCTTAAAGGGGCCGCGGCACACTATTACCCAATCCCGGCCGCGGCACTTAAAATTAACCCCCCTCTATGCTGGGGGTCCCCATCGGGACCCCTGAAGTGTCCCCACATAAACCCATTGCAGGGGGGTCCCCGATCTGCACCGATCAGGCCCCCGCTGCATTTAAAACTTTTAAATTCCCCGCCGCGGCTCCTTAAAGGGGCCGCGGCACACTATTACCCAATCCCGGCCGCGGCACTTAAAATTAACCCCCCTCTATGCTGGGGGTCCCCATCGGGACCCCCGAAGTGTCCCCATGTAAACCCCCTGCAGCGGGGGGCCCCGATCGGCACCGATCGTGACCCTGCTGCAATTCAATTTTAAATTTCCCGCCTCGCGGGTCCTCAAAGGACCGTAAAGGTCCTGAAAGGACTCGCACTAAAAATATTAACCCCAGGCAACTATAATTACCCCATTAACTCATGATGGTCAATCCAGACCACCATAAGGCCTAAATTAACCCATTAACTCATGATGGTCAATACAGACCACCATAAGGCCTAAATTAACCCATTAACTCATGGTGGTCAATCCAGACCACCATAAGGCCTAAATTAACCCATTAACTCATGGTGGTCAATACAGACCACCATAAGGCCTAAATTAACCCATGAACTCATGATGGTCAATCCAGACCACCATAAGGCCTAAATTAACCCATTAACTCATGGTGGTCAATACAGACCACCATAAGGCCTAAATTAACCCATTAACTCATGGTGATCAATACAGACCACCATAAGGCCTAAATTAACCCATTAACTCATGGTGGTCAATACAGACCACCATAAGGCCTAAATTAACCCATTAACTCATGGTGGTCAATACAGACCACCATAAGGCCTAAATTAACCCATTAACTCATGGTGGTCAATACAGACCACCATAAGGCCTAAATTAACCCATTAACTCATGGTGGTCAATACAGACCACCATAAGGCCTTAATTAACCCATTAACTCATGGTGGTCAATACAGACCACCATAAGGCCTTAATTAACCCATTAACTCATGGTGGTCAATACAGACCACCATAAGGCTCTATTTAACCCCATCAGTCCCATAAGGGTATATTATTACCATTATGGGCCTGTTACAACCCAACATTAACCACATAAGTGCCATGATGGTCCTCAAGGACCATCATGACACTAACTACAAACACTACACTATAACCCCCAATAAACCATTTAATCTAAACTAACCCCCCTCTACACTAATCTATTAACACTTACACTACCTACCTACACTACCTACCCCCTAATAAACCTCCCCAACACTCTAATTACAAAAAACAATAAACCTACAGCACAGAAAACAAAAAACCTACAGTACAAAAAACAAAAAAACCTGCAGTACAGAAAAAAAAAAATTACAACCCCACCCCCCACTACAGAAAACAAAAAAATACATTACAACCCCACCCCCCACTACAGAAAATAAAAAAATTACACACCTGAAAAGGAAAGACAGATAAACACAATACAATACATACATATAATACATTACATACATTACATACAATACATGACATTACATATAATATATTACATATAATATATTACATATAATACATTACATACATTACATACAATACATGACATTACATATAATATATTACATATAATATATTACATATAATACATTACATACATTACATACAATACATGACATTACATATAATATATTAAATATAATATATTAAATATAATATATTACATATAATATATTACATATAATACATTACATACATTACATACAATACATGACATTACATATAATATATTACATATAATATATTACATATAATACATTACATACATTACATACAATACATGACATTACATATAATATATTAAATATAATATATTAAATATAATATATTACATATAATATATTACATATAATACATTACATACATTACATACAATACATGACATTACATACATTACATATAATGTATTACATATAATATATTACATATAATATATTACATATAATATATTACATATAGTCCTAATCAAATACCCCCTATCTATCTAACATACAATCTATTTAATTTAAAATAAATCCTAACTATATCAAATACATCCCCCTATCTATCTAATATACAAAAAATCCTAACTACATACACAGACCCTTATTCTAAACTAAAATAAAATAATTACAGTCCTAACTACATACACAGACCCTAATTCTAAGCTAAAATCAATAAATTAAGACCACTTACCTTTAAGATGTTGCTTCAGATCACTAACCTATGGGTCAAACAAAAAATAAAAATTAGTACAAAACATTAACATCAAATAAATAAACATTATATAGATTCTACATATTCAACTCACCTTTACAGCATGTCCAGTCACTGTTTAGCTCTTCCGGCGCGGCCCTGTTAAAAAAAAAACACAATACATGAATACATGAATACAATATATAAACAATAAATAAAATACACAAATAAACATCTAAATATACATTTAACTTACCTACCCGCGATGTCCCCGGCCTTCTCTCCTTCAGCCCCGGCTGGGCCGCGGAACCATCCGCGCTCTAAAAAAAAAAAAAAAAAAAAAAACTAACGGAGGTCTGCACTGGCAGACCTCCCCGACGCTACTGAACCTCCCGGAGTCGTTTCCGGGAGGAAATTGGCATTGTCGGCTTGTGATTGGCTGAAAAAGCTGTCAGCCAATCAAAAGTCGTCAATGTAGGAGCCAATCAGGATGCGCAGATGTCTTCTACCAATCACTCCGTGGGGGTGTATCCCATAGTGATTGGCTGAAGGCATCTGAGCGTTGTGATTGGTTCCCAGAAAGATAGACAAGTGTTTAAGCCAATCAGGGTGGGATATTGGGGTGTATCCCATCCTGATTGGCTCACACATTGACGACTTTTGATTGGCTGAAATTGATAGACAGCTTTTTCAGCCAATCACAAGCCGCCAATGCCAATTTCCTCCCGAAAACGACTCCGGGAGGTTCAGTAGCGTCGGGGAGGTCTGCCAGTGCAGACCTCCGTTAGTTTTTTTTCTTTTTTTTTTTTTAGAGCGCGGATGGTTCCGCGGCCCAGCCGAGGCTGAAGGAGAGAAGGCCGGGGACATCGCGGGTAGGTAAGTTAAATGTATATTTAGATGTTTATTTGTGTATTTTATTTATTGTTTATATATTGTATTCATGTATTCATGTATTGTGTTTTTTTTTTAACAGGGCCGCGCCGGAAGAGCTAAACAGTGACTGGACATGCTGTAAAGGTGAGTTGAATATTTAGAATGTATAGAATGTTTATTTATTTGATGTTAATGTTTTGTACTAATTTTTATTTTTTGTTTGACCCATAGGTTAGTGATCTGAAGCAACATCTTAAAGGTAAGTGGTCTTAATTTATTGATTTTAGCTTAGAATTAGGGTCTGTGTATGTAGTTAGGACTGTAAATATTTTATTTTAGTTTAGAATAATGGTCTGTGTATGTAGTTAGGATTTTTTGTATATTAGATAGATAGGGGGATGTATTTGATATAGTTAGGATTTATTTTAAATTAAATAGATTGTATGTTAGATAGATAGGGGGTATTTGATTAGGACTATATGTAATATATTATATGTAATATATTATATGTAATACATTATATGTAATGTATGTAATGTCATGTATTGTATGTAATGTATGTAATGTATTATATGTAATATATTATATGTAATATATTATATTTAATATATTATATTTAATATATTATATGTAATGTCATGTATTGTATGTAATGTATGTAATGTATTATATGTAATATATTATATGTAATATATTATATTTAATATATTATATTTAATATATTATATGTAATGTCATGTATTGTATGTAATGTATGTAATGTATTATATGTAATATATTATATGTAATATATTATATGTAATGTCATGTATTGTATGTAATGTATGTAATGTATTATATGTAATATATTATATGTAATATATTATATGTAATGTCATGTATTGTATGTAATGTATGTAATGTATTATATGTATGTATTGTATTGTGTTTATCAGTCTTTCCTTTTCAAGTGTGTAATTTTTTTATTTTCTGTAGTGGGGGGTGGGGTTGTAATGTATTTTTTTGTTTTCTGTAGTGGGGGGTGGGGTTGTAATTTTTTTTTTTTCTGTACTGTAGGTTTTTTTGTTTTTTGTACTGTAGGTTTTTTGTTTTCTGTGCTGTAGGTTTATTGTTTTTTGTAATTAGAGTGTTGGGGAGGTTTATTAGGGGGTAGGTAGTGTAGGGAGGTAGTGTAAGTGTTAATAGATTAGTGTAGAGGGGGGTTAGTTTAGATTAAATGGTTTATTGGGGGTTATAGTGTAGTGTTTGTAGTTAGTGTCATGATGGTCCTTGAGGACCATCATGGCACTTATGTGGTTAATGTTGGGTTGTAACAGGCCCATAATGGTAATAATATACCCTTATGGGACTGATGGGGTTAAATAGAGCCTTATGGTGGTCTGTATTGACCACCATGAGTTAATGGGTTAATTTAGGCCTTATGGTGGTCTGTATTGACCACCATGAGTTAATGGGTTAATTAAGGCCTTATGGTGGTCTGTATTGACCACCATGAGTTAATGGGTTAATTTAGGCCTTATGGTGGTCTGTATTGACCACCATGAGTTAATGGGTTAATTTAGGCCTTATGGTGGTCTGTATTGACCACCATGAGTTAATGGGTTAATTTAGGCCTTATGGTGGTCTGTATTGACCACCATGAGTTAATGGGTTAATTTAGGCCTTATGGTGGTCTGGATTGACCACCATGAGTTAATGGGTTAATTTAGGCCTTATGGTGGTCTGGATTGACCATCATGAGTTCATGGGTTAATTTAGGCCTTATGGTGGTCTGTATTGACCACCATGAGTTAATGGGTTAATTTAGGCCTTATGGTGGTCTGTATTGACCACCATGAGTTAATGGGTTAATTTAGGCCTTATGGTGGTCTGGATTGACCATCATGAGTTAATGGGGTAATTTAGGCCTTATGGTGGTCTGTATTGACCACCATGAGTTAATGGGTTAATTTAGGCCTTATGGTGGTCTGGATTGACCACCATGAGTTAATGGGTTAATTTAGGCCTTATGGTGGTCTGTATTGACCACCATGAGTTAATGGGTTAATTTAGGCCTTATGGTGGTCTGTATTGACCATCATGAGTTAATGGGGTAATTATAGTTGCCTGGGGTTAATATTTTTAGTGCGAGTCCTTTCAGGACCTTTACGGTCCTTTGAGGACCCGCGAGGCGGGAAATTTAAAATTGAATTGCAGCAGGGTCACAATCGGTGCCGATCGGGGCCCCCCGCTGCAGGGGGTTTATATGGGGACACTTCGGGGGTCCCGATGGGGACCCCCAGCATAGAGGGGGGTTAATTTTAAGTGCCGCGGCCGGGATTGGGTAATAGTGTGCCGCGGTCCCTTTAAGGAGCCGCGGCGGGGAATTTAAAAGTTTTAAATGCAGCGGGGGGCCTGATCTATGCAGAACGGGGCCCCCCCTGCAATGGGTTTATGTGGGGACACTTCGGGGGTCCCGATGGGGACCCCCAGCATAGAGGGGGGTTAATTTTAAGTGCCGCGGCAGGGATTGGGTAATAGTGTGTCGCGGTCCCTTTAAGGAGCCGCGGCGGGGAATTTAAAAGTTTTAAATGCAGCGGGGGGCCTGATCTATGCAGATCGGGGACCCCCGCTGCAATGGGTTAATGTGGGGGTGCTGCAGGGGTCCTGATAGAGACCCCTGCAGCATGGGGATGTGTATAGGGTGCAGGGGGGAGCCTCACACTGCTGTCTCGGGCTGTTCCGAGGCAGCACGTAGAGGCTTTCGGATCCCTTGCGTGGACTTTTTGTCCACGTAGGGATTCTTACGATATGCAAGACTTGTGCATAGATTTAAGGCTACGTAGCTCTCTCGGAGCCTATTCTCGGCCATTTTCTCGCAGTCATATCGTAAAGCAGGCTGCGAGAGATTCGGTTCTCGCAAACAGCAGGAAAACTGCCTTTTGCGAGCACCGAGAGAACTACGAGGGAGAATTTAATAGGGCCCATAGTTTATTGGGGAAAAAACAACAACTCCTGGCTCAGTGTGCTGGGTGCAGAGCTCCAGCCATCTCAGTACTCTGTATGTTGCTGACTACCCTGTATATATCAGACAAGCCTCGGAGGAAGGTTCCTAGATACAGCTTGTATTCTATATTTACATATAATAATGCATCTGCTAGAAAGCAGCCTGTTGTGTTCCTACAAATATTTTCCAGGTTCCCATGTTTTAGATATTTTAATATTCCTCTCCACCTCTTTGTATGTGTATATATGTGTGTGTAAGTATGTCCACTAGCACATATATAATGTATTTGACAAGTGTGTATATATATATATATATATATATATATATATATATATATATACTGTATATACATTTCAACATTAAGGGACATAACAAAACATCATTAGATTATAACAACAACAAAAAAAACACACAGCTTTTGCCTGAGAACTTAATCCGGTATATACAATATCTCACAAAAGTGAGTACACCCCTCACATTTTTGTAAATATGTTTTTATATCTTTTTTTATGTGACAACACTGAAGAAATGACACTCTGCTACAGTGTAAAGTAGTAAGTGTACAGCCTGTATAACAGTGTAAAATAACTCAAAACACAGCCATTAATGTCTAAACCGTTGGCAACAAAAGTAAGTACACCCCAAGTGGAAATGTCCAATTTGGGCCCAAAGTGTCAATATTTTGTGGGGCCACCATTATTTTTTTTATTTTTTTTTAGGTGAATTATGGTCGATCACCCAAAATATTGACACTTTGGGCCCAATTTGGACATTTACACTTAAGGGTGTACTCACTTTTGTTGTCAACGGTTTAGACATTAATGGCTGTGTGTTTAGTTATTTTGAGGGGACAGCAAATGTACACTGTTATACTGGCTGTACACTTACTACTTTACATTGTAGCAGAGTGTCATTTCTTCAGTGTTAACACAGGAAAATATATAATAAAATATTTACAACAATCTGAGGGGTGTACTCACTTTTGTAAGATACTGTATATAAACACACATATTATATAGAATATACATTATATATGTACTTGTGGAGCTTGCAATCAACAGTTTTAGTACAGTTTGTGATTTTATTTAATTAAAATGATACACAGGGCTTGTAGCCAGTTTAAGATGATGGAGTATGGTATAAGAAGAGGTTGGGTAGTTTTTTCTTCAATTTTAGTTTTTGAAGAATAACTTAATGACTGCTTTTTAGGTTTCACTTCAATCAGTTGACCTGTAGCAGCATTTAGCCCATGTAGTGTTGTAAAAATGTATTAAAAAATTGTATTTTTTTCCCATTACTTTTGTTTTTGTTCAGTCATGTCTAAACCTATGGACCACAGCACATCAGGCACGTCTGCCGGCCACTACCCCCCTGAGCTTTCCTCAAGTTTATGTTCATTGCTTCAATAACCTCATCTATCAATCTCCTCCTCTGTCGTCCCCTTTTCATATGCCTTACATTTTTTCCACCATCCGGGTCATCTCTTGGAAATCCTGTCTTCTACAGTATGCTGAATTGTTCTTTACTGCTTGCTTATCTATTCTCGAGCTCTCCCACTCTCTTTCTCCAACCCCCTCTTTTGTTCCCTGTCTCTCTATATGGGATAATTATTGTCTGTTTCTAAGAGCTGCTATGGCATTACGTCCTAATCTAACATGTTTTACATGGGTTCTATTTAATTATTGCATGTCATCAAGAAAATAGAAGCACTACCCATCATAAGAATAGTGAGCAGAACCAGCACCATCTCACCCTCATCAAGATAATAAAAGCTCGTAAAGTGACAGGAAGAAAAAAATCAAGTAAGTGGGTGGAGTATCTGTCAGTGGACAGGACCTACAGAGGTAACATGTTGTGAAGGGGAGGAGTTTCTACTTGTGGACAGAGTCAATTTAAGGGAAGCGGCCAGGTCTCTGCCTTCCGCCCCACCAACTTGGAAAGTCCCCAGTCGCCACTTTGTATGTTAATGTGCAGCTCAGAGTACTTGATAAGAGTGGGAGTGGGGTCTAACTGCCTGATGACATTGCAGGTTTTGGCTACTAAAAACAAGCACATTAGAATCCTAATTAGCACATCAAAGCAATTAATTAATATGCGTGAGTCACTCATGTGTATATAAATGCAGCAAGAACAGCATCATTGAACTTCCCAGGACTGACTCACTTCAGAAAAAAATTGATAACACAAAATAGAGCCAGTTTTTCATGGGTGCAGTCTCAAAACCATTAAGCAGTGGTTACTTTGTCTCAGGATAAATTGGTCCTTAACCCAAGTATAGGATGCTCAGAAGAAAGGCTTCAGGTTACCCCTAGCTGGCAGCGCCAGGAGGTCTGATGCCTCCATATGAGTTTTTGATTGGCCTGATAGTCAGTCCTACATAATGGCCGCAGGACCAGGTAAGAGGAAGACAGGGCCTTACACTTATCGTGGCGGTATTAAGGGCCAGGGTACGTGGAAGACAGGGCCTTACACTTATCATTGGGGTGTGAAGGATCCGGGTATGAGGAAGACAGGTTTTTACACTTACTTACCCCGAGGGGTGTGAAGAATCGGGGTATGAGGAAGACAGGGCCTTACACTTACCGTGTGGGTGTGAAGGATCGGGGTACGTACGGGGAAGACAGGTTCTTACTCTTGCCCTGGGGGGTGTAAAGGATAGGGGTATGAGGAAGACAGGGCTTTACACTTGCCCTGGGTATGTGAAGGATAGTGGTACAGGGAAGACAGGGCCTTCTTACAATTACTGTGGGGGATGTGAAGGATCGGGGTACAGGGAAGACAGGGCCTTACACTTACTGTGTGGGTGTGAAGGATCGAGGTACAGGGAAGACAGGTTCTTGCACTTGCCCTGGGGAGGGTGAAGGATCGGGGTATGAGGAAGACAAAGCCTTACACTTACCGTGTGGATGTGAAGGATGTGGGTACAGGGAAGACAGTATCTTGCACTTGCCCTGCGGGGTGTGAAGAATCTGGGTAGGAGGAAGACAGGACCTTACCACTTACCGTGTCCTTACTACTTACCGTGTGGGTGTGAAGGATCGGGGTATGAGGAAGACAGTGTCTTACACTTGCCCAGTGGGGGGGGGGTGAAGGATCGGGGTAAGGTTAAGACTGCTGCACATTATCAGGACAGGCTCAGACAGTGCCGGGTGTATATATAATGGAGAGTGACCAAAGGAATGCACATTATCAGGACAAGCTCAGATAGTGCTGGGGGTCTATCAATGTAGGGTAACCTCCTAGTGCATATTATTAGGACAGGCTCAGAAAGTGCTGGGGTTTATCTAATGTAAGGTGACCTCCTGACTGCGCATTATCAAGACAGGCTCAGACAGTGCTGGGGGTCTGTCTTATGTAGGGTGACCTCATGCTGCACATTATCACCGCAGGGACGCAACCACGAGCCTCGGAAAGCGAGGCGAGCCAGCAGCGCAGTACTTAGGCTGGAATGAGCGCCAGAGGTGCAGCAGTTGTTCAAGAAAAATAAGGAAATCATGTACAAAACATTGTACCACACTCCCACACAGCACAGGGGGAGAGAAAGGAAGACTGGGAGTGAGGTTGCATCTAATTAGACCCATATTTGGCTTTTTTCATCACTCGAAATTCGCCTAAGCAAGGAGAAAAATGGCGGCCGAAAAACATAACATTTCTGAAACAGCATGAAAACGAGGCTCAGCAATGCCAGGCTTGTAGAACTTACAAAATACACAACGCAGAAGACTGTAACACGTACATGAACAACGCCATGCATGCAGGACTTTGAAAATAAAACCAAAGGCAGTCACATCATAAACTCAGTAAAGGCAGTCAACGCAAACATTCAGCTTACACACAGAGGAGAAAGACACAGGGAAGGAACAGGGGGAAGAAGATTCGAGGCTTCCGGAAGCAGGTGAGCGCACAATGTTGGGTCGCACAGCAGAAAAGGGAGAAAGTAAACCCCTACACACAAATGCTGGGTTTTTGGGTCTCTTAAGACCCTGTTAGCTACACACAAAATTACAGTCAGTGAGCAAGAGATGGGCTCGTGGATAGGGGGGGTAGTGAAGAGCGCATGGTCCGAGCCATCTACTAGTGGGGAGGCGGTGCAGGCAGCGCCGGCCGCGGACAAGGGGATGGTAGTACCAACGCAGGGGTTACCGATGCAGCCATGAGACCCATAGTCTTGTGCTCGTTGGATAACTTAGGTGCACATCTTACCCAAGAGATTAAGGAAAAGATCTAGAGGAGGGAATTTGTAGAATTGTTCTCCCTTCTCCCCATGTCCAGACAACTGGAAGTGGGTGAGAGGGGCCTCCGGGAGGGAGATGATCGTCGTAAGTCCTTTAGGCAGCTGCCTAGGACGTTCGATACCTGTCTTCAAGCTTTCTCCATCTGGGCCTGTGTACATTGTGAGCGACACCGTGAACAGAGTTCAGGTTTGTTTGTTTACATAGATGAAATTCGTAATGCCCACAAAGTCTATGGAGGCATGGCATGGTGGCGGTATGATGAGGAATTCCGCCAGTACTTGGCCTCCAGGCCAACCGTGGAGTGACAAAGCGGTGGCAAACTGGTTGAACATTATGACACCGATGCGAGTCACGCCGCCCTTTCATAGCGGGTCCGGTGGAGCAAAAGGCCCCACCCCCGCCACGGGAATTGGTCTCAAGACCTGTTTTGCATACAACGAGGGGGTCTGTAGATGGGCCCCCGAATTGCAGGTTCAAGCACGCATGTTCTACCTGCGGGGGGGGGGGAGCATCCCCTTGCCAGATGCGGCAGAACAAA
Source organism: Discoglossus pictus (assembly GCA_027410445.1). Lineage (NCBI taxonomy): Eukaryota > Metazoa > Chordata > Amphibia > Anura > Alytidae > Discoglossus > Discoglossus pictus. The sequence continues at coordinate 323,359,356 of CM050167.1, forward strand.
AGATGGTAGTAGAGGGGGAGAGCCTCCTGCAAAAGGGAAGGACGCCCATACGCCTCCCCGCCATGCTGCCGTGGCTAAAACACTACGGAGGTTTGGCTGGCAATGCCAACGCCGCGTGCCTCCTGGAAGATGGGTTCCGGGAGGGCTTCCGAATTCCATGCGACATAGATATACAAGGTCTCTTGGTTTCGGCTAGGGAATTCCCAGGGGTAGCATCAAACAAGGTTCTGATCGAGGTCAAACTGGGAAGGATGGCGGGGCCATTCGCATCCCCTCCTATTCCGGACTTGGGTCATTTCTCCGCTCGGGGTCGTACCTAAGAAGGAGAAGGGAAAATTTAGATTAATACAACACCTTTCCTATCTCAGTGGCCGTTCGGTAAACAACGTTATCTCAAAAGATCAGGCTACCGTGTCTTTTGAATCCTTCGACCGGGCGGCGGGCGGGCGCCGTGGTGCTTATGGCAAAAGTAGTCATTGAAGCAGCATTCAGGTTGCTGCCGGTCCATCCGTCGAGCCACCGGCTACTAGGTTGTTTCGTCGATGGCAGGTATTTCATCGACCTATGCCTACCCATGGGTGCTCAATCTCGTGTGCTTTCAGCAAATTCTTGCAATGGGTTGCGAGCCTGGAAGCAGGTTAGAGGAGCATTACGCACTACCTCAACGATTTCCTGTTCGTCGGTCCAGCCGGGAATGACGCTTGCCATTTTATGCTGGAGTTTTTCACCGGAATCTGTCAAGAATTCGGGGTACCACTGGCCCATAACAAAACTGAGGGCCCCACAACTAAGTTGACCTTCTTCGGATCGATTCCATGACAATGGAATGCAGTCTTTCCTGGGAAAAAGTGGTGGACATGCGAGTGGAGCTCAGTGAGCTGCAAGGTGCGCTTAGGGTGCCCCTGCGATGGTTGCAATCCATCTTAGGGAAGTTACATTTTGCATGCAGGATTATCCCCATGGGGAGGATATTCTGTAGGAGGATGTCACTCGCTACCGGATGTCACTCGCTACCGCAGGCATCGCAAAACCACATAATTTCATTAAAGTTTCTAGGGCCATACGGGACGACGCAAGGGTATGGTCAGTTTTCCTTGCTGAGTTTAACGGCTGTCAGCTTCTTCAAAAGAAGAGCGCCACCAACGCAGAGTTAGAGCTTTACACGGATGGATCCGGACCGGTAGGTTGCTGGGCATATCTCCAGAGAAGCTGGAATGGGTAGTGGCAGGTTTGACAAAGAACCTTACATTCCTCAAGTTATTCCCCATTGTGGCAGCAGTACACATCTGGGGTCCGGCTTTCCGGGACGGGCGAGTTTTATTCCACACAGATAAGATGGAGGTGGTGGAAGCTGTAAATAACATCACGGCAACATCCATACTGGTAGTATGATTACTCCGTCATCTTGTACTATGCTGTCTCCGCATGAACATATGGTTCCAGGCGAGACATGTTCCAGGGGTAGAGAACGGGATCGCTTATGCCCTTGGTTTTAGGAGGAGCGGTTCAGGGCATTGGCCCCTCAGGCGAACGCCCTGGGGGAATGCATTCCCGCGGAGCTCTGGGAGCTTGGAGCTGCAAGGTGACGAGACTCGTTAGACAGTCTGTTGCCCCGGCAACATGGACCGCGTACAGATGCGTGTGGGCAAAATGGGATGGCCTAGTGGCAATGGCCGGTGGTACTACGACGGAAGATAAGACCCTAGGGATCCTGCTTTGGTACCTGCTGCGGTGCGCTGAGCAAGGCGAAACAAGAGCCGTAGTAGGGAGACAGGTCACGGTGCTGGCTTTCATGTTAAAGCTGGCCGGGCAGGGGGATCTTACAAAGGAGTTTCTAGTGCACAAGGTGGTGCGCGGAATGTTCAACGGTGATCGCAGGCCGGATAACAGGCGGCCGATTACCTTTTCCTTGTTACTGAGAGTGGCTCAGGTGTTGGTGGTGGTTTGCAGAACCCCCTTTGAATCTTTACTTTTCCGTACAGCTTTATCCCTGGCGTTCTTCGGAGCGTTTTGGATAGGGGAGTTAGTTGCGAACAGTAGACACGGTTCTGGGGGACTGCAAGTGGTGGATACCTGCCTGAGGGAAGGCACGGTAGTGATATGGTTATGGAGGTCTAAGACCAACAAAGTGGGAAAAGGAAAAGAGGTGGTTCTGCACCAGGTTGGCACGGAGTGTTGCCCCTATGCTTGTACAGAGGAGTACCTTACACAGCGACCGGCCGGACGGTGTTCGCTGCTGGTTCACGCCGATGGGACGGCGTTATTCCGTTAGCAATTTAAAAAAGTGTTAAAAAGTGAATTGCAGCGTCTCGGGCTAGATCAGTCAGAGTTTGGGACACACTCTTTCCGTATTGGGGCAGCCACGGAGGCAGCCAGGCTAGGTTTGCCCGACGCTGCAGTAAAGCGTATCGGTAGATGGGAGTCAGAACGCTTTCGTTCCTACGTGAGGCTGAGGGCAGTGGTCTAATGGATGCTGCTTTCTGCTTTCAGGAGGACAGAAGCAACTGTGGATCATGGGCCATTTGTACGTGTACTGGGCCCACACGTTAGCCGCAGTTACGGAAGGAAAGACACAACTGGGTTTCCCGGTTACGGACTTGCACGTGCGATGGTGCGGGATTCGTGGGCTGCGATGGGCGCAGGTCGATGGGCTGTTGGACACACATGCACAGCGTTACGGTTAGCCCAGCGTTAAATTGATTCATGTCGGCGGGAACGATCCGGGAACGGTACCCATGAGGATGCTGCTAAAGGTCATGAAGAGAGACGTGGAAAAATGGACGAAGAAGTTCCCGGGCACGTTTATAATTTGGTCAGAGATGATTAAAAGACGATCCTGGTGTAACGCTCGAGACCCCGTCTGTTTGGATAAATCAAGACAGAAGATCAACCAGCAGCTGGCAAGTTTCGTTAGGTAGTTGGGGTTCATAGCCATCCGATATAAAGAGTTTGAGCCTGTCGGTGCCAACAAGTTTTTTGGTAAGGACAAGGTACATCTTACGGAGATCGGCTGGAGTTAATGATGTTGGAGTTCAGGGAGAGCGTAGTACGGGCTTTGGCTTTGATAGACAGCAGGGGGGGATCGCAGTCTCAGGAGGCGTCCCTCGCATGCTCTGTGGCGGGAGGTGAGTTGCCCGGCCCACTGGCCTAAGTGGGCGTTGGCCCTACCTCACAGGGCGTGCTTAATATAAGCATTGGGGCTTTGGGCAGGGCCCAAAGCGTGAGGTCACTGTCCATGGCCAGGCTCCTCCCCCGGAAAAAGTATTGCGGTACTTTGTGTACATAAAGCTATGTTTTGTTATATATAATTGTTTATAATAAAGCTGTGGCCCGTTGTTTCTCCCAATCAGTCGTCGTGTCCGTTATTTCATCATCCCAGCCTAAATGGATCATGCATGGGTCATGTCTGACGTGGAGGCTGCTCAGGCTTCCTGGGTCAGCACGTAGCATCCCGTGACCCAGCGGAGCCTGTGGGGCCATCAGCCTATCAAGAGCGTCAGGGGCGTGTTGTGCGTCGGCGTTTCGCGCCGTTTAGCACAGCAGCGTGGTTTCCCGACTGTAATTCGCGCCGTTTAGCACAGCAGCGTGGTTTCCCGACTGTATCTCCAATATGCAGTCGCCAGTATAAGGACTGGAACCTTAGCCAGGAAAGATAAGCCTCACTTTATGTCATATGTGTAGTACCCAATGTCCCAAGTATGCATATAAAGCCTCCAAAATTCGTTTCTGCAATAGCTTTATCAGTTGGTTAGTGATAATAGTGTCCTCCACTGAGATTATTTCATGCACGAAAGCATTGCTTTCAAGTACAATAAGCATCAATGTTGAATAAATGCTAAGTGCATTTCAAGCTGAGACAATGGAGATACATAGCGTTACCAACCTGACAGTCTATTTATACTGGGAGCACTGAGTCAGCTAAAAAGTATATGTTATTTCTGCAGATCCATTGATATGTTATAAGGCAATGTTTCTTTCCTGCTCATGATACACATGAGTAGTATTGAATATCAGGAGATTCTAAGTAGATATATGAATCTTTGCAGAGATTACCTTCAGTTAACATTGTCTTCCATGTGTGACAGGCACTGCTGTTTATTCTCAGTGATTTGTTTGTAACCCATGTGGTCATTTGTTTAGCCATTATATGTATAGATTCATATATATCTTTATTGTATCCCATGTGCCCTTATAATACTGACATATTATATGTTTTACTTCAGTTATATTAAAAGTTATCATTTATTAATTCTATCTGGATTTGAATCTGTTCTCAGGATGTCTCTTTGTACTTTATTTTTTGATTAGCTTCCATGAAACCATTCTGACCTTTCCTTCAACCTTGACAGCAGTTCTATTGGTGAGAAGCACAAGGTGAGAGGTTCAGCCCACCTAGGAGATAAAGAAACCTTAATAAGAGATTTCAAAAGGACATAATATCAAAGGGCAATATCATGCATTGGTTTATCAGACATTTGCAGCAGTCTCTCTGATACCTGCTTATGATGCTTAAAGTACCATGAGTCTCTGTACTGAAAGAGTTCAGTAGTAGATTGGGAGGCCAGTTAAGTTGGTGTCGGCTACACGGTTGGGTTGCCACTGTTCTTATTCTTTTAAACTGATGAACATGGGGATAACCACAATGGCAGACAGGGTAAGTATGCAGAGTGTGTCACGAGAGGGCTCATTGTCACAATGTGGTCTTTAACTAAAAAAAACTTGAACAGATACAGAATTTCCTGTCAGATATATAGACTTAGAGAGTCTAACATGAGGGCTGCAAAGAGTCCTTTCTCGTGGTGAGGGGCTTGAACCCTTGCAACATGAGCTTCCATGAAATCATTCTGACCCTTGCTTTAACCTTGACAGCAGTTTGATTGGTGAAGAACACAAAGTGAGATGTACAGTCCACCTAGGAGATAAAGAAACCGTATTAAAAGACTTCACAAGATATAAACTCCCAGGTCAATATCATGCATTGATTTATCAGACATCTCCCCAGAGGGATGCAGACCATTCTGACCTTTCTGTCAACCTTAAGAACAGTTCGATTGGTGAGGAACACCAGGTGAGGGGGTCGAATCCACCTAGGAGATAAATAAACCTTATTAAGAGACATCACGAGGACATTATCTAACAGGGCAATATCGGGCATTGGTTTATCAAACATCTCACCAGAGGGATGCAGACCATTCAGACTTTTCCTTCAACCTTGACAACAGTTTGATTGATGAGGAACACAAGGTGAGAGGTCAAGTCCACCTAGAAGATAAAGAAACCTTATTAAGAGACTTCACAAGGACATCATCTCCCAGGTCAATATGATGCATTTTTTTTTAACAGACATCTCACCAGAGGGCTGTAAAAAAATCATTTTTCATGCTGAGGGGCTTGAAACCTTGTGACATGAGATTCCATGAAACCATTATGACATTTACTTCAACCTTGACAGCAGTTTGATTGATGAGGAACACAAGGTGAAACATCTCAGTCCCCCTAGAAGATAAAGAAACTTTATTAAGAGACTTCACAAAGACATAATCTCCCAGGTCAATATCATGCATTGGTTTATCAGACATCTCACCAGTGGGCTGTAAAGAGTACTTTTTAATTCTGAGGGGCTTAAAAATGTTTCTGACTTTTAACTCAACTTTGACAGCAGTTTGATTGGTGGGGGACACAAGGTAAGAGGTTGAGTCCACCTAGGAGATAAAGAAACCTTAAGAGACTTCACAAGCACCTACTCTCCCAGGTCAATATAATGCATTGGTTTATCAAACATCTCACCAGAGGGATACACACCATTCTGATCTTTCCTTCAACCTTGACAACATTTTGATTGGTGAGGAACACAAGGTGAGAAGTCCACCTAGAAGATAAAGAAACCATATTAAGAGACTTCACAAGGACATCATCTCCCAGGTCAATATAATGCATTGTTTTAACAGACATCTCACCAGAGGGCTGGAAAGAGTCCTTTTTCATGCTGAGAAGCTGGAAAACTTGTGACATGAGTTTCCATGAAACACCATTCTGACCTTTTTATGAAGAACAAGACTTGATAATGGGTAATATATTTTAGAAAATAAGAAAATATAGCCTTTAAATACTAAATGTAATTATACTGTATCAGTACATTACCTGCTACTACAAAGGGTGGGGAATGCAGAGAAAAAGATGCACAAAGACAACAATGGCTGCCCCAATAAAGCATAATTGCAAATGGTTAGTAATGAATTAAATGAAGCCTGTATGTGCCCATTTACCCATTACCTATATCTATTTCTTCAAAAAAAGTATAATGTAATTTATAGGACTACAGTATGTTTTTGTACATCAGACATTAACTTGCAAATCTTCAGTCCCTACAACTAAATAATAATTTGGCTTTGTGATGTTATTGTGATATATGATGCCATCATATCCATTTAACAAGGTACTTATTAATAGACTGCGGGGAACTGGGGTTGGTGTATTTTTCTTTAAGAAATTGCCAACATAGAACTCTGTGGTACTCACTAAGGGCCTCATTCAATTGCGATTTGGCCAATTGAATAGAGCTCTATATAAGCACATAAGATATTTTTTTATAGAAGTTTTTAGTTAGTGATTTTCTATCCAAAAGCAAGGTCTTCACGAGCTAACAACTACTTAAAAAAAATATGCTCTGTGCTTATATAGAGCCCTATTCAATTGTGAAAATCACAATTAAATGAGGCCCATAGTCATCTCTCCTCACATACTTACTCACAAGGGATTACATACACAGAGACATATAGCAAAACTCATATACATAAAGGTGACAAAACTTTCCCTTTAATGGGGAAAATACACATTGCAGAGCTGCTGTAAAACAAAGTGCATCCCTGCCATGCCAATTAATGGTGAGGTCTGGCCAGTGTTGAGTCTATATAGTCAAGAACAAACAAACTGAAGAAACTCCTTTACTCACCTCACAGATGTATCTCCTCACATATGTAATTATATCTTATATTTATAGCATGCTACCATTTTCTGTAAAAAGATACAAGGGATACAGTAAATACATGAGACTTGTGACTATACAATCTTATGCATAGTATTAGAAAGTTACAATTCACCTAATTACCCAATTATTAAGCCTTACCTTTATCTATAAAATGTCTCATAATTCATTACTTCATTGCAAGCTGCTCATCTGTTGGTCTTCCTCATATAAGTGCCCTGGCCTCCCATCCCAGCTCCTTATATAGTGCCTTGGGCTCTGTGGCATCATCTATTATGACATGTCTCTGATGTAAGAAGTTTTTGTTACCCGGGGTGCCCAGCTGAACCTTGCAATGGCAATGGCAATTCATCATATAGTGCTTATATATAATATAATGTACAGCAGAGGTTCCTTTGTACACAGTTACACATACACATAAGGGTGAACAAAAACATCAGCATTTTGGAACTTTTTAGTTCCAATCTCTGTTACAATAAATATATATATATATATATATATTGAGTACAGTCCTCACATTTTTGTAAATATGTTATTATATCTTTTCTTGTGACAACACTGAAGAAATGACACTCTGCTACAATGTAAAGTAGTAAGTGTACAGCCTGTATAACAGTGTACATTTGCTGTCCCCTCAAAATAACTCACAGCCATTAATGTCTAAACCATTGACAACAAAAGTGAGTACACCCTTAAGTGAAAATGTCCAAATTGGGCACAAAGTGTCAATATTTTGTGTGGCCACCATTATTTTCCAGCACTGCCTTAACCCTTATGGGCATGGAGTTTACTAGAGCTACACAGGTTGCCACTGGAGTCCTCTTCCACTCCTCAATGATGACATCAAGGAGCTGGTGGATGTTAGAGACCTTACACTCCCCCACCCTCTGTTTGAGGATGCCCACAGATGCTCAATAGGGTTTAGGTCTGGTGACATGCTTGGCCAGCACTGCTCCCTCTAAGCTTTGCGTGTGTGCACGCGCACACAGGTCATGAGATGAGAGCATACAAGAAAACCTGGAATTTCTTAATTCCTATAGGGGTATATTTAATCTTAGTTTTCCAATTAACTTTTTCCACCCAGGGAGAAATAGATGTCCATTGATACTAATAATTGGTTAACGCAGGAAAAAATCAAAAAGAGGTTGGAAAAAATAAAATGTTAATAAAGCCACCAGGTCATGATGGAATACATACAAGGTTACTGAGGGAACTGGGCTCTGTAATAGCAAAACCATTATATCTAATTTTTCAAGATTCACACAGCACAGGGTCTCTACCAGATGACTGGAGAAAGGCAGAGGTGATACCTATATTTAAGAAGGGAGCAAGAACAAATCCAGGAAATGATAGACCTGTAAGTCTAATTTCTGTAGTGGGTTATTAAGGGATAGTATGGAAGAACATGTCTATTTAAACAAGATTATAAGTAGGAGTCAGCATGGAGTTATGAAGGATAGGTCATATCAAACAAACTTAATTAGTTTCTATGAAGAGGTTAGTAGGAACTTGGATCAAGGCAACTCAGTGGAGGTAGTGTTTTTGGATTTTGCAAAGGTTTTTGATACAGTGCCACATGGGAGACTATTGAGCAAACTAAGGGACACAGGAATTGCAGTAAATATCTGCTCATGGATTGAGAGCTGGCTAAAAGACAGGAAGCAAAGGGTTGTTGTGAATGGAACATACTCAGATTGGATTAATGTGGTAAGTGGGGTTCCTCAGGGTTCAGTATTAGGTCCTCTCCTTTTTAACATATCTATTAATGACTAAGAAGTAGGATTGGAAAGTAGTGTCTACATTTTTGCTGATGACACGAAGTTGTGCAAGGTAATTCAATCAGATTATGATGTATGTTCCCTCCAAAGGGATTTGCATAAATTAGATAAATGGTGACGGCGATGGGCAGTGCTTGTGCCCTTACGTATGCAAATTTATATTTAGGATGGTGGGAAGAACAGGTGGTTTTTACTGAAGAATTAGACCAGTATACTAAATCTGTGGAATTATGTGCCCACTTTATCGATGATTTTTTTGATCTTGTGGAGTGGTACCTTGAAACAACTACAGGATTTTATAAAAATCCTAAATAACAATGATATGGGATTATTTCTGAGATAAGTCAAAATTCACTAACCTTTTTTGATTTACAAATAGAAATGTCAGAAAATGGTAAATTAAGAACCAAAACATTTAGAAAACCAATGGCAACCCATAGTCTATTACATGCATAAAGTATTCAACCACAAATGTTAATTGAAAGTATTCCCATAGGGCAATACCTAAGGGTAAAAAGAAACTGTTCTACTGTTCTATAGAAGAATTTGAAAAAGAATCTATGGATTTACAATCTCTATTTTCTGAAAGAGGATACTCACAGAGCACTCTGAAAAAAGCGTACCAGAGAGCCAAGAAGGTAAAAAGAGAAACTCTACTTAAAGATAAAAAGGAAAAAAAAACTGGTGATATTGTAAGATGCATAGGAACATATAACAACAAATGGCATGAGGTTAAAAACATCTTTAAAAAACATTGGAATATAATCCTTGATGATAAAGATTTGAAACCTCATTTACAAACCAACGCATCTATTACCAGTAGGAGATCAAAAAATTTAAGAGTTTCTTTATGTAGAAGCCACTTAGAAAGTAAGAAGAAGAAGAACACATAGCTACAAAATACCAAAGGCTGCTTTAAATGTCATGGTTGCAAAGCATGTACATTTGTTAAACCAACAAAGTTTTTTGTCTCACACAAAGGTCAAGTATTTAAAATTCAACATCTCCTTACGTGTAAAACAGAGGGAGTAATAACATGTTTGTGTGGGACCAGATACGTAGGTAAAACCTGTAGAGAGTTTAGACAATGTGTCTTAGAACATACTGTATCTACAGTGTTAAGAAACTATATGATACCCCAATATCTATTCACGTGAATCAACAACATAATGGAGATGAAATAGTACCTTTTCAGCAATAGACAATATAAGTAAAACAATTAGAAGGGGAGACATAGAGCTTTTATAAAAAGAAGCCAAATGGATCCATCTTTTGGACACCAAAAAAACCCATGTGCCTAAATGAAGGTTTCACGTTCTCTCCTTTTATTTAAAAAGAGCTCCACAAGTTCAGTATCTCAATAGAAAGTTGCAAAGACAAGTTTAATGTATATAAAGTGAATAATGGTTATGTATATCTATAAAAAACTTTATCCAGAGAATATTATAATATACAGTATATTTCAATGGTATCACATATATATATGCGAGTTGTTGCTAACGCTTGCGGGCTCGCATAGCGAGCCCGCGGCCCTCGCGAATCGAGGGCTACGGGCGAGGGTCTCAGTTGCTGGCATGGAGCTCCTTGCCAGCAACTGCGACCCTCGCAAAATTTACGTTCAAACGCAAACAACCGCACAACAACCGCGACCACGCAAACAACACGACACACCAACTACGACCCTGGCAAACTTTACCTCGCAACGCAAACAACATACAAGACATGTTACCACACATTACGACCTCGCAACAATCGGACGCAACTCGCGAACATTACAAAATTCAAAACACAATAAATACACACAGCACATACATAAAAAGCTTACCTACAGCAAGAGGAAGCATCCAGGACCTCAAAAAAAACAACTTACACCTTCATTTAACTAAAAATAAGAGTTTGAACACTAAAAAATTTGTTAAGCGAGAGAAAAAATGGCCGCCGAACAAAACGAAAACGAGGCTACAGCACTCTAAACACGCAAAACACCACAAGAAACTCGCAAAACACCACAAACGACCTACGGATATTCTGTTAACACGCATACCACACATTGCCCGCCATTTTACGCCAATGCAGAAGTACACAACTACGCTAACGGTTTGGTCTTGCACACGCACACTATTACACTGCACACATTCAGCACGCTTACACAGCAGCTTCACACCACTAATGCTGCAGCAACATCAAAACAGATTGCAGCTCTTCAACACAATGCTTCAAAATAGGTAAAGTATATTCATTTATTAATGTATTATTTATTCAGTACTACACACCAAACAGCATTAGCTAACTTACAATTTCATTGCCGTCATTTTTTGACGGGCAATTCGCTAGTTATGATATAAATATGGGACTGCAACTCACCATATAATAATATATAAATATCAATAATACATCATATCGTTGGTATCTATATTAATGTGATATAAATATGGGACTGCAGTTCACCATGTATTATATAAACATGAATAATATATCATGTCCTTGACCTGTAAAAATAATTACATTTATGATATATATAGTTTAAGTTATAATAACTTGGGAAAGTGAAGATAAAGATATTATGTCATAAATATTATCTATACGATTGAGCAATATTCCCCTCATGATGATAACGTTTTCCTAACATCACAAAGATATAACCCAATAGATAATATAGTGTACTACAAAGTCACACTATGTAATATTTATGATATACATAACTATAGAAAATATATTGCTGTTAAGTATACATAAAAATTCAAGCACCTTGTACTTAATATATTAAGAACAAGATAATACACTTGGTTTAACTTTCATTAATTTCCATTATCCATGATTCTGTATATAGTGTAAATATAAGATAGTTCAAATATGTAATTTAAAATTAGTTTCTTTGCTTTTAAAATGTTTTTTTTTTTTTTAATGATTTGGTAACCACGGCAATGCCTACCCTTAAATAGGAGACATCTTGGGACTGGCGCTGCCCCCCTGAGGAAATAATAGAAACATGCGTCAGGAGATGATGTAGTCACGCCGTCACAATCGAGCGTCTAGATTGTGGCGTTCATCAGCAGAGGATCCTCCATGTCTGTTTATGCTGCAATCCAGTTCTAGTACAAGCTATATATTATTTTATTATTATCGTTTAACGCGCCAACATATTCCGTAGCGCTATACATAAGTTAAGTTACAAGTTCAAGATTCACTCATTCCAATGAATGGAGGGCCCTGTCTTTGAGCTTGGAATCTGGTGCCTATAGCTCTTTCCTTAAAGCACCTTGCAGGATTGAAACTCGCAGACTTACAATCTAAAGGTTGAAGTGTGTATGTGGTACAGTAGGGAGAGAGTAATGCTAAGCATGTTAGGGAGGAAGGTTATAGGCTTCTTCAAAGAGGTGCATTTGTATTAAAGTTTTAAAGGATTTAAGGCAGGAGGATAGTCTGGTGAAGCGAGGCAAGGAGTTCCAGAGAATAGGGACAACAGGAGAAAAGTCCTGGAGGCGGGAGTGAGAGGAGGTGACAAGAATGGTAGAAAGAAGGTCATTAGCAGAACGAAGAGGGCATGTGGGGGAGTATTTGGAGATGAGAGCAGAGATGTATGGGGGTGTGCTGTTGTTGAGGGCTTTATAAGTTAGGGTCAAGATTTTAAATGTTATTCTGGAGGCTAGGGGAAGCCAGTGAAGTGATTGACAAAGAGGAGCTGCCGACACTGAACAATGTGTACGGAAGATGAGTCTGGCGGACGCATTCATTATTGATTGAAGTGGGGAGAGGCGAGTGATGGGCAGGCCAACAAGGAGTGAGTTGCAATAGTCAAGACGAGAAATGATGAAAGAGTGTATTAGAATCTTAGTAGTGTCTTGTGTAAGGTAATGGCGTATTTTGGATATGTTTTTTAGATGGAAAAAGACAGGATGTGGTTAGAGACTGTATGTGTGGGATGAAAGAGAGGGCAGGGTCCAGTAGAACCCCCGAGACAACGGGCTTGGGAGGTGGGAGTGATGATGGCATTGTTGACGGAGAGAGAGATGTGAGGAATTGAAGCTGTAGTAGAGAGTGGGGAGATTAAGAGTTCAGTCTTAGACATGTTGAGTTTCAGATGTGGGGCGGACATTCAAGAGGATATACTAGAGAGGCAGTTGGAGATGTGTGCTAGAAGAGAGGGGGATAGATCTGGTGATGAGTGGCAGAATTGGGTGTCATCTGCATAGAGATGGTACTGGAACCCAAAAGAGTTTATTAGGGTGCCGAGTGAGGATATGTTGATGGAAAAGAGGAGGGGGCCTAGGACTGATCCTTGGAGTACGCCAATAGACAGGGGGTGAGGAGAAGAAGATGTGCCGGAGAAGAAGACGCTAAATATTCGTTCTTGGAGGTATGATGAGAACCACAAAGAGAGCAGTGTCTTGAATGCCGAGGGAGGAGAGAATGTGGAGTTGAAGCGGATGGTCAAATGTGTCAAAGGCGGCAGAGTGATCCAGAAGAAGCAAAATGGAAAAGTGGCCTTTAGACTTGGCAGTGAGCAGGTCATTGGTGACTTTTATGAGGGCTGTCTCAGTGGAGTGTTGGGGCCGAAAGCCAGATTGGATGGTGTCCAGAAGAGAGTTAGAGGAGATGAAACTGGTAAGGCGGTTATAGACGAGCCACTCCAGCAGTTTGGAAGCCAGGGGAAGTAGAGAGATAGGGCAAAAGTTAGATGCAACGTCAGAATTGGATGGGGGTTTCTTGAGAGTGGGTGTAATTATGGAATTTTTTAGAGGTTGAAGAGCTAGGATTAGTGTAGTAGAGAGGGGAGGGATGAGCTGAGATGGAATAGGATCCAAAGGACAGGTAGTCAGGCGAGAGGATGATATTAGGATGGAGACTTCATCCTCTGTTGCAGGGGTAAAGTAGTTCAAAGTGGCTGTGGGTATGGGAAGAGGAGTAGATTGGATGTTGTTGGTTAATTGAGACGGTGGAGTGTGTGAGCCACGATGAGATGAGTGAGGAATTATTTAGAGAAGGTGACTAGGGAATAAGGAAGCTAAAGAAAAAGGTTCAACATATAATAGACTTACATTAGTAATGGAAGATGGGTTTTACCCATGCTCCATAGGCCCCTAGATAAAGTCCCTTCCTAATATTTCCAAATACTAGTACTGGTAATGGAAATCAGACATGCAATTATAGAAATAAGTATGACTTTCATGGAGGACATTTAGAATTAACCTTGTTGTTATCCATCACAGTATAACAAAAAGGCCAATCAAAGAAAAAGAAAAAGATTGTTTAATAAGGGGTTAATTGCAGTATTCTTTATTTTAAGTACACAACAACCCTTATCTATATATGTTGCAATATTTAAGGTATACTTATAATTTTCAATCTTGTTTAACAGGATTGTCATTCATATATTGTATTTTTTCTAATGAAGCACTTTAATAATTAAGCACCTCAGTATCACTATTATTATACACTTTATGTACTGACATTTAAGCACAAGAACTTTATTATACCTTATTGCCAAGATATTTATGAGCCCTAGATACAAAGTTGGCATTAGTTATCACATCAATTTCATTGAAGGAATCTGCTGTAATCTATGTTGATATATGTTTTTAACATTATTATTAAAAGCTAAGTTTTATCTTATTATTCTCTTTGGAGATTGGTATAGAAGGTGTGCCCTATAAGAGGATCTAATTATCTTTCCTTTATATCATTGTGTTATACACTTATCCTTAGGAGCACCCTTATTTAGATATAGGTATCACAATTATATACCTGAGCCACCATTTTCTTATACTATATGGTGTATTAAGAAGGGTATAGAAGCAAGGGAAGCAAATATTATCCTGACGCTATAAAAAATTCCTAGTACGTCCTCATTTGGAACATGGAGTACAATTTGGGGCAACACAATATAAAAAGGAAATTTTAGAGCTGGAAAAAGTACAGAGTAGGGCAACAAAACTAATAAGGGGAATGGAGGGGCTAGCTCCACTCCCAGTTAGAAAATGTATTATAGCATGACAATAAATAGCATAATGAAAAATTATAAATCTATTAAAAATATGATTTGGAATAATAAAATAATATTATAAATCCAGTGAAGGCATAAATTGGAATAATATAAAGAGAGACTAATTGGAGTATTTTTATGAATCTTGGATTCTCAGAGAATATGAATACATAACATTGTTGCCAACATACGTAACTAGCTAATACACGTGCAATATATCTATAAAATGTATATCAAAGTGTGTGGTGTGACTATGATGTAAGAGTATATAATGTATTCATTTTAATATGAAACTTATGAAAAATAAAAGTAAAGTGCTAAGTTCAATGAATTAGAATCATGTAAGTATTTTCAACTATCCTATAGTTCAATAAATATTTAATTAAGTTCTACAGTGCATATATTACAATGGAAGCTAAAGTGGTAACACTGTGATACAGATGTAAATTTAAGTATGAATAGATCATTAAAAATGAAAACAATGGAAAAAAAAAGGGCTATATATATTACATACAATGTAGTGTGGATTAAATGAGTGCATAGCCCCATATAAACAAATCTTAATAATGTATGTGACAATGTCATGAAAAATCAAATTCACTGTTGATTTCAGTAGTGTAAATAAATTAAAATGAATGAAAGAAAGCCCTTTTACAAAAATGCATTATAGGAGAACCCTTCATTTAATCCATTAGGATTCTGTGAGTCCAACCAAAAAATCCACTGGCTTATTTTTGCAAATCCAAATGTCCCGCCTCTAGGGCCTCCAAGTACCCTATCCACTACATTGAACTGCATATTTTGAGGATCATTTGCATGAAACAATTTAATGTGTCTTGAGACAGGGGTATCCAGATTTTTATTGATCGAATACACATGTTCCAAAATACGTGAACGTAATTGTCGTATGGTTTTTCCTACATCATAAAGCTTGGGACATGGACATACCATAACATAAACTACATGTGTGGAACTACAGTCCAGGAAACTTTTGATTGGATAAGATCTGCTAGTGATGGGATTTATAAACACTTTGTTGAGTGTTATGTATTTGCAAGCACTGCAGTGATGGCATTTAAATAAACTCAAAGTTGGTTTTAATCAAGTATCGGTTTTCTCTGTGGGTTGACAAAAGCTCTTTACTAGTAGATCCTTAATATTTTTATTTCTACGATAGATAATCGATGCCTCCTCTGGTACATAGTCCTTTATTGTAGGATCCTCTTTAAGGATATAACAATATATATTTAGCACAAATTTGACCTCTTTTCAGTCGTTACCGAAATCCATAATACATCTGATTTCAGCACTATCAGATTTTACATTCTTACCATAAAGAAGATCTGATTGATCTGTTTCCAATCATCTTTTAAATGCTCTTTTAAGAATTCGATTTGGATACACTCTGGCCTTGAACCTTTTCCTCAGGTCGTCTGCTTGTATTTTGAAATTAGCTGGGCTATCACAGTTTCTCTTCAGGTGCAAATATTGTCCCATTGGTATACCTGCTTTTAATGGAACAGGGTGTTGACTGAACCATTGTAGCAGTGCATTTGAGGTAGTTGGTTTCCTATGGGTTGTTAAATGTAAATAACCCATAAAGTCTTTGACTATGCTCAGATCCAAAAGGTATATTTGCTGTTCGTCAATAACGTACATGAATTTCATGGTAAAAGAGTTATTGTTGATTTTATTCATAAATAACTCAAATTCTTGTCTTGAGCCACACCATAGAATCAATATGTCGTCAATGTAACAATGCCATAAAAGTATTTTATCTGAATATTCAGACATCTGATCGGAAAAAAAATGTATGATTGCTCCTATTGACCCAAATATAGGTTTGTATAACTAGGGGCACATGACGTACCCATAGCAGTGCCCATAATTTGGTGATACCAGCGTTTGTTAAAAAGAAAAAAGTTCTTAGTAAGAATGGATTTAAGAAGAGTGACAATAAACTCATTACATTTCGCATATGTATTACCTTTAGTGCACAGAAAGTATTAATTTGCTGCTATACCTTGTTCGTGTGGGATGCTTGAATATACAGTAGTTGTTATATTATAAAAATTATTATTAATTTGGTACAGTTTCAAATATCTGATGCTAGAAATTGCACCAGTTCTAATTATGGTATACCGTGTTTTTTTGTCATTTTTAACAAATCCGTATTATAATATGTTTATATTGTAAATAAATGCTGCAAAAAATTAGACGGAACACTGTAGGCCAGTCCATCACCTTTACCTTCAGCTTCTTTAGCAAGGCACAAAGAACACAAAACACTGATATGAGATGAAACCCTCAGTTTGAGCATAAACAGTGATGCAGAGAGAGTGCAGGCAGCACCTGACATCAGCAGGTAAATGCATATGGGGGAATAAACACAACATGTTATAGAAAACATATATACACATATACTGTAGACATATGTGTATATATGTTTGGTCTAGGCCTGCATGATTGCTGCCGGAACTGGGGAGCTACAGTTCAATTATTGCATGTCATCAAGAAAATAGTAGCGCTTCTCATCATAAGAATAGTGAGCAGAACCAGCACCACCTCACCCTCATCAATATAATACACACGTAAAGTGACAGGGAAAAACAATTAAATGAAGTGGGTGGAGTATCTGTCAGTGGGCAGGGCCTATAGAGGTAACATGTTTTGAAGGGGAGGAGTTTCTATTTTTGGGCAGAGTCAATTTAAGGGAGAGGGCCAGTTCTCTGCCTTCCGCCCCACCAACTTGGAAAGTCACCAGCCACTGAAAGTAAGTTATGACAAAAACAGGCACGGTGAAATTCAATAACAAAATGGGGTAAATTGTAGTTGCATAAGTCACCTATATATTTATATAAATATTAGGTATATATATTTGTTACCAGTCATTAAATATATGAGTATTGGGTATATAGGTTTGATTCCAGTCATTATCATACACCACCATGATCTATAATTGATACAGGCATATACTGTATATACTCGAGTATAAGCCAAGTTTTTCAGCCCTTTTTTTAAGGCTGAAAAAGCCCCCCTCGGCTTATACTCGAGTCACCCTCCTCCTGCTTCTCTCTCCCTCCCCTGTGTCCCCCCCTCCCCTGTGTCTCTTCCCCATCCCCTGTGTCTCTTTCTCTCTCTCTCCCCTGTGTCTCTTTCCCTCCCACTCCCTCCTGTGTCTCCTTCCCTCCCTCACCCTCATGTCTATTTCCCTCCCTCTCCCTTGTGTCTCATTCCCTCCCCCTCACTTATCATCCTCCTCATCCTCCCTCCTCTTCACTTTCCCCCTCTCCAATTACCCCCCCCCCCCTCCCCTCTCTTGCCTTCCATCAGCTGCTCCTCTGCATGTCTTCGGGCTGTGTCGGGACCTGGCATATGCAAGTAACGTGATGTCTCATGTGCGTCACGTCATTAGCATATGCCGGGTCCCGACTCATCCTACGCATCCTCCCTCCTCATCCTCCCTCCTCATCCTTCCTTCTCATCACTTCCCCCCTCTCCAATTACCCCCCCGCTTCCCTTTCCCCTCTCTTATCTTCCATCAGCTGCTCCTCTGCGTATGCTCGGCTTATACTGGAGTCACTACGTTTTCCCAGTATTTTGTGGTAAAATAGGTGCCTCGGCTTATACTCTGGTCAGCTTATACTCGAGTATATACGGGTAAGTGACTTATAGAGAGAGTAAGGAACTATGCCCCTTATAGATTGCTACCTTGTCGTGGCAAAGGGTCTTGTGTACCTCTATGAAGCTGTTAGCTATACTATGTACAGTCTCCCAAGATGGGCAGGCCATAGCAGATAGGTCAGACATATTGCAGTCCGCTGGAGATGGAGAAGGAACTGGTAACCCACTCCAGTATCTTTGCCATGAAAACCTTATGGATTGGCACAATCAGCCACAAGATGTGCCAGGTGTGCTGTGATCCATAGAGTCATGGAGAGTCAGATTCAACAGAATGACGAAGCAAAAAAAAACACAACCACAATAATGAAAAACACATGCAATTAAATATATCAGTATTATCAGTATTTGATAACCTGTGTTTTATGCTCTTTCAAATACTTTAGAGACCTTGTCCACATATATGTGGGGTTGTGCCTTACTTGTACATAGAGATGACATAGAAGATTAGTACATTATATTAACAGTCTCTTAGTACCATGTTTTATTTCAGCCTTACTGGTTACACAGTGCCTTGCAAAAGTATTCACCAGCTTGGCATTTTTCGTGTTTTGTTGCCTTACAACCTGAAATTAACATGGATTTTTGAGGATTTGCATCGTTTAATTTACAGAACATGCCCACAACTTTGAAGATGTTTTTTTTTTATTGTGAAGCAAACAGCAAATAGGACAAAATAACAGAAAAAGTCAATGTGCATAACTATTTACCCCCTAAAGTCAATACTTTGTAGAGCCACCTTTTGCAGCAATCACAGCTCCAAGTCGCTTTGGATAAGTCTCTATGAACTTGCCACATCTTACCACTGGGATTTTTGCCCATTCCTCTTTTCAAAACTGCTCCAGCTCCTTCAAGTTGGATGATTTGCGCTTTCAGTCTGACCACAGATTTTCTATTGGATTGAGGTCTGGGTTATGACTAGGCCATTCCAACACATTTACATGTTTCCCCTTAAACCACTCAAGTGTTGCTTTAGCAGTGTGTTTGGGGTCATTGTCCTGCTGGATGGTGAACCTCCATCCTAGCCTCAAATCCCGCACAGAGTGGTACAGGTTTGCTCAAGAATATCTCTGTATTTAGCACCATCCATCTTTCCCTCAACTCTGTCCGGTTTCACGGTCCCGGCTGCTGAAAAACATCCCCACAACATGATGCTGCCACCACCATATTTCACTGTGGAGATGATGTTCTTTGGGTGATATGATGTGTTGGGCTTGCGCCAGACATAGGGTTTTCTTTGATGGCCGAAAAGTTACATTTTAGTCTCATCAAACCAGAGCACCTTCCTCCATCCATTTTGGGAGTCTCCCACATGCCTTTTCGCAAACTCAAAACGTGCCATTTTTTTTTTGCTGAAAGTAATGGCTTTCTTCTGGTCACTCTGCCATAAAGCCCAACTCTATGGAGCGTACAGCTTATTGCCCTCCTATGTACAGATACTCCAGTCTCTGCTGTGGAACTCTGCAGCCCCTCCAGGGTTAGCTTAGGTCTCTGTGCTGCCTCTCTGATTAATGACCTCCTTGCCCAGTCTGTGAGTTTTGGTGGGAGGCCATCTCTTGGCAGGTTTGCTGTTGTACCATGTTCTTTCCATTTGGCTATGATAGATTTGATGGTGCTCCTTGTCCCTTACTTGTTTGGAAGTTCCTTGGTCTTCATTGCAGTGTTTGGTTAGTGGCACCTCTTGCTTAGGTGTTGAAGCCTCTGGGGCCTTTCAAAAAAGGTGTGTATATGTAATGACAGATCACGTGACACTTAGATTGCACACAGGTGGACATCATTTCACTAATTATGTGACTTCTGAAGGTAATTGGTTGCACCAGAGCTTTTTATAGGCTTCATAACAAAGGGGGTGAATACATACACACATGCCAATTTTCTGTTTTCTATTGCTAAAAAAATAGTTTTATGTATATATTTTTCTCATTTTACTTTACCAAATTAGACTATTGTGTTTTGATCCATCACATAAAATTCAGATTAACAAAACATTGAACTTAAGGCTGCAATGTAACAAAATAGGTAAAAAGTCAAGTGGGTGAATACTTTTGCAAGGCACTGTAAATGGCAGTAGATCATTTTGTCTATCACTAATTTACAACTTCAGTACTGATAAACTCAAATCTGAACTATAGTACAACTATGACATAATACACCATTTAGAAGTCAGTATCCACATAGTGCTGACCTAAGTAATACATTATTTGATATTTATCAAATTTGACTATAAATACAATAGACTAAATAGTCAGTAAAGTGGTTAAACAAATTAAAAATGTAATTTAAAATACTGTTCAATAGATAGATATAGATATTCCAGAAAACAATTTGCTCTAGTGTGGAATTCATGAGTAACTTTACACTTGCAGTGTTTGTTAAAATAAAAATATATAGACTAATTTATCGTGTAATAAGGCAGCTCAGTCATCCCTAGATAATTGATACCAGTGTATTTTTCCATGACAAGCTAATGGTATGCACATAGTTTTCATTTATTTCAAGGGCCTATGTCTGTGATGAGTTTAATCTGATTGTATAACATTATTAATCAACATTAGCATTTATCCTCAGTGAAAATGTTTTTCAAATTACTCTCAAACACTTAAACCATATTATCATACATTCATGACAAACATTGTATACATTTATGCTGATGATTACAGATTACCATCTTCCTTTTATTGTAGCAGAAATAAATATATTAGCACCGTAATTCATCTTTGTGCAGTAGGTATTCAAATACAGTAGTTTTTCACAGCATGCAGATAGGTTAACACCAACAAAACTAAACATTGCACAGAAGTTTTGCAGGAAAGCACAACTTTTGTATAACAATATCACCAAAGTCACATCTACTAAAAATAAATAAATGAAAAGACCGTCTATTATTAAGGAAATTATCATAATATGGATTTGGATTAATTTAGAAGACAAATGGACAAGTTTTGTTATCCTATCAAATACATTTCTCAGCCAATACCATATATAAATAAATGTATTAATTAAATTAATGACATTTAAATGGCCAATTTAATGCTCCGATATTGTACAGAATTCAACAGTGAGCTGAAGTTTGTAATATATTTTGTTCAGAGGTCACAATTTCGAATTGGAATATTTGGGGGTAATGTGCAGAAGTACTACTACTAAGCAGGAATAACAAGTGGATTAGCCTTCCAGTGGATGCTACAAGACAAATATAGTTAAGGAATTTAAGCATGCCTGGCATAGGTATATGGCTACCCCAAAGTTTTAAAGATATATGCTAGCTTCCCTGTTTTAAGTTGTATTCTAATCTAACACATACTGCTTATATCAGAAACAAATGTTCCATTGATTCATTCTATACACATACAAATTTATTATATTTAAATGATTTCCACCCCCCCCCCCCCCCCCAGCGGTGCCTACATAGGTGTTACACTCTGCAACTTCAATTGGACTTGGTAGGAACCTGGTTCAAACCTATCCAGCAGAATTGTGCAGTCCTTTTACACCTCTGATAGCAGAAGATGGACCAAACCCAAATATAATGCCCAAGAGCCTGCTTCAACAGACCAGGATATCAGGAACACAATAGCCACTGACTGTGACTATTCTCTACCACTGGATACACATACACAGCCTTATTAAATTGTGATTCAGTAAATTTAAAAGGGCTCTAATTAAGCACACAGCATATTTTTTTACAGAAGTTTTTAGTTAGTGAACTTCTATCCAAAAGCAAGGTCTTCACTAACTAGAAACTTCTGTAAATAAAATATCCTATGTGCTTAATTGGAGCCCTTTTAAATTTACCAAATCACGACTTAATAAGGCTGACAATCCCTTAGAATATTAGGATTAATTTACAGATTATGCAACTAGCCACAAGCTGGCCAATCATGACAACCCCCACTCCTTAGGTACACAGAAGAGAGACCAATTAGCAATAGCCTGTCCCTGATTCCCTGGGAGACGCTGTATACCTAGTGATGTCAGACCTTAAATTGCCCCTTTAGTGGAATAATCTAATTATCAGGGCAAGTTAGCTTATTCTAAGTTGTTGATGTTCCAGTGGTACTTCAAGTAGAACAATACTGGAGAACCTTGGTCTTATTTGCTTACATGACCTGCTCATCTTGTTAGGCTCCAGCCCCTTTAATTTGATCTTCTAGGGAAATATTCATGTGTTGGCAACTTTTTTTCTGTGCTGAGAGGCCCATTAGGTCCAGTATTTCTCACTCTGGTCCGCCTTGTACCTGGGACCCCATCCCTATAGTGTTTTAGCTTACATATAGACAGACAAGCATTTTGATACTGTCAGAACTTTTGTATGAATAAAGTTCTATCTTATATGGATATTGTAGTATAATATGATATTCCAATTATTAACCACTATTTTATATTCAATGTATTAATATTTTATATGCTGTATATTTATATATGTACCTATGCGTGCAATTCTATTACTTGAATATATCTATGTGAAAGATATGTTTTCACAGCTGCCCACAAAAGAGCTATCCATGGCTGAATAGTTCTTTGTTCTGTAAGAGATAAATATCTGAGTGAATTCCTAAACTAATGGATAAAGGTCTATAAAGGTTATGTTCCTTAAAAGTAATGGTGTCTTCCTTAAGATTTCACATGTGAAGAATTCATTTATAGACACTAAGTCTACTAAACAGAATAATAAATCTGTTTAGGGATATCTAACTGATAACCATTCTTATGACTTCATTTTGTTTATAGGTTGTGGGTCAAAAGGGGTCATTAGTTAATTAAAGGGATGAAAATTCAAAGGTCTGAGAGCGCCATCTTATGGTTCAAGGAATAAATGTCTCTAAAGAAAAATATATTCATTATAAAATTTAAATATGTGATGACATCAGGAGAGATTCTATTGGTTATTAGATATTTTAACTGATCTGGGATTCTGATAGGCAAATAAGCAAGAGGTATAATTATGGATAGAAACAGGATCTAGGGAGACAAAGAAAAACAAGGAGAGAGAGAAAGGAGGAAGGAGAGAGGAAAACTTATCTTGTGGAAAAGGCCAAACAGTTTTGGAATTAACCAGTGGAATCTTGTCATATTTGGTAATGTATAAATTGAAATATTTTATTTTATGATATAATTGAAAACCATTACCATAATTTCTCTGTTTGGTTTATTTCTTATCAAAAAGTTATTTAGATTTCCTTTTGTCATTGAAATTTATAAATCCGGATATAAATTTTAATACAAAAGTAGATATCTCATTTTTCTTTTTGACCAATACAGATAAACTGATTTTACTTAGCTAATTTATCAATTATATTATAAAATACTTTTCCATAATTGTATTATATTTAATACATTCCTGTATAGCTATATTATAACATCATTAGACATTGTTAGTACATGCTAAAACGTTATTTTGGGTGAATTTTATTAATTGATTTATCTGATTTTGTTCTATGGGTTGCTATTCCAGGTTTTATTGTTCATGTGAATGAGATAAACTTTTGTATTGAGATTTTAGGACTGTATAGAAGATATCATAAATAATAAGTATTACAATATGATGTATTAATTTTCTTTTAATATCTGGCTGGTTATATTTTGTTTTATTTGCATTTGATTTGATATATTACATTTTTATCATTAGACTAGTTGATTTTGTTATTTTCAATAAATGTTATTTTATAAAAAGGAATATGTGTCTATAAATTGATTCATGAACTCAAAATTCATTATTCTATATTATTTAGAAAATAATATGTCGTATTATTCCCGACAATACCAAACATCCACATAATATTACAACAACCTACATGTAATATATGTAATCAGCATGCATTATACAAATAATACATAAATGAACAGAACCATGAAACAACATATATGTAAAAATGCACCCAGAACTATGATACACTAGCCACTTGTCCGTCACAAAATGACGGCAATAAAACTGTAAGGCAGTTAATGCTGTTTGCCACACAATGTAAGGCTTTTAGTCCTCTGAGTACCTTCGGCGCTCATTGCGAGCTTTTCCCCTTATGTACTTTTGGTCGTCTGAGCATCTTTGGCACTCATTGCAAGCCCTGCGCTGGGTGTATTGTGTACTTTTGCTCCTCTGAGCACTCTCAGCACTCATTGTGAGCCCCGTGATGAGCGCCTTTGGAACTGATCGCATGTCTCTCAATGACCGCCTTTGTCGCTCATTGCAATGCTCTCCTCTGTAATTTTTTTGTTATATAAATATATATTTTTATAATAATTAATTGATTATTTAAATAATAAATTAATATACTTTACCTATTTGTAATTAATATATCCAGCAATCATAATGCTAAAGAGCTAACAATCGCTATTGTTTTTCCTGCAGCATACAATGTACATTTGGACTGTTGGTGATCTGAAGAGAAAGTGTCAGCAATGTGGCAAGTGTGCAATGTAAATAGGCTGCATGCGCGAGGCCAAACCATTTGTTTAGTTGTGTAAAGCGGCATTTTAGAATGGTAATGTAATTAGTTTTAAGTGTTGTAAAATGGCGGTGATTGTCTATTTGTTATCTCTATGCAGATGACTAATCTACCTCTCCGCACCAGATCTGTCCCTCTCTCTTCTAACACACGTCTCCAACTGCCTCTCTAGTATATCCTCTTGGATGTCCACCCACCATCTCAAACTCAACATGTCTAAAACGGTCTTTGAGTTCCACTGGACCCCGCTCTGTCTTTCATCCCTCACATAACTAAATCTCGTCTTCTTCATCTAAAAAACATCTCCAGAATTCGTCACTATCTTACACAAGACACAACTAAAATCCTTATACACTCTCTCATCATCTCTCGACTAGACTACTGCAACTTGCTTCTTGTTGGCCTACCTACCACCCAACTGTCTCCACTTCAATCCATTATGAATGCCTCTGCTAGACTCATCTTCCGTACACAACGTTCAATGTCGGCATCACCTCTCTGTCAATCACTCCACTGGCTTCCTTAAGCCTCAAGAATAAAATTTAAAATCATGACCCTAACTTTCAAAGCCCTCAACATCAACGCTCCCCCTTACATCTCTGCTCTCATCTCCAAATACTCCCCCACCCGCCCTCTTCATTCTGCTAATGACCTTCTTCTTTCTACAAATCTTGTCACCTGCTCTCACTCCCGCCTCCAGGACTATTCTCATGCTGTCCCTAGTGTCTGGAACTCCTTGACTCGCTCCACCAGATTATCCTCTTGCCTCAAAACATTTAAAACCTCACTTAAAACGCATCTCTTTAAAGAAGCGTATCACCTGCCACCCTAACACACTTATCACCTCTCTCACCCTCTTTTACCACTCACTATCCCTTAGATTGTAAGTCTGCGAGTACTTTGGGAATGCACCATGGACATTGGATTCCTAGCTCAAAGACAGGGCCCTCCTTGCTTTGCTAAATGTTAATCTGTATTTATCATTGTCTGAACCTAATGTATGTACAGCGATACGGAATATGTTGGCGTGTTATAAATAAACTATAATAATAATAATAATATGTGTTACCCGTGTCTCAAACATTTTCCGTCCTTCCTAATAGTGTATTTTGTACCTCATACGTTCCTGGGTAAAAGTCCTATGTGCCTGGAGGTGTTTTGCGTGCTTAGGGGTCATGTAGCCTCATTTTGGGTTTTTTAGTTGGCCATTTTTTCTCTTGCTTAGGCAATTTTCAAGTGGCAAAACTCTGCAAATTCACATGCAACCTCACTCCCAGATGTCCTGGCTGTCCCCCCATGCTGTGTGTGATGTTTTTTGTATGTTTTTTGGGGGGTATTTTTTGTGTTTTTCGATGTGCGTGGTTCGGCCGTTAACTTCGTATTTTTTTCTGTAAGTGGCGGGTTCCTTTTCAAAGTGTTACGGGCCGTAATTTTTGCAGGCGATTTTGTCAAAGTTCTACGGGTCTCGCACTGTGAATTGTGTATTTGAGTTTTCTGTTCATCTGTAGTCCCCCGGGTTGTAGGTATGATGCTTAAGTCATGCGGGGTCGTAGGGATGAGCGCCCATGGCGTTCATCTCCACCAGTGCAGTGAGCACTTTGGTGCTCCTGCCTAAGCCATGCGGGGTTGTAGGGATAAGCGCCTACGGTGCTCATCTCCACCAGCGCAAGGAGTGCCTTCGGGTGCTCATTCATTCGCGAGGTCCGTGGTTGCGGCCCTCAACACCTGGCCCTCGCTTCGCGAGCCCGCAGTTTTAACATTGCGTTACCGTTTTTTGGCAATCCCGCGCTGCTAAGAAGTATATATGTGATAGGGGAACAGCACCATGGGGCCCCAGACCAGGGTCATCTATCTGAGCATAGTTCATGATCCCCAGTGTCAGGTAAAACAGGGAAATATATAACAGTCCATAGGAGAATCCTGTGGGATATAACAGTTGCCAGCCCAGGCCAATAGCATTTTACTAACTCTGCAGTCCAGGGGTTTCCCTGGGCACAACGATAGGCATCTGGAAACACTGCATTTGAGTACATTTTTAACCCTATGCCAGCATTCACGCCAACAGCAGCAAGTGAAGAAATCCACATAGTAATGTCTGACCTCCTCATTGCTTTCGTGTGGTGGTTAAAAAACTGCTACAGATCCCAGGATACTTTGCTGCGCAAACTGTCTACCCAGACATTGAAACAATGTTATAGCTGCCTGTGATTGGATAAAATGAATTATGATTTTTATGATAAGGTCTTTAAGGGGGCATTCTTTCTCAAAATCAAGTCCCAGAAACATTTATTAATGTTTATTTTTGCCAATTTTTCTTGCAAAAATATATACACTACTATCAGATGCATTCATAATCCATGAAACCTAAATAAGCTTTTTTTCTGTAAAAAGAGTGAGCAGACGGACATCTTGGTTCCTATTTGCTGTCAAGTCTACATTCCTGCTTTAAAAATGCATTTTTCAAATTAGAAAAATGCAATTAAGAAGTTTTCCCCTAAGAACATCACCTCTAACTCAGAAGTTTTCCCCTTCTCAACGTATTAAGTATTAACAATGTTTTAGCCTGTATCATTATTGTTACAATGTCATAACATCATTGTAGGATCTATTGAGATTTTATCAATAGCTTTGTGAATACTATTGATAAATAGTAAAAGCCAGTGATGTACAGAGTATTTTACAGAATTTTGAGCCTTAATTGATGTGTTTCGTCACTCGAAAATCGGCTAAGTGAGAAAAAAATGGAGGACGAACAAAAGGTAAACATATTTGAAACTGAATGAAAACAAGGCTGAGCAAAGCCAGGCACGCGGGACCTAGAAAATACACAACGGTAAAGACACTAACACTTACACCAACAAAAATCGACCTCGGAAAAATATGGATTTAACGGTCAAACCGCAGAAATCCAAAACCACGATAAACAAGAAAAATAATGGTAAACCCCCCCCCATAAAAACACACTCACACACAGCACAGGGGGAGAGCCAGGAAGCCTGGGAGGGAGGTTGCAAGCGATTTTGAGCATTATATGACGTGTATTGTCACTCGAAAATCAGCTAAGGGAGAAAAAAAATGGCGTGCAAAAAAATTTGGAAACTGGATGAAAACGAGGCTGAGCAAAGCCAGGCACGCAGGACTTAGAAAATACATGACGGCAAAGACAGTAACACTTACACGAACAACGCCAGGCACGCAAGACTTTGAAAATAAAACAAACGGCACTCAGTGCCCCCTACACAAACAGTCAGCAGACACACAGAAGAGAAACACACAGGGAAGGCATAGGGGGGAGATGCTGGAAAGAGACACATGGCATTCCCAAGCACAAAACTTGCAGGTTAATGAACCCTGTAATGTACGGTAGGCGGGAGGAAAGGGTCGTAATGAGCACCGAAGGTGCTCAGAGAAGCAAAAGCCTCACATTGTGTCTAGCTTACAATTTTATGCCCGTCATTTTGTGATGGGCAATTTGCTAGTTTTATATAAATACAAAGAGCATACAATCTATTTATATTGTGGAAAGATGCATAAAGACACATTATAGTAAAACTGTATTGCAGATTTAGAATTGCAAATGGCATGATGTGACATGCAGTTAACATAATGCAACATAGAACTTAACCAGTGCACCATGTAATTGACATAAAGCATCATTAATTTGGTGGGGAGTAACTCATTGCTCTGCGCAATAATATATTCATTGGACTAACAGAGATTTATAATATTCAATACTGGTTACTCACTTCAGAGTGGCATATTATAACGTGTTACTAAGACAACAGAGATGGACATATTACAAAACCTTAGTGATTACAAACAAAATTACTGAATGCAATAAGACTGATTATTAAAATAACAATGTTTTCAATGTACAAACATACGAACATACAAATAAGATATATCTACACCCATTATATTCAGCTAGGTATGTTTTAGAACATGGATTAACTATATGACATGTAATACCATGTGAAAATTATGGAAGCTTGCTTTGTGCAGCAAGTTTCCCTACATGGAAGCCTAGTACAAATACTGCCTTCTTCACCAGGAAGTTCTCCTTTTATTTTTTATGATCCATTGTAATTTTCTGAGCGGTGTCACTTTAATAGGATTTCTTGTAGGAGATGAAAGAAATATTTGTATGCCGTTTTGGCAGTATAGAATCAATGTATAACATACTAAAACCAGGCTTTTGTTTATTAACCCTCTGGATGTGGACGACTTCTGACTCATCCTCCTTATCCACTCCCTACTGGTGCCTGGTGGGGCAGGATTAGGGAACTGCTGGGGAATTGGCAGCACATAGTGAATGTTGCTCTTGGAGCAAAATGGGCTCTGTAAAATCTATTTACTAATCCCAAACCATCAAGAGGGGCATGAAACTCATCTTTGAAAAAAGGAGAGTCTCCCTTTCATACAAGACTGTATGTCCCTAAAGGTCAAGTGATTACCACAAAAAAAACACAGAAATCATCTGACCATCACTAGAATATCAGGGAATATGGGAATAATGATCAGTAAGGGTCCTCTCTCCCCTCCTCAGATATTTAAATAATAGACCCAGGGGATACATTGATTTTATGGAGCCAGGTAGAATGTTTCTAGGAGCTAGAGACGGATTCACACAGATAAATTATACATCTGGAAAATATTTTGGAACAAGTAAACATTTAAGGAGTTTTTTAGGAGTCTGAGCTTTCTGGAAATTCTGACCTCTTGATTGCTATAATCATGACAATTACTTGTCCACAACTTCATATATGGGGAAAGTGGAACAATAACCATACTAATATAACTTTGAGACTCATCTGTTGACCATTATTGCATTTCCTCTCACCCAAATCAAGACGAGAACTCTCATTTGAAAGAGGGTGTCTGTTCTTTAATAAGAGTTCTCTCCCCTATACAATAGGGATTTTTCAGTTAAATCCCATAGAAATTGTTATATGTAAGTTCTCAGAAAATACACTTGTTTAGAATCTGCTGACTCACTCTTTCTGTGCTTAAATTCTTTAAATTATATTCTTGTTGTTTCCTCTCCCCTATTCTAAATGAGTTCTGAAGAGGGTTAATAGGCGGAAAAACATTGCAGAGTCACTTTAATTGGTGGACACACATAGCTATTCACAGGCTCATTGTACTGTATGTCTGTAGGTGTATATGATTTTCGCTTCTAGTGAAGGATGGCATAATTAGGAATAATACAATGGCTTCATACAGATATAATTATAGGATGTATTCACTAAGCATTTCAAGTGGATGATATGTGCACCCTGTATTTACTATGCACTATTTGCTATGGGGAAAAATGTTCATCCCAGCCCTTTTTATTTAATCTTACTAGCGACTTGCCCGTCAAAAAGGATGGCAATAAAATCTGAAGCCTGGCAATGCTGTTTGCCACAAAATGTCAGGATATGGACCCTCTGAGCAACTTTGGCGCTCATTGCAAAACCCAGCGCTGAGTTCCATGGGTGCTCATTGCGAGACTCTCCCCTGCCAAGCCGCACCTTTCCTGTTTTGCAATGATCCCCTTTAGCGCTCATTGCGAGCCTCTCCCCCTGTGTACTTTATAGGCCTGTGTAGTTCAGGGGCCTACTGCCTTGGGTTAAGTGTTACTGCCTTGGGTTTAGTGTTACTGCCTTTTATTAAGTGTTACTGCTTTGCATTAAGTCTTCGTGCTTAGGGCTCGTATTTACGTCCTTCTGCCTTGTTTTTAGTCCTTCTGCCTCGTTTTCGTCTTGTTTATGTTTTGTACGCAGATATTATCGGCGATTTTCGATTGTTAAAAAATACAAAATATGCCCAAATTAACTTCCACAGGCTCCCTCAAAGGCTCTCTGGCTCTCACCCTGTGCTGTTCGTGAGTGTGTAAGTTAATTTGAGGCATATTTGTGTTTTTTTGCAGCCTTTTCCAGTTTGTCGGTTCGCCCGTTAAAGTCTTATTTTTGCTAGCATGGCAGTCCATCTACGTGCTTCAGGTCCTGAGTCCTACGAGCTGTAATTTTGCGGCCGTCGCTAAGTCCAGGGGCCTCCCGATGAGGCCTCATTGCAGCTGAGTCGTCGTGCGTGTGTCGGGATGAGCGCCAGCTAAGTCGCGCGTGTCCACCCCTGCAATGAGCGCCTTTGGCGCTCATTGCAGCCTAAGTTCTGCATGCTTAAACTGCTCGCCATGTAGACAGAATAACTACAGCTTGTATGACATTCAAATTGTACTCAAAGCTAACATAATCAAAAAATATAACGTGGTACCGAATGGCAGGTTGAGTACCAAAAAAGATGAGTACCAAACAAGCTTTTCCCATAGGGATCAATGTAAATTGAAATAATCTGTGCTGGGCCCCAGTAACTTCACATTTTAGTTTGAACAGATGGTGTTGGTTCTTGATACAAAACCTTATAATTAAACAAATATAAATAAAAAACAATAGTTAGATATAGAATTTAACTTCACTTTAACTTTACTTGAGGGGACTTGAGGGCCCAATGGGATGGCGGCGATATAGAGGAGAAGAAGGAGAGAGCTTATTGCTTGGAACTTTGGTTCTTATAGGCACAGTCTGCACTTCAGTTCTTATAGGCTCAGGCTGCTCTTGGGCTCTTGTAGGCACAGATTGCTATTGAGCTCTTGTAGGCAAGCAACACCACACCGCAGTAAGGGTCGAGTTCCGAACCAATTTTTTTTTTATTCAGACGCATTGAATACCAAAACTGACGAGTTCTGAGGTAGTCAAGTACAGAGGGTTCACTTTAAATATTATATTTTAACTGATGTAGCTTCAGGATTTGTTTGGTTTACAGTATATCAGAAACTATTGTAAATTATAAAAAAAATCAGAATCTAACCTTAAATTATTATTTTAGTATCATGATTTGTCTGAGCTATTGGCTAGTCTAATGTTACAAGTGGCTAACATACAAGAGTGATGTCCACAAACTGCACACAATGTGTTCATATTTTAATAGTTATTTCTATTCACATTGAATTTAGCTCTGTGGGTAGTTGAAATGCCAATATATGCAAGGTTTTAGACATCCTTAAAGTATTTAAAAAATGAGCCAGTTGTGGAAGAACTTTCCAAATATTACACAAAAGAAGTGATCCTAATCCAAACTAATAGCACAAGTTTATAAAAGATTTACATTATCGTGAAATTATTTTTGAAATTGCCTTTCATCCTTCAGTGAATTGGTTTGCATTTACTTAGTTTATCTATTCATTGAACATTTTCACATCTAACGGTGGAATAACTTGCCAGAAAAATTGGACAAACATCATTATTCAAAGAGGAAATTAAATATTGTGATGATAAAAAAAATGAAACAAATCTAGTCTTTATGGGTTCTGCAGAAAATAACAATATTATAAGCTCAGATAAATCTTGATTATTATAATTTCCATAAATGGCTGCTCCATGTGCACATATTCATCAGAAAGGTTTGCCAGTGTGATTAGAATGTCTTTGCTGTTTTCTCACATTTATTTTAAATAATTAGACATATTAATTAAATATGTTAAGTTCTGTTTATATCTTTCAATCATATAACATTTGATGAGTCTCTCTGTTGAAATATATAAAATACATTAAAGGTATTCTGTGGTTTTATACCTCATTTTAATTTTGGTGCTTTTGATATTGTTCTTGAAATGTTCACTGTAATAGAGCAGCTTTCAAGATCAGTACAAACAACTTTTCAAAGTTTCAAGCGTACACTGAAAATAGTTGATAGCAAAAGATCCCATTTTTTGGCACAGAGTGTCTCAATACTACACAGCTTTACTGGCAGAAGGAGAAGAAGGAATGGTCCTTCACAGCTTTAACATATACCCATAGAATCACTTAATATCAAGTTACACTGTCCCTTACCTGATCACAATTGCACTACAATAATACAATAAAGCAGCGGTGATATCTATATTTAAGAAGGGAGCCTCACTTCTTTATTTGGGAATCTTTTAGAAGGATTAATAAGGGATAGCATACACAAATATGTCTATTTGAACAAGATCATAAGTAGGAGACAAAACACAGGTTTATGAGGGATAAGTCATGTCAAACAAATCTAATTAGTTTCTATGATGAGGTAAGTAGGATCAAGGCAACACAGTGCCACATAGAAGACTATTGTGCAAACTAGGGGGTACAGGTATTGCAGTAAATATCTGCTCAGCAAATTAGAGCTAACATACTCAGATTGGATTAATGTGGTAAGGGGGTTGCTCAGGGTTCAGTATTAGGTCCTCTCCTTTTTAACATATTTGTTAATGACTTAGAAGTGGAACTGGAAATGTTTGTCTCTATTTTGGCAGACCACACTAAGGTATGCAAGATAATTAAATCAAAAAGTGACATATTTTCCCTCCAATTGAATTTACACAAATTAGAAGAATGGGCAACCAAATGGCAGATAAGATTTAATTCAAATAAATGTTAAATTATGCATTTCAGAGGTAAAAATAGCCATGCAATTTATAATCTTAATGGAGCAATTCTAAGGGTGTCAAATATTGAAAGGGATTTGGGAGTGCTTGTGGACAACCACCTAGGTAACAGTGCTCAATGCCAAGCAGCAGCTGCAAAGGCAAGTAAAATATTATCATGTATTAAGAAGGGTATAGAAGCAAGGGAGGCAAACATAATTCTACCACTATACAAATCACTAGTACTCCCTCATTTGGAATATGGAGTATGATTTGGGGCGCTGCTTCATAAAAATAACATTTTAGAGTTGGAAAAAGTACAGAGAAGTGCAAAAGAACTAATATATAGTATATAGCTATTTACTTGCAACAAAGTCATAAAACAAACTGGTATGGGTACGCAAAGAGCCTAAATTAAAATTGATCTAAGCATATTAATATAAATTGCAAATTTGAAGTATATTCATGGAATAAGGTTTAATATTATCTGTCAGATTTTGTTTCTGTGCTGTTCTTATTTTTTTCCAATTTACCTGGGGAGGGTTTTGTGAATATTTGCATTTCTTATGTTAGTTTCAACCTATTTATTTTTTCCAGACGACCACTGCCTTGCTAAAGAAACTGGAGGTAAAGGTGATGGACTGGCCAAGCATGTCTCCAGACCTAAACCCTATTGAGCATCTGTGGGGCATCCTCAAATGGAAGGTGGGGGAGTGCAAGGTCTCTAACATCCACCAGCTCCGTGATGTCATCATGGAGTGGAAGTTCTAGTAAACTCCATGCCCATGAGGGTTAAGGAAGTGCTGGAAAATAATGATGGCCACACAAAATATTGACACTTTGGGCCCAATTTGGACATTTCCACTTAGGGGTGTACTCACTTTTGTTGCCAACGGTTTAGACATTAATGGCTGTGTGTTGAGTTATTTTGAGGGGACAGCAAATTTACACTATTATACAGGCTGTACACTTACTACTTTACATTGTAGCAGAGTGTTATTTCTTCAGTGTTGTCACATGAAATGATACAATAAAATATTGAGGGGTGTACTCACCTTTGTGAGATACTGTACACACACACATATATATATATATATATATATATATATATATTTTTTTTTTTTTATATATATATATATATATATATATATATATATATATACCTAATAAAAGTTAAATTTTATGTGACTGAATCCATTTCTAAAGGACAAACACAAGACCAACACCCTTGTTTACCACTAGTTCTCAAAGTTGTCCTTTTGGTCCTTTTTGTTATTTTCTTAATTCACAATCTACACTAGTGTTTGTAGGTCATATTTATTATCTAAAGAATATTCTGGTTCAATATATATTTTTTGTCTGAAAATGGAGATTATATCTGGCCTCCAATTTGAATTATCTCTCCCACTCCTCTTTTGATTTTGGTAAAGTCTAATAGAAGTCAATTTATGCATCTGAGTGCATAAGACCAGTATTTTGAGGGTTTCGTCACTCGAAAATTGGCTATGCAAAAAAAAAAATGGTGGACCAAAAACGTAAACATTTCTGAAAATGGATGAAAACGAGGCTGAGCAAAGTCAGGCATGCGGGACTTAGAAAATACACGATGGCAAAGACACTAACACTTACAAAAACAATGCCACGGACGCAGTACTTAGAAAATACACGACAACAAAGACACTAACACTTACAAGAACAACGCCAAGCACGCAGGACTTAGAAAATACACAACGACAAAGACACCAACACTTACACCAACAAATTTCGACCTCGGAAAAATACGATTTTAACTGCCGAACCGCAAAAATAAAAAAACAAGAAAAACAAGAAAAATAATACAAAATAAATAAAAACACACTCACACACAGCTCAGCAGGAGCCAGGAAGCATGGTAGGGAGGTTGCACGCGATTTTGAGCCTTATTTGAAGTGTTTCGTCACTCGAAAATCAGCTAAGCGATAAAAAAAATGGCGGACGAAATACGTAAAAAATCATGAAACTGGATGAAAACGAGGCTGAGCACAGCCAGGCACGCGGGACTTAGAAAATACACAACGGCAAAGACACTAACAGTTACACCAACAACGCCAGGGACACGAGACTTTGAAAATAAAACAAACTACAGTCAGCGCCCCCCACACAAACAGTCCTAGACACACAGGGAAGGCACAGGGGGGAGATGCTGGAAAGAGACACATGGCATTCCCAAGCACAAAACTTGCAGTTTAATGAACCCTGCAATGAGCGGCCCATACAGTAGGCGGGAGGAAAGGTTTGCAATGAGCGCCGAAGGTACTCAGAGAAGCAAAAGCCTCACATTGTGTGGCAAACAGCATTGCCTGGCTTCCAATTTTATGGCAGTCATTAATTTGACGGGCAATTCGCTAGTAAACTTATATTGACAGAGTGTTACATCCCCCATAGATCACAATAAGGGGAAACTGAACCACTGCACAGCTCCTCCACACATCACACTGATCACAACTACCGGCACTCCATGGTGTCACTGCTGATTAATGCACCCAGAAAACCACAGTGCCTGTCACACAGGAAACACCTGTATTCAAATTCCATATATTGACATTGATTGTATACATATGTATTAAATACATTGACATAGTGCCCAGCCTATGCTGTCAATAAACAACCTAGTATCAACATACTATTTACTAATAAAGTGCCATCATTAAAGGAACATTTTTTCGGCTTTCCTTTATTTAAGTAAATGGCTACTTATATTGCTATATGTCTCAAGATAAGATAACAGTGCCAGGAACAAATTATCTAACAAGATTATATACAAAGTACCACTTGTTGATTTAAGGGCATCCACTTCCAGCTTTTGTATATTAATACATCATTCTTTCAACCCAGGTTTATTCAAATCCACCAGTTCTATGAGTATAATCAATAGGTATATATAATGTTCATAAATAGTCATGTCAATACTATAAAATTATTATGGTCATTCAGACCATTTGGATAAACAGTATTTAACAAATAGATCTATTAAGTCTCTGCTTGTAGTAAAATGTGCTTTCTATTATATCCACACTAGCGACTTGCCCGTCAAAAAATGACGACAATGCGATGTGTATGTTTGGAAAGTTGTTTAGTTATTAATAAACGTATTTGACACTTGTAAGATTTTAGTTAGGATGAAATAAGTAGTATTGTGATATTAAACATGTTTATTTTTGTAAAATGTTCTTTTGGTGAACAGTAACTTTTAAAGTATTTTGTATTAAAAGTAGCAACATTTGAATGTAAGAACAGTTGATCTTTAAATTATTAAGTATTGTAAACTTGAGGTAATGGTTTATTAACTCAAGAATTGTTAACTTAAATATACATTGAATCCAGAGGAAACAGTAAAACAGTAAAAACCCTCCTTGAAACGTAGCCAATTGTATCAGAAAGGGAAAAAAAATAATTCCTTCCTGACCCCATGAACTGGCGATCAGATTACTCCCTGTATTAATGTTTAACATAAAAGACAATATTTACATTGTGACTTAAAACGTGGTTGAGTTCTTAACATGAACTTTGTAATATGTTGAAGTAAAGAACTTGAAAGTATATTTTTTGAAACTTGAACTTTCTTATCTGTCTAAGTAATGAACTTGAAAATAATTGTTTTCAAACTTGTAACATTAGAAACAGTAACATAGTTAATTAACATTTTAACATAATTTGTAAAAATAATGCAAGGCAAGTGTTTTGTGAGGCTAATCATCCATAAACAGTACTTCCATTAATTATGACTGAATTGTTTATTGTTTTGTATTTTTCAATGGTTGACCTTTGTTTATTGCTGTGACTTAAAACGTGGTTGACCTCTTAACATGAACTTTGTAATATATCTAAGTAAGAACTTAGACTTAAACTTGAAAGTATATTTTATTAAACTTGAACTTTCTTATCTGTGTAACTAAGGAACTTGAAAAAAACATTTTTCCAACTTGGAACATTATAAACAGTAACATAGTGAATTAAGATTTTAACAAAATTTTGTATTAAAAGTATTAACACTTGAATGTAAAGACAGTTGAACTTTAAATGAATCAGTATTGTAAACTTGAGGTAATGTTTTTTTAACATGCAAGTTCTATCTCAAGAATTGTTAACTTAAATATACATTGAATCCAGAGGAAGGCAAACAGTAAAAACCCTCCTTGAAACGTTCCCAATAGTATCAGAGAGGGAAAAAAATTAATTCCTTCCTGACCCCATGAACTGGCGATCGGATTACTCCTTGGATTAATGTTTAACATAAAAGACAATATTTACATTGTGACTTAAAACGTGGTTGAGCTCTTAACATGAACTTTGTAATATGTTGAAGTAAAGAACTTGAAAGTATATTTTTTGAAACTTGAACTTTCTTATCTGTCTAAGTAATGAACTTGAAAATATTGTTTTCAAACTTGTAACATTAGAAACAGTAACATAGTTAATTAACATTTTAACATAATTTGTAAAAATAATGCAAGGCAAGTGTTTTGTGAGGCTAATCATCCATAAACAGTACTTCCATTAATTATGACTGAATTGTTTATTGTTTTGTATTTTTCAATGGTTGACCTTTGTTTATTGCTGTGACTTAAACCGTGGTTGACCTCTTAACATGAACTTTGTAATATATCTAAGTAAGAAACTTGAAAGTATATTTTATTAAACTTGAACTTTCTTATCTGTGTAACTAAGGAACTTGAAAAAAAATGTTTTCCAACTTGGAACATTATAAACAGTAACATAGTGAATTAAGATTTTAAAAAAATGTATTAAAAGTATTAACATTTGAATGTAAAAACAGTTGAACTTTAAATGAATCAGTATTGCAAACTTGAGGTAATGTTTTTTTAACATGCAAGTTCTATCTCAAGAATTGTTAACATTGAATCCAGAGGAAGGCAAACAGTAAAAACCCTCCTTAAAACGTTCCCAATAGTATCAGAAAGGGAAAAAAAATAATTCCTTCCTGACCCCATGAACTGGCGATCGGATTACTCCTTGGATTAATGTTTAACATAAAAGACAATATTTACATTGTGACTTAAAACGTGGTTGAGCTCTTAACATGAAGTTTGTAATATGTTGAAGTAAAGAACTTGAAAGTATATTTTTTGAAACTTGAACTTTCTCATCTGTCTAAGTAAGGAACTTGAAAATATTGTTTTCAAACTTGTAACATTAGAAACAGTAACATAGTTAATTAACATGTTAACATAATTTGTAATTAAGAAACTTAAAAGTATATATTTTAAAACTTGAGCTTTCTTATCTCTCTAAGTAAGGAACTTGACAAAAAAAAATCAAACTTGTAACATTAGAAACAGTGACATAGTTAATTAACATTTTAACATAATTTGTGAAAATAATGCAAGGCAAGTGTTTTGTGAGGCTAATGATATATAAACAGTACTTCCATTAATTATGACTGAATTGTCTATTGATTTGTATTTTTGAATGGTTGACCTTTGTTTGTTGCTATAGTAATTGTTTTAAATCGCACATATAGTTTGGTCTCTTTAAAAGTGTTTCTCTATATTGTGTTTTTTAAAATTTTTGCATTTGCTTTTAAATTTGTTTTGCATGAGTTTTATTTCTTTAATGAAAAGTTATAGTACTTCATAGTAGACAATGTTTTTAGTAAAAATACGGCCATCTTCTAATAAATCACCTTGACTTTCATTCTTTTCAATGTAAACTTTAATAGCCTGTGGATTTTTGCACCGTGATAATGCAACATACAATTGGCCATGTGCAAATACTGGTTCTTGTAAGAAAATACCCACACATTTGAACCTTTGTCCTTGTGATTTATTAATGGTCATGGCAAATGCCATAATGATGGGAAATTGTCTTCTTTGAAGTATAAAGGGGAGACTAGTTTCACTTGGTGCTAAATCTATTCTTGGTATGAAAACTCTCTCTCCTTTATGGGTACCAGTTAAAATTTCAGTATCTATAAAATGGTCCTTTAATTGTTGAACAATTAATCTTGTCCCATTGCATAGGCCTTTTTTGGGTTTCATATTTTGCAGTAACATGACAATTGCACCTTTCTTTAGCTGCAAAATATGTAGTGGCATTCCAGAAGGAGTTAGTGAGTTTATGAATTCAGTGGAAAAGTTAGCCTGACTTTCATTGTCATCAGCAAGTATAGAATCAACACTGTGATAATTTCTTTGTGGTGCATTAATTTTTTTAAAGATTTCATTATTGATGATTAATGTATCCTTATTTTTACATGTTAGTATGACTTAATTGGCAAGCTCTGAATATTCCTGGTTATTTATGCTACCTTCAAATATAGCCGATATAATATCTTGGTGACAAATCATATGAGGTGGGATCTGCACAGTGTCGTCCGGTAAATGTGGTATTTTTCCTGTTCTGCCTTCTCCAATTTTAATAAGCCAATCATTGAAATCAGTTTGGCCTTCTGATCTCATGTTTTGTTGCAGTTGAAAATGGGTAAAATGTTTCCATAGTGTGCTTGACTTTATACAGGTTTCGATAATGTCAGTTCGATTTCCATGTACAACGACAGGTAATGTTTGTCTAAAATTGCAACCTATCAACATTACCTTTCCACCAAATGGAAAAGTATTATCCATGACTTCACGAAGCAAACGGTCAATACATTGGAGGGCATAGCATGACATCATTGTGGCCTCATCTATTATAATTAATTTACTTTTTTTCAATTTCTTTGCTTGTAATGATGTCATGCGAATATCTGACACAGAAGTTTCTAAAATAGGCACTGGCAGTTTAAAGCCACTATGTACAGTTCTTCCACCTTCTAACAAAAGTGCAGCAATTCCAGTAGTGGCAAACGGCAGTGCTATTTGACCTTGTGCTCGTACAGAACTCATTAATAAATTATATAGATACGTTTTTCCTGATCCGCCAGGTCCATCAAGATAGAAATAACGCTCTGTCACCATGTCATCATCTATTGCATTTTTAATGGCATTAAATGCTTGCAATTGTAACGTATTTACAGTTGCAAGTCTTTCTTCTGTTCTTTCTACTTGTAGTTGAATGTCATAGTCTTCAAAGTTTATGTCATCTATAGGACCTGGATCAGGCAAATTAAAACTTGCACAACTTAATCCATGAGTTAAAAATAAAGTCCCATAAAGTCTTCAGCCATATTACTTTTAAATGTCTCCTACAAAGCTAATGCATTTGGAGCATTTGAGAAGATACAAATAAATGCAAATTGTTCTCTCATCTGCCGTGGCATTTGACATTGTGCTGCTTCTTCTAAACCTCTTTCCCATTCTGTATCATCAGCTAGTAAGTTTCTATGTTTTGCAGCTAAATGGAAGGATTCATATACAATGTCATTAACAGTTCTCAAGTGTTCAAAACTTTGTGCTCCAGGAACATTTAAAAGTAATATTCATAAGCAAAAACGTTCAAGATCTCTTGGACTCACTGTGTAAATTCTTGGGATTATTTTATTTCCTCTGCTTTTTCTATGTCTCCATAATCCATTCACAAAAACAAAGTGCTATGGAATTTCAAATATAAGAATTGTGTTGCTTCTGAATCTGTGGAATTTAATTCAAACCATGCAGTTAGTGTAGTGTGACGAAGTTCACTTTGGGCCAATGCATTACTTTCATTTCCAAGAAGGAAATACACTAAATGTCTTTGTGGCAAATGTACTGCTAATCTATATACTGCATGTGATCTATCATGCATTTCAAATTTTAAAAGCCGCCACATAGCTTCTGGCGCACTGACATAGCGACCATCTACATGAGATGCAAGTTCATCATGTACAAACTCACTACTTTCAGGGTTGCCTGCACTTTTGACAACTACAGTAGCTGCATCATAGCCTTTATAAATATATTTGTACACATATTTAATGGATTTTATGGAAGTGTAGGCTTCTACATTAATGTGGGCGTTATACTTCATGAGTAAATGTGGATTGTAGGGTACTACATATCTATTGTCAACTTTTTTGCCACGAATAATGGCACTATCTCCTTCTCTTCTTTTATAAAGTGGATAGCCACCACAATTGGCATAGGTTTTGTCTCTATAATCTTTTGGAAAATCTTTGGAACATTTATTATTTTCCATACATGGTGATTGTGGATGAAGCTCACCACAAGGTCCATGAATCATGCGATGAGTAACAATCTCATATAGTCTACCATAGTTCTGGATCTGGTAGTTCAGCAACAATGACTGCATCCACTTTGTCAGAAGTATCTAATTTATCTTTTTCTTGAAGTATTATGAGAAGATGTGCATGTGGAAGGCCTCTTTTTTGAAATTCAATGGTATATACATAAGCAAGACATTTGCTAAATAAGTGACTCATAGTGATGTCACATATTAATTCATTTAATTTAATCTTAAAAACTCTGGCTACTAAATCTGGTCTATCGGAAGCACTTTGGCCAAGAAGTACATTTTGTGTAATTTCTAGCATTGGGGATTACATGTAAATGTAAGAAATAAATCGGGTTTGCCAAATTTGGTGACAATAGCCATAGCATCATTGTATCTTTCTCATATTTCGAGGAGATCCTTGAAAGGAAGATGGTAAAATGATGGCTTTGCCAGCTGTCATGTCTCTGTAATGAATAGCATATTTCATTCTTTTGGTCTATTGTATCTGTTATGGTGAATTTTTCAGCTATACTGTTTTTTGTGCAACCTTTTAAAAATACTTTAATTGTATTTGTATATTTCAGTTATCCTTTTTTTATACTGTAATTATAAAAAAAAATCTTATTTTGGATATGATTGCAATTTTTTTAGCATTATCCTGTTTTGTGTCCACCACTTTTGGTATGCTTATTAAGGCTTCTTTGTAAGGCTTATAGCTTCTTAAACAGTAAAGAAGAATATTAATTTACTTTGCTATGTGTTTGTGTGATTTTTGGTACAATCCTATTTTGTTTCTACCATATGTTGCATACTTTATTTGCTTAATTAGTCTTTTTTATGAAGGTTAAATGTTTTTCTACAGTGAAAATGAATGTTTTTGCTATTTTGGATATTATGGCAATGTTTTTAGCATTATCCTATTTTGTGTCCACCACTTTTGGTATGCTTATTTAGGCTTCTTTGTAAGGCTTATA
This sequence comes from Discoglossus pictus, assembly GCA_027410445.1. NCBI lineage: Eukaryota > Metazoa > Chordata > Amphibia > Anura > Alytidae > Discoglossus > Discoglossus pictus. The sequence goes on from CM050167.1 coordinate 323,401,776, forward strand.
GGTTCTTAAACATTAAAGAAGAATATTTATTTACTTTTATATGTGTTTGTGTGATTTTTGGTACAATCCATTTTTGTGTCCACCATATGTTGCATACTTTATTTGCTTAATTAGTCTTTTTTATGAGGATTAAATGTTGTTGTACATTGAAAATGAATGTTTTTCCTATTTTGGATATGATGGCAATGTTTTTAGCATTATCCTGTTTTGTGTTCACCACTTTTTGGTTGCTGCATTTGGCTTGTAGGTGATGGTTGGAGGTTATTTTACAGTAAAGAGGAGGAATACTTTTGTTTTATGTATGTTGCTAATGTTTCAGATGCTATCCTGTTTTGTAGCCACCTTTTTGGTTTATGTGAAACTGTCTGTTTTCCTAAATTGTATAGGTCTTTGTGAAGTTTGTTGAACTGTGTTTTGTTCCTTATTCAATTTGTATGTATTTTTTATTTTATTTTACTTGAAATTGTTATATTGCCGGCCATTAAACATATATAGTTCCTTTATTTTTTTTACTTGTTATAGTTTACCTTGATTGAAGTGTTGTTCTTGTCCGAATGACAGAGGGTCCCCTCCTGCCAATCTTAATCTGCCAGTCTTCTTGTAGTGTCTGTTTGAAAAAGAAAGTGAAATGGTTAATTGTATATTTCTTCTTTTTGGTCTTTTTCAGCATGTAATGTATTTTCTATCTTACCTCTTCTTCTTTCTTTGTGTTCTTTAAAAGGGATTCTGGTTCACAGTGCACAGTGCACAGTGCAAATTCTTGAGTGACGCTGTTGATGCAGAGTCTGTTTGAATAGAAAAAAAAGGGAAAGATTTAGCTTTAGGTTACATATGTATTAGTGTCATATTATTTTTTGCTATAAGTTGCAGTAAATTAATGTCATTTAAATACGCTTGTTTAATTAGTTTCAATTAACATTAGTTTGTTTTAGGGCCTACACACATAAATGTGCATGTCACATATCACTATACATGAATCACATTTTCATAGTTAAAGTTTTTTTTTTTTTATGTCATTTAAATAAACTTGTTTAATTAGTTTGGGTTAAGATTAGTTTGTTGTAGGGGCTATACACATAAATGTGCATGTCACATATCACTATACATGAATCACATTTTCATAGTTAAAGTTTTTTTTTTTATGTCATTTAAATAAACTTGTTTAATTAGTTTGGGTTAAGATTAGTTTGTTGTAGGGGCTATACACATAAATGTGCGTGTCACATGTCACTATACATGAATCACATTTTCATAGTTAAAGTTATTTTTATTTTTTTGTCCTGTCTTGATAATAAAATGGAATATATTATAGCTTACCTCTCAGTTGTAATTTGCACAGTGTAAAGTAGAAAATTAGGAAACAATTCTCTTCTCAAGTGACAGCAGCAGTTAACTATCCAGTCACTCCGTTCATCACCTGAGTAGAAATGTCGAATTTTCTGGAAAGTAGGCAGTATTTATAAACTTTCAAGTGCCTCAGACCGTTAAAACGCAATACGCATGCGCTATTTGCGTTCCAGCTTACAATTTGCATTCCATCCGCCATTTTATGCGTAGTAGTTTTCAAAATGGTGGTTAATATCAGTGTGGTACGTGCCGCATAGTATGTGTTTCAGTTTTGCGAGTCACTGTAGTATTGTTACGTCTGTAGCCTCCTTTCGTTTTGTTCGGCTGTAATTTTTTCTCTCGCTTAGGTGATTTTCGGCAGTTTAAACTCGTTTTTTTGGACTTAAATGGACATGTAAATTAACTTTTCGAGGTGCCGGATGCCCCCCCCCCCCCCCCTTTGCTGTAAGTAAGCTTTTTATGTGTTCGTTGTGTTTATTTCTTGTGTTTCTGATGTTTTCATGCGCCCCTTTTTCGGACGTTTTTGCGTGTTGGGAATGGGTTGTTTCGCGGCCGTATTTTTTGGCAAGGGACGCAGTTGTTTTTTTTCTAAGTCGTGCGTGTACGACGCAGTTGTTTTTTTTTCTAAGTCGTGCGTGTTAACCGCGTGTGAGGCGCCTTTGAATTTTTTTTCTAAGTCGTGCGTGTGTGTGTGTGTTAACTGCGTGTGAGGCACCTTTTAGTTTTTTTTCTAAGTCCTGCGTGTGTGTGTGTTAGCTGACGTTGGATCTTCTACAACCGCAAATGCGGCCCCTCGCTTCGCGAGGGTCCGCAATTGCGGACAAACACAGCCGACGTGGGATGCTCCACCACAGCAAACACAGCCAAAGTGGGATGCTCCACCACCGCAAATGTGGCCCCTCGTGCATGAGTGTGTTAACTGCGTGTGAGACGCCTGCGTGTGTGTGTGTGTTAGGCGACGTTGGATCTTCCACCACCACTCGCGAGAGTCCGCATTTGCAGACAAACACAGCCGACGTGGGATGCTCCACCACCGCAAATGCGGCCCCTCACTCCGAAATTCTTTATGCTCCGGAATTCTTAAATGTAAATGTCTTGTTGATTTACCTACATATGTTTTATTACAAGTACATGACAAACTGTAAACTACATTTTCCTATTGACAATTTATAGGTCAAGAATTTTGGACATTTTTCCAAATCAATCTTGCATAGTCTTGATTTTGTTCATGTGTGGACATGTACTGTAATGTCCACACATGATAGAGCCTTGAAATCTGGTTATAAATGATTGCGTATCAGAAAAGGGACTTTGTGTAAGAATGTCTCTCAAATGTTTGCCCTTTCTAAACCCAAACTTTAATTTATTAGGTATCAAATCCCTCAATGCCTCATCAGCCTGCAAGACATGCCAGTGTTTAGATATAATATTTTTGACCTAGTATGATTGCGAATTAAAGGTGGATATAAACCCTAAATCTGTTTCCTGCTTCTTAATTGTTGGTCTTAAAAGATCATCTCCATGTTTATGCAGACTAATTTGATATGCTTCATTCAGCTCTATTTTACAACATCCCCTTTCAGTAGTCGATGTGAGATGTGATGAGAGAATGTATTAGAATTGTATTTGTATCTTGGTTAGATAGAGACATAATTTAGATTTTTTTTTCTTTAGGTGAAAAAGACAAGATTTTGTTAGTAAATGTATATGAGGAATGAAAAAGATGGCTAGATGAAGAAGAATCCCAAGAAAACGGGCTTGGGAGGAGGGAATGATAATTGCATTGTCTACAGTGAGAGACATTTGAGGAATGGATGCTGTAGTAGAAGGTGGGAAAACAAGGAAGGTGTTTTTGTCATGTTGAGTTTGAGATGGTGGGCAGACATTGAGGAGGATATGCTAGAAAGACAGTTAAAAACACATGCTAGAATAGCATGGGATAGATCTGGTTTTGAGAGGTAAACTTGAGTATTGTCTGTATAGAAATTATATTGAAATTCAAAAGATTTTATTAAGGTTCCAAGTGAGAAAGTATAGATGGAGAAGAGGAGGATGTCTTGGACTGAACCTTGGGGTACGCCAAGAGACAAAGGATGAGGTAAAGAAGCGGTGCCAGAAAAGGAGACACAAATTGTTTGACTTTGCAGGTATGATGTGAGCGATGAAAAAGCAGAGTCAAGGATGCCAAGAGAGTAAAGAATTAGGATTAGTAGATGGTGAGCAGCAGAGAGATCTAAGGGAATTAGAAAAGTGAAATTACCCTCACACAGTTTTGAAGCCGGGTGAAGTAATGATATAGGGCGATTATTAGATTCATTAGCTGGACCAGATGAGTTTTTTTTAAGAATGGCGGTAATTATAGCATATTTTAGAGATGATGAAAACTTTCCAGTGTTTAGGGAAAGGTTGAATATATGTGTGAGGGCAGGTATAATTGTGGTAGAGAGGGGAGGGATAAGCTGTGATGGAATAGTATCTTTTGGACAGGTTGTAAGGCGAGAGGTTGATAGTAAATTTGAGACTTCATTCTCAGTTACAAGGTTCAAGGAGTCCATAGTGTATGGGGGAATGGGAAACAGTGCTGGGTGTTGTTGGTTAGTTGAGCAGAGAAAGCATGTGTGCTGCATTGAGAGGAGCATTAATTTCAAATGTTTTCAATCTTATCTTTAAAGTGGTTGGCAAAGTTCTCAGCTGTGAGACAAGATAGGGCAGGATCTGCAGGAGGGTTGAGGAATGTTGAATGTGGTGAACAAACATTTAGGGTTGGAGGACAGATTCAAAATTAATGGAATGAAAAGTGCAACAAGAGGAAAGTAGTATGCCCATACCACCACCTTGTGTGTTACCAGGTTAAGTTGTATGACAAAAGTGTAGGCCACCATGCCAGATTTCAGTGATAGCCAGTAAATGGTAGTAGTTGGAAATAAAAAAAGTAATGAATAAAAGTATGTTTATTGCTTATAGACCTTGAATTCTAGAGGGCACAGGAGAATGGCAAGATGGATGGTTTGTGACAGGAGACAAGGTAAAGCTTTGGCAGTTAGAAATGGATGTTGTTAAATAGCTGTGTAGAGCTGGTCTGATTCAGTCTGTAGCAAGGCAAAGCTTTGGCAGTTAGATATTTATGTTGTTGATTAGCTGTGCAGTGCTGGTCTGATCCTTCTGTAGCAAGGCAAAGCTTTGGCAGTTAGAAATTGATGTTGTTGATTAGCTGTGCAGTGATGGTCTGATGCTTCTGTAGAAAGGCAAAACTTTGGCAGTTAGAAATGGATGTTGTTGATTAGCCGCGTAGAGCTGGTTTGATGCTTCTGTAGAAAGGCAAAGCTTTGGCAGTTACAAATGGATGTTGTTGATTAGCTGTATGGAGTTGGTTTGATGCTTCTGTAGAAAGGCAAAGCTTTGGCAGTTAGAAATGGATGTTGTTATTTGGACAAATCTTTTTTTTGTCTCCACTACCTTTTGCTTTCCTTCTATTCTGGGCTACTTTCAAAGCCTCATCAGATAGCCAGTTTGCCTTCTTAGTTTTATTTTTTTGGGGATATTCTTTTTGCTGTTTCCTGAATAATGTCTCAAACTTCAGTCCAAACTTCTTCAGGCATTCTATCTATTATAACCAGTCCCTTAAATATTTTTTTTTACCTCCACTGCATATTCACAGGGGATATTATTTATTTCGTATCTGCTTTGTCTGACAATTTTCCCTCTTTTCTTCAGTTTAATTCGGAACTTTCCAATATGAATCTCACGATCTGAGCCACATTTGTAGATAATGCTCTATTAATTCATGCCTTTGTTTCTTCTATTCTCTAGATGCTTTTCAGTAACATCTATAAAGAAGCAAATTGACAGCGTAGAGACACAGTATATTTTTTTGACAAACTACAGTTTCATGCAATATTATTTAAATTACTGTCTGATTTAAAGTTCTTTAGGGATATCATTCTGTGAATATGACATATTAGTTTCCAAGGCTTGGTCCTGAATCCCCGAGGTAGAGTGCACCATCTGCTGAATAAATTTTGTCTGTTTAGCTGTCATAATTTTCATATTTATTTTGCTTCTTTCACATATTCATCAAAGTAGACTCTGATTTAAACAAAAAGAGATCTATAGGTTTGACACATATTATCATTACTATAAATTGGATAATTTGAGAAAATGGTAATTCGCAAATACATTGTGGCGATCTGAGTCTTCCAATGACTTGCATGAGTGAATTGTGTTTTTCTGAAAAAGGCAATATTTTGCAGTGATATTAATGTTAGTAGAAGACATTATCTACAGCTGTATAATTTAAGATATTGATTTACTCAGAATGAGCAATACTACTTTTGTTTGAAAACGGTAAATATACAGTGAGGGAAAAAAGTACCGTATTTATCGGCATATAACACGCACTTTTTCTCCCTGAAAATAGGGAGCAAATTATAGGTGCGTGTTATACGCCGATATTCCCTCCCCCTCCTCATCCTCAACCTCCCTCCTCATTCTAACCCCCCTCCTCAATCTAAACCCCCCTCCTCAACCTAAACCCCCCTCCTCAACCTAAACCCCCCTAAATAACTCCCCCTCACTTACCTGCTTCTGCTCCAGCCTCCGCTCCACTCCCTGACCCGGCGCGTATGTGACGTCACATGTGCGCCACATCATTAACATATACCGGGTGCACCCGGTATATACTAATGACGTGGCGCACATGTGACGTCACATGCGCGCCGGGTCAAGGAGCGGAGCCGGAACAGAAGCAGGTAAGTGAGGGGGAGGTGCCGGGGGGGGGGGGTTAGAATGAGGAGGTGGGTTGAGGTTAAGGAGGAGGGTTGAGGAAGGAGGATGAGGTTGGGGGGGTTGAGGGTGTTTGAGGATGGGGGGTTGAGGAGGGGGTTTGAGGAGGGAGGTTGAGGATAGGGGGGTTGAGGAAGGAGGATGAGGATGGGAGGGTTGAGGAGGGATTTGAGGATGGGGGCGTTGAGGAGTGGGTTTGAGGATGGGGTTGAGGATAGGGGGGTTGAGGAAGGAGGATGAGGGGGGTTGAGGGGGTTTGAGGATGGGGGGTTGAGGAGGGAGGTTGAGGAGGGAGGATGAGGAGGGTTGAGGGGGTTTGAGGATGGGGGGTTGAGGAGGGGGTTTGAGGATGGGGGGTTGAGGAGGGAGGATGAGGAGGGAGGTTGAGGAGGGGGTTGAGGATGAGGAGGGAGGTTGAGGATGAGGAGGGGGGTTGAGGATGAGGAGGGGAGTTGAGGATGAGGAGGGGGGTTGAGTTTGAGGAGGGGGGTTGAGGAAGGAGGATGAGGATGAGGGGATGGAGGAGGGGGTTGAAGATGGGGGGTTTGAGGAGGGGGTTGAGGATGGGGGGTTGAGGAGGGAGGATGAGGAGGGAGGTTGAGGAGGGGGTTGAGGATGAGGAGGGAGGTTGAGGAGGGGGTTGAGGATGAGGAGGGGGGTTGAGGATAAGGAGGGGGTTGAGGTTGAGGAGGGGGGTTGAGGAAGGAGGATGATGATGGGGGGGTGGTGGAGGGGGTTGAGGATGGGGGGTTTGAGGAGGAGGTTGAGGAGGGATGATGAGGAGGGAGGTTGAGGAGGGGGTTGAGGATGAGGAGGGAGGTTGAGGTTGAGGATTTTGCTTCAAAAGTTCTTTATTTGAATTATTTTTTCCCCCCTGAAATTCCCTTCTTAAAATGAGGTGCGTGTTATACGCCGGTGCGTGTTATATGCCGATAAATACGGTATTTGATCTCCTGCTGTTTTTCAACATTTGTCCACTGACAAAGAAATGATCAGTCTATAATTTTAATGGTAGGAGTATTTTCACAGTGAGAGACAGAATAACAAAAAAAGAAAGGCGTGTCAAAATGTATAAATTGATTTGCAGGTCAATAAATGAAATAAGCATTTGATCTCCTATTGATCAGCAATATTTCTGGCTCCCAGGTTTCTTTTATACAGGTAACAAGCTGAGATTAGGATTACTCTCTTAAAGGGAGTGCTCCTAATCTCAGCTCTTTACCAGTAAAAAAGATCCACAGAAGCTATCAATCAATCAGATTACAAACTCTACACCATGGCCAAGACCAAAGAGCTATACAAGGATGTCAGGGACAAGATTGTAGACCTACACAAAGACCATCGGCAAGCAGCTTGGTTTGAACAGTTGGTGCGATTATTCGCAAATCGAAGAAATACAAAATCACTGTCAGTTTCCCTCGGTCTTGTGCTTCATGCAAGATATCAATTTGTGGCGTTTCAATGATGATGAGAACGGTGAGGAATCAGCCCAGAACTACACGGGAGGAGGGTGTTAATGATCTCAAGGCAGCTGGGACCATAGTCACCAAGAAAACAATTGGTAACACACTACGCAGTGAAGGACTGAAATCCTGCAGCGCTGGCAAGGTCCTCTGCTAGAGAAAGCACATGTACAGGGTCATCTGAAGTCTGCCAATGAACATCTGAACGATTCAGAGAACTGGGTGTTGTAGTCAGATGAGACCAAAATTGAGCTCTTTGGTATCAACTCAATCTGCCGTGCTTGGAGGAGGAGGAATGCTGCCCATGACCCCAAGCATGGAACATGGAGGTGTTTTTCTACTAATGGGTGTTTTTCTGCTAAGGGACGATGGACGGTTCCATGTATTGTCAAATCTTGGGTGAGAACCTGCTTTCCTTAGCCAGGGCATTGAAAATTGGTAGTGGATGGGTATTCCACCATGACAATGACCCAAAACACGCAGCCAAGGCAACAAATGAGTGGATTAAGAAGAAGCACATTAAGGTTCTGTATCGGCCTAGCCAGTCTCCAGACTTTAATCCCATAAAAAATCTGTGGAAGGAGCTGAAGGTTCGAGTTGCCAAACATCAGCCTTGAAACCTCAATGACTTGGAGAGAATCTGCAAAGAGGAGTGGGAAAAAATCCCTCCTGAGATGTGTTCAAACCTGGTGGCCAACTACAAGAAACGTCTGACCTCTGTGATTGCCAACAAGGGTTTTGCCAGAAAGTACTAAGTCGAAGGGGTCAAATATTAATTTCAATCATTGACCTGCAAATAAATGTATAACTTTTTTGACATGCGTTTTTTTTTTCTTTTTTTTGTTATTCTGTCTCTCACTGTTAAAATATACTTACCATTAAAATTATAGACTGATCATTTCTTTGTCAGTGGACAAACGTTTAAAATCAGCAGGGGATCAAATACTTTTTTCCCCTCACTGTACTGTATATTTAAGAAAATAGGGATTAAGTTGTGATACATGTTTTATTTTGTTTAACGTTGGTACTTGTTTTCTCTTAGGATTCCATAAAAAAAACAACTGTATTTATTACCTAAAGAATTAAAATATAAGTTGCGAGGCTCGCAATAAGCGCCAAAGAATCTCAGACCACAAAAAAAAAATGTATGTCTGTGGCAAATAGCATTACCTGCTTTACAAAGTCACTAGTATATGCAATAAATAGTATCTAATATGAATATGCAGTGGAGGGAAAGACTAGATTTAAGGACTAAACATGGTACATAAATTGCCTGAAGAACTTTGAACAGAAGTTTGTGATATTGTTTAAAAACAGCAACAAAGAATATCCCAATAAGACAGAAAACTAAGAACTGATGAGGCTTTGAAAGTAGCACAAGAAAGAAGGAAAGTGAAAGGTATTGGAGATAGGAAAATATTTGCCCAACTGAATTCAGAATTCTAAAATTAGGGATCTCAAATTAACCGTTCATGACAGGAGTGGGTGAGAAGATCAGATAAAGAAGAGATGAAAGGAATACACAAAAGATCTATACAGGAAATGATGACCTCAATAGTTTGTCCAATGAGCTGGAGCCAGACAGCTAGGAGTGGAAGTGAGAAGGATGTCTTGCTGATAACAAGGCTGCAGGAAGAGATGGAATCCCAACTGAACTGATTGTAAAACACTTGTCTATATCCCAATCCCTAAAAAGGCAGTGTCAAAGAGTGCTCAAATTATTGAACAGTTGCATTCATTTCACATGCCAGCAAGGTAATGCTTAAGATCCTGCAAGCTTGGCTCCAACAATATATGGACCGAGAACTACCAGATGTGGGTTTCACAAGAGATCAAACTGACAATATCCATTGCATAATAGAGAAAGCTAAATGTTTTATTGAACACTAATTTATGTAGGAGTTTTGAAATACTTCTCAATATTTGACATTGGAAGGTCTAGAAAATGTTGCAATAGTTACACTATTATACATTTATAGTACAACTAAGCAATTTTGCAATGTCTTGCTACAAGCAAAAAGTAACTCTAATGCAATACATTTTACTGTGATAGTTCAATGTTCTGTCATCAGACCCAGAGATCCCGTAGTTTGCTTAGACTGTTATTTTTTTACATGTTAAAGACTGAAAGGAAGTTATGTAAAACACTTATTTAAGTGAACTAGAATCCTAGAAATGTGAGAACGATGTTGTAAAATACTAATTATAAAAAATGGAGAAATCCCTGTAGGTGCATTTCTGGGAGTGAAGATATACTTAGGTTTTTCTGAAATCATAAAAATAGCTTGGCTCTGCATGGTCTGGTTGGTAAATCATAATGAGAAGGGATATTACTTAACAGTGTTTTGGAAACATTCAACTTGAAGCTGATTAGAAATTTTGATCTTAGACATCTGACACTAAATACGAAAATAAAGCTAGGAAGATTAGATTATATTACAATATCCATAATGTGTAGTACAATATTGTGTTAGAATGTATAGAATGCTCTTAAGAGCTTTATGATTACTTTATATTGTAGACATCTGATTTCAAAAACGTTTTCAGTTTCATTCAATAAAATGTGCAGTTGTAGGTAGGATTCTTAAGGAAAAATATTCTATTACCCATAATGCCTTATGTTGTGCAAAGGTGAAAATAAACAGATCCTAACAAAGTACCTTTTTTATTGTCTGCTAAATATATATATATATATATGTTTCTATTGCATTTACTTGGGGCTTTTTGTTCTTAAGGCTTAATTGAGAATTATTGTATTGTGAGTGCAGAAATAAAATGAATGTAATCAAAGTATGTTCAGAATTTATTAATGTTGACTATTCAACATTTATTGACTTGCAAAGCTATTTCAGACACCTAAGAATGAATATATATACTGATTTCTCAAATTGAAATAAAAACAAGTATTTCTGATATCAGGTTATTATAGATTAAAAGTACCTTCATGAAGAATGTATGATTATGAATCACCACATACAAATACATAATACCTGCTTTCCGATCAGAATGATACCTCAAAAATATTTAATGTTGCCTGTTACTTTATATAAAACAACTGAAATGTTTGTTTGAAACCACTTGTTATAATTTGAATGAACTAAATGGATAAATCCATGTGAGTAAGCTGGATTGATTAAATTATTAAACTAAATGTAGGAATTCATTAGACGATTGACATTCTTTTGCTTCTCTCATCTTTAGATTAATTATTTTTTAACACTGTTTCCCTCCCCTACTGATAATTTTTGAACACTTTCAAGATTAAGAGCTTTTTTATTATGAAAACCCATCATGTAGGCACCTGCAGTCTTCATATTTTACGTCATCCCACTAGATATAAATTGAGTTTATGGGAAGGAGTGTATTTTAGAAACTATGTGTAGCTCATTAACAAAGAGCTTCATCTATATTAGAAAACCAAGGACTAGCTTTATCAACCTAATATTATATCTCACATGACAATATATTGCCATATATATGGTGAGGTGATTAGGGTGTGATTTATCAAATAGTTAAAAAAAACACTGCTTGACAAATAAATTAATATAGTAACATGATTTGCCCTTGATGGATATTTTCTCCTATGTGGTAAGATACTATTAAAGTCCAGATAATGGGGGGGAAAAATTCTCAATGCAAACAATTGTGTGCAGACAGTTTTAATTTGATTTACCTAATATTACATGCCCTAATGTTCAATTTGCTTAGTTTGGTACAATGGTTAAAAAACAGTAAGTTTATTACAAATAAATTGTTGCTGTGTTCTCAATACCCTTATTCGGTCTCAAAGTATTATGTGTATATAGATACACTTATACTTAGATTGCTGTATTTTTAAGATTCTTTCATTATCATAGAGAGCAAATCTTCTTCTGTGCACTTTTTACCTGGGTTGTGATACAACCATGTTGAAACACATTAAAGGACTGGGTTGATTTTTTTCCCTTCCCTGGGATGCCAAGAAGGAATTACCGTATGATATTTTATATCACTATGTAACCAGATTTACACAATACCAAGAAGGCTTAATAAGGAATAGGACCATAAGACTAGAATAAGGATTTATAGAGCTAATTAGCCCTATGAAAGCTTAGAAAAACAATACATTAATGAATAGTAGCAAAATGTAGGGTGACATTTTGAATGACAGTAGGAGCAATAATCTGTATATGGAATAATTTCTCTCACTATGGTCCTTTGGTCTGTTGGAGATGAACTAAAATAGCTATTTGATTAATAGCAAATACCAAATCATATATTAAAGTTACCTATCCCTATCCTAAGAAAACTGACATTTCTCTTTTTTCTTTAATGGAAAATGTCGTTTATTATTGAGGTACATTATTATTTGGTGTAATTTGGTTTGCTTTGTTATGACAAGATTCAAATCTTTTAGATATTAATTATTAAAAGTTAAATCTTAATTTGTATTACTACCCAGGTCAAAAGGGCACAGACGAAGAATTAAAAACAGTAAGTGTTGTCATAAATGTTAACTTAAGTTAAAAAACTTTATACGGAAGGTCCCTTAAACTACTAATTTATATTGTTGTCTAAAGCCTGTGAAATTATAGGAGAAATAAAATTCTCTAAAAAGAAGGCTGATGCTTTGAAAAAAGTACTCTAAAAGAGTGAAAAAAAGCCTTTAAAATGATTAAACATTATTCATTTAGGTAGATAGCAAACTGCTAACATAGGGCTCAAATATATGGCTCCCAGAGGAAATTTTACAGGTCAAACGGTCTTCAATCAAGACTGAAGAGGCTTAAAGCAACATTAGATTAGGCCGCTTATCCAGGGCTTATCCAGGACTGAAGATAGAGGACAAGGGAGTAATTGATCATCAATGGAGGACTATCAAGGGAGATCAATGTATAATGTAACCCTTTTTCCCACAGTTCCTTTAATTGTTTTTGGTTTTTGCAAATTAGTTTTTTCCATCTGTAATTATTTTATGTTTTAATTTTTGTTTTAAGATATCTAGTGGGATAATAGACTTGTATCATGGGGCCCCAACATCAGATGCACCCTCTTTGTAACTCTTCTGCTATCATATAGACTTGGGACATTTATTAAAGGGACACTTCTTCATAAGAATAAGAACTTGTTACATGATCCACACCATGATAATTTATTCTTAAGAGCTTGTAATCAAACGTATCAAATGACCCAGAATAATGCCACACATAGAGAAAATTGCTGGATATGTGCACACACTTTACAGTATGGATATAGGATTATCCATGATTGGGATACCACCTCATCTAACAGGCATAGTTGATTTAGTAAGCATTTTGATATGTGGACACGGGAAGCTTCCTCAAACATTAACAAACCCCAGTTTATTAGTCTAGTTAATAGGGTTAATGTCAGGATTCATTGCCTTTATTAATACCCAAGGGAAATTTCCACCACCTGAATGAACTCAAAACCATATTGCCGTAGTTTTTAATAATAATGTTACTGTTCAAAAGGGAGCTCAACCCCTCAGATGTTATCTTGTGTCTTTTCCTATTGATAATGAGACTCAAAAGGAGTGCTGTGCAGCAGGTTCCTCCTGAGAACAGTCTGTAGTATATCGATGGCACAATAATTTACTAGAAAATCTTAGGAAGGCAATAAATCAACAGTTGCCACTTGCAACAGTATGTAAAGACAGGAAAACTAAACTCAATGTTTTAACTATTACTTCCATAGCCACCAAAATCATCTGCCCACCCATATTGCATCTGCCCTTAGGTATGTATTGGCCTTGTGGACAATGTGCTACTAAGATTATACCCTGTGATCCACGTAGGCCATGTTTTTTAGGAATGTTAGTCCCTGCTATAGCACGCTATGGATATGCACTGGGTTGCTTAGGATGAGAAGGGAAGCTTTCTCTAGTGATTAATTATTAGATCCACCAGCCACAAAAATAATATCTAGCATAATTGCCCCACTTGGGGTTGCCAGATTAAATTATCAGGTGAAACGCACAAATCAAGCCATAGATGAAAGCTTTAATTACACACAGGAAGCAGTAAGTGCTTTAAATATGGAAGTAGAACAAATAAGGACAGTCGTGTTACAGAATAGAATGCAACTAGATTACTGGTTAGGCTCCAAAGGTGGGACCTGTGTCATTATAGGTTCCCAATGCTGCGTAATGATAATTGACAATCAATGTAGGGTAGAAGTAGCTTTGGAAAAACTGGATGATGTACAAAAATGCATGAGAAGACAGACTTCAGGTTGGTTTGGTGACACAGATTTGACCTTTGGTCTAGGCAGCTGGTTAGGTGCCCTGGGTCAGAAAAGCCCTTTGCTGCATTAGTCATAATATATGTTGTTATTATGAACTGTAAGTGTTTAGTACAGTGTGTCTATAATGAGGCCTTACATACAGTAACCAACAAATTGTGTACATGTCTGTCCAAATCCCTGCGAAAATGGTTCCCCAGATGTTTCTCCTTTATAGTTTTTCTTCTCCTGAGTATCGAACATAGTGTTGTTCAGATTAGAACAAAAGGAGGGATTGTAATGGTTTAAATAATGTAAATTATTAAAATCTAACTTCAAACTGTTTTGTTAAGCAACATTCTGTATAATGCATTTTTTTACCAGAAGGTTGTGTGCAGAACTAAAGATTATAATCTTGTTTGCTACAAACAAGTGTGTACATGTCTGTCCAAATCCCTGCGAAAATGGTTCCCCAGATGTTTCTCCTTTATAGTTCTTCTTCTCCTGAGTATCGAACATAGTGGTGTTCAGATTAGAACAAAAGGAGAGATTGTAATGGTTTAAATAATGTAAATTATTAAAATCTAACTTCAAACTGTTTAGTTAAGCAACATTCTGTATAATGCATTTTTTTACCAGAAGGTTGTGTGCAGAACTAAAGATTATAATCTTGTTTGCTACAAATAAAAAAGAAGGTTGACTTGTGATTTAACCTCCAAGTAACCACTTTATCTCTTTTCAAATACCAGGGGCCTCATTCTATTATCGGCCGTAAATCGGCCGTAAGGCTGCGATTCCTTGCGGGGGTTCTGTTAACTCGCGATTCTATTATACGGCCCCGCAAGGATCTCCCCTTACGGCCGGCCACATATCTTGAAACCGGCCGTAAGCTGTGAAATCTAAAAACGCAAAAATAAATTCAACCCTGCACTGTACAGCTCTGTAAATGCTAGGGATCATATTGGGGGACATGAGGATTAAAAGTAACCCACTCTCAAGCTTGCACATCAGCCCAAACCCGAGTTCAAATTAACTGTTTATTTTCCAGCTGCGGCGTGGGCGGGTCTGAAGTGCTCCAAGCACTCTGGACTTTTTACATGGATATTTTACGGATATTAAAAATAAAATATTTTACGGATTTGAGTATAGGATAATTATGTGCTATTTTTTCTAACACCTAAAATCCCTTTATAGTCTTCTCAAAGTGCAGGATGGCTTTATTTGAGCTATTTTATGTGCTTAATTGGTGCTAGCGGGACCTCTTTCCTGCAAGTAAGCTGCGGCTCGTTTTTAGCCTTGCAGAGAGGGTTCCCGGAGCAATTGAATTGCAAATAGGAATTTCTTACGGCCGAAACTCTTGCGGCCGTTTTAGATCAAAGGCTTTCCTCCGGCGCGAGCGGCCGCAAGAGATAGCAAGGCACCGGCCGCAAGCCTGCCGGAGCCCCCGGCCGTAAGGGAATAGAATAGCCGAATAGCTTGCGGCCGGTCCTTGCGGCCCCGCAACGGCTGCGGCCGCTAATAGAATGAGGCCCTCTGTGTTTTATAAACTTGTTGAGCTGCACATACACAAAATGTCATACACTGAGGGAGTGGCTTCTTGCTATATAAGCTGGTCTGTAAAATGAATTAAATAGAAGAATGTTGACTACATTTCTGTGTCATGTCAATTTGTTTCCCAAGCTCGCTTGTATCAGATACAATAACCTCCCATAACCACTAGGACTCGGAGTTTGCCTTAACACTAACATTAAGAACTGAGCTAGAATTTAGGAACTCAGTTATCACTGAACTTCCCAGGCAGGAGGCACCCTTTGTGGATCACAATATAATTTAAATCCAGTGTCTAAAGCTTTTATGGACAATTGCTACAGGTCAGTGTATTTTACATAGATAATATTTGTATGCGTCTATCTTTGGTTTTAATGGATAATAATACATGTTATTATTGTATTCCTCTATTTATGCCATGCTAGAACCAAATTAGATGAGACAAAGTCTGTCTGCATTTCTCGTATATAGTCTACAAGGCAAGATAGATGTCACATGTCTACAACAAAGCAAAATAGGATGTCACTATACACCAATAGTCCCTGCATAAGCAAAAGTTACCTGGCCAGTGCTGCCCAGATATAAATACAAATGTAGGCAGTCTGCATAGCAATAAACCACATCGGTCACTAGAATTTGCTGAATGACACTTCATGCCTTAATATTTGTCCTGTTTACCTGCTTGAGATGTTCTGCACTTGCTTTGCCCAAATACAGTATAAATAATAGTTGTGTATTGCATTTTAATTTGAATACAATTTTCTGAAATTTTGTTTCAATATACATTTTAATGTGCATTTTTCATACTAAAACACCAGCATATAGGCTTTTAACATTTTGCTGCAAAATGCCAAATGCTGGAGGTGCCGCATGGACATGAATGAGACAAGAAGAATGTTGTGTAACTTATGCCACAGTGAACAGATCTAACAGATCTGATCCCAATGTGTCCATGGTCAGAGTATAGATAAGTTATTTGTGCTCTCAATCAATTAAAGCAAGTCAAAGAAAACTGCAGAGCTGAACATGATGTAGGAGCAAATACTAATAAGAACCATGTCTAGTTTGAGTGCTAGACATATTCCTGCAGGTGAAGTAGACTAAGACTGTAACAGAGTGAGGTCCTCGGCTGAAATGAAATATCTAAAAATAAAATATTAGATTAGTTACCTAATACAGACTGTATACTTATAGTTAAAATAATTATAGTTAAAATGAAATACTATTCAATAGATAATAGCAGTTAATAATAATAATATTTGATGATGAAAGTAACTCAGCCCCCCATAATTTTGGACCAGAAACATATGATAATGTTGAAAAACAGGATATATTGCTTTATATAAATAAGTTTACATGGCATGATCACATTGGACATATATTTATTAGTACAATTGTGTTATTATTTTACTAGGTCCTATTATCATTTTATTTGTGTATTCCTCCATCTATTATAGCATGTGAGCAAGGAATAGTAATTGTTGTTGAGTTGGGTTCAATACTTACATGGCATGACTTTCTATCAAGTAACTATAAATGCATTCAAACAATTATTGTGTTTTATACTATATCCCATTTCATATATTTGATAAATTGTTACAAATATCTAATTCAAATCCACATATAAAATAATTGGTTGGTCAAAAAAGGGAAGTTCTCTCAATCTACTTAGTAATGATAAAGCATAAATAATTTTAATAATCTGAACTGCATCTGTTTGTTAAATAAATTAACACTAATGCTTCATTAATAAAACACCAAGTGCTTGCTAATTAAAAATGTCAAGTTCTGTTAAAGCTTTTACATATTTTATAATTTAATAAATGAATCCGACAGTATTCATCTGTTTATAACAGGTATTCCCATATGATATTAATTTAAATACCTGATTATACATATTTCTTTCCAACAATCATGGCAAACATAATTTTAAATTCATGGCAAATAGATGGGGAAGAAGTGGAGGCAGTGACAGATTTTATTTCCTGGGCTCCAAGATCTCTGCAGATGGTGTGTACAGCCAGGAAATTAAAGATGTTTTCTTCTGTTGAGGAAAGCTATGGCAAGTTAGTGTGTTGCATTGTTAGAACTATGGTAATGTCAGTAGTAACATATAGATGTGAGAGCTGGACCATAAAGAAGTATGAGCACCATAGAATTGATACCTTTGTATTGTGGTATTAGAGAAAACTGCTTACAGTCCGTTGGATTGCAAGAAATCCAATCAATCAATACTACAGGAAATCAAGCCAAACTGTTCTCTGGAAGGTATGATGAGGCTAAAGGTCAGATATTTTGTGTATATCATGAGAAGACAGGATTCCCTAGATAATATTCTGATGCTAGGAAAGAAGATGCCTGAAGGGGACAGCAGTGGCGGAGATGGATGAGTTTGAGGGAGTTTGAGGGAGCTCAGAGGGGCAGTGGCTGATAGAAATGCCTTGTGTGCTGCAGTCTGTAGGGTCACTGATAGTCAAACAAGACTGAACAACTAAACAACAATATTAAGAAGGCCTCCAGGTATTTTATTGGTGCTGAAAAATCAACTGAACCTTTCTAGCAAACTCATGAAGAGAAGGGTATGCCTAAAGTAAGCTAACGACCCAGAAGGTTCATATAATTTAATGTTTCAACCAATACATCTTTTTTCTTTTACTTGTCTTGTATAGCTATGTAGTGAAAACATGATGTAACATTAAAGGTAAATGCAAGTGAGCTGGGTTATTAATGCATTTGATAGAGGAGAATTATTAGTATCTGAAAAAATTATTTGCATGAAAAAATATCAAAATAAACATTTAAACCGTTACACTGAAGTTTGCTCAATTTCTTGCACTTGCAAACTGTTTTCTATCAATGTTGACACCCCCTATAAATTAGCATACATAATACTTTGTATCTTTTTGGGCTGTGAATTGAGCTCCAGCTTACTTCAGACTTATGTAATACCCAAGGTCTATGTCCCGTCATTCACTGATTGTTTTTACATCCCAGGTGATACTTCCCCCAGCCTCAGTAAATTGCCCCTGTGATCTCCCCCAGCCTCAGTGAATTGCCCCTTTAACCCCCAGCCCCAGTAAATTCCCTCCAGCCCCAGTGAATTACCCCATGACCTCCGCCAGCCCCAGTGAATTGCCCCATCGCCTCCCCCATCCCCAGTGAATTGCCCTTCAGCCCCAGTGAATTGCCCCATGATCTCCACCGGTCCAAGTGAACTGCCCCATCACCCCCGCAGCCCAAGTGAATTGCCCCATCACCTGCCCCTGCCCCAGTGAATTGCCCTCCAGCCCCAGTGAATTACTCTGTGACCCCCCCAGCCCAAGTGAATTGCCCCATCACGTGTCCCAGCCCTAGTGAATTGCCCTCCAGACCCAGTGAATTGCCCAGTGACCTCCACAGCCCCAGTGAATTGTCCTGTAATCTCCCTCAGCCCTAGTGAATTGCCCTCCAGAACCAGTGAATTTGGCGAAAGACTTGCTGTCTGCCACTAAGAAGCAAAGTCTCTGCTCCTTGTCTTTTTTTATACACCTTTGTTTTGGATTTTGGAAAGCAAGCTGCTCTATACTCGTATTACTGTGTAGATTTATATCTTGAGTTATCATTTCAGTTGTTAAAAGGATATTATGTAGGGAAATAGAGATGTCGCGAATAGTTCGCCGGCGGACTGTTCCCGGCGAACATAGCATGTTTGCGTTCGCGGTGAACTGCGAACATATGCGATATTCGACCCGCCCCCTATACTTTATCATTGAGCAAACTTTGACCCTGCATGTCACAGTCAGCAGACACATTCCAGCCAATCAGCAGCATACACTCCCTTCCAGAGCCTTCGACCTCATGGACAGCAGCCATTTTGGAATCATAACTAACTTGCAGTCTTACTGAGAGGAGGCTGAGTGTAGGTGATACTGCATCAATAGGGAAAACCATAGCTAGGCTACTGTACACAGTGTGCAATACAGTCCTGAAGGACTCTTTTGATCTCTGCAGCAAGGACACTTATCCCTAACACCCCTTACACTTATCCTTAACACCCCTAACCCTAACACCCCTCACACTTATCCATAACACCCCTCACCCTTATATGGGTTGGTGACACCAACCCATCTAAGCCTCTGATCTTTCAAGCCCATAAATGTTACAATTGCAAATCGCTATTTAATTGATACAATTCCTCATGCCCGTTAATGTCAAATGTAGATGAAAATCCTACGAGTACCAGATAGGACTCATAAGGGGGTAAAACACCTGTGTGTAGAACTGTAAATGCAAATCAAAAAATCAATATTGCACTTTAAAAGATGGGGAAAGTGAAAATCAAAGCATTAATACATATTAGGCCACCCACATGGACTAGAACAGTATCGTCATTCATTTCAATTATTTTGTGCATTGCTGTATTGCGAGTCCGATCGCATACCGGACTTATAAACGCTAACTGATTCACGTTTAACCTCCATGTTTTACTGATGTCATGATGATGGTCTCATTTACTATTGGCTGTTTCTAAATCAGTAGTTACAGCCTTGCTTACTTGGGCCCTTATTCAATTGCAATTTGGCCAATTGAATATGGCTCTAAATAAGCACATAACATTTTTTTTTTTTTAAAGAAGTTTTTAGTTAGAAGCATTTATCCAAAAGCAAGGTTTTCACTAACTAAAAACTTATTTTAAAAAATATATGCTATGTGCTTATTTAGAGCCCTTTTCAATTGGCCAAATCGCAATTGAACGAGGGCCTTGATCAGGATCATGCTTTGAAATGCTACTTACGGGTGCATGATTTACGGTTTAGGCTTCCAGCCAGGTAGCTGCGGGCTTGTTCAATTAAATTGCTCTGTAACTGTTCCAAATTTCAAGCCCACAAATTTACAGCCACTAGTATGAGGCAACTGCAATTGAATGGAGGCCTAAGTAATTCTTCTTTGTCAGTAATTTCTGTGGACATGAAAATTGAATTTTCTCATGGGAAAGTGCTGAGGTTAGCCATATTCCAACATGCTGAAGAAGCCCATATATGGCTTTCCTACTACCTGTAATAATGCTGCTCAGAATAAATGGTTTAGATTTTGTAAATGAAACATTCTGCACTATGATCACTAATATACTGCCTGAAAGTCCATCTTATGCCAATCCCTGCAAGTGACTATTTTGCTGTTTTCCAAAATTATCCATCTCTTTAGGTCATATTAGACACTCATTTCTGTGGGAGTTTTGAATTATTTCTTAATATTTTATTTGTGTCAATCTGACATTAAAATGAGTCCAGAAAACGTTGCAATAGTTATACCATCATACAATTTTACTCCAACTAGGCAATTTTGCAATCTATTGTTATTAGCAAAAAGTAACTATAATGCCAGAAAATTCCATGTAATAGCTCTTTGTTTTTAGGTGTCATCAGAAGCAGAGATCCCACTGTTTGCTTAGACTCTTATCAGTTTATTACATGTTAAGGATTGAAAGGAAGTTACATAAAACACATACTGATGTGAAAGAGAATCCTAGAAATGTGAGAAAGATATTGTGAAATACCAATTAAAATAACTAAAGTGATCCCCCTAGGTGCATCTCTGGAAGTGAAGAAATACTCAGGTTTTTCGGAAATCATAAAAATAGCTTGGCTCTGCATGGTCTGATTAAAAAACAATATTACTTAACATTGTTGTGAAAAAAATCAACTCGATGGTGAATGTTGAGTTTTGATCTTAGAAATCTGACACTAAGAATGAAAATATAAGTAGCAAGATTATATATTATATTACAATATACAGAATATGCAGTTGCGATATTGTAATATACCTGTTATGTTTTAGAACTTTATGATTACTTTATTTTGTAGATATCTGATAGCTGATTTCTCACTTTTAGTGTCATTCAATAAAATGTGCAGTTGTCAGTAGTATTCTTAAGGAAAAATAGTTGTATTACCCATAATGCTTTATATTGTGCAAATAATAAAAAACGTTAAATCCATTTTTATATAGATCGTAACAAATACCTTTTTATTATTGTCACATAAATTGTTTTAGTTGAACCTTAGAAAGGATCATCTGTAGAAAAAAAAGGAGCACCATTTTGTGTCTAAATTATGTTATGTACCACAAACAAATTTTATTTAAAAAGTGTTTTATCTTTATTAATTTCATTTTTTTTTAAATTTCTATTACAAATACAAATGGTTAAAAACTTGAGCTATGCCCAAAATTTTATGTCACATTTGTTAGGCTTATTTCCTCTCTTTATCCATTTTATATTGATTTATTTACCAGCTACAGTCTTGAGGTATCTTGTTTCTGTGTTCTCATTCACTTATTAAAGTAACCTTTGCTTTCACTTGGTGATTTATTTTACATAACTGTTTCTGTTATACTGTTTACCTAGTGGGTACAAATAAAACGTTTTATTGTCCACAAAAATGGAATACAGAAAATATACAAATATGTCCATATTGCATTTTCTTGTTGGGATTTTTTATCTTTAAGAATTAAAATGAGTATTATTGCTTTGTAAGTGCAGAAGTCAAATTAAAAATAGAATATAATGAAAAATGTACGATATATACTGAAAGCTAACTCATATATTCAAATCTTTTGAAAATTATAAATAAAAGTCTGTTCAGAATTTATTGATTTTGACTATTCAATATGTATTGACTTTGTGTAATGCTAGTTGAGACACGTAAGATTATATCTAAAAACTGATTTTGCAAAGTAAACTATAGATAATTATTTAAATTTCTGACACAACCTTTGCATGCTATCTTTAATTCAGTGTAGACACCATCATTGATGCATCAATAATGTAGAGGTATTCCTATACCAGGTTATTATAAATTAAAAGGAAGAAATATATGATCAAGAATCAAATCTATCATACCTGCTTTCAGATGAGAATGATAACTCAAACATTTTTTAAAAGTTGCCTTTGGTTAGTGTATTCTCTATTTCTTTTAATAAAGCAATTGACATGTTTGTTTGAAATCACTTGTTATAAATTGAAATAACTAATTACTGAATAAGGTGGATTGATTAAATTATTAAACTAAATGTAGGAATGCATCAGACTGTTGACATTATTTTGCCTCTCTCATATTTGGATTAATTCTTTATTAATACTGTTTCCCTCCCCTACAAATAATTTTCTAACACTTTCAAGATTAAGAGCTTTTTTATTATGAAAATCCAATTAACACCACCTGTAGGCACCTGCAATCTTCATATTTTACGTCATCCCACTAGATATAAATTGTATTCATAGGAAGGCGTGTATGCTAGAAATCCTGTGTAGCTCATTAACAAAGATCTTCATCTATATTAGAAAACCAAGGACTAGCTTTATCAACCTAATATTTTACCTCACAGAAGAAAATATTGCCATATATAAGGTGATTAGGGTGTGATTTATCAAATACAATCAAAACACGACACTGCTTGACAAATCTACCAATATATTAACATAATGTACCATTCATGGATATTTTCTCTTATATGGTAAGATAACACTAACAAATCTAAGTCCAGATAACGATAGATTTTATTTGGAAACAGTTGTGTTCGGGCAATTTTACATTTGCATACCCTAATATTACATACCCTAATATAAAATTTTATTTCTTTGGCACAATAGTTAAAAACAGTAAGCATTATCCTTAATTTTATGCCAAGTAATGAACGATACACTGAAGGGTCCTTATCAAGTCTGTGAAATTATAAGGAGATGTAAAATTCTCTAAAACAGAGGTTCTAGTAACGCGACCCTTTAATAAAATTTCCCAAGTTGTGTCGACCCCTAACAGTAAATATATTTTCGTTGCTCCTTCATTGCTGTAATTTTGCCACTGTTATGAATCGAAATATAAATATCTGATATGCAGGATGAATTTTCATTCTTACAAATTTAACATAATTAAAGCGTAGTGATTAATCCCAAAAACAATATGTAATATATATTGTGAAAGTTAAAAATAGTAATGTTATGAGAATGGAAACGTTTGTAATCATTATGAATAAATTGTTTGCCAACATCCATCGAATGACAATTAAAGTAAGAAAGTACTAACTACCAGTGGAAAAAATAATGTCCAATTTAAAAATTAAACAAATTTCTGATGGTGTTAGGCGACCCCTGGCAAATCATTATTCGACCCCCGAAAGGACGGCTGATACTTGGAAAAAGTACTATATAGGAGGGATAAAAGACTCTAAATATATATCTTCAATTACAAGGTATATGATTAAACATTATGGGCCCTATTAAATTATCCCTCGTAGTTCTCTCGGTGCTCGCAAAAGGCAGTTTTCCTGCTGTTTGCGAGTACCGAATCTCTCGCAGCCTGCTTTGCGATATGACTGCGAGAAAATGGCCGAGAATAGGCTCAGAGAGAGCTACATAGCCTTAAATCTACGCAGGATTCTCGCATATCGTAAGAATCCCTACGTGGACAAAAAGTCCACGCAAGGGATCTGAAAGCCTCTACGTGCTGCCTCGGAACAGCCCGAGACAGCAGTGTGAGGCTCCCCCCTGCACCCTATACACATCCCCATGCTACAGGGGTCTCTATCAGGACCCCTGCAGCACCCCCACATTAACCCCTTGCAGCGGGGCTCCCCGATCTGCATAGATCAGGCCCCCCGCTGCATTTAAAACTTTTAAATTCCCCGCCGCGGCTCCTTAAAGGGGCAGCGGCACACTATTACCCAATCCCGGCCGCGGCACCTAAAATTAACCCCCCTCTATGCTGGGGGTCCCCATCGGGACCCCCGAAGTGTCCCCACATAAACCCATTGCAGAGGGAATCCCCCATCTGCATAGATCAGGCCCCTGCTGCATTTAAAACTTTTAAATTCCCCGCCGCGGCTCCTTAAATGGGCCGCGGCACACTATTACCCAATCCCGGCCGCGGCACCTAAAATTAACCCCCTCTATGCTGGGGGTCCCCATCGGGACCGCCGAAGTGTCCCCACATAAACCCATTGCAGGGGGGGTCCCCGATCTGCATAGATCAGGCCCCCCGCTGCATTTCAAACTTTTAAATTCCCTGCCGTGGCTCCTTAAAGGGGCCGCGGCACACTATTACCCAATCCCGGTCGCGGCACCTAAAATTAACCCCCCTCTATGCCGGGGGTCCCCATCGGGACCCCCGAAGTGTCCCCACATAAACCCCCTGCAGCGGGGGGCCCCGATCGGCACCGATCGTGACCCTGCTGCAATTCAATTTTAAATTTCCCGCCTCGCGGGTCCTCAAAGGACCGTAAAGGTCCTGAAATGACTTGCACTAAAAATATTAACCCCAGGCAACTATAATTACCCCATTAACTCATGGTGGTCAATCCAGACCACCATACGGCCTAAATTAACCCATTAACTCATGGTGGTCAATACAGACCACCATAAGGCCTAAATTAACCCATTAACTCATGGTGGTCAATCCAGACCACCATAAGGCCTAAATTAACCCATTAACTCATGGTGGTCAATCCAGACCACCATAAGGCCTAAATTAACCCATTAACTCATGGTGATCAATACAGACCACCATAAGGCCTAAATTAACCCATTAACTCATGGTGGTCAATCCAGACCACCATAAGGCCTAAGTTAACCCATTAACTCATGGTGGTCAATCCAGACCACCATAAGGCCTAAATTAACCCATTAACTCATGGTGGTCAATCCAGACCACCATAAGGCCTAAATTAACCAATTAACTCATGATGGTCAATCCAGACCACCATAAGGCCTAAATTAACCCATTAACTCATGGTGGTCAATCCAGACCACCATAAGGCCTAAGTTAACCCATTAACTCATGGTGGTCAATCCAGACCACCATAAGGCTCTATTTAACCCCATCAGTCCCATAAGGGTATATTATTACCATTATGGGCCTGTTACAACCCAACATTAACCACATAAGTGCCATGATGGTCCACAAGGACTATCATGACACTAACTACAAACACTACACTATAACCCCCAATAAACCATTTAATCTAAACTAACCCCCCTCTACACTAATCTATTAACACTTACACTACCTACCTACACTACCTACCCCCTAATAAACCTCCCCAACACTCTAATTACAAAAAACAAAAAACCTACCTTACAGAAAACAAAAAAACCTACAGTACAGAAACCAAAAAAAACTACAGTACAGAAAAAAAATACATTACAACCCCACCCCCCACTACAGAAAATAAAAAAATTACACACCTGAAAAGGAAAGACAGATAAACACAATACAATACATACATATAATACATTACATACATTACATACAATACATGACATTACATACATTACATATAATATATTAAATATAATATATTAAATATAATATATTACATATAATATATTACATATAATATATTAAATATAATATATTAAATATAATATATTACATACAATACATGACATTACATACATTACATATAATATCACATATATAATTGTGAGCGTACGGGCCGTTGCTCACGCTTGCGGGCTCGCGTAGTGAGCACGCGGCCCTCGCGTAGCGAGGGCTGCGGGCCTCAGTTGCTGGGATGGAGCGCCGAAGGCGCTCCATCCCAGCAACTGAGGCCCTTGCCCGCAGCGTACGGCCCGTTGCTCACGCTTGCGGGCTCGCATAGCGAGCCCGCGGCCCTCGCAAAGCGAGGGCCGCGGCTCGCGCAGCGAGCCGCGGCCCTCAGTTGCTGGAATGGAGCAGCCACCTCCTCCCCACAATGCCCCGCGCAGGGCCGCCCAATCCCCGGTTCGGGTTCACCCCCCGCACAGTGTGAGTTGTTGCCAGCATGGAGCGTCGCTGCGCGTACACGATTTCCCTAGCCAATGCAGGCGCAGCAACACCAAGTATACGTCACCGCACGTGTGCGTGCCTGAACACTGCGCAGTTGCTCTTTCCAGTTCGTATTGCGCATGCGCCTTTTATGCATGCATCTTCACAAGCACGGTGCAAGACAGGAACTGGTAAGTATGACATGGGAAGCATGCTGTCATTATAATGGATGATGATAACAAGCACATATAAAGCAGGGAGCTGGTTGTGTGTGTGTCTTTTCTGCAGTATGTTATTATATGCCATGTGTGATACACAAGGGGTGGTTACACAGCAGGACACATGTTGGGTCTATTAATATAAACGTGTAGAAGAGCACAAGATGCCTCCCTGATCAATCACTTTGTAATTACTCACTGACTTTTTAATTTAAAGTATATCAACATTGTGTTTGTTTATTTTCAGTAAAAATTACACAGATTTACTAAAATATACAGAAAATATTGTGTATTTGTGCATTAAACTATATGTCTGCTCTCTGTATATAGTGTACAGGTCATGGCAGGAACAAAACCATATATATATATATATTTTAAAAAAAACACACAGTATATGTATATATACACACACACACACACACTATATATACGCTATATATATATATATATATATATATATATATATATACTGTGTGTTTTTTTAATATATATATATATATATATATATATATATATATATAGCGTATATATAGTGTGTGTGTGTGTGTGTATATATATATATACTGTGTGTGTATATAGTGTGTGTGTACAGTGTGTGTTTATATAGTGTGTGTGTGTACAGATATACAGTCAGTGCATACACCTATATGTGCATGTATAACATACCGTATATTGCACGGCACATTACAGTCAGTCATTGTATATGTGCCTCATCTCCATCTTATTGTGTGTGTGTGTTTATATATATAATGTGTGTGTATATTGTGTGTGTGTGTGTATATATAATGTGTGTGTGTGTGTGTATAATGTGTGTGTATATTGTGTGTGTATATATTGTGTGTGTGTGTGTTTATATATATAATGTGTGTGTATATTGTGTGTGTGTGTTTATATATATAATGTGTGTGTATATTGTGTGTGTGTGTATATATAATGTGTGTGTGTATATAATGTGTGTGTATATAGTGTGTGTGTGTATATATGTGTATTGTGTGTGTGTGTGTGTGTATATAATGTGTGTGTATATAATGTGTGTGTGTGTGTATATAATGTGTGTGTGTGTATATAATGTGTGTGTGTATGTGTGTGTGTATATAATGTGTGTGTGTGTGTGTGTGTATAATGTGTGTGTGTATATAATGTGTGTGTGTATATAATGTGTGTGTATATATGCGTATTGTGTGTGTATTGTGTGTGTGTATATAATGTGTGTGTGTGTATATATGTGTATTGTGTGTGTGTGTGTGTATATAATGTGTGTGTGTGTATATGTGTGTGTGTGTGTATGTGTATATAATGTGTATGTGTGTGTGTATATATATATATATAATGTGTGTGTGTATAATGTGTGTGTGTGTGTGTGTATCACATATATAGTTGTGAGCATGCGAGCCCGCTCGAGCCATTGCTCACGCTTGCGGGCCGCCGAACAAAACAAAAACGAGGCTACAACACACTAAACACGCAAAACACGCAAAACACCACAAAACACATACGGATATTCCGCTATAGATGCATACCACACATTACCCGCCATTTTAGAACAATGCGGAAGTACACGAGTACGCTAACGGTTTGGTCTCGCGCACGCACAGTATTACACTGCACACATTCATCATGCTTACACAGCAGCTTCACACCACTAATGCTGCAGCAACATCAACACAGATTGCCAGCTCTTCAACACAATGCATAAAAATAGGTAAAGTATATTACTTTATTAATCTATTAGTTATTTTATTAGTATACACCAAACAGCATTAGCTCACTTACAATTTCATTGCCGTCATTTTTTGACGGGCAATTCGCTAGTATTAAATATAATATATTACATATAATATATTACATATAGTCCAAATCAAATACCCCCTATCTATCTAACATACAATCTATTTAATTTAAAAAAAATCCTAACTATAACAAATACATCCCCCTATCTATCTAATATACAATAAATCCTAACTACATACACAGACCCTTATTCTAAAATAAAATAAAATAATTACAGTCCTAACTACACAGACCCTAATTCTAAGCTAAAATAAATAAATTAAGACCACTTACCTTTAAGATGTTGCTTCAGATCACTAACCTATGGGTCAAACAAAAAAAAATAATTAGTACAAAACATTAACATCCAATAAATAAACATTATATACATTCTAAATAATATACTCACCTTTACAGCATGTCCCGTCATTGTTTAGCTCTTCCGGCGCGGCCCTGTTAAAAAAAAACACAATACATGAATACATTAATACAATATATCAACAATAAATAAAATACACATAAAAACATCTAAATATACATTTAACTTACCTCCCCGCGATGTCCCCGGCCTTCTCTCCTTCAGCCCCGGCTGGGCCGCAGAACCATCCGCGCTCTAAAAAAAATAAATAAAAAATAACGGAGGTCTGCACTGGCAGACCTCCCCGATGCTAATGAGCCTCCCGGAGTCGTTTCCGGGAGGAAATTGGCATTGGCGGCTTGTGATTGGCTGAAAAAGCTGTCTATCAATTTCAGCCAATCAAAAGTCGTCAATATGTGAGCCAATCAGGATGGGATACACCCCAATATCCCACCCTGATTGGCTAAAACACTTGTCTATCTTTCTGGGAACCAATCACAAGGCTCAGATGCCTTCAGCCAATCCCTATGGGATACACCCCCACGGAGTGATTGGTAGAAGACCTCTGCGCATCGTGATTGGCTCCTACATTGACGACTTTTGATTGGCTGACAGCTTTTTCAGCCAATCACAAGCCGCCAATGCCAATTTCCTCCCGGAAACGACTCTGGGAGGCTCATTAGCGTCGGGGAGGTCTGCCAGTGCAGACATCCGTTAGTTTTTTTTTTTTGTTTTTTTTTTAGCGCGGATGGTTCCGCTGCCCAGCCGGGGCTGAAGGAGAGAAGGCCGGGGACATTGCGGGGAGGTAAGTTAAATGTATATTTAGATGTTTATATTTGTATTTTATTTATTGTTGATATATTGTATTAATGTATTAATGTATTGTGTTTTTTTTTAACAGGGCCGCGCCGGAAGAGCTAAACAATGACGGTGAGTATATTATTTAGAATGTATAGAATGTTTATTTATTGGATGTTAATGTTTTGTACTAATTTTTTTTTTTTGTTTGACCCATAGGTTAGTGATCTGAAGCAACATCTTAAAGGTAAGTGGTCTTAATTTATTTATTTTAGCTTAGAATTAGGGTCTGTGTAGTTAGGACTGTAATTACCGTATTTTATTTTATTTTAGAATAAGGGTCTGTGTATGTAGTTAGGATTTATTGTATATTAGATAGATGGGTTAATTTAGGCCTTATGGTGGTCTGGATTGACCATCATGAGTTAATGGGTTAATTTAGGCCTTATGGTGGTCTGGATTGACCACCATGAGTTAATGGGGTAATTATAGTTGCCTGGGGTTATTATTTTTAGTGCGAGTCCTTTCAGGACCTTTACGGTCCTTTGAGGACCCGCGAGGCGGGAAATTTAAAATTGAATTGCAGCAGGTTCACGATCGGTGCCGATCGGGGCCCCCCGCTGCAGGGGGTTAATGTGGGGACACTTCGGGGGTCCAGATGGGGACCCCCAGCATAGAGGGGGTTTAATTTTAGGTGCCGCAGCCGGGATTGGGTAATAGTGTGCCGCGGGCCCTTTAAGGAGCCGCGGCGGGGAATTTAAAAGTTTGAAATGCAGCAGGGGCCTGATCTATGCAGATCGGGCCCCCCCCCCACTGCAATGGGTTTATGTGGGGACACTTCGGGGGTCCCGATGGGGACCCCCAGCATAGAGGGGGGTTAATTTTAGGTGCCGCGGCCGGAATTGGGTAATAGTGTGCCGCGGCCCTTTAAGGAGCCAAGGCGGGGAATTTAAAAGTTTGAAAAGTTTTAAATATAATATATTACATATAATATATTACATACAATACATGGCATTACATACATTACATATAATATATTAAATATAATATATTACATATAATATATTACATACAATACATGACATTACATACATTACATATAATATATTAAATATAATATATTACATATAATATATTAAATATAATATATTACATATAATATATTACATATAATCCAAATCAAATACCCCCTATCTATCTAACATACAATCTATTTAATTTAAAAAAAATCCTAACTATAACAAATACATCCCCCTATCTATCTAATATACAATAAATCCTAACTACATACACAGACCCTTATTCTACAATAAAATAAAATAATTACAGTCCTAACTACACAGACCCTAATTCTAAGCTAAAATAAATAAATTAAGACCACTTACCTTTAAGATGTTGCTTCAGATCACTAACCTATGGGTCAAACAAAAAAAAAAAATTAGTACAAAACATTAACATCCAATAAATAAACATTCTATACATTCTAAATAATATACTCACCGTCATTGTTTAGCTCTTCCGGCGCGGCCCTGTTAAAAAAAAACACAATACATTAATACATTAATACAATATATCAACAATAAATAAAATACAAATATAAACATCTAAATATACATTTAACTTACCTCCCCGCAATGTCCCCGGCCTTCTCTCCTTCAGCCCCGGCTGGGCAGCGGAACCATCCGCGCTAAAAAAAAAAAAAAAAAAAACTAACGGATGTCTGCACTGGCAGACCTCCCCGACGCTAATGAGCCTCCCGGAGTCGTTTCCGGGAGGAAATTGGCATTGGCGGCTTGTGATTGGCTGAAAAAGCTGTCAGCCAATCAAAAGTCGTCAATGTAGGAGCCAATCACGATGCGCAGAGGTCTTCTACCAATCACTCCGTGGGGGTGTATCCCATAGGGATTGGCTGAAGGCATCTGAGCCTTGTGATTGGTTCCCAGAAAGATAGACAAGTGTTTTAGCCAATCAGGGTGGGATATTGGGGTGTATCCCATCCTGATTGGCTCACATATTGACGACTTTTGATTGGCTGAAATTGATAGACAGCTTTTTCAGCCAATCACAAGCCGCCAATGCCAATTTCCTCCCGGAAACGACTCCGGGAGGCTCATTAGCGTCGGGGAGGTCTGCCAGTGCAGACCTCCGTTATTTTTTATTTATTTTTTTTAGAGCGCGGATGGTTCTGCGGCCCAGCCGGGGCTGAAGGAGAGAAGGCCGGGGACATCGCGGGGAGGTAAGTTAAATGTATATTTAGATGTTTTTATGTGTATTTTATTTATTGTTGATATATTGTATTAATGTATTCATGTATTGTGTTTTTTTTTAACAGGGCCGCGCCGGAAGAGCTAAACAAT
Organism: Discoglossus pictus; assembly: GCA_027410445.1. NCBI lineage: Eukaryota > Metazoa > Chordata > Amphibia > Anura > Alytidae > Discoglossus > Discoglossus pictus. The sequence goes on from CM050167.1 coordinate 323,433,420, forward strand.
GACGGGACATGCTGTAAAGGTGAGTATATTATTTAGAATGTATATAATGTTTATTTATTGGATGTTAATGTTTTGTACTAATTATTTTTTTTTGTTTGACCCATAGGTTAGTGATCTGAAGCAACATCTTAAAGGTAAGTGGTCTTAATTTATTTATTTTAGCTTAGAATTAGGGTCTGTGTAGTTAGGACTGTAATTATTTTATTTTATTTTAGAATAAGGGTCTGTGTATGTAGTTAGGATTTATTGTATATTAGATAGATAGGGGGATGTATTTGTTATAGTTAGGATTTTTTTTAAATTAAATAGATTGTATGTTAGATAGATAGGGGGTATTTGATTTGGATTATATGTAATATATTATATGTAATATATTATATTTAATATATTATATGTAATATATTATATTTAATATATTATATGTAATGTATGTAATGTCATGTATTGTATGTAATATATTATATGTAATATATTATATTTAATATATTATATGTAATGTATGTAATGCCATGTATTGTATGTAATATATTATATGTAATATATTATATTTAATATATTATATGTAATATATTATATTTAATATATTATATGTAATGTATGTCATGTCATGTATTATATGTAATATATTATATGTAATATATTATATTTAATATATTATATGTAATGTATGTAATGTCATGTATTGTATGTAATGTATGTAATGTATTATATGTATGTATTGTATTGTGTTTATCGGTCTTTCCTTTTCAGGTGTGTAATTTTTTTATTTTCTGTAGTGGGGGGTGGGGTTGTAATGTATTTTTTTTTCTGTAGTGGGGGGTGGGGTTGTAATGTATTTTTTTGTTTTCTGTAGTGGGGGGTGGGGTTGTAATGTATTTTTTTTTCTTTACTGTAGGTTTTTTTGTTTTCTGTACTGTAGGTTTTTTTGTTTTCTGTAAGGTAGTTTTTTCCCCCCTGTAATTAGAGTGTTGGGGAGGTTTATTAGGGGGTAGGTAGTGTAGGTAGGTAGTGTAAGTGTTAATAGATTAGTGTAGAGGGGGGTTAGTTTAGATTAAATTGTTTATTGGGGGTTATAGTGTAGTGTTTGTAGTTAGTGTCATGATGGTCCTTGAGGACCATCATGGCACTTATGTGGTTAATGTTGGGTTGTAACAGGCCCATAATGGTAATAATATACCCTTATGGGACTGATGGGGTTAAATAGAGCCTTATGGTGGTCTGTATTGACCACCATGAGTTAATGGGTTAATTTAGGCCTTATGGTGGTCTGAATTGACCATCATGAGTTAATGGGTTAATTTAGGCGTTGTGGTGGTCTGGATTGACCATCATGAGTTAATGGGTTAATTTAGGCATTGTGGTGGTCTGGATTGACCATCATGAGTTAATGGGTTAATTTAGGCCTTATGGTGGTCTGGATTGACCATCATGAGTTAATGGGTTAATTTAGGCCTTATGGTGGTCTGGATTGACCACCATGAGTTAATGGGGTAATTATAGTTGCCTGGGGTTATTATTTTTAGTGCGAGTCCTTTCAGGACCTTTACGGTCCTTTGAGGACCCGCGAGGCGGGAAATTTAAAATTGAATTGCAGCAGGTTCACGATCGGTGCCGATCGGGGCCCCCCGCTGCAGGGGGTTAATGTGGGGACACTTCGGGGGTCCAGATGGGGACCCCCAGCATAGAGGGGGTTTAATTTTAGGTGCCGCAGCCGGGATTGGGTAATAGTGTGCCGCGGGCCCTTTAAGGAGCCGCGGCGGGGAATTTAAAAGTTTGAAATGCAGCAGGGGCCTGATCTATGCAGATCGGGCCCCCCCCACTGCAATGGGTTTATGTGGGGACACTTCGGGGGTCCCGATGGGGACCCCCAGCATAGAGGGGGGTTAATTTTAGGTGCCGCGGCCGGAATTGGGTAATAGTGTGCCGCGGCCCTTTAAGGAGCCAAGGCGGGGAATTTAAAAGTTTGAAATGCAGCGGGGGCCTGATCGGTGCCGATCGGGGACCCCCGCTGCAAGGGGTTAATGTGTGGGGGCTCCGGGGGTTCCTATGGACCCCTGCAGCAAGGTGTTCATGTGAGGACACTTCGGGGGTCCCGACGGGGACCCCCGCATTTAGGGGGGGTTAATTTTAGGTGCCGGGGGGGGGGGTTTGGAGTACCCCCCACGGCAGGGCTTATGTGGGGGACTGCCGCGGAGGTCCCTTTTAGCACCCCCGCAGCACTTGATGAGGAGTGTGAGCCTGCGATATCATCTCGCAGGCTGTCACTCCTCATGTACATTTACGCAGTGTAGATACGTACGGCCCTGCTGCGTAGCTCACACATTGCTCGCAGCAGGGCTAATTTAATAGCATTGTAAGTTAGAGAAACTTTGCAGTACGTAGGGCTTAAGTAGAAGCCTCTTATTTACGAGGCTGGAATTTAATGAGGCCCTATGTATTCAAAAAGATATCCCACTACGAACATAGGGCGCAAATACATGGCCCCTGTAGAAAATCTTAGGAGTCAAATGTTCACTTAAGCCTTAATGTAGTTATTACATGATGCCCTTAGAAAAACCTATGGTGTAAACCATAACGAATGATAGCTGCGTGTAATATGTTCCCTGCTCTACTACCAAAAGGGTCATTACATAGTACTTGTAAGAAGTCTACCCTAATACTATGTACTCCCAGTGAGCCTAATCCCGACTTGTAAACCCATACTCTTGCAGCACCAGCTAAAGAGCCCAACTCAATTGCAAGCCCGCATCTTGCAGGATACATGCTGTATGTTCGAATGAACAAGCCCTTGTGGGCCGAACTCCAAAGCCGTAAACCATGCACTCGTGCGTGGCAGTTCAGGGTGGGAACATGATCAATTAAGTAAGGCCGTAACTACCACTTTCAAAACAGCCAGTAGTAAATGAGATCGTCATCATTACAGCAGTAAAACATGGAGGTTACATGTCAATCAATTCGGTTTGGGGGACCAATATGCGATCGGACTCCGAAACCCTCAAAATACATAATAGTAAAAATGAATACTGTCCATATGGTCCGATATGTATTAACTTTACTTTTGATTACCGAGATTGATATAACCCCGAAATGACACAAAAAAAATATGATTTTGTATTGACCATTTGCTATCTTGAAACTGTTGTGCAATTATTTATATTGTCTTTCATCACTTTCCTTGTCATTTACAGTGCAGTATTAATTTTTTATTTGCATTTACAGTGCTGCAGACAGGGGTTAAACCCCCTTGCGGGTCCTCTAGTACTCGTAGAATTTTCTCCTACATTTGCCATTTACGAATGTGAAAACTGTAGCAATTGAATAGCGATTTGTGATTTTTACGTTCATAACTCTTACGGACGGGAAAAATCACAGGCTGTAAGTTCTGGGTTTAACAACCGAAAGGTTTTCAAGGCTGTAACCCGTAAACCATTTGGAGACCGCAAAAAGATGCCAATTGAATAGCAAATGAACTTACGGCCTCACTTATGGGCTTCAGTAACTTACGATTGCTCAACGTTTCCGGAGAGCTGTTACAATGCCAGTAACAACTCTCCTTAAATTTAAAGCTACAGACTTCCTTGCTATGATGACAGCAGGGAGGTGATTAAATGGACCTCCATGGTACCTACATTAACCCAATACCACAGTGGACATTATGGACATCCATGATACCTAATATAAACTCCATACCGTAGGGCTACCTATGGACCCCCATCACACCTAATACGGCCTTGCTTAATATTAAAATATGTGTCAATGGTGTTTAAGACTATCAGAAACAAGTATTTTAATTGCCTAACTATGATTGGTTGCTCTACAAAATCTGAGAAGATTACCGCCCCATTTCTGATTGGTTAAAAATTTAGCCAATCAGAATGGAAGGATTGAAATCTAATCTTAAATTCATTCACTAATTGATTCTTTCAATAGCCAGTCAGATAAGAAAACATATAATTGAACTATATTCTAATATGGGAAATAGAACTCTCCGATTGGTTAAAAGACTAACCACTAAAAATCACAAATTCTCAATCTCTGATTGGTTAAAAAGTCTGCATTCTGGTGGTAGCCTTGTCTAATTGGTTACTAAGAAACCTATGGGAGTAATGCATTCACGCCCATTAAAAAATGAATAATCACATTGTTCCCAAGCATTAAGTGAAGTCCCATAATGTGAATCCAAAATGTTGAAGAATCATTGGATGGGTTCATATCATTATGTGAACAGAAATCGTATTGGATCTTTAAGTTTGTAGTATGTGCTCTGTGGGGCTAAAAGAGGACTTGGATATTCAAGTCCTAATAAGCTGAATTTCTTAATGTATTTTATATGTACTCACTTAAGAAATTATTGTTATTATTAATATGAAAATTAGATATATAGAGCCACATTCAATTCCTAGCCCGCTACTTTATCGCAGATGACCGAATGTCTGCGGTTGTGTTGCGGGCTCCCGTTCATCTCCAATTGCGATGCTATTCAATTGAGCAAGGCCAAGAGTTACAAGCCGAAGCCTTAAGCCCGTAAATCACTCCTGCGGCCGCAAACTGTTTGGGGGCTGACCGAGATGCGATCGGCCGTTATAATACAACTAGCGACTTGCCCGTCAAGAATGACGAAAATAAAATGTGAAGCCTCCCAATGCTGTTTGCCACACAATGGGAGTCTCTCCCCCTCAACTTTACTGACCTCGCGATGAGCGCCTTTAGCGTTCATCACGGGCCTAGCAATGAGCGCCTTTGGCGCTCATTGCGAGTCTCTCCCCCTCTCTAGTTCCTCCCATTTGTCTCCCCCCTCCCTCCCTTGTATCTCCTTCCCCCACTGTGTTTTTACCCCCTCTCCCTCCAGTGTCTCTAAACCCCTCCCCTGTGTCTCTTTCCCTCCTGTGTTTTTTTCTCCCCTCTCCCTCCCGTGTCTGTTCCCCATCCCTTGTGTCTTTCCCCCCATTTCCCTATATATATATATATGTAGAGAGAGAGAGAGAGATCTTATTGGACAAAAGACAGATGTATATAAATAAATGACAACTCAAAAGTGATATGAGAGTCCCCTGTAGACAAATGTAATGTTTGCATTCAGAAGTAACATTGTCTTGTACCCAGGAGATATTGTTCTCACACAGGGAGTGATATACCCTGCCATCAGGGACCCCAATACCAATCATTTGTGTACATGAGGCATGCTGCTCCCAGTGCACCGTCAGCAGAGACCCCAACAAAGCAGTGTAATTACAGGGGTTTGACAAAACCAAGCAACTAAACCAGAGCTCCCTGTGAGGTGCTTCCCATCACACGGACTACTATGAAAAAGTGCCCTGCAAAGCAGAATATTATTGTAGTTCCCAGATAAAGATGGCGGCTGCGGCCTCGGCTGGTCCCGGAGCCTCAAGTGCAGGGCCACTTTCCGGGCCGGCCGTGGGTAGGAAGGAGTGGGAGCCGAGCTGAGAAGAGCCGGGTGCCTTCTATGGAGGATTAGGAGCCGGACCGGAGGGATCCGACCCAACCCCGATCCGGATATAGGGGCTGCGGATCAACATGAAGTGCCTGAAGAGGGTCTGCGGAGGGGACAGTGACAGCATGGAGGTGAGAGGAGATAGTGACTGGGGAACCAGGGAGTGTGGGGATAGAAAGGAGGGACAGAGCGGTGTGTATGGAGGAGGCCTGGGGGGCAGTGACAGCACTGAGGTGAGAGAGGAGATAGTGACTGGGGAAGTAGAGAGCGGGGTGTATGGTCGAGGAGAAGGCTTGCCGAGGGACAGGGATAATACAAAGGAGAGAGTGAGTGTGTGGGGTTAGGAGGGAAGGACAGAGCAGTGTGTATGGAGAAGGAGGCCTGGGGGGCACTGACAGCACCAAGGTGAAAGAGGAGATAGTGGTTGAGAATGCAGTGAGTGTGTGGGGACGCAGCACAAAGCGCATTTGCGCGCCCCGATCGGCTTTGCAATCAGATTGTTGTCAAACTGCGATTTGTCGCAAAGCGTGACGACGAATCACAGTTTGACAATTATAATATGTGATCACGGTATAAGGTAATACCACACAGGCCTCGCAGCCAATAGAATGTGGTCTAGCCATAGATGATTGACAGAGGGAGATTAAAAATGTGCGTTCCACCCGCCCATGAGTTGACTGTGTTGTATTTTCTTTCAAAGTAGCAGGTACCGGAGTTGGTGTTTTTGGAGAGTCAGATAGAGAGTAGGAGAGTTTTGAGAGAAGTATTTTTCGGTTTTGTTCATTTATATTCTATTACATATGATTTAATCCTTTAAACACATAATTGCAATACACATACTTTAAACAACACACAGACAGCCCTATTACATAGCTATTCTATTAGAATAGGCTGTGAGTTATGGGCTTGAGAAAGAAACCAGTAAACCATTTTGAGAATGTTGGAAACGCGGCCATGAACATGATCAATTAGACAAACCTGTAGTTACGTGTTTAGATGGTGCCAGTGGAAACAGAGCTCGTCATCATTGGGTCACAGAAAAATGGAGGTTGGATTTCAAAGTCTTACGGGATTCAGTTCCGTGTTACGATCTGACCAACATTCCAGATATAATGCAATATTGATAAAGCTGTAAATATGATATTCTATTACATGCGAGTTCCATTATATGTATTAACACATTGATTGCCGGAATCGATATAACATGGAAAATTGCTGATTTGCAAGCTTGAGAATAATATGCTATTAATTCTAAGACATAACATCACTTTCCCTTTTCATTAAAAACAGTGTGTGTATATGTGCATTTACAGTGCTACGGATTGGACTTTACCCCTCTAGCGGGTCTTCTCTAGTACCCGTTGGCTTTTCGCCTCCATTTGCGGGTTACATGCTTGAACGCCAGTGAATTTGTTGCAATTTTATAGCATGATTTGAAACGTAACAGTTACAGGCTTGACAGATCAAAGGATAGACAGGTGGGCAATTCAAATATCCACATTCTGTAGCCCTTTCCTAGCCCTACCCGGCAAGTCGTAGACGGGTTGCTTTACAGGTCTAATTTAATAGCTGTAAGTCTTGTGGGCTACGTTACGGGATACGATTTTACACTTTGAGCTAATTTAATAGGGCTGATAGAGACACATAGAATTAGGTCACTCCATACACACACACACCCGTCTCCCACACCCCATTCCCCAACAGTTACTAAATACACATAATACACACATTTGTTTTCCATCCTATATACAGTATCTCACAAGAGTGAGTACACCCCTCACATTTTTGTGCTGCCGGCACTGGGGAGCTACTGTTCATTGAGGAAGCCATTAATGCCAACTGTACTGTGATATACTGAAGCCGCAGGGCAGTATCCAACATGATAACAACCTCAAACACACCTCCAAGATGACCACTGCCTTGCTAAAGAAGCCGAAGGTAAAAGTGATGGACTGTCCAAGGATGTCACCAGACCTAAACCATATTGAGCATCTGTGGGGCATCTTCAAATGGAAGGTGGGGGAGTGCAAGGTCTATAACATCGACCAGCTTGGTGATGTCATCATGGAGAAGTGAAAGAGGACTCCAGTGGCAACCTGTGAAGCTCTGGTGAACTCCATGCACATGAGGATTAAGGCAGTGCTGGAAAATAATGGTGGCCACACATAATATTGACACTTTGGGCCCAATTTGAATACTTCCACTTAGGGGTGTACACACTTTTGTTGCATACGGTTTATACATACATTTACACTGTTATACAGGCTGTACACTTACTACTTTACATTGTAGCAGAGAGTAATTTGTTCAGTGGTGTCACATGAAAAGATATAATAAAATATTTACATAAATGTGAGAGGTTTACTCACTTTTGAGATATACTGTATACAGCACCACTTATTTGTATTTATCCTTTTTTTCTTTTTGGGATTATAATGGAGGGAAGAGAGAGGAGGGGAGAGAAGTGGAGAGGTGGGGAGGAGGAGAACATGAGAGGTGAGGAGGATAGAGAGGAGAGAGAGGTGGCCATGCAAAGTAGTGATGGGGAGGAGGAGAGGAGTGATGGAGGAGAGGAGGTGGAGGAGGTGGAGCAGGAGGAGAGGAGGAAGTGGAGGAGAAGGTGAGGAGGAGGAGGCGAAGGAGGAGGATGGGAGTGTAGAGATGGGTGGTGGCAGGATGGCCCTAGCACCAGGCATACTTAGGAGAGGGATAGAGGAGAAAGGTCCTGATCCCAGGGGGTGATAGTTAGTCGAAGTGACGGGCCTCAGGGATAGGTCAGGGGGGCAGGGGTCCCCGTCCACAGTCGGGAGGGCAAAAGGCTAAGGACGAGCACAATTACTTGCACCAGGAGAATGTGGTCCTCCTCGGTGCTATCCGTCTCAGCCCTGTGATTCTTGCAGGGGGAGGGAAGTTAGGCCAGGGCCTAGGGCTCAGGCATGGAAGGAGGTGGCGGCTGAGGTGACAGCGGTAGGCGCAGTGCCAAGGGATGCAAGGGCCGCCAAGCACATGACATCAGGGCCAAGGTTAGGAGGATGATGGCCAAGTTGGACAAGAACGTGACTGTGACCTATAATGAGTTGAAGAGGGTCACCAAGGACCAGGCAAGGCTACCAAGGCGGAGATGCTCACCCTCACGTGACTGCAGGTGGAGTTGCTCCAGGGGATACAGGTCAGCCTCTCCGCCAATCATGGGGAGGTCATGTGCAGCCTGGCATCATCTAATGACAGAGTCCTACCTGGTAGGGCTACTCAGGATTGGGGCGGACCAGAGCGCATTCCAGGAAATAACAGCAAAAGCCATGTGACACGCTCTTGTCCCCAGCCCCGTCTCCTCCACCCCGGAGGAATCCCCCAGCCACCCGCAGCCCGGCCCCTTATCTAGTCTAGCAACAGAGTCTTGAATCTTGGCCTATGTGATGGTGATATTTTGTATGCAGATGGCTACCACCCATCACATGGTCCATGATCCTCTTCTCACTTTATATTTTAACATCCCTCAGTGTGATATATACAAAGCTAAGTAATCAGGCTGGTCTTTAATTAATACTTTTGATTAATATTATATACATTATATCTTGTGGATATAGATATTGTCTGATATACTAGCTATTTAAACAATCTTACGATATATATTTGTGTTTAGGTAAAACAAGTGGTATACACATCCCACTTAGGGAATTATTATTGTATAGTATAGTACAGGTTTATTTCACATGCAGATAGGGGGATAAGTGGCAATCCCCATTTTGCCACATCCTAATAGGCTTTTCCTTTTATAGTAGGGTCAGTTTTTTAGAAGGGTTAGATTAGTCTTCACCTTTATGCACAGTTAAGGAGTAAGTGGCGGGCTCCTCCTATGCCACTATTATTAGGTTTTATACAGGTATATAATATTGCACTACACTTAAGCACTTTATTTCCTAAGTGGTTTGTAGATTACCACTAGTAATACTTTGCACATAGACTTTATAGATTGATGTAATTTATATGTGTGGGTGTTATTGGCTGCAAGGGCAACAGTTTGTATTTTATGTTTTTTTAATAGTGTTATACTTGCTAATAAAATTTTAAATCTTTGATTCAACGCTATTATATTGTTTATTTATATTTAGTAAGGGTAATTTTATACGGCATAATGGATAACATGGGAGACTTTTTTCTTCTTTTTTTGCTTACATTGTTTGAGGATTTGCATCATTTAATTTACAGAACATGCCCACAACTTTGAAGATATTTTTATTTTATTGTGAAAACAGAAAAAGTCAATGTGCATAACTATTCACCCCCCTAAAGTCAATACTTTGTAGAGCCACCTTTTGCAGCAATCACAGCTCCAAGTCGCTTTGGATAAGTCTCTATGAGCTTGCCACATGTTAACACTGGGATTTTTGCCCATTCCTCCTTGCAAAACTGCTCCAGCTCCTTCAAGTTGGATGGTTTACGCTTGTGAACAGCAATCTATAAGTCTGACTACAGATCTTCTATTGGATTAAGGTTTGGGCTTTGACTAGGCCATTCCAACACATTTACATGTTTCCCCTTAAACCACTCAAGTGTTGCTTTAGCAGTGTGTTTGGGTTCATTGTCCTGCTGAAAGATGAACCTCCGTCCTAGCTCCAAATCACGCACAGAGTGGTACAGCTTTTGCTCAAGAATATCCCTGTATTTAGCACCATCATCTTTCCTTCAACTCTGACCAGTTACCCAGTCCCGGCTGCTGAAAAACATCCCCACAGCATGATGCTGTCACCACCATGTTTCACTGTGGATGGTGTACTTTGGGTGATGTGATGTGTTGGGTTTGCACCAGACATAGCGTTTTCTTTGATGGCTGAAAAGTAAAATCTTAGTCTCATCAGACCAGAGCACCTTCCTCCATACATTTTGGGAGTCTCCCTCATGCCTTTTTGCAAACTCAAAATGTGCCATTTTGATTTTTGCTGAAAGTAATGGCTTTCTTCTGGCCACTCTGCCATAAAGTCCAACTCTATGGAGCGTACGGCTTATTGTCGTCCTATGTACAGATACTCCAGTCTCTGCTGGGTTACCTAAGGTATCTGTGCTGCCTCTCTGATTAATGCCCTCCTTGCCAGGTCCCTGAGTTTTGGTGGGCTCTTGGCAGGTTTGCTGTTGTGCCATGTTCTTTCCATTTGGTTATGATAAATTTGATGGTGCTCCTGGGGATCATCAAATATTTGGATATTTTTATATAACCTACCCCTGACTTGTACTTCTCAACAACATTGTCCCTTACTTATTTGGAGAGTTCCTTGGTCTTCAAGTTGGTTAGTGGTGCCTCTTGCTTAGGTGTTGCAGCCACTGGGGCCTTTCATAAAAGGTATGTTACATAGTTACATAGTTACATAGTAATTAAGGTTGAAAAAAGACTTTCAGTCCATCAAGTTCAACCTGTTAAGATCTCCTCTGATCTGCAATATGCGGATTAGTTATTAATTAAATTATTAATTAAATAATTATTAATAGTATAGTATTGGAGGATGAATAAAGAGATAGTCCATCAAGTTCAACCTTTTTAGATCTCTATTGATCTTTTTAATTTGGACTATTTATTATTATTGTTAATTGATCCAGAGGAAGGCAAACATAAAAAAAAAAACCATTGAAACTTTGCCAATTGTCTCATAAGGGGAAAAAAAAGCAAAATTCCTTCCTGACCCCAGAAACTGGCGATCAAATTTCTCCCTGGATCAATATTCCTTGCTAGTTATCTAGGATAGCCTTGAATGCCCTCTTTATTCAGAAATATATCTAACCCCTTTTTGAAGTTGTCTATCGAATTCGCTGTCACCACCTTCTTTGGTAGAGAATTCCACAGTTTAACCACCCTAACTGTGAAGAACCCTTTTCTTTGTTTAAGGTGAAATCTTTTTTCCTCTAACCTCAACGGATGTCCTCTTGTCAGTTGAAAATCTCTTGCTACAAAAAGTTCACTTGACAAAGCCTTATATTGACCCTGGATGTATTTATATAACGTAATCATATCTCCTCTTAGACACCTTTTTTCTAGCGAAAATAAGTTTAATTTTGCTAGTCTTTCTTCATAACTTAGCCCCTCCATTCCCCTTATTAGTTTTGTAGCCCTTCTCTGTACTTTTTCCAGCTCTAAAATGTCTTTTTTATGAGGTGGTGCCCAAAATTGTACTCCATATTCCAAATGAGGGCGTACTAGAGATTTGTATAGTGGCAGAATTATATCTTCTTCCCTGGCTTCTATACCCTTCCTAATACATGCTAATATTTTATTTGCCTTTGCAGCCGCTGCTTGGCTTTGAGCGCTGTTACCTAGGTGGTTGTCCACTAGTACTCCCAAATCCCTTTCAATATCTGATACCCCTAGATTTGCTCCATTAAGATTATAGATTGCTTGGCTATTGTTCCTTCCCAAATGCATAACCTTACATTTATTTGTATTAAATCTCATCTGCCATTTAGCCGCCCATTTCTCTAATTTATGCAAATCCTTTTGTAGGGAAAGTAAATCATTATCTGATTTTATTACCTTGCACAACTTAGTGTCATCATCAAAAATGGAGACACTACATTCGAGTCCTACTTCAATGTCATTAATAAATATGTTAAAAAGGAGAGGACCCAATACTGAGCCCTGAGGAACCCCACTTATCACATTAGACCAATCGGAGTATGTTCCATTTACAACAACCCTTTGCTTCCTGTCTTTTAGCCAGCTCTCGATCCATGAGCAGATATTTACTGCAATTCCTGTATCCCTTAGTTTGCTCACTAGTCTTCCATGTGGCCCTGTATCAAATGCCTTTGAAAAATCTAAAAAGACTACATCCACTGAGTTGCCCTGATCCAAGTTCCTACTAACCTCCTCATAAAAACTAATTAGATTGGTCTGACACGACCTTTCCTTCATAAATCCATGTTGACTGCTACCTATGATCCTGTTCAAATAGACATATTCTTGTATTCTGTCCCTTATTAACCCTTCTAAAAGCTTCCCAACTACAGAAGTGAGGCTCACTGGTCTATAATTCCCCGGATTTGCTCTAGATCCCTTCTTAAATATAGGTATCACCTCTGCTTTTCTCCAGTCATCTGGTAGAGACCCTGTAGTGAGTGAGTCTTTAAAGATTAGATATAATGGTTTGACTATTACAGAACCCAGCTCCCTCAGTACCCTTGGATGTATTCCATCAGGACCTGGGGCTTTATTAACATTTATTTTCTCCAACCTCTTTTGTATTTCTTCCTGCGTTAACCAATTATTTAGTAAAGGTAGTGTAGCCCCATTATGTTGCGGTGTCCCAACCACTGGTACCTCCCTTGTGTAAACCGACGAAAAGAACCTATTTAGCTCATCTGCCTTTTCCTGGTCACTAATTATCAGATGGCCTGTGTCACATTGTAATGGTCCTATCGATTCCTTCCTGGCCTTCTTCCCATTAATATATTTATAAAATATTTTAGGGTTAGTCTTACTTTCCATTGCAACTGACTTCTCATGTTCTATTTTAGCCAGTCTAATAGCCCTTTTGCAAGCCTTGTTGATTTCCTTATAGTCACATAAAGCTGCCTCTGTTCCCTCCTTCTTGTATAATTTGAATGCATATTTCTTTTTCCTCATCATGATCTTTAAGTCATTGTTAAGCCACATGGGATGTGATTTACTCCTATTCATTTTATTTCCACATGGTACATGCTGATGAGTATGTTTATTTAGTAAGGATTTGAATGTTGTCCATTTATTTTCAGTATTCTTCCCTGGAAGTTCTTTGTCCCAGTCTATATGTTGTATTGCTGCCCGTAGCCCATTAAAGTTAGCCCTTTTAAAATTTAGAGTTTTTGTTGGCCCCTTACAACTCTGTTTTTTGTATTCAATCTCAAATGAGACTGTGTTGTGATCACTGTTCCCCAAGGGTTCCCCTATTTTTACATTTGATATTATATCAATATTACTTGTGATGACTAAATCCAAGATGGCCCCATTTCTAGTAGGTTCTTGTATTACCTGGGCTAGATAATGATCCCTGAGTGTACTCAAGAACCTGCTCCCCTTAGCTGAGCTGCTGGTCTCGTTTATCCAGTTTATATCAGGGTAATTAAAGTCTCCCATTATTAGAACTTGCCCATGCTTAGCTGCATTTCCAATATGTAACAATAATTGTATTTCCTCACTTTCAGCTATATTTGGGGGTTTATAGCATACTCCCACCAATATGCATTTAGAATTAGCTCCTCCACTATTTAGCTCAACCCACAAGGATTCAATGATGCCGTTAGTGCCAGCATAAATATCTTCTCTAACTATAGGCTTAAATTCAGGCTTAACATAAAGACAGATCCCTCCTCCTCTTTTACCATTTCCCCTATCTTTCCTAAATAGGTTATAACCATCCAGATTAACAGTCCAGTCATGAGATTCATCCCACCATGTTTCCGTAATGCCTATTAAGCCCCATTTTTCTTGTACTGCTAATATTTCTAGCTCATCCATTTTCCCAGGCAAACTTCTTGCGTTTGCAATCATACACTTTATGTTGCTATGGCTCTGCTGTTGTGAAGTGCCTGCCACTGTATTTGAGGCCCCTATTAATATCTCCCTACTTTCTATTGTAACCCTCCCCCCTTCTCCTCCCCCATGGGTAAATAATTCATCCCTTTCCCTCTCTACCCTATTTACCCCAATACTTCTATATAGTCCCTCCCCCCCACCTACAAGTTTAAAAACTCCCCCAGCCATTCTACCATCCTATTCCCTAGCACAAAAGCGCCCTCATCATTAAGGTGCAATCCATCCCTGCTATAGAGATTGTACCCAAGTGAGAAGTCAGCCCAGTGCTCTAAAAACCCAAAACCCTCTGCACTGCACCACCTTTTTAGCCACGCATTAACCTCCCTAAGCGCCTTCTGCCTCCCTGGGCTAGCACGTGGCACTGGTAGTATCTCAGAAAATACTACCTTGGAGGTCCTTGCTTTAAGCTTATTCCCTAATTCTCTAAAATCATTCTTTAGGACGCTCCATCTTCCACTAACTTTGTCATTGGTACCAATGTGTACCAAGACCGCCGGTTTATTACCAGCCCCTCCCAATAATTTATCCACCCGATCCACAACATGCCGAACCCGAGCACCCGGGAGACAGCAAACTGTTCGATTGCTGGGATCTGGGTGACAAATTACCCTGTCTACCTTCCTAATAATAGAGTCCCCTGTGTATTTAATGACATCATGTGTCACTTAGATTGCACACAGGTGGACATAATTTCACTAATTATGTGACTTCTGAAGGTAATTGGTTGTACCAGAGCTTTTTATGGGCTTCATAACAAAGGGGGTGAATACATACGCACATGACGATTTTCTGTTTTCTATTTCTAAAAAATAGTTTTATGTATATATTTTTCTGATTTCACTTCACCAACTTAGACTATTGTGTTCTGATCCATCGCATAAAATTCAGATTAACAAAACATTGAACTTAAGGCTGTAATGTAACAGAATTGGTAAAAAGTCAAGGGGGGTGAATACTTTTTTAAGGCACTGTATGTGATGTGGTGGTGTAATATGTCCACTATTTGTTGTCCCAAAGTGGATGTGATGAGTGAGATGTATATAGGATGATCTTTATATTTTTAGGGTCTACATTAAAGCCTCTGTGAGTGTGAAAGGTTTAATATGTCAGCCATTTGCATGTATTTGTGTTGCAATTTCATGAGGTAGTGTTTCTTTAATAGCTTTCAGCATCTTGCAGCATGGCTTTTCATATTGGCATATGCATGACCAATACAACCTGTGTGGGAAATATCATTTTATTTTTTGCAATATTTGATAGTTGGGAGTTGTTGTGCATGCAATTTTAATGCCTTCCATTCTTTCCCCAATGTTTTAACGTGTATTGGTATCTTTATATTGCAATTTGCAGTGTTACCAACTAGTCTGTAAACCCTTTGCGGGGCCATAACTCGTAAGCCGTTTGGAGCCCGCAAAAAGACGTCAATTGAATAGCAAAACAACTTTCGAGCTCACTTATGGGCTACCAGATCACCTGAAACCTCAATTGAGTAGGAGCCATAGTGTTCCATTTTGTGATTTCTATATCACTTTATATATTAATTATTTGTTCATTCTTGCTGTGATTTTCAACTCCCTCACTTGTGAATTGACATAATTTGTTAATATGTAATAAGTATTGCCTTTGACTTGAAGAAGAGAGTCACATCTCTTGAAGATCCATCACTACAAATAAAATGTTTGTCCAATAAAAAAGGTATCACTGTATACGACAATGCTCTTTGTTATTCATTTGTATTTATAGAGATGTCAAATGTCAATAGCCTATATGTGTCTCTGAATTAATCTTCCTGCCTTGATATCTTGTCCTGTATGTCTGCTTGAGTTGTTCTGCACTTGCTTTGCCCAAATATAATAGCTGTATATTACATTTTTTTATTTCAATTAGAATTAATAGCTGACATACTGTGTGGGATTTACAGACCATGTAGTGATTATAGGTTTCTGACAAGCAAAGGAATTGTAATACACTTTCTTGCAACTTTGTTTCAATTTAAATTGTCATGTGCTTTTTTTTTATCATAAAACACCACTTTGTTGCCACTGTACTGCTGTGTACAAATAGAAAGAGAGCATAAACAATCCTCTTACATTTATTTATTTGCAGTTTTGGTCCCTTTGAATATTTGATTGTTTTGAAATGTAGTTTTCCACAAGGCACCTAACAGAGTGTACGGTGATCCAGCATAATGTCTTTTACGGTTTGTCTGCATAATGCCAAATGCTGTAAGTGCCACATGGACATGTATGAGACAATAAGAATATTGTGTAGCTAATACTATAATAAACAGCTCTAATAGTAGCCGGTGATGCTCGCAGCCCCAATGTTTCCACTGTTGGTGTATAGATACATTTTTAAAAGTTGTAAGTTTGTATCAAAGAAAGTGACTTGCAACTGTGGACAACTCCCTGTCATGGTGCTTGAAGCTTGTTTATTTAACAAAAAATGTGCAATAATCATTGTTAGAACTTCCTATTTGTGATTTACCAGAAATATGAGGACATTGCTGCTATGCTTTGACTCCAGCTTAAAACCATCTCTGCTAGGCACCTCTGCGTCTCTCTCTCTATCTTCTGCTATTTTGCTGAGCGGATCTATTCAGTGGTGACCCTGTGCCTTGTTAATTGAACAGCCAATGCTAAATAAACATTACTATATAATTATGATCACTATTGTGTTTTTTGATTTGTCAGAGTTAAATATATACACCATTGGACCATAGTGGATGAGAATTTTGGTAGAACTTCTCATCATATTGGTACATTGTGGGTGGGTGTTTTGGTAAACTGCCACATTGATACATTTCTCATAGTCCGACAGCTGAACTTTTACAGCGCTGAAAGCAACTAAGGAGAAAGGGTTGCTAAAATCAGCCCCATCCAAGAAGGTGGAGTTTAGTGACATGGAGAAAATCCCACCACTTACCCTACCCACTCCTTCCAACTAAGGCAGAAGACCAAACCTATTCTAGAGCTTCGAGGAACATGTTAGGGCCTTATGCGAAGATTTAGGAGGAGGCGTTTGGAGGGCCCATTCCCCTGTCCTAGGAAGTCAGCAGATTTCCTGCTGTGTACATAAAAGCAATGAAAGCTGGAATCTATGCCCATATGTAAAAGTAGCTTTACATAAAGAAAGACAGTCTCCATGTGTTATTACTGCAAGATACCAGTGCTGAGATTACAATCTGTAGCCACATCTGTCGATACTTACAGTGGTATATTGATGATATTGGCCTTTAAATCAACAAATCAGGATACAACTTTGAAACTTTTACTCAAAATGATTAAAGCATATGGATTGCCAGTGGAAATACAGACGGACAATGACACGCATTTGCTTAACACAGCATTCTGCTGAGCTGATTGAGTTGGTGGGGTCCCTCGGCCTTGTGTGATTGAACAGCGAAACTAAGTACAATAAACATTTCTATATGATTATTAGAACTATTGTATTGTTTGATTTGTCAGACTTGAATTCATACACCGCCATACACCACAAGCCAAAAGGACCTTAGTGGATAAGAATTTTTGTAGAACTTCTCAACATAAGAAAAGCAATTTGTGTATCAAGCCCGTAACTCATGCCATGGTCTAATTTAAAAGATCTATAACGCAGCCAAATTTCAAGCCTGCAGCCTTTTGCTAGTGTGCCGATGCTGCTATGGGCTTCAAATTTAATGGGGCTGCAAGACTTGGGGACTGTAAGAGAGTGAGGTTCTCATCTAAAATGAAAAATATCATAAGATAATATGAGTAGTGACCTAGTGCAGACTGTATGAAATATTTTTAACCACAAACTAACCATTATATATAAATAAAATACTTTTAAATAGATAGTAGCAGTTTAGAATATTTTATTAAAGTAACTGTTCCTCCTATATTCATGGACCAGTGGCATATGGTATTGATAAACAACAAAATATATTGCTTTGAATAAAAAAGTATACATGGCATGATAAAATTGGACACATATTTCTCCACTACAATTGTAAATAATTATTATTTTTCTAGGTCCTATTTGTGTATTCCTCCATCTATTATATGTATCTGGCACTTGAATGATAATCCTGTGATGGCAATCTAATGAATGGCAAGGAATTGTAATTGATGTTGAGTTGGGTCCACTTATCAAAATGGCCATAGGGAAACGCAATCACTAAATACTTCCATGGCATGACTTTCTATCAAGTTACTATTAAGGTATTGAAACATTTATAGTGTTTTATACTCAATTTAATTTCTTATATTTTTTAATTAATTCCATATATCTATTCTAAATCCATATTTAAAATAATTGGTTGGTCAGAATAAAAAGAAAAGTTCTCTCAATCTACTTAGTAATGATAAAGCATAAATACTTTTAATAACTGAACTGTGTCTGTTTGCTATATAAATTCACACTAATGTTTTATAAATGAAACATCAAGTGCTTGGTAATTAAAAATAACAAGTTCTTTTAAAGCTTTCACATTTTTTACCAATAAATACATGAATCCAGACAGTATTCCTCTGTTTATAAAAGGTATTTCCATATAATGTTAATTTAAGTACTTGATTATTTAGATTTTTCTTTCAACAAACATTTATAACTGGCTAAATTTATTTTCACGATATTTTCAATACAGTATATATGTACTGTATTCATAACATAGAGCCAATAGATTAAGCAGTGTTGTTAAAAGGTATTTAGATTACCTTCATCAAAATAATTTCTCATTTATAATAGAATCAATAGGTTTCTTGCAGTGAAGCTGGAAAACAATGCAGTTGACAAATATCTGAAACTTTAGTTAGAAGCAGTAAGTCTTTGGAGACTGACCATAGTATTAAAATAAAATATAGCACAGCATGGAATTTTGGTGTTTAATTTTAAATGGCATGGAAATATCTGTTTTCTTTTTCTATTTGCACCACAAAGAGGGTATTTGATGTGTTCCAGTGTATTTTCTTTAAATGAGCTACTAAGCACAATAAACTGATTCAAATAGTTAACTGCTCTGGTGGGCTCGTCCTTATCAACCAATGAGCAGTACTATAGCTGTATGAGTCAGACTCATCTGCAAAGAAGACATATACACTTCAGTATACTCTGTGCACTTCCAGTTAGGTTTTAATATTTGTGGCAGACTGGTCCATCAGGACCTTTATTTTCCCTTAAAAGTACTTGGTCAACTTGGGCTAGGAATTGGGTTTAGACTATAAAAGGGGATGGCTAAAAAAAATCCATGCCTTTCTCCCTAGAAAGTAGGCTCGTCACCCACTGTAGGGTCCTATTTGTCAGCAAGAAAATGACTGGTTGAACTTTAAAATAGGTCCACAGCCTCTGCAATGTTGGGATTCAATGACTGGGGCTGGAGCAGCCAGTAAAATTACCACCAGATGATACCCCAGGGCGATTGGTCGGCTTAGTGGGAGCGGGAGAATTTAAAACTATCCAAGAGCTCTTTTAGTTAACTAGTAACCACCTGACAATGGATCTATTCAAGTAAGTAAAACTAATCTCTACTCTAATGTCCCCTACAGGCCTCTCCCTAATCCTTCCTCCCCATTCGAAACAATAGACTGAGTAAGTCTGCTAATAGGCCTAACTGATTTTCCTGGGCCTGTCTGCCCCTTCCGGATTGGTCACTCAGCCACTATCCTGAGCCAATAGGAAAACCATCCATTTTTCATTGGTCTGGGATCTGATTGTTCTCTCAAAAAGAAGAGCAATTTCCCCTCTTGGGTTGATGGACAAGTAACCATGATTAAGGTCATAGTTCTAACGTTCATGATTTGCAGACAAGCAGAGGTCACAACTAGCAGCAAGGCATAGTATAGACAACAATTAAAAGTGTTAACATAAAGGGCCACATAATGTCTAAATGACCATTGTATGAAAGTTTTTTTAAGGCATACTGCCCATGAAGGCAGTATTAAAAAAAAAAAGAATTGAGCATATTATTTAAAAAAAAAAAAAACTTCAACTTACCGTATTTATCTGCGTATAACACACACTTTTTTCCCTGAAAATAGGGAGCAAATGATAGGTGGGTGTTATATGCCGATATTCCCTCCCCCCTCCTCATCCTCAACCTCCCTCCTCATTCTAAACCCCCCTCCGCATTCTAACCTCCCCTCCTCATTCTAAACCCTCCCCCTCCTCAACCTAAACCCCCCTAAATACCTCCCCCTCACTTACCTGCTTCTGCTCCGGCCTCCGCTCCGCTCCTTGACCCGGCGCGCATGTGACGTCACATGCGCGCCACGTCATTAGCATATACCGGGTGCTTGCTTGACAAAGCCTTGTATTGACCCTGGATGTATTTATATAGGGTAATCATGTCCCCTCTTAAACGCCTTTTTTCTAGACAAAATAAGTTTAATTTGGTTAGTCTTTCTTTATAACTTAGCCCCTTTATTCCCCTTATTAGTTTTGTAGCCCTTTTATGTACTTTTTCCAGCTCTAAAATGTCCTTTTTATGTAGTGGTGCCCACAATTGTACTCCATATTCCAAATGAAGGCGTACTAGAGATTTGTATAGTGGCAGAATTATATATGCTTACCTGGCTTCCATACCCTTCTTAATACATGCTAATATTGTATTTGTCTTTGCAGCTGCTGCTTGGCTTTGAGCACTGATACCTAGGTGGTTGTCCACAAGTACTACCAAATTCCTTTCAATATCTGATACCCCTAGATTTGCTCCATTAAGAAAATAGATTGCATGGCTATTTTCCTTCCTTCCCAGTTGCATAACTTTACATTTATTCGTATTAAATCTCATCTGCCATTTAGCCGCCCATTTCTCTAATTTATGCAAATCCCTTGGGAGGGAACGTACATCATTACCTGATTTAATTACCTTGTACAACTTATTGTTATCAGCAAAAATCAAGACAATACTGACAAAACATGGTCAATTAAGCAAGGCCTTAACTACCCTTTCCTAAACAGCCAATAGAAAATAGACCACCATCATTACAGCAGTATAAGATGGAGGTTACATGTCAACAATTAGCATTAAGAGGTCGGATATTCAATCGGACTTGCAAAACCGCAAAATACAAAATAATAAAAATAGATGCTGATACTGTTCTAGTCAATGGGGGTGGCCTGATATGTATTAACTCATTGATTGCAGGGATCGATATAACCCTGAATTGAAAAAAATATATATTTTTTTTTGTTTGGTGGTTTCCGAGCTTGAGACTGTTGTGCAATTAATTGTAATGTCTTTCATCGCTTTCCCTGTCATTTACAGTGCATTACTGATTTTTTTATTTGCATTTACAGTGTACGGACATGTCTTTAACTACTTTGCGAGTCCTCACTAGTACTCGTAGGATTATCTTCTACATTTGCCATTTACAAGTGTGAAAACATTTGCGTGCTTGGGGAATTGTAGCAATTCAATAGTGATTTGCGATTTTAGTGATTGTAACTTTTGCAGACTTGAAAGATCAAAGAATTAGATGGACGGTAAGCTCAGGTTTTAATAACTGCAAGGATTTCAAGCCCATTTGCGGCCCACAAACACCAATTGAATAGCAAAATAACTTACGGGCTCCATTAAGGGCTACAGTAACTTACAATTGCTCAATTGAATGAGGCCCACAATATTTAATATTTTTCAATGCAAAAAACTATTTTCATAATATTCAAAGCATGCTATTTTAAATGTATGTTCTTTTAATTATGTCAGTCTTAATTCATACTTTGACAAAGCTTTGAAGAGGCTATTTAACTCTTATCTAGTTACCAGTATACTAATAACAACTGTTTATTTAAAAAAAAAAAAAATAACTTTCTTGTCATACTTTGATACTAAAACTTCAGTTAATATAAGGATTAATCCTGAGACCAAGAAATATAAACAGTCCAAACAAGAATTACTATTAATTGTAAGAAAATGACATGGGTAATTTTTCTTTTTTAAAGCTCACTAGAGGTGAGAACACTTGTAGTTAAATAACATGTAGTTTCTCACTATATACAAGCGCCCTATATCATCTCATGTGGGATTTATTTTTTTAAAATATAGTGCTGATTAAGAACTCTTAAAAAAAGGTGGATTCCCTGACACACTTACTCAGTGTAGGCCTAATGAAATAGAACAAGCTTGGATTTTCCTGGGTATGCCATACAGCAACCTTCAAAATGATGGCTTTGCCGAAAATACTGTACCTTATCTGCTTGATGTTTGAATAACTACCCATATTTCCTTATCCACACACCAGCTCCTTCCAGTACCTCCTTAATACCTCAATTATGGGGCAAAACCTTACACCCCCCTTCTTTCTTTTTTTTCACCCTACTCCTCTTCCGCCTTATTATATTTTTTCTGATGTTGGGCCCATCACCATTAACAGGTGAAGCACTTTATTAATTTAGACTCTTGACAGTATTACCCTACAATCTTGTACATATACAGTAGCAATGTCCTATGTCTTGCTTTGTACAACTGCTATCTCGTTGTAGGTGCATGCTATGTTATACCTATACAATTAATTAATAAAAAGAAAAACCTTCACTGAGAAAACATGTTGCAATAAAACCACATATATTTGCCCTTCTTAGAACTAAATGCTGGGTCAGATTCAAACATAAATACTCTTCTCCTTTGTTCCCTGGACCATGCTCTCGGTTTCTTGACAATTTTACTTGTTAGCATCACTCGATTCCTGTGACATACCCAGCATCATCTTATGGAACGTCAACATCTCTCCTACATTAAAGCTCTTACCTCTAGCTTTTTCCTTTGGCTTCAGCCAAAGGGCATGCTCACTTGAACAGAATTCTGAAGTTCCTTGTCATAGATGTTTACTTTGTCAATTAGTCCTGATAATTTTAAATGTTATTTCTCAATAAAGATGCAGGTACTGTAGTAAAAGTGAACTCTACTTTAAAAATAGGCTTTATAATAAAAGGTCTTCTAAATAACTAATATCAGGTTGGTGCTGGAAATATTATAATTAAATGCATCTAACCTCTATAGTGAAATAAACATAATTAATTTCAGATTGTAACAGAAGGTAAGTTTTAAGTAGGAAATATATATACACACAAACCTACATATACATGCACATAATATACATACATAATATACATACTTCTTTATTCTAGTTAGTGCATAGCCTTTTTTTTAATGAGTGGCTCCTACTGAGCACTTTAATGGTTTGATTCACATAATCATGTGATGCACTCTTCTAATACAAATGCTGGAAAGTACACAAATAACATTTTACACCTAAAATATGAATACATAATAGTTCTTAATTTCATCCGACATCCTTAAAAAAAGATTACATTTCCCCATTATCATGTGCCAAGCTTATTTTTAATAGAGACCAAAATGTAGCTGCAAATAGATGTAGACTTTACTGCCAGATATATTTGTTTAAAAAACATAAATATTGCTCATTAGGCTAGTCAAAATGATAAAAATGATGAATGTTAGAAAAACACAATAGCAATACTAAGGAGATGGTACTTGCTAATAACAACAAAAGAGAAAACAATAAATAGAGATATGCTGGAACAAGTCACAATGCAGGCACAGATGGGGATGTGATTAATGCACTTTAGACTGATCACACAAACAATATTGTTGGCGCGAGCAAAAAAGCAAGCCAATCATCACAGAAAATGCAAGCTAATCTTGCTGACGTTCCTGCTGTGATACAGAGTCTGCTTGTTTAAACCACTGTGTGGAATGACATCTTTATTTAACCATGTACATATTTGAATGCATGTATAGAGATTCAGAACATATTTGTTTTGTTTTATAATGCTTACAGAAAAAATTAAACCAATAGCATAAAAAAGTGCTAATTTTGGATCAAAAATTTCGTACAGAACATATTTTACCCTAATTTTTTTTTGAAGACATAAAACATAAATAAAACCAAAATATACAAATAAAACATAACAAGAAATTGAAAGACCCCTTGTCTCTTCCGCCTTTCCCTCCCCTGTGTCTCTCCCCCCTCTCCCTCCCCTGTGTTTCTCCCACCCTCCCTCTCTCTCCTGTGCCTCCTTTCCCCCTCTCCTTTTCCCCCTCTCCCTCCTGTGTCTCTTTCCCCCCTCTCCCTCCCCTGTGTCTCTTGCCCCCTCTCCCTCCCCTGTGTTTCTCCCACCCTCCCTCCCGTCTCGTTCCCCCTCTCCCTCCCCTCTGTTTCCCCTCTCTCCCTCCCCTATGTCTCCTTCCCCCTCCCCTGTGTTTCCTGTCCCCTCTCTCTCTTTCCTGTGCCACCTTTCCCCCTCTCCTTTTCTCCCTCTTCCTCCTGTGTCTCTTTCCCCATCTCCCTCACCTGTTTCTCTCCCCCTCCCTCCCTTGTGTTTTTCCCCCTCTCTCTCTCCCCTGTGTCTCCTTTCTCCCCCCCCTGTGTTTTTCTTCCCCCTCCCTCCCCTGTGTCTCCTTTCCCCCTCCCTCTCTTCTGCCTCTTTCCCCCCTATCTTCTCCTTTCCCCCCTCTCCCTCCCCAGTGTCTCTTACCCCTCCCTCCCCTGTGTCTGTTCTCCTCCTCCTCCTCTACCTTCCCAGTATCTCTTCCCCCTCTCCCTCCCCTGTGTCTATTTCCCCCTCTCCCTCCCCGTGTTTTCCCAACCTCTCCCTTCCCCTGTGTCTCTTCCTCCCTCTCCCTCCATTGTCTCTCTTCTCCCTCCCCTGTGTCTCTTTCCTCCCCTCTCCCTCCCGTGCTTTCCCCCCTGTCTCCCTCCCCTGTGTCTCTTCCCCCTGTCTCCCTCTCCTGTGTCTCTTCCCCCTCCCTCCCTTGTGTCTCTTCACCCTTCCTGCTTTGTGTCTCTTCCCCATCTCTCCCTCCCCTGTGTCTCTACCACCCTCTCCCTCCCCTGTGTCTCTTACCCCTCTCCTTCCCTTGTGTCTCTTCCCCCTCCCTCCCCTGTGTCTCTTTTCACCCCTTTGCCTCCCCTGTGCCTGTTTCCCCCTCTCCCTCCCATTGCCTTTTCCATATAAAGCCCCAAACCATATGCCTGTCAGCATTAAGTGCAACTTCTACAAGGGATACAAATGGCAGACCTTGTGTGTTAAGATTACGTCACTCAGTGCCAGCAGCAAAACTGCAAGAGGGCACTAGACAGTGTTGTCGCTGTTATGCAGGTGCTGCCCTGGGGGATCACAAACGGATTCATAACACACAAGGTTCTCCTGGCTCTGAATGGGGGCTGCTGAGGGCTCCTACCTCTGGATGGGGGCTGCTGGGGGCTACAGACACAAGGTCCCTCCTGGCTCTGGATGGGGAGACTACTCGGGTGAGTGTCTGCTCTGGGTTCCTGGCTGTAGATGGGGGGCTGCTCTGGGTGAGGGTCTGCTGGGGGGCTCCTAGCTCTGGATTGGGGGCTGCTCAGAGTGAGGGTCTGTTTGGGGCTCCTGGCTCTGGATTATGGGGCTTCTCAAGGTGAGGGCACAGAGTGGGGTCTGGATGAAGACTACTCAGGGTGGGGGGTTGCCTATGAGATGCGGATGGGGTGTTCTGGGCAAGTGGTTGGGGGCTCCTCACTCTGGATGTGTGGCTGCTTGGGACGGGGTCCTGGCTTGGGGGCTCTGGATGTGGGTTGTCGGGTGATGAGTGTTTTACCGGGCGCTACATTTGCCCTTTCCCGGTTACGTTCAAACAACAACAGCGCCATCTAGCCTACACTTGCAGTTTTGCTGCTGAATCTGCGTGGCATATTCTTAACACACAAGGTCCCAAAAGGCATGCAAAAAATAGTATTTTTATAGATTTATTTGCACAATTAAGTTTAAAAGAAAGGATCTGTGAGTGAACCCAGAAGCAGCTCTGTGCCCAGCCATGCCCCCCTCCCCCTCAATTACATAGAATCTTTCTAGAGTGACTTGGTAGCAAAGGAGGAATGTAGTACTTGATCAGAGGTGCAAGTGAAGTCAAAGAGAATACAAATAAAATGTTTAAAAATAATGATCCATTCTGATTCTTTGACATACTGCCTACAAAGGCCAACAAAGAAAAGCACGTTTTTATTAAATTGATAATGCACAATTTTAAATATAACTTTTATTAGAATTGTTTAGATAAAGAGTTGTAGTTGTAATTTTACAACTTTTTATCGAAACAATTCTAATAAAAGTTATATTTTAAATTTTGCACTGTTATCTTTATAAAGAGGTTCATGAGACTACTTTTATTTAGTGTATGCTTTGATTTGTAATTACATTTTCTTTTTCATACAACAGTACCTCATCCATACTTCCCTATATGAAATAAATTGGGGGGTTAATGGGTGATTTTCTTCTTTTCTCCATTTAACAAAAACTAAGCTTACAAAGCCCATGACTTTGGCAGCGACTTTTTTGGGAGCTGCAGAATGCCTGGAGATACCTGTTGTGACAGAGTGAGACCAGATATAAATATTAGCCATAGATAATATGTTGTGGTAAAATACAAATATCTTAAATTTTTTGTGTATATACAGTATAGCATTTATCACTTTTTGTAGCACTTGTGAATTTTAGCTCTGAACCAGTATTTTTCGAATAAAGGGCGTAATAGTAAAATCTGCATGTCCCATGATTTAGCAGTTTCAGTAGACGTCATTAACAACTCTTATAGCCTAAACAATATGGGCCTCATTCTATTATCGGCCGTAGGAGATGCGGGGCCGCAAGGACCGGCCGCAAGCTATTTGCCTATTCTATTCCCTTCCGGCCGGGGATTCCTGCAGGCTTGCGGCCGGCGCCTTGTTATCCCTTGCGGCCGCATGCGCCGGAGGAAAGCCTTTGATCTTAAACGGCCGCAAGAGTTTCGGCCGCAAGAAAATCCTGGTTGCTATTCAATTGCTCCGGGAACCCTCTCTGCAAGGCTAAAACCGAGCCGCAGCTTACTTGCAGCAAAATGGTCCCGCAGGCACACAATTAAGCACATTATAAAACCATAATAAAGCCATCCTGCACTCTGAGGAGACTATAAAGTGATTGTAGGTGTTAGCATTCATAGCACAACATTCCCCTACACTCAAATCCGTAAATACATTTTATTTGAGTTTATACCAAATATCCATGGAAAAAGTCCCGAGGGCTTGGAGCACCTCAGACCCGGCCACGCTGCGGCCGGAAAATAAACAGTTAATGTAATCTCGGATTTGGGCTGATGTGCAAGCTTGAGAGGGGGTTGCTATTAATACTCATGTCCCCCATTATGATCCCTAGCATTTACAGAGCTTTACAGTGCCGTCTTGAATTTATTTTTGCTTTTAAAGATTTCTGAGCTTACGGCCGGTTGCAAGATATACGGCCAGCCGTAAGGGGATATCCTTGCGGCGCCATATAATTGAATTGCAAGGTAACGGGAGCCCCGCAAGGAATCGCAGCTTTGCGGCCGATTTACGGCCGATAATAGAATGAGGCCCTATGTATTTTAGTAAGTCAACAAGGCCATAGCTCAAGAATGATCAGAATGTCATATCAGACCTATGCGCAGAAATCTCAACTTGAAGGTGTTGTATGTATCTAGTGTGACGTACCAGGCATGCTTTCAGTGCGTAACCTGCATGTAACCCATGTAATAACACTTTAAGTGCCACGAGGGTCATCCAGGACCCTCATGACACAAAGTGTAAGCACTACACTATTAACTCTAACTATACCCCATTAATCCAACCCTGGGCCTATTTATTCCTAACAGTGCACATTTAACCCTAACAGTACCTATGTAACCCTAACAGGGCCTATTGAACCCTAACTGGGCCTATTTAACCCTCTGTAAGCCTATTTAACCCAGTCTCTTATGGGGGTCTATACAGAAAATAAAAACAAATATTACACACCTGAAAAGGAAATACATACAAAATATATACATCACATTCCAATACAATACAATACAAATAAAATACAATACCCCCTATCTAAAATACATACCCCCATGTGAAATTCATACATACGCCCCTATCTAAAATACAATACCCCCTATCTAAAATACATACATACCCCCTATCTTAAATACATACCCCCTATATAACATACATTAAACCCTATCTATATACACAAACACTAAATCTAACCTAAAATAGAATAATTAGGACCACTTACCTTTGCAGATGTCCCTTCAGATTGCCCCCCTAGGGGGAAAAAAAAAACATAAGATACATTCAACTTTCCTCTGCGTGATGACCCCGTGCTCCTCCTCTTCTGGCCCAGCTGGGACCTGGAAGAATCTGTACTCTAAGAAAAAAAACTAAAAAAAACTAAAGTAGTATTTCTGTGAAGTACCACTAAATCTCAGACCTATCATTCTTGTATTCTGCTTTTTCTGGAATCTGTTAAAGGACCACTGTCTTTTTTAGGAAACATGATACAGGACATGCTGTATTTAGAATTTAATAAATAAATAAAGCAAATCCTTTAAATATTTCAATTTTTATGTGCAATTATTCTTTACAGCAGGGCTCTCTTTTTTTTATGGGTTTCTTTTATTTTATTTGCTAAGTAGGTTTTAAGGCATATTTGAAACTGCAACAAAGGATAAATTGCGTCACTGAGTATTATTTGTAGCTTTGACTAATGTGATTGAGCCATATGTAGGGAAATCTTACAGGCCCTCTTTTTAACATATACACTCATTTTAGAGGTGAAGGCTTATTTCACCGCACCCCGACTTTTGGGCGCACGAAACGTGCACGCTTTCATGTGCGTGGCGACAAATGCGCTTACCAACAACAGAGCGCCTGACAAATGCGCGAACCCACACCAGCGCGGCCGAAAACAGGGCGCTCAATAATAGCGCGCCGATAATAAAGAAGGGTGTCATACTAAGGAGAGAGGGTGAAGAGAGGGTGAGTACTGGGGGAGAGAGACCTGGGGTTAGAGGGTGGGTACTAGGGGGACAGAGTGAGTAGGGGGGAGAGAGAGAGTTGGGGAGAGGGTGCGCCCAAAAGCCATGCTACCATTATTTACTTTAATTCTGTTACAAATATAATTCAAGAGCAGAACATGCATTAGTTGTTGTTCAGTGTCAAATTATGTACTATTAATTGTTTAATTATAAATAGAAATTATGAATGATAATACTATTTACTGTAATTTACATGTAATAACTATAATTAGATCATAATTTAGAACATTTCAAATGTAAAAAGTTTTCTTTTTGGTAATAAGCTAATTTACAGGACCACTGTAATGTTCATACAGTTTCATTTGTTTTGTTGTTTATTAATTGGTTATTAATAAACTCAGTCTTTAAAGGGAAAATAACAATGTAGCTTTAGAAACCTAAATTAAAATTTTAGTTTTTCAAAATATCTACTTCTCGCCACTCCAGGTGTGTTGATAACATTGTTTATCTGGCTACTTCCCTGTAGTGGCTATTGTAGGCAAACCTACACTGAAAAAGTATTCTGGGCAGATACTTTTTCAAACTTGGACAATTAACAGGAGATGGAGAGAAGCACATCTACCGGAAGCTACAATGCTAAAAGCTACAGCGGCCATTAGTTCTTAATTCTACATAGTATACACACGTCTGGTAGCCCCTCACACAACTTCGTAGCCGACGTTCACCTCCCTATGACTTCAATGGCATGTGCTGCTCAGCAGTTTCCAAGCCAGTTTTTCGCAATGGTGCCATTTGCCAAGTCACACTTTAACCACAGCAGCATGCAAAAAAATGTGCTGTTTCAGAAATACTACCACCCTTGGCCCGAAAGCCAAGTATTTTATAGTCTCCGCGCTGCTGACATCAAAAGTAGGAGTGGTCATAATAATGTGACTCGGCTTGAATTTTGCATTTCTATTATGAATGATAAGGCTACTTTAAAGCTATTATTAAGAATATTAGCATTAAGTTATTTTTCCCAGTAGTTATTATGAGTGGATACATGATATTAATGTATATCTGTCATTGTAAATAAAACAAGTTTACTATATTCCTGCTACAAGACTTAGGAAATTAAAATATATAGCCATATACTGGTATACAGTGTGTGTATATATATATATATATATATATATATATATATATATATATATATATATATATATATAAGCATTATATTAAAATAGTACTATAATAAATGTTGTTATGTTTTTGTATGAAGAAGGCATTGTAGGAAGAATAGACAGAGAGTTGTGGTAAATGGAGTACCTTACCGGAAGGATAATGAAATATGAGATATAGGTCAGACATTCATGTCAGATGTCTTCAAATCTCATTTGAACAGAAAAAATCAATAACCTCCTCAACAATACAATCTCCTCCAAACTGCATCACATATAACACTCATTACTCTTATGCTGAACACATGTCCAGACCTGCACTTTAGTATTCTAATAACAACAGTGGTGAAACTTAAAGGGACATGAAAGATTCCCTATTTTTAATTTTAAAATAAACTAAGTAGTTACATGCATCTTCAAACATAATTATATTATTAAGTGCTTAAAAGCTCTGTGTTTACTTACATTCACTTTCCATACAGTCCCTGCTAAGGTCTGTCCCCTGCTCATGCATACAATGTGTCTACAGTACTAGCTGTGATAGCAAATCATTGGCTATGTCCCAACGGCATATGGATGAATTGCTGCTGCAGGGCTAGTGTAAGCACTTTTCATGTTAAATTTGTTTTTACTTCACTATTATAATTAAAAACATTTAAAAATTAATATTAAAAATACATATTCAAACAGCAGCAAAGCAAAGCCTTAGCCAGAAAAAGTAATTTAAAAACACAGTTTACCTTATTAATTGGTAGTACTACTGAAATGAAAACAAATGTCTCAACTAAATTAATTAGTCAGGGTGGGTAATATAGAGCATGATCTGTAGGGTATGGGGGCTATAGCTGCAATCCCATAACTGCATCTCTAAAGTGAGCATGCTCCAGTAATTTACCGTAAGTAATTAACTTTACCATTGGAAATGTTTTTGTTTCAGCAGTGCTCAGGAAAGTTAAAGGGGTTGGGAGGAGTAAAGCAGTGGCCATCCATGACATAATACACATTTTTAAATTATATTTTATTTCTAAAGCTTTGCTTTACTGCTGTTTGCACTTTTAGTTTTAATGTTAGTTATTATTAAGGATGGTATAATAGAAGGATTAGTTATAGCTATTCCAGTGTATTTTTTATTCAGGAAAGCTATGACCACACTGTATACATAATACATTATGGTATGTGATTATGTTTTACTAGTGACTTGCCCGTCGAAAATAACGGCAATAAAATTTGAAGGCTGGCAATGCTGTTTGCCAAACATTGCATGGCTCTCCTCCCTGTAACTTGCGGGCATCAAGATGAGCGTCTTCAGTGCAAATTTTTCAATCTTTTTCAAAGTGTTGCGGACCTTGCGATGAGCGCCTTTGGTGCTCATCATGGGCCTGGCAATGAGCGCCTTCAGCACTCATTGGCAGCGCTCATTGCCAGCCTTTTTCAACGTCTTAGTTCCACAGTTTTGCCGCTCATTGCAGCCACCGTCATTTCAAAGTCGTGCGAGCCTCGCGATGAGCGCCTTTGGGCGAATACGCAAGCCCGTATTTTTAACATTGCGTGAGGACAACTCACAATTACGACAACTATTAAATTTGATATGTGTGAGTGTGGTTTTCTGAGGTGTGTATGAGGTAGAGATTTAAATGGTGGTAATGAAGAAACTGTGAAAGCTATGGATAGGTATTCATTTGAGTGAAAATATAAACTTAAAGCATTATAAGGAGACATGAAAATGTTAGTAATAATTTGGGGGACATTCATTTGCTACACTGGATTACATAGTCCATGACGATGCATTAACCATGAGCAAAAAGATCATAGACTCAATTCAAAGAGTTAGAAAAAAAGATAACTCATAAGGATTACATAAATAGATATATTCTTAAAATTATGGGCATGCAGATTTATTAAATTGGGGGCAATACATTTTACAAAAAAACTCATATACTCAAAAACCTATTATTGCATGAATATGCCTACATGCATTATATTTCACCATAGGGGTGATTTGACCAACTACATATATTTGTAACTTTTTATTTGCATCTTGTATAGAGGTAACTTGCAAGGGAGGGGGCCCACACTGTTTTGTATTGAGGCCCTCCATTTACTCTGCCTTTGTTTATCATTTTAAGCAAACACACAGCAAACAGCCATTAAATTTGCGTATTTGTAGTTCCTGAAGCCCGTAAAGGGTTACAGGCTGAAAAACACAGCGTGTGCCAAAATCAGAAATCAAACCCAGCTAAGCCTTTGACCTTTCAAGCCCGTAAATGTTACAATCGCAAATCACTAATAAATTGCAACAAGTCCTCAAGCCTGTAATTGTTTTCACACCAGTAAATGGCAAATGTAGCCAAAAATCCTATGGTTTCTAGAGAGGACCCGCAAGGGGATTAAACTCCTGTCCAAAGCACTGTAAATGCAAATATAAACACACTAACGTATTTTAAATTACAGAGAAAGCGAAGAAAGGTATTAAAAGTAATAGCATAACATTCTCAAGCTCCCAAATCTGCAATAAAAAAATATTAACTGTAAGTGATTGAAATTGAATCTCCATGTTTTAGTGACATAATGATGATGGTCTCTTTTACTATTGGCTCCATCTAAACCCATAACTATGGGTTTATCATAAAATATTTATCATGTTCACGCCCGGAAATTCTATGTGCCGAAGACAGGTAAAACTCACATATCTTGTTCTCCTGTTCCTGTACAATTGTCGTCTGCAAAAAAAATGTATTATGCTACCCAAGTGTGCTTGCAGTGGGGAAGAAACCAATTGCTAACAGAGGCCTGTTTGTTTCATTGAGTATCGTATATTGCAAGATTTTTGAATCCTTTGTTTGAAGAAGCATCTGAATCTGTTAAAAAAATTGATGGTAATTCTACCATGTCTGGACCCATAACTCTTACAGTTCATATAGAACATAGGCTCTCTGAGGAACTCATATTTGAGGTGGTCTTCACTCTATTATTTCCACTTGTCCTATGACTTCCTTGACTTCAGTTTCACAACCCAACCATCATTTGGAATTGAATATCTGCCATGTTCACTTCTGAATATTGCCAACACTCCTGTCGAATCTCCACAGAACCCATCACATTATGTACCACAGCATCTACAATGTTTAACCCCAAAATACCAGCATTTTATTATGCTTCTTTTAATGTCTTTAGAAAGGTGGAGTATGAAATGTTAATACCCACAGGATGTATGCTTTTCTGAATAGAACAAATATTCCTTTTGGGACCATCTATCACTTAGCAGAGTTACAAGTCTTCAAGGAGTATATATAGAAAAACCTTAAGAAAGACTTCATCCTACCTGACGAGGACCCCATTTCCTTCATTAATAAGAAAGATCGCACTTTAAGACCATGTGTAGATTATTGAGAATTGAACACATCATGATCAAGAATAGATATCCTCTGCCACTGATATCAGAACTATTTGACAGGCGAAAGGATGCAAAATTTGTTTCTAAACTGGAGACTAAGATCTTTAATATATTAGGAAAGGGTATGATTGGAAAACAGCATTTTCAATTTGATATGGCTACTTTAAGTATACAGTGGTGCCCTCAATTATATATTTTGAGACTTGCTGGAGCACTTAGTGGTAATTTACCTGGATCACAGAAAACATATTCCTTGGCTATTTAATATCACTCATATAGTCTAACTAGGGACCCCAGCAAAGTATCTAAATTAACTACTCTGAAAAATCACGAGGTCCAGAGGCTTTTGGGCTATCAAACTTATAGGACGTTTATACAGGACTTCTCTAAAATCACACTTCTGATCATATCTTTTACAGATATATTCCATAATGAAATTGCATGCATAAATTTTTAAAGCACATAATAATATTAGTACATTGATTATAAAAGAAAGGTTAATAATAAGATTATTATATTAGATTATAATGCCCATATAAAATTGGATTTAATTCATCAAAAGTTCTGACACGATGTAAAGAGATAGAAGAAGATAACAGAATGGGAAGCTCAATAGATCTTGACAAGAACATTGGGGATATCAAAAGAACCTTTCATGCCAAAGTGGGCGTGATAAAAAACAAAAATGGTAGGGATTAACAGAAGAAGATCAGATAAAGAAGAGATGGCAGGAATACACTGAAGATCTATACAGGAGCGATCTTAACAGTATTGATTACCTCAATAGTTTGTCAAATTAGCTGAAGCCAGACATCGTGGAGAGTGAAGTGGGATGGGAACTATGATGCCTCACTGACAGCAAGGCTGCAGTAGTTGACGGAATCCCAAATTAACTATTTAAAATTCTACAAGATGATGCTGTTAAAATGTTGCTTTCCATATGCCAATAAATTTGAAAAACTCAACAATGGCAAGTAGACTGGAAAAGGTCATTCTACATCCCAATCCCCAAAAAAGGCAGTGCCAAACAGTGTTCCAATTATCAAACAATTGCACTAATTTCATATGTCAGCAAGGTAATGCCCAGCTCCAATAATATATGGACTGGGACCCACAAGATATGCAAGCCGGGTTCTGCAGAGGAAGAGGCACAATAGATCAAATTACCAATGTCCAATGTATAATAGAGAAAGCAAGGGAGTTCAAGAAAAAACATTAATTTCTACTTCATAGACTATTCTAAGGCCTTTGACTGTGTGGATCACAACAAAATATGGCAAGTTCTTAAAATGATGGAAGTACTAGGTCATCTCATCCACCTCCTGAGGAATCTGGATGTGGACCAAGAAGCCAAGAACCGAACATGGGACAACAGAAAGTCTCAAGATCAGAAAAGGCGTGTATCAAGGTTTGATATTGTCACCTTATTTATAGTACATATTGCATAAGGCCAGGGTGTAGGAATCCAAAGCTAGAATCAATATTGGAAGACATATCAACAACCTCAGATACACGGATGATACTACTCTGATGGCTGAAAGTGAAGAGAAACTGAAGGGCCTATTGATGAGAGTGAAAGAAGAGTTCAAAAGCTGGCATGCTGCTAAACGTTAAGAAGATGAAAATCATGGCGAACATCAATCTCTGATCCTGGCAAATAGAAGGCTAAGGAGTGGAGGCAGTTACAGATTGTATTTTTTTGGGATCCAAGATTTCTTCAGATGGTGATTGTAGCCATGAAATTAAAAGATGTTTGCTTCTGGGGAGCAAAGCTATGGCATGCTTGGACAAGCTAATAAAGACTAAAGATATTACACTATCAAGAAAGGTCCACATTGTTAGAACTATGGTTTTCCTAGTGGTAACATACGGATGTTCAGAGCTGGACCATAAAGAAGGCTGAACTCCATAGAATTGATGCAGTTGAATTGCTGTGTTGGCAAAAACTGCTTAGAAGCCCTTAGACTGCTAGAAAATCCAATAAATCAGTACTTCAGGAAATCAAGACAAACTGTTCGCTGGAAGGTATGATTATGAGACTGAAGCACAAATATTGTGGTCATATCATGAGAAAGCAGGATTCCCTAGAGAAGACTGGGAAAGATTGAAGGCTCACAAAGAAGGGGACAACAGAGGCGGAGATTGATAAATTAGTTAATTGAAGCAATGAACATGAACTTAATGGAGCTCAGAGTGGCAGTGACTAACCTGGCATGCTGCAGTTCATTGGGTCATGGATAGTCAGACATGACTGAGCAACTAAACACAAACCAGCAGCCTGGAAATAAAAACAACAAAGCTGATGATTTGCCCCTATATGAAGAGACTGGATTCCATCATAAATGACACTATTTACTTCTGTAAAAAATCTCAGACACTTCTTTCACATTCCACATTGACTAGAAGGCATGTATTGCGTACTCAAAGCGGTAAAATATATGCACCTCCATATCTGAGACTATTTGTAGTCAAGAAAAATAATAACAATCCTTTGGCTGAACATCCTGGCTGTAGAAAGACCCTAGAACTGATTATACACAGTTTTCCTTGGCCAACCAATAGTGCAATAGATCTAAGAACCTTCACTCTCACCGATCTGCTATCCGGCATCCCTGCCAGTGCTTACTCATCCATGAAAGGCCGTTGATATAGACTGCATTTTTGAACTTCCTGTATCTAATCATTTTATTGTATGAAAATATATAAAAATAAAAATTAAGAGGTTAATAGAGTTTGCAAAATTTATTCTCTGGAAGTTGATTTTGAGAATGCCCCTGAAAATCCAAGCTAAATTAGCATAAAATTTGTAATTTGTTGTGACTAGTCACAGGCAGTAACAACATTGTAGCAGCATGGGAAATCAGTCTCTGCAGCAAAGCATCATGGGAGGTGTAGTCTTTTATTCCCGTTGCACACCTATCTCTCCTCCCTTGAATAATGCAACCGGCAGTGTTGCTCTTGATCTCTGCACTGTGCTGTTACTGGCTGGAAACTTGGTTAAAAAACATACTTGAATGCAGATTTTGGTTATTGGTTAGTATGGATTGCCTATGTAAGAGCCTCTAGAGATATGGAAACCCATCTTTTAAAAAAAAATAAAGCAAATATGTGTATAGAATGAATCAATGTAATGTGGGTTTTCTGATATAAACAGCATTTAGATTAGAAAAAGTAAAAAAATTTCGATATAACTTTTACGGAGAAATGGGGTATGAGGGAACAGGGAGAGGTCAGTACACTTGCTCGATAATTGGACCTAAGTGAAATTGACGTACAACCTTCCCTTTCACAAGCCCAGAAGTAGGTTGATGCAAGTATTGGCTACAGAAATGTAAATGCCTCTCTCACTATGTTTATTCTTTTTAATTCAAAAACTAACTTGATTTTTTCCATTATTACTATTTTTTATTCTTGTTCTTGTCTTGTACAGTGGTCCTTTAATGGTAATAGTTGCAGTACATTGAAAGAAGATGTCTTCATAAAAGTGAGCTATGATGGGTGGCCTGGAGGCCACCCCAGCCTGCTGTGGTTGGCAGTAGGGCCCTTTGACCTGGCAGGACCGTTATGGAAGGAGGTGGCTAGCTGGGGGAGGCGGAGCCGTTATAGGCTGGTTTGCTGCCAAAAGTTATCAGTAGTCCCCCAGCTAGAAATGAGGAAAGATACCCATCCCTAAAGTATTTTTGTTTAAAGTTGATATGTTTGTAATAAAAAAATAATAATAATAATAAATAAATAAATAAAAAAGGAAATGCATAAAATAAATAAAATGATGGTTGTACATTGTCAAGTTTAAAGATTGTCTTGTTTGGTGGAGCACTTGTGCATTATATGCTAACAAATTATGTTTATGTTGTTGTCACAGCAGCGGGTCGTGGGGGGAGTCGCAGGACAGTGGAAAAATGGGTAAGATCCTACCGTACAGTGGTACGGATGTTACAACACGGTAGGCCCTAGATGAGGCTTCAGGGCGTAGGGCCTACTGTCTCTAGCCAGGCTCCTCCACTCATGTGGTTATGTTTATTTATTAATGGTTATGGTTATTATGTTTACTTGTGTTTACCAATGAACGCTGTGGCCAGTCTTCCTCCCAACAAGTAGTCTGTGTCTAATCATTAAATTTAGCCTATGAAGTAGTTTGGGTCTAATTGTCATATGTTAGAGGTAATTGTGTTTAACCTATATCCATACATACTAACTGGGCCTTGGTTAGGTCATGTGTTTTCACATTGTATTCACATTCGGACCATAGAGTGTAGCTTTCTTAATTGTGTATGAGGTAGAGATTTAAATGGTGGTAAAGTCTATGCAAAGGCTCTGTTAGGTGTCAAGGATTACTTCTATCATGGTGGATTGTTGTAAATTCAGTCTATGAGAGAGACAATAAGACAAGATTCTTGAAAAATCTAAATCGGTGTTTAACAAGTTTAAGGCAGAGTGACAGCATTTTAATTTCTTCATTACATTCAAATATTAAACAAGTATAAATATTATGTTCTGACACAAATAACTCAAGCAGGTTCTTCAGATTTAAGCTTTTTAATGTAAAATGAACTTTTAACTCACCTAATAAGATTGTGTTACTATGCCACTGTTAATTCCCAAATGTCTACATGCTGTCAGTAGTAACTGTGTGACATTAGCAGAGATATATTGTGTAAGGCAAACAAGGCAGTGCATGAATGAGACAAATGCACTTTGCTTCTAATCTAACCTTTCTTACCTATTAATGGATTGTACAGACTGTAGCAACTTACCATTTATTACAGCTTAACAAATGCTTATAGTTCTGTTTAAGATGAGAAAAAGAATGTGATTCTGACTAAAAGTGTTTTATCAGAGTAATTTAATGTCTCATTCAAAATTAGGTTACACTAACAAAGGCAATTTCACAGAAAAGCATGAAGCTTCATGTTTTATGCTAATGTTTTCTATTATTTTCTCTGAAGTTCTATGTAATGGTTCTTACAGATTCTTCCACTTGATTGCCATATATAATTGTATTCATTAACTATATTTATTAAAGTAATTTGTAAGACTGGAAATATTTTTTTTTACAATGCAAATAGAGAAAATTCATTGTATACGTTGGTATCTACTTATTTGATAAACACAATGAAAAATAAGTAAATACAATATGCATATAGAAAGCAGAAAAATATATAAAGCCTTATTATAATTAACTGACAGTTGATGTAGCATTTACTATGCAGGTAGTATTTATTCCACATTTTAACATTTGTTAATTTGTTGAAAATATGTAAATAAATGTTTTTTTACTTAACATATTTATACTTTTCACCTCCTTCGATATAGCTATGTGATTAAGATACTTTAGAGATTACTTAAAGGCATATCTAAATTCCAAATATATACATTAAACTAAATTCTGTGTATACACATATTATCAGCAATATTAAATTGAAATTCGGTAAATTTAAAAGGGTTCTATTTAAGCACATTGCATATTTTATTTAAAGACATTTTTAGTTAGTGAAGACCTTGCTTTTGGATAGAAGTTCACTAACTAAAAAGTTCTGTAAAAAACATATGCTCTGTGCTTATATAGAGCCCTTTTAAATTTAAAGAATCGCAATTTAATAAGGCTCTATATTTCCGGATCTCTTTTTTTCATGTGATATTTCTAGAACTGCAGCTTGTTCTGTTACATCATTAAAGAACACAAAAAAACTGTCTACATATTATATTAGGCATTTGCTTCTAAAGTGAAGTATTCCCAAGATATGCAGGATTGTTTGTGCTGCCTTCATGTGCTTATTAGTATCAGAGTCTGCTTGTCTGTCTGTGGCAGACAAACTAATATCCCCCAGTGTTACCATGCAGTAATATCCCCTCCCCAACCCTTAGAAAGCACTCTGAGCCAAAAGTTAGCATTCTGAGCTGCACACTAGCCCACAGTAGTGCCCCCCCCCCCCCCCATGTGTTAAAACATTGTTTTTGTTAACCTGCCCTTGGCCCCCTTCCAGTGTTTTTATATATATACTAGCCACTTGCCCGTCAAAAAATTACGGTCAATAAAAGAAAGTGTTGAAATGCTGTTTGTCACCCAATGTGAGTGTACTGTGTGCCTCAAGTAACTAAATTCATCAAAAAGCAGAAATCTACATTACATAAAATAAGAAAAAATAAAATAAAAAAATAAAAAAGGAACATTACAGAAATTATACATTACAACCCCCCCTTACCCACTACAACATTTTTGATTGGCTGAAAAGGCTGTCTATCAAATTCAGCCAATGAGAAGACCCCAATTGTGAACCAATGAAAAAAGTATACACCCCAAAATACAACGCTGATTGGATAACACACCTGTAAATCTTTATTTGAACCAATCCTGAGGCTTTATTGCCATCAGCCAATCACAATGGAATATACCCCCACGTACTGATTGGTGAAGACATCTGAGCCTTCCCATTGGCTGTAATATTGATTGATATTAACAGTAGCCAATGAGAATGCGCAAATCCTTCAGCAATCAGTACGTGAGGGTGTATTCCATTGTGATTGGCTATTGTCAGTGCAACCAATCAGAATGTGCAGAGGCTCCAACCAATCACCCTGTGGGGGTGTATTCCATTGTGATTGGCTGAAGGCATCTGCGCCTTGTGATTGGTTTAAATAAAGATTGACAGGTGCATTATCCACTCAGAGTGGGATTTTAGGCTGTATCCCTTTGTGATTGGTTCACACATTGGCGCCTCCTGATTGGGTGAATTTGATAGACAGCGTTTTCAACCAATCAGAAGGCGCCATTGCTTATTTTCTTCCGAAAAAGTCTCCGGGAGCCTCATTAGCGTTGGGGATGTCCAGAAGTGCGGATGTAAGTATATATATATATATTTTTTTTATACAGGGCGTGGGAGAAGAGGATCCGGAGGAGGCCGGAGACATCGCAGGGAGGTAAGTAGATTATGTTTATTTTATTTTGATGTATGTGCATTAATGTTATGTTTTTTTTAACAGGTGCCGCGCCGGAGAAGGATTAAAAGAATAAGGACGGGACATGCCGGAAAGGTGAGTAGAATATTTAGAATGTATAGAATGTTTATTTATGTACTGTAAACGTGTTGCACTAATTTATTTTTATTTTTTCCGTAGGTGGCTGATCTCAATGGACATCTGCAAAGGTATGTGGTCTTAATTATTTTATTTTAGCTTAGAATTAGATTAGTTTATATATAGATAGCATTTATTGTATGTTAGCTAGGGGTATGCGTTTTATATAGATAGCATAGGATGTATTGCATATTAAATTGTGGTATTTATTTAGATAGATTGGGGAAGTATTATTATATAGATAGCATGTATATTAGATTATGGTATTTATTTAGATAGATTGTGTGATGTATATTAGATAGGGGTGTATTGTATTGTATGTAATTGTATTGTATTGTATTTGTATTGTATTGTATGTAATTGTATTGTATTGTATTATATGTATTTCCTTTTCAGGTGTGTAATTTTTTTTTTCTGTAGTGAGGGGGGGGGGTTGTAATGTTTTTTTTTTTTTTTCTGTAATGATACTTTTTTTTGTGACCTAGGTTTTTTATTTTCTGTAATGTAGAATTTTTTTTGTGTGACTTTGGGCTTTTTTTATTTTCTGTAATTAAAGTGGTGGGGGTTATTATGGGGTAGGTCGTGTAGGTGTTAATAGGTTAGTGTAGAGGGTGTTTAGTTGATATTTAATGTTTTATTGGGGGGAGGTATAGTGCAGTGTAGTGTTTATACTTAGTGTCATGATGGTCCTTGAGGACCATCATGGCACTTATGTGGTTAATGTAGGGTTGTAACAGGCCCATAATGGTCTTAATATACCCTTATGGGACTGATGGGGTTAAATAGAGGCTTATGGGGGTCTGTATGGACCCCCATGAGTGAGGGGGTTAATGAAGTGCTTATGGGGGTCTGTATTGACCCCCATGAGTGAAAGGCTTAATGAAGGGCTTATGGGGTTCTGTATTGACCCCCATGAGTGACAGGGTTAATGAAGGGCTTATGGGGGTCTGTATGACCCCCATGAGTGACAAAGTTAATGAAGGGCTTATGGGGTCTATATTCACCCCCATAAATAAAAGGGTTAATGAGTGGTTTATGGTGGTCTGTATTGACCCCCATGAGTGACAGGGTTAATTAGGGGTTTATGGGGGTCTGTATTGACCCCCATGATTGACAGGGTGACAGTGTATATTTTTTTTCTTTTACAACGGGTCCTTTAAGGACCTTTACAATTCTTTAAGGACCTGTAACGCGGGAATTTTGAAGTTTGATTGCAGCGGGGGTCCCCGATCGCATGCAATCTGGACCCCCACTGCAATGGTTAATGTGGGGTTAATGCAGGGCTCCGAGCTTATCTCGGATCCCCTGGGGTTAATGCGGGTTTCGGAGCTTATCTCGGATCCCTTCTTGGGTATCTTGTACGTGGCTGGGCTGTGAGCCTCGCTTTCGTTTTTTTCAGAGGCCATTTTTTCTCTCGCTTAGGGGATTTTCGTATGTCTGAACTCAGGAATTTGGACTTAAATGGAGGTGTAACTTCACTTTCAGAGGTCCTGGGTGCCCCCCCCCCCCCCCGTGCTATGGGTAAGCTTTTTATGTAGTTTGTGTGAGTATTTGGTGTATTTTCACTGTTTTTAGTTGCGCGCGGGTCGGCCGTTATAGTCGTATTTTTAGTGCGTGTGGGTGTTTGTTACATTAAAGTTGGTTCTGAGGTGGGGTTTTTTTCTAAGTCGTGCGTGTGACGTGTTTAACGGCTCGCCTCGCTATGCGAGGCTCGCCAGCAATGAGCGCCTTCAGCGCTCATTGCCTCTCATTGCCTAAAGGCTACAATTTAATGGCGAGCCTCGCTATGCGAGGCTCGCCAGGCGATGAGCGCCTGCGCCGCTCATCGCTAAGTC
The DNA here is from genome assembly GCA_027410445.1 of Discoglossus pictus. Lineage (NCBI taxonomy): Eukaryota > Metazoa > Chordata > Amphibia > Anura > Alytidae > Discoglossus > Discoglossus pictus. The sequence continues at coordinate 323,475,683 of CM050167.1, forward strand.
GTACGCACTACGCAAACAGTAGAACGATGAATCGTAGTTGGACAATTATAATATGTGATATATATATATATAAAAAATATATCAGTCCTATATCTATATATATGTAATATAGTCTATATAATTAAATTATTACATACATATCTGTGTGAAAAATTACATATTTTATATATATATATATATATATATATATATAGAAATATGTATATATATATATATATATATATATATATAAATTATATATATATATATATACTTATATAACATATATATATATATATATATATATCACATATTATAATTGTCTAACTACGATTCGTCGTCACGCTGCGTTGCGTAGTGCGTACGACTTAGGGATGAGCGCCACAGGTGCTCTTCGCCCGGCGAGCCTCGCGCAGTGAGGCGAGCCGTTAAATCGTAGCACTTTGGCAATGAGCGCCGCAGGCGCTCATTGCAGGCCAGCCTCGCGCAGCGAGGCGAGCCATTAAATCGTAGCACTTTGGCAATGAGCGCCGCAGGCGCTCATTGCAGGCGAGCCTCGTGTAGCGAGGCGAGCCGTTATGTTAAACCGTAGCACTTTGGCAATGAGCACGCAGGCACTCATTGCAGGCGAGCCGTTAAACCGTAGCACTTAGAAAAAAAATACGAGATGACAAAAATTACGACATAAGCGGGGGAACCAAAACACTAAAAAAACACTAAATAAACACTAAAAAATAAAATAAAGGTCACTTACAGCATGGGGAACCAGGCAGGACGTCTGGAAGTGAGTTGGAACTCCAATTTACAGCGATTTAGCAGAGTTACAAAGATCGAAAATCGGCTAAGCAAGAAAAAAATGGCCGCCAAAAAAAATGAAAATGAGGCTATACTACTACGAACTGCGTAAAACACAGCCACAGACGTATGTGTTTGAAAAACAACGAGATAAAGGATGCGCAATGAGTAAAAAGACAGTAGCGAGTACATTTTACGAAACACAATTACAGATTTACGCTTTAACACAGATTTAACGACTTTGTCTCGCGCAACATCGGATTTCCCGCCTAAACCAACGCATTTGATGTGAAATATAAGTTGCAAGTTACAAAAAAAAAAAAAAGGGACAAATGTAGCGTCATGTTGTGTGGCAAACAAATTTCACTACATTTAATTTTTATTGACCGTCATTTGACCGTTTTACCATATTTACTGTTAAACCGTAGTACTTTAGCGGGCTTAGCGATGAGCGCCGTAGGCAATCATTGCGCAGCGAGGCGAGCCGTTAAACCGTAGTACTTTGGCAATGAGCGCCGCAGAAAAAATGCCGGACGAACAAAACGAAAACCAGGCTACAGCACTATAACCACGGAAAACACGTACCGATAATCCGCTAAGACGCATACCACACATTATCCGCCATTTTAGGATAATGTGGAAGTACACCGCTACGTTAACGGTTTCGGATCGCGCACGCACACTATTACACTGCACACGTTCATCACGCTTACCCAGTACCTCCACACCACTAATGCTGCTGCAACATCAACACAGATTGCCAGCTCTTCAACACAATGCATAAAAATACGTAAATTCATTTATTAATTTGATTTCTATATTTCAGTATTACACAGAAAACAACATTAGCTACCTTACAATTCCATATGTATATTAATAACTAAACAACTTTTAAAACACACACATCTGATTGTCGTCATTTTTTGACGGGCAATACGCTAGTATATATATATATTAGTTGTCAAACTGCGAGACGTTGTTACGCTTTGCGAGGTGTATCCAGCTTAGGTAATAAGCACCACAGGCGCTCATCGCTTGCAAGCCTTGGTGAAGCAAGGCGAGCCATGAACGCGTAGGACTTAGCCGATGTGCGCCAGCCGATGAGCGCCTTTGAGCAAAGCGAGGTAGCTGTTAAACCGTAGCACTTAGCCGCTCCGAGCCTCGTAAACCTAGGCAAGCCGTTAAAATACAAGACGTGGGACTTAGAAAAAAAAAGATACAAGCCGCAAAAATTCTTAACCCCCTCCTCACTTTCTCCCCTCTAAATACCTCCCCCTCACTTACCTGCTTCTTCTCTGGCCTCTACTCCGTCTTGACCCCTGCGCCGGCGGTCATGTGATGTCACATGCGCGCCTCGGCATTAGCATATACCAAGTGACGGCACCCGGTATATGCTAATGACGCAGCGCGCATGTGACGTCACACGCGCGCCGGGGTCAAGACGGAGCAGAGGCCGGAGAAGAAGCAGGTAAGTGAGGGGGAGGTATTTAGAGGGGAGAAAGTGAGGAGGGGGTTGAGGACGGGGTTGATGAGGAGGAGGGGGGTTGAGGATGAGGAGGAGGGAGGGAAAGAGATACAGGGGGGTAGAGAGACACAGGGGGGTTAGAGAGACACAGGGGTGTTAAAGAGACACGGGGGGGTACAGAGACACGGGGGGCGGTTAGAGAGACACTAGGGGGAGTGACTCGATTCCAAGCCGAAGGGGGGCCCTTTTTAGCCTAAAAAAAGGGCTAAAAAACTCGGCTTATACTCGAGTATATACCGTAATAAATGGTGGGCAAAAGAGCGATAGAAGTCCTTCACCTTTGTGTTCACATTTGAATGTCTAAAACAAGTTAAAAAACGTGTTTCATGCCTAGAATTCCGATAAATACAGTTATTACACTGCATTCTGAGAACCTCGGCAGGGACATGCAAATGTTCCCACAAAGGCTACGATTTTGCCATCCATAACCATAAGAAACATGCCTTCCCTTAAGCATATGCCCGCTGTATCAAACAGCGTTGAGCTGAGCTAGGGCTGGATTATACACAAGCCTGCTGATGGTAGGCAGTAACCTTGAAATGGCTGTAAGTGGGTGGGATTCCTGGCTTGTGTATAATAATAATTGAAACCTAGAAATTACAGACTTTACAAAATGTTTTCTGTTCAGCCAGCTGTGAAGAAGTGTAGATCAGAGAAGATAAACAGGGTCGTAAATATTTGCAGGTCATAGGGAGTAAGGAACCATAAAGTTGTAAGGAGACAGAAAGAGACCAGAAGTAAACTAGAGTAAACAAAATCATACCAGGAATATAGAAGATTATAAGAAGTCAAGATAATGCAAAATAAATTCCATATTTACATTCAGTCCCGTATTTTTCGTCTTAAAGTGTGTTATCATTTTAATTTTGAACGTCTTCCTTTCTTGTGTGTTTTTAAAATGACCTCTGAGTATTTTAATATTTAAGTTCTGGATGGAGTGGTTATTTTGAGAAAAGTGGTGTCCCATTGGGGTACAGTTCCTCTCTTCATTGTTATATCTGATGGAGAGTTTGTGCAGATTCTTCCTTAAATGTAGTCTTAGCTGGTTTGTAACATCCCCTCTCACATTAGGTACATTGTATCATGTAGACTACATTGGATGATATGTATGAATCTGTCTCTCTGCTGCTAAAGCTCTTGTTGTTAAGCATGGCTGTGTCCTCTTTGCAGATGTGTTGACATAATTTGTAGCAATTTTTGTTGCAGGGTTTGGTGCCATTCTCTCTGTGGTGCTGTTCATTGGCTAATCTTCTATTCACCAATGTTTGTCTTAGATGTGGTGGTTTTCTAAATTCCAAAATACGAGGTTTAAGAAATATATGTTTAAATTCTGCATCATCTGTTAGTTGTGGTTGTAGATCCTTAAATATTTTGCATATTCCTTCTAGTCTGGTATGGGGTTACTAGAGGTGTACGTGAAAAACGTTCTTTTGTTTTGTATTGCAACAGTTGTTCATGGGGTGTTCTAATGGCAGAGGATAAGCTCTGTGTGATGACACAGGGTTTGTAATCCTTTTGCTTGAAGGATTTAGACAGTATTTTTTAATTTATGTTGCGGCCCCCAGCATATGCGGTGGTATCTGATCGCTTGACTATAAATTATCGCTTGTTTGGTATGGGAGAGGTGGAAACTAGAGTTGTGGAGGTAACTACATTTATCTGTAGGTTTCTTAAACACAGATGAGTGTATAAATGTGTGACTGAATGTAAATATGGAATTTCTGTTGCATTATCTTAACTTATTATATAACCTTCTATATTCCTGATATATATTGGTTTCCTTCTGGTCGGTTTCTGTCTCTTAAAGCTTTAAGGTTCCTTACTCCCTATGATCTGAAATATTTAAGGCCCTGTTTATTTTCTCTGATCTGTACTCATGGAGTCTTCTTCTCAGCTGACGGAACAGAACATTTTTTTTAAGGCCCGTAATTTCTAGGTTTTAATTGGAATCTAATATCAGTATAGCTCTGGACTTGAGAAAGCTTGTCATATATTTAAGAATATGTTTGTCCAATAAAAAAGTCATCACTACATACTGTAATACACAGATTATTCACACACTTATATATATATATATATATATATATATATACACACATATATATATATATACACACACCTATCCTATGCCCCGTCACCACCCCATCTCACCCCATGCTCCCTCACCTCTACATCCCACCCCATGCCCCTTCACCTCCCCACACCACCCATCTCACCCCATGCCCCCCACCTCTCCACCCCAGTCCATGCCATCTTAACCCATGCTGCCTCACCTCTCCACCCCAGCCCATGCCATGCCTTTTACAGAGACTGTCCCATAAGGCCTCATAGACTGAAGAAAAGGTACTCAGGCACTGATATAGTAACTAACTAAGGGAGGAGGTCAGTCTAAGGTTGACAAATATTCCCCTATAGGGTGGAGTTAAAAAGTTGCCATACAGTAGAAGAGAAGAAGTCTGAAAAAGTCCATACTGGATACATTGTATAGGCAGGAGTGGCCCCAATATCAGCTTGATATTCAAGAGAAACTGACAGAATTTGAATCTTCTTACTGTGGTGTTAAATGTATAGCTGTTTTTAAAACCTAATGGGAAATCAATATGGGGAATTGTTTAGTTATTTCATGAATAAGCCATTGTTAATGAGAGCATGTGGGATTATGGTGATGGGGAAAGGGAAAGTACTTGTTTTGTCTTACTCAGAAAAAGATGACGACCCTGACTTCTACCTCCATATCCTATTCCACCAAAGGGACACAGACCATACAGTCGGAAGCGGACCTGTTTAATTAAAAAAACAACATTTGCGTTCATATACTGAAAATCCACAGGGGTTATTGACTTAATCTCCTCAAAATGTAGCACCCATCACCCTATAGAAGAGTTATGGTGAAGGCTAGAGAACATGCACAGACAATAGCCACAGACCCAAACTTAGAGGCATCTACTCTCTAGACTGGGACCCAAATATAGGGTGGGATGGCAGGCCCTCGACCATTACCATGGTTGTATTCTAGCGGGTCTAGACAAAGTAGTGATTAGTTACAAAAAAACTGTATGGTGTTTGAAATTAGACAAGAGGCAGATGAAGACCCTGTAAGACAATATACTGACTTAGAGCCCTGAGGAGAAGAAAAGAATGGTGAATATATTATTGGCTCGCCAAAATGCTGTGGATATCAGAAAGAAATTAAAAAAAATAGATCTATTCGTCTATTAGTCTATTAGTAATGGAGATTGGTCAACTAATTGAGAAAACAGGGAAAGTGTATATGAACAGGACAAAGGAAAGTGAAAAGAGGGAAGACTGTATGTTAAAAAAGCAAGAAAACTTGATAGCAGCAGCAGTGGCGGGCTGGCCAGAAAGGATTGGAATAGACCCCAGGATGAACAAAGAATGCAGTTCCTGTGAATGTAGAGATGGATAAGGGGCAATGGCCCCTTTCTGTCGGGCAATACAGAGAGAGGTCCAGGAAGGATTAAAGCCATTAATTGAGAGGGTCAAGACTCATGGCCTGTTAAAGGAATGTCAGTCTCCGTTTAATACCCCAATACTACCAGTAAAGAAACCCCACTCCTCTGATTACTGTTTAGTTCAAGATTTGAGAGAAGTCAGCAGAGTTACCATTACCAATCACCCAGTGGTCCCCAATCCTTACACTCTGCTGAGCCTGATACCTGGAAGTTCAAGTGGTTCACTGTGTTGGATTTAAAAGACACTTTCTTTTGCATTCCACTAGAGGAGAAGAGTCAAAAGATATTTGCCTTCGAGTGGCAGGACTCAGATACTCGAGTAAAAATGCAGCTCTGTTGGACAGTGCTACCCCAAGGATTCAAGAATAATCCCAAGCTGTTCAGGACCTATTGCTGGCCTGTAGAACCGAAGAAGAATGTGTAAGTGGGACTATAGAACTGTTGAATCACCTTGGAAAGAACGATTATCAAGTATTTAAGAAAAAGGCCCAGATATGCCAGACTCAATACAGATATTTAGGGTTCATGGTAAAACCAGGAGAAAGGGAACTACAGCCAGAATGAAATTAAGCAGCCTGTCAATTGAAAGCAGCTCAGATGATTCCTCAGGGAAGCTTGGTTTGCAGAATCTGCACAACAGGTTACGGCACAGTGTCAGCTCCCCTCTATGAAAATACCAGGGGGGGAGGGGGCAGATATACTTTAACCTGGTGACCTGAGCAAAGGATTGTGTACACCCAAATGAAGAAATGATTAATGAGTGCCCTCACCTTGGGAATCCAACACACAACATAGATCTTTAAACTGTATATCCATAAGAGGAAGAAAATCGCGACTGGAGTTCTGACCCAGAGGCAAGTTACCTGGAGGAGACCTGTGGAATATCTGTCATACAGGTTGGATACAGTAGCAACAGGATGATTTTTCTGCTTACGAGAAGTGACAGTAACACTCTTTTAATTAAAGACACAGAAAAGCTTAGCCTGGGACAGGAAGTCATTGTCCATGTGCCACATCCCATCCTCACCCTGCTGGAATGCAAGGTAAACTATTGGCTTACCGATGAGTGGTTGATCAAGTATTGGATATGCAGTAATGACTCTTCCCAGTGATGGAATCAGGGTTAATCCCACTGGGTATTTCAGCCCAAAGGGAAGAACTAATTTGCCTACAGTTAGCAGCAGGACTGCAAGCCACAATCTATACAGATTTTAAATATGCCTTTGGAGTTATTCATGCCCATGGATCCCTTTGGAAAAAGAGAGGACTGTTGACGGTTGAAGGCAAGCAAGTCAAGTATTCTCCTGAAATACTATGTCTACTTGAATTTGTAAGGGTCCAAAAGAGATAGCAGTCGGACACTGCAGGGCACATCATTAGGACAGCTCCCAGAAAAGAAAAGGGTACAGAGGAGCTTACCTAACATCCAAACAAGTTGCTGAAGCTATTTATTTTTTTGTCTTTCCTCCACAGACAGACTTTTGAGCGAATGTCCATATCACTGAACCAATGCATAGTATAATACCTGATGATGAGGTGTGGATAAGGGCGTGGAAAGACCAACCTTTTGGGGAAAGGAGATTGGCCCCAAGTAAATGGAGTGACTGCCTGAATTCATCATACCAGGGTTAAGAAATCTAAAAGTTCATGAAAAGGGAGTCTGCAAGACAACCCTCTAAAGCTCAAGATTACCAGAAGGTAGTAAGGCAGGCAGGTGCACCCTAAAGATACCAAATGGAGTCAGTAGAAAGATAAACAAATCTGACTGCTGGATATGTTCCCAGTGACATTCACATGGTGAGCAGGTATATCCTATGATCAGAGTTCCCCTAGATGTGCCGACTATTAATTATACTTTGGAACTGGTTATGGTCTTGGCTCCCCAATATGAGGTGGCTTGTGTGCTATGCTATTGTTTCTCCCTCCTGCTTAAATGCTGTAGTAATAACATACCTACTCCTAGAGGTCTATCCTCAGCTCAGATGATGGCCATAGTGCGAGTTCATGGAGATTTAGGAAAATGTCTTTAAGGCATTTCTAAATCTCCAAAGGGGAGAAATGATAGGATATTAAATAAGTTATATCTTCAAGAAACCTTATATTAGTAAAAGTTATGGGACTATAACAGCAGGATGACTGATATGCAACTGTGGAATGTACTTACATTACCAGTCCACGATCCTGTAACCATGACTACTGATATGGCTTTGACATACATGATGGCAAACAGCCCAGTGAGTTTTGAGTTGTATTTTTTAGCTTTTGAGATAATAATGTTTTTACCAATCATATAAAGACATAATATTAATTTTAGAAAATGTAAATGTTAACACCCAAATAAACAAATATATGCATTATTGCCAATGCAAATTAATTAATGAATATAAGACAAGATATCAGCTACAGTGCCTTGCAAAAGTATTCACCCCCCTTGGCATTTTTTGTGTTTTGTTGCCTCACAACCTGGAATTAACATGGATTGTTTGAGGATTTGCATCATTTAATTTACAGAACATGCCCACAACTTTGAAGATGTTTTATTTTATTTGATTGTGAAACAAACAACAAATAGGACAAAATAACAGAAAAAGTGCATAACTATTCACCCCCCTAAAGTAAATACTTTGTAAAGCCACCTTTTGCGGCAATCACAGCTCCAAGTCTCTTTGGATAAGTCTATATGAGCTTGCCACATCTTACCAGTGGGATTTTGCCCATTCCTCCTTTCAAAACTTCTCCAGCTTGTATGGTTTGCGCTTGTGAACAGCAATCTTTCAGTCTGACCACAGATTTTCTATTGGATTGAGGTCTGGGCTTTGACTAGGCCATTCCAACATATTTACATGTTTCCCCTTAAACCACTCAAGTGTTGCTTTAGCAGTGTGTTTTGGGTCATTGTCCTACTGGAAGGTGAACCTCCGTCCTAGCCTCAAATCACACACAGAGTGGTACAGGATTTGCTCAAGAACATCCCTGTATTTAGCACCATCCATCTTTCCCTCAACTCTGTCCAGTTTCCCAGTCCCAAATGCTGAAAAATGATGGTGATCTTTGGGTGATTTTATGCGTAGGGTTTGCGCCAGACATAGTGTTTTCTTTGATGGCCAAAAAGTTCAGTCAAAGTCTCATCAGACCAGAGCACCTTCCTGCGTACAGTATAATACAGTGTAATAGCAGTGTCTGTATGCTAGAGGTATACAACCCCCTGTTGTCGAACAAAGAATTGCTCAGACTGAATTTATTCATCTGCACCTTCAAATTGCACAATTTTAATAAACATTTCCTTACTTTGTCAGAAATTACAATACAAACACTTAACAGAACATTGAGACTAGGAGGTTACAAACAAGTGGGATCTAGAAATGCTAAGTAATGTAGAAATCCTAACAATTGCAGTTTTCCTGGAAACCAACACATGCTGAGACCCTAGATCATGAAATAAGTCCTGAAGTGGTTTGTGGTTTTTGCAACAGTTATGGCACAGATTATCTATTTCAATCATGCTGCTTCCTATGGTGAGCAATTTGGTAAATTAAATTGTATTTTTGTCTCTTTAGAGGAAGTCCCTCTTTGCCTCTTAAATTGCCCTCTTTTGAAGGCAAATGTAATGTTAATGGATAAAACTTGGTTTTCCAGCCCTAAACATGAACCACTTTCTCTGGTTCCTCCTGTTATTTTAAGTCGAAGAGAAACATATATGTTCTACAGAATACATGTCTGTGTATGGAATAATGGGCATATATTAACTGTATAAATCTATAAAACAGTTTACACATTGCACACAATGGTTGTAATACTACCTAACTGTGCATATATTTTCAAGAGAATGAGGCATCCATTCAAATGAGCAAATGTTAGTTATCAGAGCCTGTAATGTAGCCCATAACATACTTTGCTATTCATTTGGCATCTTTTAGCTTCTTGCAAACGATTTGTGGGTTACAGGCTGAAAATCCCTGCAGTTGTCAAAGTCGTAACTCAAAACCATCCAAGTCTTTGATCTGTCAAGCCCGTAAATGTTACAATTGCAAATCTCTATCCAATTGCTACAATTCCTCAAGGCCACAATTGTTTTCACACCCGTAAATGGAAAATGTAGAAGAAATCCTATGTGTACCAAATAGGAGTCGCAAGGGGGTTAAAAACCTGTTTGTAGCACTGTAAATGCAAATAAAAAATAAATACTGCACTCTAAAAAATGGGGAAAGCAATGAAAGTCATTAGAATGAATTGCACAACAGTCTCAAGATAGCAAATATGCAATAAAAAATATTTTTTTTAACGTATAATTTCCGTGTTGTATCAGTCTCGGTAATCAAGGAGTTAATACATATCAGATCACCCACATGGACAAGAACAGTATCGTCATTCATTTTTATTATTTTGTGCATTGCCGGATTGCGAGTCCGATCGCATATACTTCTAAACGCTAATTGCTTGATGTTTAACCTCCATGTTTTACTGACGTCATTTACTATTGTCTGTTTCTAAATCGGTTATTAATAAAGCTCATAGAGCGAACCATTAAAGATGATATATACCACAGTTGAGTAGGGTGATGATACCACAGTTGAGTAGGGTTTATGTACTCCCTAGCATAATTTGCATTGACCTATTTGTAAGAAGTGATAAGATAAGCCTATATATCAGTGTGTTTATAATTACCTATCTATGGAGTTTCTTTTTGGGTAAAAAGTTGAAAAACAGGGAGTAAGTCTGTTAGAGGGAAAAACAGGATGCTTATCCATTATAGTCCACCAGGACCTGGCATTTCTACACATCACTATGTGGCAGCTAATTATGAGCTAGATCAGAGTGGCATGCACAAGTTCAACTTTTTACCCAAAAGGAAACTCCATAAATCTGTAATTATAAACATACTGATATCTAGGCTTATCTTATTACTTCTTATGAATAGGTTCATGCAAATTATGCTAGAAAACTGTTGTCTTCTCAGGAGCTACTGTTTTAGATCTTCATTAACATCGTTGTGCTCAAAAGTTTGCATACCCTGGCAGAAACTGTGACATTTTGGCATTTATTTTGAAAATATGACTGATCATGCAAAAAAAAAAAAAAATTTTTATTGAAGGATAGTGATCATATGAAGCCATTTATTATCACAGGCCGTTTGGGTGATTTCTATTATCATTATGATTTAAAAAGGGGCCAAACAACAATGTTAAAATAAATGGCTTCATATAATCATTATCCTTCAATAAAAGACATTTTTTTTGCATGATCAGTCATATTTTCAAAATAATTGCCAAAATGTCACAATTTCGGCCAGGGTATGCAAAGTTTTGAGCACAACTGTATATTTATATACTATAATATTTACATACCATTAGAACAACAAGTAACAGAAAAAATGGAAGCATTTTTTATCTTCAATATGTTATACTGTATGTGTTACATTCAGAACAATGAAAAACATATGTTATTACATTATTTGTATGAGAAACTGGCTGAGCAATTCAGAACCTATTTTGTAAAAAGAATCTACTGAGTGTATTTTTTTATATAATTTTCAATATTCATTTTGTTTAAAGGAAACTTGATAATCATATTCTCATGTAAGGTACTTTTCTGTTCAATGTGTCAGTTTCTTTAATGATGAAAATGCAATAACAATATTCTGTTAGGTGTATGCTGCTTCAAGATGACACTGAGATATTGTACATTTCTCATTTGCTCATTACTACACTGAAGTCTTCTGGCGGGTCGTTTTCAGCCTTATATGATCTGGTTCAGTGTCACACGTACAACTCCTTATCTTAGTAATGTGTGAATACGCTTATTAGTTTACCCTTTTTTCAGTTTTACCTCCTGTAAAATAAAAAGAAAATAATGTTTGTATTTCTTGTTATTTGTGTGCTAAATGTTTCATTTGATTCAAGTTATCCCTATTTAGTATAAATTCTATGTAAATGTATAAAAAATGTTAATTTCCATAATTAAACATATTCATTTAAATGTAATTTAATATGGCTTTCATCCTTTTCATTAAATTTTCATCACATATAATGCATATTTCTTTGTGTTATAATTCTCCTACTTTTACACACCTATCTCTCGCTCTGTCTTACATCATATTTGAGGTTGAAAAAATAATTTTACTCCATCAAATTCAACCTTTTTACATCTCTGTTGATCTTTCTATTATGTTAGCACCAAACAAAACACCACTTGAAATATTGGCAATTAACTCGTAATGGTGAAAACAATTACTCTCTGAATCAATACCCCTTCTCTAGTTATACAACATAAACCTCTATGCTATTTATATTAAAATTATGAACCACTTTTTTTAATTATCTAGAGAATCTGATTTCACAACCCCCTTTGGTAGAGAGTTCCAGAGTCTGACTTTCCTTTACTGTGAATAACCCTTTTCTTTATTTAAGTTAGAATAATTACGAAAAGTTATTAGATAAAATTAGAGTAATTATGGAAATTTGGAAAAAATGTAACCTGTCGTGGATAGGAAGGATTACTGTGATTAAGATGTTTATTTTCCCGAGATTTCTTTGTCTTTTCAGGTGTATTCTGCTTCAAATCTAGAGGATGTTACTTAAGAGACTCCAAGACATGATTGACAAGTTTATAAATAACAGAAAACTTTTAGGATCAGTATGTCAGTTCTCAGTAGGACTTACGTTAGGGGTGGTCTTGGTACTCCGAGCTTGGGTGACTATTTTAGAGCAGTATCTCTTTTTCATACTCTGAAACTTTTTCAGGGCAATGATTCTACCTCTATATCATTAATAAATATGTTAAAAAGGAGACAAGCAAATTCTGAACCTAGAGGAACCCTACTTACCACTTCCAAGTATGTTCCAATTACTGAACAATTTGCTTTCTCCCTAGGCAAATTTATAAAATGCAAAAATAACAAGAGGCATAAACATGAAACATTTAATGGCTAACTGATGAAAAAATGTACTTTCTGTGTACTGTTCCAGGTGTGCCAATAAGCTGGCCAATAATTCTCACAGAACTGTAGCTTGCACTCTGGTACTTTATTCTTCACAGGCTCCACAAGCAGTAGTTTAGTGTGGACCAGAATAGTTAATTTTGGGGTTACTATATCATGTTATTTGCACTGTAATATTGTTATCTAACCTGTAACTAGCAGACATTTTGCACTGTGCAACATTGCATGTTTTCTTCTTATATCCTAACAAAAGGGATCTGATTGTGCCTGCTGCTTCATGAATGATTTCCTGATCGAAATTGAATTGCTGGGTGCTGAGATTGAACGCAAAAGGTACAACCTAGAAGGAAAACATTGAGGTGCACGTGGCCCCTCAACTCTGAATTGCAACAAAGTTCACTCAGCTAGTGCTGGATTTCTTGTGGCATGTTCAGGTTAAAAATCTCCTCTGTCTTATTCATTAGGTCTTCCATGAAGAACTCTAGCTGCTCAGACATCCTTACTTCCTCCTTTTCTCTCTCCTGTACAAGCTCATGCTATATGTTTTGTGTCTCAATTCCTCAATCAAATGCAAAGTGTCATGATCCCCCTGACCACCAGTCCTTTGGACTCATATGATCTGTCCAGGATGATTAGGATTTTGAGGCTGGCCATTACGCTGGCTCCTTAATGACTCCTATCAGGACTGCCTCCTGGAAATATGTGGTTGTGGGATTGAGCTCAGAAGTTTTACAGTATGTTTTATATTTATTTAATATATTTAGTTGATTGCCCTATGTATGTCAATTACTGTATGTTATGCTGCTTATCTATGTGTATTTGACTTCTGTATGTTGCATGTTAACTGACTTAGAATATGATAAGGTAATCTCCAACTTTCATGTTGAGATTCAGTTAGGTAATCAGTCAGTTATGCTCCAGACTTGTCAATGAGAGGATAGCAGATCTCTCTGACTAGGTGAATATGTATATGGAACAAAATATCTAGTAGAAGATATATATATATATATATATATATATATATATATATATATCTACTGTATATATATCTATATTGTGATCGTTTGCTCCTTTGAAGTATGACAAGCAAGTGGAGTATGGAGTTCGTGTCAGAAGTGAAGGAGTTAAACTTCTGAAGAACTCCTAATTTGGAGCAACTGCCCTTTAAAAGCCTGAAGGCAGACCTAGAGAGAGAGGTGTGGCCGGCTAGGCTCTGTGCCGGTTGTGTGCTGCTGACAAGAAGCACGCCACAGAGAGTGGAGACTGATTCCTGTGTGGAATTGCCTGGGCTTTGTGAGCCCTGATTTACTGGGAATGAAGTTTGTGAACTACCCTGTAAAGGATCGCCTCGTGACTGTTACCGGGAGAACGGGGAACACAGCAAGTCGTGTGAGCTAGAAGAGTGACTTCAGACACAGGAGGTGAAGGTACAAGGAGGCCAAGTAAGTGAAGGGGATTAGTGAAGATTCCCAGGCAGAGTTTGCCTTAAAGGCCTAAGCACGGTTGTAGCTGACGTTTTATGCCCCAGGGAAGAAGTGGAGTAAAAGAGTGAAGTTAATACAAGTGAGTTTGTGTTATGCAAGGGTCCCTGTGGTGAAGCATACGGGAGAGACGGGCGGGCCCTATGCTTCTCCCGCAACCGTGTCCCAGAGAAGAGAGCTGTGTCCCAGAGAGGAGCGCTGTGTCCCAGAGAGGAGCGCTGTGTCCCAGAGAGGAGCGCTGTGTCCGAGAGAGGAGCGCTGTGTCCGAGAGAGGAGCGCTGTGTCCGAGAGAGGAGCGCTGTGTCCGAGAGAGGAGCGCTGTGTCTCAGAGAGAGAGGAGCGCTGTGTCTCAGAGAGAGAGGAGCGCTGTGTCTCAGAGAGAGAGGAGCGCTGTGTCTCAGAGAGAGAGGAGCGCTGTGTCTCAGAGAGAGAGGAGCGCTGTGTCTCAGAGAGAGAGGAGCGCTGTGTCTCAGAGAGAGAGGAGCGCTGTGTCTCAGAGAGAGAGGAGCGCTGTGTCTCAGAGAGAGAGGAGCGCTGTGTCTCACAGAGAGAGGAGCGCTGTGTCTCACAGAGAGAGGAGCGCTGTGTCTCACAGAGAGAGGAGCGCTGTGTCTCACAGAGAGAGGAGCGCTGTGTCTCACAGAGAGAGGAGCTGTGTCTCAGAGGTTGCTGAAGGTGGCGACATAATCTCATCAGTAAAGAGGCTGTTGGTATCCTGGCCACAAGGTGGCAGTCTACCAAGTTAAGGACTGTATATACCTGGCCACAAGGTGGCAGTCTACCAAGTTAAGGACTGTAAATACCTGGCCACAAGGTGGCATACTCCCACCTCGCAGAGACCAAGTTATTTATGTTCCGGTATTTTAAGCAGAGCTACTGCTTCAACTGTTAATTTCCATTTTGCAAATAAACCAATTTGCTGCATTTGAAGTCGGTGTCAGCCCTTCCTTTAAGAAACCACCGCTATACGTGGCCATCCTGATCACAATATATATATATATATAATTCATATATATATCTTTGTGCTCGGGTCCCTCTCTCGTCCTGCCTCTTCTGTAGGTGGGGACCTCAGCTATTTCATACACGTTCAGTCCCTCTCTAGCCCCGCCTCTTCCTTAGGGCTCTCTGCAGCTTTATAAGCACTTTCTGTTTGCACCTCAGCTCATTTGGGTCTGAGTAGGGTACTGCTGCTCATGTCTGCTTCGTTCGTTTTTTGGCCTTTTCAGATATCTCACTTGAGCTGTTGCAGCTATGCTCATTCTGACTGTACATTCTACAGTATGCTTCTCAGCTCTGTCATCTAACATTTCTTGTTCATTGGTTGTTTGCTTCTCTCCACCATTTTCAGCTCTCTCATTTCAGCATCTGTGCATATCTCCTCGTAACTGTTTTGCCTTGCAGCTTCTATATTTCCTGCCTTCAGCATCTGTGCATATCTCCTCGTAACCACTTTGCTTGTCCATGTCCAAGGTAGCATTTTGGCTTCCCTACGCCTCATTCACGTGGTTTCTGGCCCAGATCAACCAAACTTCTGCCCTCCTTACGCACTCCTATCGGCCTTCTCCGGGCGCCACTTCTGTCACCGAAATACTATGCAGAGCTTCCTGCCATGCAGTTTCTGGCTCCTTTTCTTGTCCGAAAGGCCACTCATTTCTGGAGAGCAATGGTTCCTCTTGAGGTAAGTTATCCTGACTTCCTTAAGCTTTCCTACTATAGATCTGGGTCTGAACCTACTTGTCTATGCCCTTGTCCACGTTTAAGGTAGCACTTCGGCTTACTTACGCCTTATTCATGTGGTTTCAGGCCCAGATCTATTAAACGTCTACCCTTCTTACACTCTATACTTAGCCCTCTCTGGGCACCATTTCGATACCTCCATAAATGCTATATTCGCCTTCGCTAGGCACCGCCTCAATCACGCTTTCATAGTCCCATTCCCTAGGCTCAACCACATTTGCAAGCCACATCAGCCTTTGCTAGGCTCCTCCTCAATCACGCTTTCATAGTCGCACTTGGCTTCACTAGGATTTATCATACTCGCAAGCCCACATTAGCCTTCGCTAGGCACCACTGCACCACTCCTCCTCCTATGTCCTACACTAGCCCTCTCGTCTATCGCCGCTAATGCCTTTTCATGTATCACCTAATACGCTTTCCCTCCAGTAGCCTCCTCCACAGTCGCTGCTGATCCCAGGGTTACCAGCAGTTCGGCACTCCTCTCTGAGACCCACTTTCAGGTCAATAGAGACTTCATCTACTATCGCTGCTGTTCCCGGGCATATCAGCAGTCCTTGCTTTCGTTCAAGGTCTCATCTGGCCGTCTGAGCAGGCTGGATATCCGGTACCACCCAGCAATTCTTGTCTAACCCTCACCATGTTATTACACTTGTCTGATAGGGCATTTTATAGCTGGAGGGCCATGGTTCTTACCGTTACCCGGATCGTTCGACCGTTGGGAGAGGGCCCCTCCCACAAATACCAGCTAACAATCTTTACCTGGCCACATATACTGTAAAGATCCTTAGAGAAGATAGGAGCTGCCCTGGTTCTATTCAACTACTGAAGTGGATGTTGCGATGTTAAGATGCTTGTAGAAAGAATATTTTAAAATTATTGTATTAGCCAAACACACACAGAGAAGCAACATGCCACACAGTAATTAATATACATAGGGTAATCAACAGAATATATCATATTAAATAACTATAAAACTTTTGAGCCCAATCCCACAACCACATATTCCCAGGAGGCTGTCCTGATAGGAGTTGATATGCACCTAGTGTAATGGCAGCCTCAAAATCCTAATCATCCTGGGTGGATCATATGAGTCCAAAAGACTGGTGGTCAGGGGGAGTATGACACTTTGCATAGCAGTTTTCTGCAGACATTGTTCTGCAATCTTGTAGAGTTCTCTATCAGAGCTGCTTCCTTCTGCTGCAGGGAATTTGCTGATTCTTGTATCTGTAAGGAGGAGGGACTAGTGATCTCTGCTTCTCTCTGCGATAAATGATTAGTGAGCAGATTTCACTTCACCTGTTGGCTATCGTGCTACTGCACAACATGCTCTTTTAGCTTATAAATGGGAAGACTCACCCCTAATATTAGTAGCAATTTGCCTGTTGTCATCATCAGGCATAGGGTTCACCCAATACCGGTACAGTCCCATAAGAGACCTATCTCTGCTTCTCTCTGTGTTTGTTTTCCATTTTGCCTCTTCTTGGCCAATGCGCTCTGCATCCTGGTCACAGTGAGCCATCAGGATTCTTCATAATTTGAATGGGACTATGGTTTGCTTTACATGTCCTCTCAGGGACAGTGGTTCCTCTTCCACCAGCACAATCTCCAGATTCTCATCTTCCTTGTCATACTGTACACTTTAGTAAGTATTCCAGTTTTCAAATCAAAATCAGTACATTCTTCCTTTGAAACAACAATCATCTGTCATGATCTCCTCTTTCTCTAGGTCAGAGATATTTGGCAGTTATTTCCTTTCTAGAGTTTTTTTTCTCCCTTGTTATGCACCATGTAAGCAATTTGACTTGTTCCTAAGTTATGCACACTGGTTAAAATGAATACATAAAAAGCAAAAGCAAACCACAATTTTACAAATGTAAAAAAAATTAATTGAAGAGCCGCTTATGTTAGATGAAAACGCATTTAAAAACTTTATAGAAATAAAATGGTTTAACAGTCAATGAGTTTAGGTGATGCCAGAGTTCCTTTCCTCCCAACAGCTGTAACTAAATGCCCTGTGCTATAGTATGTCTTATTGCTTTGCCTTTTGAGAACTAAAATTGACTTTATTTCAAGATTTATAATCAACTGAAGTAATGAATTCTGTCACCCAAGTGCATTAGGTACTCCATCAAACTCAAACACTGCATGGGACTACTAAAACGGCAATACACAGAATAGAATTACTAATTTATCTTCTCAATGATAAGCAGCTGGATGATTTTACCTTCTTCAATCAGCATGGAAAGGTAAAGCATTGCACTTTATAACTCTATAAACCAACACAGTAAATTAATGTCACTCTATAGTTCATGTACACTAAAGATGTAGTTTGTATTTGATAAATTCAAGATTTCAGTGCGGAGGAAACAGGTATCTGATTTCTTCACTGAACAGTTACCAATGCAATTACTACAAATACTACAATGCACAATTAAAGCATAAGAGATACTGTCTGGATACGCAAACAAGTGTAATTTTAGGATAGAAAACAGTTTTTTCTTTCTTTTTATATAATAAATTCAGCTTATCGGGTCCAGTAAGAGCTTATATTTTTGAGTGTGTATACTTGTAAGAGTTAACAATCTAAATGTTACATTCCACCTTCCCCAGTGTTAACTGTGTTGTAGATGGGAGGGGTCTGACCCTAGTGAGGGTGGTAGTTCGGTGAAGGGACACGCCTCAGAGGCAGGCAAGGGAGCAAAGGATCCCCGTCCTCCGTCGGAAGGGCAAGAGGCTGTGGGCAGGCACAGGGCCCCTAACTACACGCACAAGTAGAATGTGGTCCTCCTTTGTGTGATGCGTGGACGACCGCTATCCTTGCAGGGGGCAGGGAAGCGGCTGCAGTAACAGCAGTGGGCACAGCTGAAAAGGAAGTGAAGTCTGTGAAGCACCTATTTGATGATGTACGGGCAAAGATAAGGAGGAGGATGGCCAAGGAGGCCAGTCAAGCCACAGTACCAAGAGGTGGCCCCACCTCCTCTCCCCCAGCAGTGCTTCAGACTGGCCACCACCACCACCAGGTACACCACCACCACCACCCTTATTGAGTGAGGCTTCAGCTGGGCCACAGGACCTCGCCACTGGGACACTACCACCACATCCTCACCAAGCAACTCCCCTCCCCTATGGACCTCCATCCACACCACCACCAAGCCAGGCTGCTCAGGGGGAGATGCTGCACCAGATACTGGACTGCCTCCAAAGGATTCAGTCCAGAATCTCCTCAAATCCTACCTTGACATTACATGGTCCATGATCCTCTTCTCTGTGGACACGTAGGGTTCTGTTTAACATTTTACCAATTGATGGTCACTGAGAAATTTGGTTGAGAAGTGTTGTTGCAGTCCCAATCTTTTTTTAAGGCCTTATTTTGCAGGTATTTTTTTTTTTTTTTTTTTGTTTAGGTGCAATTCAGGTCCATAAAGGGATCTTCTGCATCTGCAAGCTTTGTCAAAGAAATTAAGTATTTGTAAGATATTCCCAGTGCCTCTCAGGTAGACATTATTCAATGACAGCTCCCTTTAACATGTAGCTCCCACAATATTAAAGCTATTAATTATCCAGATATCTAAGACATGATTTTTGTAAAATGTAGACTAATATGGCGGTGGACTTTCAAGGTCTCACAATGGCATGTTAATGAAAGCCAGCATTAATACACGCATTAGTGAAGCATGTGATCCTCTCCTTATTATCAGTATGAGAACAGATCCTTGGGTCCTCTTCATATTAATGGGTATTTTTCTTGTATAGCTGATATCATGGTTATCCTTTAACATGTGCTAACATCTGTATAGCTGTTGGATGTAATATCAATGTTGTTGAACAATATCATATGGAGAAGGTGATAGTATACCTTGACCACTGACGCTGGTCACAGCTTAGCATATATTGATGGCACATCATTATTAATGGTCATGGCCAGTGAGTTATCCTGAGAACTAGCTAATGGTTAGTAATGCTTGCAGTTGGAATTAAGGGGAGTTGGTTTATTTTGACAGTTACAGTATTTAGCATTGGAGTGTACATACATATGTTTGTGATTTTTTTAAACCTCCTCTGCTTTTTTTTATTTTGACCACCTTTTTTCCATTTTTTGTTTTAGGAATACACTGTATGTGTGAAACTGGTTTGAATGTGATAGTCCAGATTTTTATGCACATGTTTAATTGAGCATATGCTAGCCAAAAGTAAGTGCTACGCGCATTACTGGTTACTTTGATTAAATGGAGTAATTTCTGATGATCCTTTTTTCATCAGATTCCGGTTGCAGTGATATAGTGACCACATGTGAACCTGGAAGGTGCTATGCATTATGCTTATTCTAGACTGATGTTATTACCCCCTTTACGTATCCCCTTTTTCCCTCTTGCCCTTCTGGGATCTGCCCACACTACACCCATGATATTGTTTCACAGTCTTGTACATTTCTGAGTGTGCTCTGTGTATGAAATAAAGCTTTCTTATACCGTTATCACCGTTCCAGTGTGTTTTCAATGGTTGGGTCTTTGGGACATCCACATAAATCACATTTGTGTCACATTCTTATATCTGTAAATTAATATGCCCTAGTTACTATGCAATAGATTAATACATATAATAATAATAATAATAATAATAATATAGGGTTAATACAAATGAGAGGTCTAATTTGTGATACTGTGGAGTACCAACATTCCCCTGAAGGCCTGATAACAATATGACATTATAACAGGTGATAATGTGAATTGATTGATAGCAAAATACTTGATGGGATTTCACCAAATGATTTTGGCTATACATCTTGGCACATGGCCACCAGCAATGGCATGTTACTTTCCAGAATGGGCGTTGCATAGATTATCCCTGATGGAGGTGAGTTGGCTGTTGCTCCACCTACCTCTGCACAGCCTACAGATGAGTTACAGTAGAATATTGTGGGATATGTTCCCCATGTCCCCTTCTGGATCGCTACCTTGTGGTGGTAAAGGGGCTTGTGTGCTTCAATGAAGCTGTGAGTTATATATGTAGGGTCACTCTAGGAGAGGTCAGACAATTAGCGGTCCAATGGAGACGGAACCCACTCCAGTTTCTTTGCAATGCAAACCTTGTGGATAAGCACAGAGACATAGCTAAATGTGCTAGGGTCACAGAGAGATGACACAATTGAAGGACTGAATAACAAAAAATAAAATGTTCCCCAAATAAAATGGTACTTGATATATGTCATGTGGCGGTGTAATTAGGCCACTATATATTTTCCTAATATAAATCTGATGAGTGAGATGTACATAAGAATATCTTTGAATTTGAATGGTCCACATTAGAGCCTCTGTGAGTGAGAAAGCGATAATATGGCAGGCAGTGCCTTCGATTGCTTTCCCCATATTTTAAAGTCCATTGGTGTGTTTTAATTGTCTTTTGCAGTGTTACAAACTAGTCTGTAAACCCTTTGCGGGTCCTATTTGGAACACGTAATATATTTGGCTACATTTGCCGTTTGCAGGTTTGAAGACAATTGTGTCCTTGAGGAATTGTAGCAATTGCATAGCGATTTGCGATTTTAGCGACTGTAACATTTGCGGGCTTGAAAAATCAAGGGCTTAGGTGGGTTGGAGTTACGATTTTGGCAACTGCAGGGATTTTCAGCCTGTAACCTACAGATCATTTGTGGCTCGCTAAAATACGCCAATTGAAAAGCAAAATAGTTTACAGGCTACATTACGAGCTCCAGTAACCAACAATTGCTCAATTGAATAGGTGCCCAAGGTCCACAAAACATAGCAACAGTTAACATGGCACTGCCCTTAGTTTACAAAAAAATAAACATCAAAAATAAAAGTAGTTTTTTGAAGGTCTTTACACAAGCATCCCATGGTACTTTCTCTTATACTTGCCATCATAAATAGCTCAAGTTTTGGTCATTTTACATCATTTTCTGGACCCCTTGTAGAAATAGCATCTTACTTTCCTATCCATATATGAATGCGCAACAACTAGACCAACTTTCAAACTGCATGTGATTTGATGTTTTAATTGAATCCTTAACTGATTTAATACAGCTTTTGCCATTGGATATCCTTCATCAATTTTTAACACTTGCATGGAAACAAAGGAAATAATGAGGTCAAGTTTAATAGATACATGATGTAGTTGTTTCATTAAAAATGAAACTTTAAAGGGTCACTTAATTCATCAGTTTGGAGCACATCACAGTAAAGATCTCTTAAAGGCATGTTGAAATACTTTTAGATTTTTTTTAAATATATACATTTTTTTACAAACAAAATACATTTTTAAATCTCTGTTTACATGAGTCACTTACAAGCCCCCAGACAGGCCCACAGCAACAGCTCCTTGCAGAGAGCATAAGCAGAAGATGATTAACCCTTCCCAAATTCATCTGTGCGGAGAAAGGAATTCTGGAATCAACTAAATATGACAGTTGGGGTTAACATCTCCTGCTGCATTCCTGAAGTTCAGGGAAAAACTATAAATCTTTGTTTTCACGGACCCTTCATCGCTCTGTGTCATTATATGTTGTTAATCATGGAACAGTCAGAAGTGTGTTTTGTTAACCTAAGACTTTAATTTTGTTAGGTGTTAGTTTTTTTAGTGCTCTTCTTTCACGCCATGAAGAGCAATTACAGTGAGGTAAATGACAGATTATTTTTAAAATATATTTATACCTCTACTATTATGCGCACACACATAAAAACATGACAGGTGTAAAGATGCATATAAATACACACGTTTCACTCATTTCTCTTTCTATTGGTTTTCTGGTTAATACAGAAGGAATGAAGGATTACAGCATAACAGAATTCCAAGCTCGTAAAAGAACACAGTCAGATTCCTGACAAAGCAGGGAAAGGAAATTAAGTAAAGATGCTCTGGACCATTGCTATCTCTGGCTACTGCCATACAACTAAGATATAAATACAGCTGTAAAATTTGGAGTCTTGAGGAAAAGTTGGTGGGTTTGGCATATAACAGGTTTTCCCTTACACACAACATGTCAGAGGCTTACAAATTGTCCTCAACCTTGTCTGTCTCTACTACCTGCCTTAAAGTCAGAAACACATTATTTCTCCTACAGGGAGATAACACTGAATGCACTACTTGGAGCAATGTCATGTGACTTGAAAATGTGAGAGTCCCTATCCTCCCCAAAAAATATAAAACATAAATACATGGTAACGAGAATGCGTAAGTGTCTAGATTATTGTATTGTGCTCCTGAAGTGTGGACAGGTAAAAACTTGTACACTTTGAACAGAAACAAATAACCTTGTCACCTTGTCATGCCAGATTCATGTTAAGACACACATTTTTGTTATTTGAGGGTTGAAGCACTATATAAAAATATATGTATACTTGCAAAAACAATATTTTTTATATGTCTATCTTTTTCTAAAAATGTATTATTGTTCATCATTTTATAATAAACATATTTAGTAGATTAGTACATGCAGATACAGTTGGTCACAAATATATACAAAATGCTCATCACAGGCACAATAGGTTTATTATTGTTGCAATCATGCCTTTCTGTTCCCTTTTCTTAACAAGTTCAGCTTACAGAGTAATAGTAAACAAGAGAAAATTGCTACCCTCCATATGGTAACAATTAATCATGGTATAATTGAGTTTTCTGTACATGTGATTTATTAAGTGAATGGATCATTAATTAATTCTTAATATAGTATCTGTAATTGTATTAGTGTTTAATTAATATGAATATGTGGCAGTGATGGGCTCTTCAGTATACATAAATATAATGATAGCAATAACAAAATATTAAGAATATTTTGAAAAATAAATGTACTGCTCACATTGTAAAGCAACACAGATGCAGTTTTATTAACGCTCACTGAGGAATGTAATTACGAGATTATTTCATTTTGCACAAAGGCTTTAAAAATAATATTGCCAATGATTAAGAAACAAAACATAAAATGGCTATATGTATACTGTTTATTGTTGGATTATTAAATAGAACACACAACAATAAATGGAATGAAATTAAGAAGTAGGATGAAAATATTGTTTAAAATATATAGAAGTAATTTAAAAAATTTCTAATGGATACTATCAAAGAAGCAGCTTTGTAAAATGATGTATTTGGGAAGAAAATACATCTTACACAAGACACAACTAAAATTCTAATTCATTCTCTCATCATTTCTCGCCTCAGCAATTGCAATTCACTCCTTGCTGGCCTCCCCATTTCCCTTCTGTTCTTACTCCAATCCATAATGAACGCCTCCGCTAGACTCACGTACTATCCTCAATGCTCAGTGTCAGCAGTACCTCTCTGTCAGTCACTCCACTGACTTCCCATAGCCTCTAGAATAAAATGCAAAATCAGGACCCTAATATATAAAGCTCTCCACAATAGTCCACTCTCTTATATATCTGCTCTTGTCTCCAAATACTACCCAAACTATCCTCTTCGCTCTTCTAACGAGCTTCTTCTGTCCTCCTCTCTTATCAACTCCTCTCATTCCTGCCTTCAGGACTTTTCTCGTGCTGCCCCTACTCTAATGAACTCCTTGCCTTGTTCTACTAGTATCCTTCTGCCTCAATCCTTCAATACATCTGTTTAAATAAGCTTATCATCTTCATTCTCAATGTGCACAGCACCTCTTTCATCCTTCTTTATCCCACCCATACCCTTTAGACTGTATGTCTGCAAGTTTTCAATCTTGATAGGTGTTTTAGGGAAAGTACTACTTACATTTGATTTTATACTCAAAGACAGGTCCCTCCATTATTTTGCAATGTGTTAAACTGTTGTTGACTTGTACTTAACCCCTGTATAAAACTACAGAACATGTTGGAGCTTTACAAGTAAAGGATAATAACAATAATCATAATAATAATAATGAAACAACAAACATGCAATTTAGAACTAAACTGATCAATGATAATGAATTAGCAGTGCTTGTGGATAACCACCTAATCAAGTGCTCAATGCCAGGCAGCAGCTGCAGAGGCAAGTCAAACATTACCATTTATTAAGAAGGGTATAGAAGCAAGAGAAGCAAGTATAATTATGTTGTTTAGATAAAACATTGTAAAAACTAATTTGGAATTATTATTATTATTATTATTATTATTATTATTATTATTATCTTGTATTTGTAACCCGCAAACATATTCCGTAGCGCTGAACAGGGGAGGAGAATAGGGAAAAATACAATATTACCAACTGAAGAAAATGGAGGGTCCTGTTTTGAGCTTAGAATCTTTGTAGAAAGTGTTTTTTTTTACAAAGCACCATACAAGTTTGGAAACTCGCTACTTACTATCTGAAGGGAATGGAAGAGGCAGAAACCTGGGGAAAGAAAGTAAGGAATAGCAAGAAGGTGAAAGTTTATTAAGGTGGGAAAGTGTGTAAACTTGCAAAGGGTTATCTTCACTGATAGAGTATGGAGTGAGTAGAGTATGAGTATGGAGTGATGTTTTGTTCACAACTTCCTATAAGGTGTATTGAAGAGCTAGAAAAGGTTCAAAGAAGGGTAAAAAAATGATGAATGGAGAAATTAAACTTATTTTCACATAAAGAGTTCACCCATTGAATCTAAAAGAAAATATGTTAGGTACACACAACTTGCAAATGTGCCAACCCAGTACACAAATATTCAGACCATATTTTGGGGCATGTCCATATCTGTCTTCTCTCAGAAAATATATTATAATGCAATGGAGCCCCACAAATATGTTGCTACCGGTTTATATACAGAGGAGGTACAACAGTATATTACTGTATTTGACAATTGAACTAACACTCAGTTGTGTGTTTTATTGGTAGCTTATAAAGTTGATTAAATGTAATGTTATAGCAATTTTAAAAGTATATACATATATAAATGTAGTGTACATTATACAAAGTACTGTATGTGAAAGAGGGTGCTACATTGGGAAAAACAGCCAGAAACTTGACATGCGAATGAACCTCCATGAAGCTCCATCAAAAAGCACCATTATTGTTCTCCCGTTGGACACCATTTCACCCAGGAGAATCACTCCATCCAGAACCTCAAAAAAAAAGTACTCAGAGGGAATTTCAGAACTAACCAACAGCGGAAAACGTTTGAATTAAAAAATGATTACATTTTTTATTACAAAGGATTTGGGTAATAACATCGACTTAGGCTTTCTGTCCCACTATATTAATGTCTTATAGCTAACACATTCCTCTTACCTCCACCCCTTCTATTACTGTTTTTGTAAGCTACATGCTATGCTGAAATGTATTGCTCTTTATTTTACTGTGCTGTGTTCTTATCTACAACCTGATCTATAGACTTTCCTACTGACCTATCAGGACATTATTCACAACGCTGGTCTATTTCTCACTTAACTCTGGCCAATGAATTTAGTTTTTCTTGTTTTTCCAATTTTTTTTATTTATTTTTTTTCATCTCTTTCTGTTTACTGTTTTCAGTTCATACTTGTATCAAAATCGCTTTTTGACTTGATAAAGAGAGGCATTATCTCTCAAAAGTTTGTTGCTTTATTATGAATACGTTTGTCCAATAAAAAAGGTATCACTATATACTGCAATACTCTGATTATTCAACTGGATTACTGGACATTGACAGCTACCTCACTGTTTATATATATATATATATATATATATATACACTCTATTTTTCATTAATTATTATAATACTCAAAAAACATTATTACAGGTGTGCTAACACAAATTATAAATTATATATCAATATATTCACGCTAATGTGATACAAAGCACATTTAAGCTACACTCCTTCACAAAAATATATCCTTGCTTAAATTGATATTGATTAGTGACCATGATGTTGTAGAATACAAACGTACTCCAGCCAGGTTAAATGAATAGGGGACACAAAAAATAGCAAAATTAAACTTAATCATACCAGATTGTCCACTAGAGGGCTCAAGCACTGTGGAGCAGTATGTCTTTCTCATGAAACTCATATATAGAAATATATATATATATATATATATATATATATATATAGTAAATAAATAATACATCTGTGTTCACACTTGAATGTCTAAAACAAGTTTAAAAAACTGTCATGTTCTTTTTACGTTACACGCTACGTGCTTCAACTGCTTGCCTCGCAGATGAGCACCTTCGGTAAGTGTTATTGTTTGTGCCGTTGTGTACGTGCCTGGCGTTGCAGTGCTTCGTTTTCATCCTGTTTTTTTCTCACTTAGCATGACGAAACATGGCAAATAAGGCTTAAAATCACTTGCAACCTCACTTCCAGGCTTCCTGGCTCTTCCGTGTGCCTTTGGCGCTCATCTCGCATGTGTGCTTCTCCTAAGTGCTTCGCGGCTGCTTTGCCTCACTTAGCGAGCCTCGCATGTGTGACAGCGCTTTGCAAGGCGCTCAAGCGTGACGACAAATCGCAATTTGACAACTATTATATGTGACTAGCGACTTGCCCGTCAAAAATGGCGGGGCAATACAATTGTAAGGCAGGTAATGCTGTTTGCCCCAGACAATAAGTTTTTTGGTGGTCTGAGATCCTTCGGTGCTCGTTGTGAGCCTCGTGCTGAGCGCCTCTGGTGCTCATCCCCTGGCTTGCAATGAGTGCCTTCAGCGCTCATTGCGAGCCTCTTGGTTGGTGTATTTTTTGTTATCAGAGGCGCTTTTGCTGTCATTGTAAGGTCCGCACTGATCTCCTTTTTGCGCTTGTTGAGAGGCTGTCCTATGGTGTAGTTTGTGTCCTATGAGCACTGTTGGTGCTCCTTGTGAGGCACGCAGTGAAGGGCTTTTGCATTTATTGCCATAGTGTTGTTATTTTTGTGTATTTGTAGGTTTTCATGATAATGAATTAATTAATGAAAACATAAATTAATATACTTATACGTATTTGTTATGAATATATGCAGCAACCAATATGGTGAAGAACTAACAATCAGTTTTGATGTTCCTGCAGCATACAATGGAAATTTTCATTGTTGGTGACCAGAGGTGTAAGTGTCAGCAATGTGTGCAGTGTGTAGTGTAAATAGGCTGGGTGCACGAGGGGAAGCCGTTGGGTAGCTGTGTACTTCCGCATTTTGTAAGTTAGTGTTGTAAAATGGTGGCGAATGTGTATGTGGTACGCAGGTGTGGATGATTTAGTGTCCATGTAATAGTGTATCTTGTTCCTTGTACAGCTTTTTGGAAAAGTCATATGTGCTTGGTGGTGTTTTGCGTCTGTAGGGGTCGTGTAGCCTCGTTTTCATTTTTTTCAGCGGCCATTTTTTCTCTTGCTTAGGGGATTTTTGAGTGTTTAAACTCAGTAAATAGTACTTAAATTGAGGTGTAATCTCACTTGCAGATGTCCTGGGTGTCCCCCCTTGCTGTGAGTAAGCTTTTTTTTTAACTTTTGTGTGTATTAAGACTTTTTTTTATGTTTTCCGCTGTGCGCAGTTCGGCCGTTAAGGTCTTATTTTTTAGAGTGTTTTTTTTCTTAGTACCACGGCTTGTTTTGTTTTTTGTGTAAGTCCGTATTTTGTCATTGCGTTTTAGACTGTTTTTTTTTTAAAGTCCCACTTCTGTCGCTGTTTGTAACCGCTTGTGAGTCGCCGTAAAGCCTCCACCTCCACAAATGCGGCCCCTCGCTTCGCGAGGATCAGCATTTGCGGCCTGCAATGAGCCTTAGGCAGGTGGGCGGGGCTTCTTGTGATAGCTTGTGCAGGAGCCATCTTGAATCTCTTGGCAGCCTGGCAGCAAGGAGCCACCCACCCTCCCTCCCTAAATTAAAGAAGAGTAGGGGTATTAGATGTTAGACAGTGGGCAGTTTGGATATTTTACTCCATGGTGTTAGCATAGTGGCAAGTGTTATGTATTGTATTGTATGATACTGTTTTGTTCCTTTAAATAAATGTAATGATACAAGGGAAAAGAGAGAAAGGATATACAAAAAAATGAGAATGGATATATGGTTTTAATATTCTGGTTGTGTTTATCTTATGTTTTGTCACAGCGGTTGGTAAATGGGGGTTACCCAGCCCAGTGGTGGCAAATGGGGCGTCCCAGCCCTAGGAGGGTGTGCTATTTGAGAAAAGGTGGTCCCCTAAGCACGTGCTTAGGGTATAGGGTTACTGCCATGGGCTGGGCTATTCCTCTTCTGTTGTAGGTTATTGTTATATTTATCAATAATGGGCTTTGGCCAGTTGTACCTCCAAAACAGGTGTTAAGTGTTTTTATTCCATAGTGGGACAGGGTCCTTAAGTTTGAATGCACTATAGACCTTGATGTGTCATGATAGGGAAAATACTTTATATTGCAGGTTTGCTTGAATAGCCTTTCCACAGTGTGGAATATCTGAGCTGGTCTGTTTTCTGCTGCCATGATTGCTCCTTTCTTGCACGTAATCATAGCTAGCTTGATATGTTTGAGGTATTTCATCTTTTCCTCAGTTTTTTTAGTTCTCCTCCAAAGCCATTCAATACTGCATCATATTTATTTAGTTCCCTTATGTTATCATCAACCAGAGAGAGTATTTGCATAAAATGATGAGTTGTAGGCAGATAGGTGCAATGCTGTCCAATGTAGTGGTCACAGGTTTAGTAATTGCAGAAAATAGCACATGGGCCATGGGAAGCACTCCTTACATCAGAGAGATCAGTCCCCTCAGCGGGAAGTATCTTGTCAGGGTCCATTGTTATTGGTGAGGATTACACACAACTCCGGAAAAACAAAGACAAATTTATGACTGCTTTCATACGTGGAATTATGAATTATATGATTTAGGCCCAGGGCATCCACTGTGCAAATGGGAAGGTCTTATTCGAATTGTGATAGGTTGTCTTTGAGCCATGTATTGAAGTCTTACAGGATAAGTTACCTGGTTATTCCAGAACTAACCTTGTAACAAGATCTATTATTTCTTGCACAAACCTTTTTCATCTCCAAGAGGGAGGTAAACTAAAATTATTTGGACCCAATACTTGTAGTACTCCAGGCAACAATGCACTAAAATAACTGAGCGGTCTCTACAGAGATTGTTCTCAAGTTCAAGGATGTCTTTAGGAATATTATTACTCCTCCTGACAGAGGGAAGAGCAGAGGAAATTACTATTTTTTGTTCATGATATAAGTTAGAAAACATAATAAAGCAATAATGTGAAGTAAATTTAAACAAGATTTGACTAGTTTTCTATAGTGTCTTTTGAATGACTGAACTTGAGAATAGATAACGTGCTCGGAAGTATAAAAACTATACAGAGCCATTACATTTTTTACATGCAATTATTCTTTATTATATTGTTTATTATATTGCTTCTTTTGGATTCTTTCTCAACAGGATGTGGCTTGTAAATTAATGAACTTTGCTTTAGACCTAAGGAGAGCTCTCACAATTTTAGCTGTCACATTCCCCTGGTGCAGATGATACAAACTCCACATTCAAGGTCTCCTCCCAAAGTAGGAAGCAGATCAGGAAACAAAAATGGTAAATTCCACAGCAGCATAATTGCATATAAAAGGTATTAAACTAGAGCCTACAATTTGTAATTGTAGTTCTACAGTATATAAAAAGATATTTTAAATTCATGACCACAGTTGTTCTGTAAAGCATTCTCCCTAAGCAGCATAATACTGTTTATTATATTTACTGGTCAGTTGATAGGAGATTCTTGCTAATTATTCAGTCAGAACCAGTTACAGAAACAAGAATCTAATCTTTTATAAATGGTAATAGTAAGATGGTAAAAGCATTGATGCAACTGTACCGAGAAATAACACAGAAGGGCTTAATCTCTTGCTTAAATTGTATTTGTCCTAGTAAATTAATGTACATATTTATTTGAGCATGTGTTACATATAGCATCAATGATGGGTCTTCCTTTCCTAAATGTTCCTTTGGGAAGGATTATGTGAATCAAACTTCACATTCAGTGAAGCAAAACTAATCAAACATAAGGCTAGAAAAAACGTCATGATGACATCATATAAACTGAATGTTATGGAAAATTCCCTGTTCTAGCTATGGCAGATTTATTACATTATGCTATGATATTATGTAATGAAAATTTTTGTAAGAGTTAAATTGTTTTTTTTTTTGTATTTTAATTTACTGCTCTTAAATAAATCAGTCATAATTGTAGAATTATATATAAATTAATTCAGTTTACCATTTAATATTCAATTTATGTTGCAATTGTTAAAAGTATAATTAAATTTAGCTAGCATATTTGTGAAAATAATTTTAATTGTTAACTAATTCCATAATGAATGTAAGATTTATTTAATATCAATAATTTTATAACAGCAATACATTTGGTTGGAGTTAAAATAGAACACAGTGAGTTTGTTAACAGACATAGCAATTTCTTATATTCTTTGCATGTTTAGGTTTGAACCCGTCACTAGCAGCCTCATTTAATTCGGGCTACATTTTAAAACGTAGCCCGTAATGTTGATATTAGGACTTACGGCTATTACATTAGCCCCGTAAAGCAGGCAGCTGACTTGCGGATTAAGACTCAGGACGGCTGAAAAATGCCTACGGGACGTGAACGTGGAACTTCGCAGCCTGCAAATCCTTTGTTCTGTCAAGCCTGTAACCACTACAAATCCAATCATGCTATTAAATTGCAACAAAGTCACCAGCACGCAAATGGAGCCCAAAGCCCAATGAGTGCTGGAGAGGACTCTCAAGGGGGGTAATTACCAATACGTAGCCCTGTAAATGCAAATAAAAACACACTACTGTACTTCATACAAAAGGGAAAGTGATGTTAGATCTTAGAATTAATAGCACAACATTCTCAATCCTGCTAATCGGCCCCCAAAAATACTTTATTTCATGTTTGATTTCCGTGTTATTTCGATCCCGGCAATCAATGTGTTAATACATATACTGTAACTCGCATGTAATAGAATATCATATTTACGGATTTATTAATATTGCATCGTTATGAAATGTAGGTCCAATTGCAAATTGTAATTGAAGCCTGAAGGACTTTGAAATCTAACCTCCCCTTTTTCAGTGATGTAACGCTAATGATCTCTTTTTCCATTGACTCCGTCTAAACCCATAACTACAGTCTACACTAATTGATCGTCCGCAAGGCCGCAAATCCAACATTCTACGAATGAGCTACGATTTGTGTCTCAAGCCCATAGCTCACAGCCACTTCTAATAGCCCCGTAACACAGAGGACTTTCAAGCCCCCAGGCGTTGCGGGGCTCACGTTGCAGATACGGGACTGCAATTTAATAGGGCTATAAATCATTTAAATGGAATGAGTATAATTATGTCTGGACCCTTATAGCCACATTAAATTCCCCTAACGTGTAAAACCATAGCTTGTAACGTAGCCTGCAAGACTTACGGCTATTAAATTGGCCTCTTAAACCAGTCCGCTGACAACTTGCGGGGTAGGAGCGAGAAAACCCTTCACGATGTGAGAATTCGACTGGCGAGCCCGCAAATCCTTTGTTCTTTCAAGCCCGTAATGTTGTTACTTTTCAATCTCGCTATTAAATTGCATAAAAATCGCTGGCGTTCAACCTTGTAACTCGCAAATGGAGCAAAGAAGCCAACGAGTGCTAGGGAGGACCCGCAAGGGGGGTAAAGTCCAGTCCATAGCAGTTAAATGCACATATACACACATTACTGTACTTGTATTAAAAGGGAAAGTTATGTTAGGTCTTAGAATTAGTAGCACAACATTCTCAAGCTCGCAAATCGGCCCCAAAATATACTTAATTTCATTTTAAATTTCCATGTTATATTTATCCTGGCAATCAATGTGTTAATACATATAATGGAACTCACATGTAATAGAATATCATAATTACGGCTTTATCAATATTGCATTATTTCTGGAATGTGGGTCCGATGTAACTCATAATTTAAAAACACTTTAAACAACATAACACTTTGAAATCCCACCTCCATTGTTCAGTGACATAATTATGACGATCTCATTTGCCATTGGCTCTATCTAAACCCGTAACTACGGGTTTGACTAATTGATCACTCGCATCCAAGTTCAACAAATGGTTTACAGGTTTGCGTCTAAAGCACGTAGATCGCAGCATGTTCTAATTTAATACCTATGTTACTTGGCCAAATGTTGAGCCTGCAGCCGTTGCACATACGTGCTTGAAATTTAATGTGGCTGTTAGTCTATGAATCTCTGATGTGGCACAAAGCATGTAAGGTATGCTTGATTAGGATATTTTTTTTATATTTTGCAAGTACGACAACAAGTTAAGAAAAATATTTATAGAAATGTGTTTTGGTTTCTTTAACATTAATTATTTAAAAAAAAGTTATGGATAAAGAAATTAATTTGTAACAACAGGGTTTTTCATTTAAAGTTACTAGAATTAAAGCTTTGGACCTCACAGAACAGTTTGCTCCTAAATCTATAATAATGTACGTCTATAGAAGTGCATGAAAATATTAAATGAGGATGACAGTTTTACATCCTGCTCCCAGGATGAACTCCCATGGTGTCTGTCTATAACAATCTGGCAGTCTTTCAGATGCTTAGGGTAAATTAAAACCTTCTCAGATTATAAAGTTTCAGTTAACATAGTG
Source organism: Discoglossus pictus (assembly GCA_027410445.1). Classification (NCBI taxonomy): domain Eukaryota; kingdom Metazoa; phylum Chordata; class Amphibia; order Anura; family Alytidae; genus Discoglossus; species Discoglossus pictus. The sequence continues at coordinate 323,509,137 of CM050167.1, forward strand.
ATTGCCTAGGGGGCAACCGACACTGATGCTTACATTTACAGCTGGTTCTTGTGGAAGCTATCACCTTGCCACAGTTGGAAATTCTTATTATAATAGCAATACTAAGCTCATTATACACACAGCAGGCACAAGAAACAAAAAGGAACAAGCCAAATAATCATTAAATATAAAAGCACAACAAGGTACCTTTCTTATCTTTTAATTAAATATCCACAGAAAACACTGCAGATGTTTCATTTCAATTAACTAAAACAATGCAAACAACTGATACACTTTGCACATATGTATATATTACAAATGCTTAAATGTAGATACAGTTTTCTCCAGTTGTATATTCATTACTACTGTTCAACTTTAATTCTATCAACATTTTAAAACTGTGACAATGTATTCAATTGGTTCTGTGTATAAAGAATAGTAATAAAAAAAAAATTCCTCCTTGGAGTAAAAAGATAAGTTACATCTTACTCTTTATACTTCCTGTATCTTAATATCTCAATGTCTTTTCTGCCCAACTATTGACCATTGGGCCTTGGGTTACATGCTGTGCGCTACCTTCCATTGCGATTCTGCTAATCGCAAGTTACTTCCCCCAAAGCCTTTAATATTTCACGGCCACAAGAGTTGCAGCCGCATAAAATTCCTAATCGCTATTCAATTGCTCCGATTCAACCTTCCGTCTTGCCGTACATGGCTAAACGCAAACCACAGGTTACTCGTACCAAGGAGGTGTTGCAAAGGGCTTACTTACAAATTGTAGCACCTATTAATCAAATCAAAAAGCAATCCTGTACTTTTATTAAAAGTGAAAGTCATTTTAGGTCTAAGAATTAATAGCACAACATTCCCCAACTCTCAAATCGGCATAAATAAATAGTTTATTTTATGTTCAATTGTGGTCCTAAAGTCCTACGGGCTTCAACCTCCAAGCCCGTAGGACTTTGATTTCCAACCTCCATATTTCATTGAAGTCCTACGGGCTTGAATAACGAGTTACGGGCTTGGAGGTCCTTCAAGCCCATAGGACTTTGGAAGGAAATTAAACATGAAATAAAGTTTTGTAGTTTGACGATGTGCAAGCTTGAGAATGTTGTGCTTTTAATCCTAATGTCACCCATTGTGTTCCCCGTCATGTACAGTGCTGTATTGAATTTATATTGGCATTTACAGTGCTCCGAGTTTGCCGGCTTGAAACACGAGTTACGGCCTTGCAGCAAATGATTACTGGCGATAGTATGGTTTGCAATTAACGGGAAGGGGGACTTACCTGTGGACCCAGGCAATTGGATAGCAGCGTAAAGTAGGAGAAAGCGAGAACGTAACACGATCGCAGTAAATCAGCGATTTGCGATCGAGTTATGTCCCTCAATTGAATGAGGCCCATGGTGTCCAGAACTCGACACACTGTTCTATGTGAGGTCTGAATAGGTATCTATGGAGTGGCATTAGCACTTGTAATACTACATAATATTTAATTGCAAAAATATTATTGTGTCAAGGCCACACTGTTATTTTTAGATTATTTTTAAAACTATATTGCACTTTAGCCTTCTGAGATAAGTGGAAAAAGTATGTCTCATTTCTTTAACATAACTATTATATTGAGACTAGCGACTTGCCCATCAGAAATGAAGGAGCAATAACATTTGAAGCCATGGCAATGCTGTTTGCCACACAATGTGAAGGTTTTTGTACTGTGAGGACCTTCGGCGCTCATTGCGGTGGGGTACTTTTGCACCTCTGAGCAGCCTCTGCGCTCGTCACAAAGACAGATACATATGTCTATATTTTTTAAGTAATAATCAATTAATTAGTTACTTAATAGATTAATATGCTTTACCTATTTGTAATTAATATATCCATCAATCAATAGCCTGAAGAGCTAACAATCTGTTTTCATTTTCCCACAGCTGGTTGGTGGTGTGTTCCGCGGTCCAGGGTCGAGTAGGCTCGTTTTCATTTTTTGGGGCTTCCATTTTTTTCTCATCGCCAAGTGCTGTGAGTGTTAGTGCCTTAACGGCTCGTTTCGCTACGCGAGGCTCGCAGGCGATGAGTGCCACTGGTGCTCATCGTCCAAGTGCTGTGAGTTGTAGTAAGGCGAGCAGTCTATGAGCGCCTTTGGTGGTCATCACCTAAGTGCTGTGCTGCGAGTTTTAGTGCCTTAACGGCTCGCCTTGCTATGCAAGACTCGCAGGCAATGAGCGCTAGGCAAGGCTCATAGGCGCTGAGTGCCTTTGGAGCTCATCACCTAAGTCATACGCACCATGCAAATCATGACGACGCTGTTTACATATAATGCTCAACACATATGTATTTTGGTTATGTTAAACATTACATTTCTTTAACTGTATTGTTTTGTGGTTGGTGTTGTTCAGTTGTGTCCAACTCTCTGTGAACCTATGGACAGCAGCACTCCAGGCACATCTGCCTGCCACTACCCCTCTGAGCTCCTTCAAGTTCAGGTTGATTGCTTCAATTACCTCATCTATCCATCGCCACCTCTGTCATCCTTTTCTTCATATCTTTCCAAGCATCAGAGTCTTCTCAAGAGAATCAATAATAATATGGCCAAAAGGTTTGAGCTTTAGCGTCATTCTCGAACTTCCATTGAACAGTTTGGCTTCATTTCCTTTTAGTACTGACTTATTGCATCTTCTTGCAGTCCAAGGGATGCTAAGAAATTTACTCCACTACCACAATTCAAAGGTGTCAATACTATGGCGCTCAGCCTTCTTAATGGTTCAACTCTCACATTTGTATCTTACTACTTTGAATACCATAGTTCTAAAAATGTGTATGTATGTTGATAATTTAATATCTTTACTTTTTAATAGCTTGTGCAGACTGCACATAGCTTCCTGCCCAGAAGGAAATGTCTTCATGGGTGCAGTCACCATCTAAAGAGATCTTGGATGCTTAGAAAAATAAAACCTGTCACTGCCTCTAATTCTTCATAATCTATTTTCCAGGAACTGAGATTGCTGTTTGCCACAATCCTCGTCTTTTTTTAATGTTGTGCAACAAGCCAGCTTTTGCACTCTCTTCTTTCATCCTCATCAATAGGTCCTTTAGTTCCTCTTCACATTCAGCCATGACAATTGATATTTCATCCAGCAAAATTAATTTCCGGCTTGGGATTCATCTAGCCTGGCCTTACGCATTATGTATTTTGCCTATAAGCTGAATAAATAAGGTGACAATATACAACCTTGTCTCACTCATTTCACGATTTTGAACCATTGTGTTGCCCCTCGTTTGGTTCTGACCATGGCTTCTTGGTCCACATACAGATTTCACAGGAGCTGGATGAGATGCAGGGGTGGAGCAATCACTAGTGCAGGAAGTGCAATGTGCCTGGGGCCCTCCTTTTTTGTATTTATTTTTTCCCCCCGTAATGTAGAGCCTCTGCGAAACTCATCTTTCACACCTGGTAGTCCTCTGTATGTGAAATGAGCACAATTGATCAATAGCTGAAGTACTTTTTGGTACTGCCTTTGTTTTTGAGATTCAGATATAGACCCACCTTTTCCAGTCTACTGGCCGCCATTAACTTTTCCAAATGTGTTTGTATAATGCAAACAACACTTCCACACTTGTAGAATTTTAAACAATTCAACTGGGAGTCCATCAAACCCTGTAGCATTGTTATCAGCAAGGATTCCTAGGGCCCATCTTTCTTCACTCTCCAAGGTGTCTGGCTCCAGCTCATTGGACAAACTATTTTAGGTTATCAATGATGAGAATATTATTTCTGTATAGATCTCCTGTGTACACATCTGATCTTCTTCTGTTAAGTCCCTACCATTTTTGTATTTTATCAGGCTCACTTTTGCATTAAATGTTCCCTTGAGATCCCTCATTTTCTTGAAAAGATCTCTTGACTTTCCCATTCTTGTGCTAGAATGTCTCCTTGTCTTTTCTTGCTATTCTCTACAATGCTGTAATCAGTTGTACAAATCTAGTTTTAAAGGTATACAGAAGTTTCCTGAGTTTCAAATATTTCATAAAAAAACAGCTACTGATTTGTAGAAAAATATATATTATATTGAAAATAATGTACTTACATATTTTCATGCAGGATACTGCTATCTGGATTTGCCCACCCCTAGGAAGCTTACATAAAGTTTACCCTCCTGCACAGCATCTGGGTACAGTTTGTGACCTCTTAAGGAAATTATGCCAGTCATATGGCTGGTGGGGTCTCAGCTTAAATTCCCCACAAAGAGACAGACAGAGAGAAAAAAAACACCAGCTGCAGTTGATACAGGGAAACAAACAAACTGCAGAGTTGTAATCTATTGTGAATGTGCTGCACATTGACTATTATATGAAAATATATAGTACATTCTAACATGTTCCAGACTACTAATCCGAGGCTGATTTGCAGTACAGACAGCAACCCAGGATTGTCATACAAATTTTTAAGCCTCTGCTTCCTTCTGATTGGCCAAAACTAAATTGTATGCTAATTACCCTGTGTTTGGAGAGGGTGTAAACCCTGATTTTCAACTGGCATAAATTACAAGACATTTTGACAACTTCAAGGTAAGTGTTTAAATGTTTCATGCAATTATTTTTTTTTTTACACGACTGATTCTTTTCTATCAGATGCATTCATAATCCAGCAAACATATACCTTTAATGTCTATTTAATAGTGAGCTAACATACTAATATACATCATAGTGACAAATATGACTGCAACTGGACAGGATATGCCAAAGGCTTTCCTCTAAGCTAAGTTATTAGACTCATGTTCAATTAACTCCCACATGTACATCCGTCATCTGTATTCTTACGTGTTCATCCACATTTAAATAACTGGTTTAATAACCTGATCCAAGAGCATCCAAAGAGAAGCCTCTCAATTGTCATTTTTTATATTTACCTGTACGTTCAAAATGCATCATGAGAGAAATAATTCACAAATATATTAGACTTAATTATATTCTGAGCACACCAAGTCAGAAGCTTTTTACCTGTTTGCCACAAAATGCAAGGCTCTCCCACCTCTAACTTGCGGGCCTCGCGATGAGCGCCTTGACCAACCCGCCACTTTCATGTCTCACAAAGAGCACCTTTGGTGCTCATTGCGAGCCCCGCATTTAGTGCATTTGGTGCTCATCGCGAGCCCTACAATAAGCACTCATTGCCGATGTCATCCAACCTGCCATTTTTGTGCCTCGTGCTGAGCGCCTTTGGTGCTCTTTGTGAACCTATCCCCACTCTCTGACCCCTGTGTCTGTTTCCCCCTCAATCTCCCCCTCCCTGCCCTGTGTTTTTTACCCTTATTTCCCTCCCCTGTGTCTCTTTTCACCCTCTCCCTCCCCTGTGTCTTTCTCAACTCTGTTGCGTTCTTCGTGATTAGCGACGTTGCTTGTCTTTTCAAAGTCTTGCAGGGTTTGCGTTGATGGGCTAAGTGTTATGGGCTTCAGCCTCGTTTTGAACCTTTTTGAAAACATTTAGGTCTTTATGGTCGCCATTTTTTTACTTGCTTTTCCTTGCCTCTCCGAAAATCGCCCATTAAGCCTCAAATTAGTTTGCAACCTTACACACATGCTCCCTGCCTCTCCCCATGTGCTGTGAGTGAGGTTGTAAGTAATAATTTGTAATTAATTGCTGTATTTTATTAATCTTCCGCGTTACGGCCTTGAAAAAAATATCGTCCGTTAAAGTCGTAACTTTTTCAAAGTCCTGCGCGCCTTGCAATCAGCTCCAAAGTCCTGCGGCCTTCGGCTCTGATCGCTGGCATCACCATGTGCACCTTCAATCTGTTTCCATCCTCCATCAGTGGGGCGTCTTCAGGCAAATAGCAACTATGAAGGGACAGATGACCCTAAGAGGGACCCTGAAAGGCCTTTGGCGCTCATTGCAGCAAAGTCGTGCAGGCTTCGTGATGAGCGCCTACATAGCTTATCGCGAGGGCCGCAATGAGTGCCTTTGGCGCGTTCAGAATTACCATAACTATATATGGGATGTGGAATATAAGCAACAAACCCCCCTTATCACGAGCCATTCTCTAGCTGGCGTCTGTTGACCGGATTTGGGTGACTCTGGACCTAGGTAGCTTTGATTACAGGAACATCATGTCTCAGCCTTGGGTTAGACTGAGCAATATTGACAATAAGTCTGACGAATCTTACTGCAAGCCTATGTCCCCGGGTAAATAATACATCTACACGCCACGTCTTGATGAAAATTATGAACACTTTATTGAATTGGTTAAGCTTATTTAAAACCTTGCACAACACATTATAGAGAGTGGCTACCTTTAGTCAAACCCTCATCCCCCTCTGGACCAATGGAGTAGCCCTTAGAATCAGCTAATTACCTCTGTCCCATGTGACAGGGTTAATCCTTGGAAACTATCAGTCCCCTCCCCAGGGGCCGCCCACTAGGTGTGGCTACATGCTCATTCTATCTCTGAGAGTTTATACAATGGGGGAGGGTTGACTAATCAAAGCATAGCTATCACTCCATAATACAATATACAATATAATACTAACATATTATAACCCATAACACAATATACAGTGGGTCTCCTAAACCCAGAACTCTTACTCTCCATATGGCACCAACTGTGGATGATATACCAGGCCCAAGATGGCGGATATTGGTATATAACAGTCCAGTCCCAATATAGGCCACTGCTGCCAGTCTCAAGATGGCCCCAGCATAGTTCCCGCCAAATCCAATATGGCCACTGGCTGATTCATGACAACACCTCCCCCAAGCGTGGCAGGGAACATACCTGATTTTCCCAGCTACGCTGATATTCATGAATCTGCTGGTTTGGCCATGCCCTCTGTATGCTATGCAAGTTCTTGTCTGTCCCAAGGTGCAAAGTAAAGGCCTCCCCCAGCTCTTGGCCTTGCCCCCACTGTATAGAGCAAATTGCTCTTCCCATGCACCACCTTCTGAGGCAAAACAGTATATTGGGGAGCCCCACAAAACAACCCCTGTCTTAGGGCAACCGCTTTCCCCTCAGCCAGTCCCCACAGCTGGGCTGGGGTTTCTAAAACAGTCTCTGGGCCTATGGAACCACAAAGGGACAGTCCAGCACTTCCCTCATAAAGCATATTACGGTTGGGAGGCCAATAACACACCTGCTGTAGAAAAGTGCATACCGGGCTGTGCTGACCCCCAGCATCCATGATGATGCTCTGACCTGGGTGGTCCCTTCCTGCTGCCTCCTGGACTGTAGGTTTGGACAGCTCCTCATGGCTTTCTTCCTCTGGTCCAGCTGTTTCCGTTGCAGCTTGGGGAGCTACGCTGCTCCCACCCAAGCTGTGCTTACACTCCTCCATTGCCCTGGGTTGAGCAACTTTATCCCAGTCCTTTATGTTGAACTGGGTCTTTGGAGGGGTGTCTGATCCAGTGGACTCCTGGACACTGGTTATCCAGGGTATCTCCCCACTTGGTACACCCTCTTTCATGGTGCCACTCTGCACCCATAACGCTTTTGCCAAGGCTGGCACGCTTGCTGCCCCTGCCTGGCTCTTGGTGCCCCTGGCACTCTCTTGCTGTGTGAGGTCCGGTTTCCTGCAGCTAGAGACCGGCTTTGTTCCCTCCTCACAGTCTATTACATAGCCCTCCTGGGCTCCGTGCTTCACTAGCACCTCTGGGAACAACTCCCCTGGGGTGTCAGGGTACAGACAGTGGTTATCGGATGCAGGCTGGGGAATCTCATCATTTCCACCCAACCTGGCCTCTAAGGCTCCCTTCCCACCGTCCATCACATAATCATCCCGAGCCTCTGGCTCCATTAGCAGTTCTGGCCAACACACTTTGCCTAGAACTTCCGAGGGCAGACTTAATTTATCTGGTCCTAGCTTGTGAGCAGTTCCCACTTCCTCTGGGATTAAGTCTCTTGGGGTATCAGGGTGCAGACATGGACTATCTGACCCCACCCCGGGAACATTCCACTGGGTCTCTGGCTCTTTGGGCTGGTGACTAGGCCCTGACACAGTCGCTGCATGTTCTAGGGGACAACATTCTCCATCCCCAGGAGTTGGTAAAGGGACAGTATTTACCCCTCCCTACTCCTCACTTTGTTTACCGTCCATAAGAGCCTCTCTCCAGCCCCAGTGAGCATACTCACTCTGGTACATACCGTCTGAGTTGTAAGAGTCTGGTAAGCAGTCCTCCCATCCGGATGGGCAAAAATACTTCCTGGGTATCTCATCCCACAATTGAACATACTCAGCCTGCAGTTGCAGCTCTTGCTGAATCAGGGGTTCCAGCAAATTAGCCTCTGGGGACCATGGTTCCAGTCCCAGACCCTGGCAGCGTTCAACAAACAAGTAATTATGCCTCCTTGCAGTCCCCATGCCACATTCCGGTTCACCATTCAGAATCTCCTCAACCCCATATTCTAGATCCAAACGAAAAGAGATCCTCTCTCCGGCCACCAAAGCACTCTACCCTGGCAAGATACTGTTCCTCCAAGTCCATCTCTTTCTCTACCAGTTCCTCCAACCATCTTGCCAGCTCATGGCCATGCCATAATTGCAGGAATGCCATCCATTGATTTAGCAGGACCCTTCCTCTGTAGTCCTCTGGCCCCGTGGTAGTGCCTCTGAATCTGGCCAAAAAAGTTGCAGGGGTTACGGCATATCTGCCCAGTAACACTGTACATAAATGGTTGTAATCCATGGCTAGATGTGGAGGAAGGGCCCGACAGGCTGCGCTGGCCTTTCCAGTCAACTTAGTCAATAGTAACTTGGCCCATTCTTCAGGAGGTATGTCCTGTACCTTACATTGTTCCTTAAACTCTTGGATAAATCCATCAATGCTGTCTTTATCATCCTGGAACTGTTTAAAATTCTGATATGCCAGTTTGACTCTTACTGGCATCTCTGCAGGGTTGACCCCAAGCCTTTGCTGAGCTTGGACACTCACCCTGTACGTTCTTCCTGTATTTGCTGCTTTATTAGGTTCAGTGCTTTAATTGCCTCTTCCAGCGTTATCTCCCCGGGGCAAAACTCCCTGGCTTCACTGAATCTGCATCTTGCCTCCTTTAGGATATCATCTGGCTGTCCTTCTTCCTGCTGAGATCTTGGGGTCCTTGGTAGTGTGCTTATCCCCTCATCCAACTCCTCTTGTTCCAGCTGTTCTGCATCATACCTTCTCAAGGCTGCTATCACATCTGCTGGTTGGTCCCTTTTCTTCCGGGGAATTCCTTTTAGTTTCTGCGCCTTTCTCAGTTTTGCTGAGGACATGTCCTCATACTGCTGTTCCATCCTCAGTCCTTTCCTCTAGAGTCTCCCACCACTTGCCACCAGTTATCACGACCCACTCTCTAGCTGGGGTCTGTTGACCGGATTTGGGTGACTCTGGACCTAGGTAGCTTTGATTACAGGAACATCATGTCTCAGCCTTGGGTTAGACTGAGCAATATTGACAGTAAGTCTGCCGAATCTTACTGCAAGCCTATGTCTCCGGGTAAATAATACATCTACACGCCACGTCTTGACAAAAATTATGAACACTTTATTGAATTGGTTCAGCTTATTTAAAACCTTGCACAACACATTATAGGGAGTGGCTACCTTTAGTCAAACCCTCATCCCCCTATGGACCAATGGAGTAGCCCTTAGAATCAGCTAATTACCTCTGTCCCATGTGACAGGGTTAATCCTTGGGAACTATCAGTCCCCTACCCAGGGGCCGCCCACTAGGTGTGGCTACAAACTCATTCTATCTCTGGCGGTGGAGAGAGTAACATCTCTGCCCTGGCCTATGGCCCTAGTATTGAGGCTGGAAGACCCTGTACTATACCATTGTCCTACGGTGCCTGGCAGTCTGGCAAATCTCTTTGTTCTGCTATCTCCTTTGTTTACACTAAGGACCATATGGCCAACTCCTGACTGAGAGTTTATACAATGGGGGAGGGTTGACTAATAAAAACATAGCTATCACTCCATAATACAATATACAATATAATACTAACATATTATAACCCATAACACAATATACAGTGGGTCTCCTAAACCCAGAACTCTTACTCTCCATATGGCACCAACTGTGGATGATATACCAGCCCCAAGATGGCGGCTATTGGTATATAACAGTCCAGTCCCAATATAGGCCACTGCTGCCAGTCTCAAGATGGCCCCAGCACAGTTCACGCCAAATCCAATATGGCCACTGGCTGATTCATGACACCCCTAAAAACTAAAATACTCCATAAGAAGTGTAAGAGTGTAAGTATGCAAATAAGTTTTAAAAATCAATATAAGATTTATGAAATAACTCTAATTAACTGTTATATGTAACCACATACGATAAGTAATTGTGTATTCTAACAAAATATGACTTGAAATATGACATGGAAATGTAAATCAACATATACAAAATAATGAATTAGAGGAAAAAGGAAGTTAGACTTATTCATGTTTAAAGTATCTTAAAGAAAAATTAAACATAAAAAATACTCGTTGGATGTGCTCCTAGTTTGACCAATAAGCAGTGACAGTTTTTTAAAGTTATATTTTATTAACTTTATTAATGTGTCTATTATTTTTTTTATTTCTTTAGCTCAATCTCTATATATTTATTGTAACTTACATAAAAGGGAAATATTAACAAAATATTGTTAAATCGAAATTTATATACTCTGGCCATGATTTCCAAATACTGTGAAATTGGTCTTCCTGCTCCAAAATAGTATAAGATATTCTCTTCATTGGAATATTTGCCAAACGTGTTTTTCTAATAGGCTAACACTTGGTGTCTGTTTTTGCAGACAGAGAACAAATATTCTAATTCTAGATGCACTTAATTTTTGTAATTTTTTTTTTTTTTTGTCTATTTTTCCCAATAACGTCCAAACGCCCATTTAGTAGCATTATTACTGGATCTAACTTCTCCAAAATGTCCAAAATTCTCCAAAATGTTTGAATTTTAGGGCCATCCAACCAAATATAACAATGGAGGCGCCCAGTTCCTTACATCCTCTGAAACACGTGGGTGGTATGTGTGGCTTGTACTTATTTATTATGATTTGGCTTCTGTATCAAAAGTACGGTATATTATTTATAGACCATTATAGACCATATCTACAATAGAAACATTGGCTTTCAAAAATTGTAAGCTTGTAATAAGCTTTATTTTTTAGATATTTTTTTATATAAGGTTTTACTTGAAGGTATTGCCATCAGTCAGAGCTATATAAATCATAATGTGTTTTGACTTCTTGAAAAGTCATTATTCCACCATGTCTTATGATATGAAATAAGCATGAAATACCTTTTTATTTCTATCTTTAAAAGGAACACTGACAGTTTTGACAGCATCAGCAGCTCAGGAAAGCTAACAGGCATGAGGCGTCATATTTTTGCCATGCTTCCTGCATAGGAAGTACAGGATACGTTAAAGAAACATTTCATACTCAGACATTCAAATGACTACGGTTACATACAGAATTAAAATAAAAACATTACACTTTTTCTTCAATTAATATGTGTTTGATTTGTATTATACTAACAGCCCTATTAAATTTGAAACCCGTAGCGGCATTGGCAAGCCTGCAAAGGCTGAGGGCTTGAAATTCAGCTGCGTTACCTAGCTAGTATATTCCACCATGCTGCGAGTTGCGGGCCAGAGACACAAGCCTGTAAATCATATTTTGCACAATGAATGTGCGGCTGTGAACATGATCTAGTTACGGGTTTAGACAGAGCCAATGGCAAATGAGATCATCATCATTACGTCACTGAAAAATAGAGGTTAGATTTCAAAGCCTTACGGGTTTCAATTTACAGAAATAATACAATATTAATAAATCAATAAATATTATATATTTCTGTCCATGCGAGTTCCGTTATATGTATTAACACATTGATTGCTTGGATCAATTGTGCTATTAATTTTAATACCTAACATCACTTTCCCTTTACTTATAAGTACAGTAGTGTGTTTATATTTGCACACACAGTGCTACGGATAGGACTGTCACCCCCTAGTGAGTCCTCTCTAGTACTCGATGACTTTTTGGGCTTGAACGCCAGGTTGCAATTTAATAGCGCGATTGGAACGTAACAGTTAAGGGCTTGACAGAGCAAAGGATTTGCAGCAGCGGAGTTCAATTCTCGACATCCTGCACGTTTTTTTCGCCCTCACCCCACAAGTCCTTGGCGGGTAGCTTTACGCGGCCAATTTAATACCCGCAAGTGCCTACTATACAGACATAACATTCGTTATGATTATGGCAAAGAGAATGTTGTAATTATAGCAGGTCTGTTGCCAGTTCAGAAAAGGGAAAAAGGCTTAGTGTATACAGTGAATAGTATGTCTGCTAGTGTGTTACTTACAACACACAGCCCTATGGTAAAGGCTTGCAAAAGAATACTATTTTAGGAGATACTGAAAATGAATATGTTTTGAGGAAACAATCTACTTTCTCAAATTCCCAGTACAATGTACTCCTCCCTGTATTCACATGTACCGCCTTTTCCATTATTTTAGCTTTAGTAAAAATCAGACCCTAAATTTAAAGGAAGACTGACTATTGATATGACTGAAAGTTTAAACAATGATCTAGATGCCAAATTTTACTAAAACTATATTAATAACACATTTTCTTAATTTATACTGCTTTGTAGTTCTGTCTAAGGCATGGGTCGTCAACCTTTTAATACCTACCGCCCACTTTTGTATCTTTTTTGATGGTGAAATGTCCTTACCGCCCACCAGGGCTGCAGTAACTTAAGTTAGCAAAAGTGCAAAGTTATTTTTTAGAGGGGATGTTTTGTAAAAAATATGTACCTAAATATGTATACATTTTATTTATATTTTATGTATAAGTGTATATGTAACACCAAAATTAGATTTCTACTCCCGGGTTGAGCCAAACATGGAGGAAAATAGAAACTTTACTTTTATTGTTTAATCTTAAACATTCCACATATAAAAATTTCAATAAATAAACAAAAAGGTAAATTTACCCTATCTAATCTAATTTCTTGTGACATAAATCATATGACCCTAACTATGTATCACTCTATGCTCGTTAGATCGTGATCTGGTTCTGACTGCTGTCCCTAGGCTCTCTCACCAGCTCTACAACCAGCCACTCATAGTTCTGCGGGTCAGCGACGCCACCTAGTGATTACCCCGTCTTCCACCATAAAACCAGGTTGACATCCACTGGTCTAGGGTAAACAGTGGTTAAAGTAATTACTATTTTATTTAAGAATTCTTATTGCAGTAAACAATGGACCATCTTCCTTTCCTTTGGATGTTTTTTTCACATTAACTGAAACACAGAATCATTGTCTCATGAGCTTTAAGAAATGAAATGTAAATAATTTAGTTTTTTTTACTACTGACTCATAGTAGTAGTAATAATAATAATAATGTAAACACATCTTGCTTGTTTGTTTTAATACATCTGTCTATACAGAACAATTACCTCCCTGACAAGATCTAAATATACATAAATATATATATGCAAAAGTATTCACCCCCCTTGACTTTTTACCTATTTTGTTACATTACAGCCTTAAGTTCAATGTTTTGTTAATCTGAATTTTATGTGATGGATCAGAACACAATAGTCTAAGTTGGTGAAGTGAAATGAGAAAAATATATACATACATTTTTTTAAAAAATAGAAAACCAAAAATTGGCATGTGCGTATATATTCACCCCTTTGTTATGAAGCCCATAAAAATCTCTGGTGCAACCAATTATCTTCAGAAGTCACATAATTAGTGAAATGATGTCCACCTGTGTGCAATCTAAGTGTCACATGACCTGTCATTACTTATGCACACCTTATTTGAAAGGCTCCAGAAGCTGCAACACCTAAGAAAGAAACACCACTAACCAAACACTGCCATGAAGACCAAGGAACTCTCCAAACAAGTAAGGGACAATGTTGTTGAGAAGTTCAAGTCAGAGTTGAGGGAAATATGGATGGTGCCAAATACAGGGATATTCTTGAGCAAAAGCTGTACCACTCTGTGCGTGATTTGAGGCTAGGACGGAGGTTCACCTTCCAGCAGGACAATGACCCCAAACACACTGCTAAAGCAACACTTGAGTGGTTTAAGGGGAAACATGTAAATGTGTTGGAATGGCCTAGTCAAAGCCCAGACCTCAATCAAATAGAAATTCTGTGGTCAGACTTAAAGATTGCTGTTCAAAAGCGCAAACCATCAAACTTGAAGGACTGGAGCAGTTTTGCAAGGAGGTATGGACAAAAATCCCAGTGGTAAGATGTGGCAAGCTCATAGAGACTTATCCAAAGCAATTTGGAGCTGTGATTGCCGTGAAAGGTGGCTCTACAAAGTATTAACTTTAGGGGGGTGAATAGTTATGCACATTGACTTTTTCTGTTATTTTGTCCTATTTGTTGATTGCTTCACAATAAAAGAAAAACATCTTCAAAGTTGTTGGCATGTTTTGTAAATTAAATGATGCAAATCCTCAAACAATCCATGTTAAGTCCAGGTTGTGAGGCAACAAAACACAAAAAATGCCAAGGGGGGGCTAATACTTTTGCAAGGCACTGTATGAATTTACATAAATAAAAAATAAATACAAATATATATATATACATATATATATATATATATATATATATATATATATATCAGGCTATCGGATAACCTCTCCATTTCAGCCTTATTCTGTGGGGTGTTTCTACTAGGAATATGATATCTCCAAGAATTCTATAACACTTCAGCCTTAAGTCCATATGGCCCACTCTACTTTTAATCTCTCTGCTGATTTTCAGTTTTTTATTTTATTAAAAAATGTAATAATGAAATGCAATATTTTCAATTATCTCTTCTGCTTCTACAAGTTACGTACGAACTTTGGAGGATTTTAAAGCACAAATAAAAAGTATTTCTGTTTCTTGCTTTGTTTGGTATACGAATAGAACTCGTTCAATCACAACAATCACAGAGTTAAGATTAAAACCATTAAAACAGTAATTCTGCCTAGAATGTTTTTTTTATTCCATGATTGTAGTGCGCGTTTACACAGCAGTCATACCATAAGCTTTGTGCGCTTGTATATTTTTGATGGTTCTTTGGAACTTTAGTGATTCATGTGATCAAACGTATTGTGTTCCTATTCACTGTTAAGGTTGTCTGAGTTCCAGCTCATGCAGCTATTCTTCTTGTAATTGACAGATTTAACTTGTTATTTGGACTCGGTCCAGGCTGTGGATTATTGTACCTGTAATTAGTTTAAAACGCTGCTGCAAACATAATTCATCTCTGGCCTATCATTTACTAATCAATATAACATTAGAAAAACACAATTGCCTTTTGCGTTGATGATTGAGTAACATTGTAAAATTGTATTTTTTGTTTTCTAATGCATTTGTAATAACCTTTTGGATCTCTGTTCTCCATGCAAAGCCAATATGTCCCAATATAGACATTGTTGGGGTGTAGTCGATCTGTATGATTATTTAATGTGATCCTATCATACAACTAATATAAAAGTAAAATCATGCAATGGTTCACAA
Source organism: Discoglossus pictus (assembly GCA_027410445.1). Taxonomy (NCBI): domain Eukaryota; kingdom Metazoa; phylum Chordata; class Amphibia; order Anura; family Alytidae; genus Discoglossus; species Discoglossus pictus. Next base: position 323,524,622 of record CM050167.1, read on the forward strand.
AAAGTAAATCAATTTACACAAGTTTTTAAACTTATAGAACAAACAAATATTACATATATTGCATATATAGGCCCCTATTCAATAGTCCAAATCACGTTTACATAAGCCCCTAATGGAGCCCATAAAAGTTACAGATATTTAATTTGCTCCATTTTGCTATTTGTAATCCATTTACAAATCACTGTGGTTGTCAAAACCGTAACTCTGTCCTATCATCTCCTTTGATGTTCCAAGCCCACAAATGTTACCAGTGCTAAAGACGCAAAATCCATATTTAAGTAATACAATGCAACAAGCCCGCAATTGCCTTCAAAACCGTATATAGTAAATGCATCAAAAAATTATACGAGTACTAGATAGGACCCGCAAGTGGGTTAAAAACCTTTTCCTAACACCGCTAAAGCAAATAAAAACACAATACTGTACTTAAAAAAAACTGTGGAAATAATGAAAGGCATTAGAATTAATTGCACAGCAGTCTCAAACTTGTAAATCTGCAATATTTTTGTTTTATTTCTTTAAGTTTTTTTACCATGTTATATCGTTCCCGTGAATCAACCCACATGGACTAGAACAGTTATTTATTGATTTTTATTGATTTCTACATTTTTGGATTGTGAGTGCAATTGCAAATCAGGCTTTTAAACGCTAATTGATTGTAGTTTAAACTGCATGTTTTACTGATATCATGATGATGGTCTCATTTACTGTTGGCTCTGTCTAATTTGTAACTTAGGGGCTTGCTTAATTGATCATGATCATGCCCTGAAATGCTACGTATGAGTTCATGGTTTGCGTGTTGGGGCTGTGATCCTTGACTTGTGGGCTTGAGTCAATGAATAAATTTGTAACTGTGACAAATTTCTAACCTGCAGATATATGTGCGGTATGAAGGTAATCACAGGATTGGCATTACATTGCGCCATATATTGCATAATATGCATATTTCACCACAAATGACAATTGCTTTTGTCATGATTTAATTGTTTAAGGACTCATATTGTCAGTGGTTTGTGAGTATGTCCAAGGGAGCATGACATTGTTGCATTGGGATTATGTGTTATTGTGCGGTTATATGTTGCCTGTACATGGTTATTATGTATCTTAGGTATAATATATTATGAGGGAAAATGTTATATAGAACATATGTGGAATTGGTAGAAATGCTCTGGATAGAAGTTAGCTGCAGATCATTGCACACTCAAACATGCAGAACTTGGGTCAAGACAGATGCATGTGCTTCAAGTGGTCCTGGGCAAACACTTGAGTTTAACATAAAGGTTATCTAATGAATGTGATCTCAAGAGCTTTGATAGCCCAAGGTTGCAAGCCAGATGGTCTGACATCACACATACACCAATGTACACAAGGGTGTGGTATTGGAGAGTATAAATATGTTGTTTTGTTCATTCAATAAAGGTTGCAATATAGTTTTCACATAAACAAGGTGTGAGACTATTTCTGTGTGTTGTATCCTGACTTGGGGAGTGGTCTTGCTATGGGCCACTAAGTAACCTGGATCCAGTATTCTCTGCCTGTAGCTTTTGGGCCTTGCAATCTTCAGAAGCCATCTTTTGTGCCACAGAGATCAGGAAGTACATGATTCTGCTGGGGTAGGTTTGAACTAGGTTCATATCAAGCCCCCTTGAAGAAGCAGATCGTGACATTTGGTGGCAGTGGTGGGATCTCTGTATAAAACACAGAAGGATGGCAGCTTATGAAGAGATGTCTGCAGCAGAGGAGGAGGAAGTGTCCAGACGGTATCAAAGATGGATGGAGGTAATGCCTGCAGGTTTTACTAAGGATCAGCAGAGGGAACTCCGGATACAAATCACACAGGAGGTAAAGGGGAACAGGAGAAGGGTAAGCAATGGCCCTGTCTCAGCTCCTGTGGAGGGGAAATGCTTATCCCCAGTAGAGATAGAGAATGTTCTGGTGACTGGAAAGGACTGTAGAGGAATGGGCCTTCTAAATAAATGGATGGCATTCCTGGGACTATGGCCAGGTCACAGGCTAATGGAATGGCTGGAAGAATTGGTATGATATGAGGAGGTCGCCCTGGAAGATCAATATGCTTATTGGGTTGGACCTGTTGGGATACATCATCATTTTTCATTGGGGCTGGAAAAGGCACTTTGGGACATAGTACATGGGGATCCGGACTGTGGCTTGGGGACAGAGAAAAGAAAGCTGTGTCTGTTTGCCAAGCGCTGTCACATGCTGGGACTGGAGACAGGCTCTCATACAGCTAACTTACTTTGGCCTTTGATCCAACAGGAGCTACAGCTGGAGGTGGATTATATAGACCTACTGGATGAAGCATCCCTGGATGGTTGTTGGCCAGCCAGCTGGGAGGGCTCATGCCAGTCAGGCATGGAACAGAACCACCTAACAGGTACTACAGAGACCCAGCTAAATATTGCTGAGGCTGGGTCAGAAAATAAATGTATGGACTGGGGGGAGAATTTTGATATCCATGATTGTCAAAATAACAAGGATGCCGGCATCCATGGGGTTGACTGAGAAGGGGAAGAACTGGTCCCTATCTTTAGGGGGCTAAGTCTCACCCAGTTAGAGGAATGGGGACAGGGGCAAACCACAACAGTGCCGGGCCCAGGGGAAGAACTGGGGAAAAGCTACTCTGCTCCTAGTGTAAGAGAAGAACCTAATGAGCACTGGGCCCTACCATTTGACTGTGGAAATTGTAGAGAGGTTCCTTGGATGACCATTGTCCAGGAGCCAGCCACAGACCCTGGAGCAGAAACAGAAAGTAGCCCTGTTCTTCAGCCTGAACAAGAGGCAGTAGCAGCTGCTTCTCAAGGGCTGCCGGTAACTACACACCAGGCAGTCTCAGATGGAGAAAGTCAGGAGGTTCCACCTGAGGATCCAGAGACCAAAGAGCCAGAGGGTACCCCAGATTGTGATTTGTCTCCTGGTCTCCCTACAATGACTCACCTGCAGCTGCCCAAAGACACTGGATGTGTACCTGTAACCCTGGAAAGAAGGGGCCATTGGCCAGGCTTGGTGGGAGAGAGGTTGGCTACTGAGCCACAACAGCTTGTATCAGAACTGCCCATTAATCCAGCATGGATGCCACCAGTGAATGTCACTAGCCCATGTTGCAACTCCCGTATCCCAGTTTATTCAGGAGAAAGATCAGGCCTGACAAAGGGAACATTGTACTCTTCAATTTTACCCATGGGACAGAGTGCTGATCCAGAATCGGCAGGACAGGAGGTCTCCCTAGCCTGGAAGGAAAGGGCTTTGCTGGGTAAGGATCCTCCCAAATGTATGCTGGACTTACTAGCTGGGATGTACTGTTTCCCCTGGACTACCTTGAAGGGTCCTCCATGGCAGTTGTCTTATAAGTCTCCCCAGGGGCTTGGGAAAGTCACAAGGCCACTGGGAAGGAGCGAGTATTCGCCCTGGACAGGGGGAGGCAGGGTACCCAGAGAGCCACTGAGGCTATCACATGGATGGACTTTCCAGACAGGAGGACAAGTAAAAGCAGTATAGCTAGAGAATTATCCGTTAGGATGATCCTCTATGCTATACTAGAAAGGAAGGGGGAGAAGTTGTCATGATTTAATTGTTTAAGGACTCATATTGTCAGTGGTTTGTGAGTATGTCCAAGGGAGCATGACATTGTTGCATTGGGATTATGTGTTATTGTGCGGTTATATGTTGCCTGTACATGGTTATTATGTATCTTAGGTATAATATATTATGAGGGAAAATGTTATATAGAACATATGTGGAATTGGTAGAAATGCTCTGGATAGAAGTTAGCTGCAGATCATTGCACACTCAAACATGCAGACCTTGGGTCAAGACAGATGCATGTGCTTCAAGTGGTCCTGGGCAAACACTTGAGTTTAACATAAAGGTTATCTAATGAATGTGATCTCAAGAGCTTTGATAGCCCAAGGTTGCAAGCCAGATGGTCTGACATCACACATACACCAATGTACACAAGGGTGTGGTATTGGAGAGTATAAATATGTTGTTTTGTTCATTCAATAAAGGTTGCAATATAGTTTTCACATAAACAAGGTGTGAGACTATTTCTGTGTGTTGTATCCTGACTTGGGGAGTGGTCTTGCTATGGGCCACTAAGTAACCTGGATCCAGTATTCTCTGCCTGTAGCTTTTGGGCCTTGCAATCTTCAGAAGCCATCTTTTGTGCCACAGAGATCAGGAAGTACATGATTCTGCTGGGGTAGGTTTGAACTAGGTTCATATCAAGCCCCCTTGAAGAAGCAGATCGTGACAGCTTTTTATAATGATTCTGTGATAGAGTAAGCAAGTAATAGTGAGGGCAGACTCCTAGGACACCCAACACTACTGGAACAGACTAGAGACCAACAATCCTTCTCATGTTACTGCAAATCTGATGGAGCCTGTGCTGTAAAGTGACTCTGTGGGGCCAATTGGTCAGGCTTTTGGTGGGATGGCATCTACAAGGCATCGGGATATGAAAACAGTGACTTGATACCTCCTCATTGCCATTAAAAAGTGTTGTGAAACCCCTTCTATTAAAGGAGATGATGACCACTTGTCTCAGTTTAGCTAGAATTTCTCTGTTGCATCGCTGTTTATCTGCAAGATAATAGCATCTCAAATACAGAATCTGTTAAAAATTAATGATGTACCATACAATAAAATCACATTAATTCTTGAAAGTAGCAACAAAGTTTTGAAGTGGGCTCAGAATGAAGGTATGAAAGCCTCAGCATCAAATAGATAACCACTTTGATCATAGTAATTAGATACAATACTGTCAAAGCAATAACATTTTGTCCAAAGGAAGAAAAGAGTGTATAAAAAACAGGGAAATATGAAGATACTAAATGAGTAAAAGGGTTGGATGAATCAGGTTAAAAAGTTCAAGTAACAGAAATGTTTAGAAGCTTACTGTATAAAATGAGAAAGTGATCTGAACTGGGAAATGGATTACATAGAAGGATTATTGATTCTGAATGACATAAATAATGTCACTGAGAGTCGTATTTCTGTATTTTAATGTTGATAACAAAGGTGAAGTAAGAGAGAGTTTAATGAAGTAGTCAAACAGAGAGACATATTAATGTTGGGAATTATTTTCTTTCTATACTATACACTATGTATAACATTGTATACAGTAATGTTTAATTAGGGTAATCCATAATGTATGGCAAATGTTAATGATCGATTGAGTATAGCAACACACACAATATAAGGACTACAACTGCTGTGTGTCAACTGTGATTATACTAGAATATAGAATACACTCCAAATTAGGCTTCCATGAAAAAAAAAGTTTATTTTTTTTAAATATTGCAGTGGAACACACCAAAATATTGAGCATGGCATAGATATAACACCAAGTAAAGATGTTACACTCTTCATAGGAGATTGGTATGCTAAAGTAGGGAATCAAAATATATCTGGACTAACTGTCAAGTTTGGCCTTGGGGTACAAAATTAAGAAGGTCAGAGATTAGTAGAATTCTGTCAAGATAGTGCTCTGGTCTTAGCAAACGCCGTCTTCCAACAGCCTCAGAGACATCACCAGATGGGCAACATAGAAAGCAGATCGACTATATATTTTGTAGCCAAAGATGGATAAGCTCTATACAGTCAGGAAAAGCAAGACCTGGAGCTGACTGTGACTCAAACCATGAGCTTCTTATAGCAATGTTCAGAATTAAACTCAATAAAAGAGGAAAACCACTCAGACCAAGCAGATATGAAATAAATAACATCCCCAGTGAATATGCAGTGGATGTAAAGAATAGGTTAAAAGGACTAGACATGGTAGATAGAATGCCTGAAGAACTTCGGACCAAAGGTTGCAACATTATTCAGGAAACAGCAACAAAGAATATCCCCAAAAGAAAGAAAATGAAAAAGGCAAACTGGTTGTCTGATGAGGCTTTGAAAGTAACCTAGGAAAAAGGAAAGTGAATGGTAGTGGAGATAGAAAAATATTTATTCAGCTGAATGCAGAATTAAAGAGGAGAGCAATAAGAGACAAGGAGACTGTTTATAAGAGCAATGTAAAGAGATAGAAGAAGATAACATGATTGGAAAGTCAATGGATCTATTCAAGAAAATTGAGGATTTCAAAGGAACCGATCATATCAAAGTGGGCATGATAAAAGACAAAAATAGTAGGGACTTAACTGAAGCAGATCAGATAATAAAGAGGTGGCAGGAATACACAGAGAATCTATACAGCAAGGATCTGATGGCAGCACTGATGACCTCAAAAGTTTGGAACTGGAGCCAGACATCTGAGGGAACGAAGTGAGATGGGCCATAGGATGTTTTGCTGATAACAAGGCTGCAGGAGTTTATGAAGCCCAGCTGAACTTTTCCAAATGTTACAAGATGATGCTATGAAAGTGTTGTTTGCCTTATGCCAAAACATTTGGAAAACTCAACAGTGGCCAATAAACTGTAAAAGATCAATCTACACCCCAACCCAAAAAAGGCTGTGCCACAGAGTGCTCCACTTCTATGAGATTGTGTATGTGTTTTCCTCTTATTTTTCACTCATAATGATATTTGCACTTTGTGCTTTGTACATTATACAGTGGTGATGTCACCAAGTATGTGATGTCATCATGTTTGTACTCATGCTCCCTCTTACACAAGGACACATAACCAGGGGCATCACAGATTGTGTGCTTATGCATACACGACATCACAAGTGCTATCATAATGTACAGTAAGTGTACAGTGGTGTCCCTGATGACATCACTCTAACATAAAATGCATGCTCAATGCAAACAGTTCCATTTCATCATGAAGTGCCCCAAAATATCATCCTAGTAATGGAGCCAAACCAAGAATCAACATAGCTAAGCAGCACAAACTAAACTAAGAAAAAAAAATCTTATTTAGATTTACATGACATTTTGACTGCTAATTTAAAAAGGAGACTAAGGTGGTCCTTTAATCAAGAGAGCAACACTTATTTCCTCAAAACTATAATCTTAGTGAGGTTGAATGAATAATGAAAAATATATCCACTTTACTAAATTCATAAAATACCCAATAGCCAATCAATACTAAACTTTATAAATAACAGTTCATTGGTAATTAAAACGCACAGAGGAATTTCAAGCCCCTGTTTAATTTCTGCTGAGATATAACCACAGACACTGGGCCTGATACCATCCATTCTGTAGATTTTTTCTTTTGCCTCTACATCTACAGCTTCACACACCACCGCTCTTCGGCATCTGAACTCATATAACTTGCCCTCTCATCTATTACCTGTGCTAATTTATATTGCAGGTTTAACACTATAACCTCCATTTTACACAGCTGAATTACTAATTAACCCTCTACTCTCTTTGGTTACTTGACAAGCTCTACTTCCTTTCATTTATTACTTCACTTTTTGTTTTATTTATCCCTTTAGATTGTAAGTTTGCAAGTATTCTTATTAGGTGCTTTTAAAAAAACACCATCAGCCCTATTAAATTCCCTCAACGTGCAAAACCGTAGCCCGTAAGACTTGCGGCTATTAAATTGGCCCCTAAAGCAACCCGGCAATGACTTGTGGGGTAAGGGCAAAAAAACTCTACGGGATTTCGAAAATTTAACTTTACGCCCGCAAATTCTTTGTTCTGTCAAGCCAGTAACTGTTACGGTCCAATCATGCTATTAAATTGCAATGAATTCACTGGCGTTCAACCCACAAATGGAGCCAAAAAGCCAACGGGTTCTAGAGAGGGTTAAAGTTCTATCCGTAGCACTGTAAATGCAAATAAACACACTACAACACTTATAATTAAAGGGAAAGTGATGTTAGGTATTAAAATTAATAGCACAACATTCTCAAGCTCGCAAATCTACAATATAAAATACTTTTTTTAATGTTTCATTTCCATTTATATCGATCCTGGCAATCAATGTGTTAATACATATAATGGAACTCGCATTGACTTAAATATCATATTTACTGATTTATTAATATTGCATTATTTCTGGAATGTGGGTCTGATTGAAACTTGTAATTGAAATCCTTAAGACTTTGAAATCTAACCTCCATTTTTCAGTGACATAATGATTACAATCTCATTTGCTATTGGCGCTGTCTAAACCCGTAGCGTGACTAATTGATGATGTTCATGGCCACATATCTAACTAGCAAAAATGGTTTATGGGTTAGCGTCTCTGGCCTGTAGGTTGCGGCTTGGTGGAATTTAATAGCTCTGTAATGCAGCTGAATTTCAAGCCAGCAGCCTTTGTGGGCTTGCCGATGCCGCTATGGGCTTCGAATTTAATGGGGCTGCATGTACAGTATGTAAGATTTTAAACTCAAAGACAGGACTCTCCATTTTCTTTATTGTATTTATTTTTTCTTCGTATAAAATACCTTTACAATGCTACAGAATATGTTGGCTCTTTTCAAAAAACTGTAATAATAATAATAATAATATAATAATATTAATCACTGTTTGCTAGCATTTCAGCAATTCAAAGTGCAATTGAACAAGCTAGAGTCCATTTCAGCATGTATCCTTAATGTTCTTTCAGGTCTTAATTATAGATACTTAGAGCTTGCAATTAAATATATACATTAAGAGAGCTAAAAAGGGCATAAAGTGACTTCCTTATAAAAAAATTAAACATGTGTGAAACATATTCCATCTATTCACATTTAGGTTGACTTAAAAGAGCTGTTTTTAATCCATGCTCAGTGGGTCTCAAGGAAACTTTTTAAAATCCAACAAGAGTCAGCAGGCAGCGTTATCTTCCTGACAAGTTCAGAAACATATTGAGAGGCCATTTACAGTGCCTTGCAAAAGTATTCACCCCCCTTGGCATTTTTCATGTTTTTTTGCCTCACAACCTGGAATTAACATGGATTGTTTGAGGATTTGCATCATTTAATTTACAGAACATGCCCACAACAAAAGACAATGTGCATAACTATTCAGCGCCCTAAAGTCAATACTTTGTAGAGCCACCTTTTGCAGCAATTACAGCTCCAAGTCGCTTTGAATATGTCTCTATGAGCTTGCTACATCTTACCACTGGGATTTTTGCCCATTCCTCCTTGCAAAACTGCTTCAGCTCCTTCAAGTTGGATGGTTTGCGCTTGTGAACAGCAATATTTAAGTCTGGCCACAGATTTTCTATTGGATTGAGGTCTGGGCTTTGTCTAGGCCATTCCAACACATTTACATGTTTCCTCTTAAACCACTCAAGTGTTGCTTTAGCAGTGTTTTGGGGGTCATTATCCTGCTGGAAGGTGAACCTTCGTCCTAGCCTCAAATCACGCACAGAGTGGTACAGGTTTTCCTCAATTATATCCCTGTACTTAGCACCATCCATCTTTACCTCAACTCTGGCCAGTTTCCCAGTCCCGGCTGCTGAAAAACATCCTCACAGCATGATGCTGCCACCACCATGTTTCACTGTGGGGATGGTGCACTTTGGGTGATGTGTTGGGTTTTAGCGTTTAGCATTTTGTTTGATGGCCGAAAAGTTAAATTTTAGTCTCATCAGACCAGAGCACCTTCCTCCATACATTTTGGGAGTCTCCCACATGCCTTTTCGCAAACTCAAAATGTGCCATTTTGTTTTTTGCTGAAAGTAATGGCTTTGTCATCCTATGTCCAGATACTCCAGTCTCTGCTGGGTTACCTTAGGTCTTTGTGCTGCCTCTCTGATTAATGCCCTCCTTGCCCGGTCCCTGAGTTTTGGTGGGCTCTTGGCAGGTTTGCTGTTGTGCCATGTTCTTTCCATTTGGTTATGATAAATTTGATTGTGCTCCTGGGAATCAACAAAGATTTGGATATTTTTTTCATAAACTAACCCTGACTTGTACTTCTCAACAACATTGTCCCTTACTTGTTTGGAGAGTTCCTTGGTCTTCATGGCAGTGTTTGGTTAGTGGTGCCTCTTGCTTAGGTGTTGCAGCCTCTGGGGCCTTTCAAATAAGGTGTGTATATGTAATGACAGATCATGTGACAGTTATATTGCACACAGGTGGACATCATTTCACTAATTATGTAACTTCTGGTAATTGGTTGCACCAGAGCTTTTTCTGGGCTTCATAACAAAGGGGGTGAATACATACGCACATGCCAAGTTTTCTATTTCTAAAAAATAGTTTGATGTATATATTTTTCTCATTTCACTTCACTAACTTAGACTATTGTGTTCTGATCCATCACATACAATTCAGATTAACAAAACATTGAACTTAAGGCTGTAATGTAACAAAATAGGTAAAAAGTCAAGGGGTGAATACTTTTGCAAGGCATTGTATGGTGCAATCTATATAAAAACTGTATCACATTTTTAGGTAAAAATGAACTGAATTACACTACTGTTTTTGGTGCAGTCAATCCAATATAAAACCATTGGCAATGTGTATTTGCTTTTACAGTAGATAATGAACACATTTATCACCTTTACTTTCTCACCAAAATGCACATGTAGCTTGTGGTTGGTATAGATTATATTTTTACTATGAACTATGTTCTTGAGCTAACATCATAAAATATATATTACACATGTAACTCTCGGTAATAGAAGTACTGCTGAAGTCCGTGAAGTTCAGTTTATAGTGACCTCTAGTGTCCCCAAACTCTGTAATTTGCATTTAAAGGACTTTTATGATTGAACTTTTTTTTGTTGAAATAATTAAACTTAAAAATGGGCAAAATGTTTTTGAATGCCAAAACAATAAACACAACATTTAAAAGTTTAAGATTTTATACAGTTATTATATACTGTGTTTCATTCCTTTCTGGGCTAATTCTTTCTGCTAATGCATCAATAGAAATATTATATATTGAATACCATCTTGCATGTTTCTACTGGGTTCACATTTTTTTGAGACATTCCGTTTTCTTGGATTTGTATATCTACTGAAACAAATGTGGAAAATCTTGCCTTAAGGATTTTGGATATTGCAATAAGCAAAAAGCATATTGCAATAATGGACTGTGGATTGAACCTTCATATTCCTTTAAGAACACTTTTTTACATATCAAACAACAACAAAAACTGGCAACATTTCAATATTTTTCAATGTAAAAGATAGTATCGTTTAACCATAGTATAGATGTAAACAACACAGTTTCTTAAAAATCTCCCTCAGTTGTCACCCACCAAAACATTTGAAGCTTTTACTCTGTACTACTCAAACACTGACTCTCTGCCCCACTCTCATTTAGGTCATTAATCAGTTGGATGAGAAGCCGTTATTAGCAAATACATGATACAAAAGTGTATATAGTATTTTATGCTAAAATGACCAAAGCACTGAAGCATGAGAATGGTGCCCATTATTTTTTTATTGAAGATAATGTACAAATCTATTCAAATTATTCAGATCTTCAAAAACGTTACCTTGCACATGATAAAAATATACAATGACATGTAATGTAGAATTATTATAATTATATTATTATTTATAAAAAATGGAGGAGGGCCCAGTTTTTAGCTTAAAATTAAACATTCACAGTGCTAAAGCACACAGCAAGATTGAAATCTCACAAACTTAACAATAATCTAAAGGGTATGTGTCATGATCTGCTTCTTCAAGAGGGTTTGATATGAACCTAGTTCAAACCCACCCCAGCAGAATTGTGTAGTTCCTGATCTCTGTGGCACAAAAGATGGCTTCTCCCCAAGTCAGGATACAACACATAGAAAGAGTCTCACACTGTGGATATGTGAAAACTATATCTGAACCTTTATTGAATGATCAAAACAACATATTTATACTCTTCAATACCACACCCTTGTGTACATTTGTGTATGTGTCATGTCAGCCCATCTGGCTTGCAACCATGGATTATCAAAGCTCTTAAGATCAAATTCACCAGATATCTATAGCTGGCTAGTGAAAAAAAACCTTGATGTTAAACTCAAGTGTTTGCTTAGGACTATTGAAGTACATACATCTGTCTTGACCCAAGGTCTGTATGTGTGAGTGTGCAATGATCTGCAGCTAACTTCTATGCAGAACATTTTTACCAATTCCACAAATGTTCGATATAACATTTTCCCTATTATAATATATTATAACTAGGATACATAATAACCATGTACAGTCAACATATACCACACACAATAATACATAATCCCAATGTAACAATGTCATGCCCCCTTTGCCACAGCCACAATTACTGGCAAAATTAGTCCTTAAACACTAAAATATCTCAATTTAGTTTCAGACACGTAGTTCCTCAAAACTGATCTTAAAACATCTTGTTTGATACAATATATCCACCGATACAGCCCTATTGCAATACTGTCTTGTTAAAATTAATGTTATACTGTTCCTGGAATTTGTTCATATCCACTATCCTGCCTAATCAGTTTAGAATCTATGGTATCAGTGGGATAATTGGTAATAACGGTTAATAAACCTAGTAGAAATGATCATGAATGTCATAAATAACCTAAATTCTTTATTGTCAATTTGAGTACCTTCAGCTAAATATAGATGTGCACCCATGCTATACCTGAGAGTATCAGTTTGGTTTAGAACCTTAATGCAACAGATTAAATAATGCATGACATTGTCCTCATCAACTATAATGACTGTGTACTTGCCAAAAGACAAGGTAAATCAGGTTTAAATCAAACATAAGTGACATGAAGTTAGAAGCAAATCTAGAGCATGTGATGCAATATTAAACAAAATGAAACTGTTTGGATAGGCAGATTTACTGACATACTTGCAAGCACTCATTATTGCCTTTCAGTGTTATTCAGGTGAAATTGCTGTCATTGTTTAATAATTTAAAAAAGGGGAGGAGGTGTCTGAACTTCATGAATACACAGTGTATGCAAATCACTTCACAGCAGTGGAGTAGCTAGAGCTTTTGCCATCTCTTTGTATCCTTTTCTCTTTCTCCCCTTTCTCCCCCACTCACTCTCCCTCTGCCCTCTTTCTCTCTCTCCCTCTTCTCCCTCTTTCTGTCTCTCTCTCCCCCTTTCTCCACCTCTTTCTCTCTCCCTCTTTCTGTCTCTCTTTCCACTCTTTGTCTCCCTCTCTATCTCTCTCTCTTTCTCCCTCTCTATCTTTCTCTCTCTCACACCCACTCTCTTTCTCTCTCTACTCTCTACCCCCTCTATTTCTCTCTCTCCCTCTCTCCTCCTCTTTCTGCCTCTCTCCTTCTCCTCTGACCTTTTTTCTTGCACTCTCCCCTCTTTCTCTCTCTCTCTCTCTATCCTCTTTCTCTCTCTCTCTCTCCCTCCCTCTTTCTTTCTTTCTCCCCCCTCTTTCTGTATCTATTTCTCCCTCTTTCTCTCTCTCCCCATCTTTCACTCTCTCCCCCTCTCCCCATCTTTCTCTATCTCTCTCTCCCCCTCATTTTCTCTCCCTCACTCTCCCTTTTTCTGTCTCTCTATCTTTCTCTCTCTCCCCCTTGTTCACTCTCTCATCCTTTCTCCCCCTCTCTCTCTCACTCTCCCTCTCTCTCTCCCCTCTCTTCCCCCATTTTCTTTATCTGACATTCTCTCTCTTTCTACGTCTTTCCCCTCTCTCTTTGTCTCCCTCTACCTGTCTTTCCCTTGTTTTCTCCCTCTCCCATTTATTTCTCTCCATCTCCCATTCTCTTTCTTTCTCTCACTCTTTCTCTTTCTTTATCCCCCCACTCTTTCTCTCCCTTTCCCTCTATCCCCATCTCTTTCTCTCTCACTCTTTTTCTCCCCTCTCTCTCCCCCTCTACCTCTTTCTCTCCCTCTTTCTTTCACTCTCACTCTCTTTCTGCTCCTCTCTATCTCTCTCTCCCTCCCTCTTTCTGTCACTACATGTCTTTCTCTCCCTCTTTCTTTCTCTATGTCTCTTCTCCCACTCTTATTATCCCCACTTCCCTTAATTGTGTGTGCGCCGGTTCCAGAAGCTCCTCCCACTGGCTGCTCCTCCTACTTCCAGGGGAAGGGGAGGGAGTGATTCTAGCGGTGAGTGACAACTGAGGGCCCCTGGCTCCATCCCCTAGCTATGCCACTGCTTCACAGTCTGAATTATTAGCACAAGAGGTAAACCTTACAGTACCAGGGTCCTGTTATTCAACAGGGATTTAAATAACTCAGTGTGGCCTGTCTGTAAGTGTGTACGGAGTGCCAGCTGACCTGATTATGGGGTTTATGCAGATTGACTGAGTTGTTTGGCTTGTCCACTACTAAGCATTCCTGTGTTTTTTATTCATGTTTCGGCTTTCCTGATACTGATTTTGGTTTTGTTTATTGGGCTCCCCTCTTGGATTGCTACCTGGATTGACATTGTGGCTTGTGTACCATTTATGAACCTGATCTGCCTGCCACTGACCACAGACTGTTTTGACCTCGATGCATACCTCTGACCCTCTTGTTCTGATACCCGTGGATACTTCTGCACATGGTTGTAGGAGCCAAAGAAAATCTGTAGAGGATACCGCATCACATATATAGTTGTGAGCATGCGAGTTGTTGCTAATGCTTGCGGGCTCGCGTATCAAAGGCGCTCCATGCCAGCAACTGCGACTCTCGCAAACTTCACGTCGCAACGCAAATAACACGACACACACATTACGACTCTCGCAAACAACATATGACACATGTTCACACACATTACGGCCTCGCAACACTCGGACGCAACTCGTGAACATTACAAAATTAAAAACACAATACATACACACAGCACATACATAAAAACCTTACCTACAGCAACAGGGAGCATCCAGGACTTCAAAAATGCAACTCACACCTTGATTTCACTCAAAATAAAAGAGTTTGCACAATAAAAACTTTGATAAGCGAGAGAAAAAATGGCCGCAAAAACAAAACGAAAATGAGGCTACACACGCAAACACCATACGAGACACGTTACCACACATTACGACCTCGCAAACATCGGAACGCAACACGCCGACATACAAACATTTCAAACACAATAAATACACACAACACACACATAAAAAACTTACCTACAGCAAGAGGAACCATCCAGCACCTCAAAAAAACAAGTTACACCTTCATTTCAATAAAAATAAAACACTTTAGACACTAATGAAATCGCTAAGCGAGAGAAAAAATGGCCGACGAAAAAAAACAAAACGAGGCTACAGCACTCTCAACACGTAAAACACCACAACACACTCGCAAAACAACACACGATACTCGAAAAACACCACGAAGCACCGACGGATAATCCGCAAAGACGCATAACACAGATAACCCGCCATTTTACGCCAATGCGGAAGTACACCACTACGCTAACGGTTTCGTCTCGCGCACGCACACTGTTACACTGCACACATTCATCACACTTACACAGCAGCTCCACCCCACTAAATAGGTAAAGTATATTCATTTATTAATATATTATATATTTTAGTATTACACACCAAACAGCATTAGCTACCTTACGATTTGATTGCCGTCATTTTTTGACGGGCAATTCGCTAGTGTAATATAAAAATTATCACACAACTGCAATCACACATAAATACACATTGAAAAATCTGGGAAGGATTTGTCCCCCAGTTCCTAAACCCATGCTTCTGCAGTGAGGATCCTAACACCTACTGTTATTGTTTATAAACAGAAACTAAATTTAAAGCAATCAGTTGCTGGTTTGCAATGAGTTGTGTGTTACATAGGTATTTAATTAGATGTTGGTGATGATATAGAAATCAAGCAACATTCAAAATTAGCAACTGATAACATTAAGATTGCTTGAAATTAAATTGTAATACAATCCATGGATTCTGGTTGGAAACATTTACTGAACAAATATAGTCAATAGCTTCATAGTAATTGTGGTTGAAAATATACTTTTAGTCCATCAAGTTCAACCTTTTTAGGTCTCCTCTGATCTTTGTAATATGTGGATTCATTGTTAATTGTTCATTGATTGTTAATTGAACAAGAGCAAGGCAAACATAAAAAAACTAATTGAAACATTGCCAATTGTCTCAAAGGAGAAAAATAAATTATTTACTGCCAAAGATACTGGCGATCGTATCTTCCCTGGATCAATATTCCTTATATAGTTATTCAGGATAACCATAAATGCCCTTTTTATGCAAAAATATATCCAATCATTTTATATTTATTTATTGAATCTGCTGTCATCACCTTTGTTGGTAGATAATTCCACAGTTTAAAAGGTGGAATCTTTCACTTCTAACCTCAAAAGATGTGGTCTCGTCAGTAGAAAACATCTTGACAAAGCATTATATTGACCTTGGATGTATTTATTTGGAAGAAATAAGTTTAATTTGGTTAGTCTTTGTTCATAACTTAGCCCTTCTATTCCCCTTATTAATTTTGTCGCCCTTCTCTATACTTTATTACCCTACCACTGTACTGAAGGAGTAAGCAAAGGATGTGGAGGAGCACGAAGATGCATCATAGATAAAACATATTGATAATAAAATATTGTCAAGCATTCCAACTGGTAACAGCGAAAACCTGTAATGATGTGAAAATAAACATATTTCTAATGTGAATAAAATGACATCATGGCCTGCTACCACAAACTGTATTACATGAAAAATTTAGCTGCTACGCAAACCTCCATGAACACATTTTTGTTCATCCTACAGTTTCTGATGAATCTGAATCTCCTTCTACCACTCTAGTGTATATCATGTATAGTGTCTCTCTTGGGCTGGGTGTTGAGGAAGGTGCAACACCAACACCTTGGTATCTACAAAAAAAAGTGAATATAACTACTTAGCATCATCATAACTCTATTTAAAAAGTGGTATGACCTTAAGATGATGCTTATTCCCTAGATTTACTAGCTTTGAAGTGTTCCACTGAAGGCTGTGATAGCAATTGTTTTATTGAAAATTATCCATCTACAGCCATAGTGAATCTAGGGAATTGTATGTTAAAGATTTGTTATCACTTTTTGTAACAACCATTTTTTACAATTTCCGTTTACTTTTTTATAAGGATATATTTGCAATGTATGTAAGATATGTTTAAATTCAAAGCTTAAGCACTTTTTGAGTTACTTTATCACTGAGGTAGCCACCGTTGTTGAAATGCATCTGTTAAGATTATTGTTATGTATGTTTTTATTTTTTTCATTTTACATTGTTTTATATATTATTTGATCGATTTATAAGAGCTTTTATACGAATATAAATACGAATAAGTGACTGGCAGAACACCATTGCAAGCCTGAATTGTGTTTATCCAGCTACACACCTGAAGTGTCCAGTTGTAATTTTCTATCCTGAAGGGACATACTGTACTTCCTAGGACACATCTTCTCCTGTGATTATCCATAGAAGGGATATTCCCGTGAAGCGTATTATATACCCGATTTTGATGAGGTGGGGAAATGTGAGTTGACCAGCTTTTATTTTATTTCTACCAACTATATATCATTTTCAATCTGCACTAGGAGGTGTTGCGCAATCTCTCCCCTATCCCCTTTTTTTGTCTGACTAAGTCTAAGTCAAACGGACACTGCGTGAACGGTGTCCAGAGAAGAAGTAGCCAACCTCCGTACTTAGAGTGCAGTCACCTACCACTTTGGAGAATGTCTTCACCATATGAAAAGTGGCACAAAAGAGGCAGCATCTACAAAAAGACAGATATATTGCAAATACACACTCTGCTGAAAGGACTATTGGACATTAAAGGTGCCTAATAAGTATACCTTCCATACAGTGACTTATATTCAAAGACTTGCATTTATCAAATACACACCCTATCACGCAACAACAGTACATAGGACCCGATCCAGTCCAGTTTTACCATCACAAGCGCTACAACAAGAGTACAACACCTGAGATGTAGTACATCCTATGTGAAACTCCATGATATGTTTAATTTATTGAGGATTGTAGCCTTTGTTATGTTTCTTAAAGACCCGGGTGATAAAGAATTACAGTGGTTACACATTTATGTAATGTTTTTATTTCTGTGAATTTTGGAACCAATTAAAGATTATAAAATGGAAACCATTGAAGATAAAGCGTGGTTTCTGTGAAATAAATTAAGCTCATATAAAGCCCTGTGTTTCCTTTGATTATCTCCATACATACTAATAATTATTTGTTAAAAGCTTAAAGGTCCACTATAATGCATTAACAACTACACATTGTATACTTGATTGTTACGCAGAGACTGTAAAAGCAGTACACATTTTAAAACAAAATAAATAATATAATATTTTTTTATATTATTTATTTTCTCCAAAAGCAGAGCTGCTTAACTCCACCTCTATGGGGTTGTGACCAGCTTTGCCTGGGGGCATCATTATCATGGATCTTGGAACCATGTAGGACTAAGATTTTATTGGCTTTGGCTCCAGACCCTTACTCCACACAGAGATACTGAAGGTAAAACCTGCAACCCCACTGGTCCTGCCAATGGCATCACAGGACAGGGCCATTACCTACAGGTGTTATCAAAGCCCCATGCCCTTTATTGAGCATGTTCATTCTGAACCAGACACTAGATTTTTTTTTAACCCAGGCCCCAGGCAGT
The DNA here is from genome assembly GCA_027410445.1 of Discoglossus pictus. Taxonomy (NCBI): domain Eukaryota; kingdom Metazoa; phylum Chordata; class Amphibia; order Anura; family Alytidae; genus Discoglossus; species Discoglossus pictus. The sequence goes on from CM050167.1 coordinate 323,543,078, forward strand.
GCTTGCCAGGTAGTTGGATAGAAGCAGCAAAAGGGAAAAACTGAAAATTAAAAAAATCTGAAAAAAATATAACCTCCAATTATTTTAAACTGCAAGGTATTTTACTAGTCTATGTCCAACAAGAAAACTTATGAGCTGTACTTGTAAATGAATTACAGTGGTCCTTTAAGTCTATTTTAGTAAATAACTAAATGGTAAGACACATTTTAGAAAAGGCTGAGGACCATCTCAGTGAAAGTAGAGGAGTTAGAAAGTTGGAATCCACAAGCAGCCTGCTGATCAGCTGTTTAGCGTGCCCTGTCTAAAGTAATGATAACTAGTTGTGTTTATATTAGAACCTAGCCAGCTAAAGAACCATTGTAGTGTCATAAAAAGAAGACCTACTGTAATTTAACTAATGTATTTAAGATCATTAATAACATTTATGTTGTGAGCATAAAGGTGGAATAGTGGTTGATGGGAGATACATCAGACCTGATTTGCTAGACAGCAACCAGAGGATTTCTCAGTTAAATGCCCCAGGGAGAGATGTTACAGTTTGCAATATGCATAGCTGATGCTCTGCAAAACATGGTATGGGTCCCTGGGGCGGAGTATTTGGAGAGCAGGGGGGGCCAATGCTCCAACAGCACTAGTTGCTGTATAACAGACCACAGCTTGGATCTGGTTTTTAAGAGTTAGCTAATTGGCACTCACCTGTAGCTACTCAATTAGCAGACAGGCCTTTAAAAGAAGAGAGCAGCCTGCTCCAAGGGAGAGAGGAAAAGACAGCTAGGAGAGGCTGCGCTTATTGCAAAGACATTGCTTTTGTTGGGAAATTGGTAAGTGGGAAAGCCACCCAATTGCAGATAGCAAGTACTGTCTAGTAAGAGCTCAAGTAAGAGCAAGGGATTTTGTTTGTTTTGTTATTATTTAAAGTACCTGCTTTCAAACTGAATAAAAAAGGAAAACTGAGCTGAAGGTGTCCTGGACTTTGTATACCCTAGAAGGCTGTGGTTACTGCAAGATCGGTGACAATCCTACCTGTAAAAGAAGTGGTTTGTCACATATGGTGGAGAATGCGGGCACCCACGTAAGCCTGAAGGTAGAAGTCATTTAAAGCTCAACATGGAGGATGTTATCAAGGCTCTGATCCAATCCTCCTCTGTGCAACAGGAGACTAACAGGAGAGCTGCAGAAAACAGTGCAGCCCTGCAGCAACTGGTGCTGGCCCAGGCAGAGTGTGCTAAAGTCCTGGCCAAAACACAAATGGAGGGCACTGAGTCCTTGGTGAAACAGCTTGTTGTGACACAAGCGGAGATGTTTAAAGTAGCCCGTGAGGAGCAGCAAAAAGTCACCCAGGGACTACAACAGGTAATCCAAGCGATCTCTGGAAAACTGAATGGAGACCCTGATGGAAGATACCAGGGGCCAAAGGTGATTCGGGCGAGCCACTATCTTCAGAAAATGACCGCATCAGATGATGTTGAGGCGTACCTTCTGGCATTTGAGCGCACTGCTGAGAGGGACGGATGGCCGGCTGGTGAGTGGGCAAGCATACTGGCACCGTTCCTAAGTGGAGAGCCGCAGAAGGCATATTATGACCTAGAACCAGCCGATGCAAGTATCTACAGCAAATTGAAAGCTGAAATCTTGGCACGACTGGGTGTAACCTCTGCAGTACGTGCCCAAAGGTTCCACTCATGGTCATATTCTTCAGACAAAGCCGCACGTTCCCAAATGTTTGACCTCATACACCTTGCACGGAAATGGTTACAACCTGAAATCCATTCAGCTAGCCACATTGTGGAAACCTTAGTAATGGACCGGTTTTTGCGTGGTTTACCAGCTTCCCTGCGTCGCTGGGTCAGCCAAAGTGACCCCCATACAGCTGACCAACTGATTGCCTTGGTGGAAAGATATGCGGCTGCAGGAGAACTGCTATGTCCTACTTCACAGGCAAACCCTCGCAATCCTAAGCCCCAAGATTCTGCAAGACCGGGTAAGACTGTTCAAGGTTTAAGGGGGGCATCCAGGTCTAATAGGCCTGGGAAAGGAACTAATTGGTGGTCAGACTGTACTGTCAAATGTTTCAAGTGCAAAGAGGATGGTCATATGGCCAAAGACTGTCCATTTAAGGATGAACCTATGGAATGCAATATGGGCAAAAATGAGGGAACACGTTCATTTTTGCTCAGTTGTTATGGTATTGTTAACAATGACTATGATAATAACGCTCATAAATGCTGTGTAACTGTGAATGGAAAAATGTCTAAAGCATTACTTGATTCAGGTAGTATGGTTACGTTGGTAGCAGAGTCTATAATACCTTGTGTAAAACCTGATCATGGACAGAAAATAGGCATTATCTGTGTTCATGGTGATAAAAAGGAATACCCCACTGCGGAAGTAAATATTGGAACCCAGTATGGGAATTTAAAGTACCGAGTGGGTGTAGTACCTAGATTAGCCCATGAGGTAGTGATCGGTAGAGACTTTCCTCATTTTCTAAAATTATGGGCAGCTTTACAAAAGACAGACCAAAATTTATCAGAAATGAGTCAGTCTGTCGAGGATAATGTGTTCCCTTTTTCCGATATTGACTTGGGTTTTGACCACTGTGACGGAAAAATAAGGAAAAAGAAAAAATACTGCCCTAAACCAGTATTGATAGGAGATAACCCAGCTCAAACTAGTGAGGAGCCTACTAATAATGCAGACAAGGATAAGGACTTAATTGATATTGGAATTAGTCCAGGTAACTTTAAAAGCGCTCAGTGGGAAGATCCCACTTTAGTGACAGCTAGAAATGATATTAAAGTTGTAAACGGGGTTGTTAATCAGCCAGGAGGAGCACTGCCGTTCCCCTATTTTGAAGTACAAAATGACCTAATTTACCGTGTAGAAAAAAAGGATTCAGACATCATTAGGCAGCTGTTGGTTCCTCAGACTTACCAGAATATAGTGCTAAAGTTGGCTCACAGCCACATATTAGGGGGACACTTGGGAGTCGGAAAAACTAGAGAGAGAGTCCTTAGACGGTTTTACTGGCCTGGAGTGTTTGCTGCTATTACAAACTATTGCTCCTCATGTCCTGAGTGCCAGTACAGGGCTCCTTTCAAGACTTTTCGTAGTCCACTTGTACCCTTACCCATAATTGACGTGCCTTTTGAAAGGATCGCTATGGACTTAGTGGGGCCACTGGTAAAGTCCGCTAGGGGACACCAATATATATTAGTCATCTTGGACTATGCAACTCGCTATCCTGAGGCCATTCCCTTGCGTAATACCTCTGCAAAGCTAATAGCTAAGGAACTTATGTTGATGTTCAGTAGGGTGGGTATCCCTAAAGAAATACTGACAGACCAGGGGACCCCGTTCATGTCCAGAGTCACAAAAGAGTTGTGCAGGCTCTTGCAGGTTAAACATCTTAAGACCTCAGTATATCACCCACAGACTGATGGTTTAGTAGAGAGGTTCAACAAAACCCTTAAGAGTATGCTACGCAAGGTAATTGATGCAGATGGAAGAAATTGGGATTTTTTATTGCCATATCTACTGTTTTCCATTAGGGAAGTTCCACAGGCCTCCACCGGCTTCTCTCCTTTTGAATTATTATATGGAAGACATCCCAGGGGAATATTGGATATTGCTAAGGAGACCTGGGAACAGGAGACTACTCCTCACAGGAGTGTAATTGAGCATATAGCTCAAATGCAGGATAGAATGGCCACCATCATGCCTATTGTCAGGGAACACATGCTGGAAGTCCAGCAGGCTCAGAAAAACAGCTATAACCGTAATGCTAGAGTCAGAGTGTTCCAACCGGGAGACAGGGTATTGGTTCTGGTCCCTACTGTGGAGAATAAGTTCCTTGCGACTTGGCATGGACCCTATGAAATAATAGAGAAAGTGAGTGATGTCAATTATAAAGTCAGACAACCAGGAAGAAGAAAGCCTGAACAGTTGTATCATATAAATCTGTTAAAGCCATGGAAGGACAGGGAGGTCCTGGTTGCTTTAAAACCTTCAGAACCTCCTATAGTAGAGCCAGATGTGAACGTATCTAAGACTCTGTCTGTCCATCAAAAGCAAGAGGTCAGAGATTTCATCAGAAGAAATAGGGATGTTTTCTCGATAGTTCCAGGAAAGACTAAAGTGATTAAACATGACATAATAACCGAACCAGGGAAAAGAGTTAACCTCGAACCCTATAGAATTCCTGAGGCCCGGAGGGAGGTTATAAACTTAGAGGTTGAGAGCATGTTAAAACTTGGAGTCATTGAAGAATCCCAGAGTAACTGGAGTAGTCCTATTGTATTGGTGCCAAAACCTGATGGCACATGGAGGTTCTGCAATGACTACCGCAAGTTAAACGCCCTCTCAAAATTTGATGCTTACCCAATGCCAAGAGTTGATGAGTTAATAGAAAGACTGGGCAAAGCTCGTTATCTAACAACCTTGGATTTAACAAAGGGTTACTGGCAGGTCCCGCTCACTGAAAGAGCCAAAGAAAAGACAGCCTTTTCAACACCCAGTGGCCTGTTTCAGTACACTGTATTGCCATCTGGGTTACATGGGGCACCTGCCACATTCCAACGAATGATGGACAGAATTCTTAAACCTCATGTTCGTTATGCTGCAGCATACTTGGATGATGTCGTCATCCACAGTGCAGACTGGGAATCCCACCTCCCTAAAGTTCAAGCGGTACTTGATGCTATCCGCTCAGCAGGCTTAACTGCCAATCCTTCCAAGTGTACGATTGGTTTAGAGGAAGCTAAGTACTTAGGTTATTCTATTGGGAGGGGTTTGGTTAAACCACAGGAAGCCAAAGTAGAAGCCATACAAAAATGGCCACAGCCCCTTACAAAGAAACAAGTAAAGGCATTTTTGGGTTTAATTGGATATTATAGGCGGTTCATTCCAGATTTTGCTACCATTGCTGCACCCCTGACAGACCTTATTAAAGCAAAATCCCAGTCATAGTTAAATGGTGCCCTGAGGCAGAAAAGGCTTTTAAGAGTCTGAAGGAAGCTATCTGTAGCCATCCTGTCTTAGTGACCCCAGATTTTTCCAGGGATTTTATAGTTCAGACAGATGCTTCTGATGTGGGCTTGGGGGCTGTTCTTTCACAGGAATACCAGGGTGAAGAACACCCTGTTTTCTTTTTGAGCAGAAAGTTAAACCCACATGAGAAGAACTACTCTATTGTTGAAAAAGAGTGTCTTGCTATTAAGTGGGCATTAGACTCTCTTAAATACTACCTACTAGGCAGAAGGTTTCGATTGATAACGGACCATGCTCCTTTGACGTGGATGTATCAGAACAGGGAAAGTAACTCCAGAGTAACCAGATGGTTTTTGAGTTTGCAATCTTTTAATTTCACTGTGGAACACAGGGCTGGTCTGCAACAAGGTAATGCTGATGGGCTTTCGAGGGTACACTCCCTGATTTCCATGGTCGCTCAAACCCTTGGGTATGAGCTGGGGGGGAGGATATGTGAGCATAAAGGTGGAATAGTGGTTGATGGGAGATACATCAGACCTGATTTGCTAGACAGCAACCAGAGGATTTCTCAGTTAAATGCCCCAGGGAGAGATGTTACAGTTTGCAATATGCATAGCTGATGCTCTGCAAAACATGGTATGGGTCCCTGGGGCGGAGTATTTGGAGAGCAGGGGGGGCCAATGCTCCAACAGCACTAGTTGCTGTATAACAGACCACAGCTTGGATCTGGTTTTTAAGAGTTAGCTAATTGGCACTCACCTGTAGCTACTCAATTAGCAGACAGGCCTTTAAAAGAAGAGAGCAGCCTGCTCCAAGGGAGAGAGGAAAAGACAGCTAGGAGAGGCTGCGCTTATTGCAAAGACATTGCTTTTGTTTGGGAAATTGGTAAGTGGGAAAGCCACCCAATTGCAGATAGCAAGTACTGTCTAGTAAGAGCTCAAGTAAGAGCAAGGGATTTTGTTTGTTTTGTTATTATTTAAAGTACCTGCTTTCAAACTGAATAAAAAAGGAAAACTGAGCTGAAGGTGTCCTGGACTTTGTATACCCTAGAAGGCTGTGGTTACTGCAAGATCGGTGACAATCCTACCTGTAAAAGAAGTGGTTTGTCACAATGTGTAAAGATTTTTAAAAGCAATACTCAAAAATAAATTAATTTTCAGCCTCCAGTTAAGCTGATTGTTATTAAACCCCTTTAAATGGGTGTCTTAGCCAAACTTTACTTTCTCCTTGAGGATCTTATCAGGATGAAGGACATTTAATTAGACAAGAAGCCAAACAATCATTCACGGATTGTCCCAACCGCAAAAGCTTATTGCCATGGGAAATCACTTTAATACAGCAAGTTTCCCGCCAATGGAGAACATTTTGATGATACAACTTTGTGCTTGAAAATTTAGCACTGCCTTCTGGACAAAGTTGCCTTCTCCATTGACCTTATAATGGGAACAGATCAACTGCAGCTGAACCTGATCTTTAAAAGTAAGTTTAGTATTGAATACGTCTTTCTCAAATAATTATCTATGAATTTTATAAATGAGGAATGCCGAATTAAAACATCTAGCTCCTGTTAGGACATTATAGTTGTCCTTCAACAAGCATAGGTTCTTGCTTTTGTCTTTTGAATACCATGATGTCTTCATTTTTCTGAGCAATAGTTCTGAAACTGAATCACAACAAAAAGGTTAGTCCTTCAAAGTTACTGCCACTCAAAAACAAATATTAAATGTAAGCAATCTTCTGAAAAGGATTCTAAATGTGACAACAAACCCCTTGTTGTCCAGCAGATCACCATTGTATAATTGAAATTACAAAACATAGTACAGCCATTAATCTCTATGGATTGTGGCTGACAAAAATGTTAGATGTGGCCATGAACAAAATACCATTTTTATTATTGCAAATAATCTCTTGTGTGTTTTTATACTGAGAATCCAAAGAACAAAACTATGTATTTCAATACAAAAATTGCTTGAGGGAGATTGCAGCAGTATTTGTTTCATGCCGGATGGAGGTTTCAAAAGCTGTTTTCTCACCAATTTGAACCTTAGTAGGATAACAGATTGAAAGAAGACAAACATCCTCTGATTAGTTCATTCCTTTTTTTGGATTCACCCTTAATGGCTTTTCCAATTTGAGCTAGAGTCAGAGTAATTGGAACTGGAACCAATACAGGTTGGAGGAATAGTGATTTTCAGTACATCCTGTAATCTGAACATAAGATTCACAAACCATTTCATTGCCAGAAAAAAAGACTGATATAAGTATTACAACGTATCTGTTGACAAGGGGAGCATATCAGTATATAATATCTCACAATATAGTAGTGTTGTAGGTGCAATTTATATTTTTAAGACCTAAAAGATAGGATAGTATTTTTATTACAATTAGGCTAAATCAGTTTTCATAATAAAATTAAAAAATAAGGTAATTTCCAAAAATTAAAATGTTCATTTCAGGTTTTATGATGGTAAAAGTACCCAGATACAGTATAATAGGTTCATCCCCTATAATAGCTAAATTGTACATTGTGCCATATGCAGAGACACTTCTTCCCTTGTAGCTCACTAGTGAAATCAGCAATCATATTTTAAACAAAACAGACATCAGAACTGATCTAGCACTCCTTTTATAATCTTAACTTCCTATTAAATGTATTATATTAAATATAAGTCTCTTAACCACATCCTTTTTGCCAATACCAGACTATATACTGTAGTTTATGAAACTTTGCTTAATTCCAGACAAGCCACATTCCCTACTTTATGCCTTTCACTTTATTTACAAATGTTCGAAATGTCATTGTTCATGTCACAGAATTATGTGACAAAATTTCTCATTCTTTTTTTTTTACTTTTATGTATTATTAAAACAGAATAATGTCATGAGTTACAACAAAATGTTGTAATTATCAAATATAACATTGAAAAGAACAAGTATATGTAAAAGTGATGTTCGAAAATAAATTATTCTTATTCTTTTGCCATTCAAAACAATGAAGATAGTTATGTTTGAGATATACACTGGTACTTAAAAATGGGGTATGACCTTTAGCACATCCTATTTAATTGCAAGCCCGCAATTTCCTGCAACCTGCTATTTTGACTGCAGTGTTTATTTCTCTAAATGTTTAGATGTATTCAGTTGACTCAAGCTGGTACATTCCTACCTGAAGGCTGAACACGTAAACCATTCCTGCAGCCGCAAGCTTTATGGGAGCATGAATACATGCAGCTCACAATTAAAAGCCAATCCCGCAATTACAGTGTGCAAAGGCCTTGGAGCCAATAGAAAATGGCGTAATGGATCATTTTTGACGGGGAGAGATAATAAAGAGGCAAGCTTCATGCCCATGCGTTGACTTTGTTGTTGATTTTGAGAGAGTGAGAGTAGGCAATTTTGGAGAGTAGGCTATTGCATTTAATTTTATTTCTATTTCATAGATACACATATAGATAGGTAACTATATCCACACACTCCTACCTCCACTCTATATCCTAACAAATAATAAATACACATAAAACATACATTTGTTTTTTACATCACAAATATATAAAAATATAAATATATAAAGATACACTTATTTTCATTTATCTTTTTTTTTACTTTGGAAAAAATTATGGAGGTTGGAGAGAGGAGGGAAGAAGTGGGGAGAAGAAGAGGGCTAGAGGAGAGAGAGGTGGCCCTGGGGAGTAGAGAAGAGAGGAGTGGAGGTGAGATAAAGGGGGGACTGAGTCGTCAGTAGTGATATGCACTACCAGCACAGGGTCAGAGGTGGATAGGCCCGATCCCAGGGAGGTGGTAGAGCAGAGGTGGGACAGGCCGCAGAGTCAGTGGAGGGAGCACAGGATCCCCATCCACAAGAGGCTGGGGGTAGACATAGGGCCCCTAACTACAGACACAAGGAGATTATGGTCCTTCTCAGTCCTATCCATGACAGTCCCACTATCCTTGCATGGGTGGGAAGTTAGGCCAAGGCCAGGGCCCAGACTCGGAAGGAACTTGGCAGAAAGGGATGGGAGGTATGTGTAGCATCACGTTGATGACATCTGGCCCAAGGTGAGAAGAATGATGGCTGAGGAGGAGAGAGCAGCGACAGCACCAAGTGGCGGCCCCCAAGTGATTGCAAAGTACAACGAGTGGGAGAGGGTGCTCAAGGAGATGCTGATCCAGGTGCCTGTCGCTGGAGCTGCAGGCCTGTTGGCCCAACAGGATCCAGCCGCCTTGTCAGGTGAAAATCAGATACATCCCCATACCACCACATGTACATCCCACACACATAGTAAACAGACAACCAATTTAAATGCTGACCACCAATGATACTGACATGTCAGCTCCTTGGATTTACCAAGGGATTGATTGATCATTCATGCATCATTAAATCCATGAAACTGACAAATCACTGTCATAAGTGGGCACGACAAGAGTAATCATCCAACAGAGAGTCCATGTATGGGTGTGTCATATGCAGATACAGACCGCAGCAGGAATCAAGATATTGTAAATGAGCCAATAACAACCAAGCTCATAATCCACAGAATTGATCACATCTAGCAAATGATAGCTACACATAGTAGAAATTAAGTGAAACATCCAGTTCAAGACAACAAGATGTCAGATAGTTAGGCACTTTTTTTATCATTTAACATAATTAACACGTATACCATCCTTCTCTATTTTTCAGCTGGCAGGAGGACTAGGTCCGTTGATGAGCCAAAAACAGGGGCATCAGTTCCATTGAAGCAGGATCTTCTGCACTGTGCCCCAGCCCAACAGGACTCAGTGCAGGAGGAGGAGGAAAGGAGAGGATCCGAGGGCCCAGGATATGAGAAAGAGGAGGACAGATTCATGAGGGCAGTGGGGTCACCTGCTGGACCTTCAGCCACACCTGTAGAATTGGACTCCACTGTCCTCCTCCTCCAACAACTCTGTTCACCACCTGAACCATCCTACTGGATGGACCAACAAGCCTTTCCACCACCACCTCCTCCTCCCAGCAGGGCCACAACTTGGCTCCCATCACCACCAGGCCCACCACAACAAGCAAGCCAGGCTTTAGCCTGGCCCCACCCCCACTGGGCCACTACCATTGCCGCCTCCCCACCCAGCCATGCCCACACAGAGCAGACCTCCATCCCAAGGTCCACCATTGGCGGCCGCTATTGGGGAGATGCTGGTACTGATTCAGCAGCTGATGAATGCTACTCAGGGGCTCCAGACTAGTGTCTCCTCAAACCAGGCCCACGGACAGCAGCCTGCAGAGGCTCTATAGGGAGGTGAGGAGGTACAACCTCATGGCATAATCCTACCTGGCCAGGCTGCTACATTCTTTGGATAACCAGAGCGCACCCATCCAACTGAACATTGATGCCACCCAGCACGCTTTGGTTTCTAGCACCACCTCCTCCACCCCAGAGGCCTACGCTACACACCCGCAGTCTGGCTACTCCTCATCTACCTCAATGCCTCTGCCACTTCCGGTAATGCTTAATCGTGAGTGGATGCCTACCCCTGTAATCCCCCTCAAATAGGGAGAAAGTGTGCAGCCACGTGGGGTTCGGGCCCTGTGGCAACATGGAGGAGGATGTGGGAGCTGCACATATTTATGGACCTATTTTTTACATATTGATGGTCACTGAGGAATGCCATTGAAAAGAGATGCTGCAGTCCCTATATTTTTTAGGCCTTATTCTTTTTTAATTTTCTTGAATTTGTTTTTATTTTACACACAATTCAGGCCCATGAAGGCATTATTATTTAATTAATATTGTGTGAGCTATATTTTTATGAGGGGATGTTATTGATGGAATGTCTATGATGTCTGATAGCTACTGTGAATATATAACAATTACTTCATATTTTTAACAATGCTTGCAGATGAAGAAGATAATAACAATGTAAGGGAATACAACCCAATAAATATAGCGTATGGTAATAACATATAACAAAAAAGGAGAACTAGGGAAACAAAGTTAACCAGAATTCCCAAGTACTCTATTTGAAATGATAAAGAAAACTTAATGAGCCCTAAAAAATTACTTTTAATGTAGCCAATTAAAAATTGATCAACACTTCAATAATGATAAAACTACCAGGAGCTACTGGACTGTAAGTGGAAAGTACATTATTGTATGATGGCAAAAAATAAGAACAATATTGCCAAACATGAGAAATCAAAGTACAAAAATACACAGTAATGACACCATAGACAGAGTGTAGAAAATAACTAAAGTACCCAGCTAAAGTTAAAAGGGCCAAACTAAATAACAATCTAATATCCCTCAGGGAAAAACAATGTTGAAAGATCGCACACACTTGGACCTCTCTAACTATCTCCCTATACTTTCCTGCCTACCAGTCAAATTAGGGGTGTTAACTAACGGCCTACTAATGGAACAAAAGTTGTAATAGCTGGGTACACTAAATTGTTAAAAACCTGAATTCAGGTATTCAACTCCTCTAATTATGTGTATAGTCCAGGTAGAGGTTGCCCAAAAGATTCTTCAGGGGAATATGAGCAAGGTGAGGAGGTTGCCCAGTTTTTATGTCCTGGGGCCGTCATTTTGGGTTGTGACGTCACTGCATCATGACATGATGACGTAATCGCCTACACGCTATCCGTGTTATTTTGTTAATAAAGTTGGGCTTCAATAAAACTTTAGTAAGCAGAAACTAAACAAAATGACAAAATCAAAAAATTGAGCCAAAACAAAAGCTGAATGACATGAATCTAAGTTTCCAACTGTCAAATAAAGTGAATTATCACTAATAATCAACAATATTGACTTTCTCCAATGCCCCAATAGAGAATGAACTCAGTCAGCATAGGTACGGCACTATGGATGCTCCTTAAGATATTCTTAAATAAAGGGGGTATATGTGAACCCCTCATTTAGACAGAATGGACTCAAAGTCTTTAGTCTAAAAATTCACTTTGGTTATCGCTGCAAAAGAAGACAATCCATACCGCCTTTTCATTGATTATAGTTGATAATATCAATACCATAAAATTTCAAGGCTAGTACTTCTCCATTATGAACAATAGGCATGATTCAGTATTGAATTAATGTGTTCAATTACCCACCTACGTAACAGCCTGCAGTTTTTCCCTACAAACTGATGTAGAGTGGCAGTTTATACTAACCCGTATTGTGTGTTCACAGTTCTTGGCAGCGTTCTTAAAAGTTTTTGTGGATGTCATATGAACACTGGCTTTGCAACTTTTACAACTAGAGAAACCCATAGGTTTTTGAGTTAACCAGTTACTGCTATTCTTAGTTCTGGTAGAGAAATTATTATTCACTATTTTGTTTTATAAAGTCGGTGCCCTCCGAAATGTAATTGAGGGGTTGATAGACAGAACTTTGCTCAATTCAACTTCACTTCTCAGTATATGCCAGTGTTTGTGTAAAATGCTTTTTAGATGATGGCTACTAGAGTTATAGGTCCTAATTAACCTAATAGGTCTGTTATTACTTTTGACCCTTGGATTTGCGGTCTCTAATAACTTGGATCTTGGTTGACTCTTAACTTTGGTGTAAACTTTTTTTAGGATGTTATGAGAATAACCCCGTTGCTTGAACCTCAAGTAAAGATCTTTTGCTTCGATCTCAAAGTCTATATCAGCTGTACAGTTTTGGCGTAAGCGAAGGTACTGACTATATGGTATACTGTTAACCAAATGTACCAGGTGATGACTGGAATTTAACAGTAGATTATTAGTGGCAGTTCATTTATGAAATGTTTTGTTCGCTAGGGTGTTATCTTCCTTCTTGGTTATTACCAAGTCCAGAAATTCCATCTCCACTGAACTTATTGTGAAGATCGGTTTTAAACCAATTTTGTTGTTATTCAGTAGTTTTATAAACTGCTGGAGAATTTGTTCAGGGACATGCCAAGACATCAAAATATCATCAATATGGTGTTGAGATCATCTAGTGCTTAAATAAAATTGACATGCTGTTATTCAAGCCTCATTCGGAATAGAGGTATAGAGGGACTCAACATCCAATCCCACAAGCACTGAGTTTTCTTCCAAATGTATGGATTCTAGTCGTTGTAATACGTATTTTCTGTCCTGTACATAAGACGTAAGAGATATAACAAATGGTCTTAGAACTTCAGCATCAACTATGCCATCATCAAGAATAGAAAACAATTTTCTCTTGAACAGTATGGTAGGATCAAAAGTCAAGCACTTATAGTAGTTGGTAGCTCCTAACTGTCTAAGATTTACAGCATGATACTGTGAGAGCGATAACAGCACAGTGTTACTTCCCTTATCTTATGGTTTTATTACTAATCTTTTTAGTAATCTTTTTGAAAATAAACTAATGCTGCCCTCTCACCTTTAGTAAGATTCTAAGAAATTTTTTTTACCTATTACCTGCCAATGTATTCAAATCATTGCATACCAAACTTACAAACACTTCAACTTGTGGTGATAGTTTAAAACTGGGAGTAAATGTACTTTTGGATCATAAGGCACTATAGGGACCAGACCCCTTATCTGTGTTTCCTGTCTCTTCTTGTAAGAACCCCAATAAATCTTTCAGGCACTTTTGCTCTTCTGGGCTTAGGCTGAATTGTTCACACTCCTTATCAGATTTTCTATGATGATATTTCACCTTCAAAGAAGCTTTCTTGCAAATAGGTGAACATCCTTAGTCCATTCGAATGTATCAAATGGTGCAGTCAGAGAAAATTATAAACCTTTAGCCAGTAAACTCCTATGATATGAATTCAATTAAAATCCAAGAGATTTATGATTTGCATATTGGTATGTTTTTCCTGGATACTTTACTAGTTCATTTTATTTAATGAATTTAAGCCGCCATTTTATCAGAGCTTTCGGTATTAGTGGAAGTTTGTTTAGTTCTCCCTTCCCCATACTTTTATCCCAGTTTATATATTGCAAATTAACGTTCTCTAAAAATTCATTCTCTAGTTGTAAAAAATTAGGAATATTGTCCTTTAGAGTACATTTTAAAAGATGTATCAGACTCACAGCATTAGAATATTGCATTATATTCTGTGCTGATAAGCCTCCTTTAGAGAAAGCTCTAGTAACTATTTCTTGTTTTCTACGTGATTTATATAAATAAATATATATATAATTTTCTGAAGATTTTTTATTTTTTCCCCTGGTATCTTTAATGGGAGACTTCTTAGGACATACGGTATTTTGGGGAGAATTTTAATGTTAGACTATTCTTCCTAACCAAGACAACTTTAATAGTTTCCAGTTAGTTAAAATAGAGGCTATTTGGGAAGACAGTATATCTAAATTATTCTCAACTAAATTATTTAAATTAGTTGGGAATTGTATTCCCAGATGAATTGTTTGATTTGTTTTCCAATTATAGGGGAATCTTTCTTTTTCCTTGATGGTAAGATCACATATATAGTTGTCTTACCATAGTTGTCTTACCTTGCCAAAATCCGTTGGTAACGCAACAGGAAAACTGCAGTTGCGGGCAGGCAAGGAGCACCAAAGGCGCTCCTTGCGCTGGTGGAGATGAGCACCGTAGACGCTCATCCCTACGACCCCCTAGCACTTAGGCAGGGAGTACCGAAGGTGCTCCCTGTGCTGGTGGAGATGAGCGCCATAGGCACTCATCCCTATGACCCAGCATGACTTTACCATCATACCTACGACCCACGGGACTACACATCAACAGAAAACTCAAATACACAATTCACACTGCAAGACCTGTAGCACTTTGAAAAAATTGCATGAAAAAAATACCGCCCATAACACTTACAAAACAGCGACGAAAAAATACGAGCCGCAAAAAATACGAACTTAACGGCCGAACCTTCGCACACCGAAAAACACGAAAACACTAAATACAAACGAAAATTTAAAAAACACATCACACACGGCAAAGGGGGACACACAGGGCGTCTGGAAGTGATGTTACACATCAACTTAAGTCCAATTTCCAGAATTTAGCCACTCAAAAATTCCCTAAGCAAGAAAAAAAATGGCCGCTGAAAAAACGAAAACGAGGCTACACGACCCCTAAACAGGCAAAACTCTGCCCCACACATACGACTTTTAGACAGGACCGTAAGAGGTATCAAATACACTATTACGAAGGACGCAAAATCATCCAGACCTGCCTAACACATACACAATCGCCGCCATTTTACACCACTAACTTGCACATACTAACATTCACATTACAAAATGCGGAACTACACAGCTACACAAACAGTTTCCCCTCACACACGCAGCCTATTTACACTACACACTTCACACATTGCTGACACTTACACCTCAGGTCACCAACAATGAAAATCTGCATTGTTTGCTGCAGGAACATCACAACAGATTGTTAGCTCTTCACCATATTGGTTGCGGCATATATTCATTACAAATAGGTAAAGTATATTAATTTATGATTTCATTAATTAATTAATTATCATTACAAAATACATATACAGAAACCTTTAAAAAACACCATACCACACGATCCCAATAAATGCCAAAGGCGTTCCCTGCACACCTCACAAGGAGCACCAAGGGTGCTCACAGGAACAAAACTACACCAGGGGAGACACTCACAATGAGCGCCAAAAGGCCATCAGCATGGACCTTGCAATCAGCGCCAAACTGATTTAAAGAACAAAAAAAAAAAACCCCAGAGGCTGGCAATCAGCGCCAAAGGTACTAACACAACCAAAGCACTTACTTTGTTGGTTTTCAAAATATTTACTTTATAGTAAGATAAATAACCAAAATCTTGTATTATTTAAAGCAGTTTAGTTATTGATCTTTCTGCGTCTGTAACTGTGACTATTAGATCATCGGCAAAGATGGTCACGGTATTAATTATAGATCCAGTTACTATACCTTTTATTTGTGTGCAGTTTCTAATCACTTGCAAGTGGTGATAAGGGGCATCCCTGATGGGTTCCATTACTTAATTTAAAAGATTCCATTTTAATATCTATTCCTGATATGTATGCATTTACTTCTAAATAGCGTGCTTCTATCGCATGGGAGCCAAATGACCCAAATCCATATTTATCCAATATTAGTTGTATAAATTCTCAATTCACTCTATCAAATGCTTTTTTTAGCATCAAATGATAGAGCTACTAATGGTATTTTCTTCTCCTTCGAGAAGGCTATTATGTCTATAAGTTTTCAGGTATTATCTGTTGATTGTCTATTTTTAATAAAACCTATTTGGTCTTTATTAATTAATTTATTTAGTAAAGGATTCAATCTAGAGTCTAGTATGGCTGAATACATCTTTATATATCTTTTAAGTGTGGCAAAACGTGCGTGGGGTAACCTCTACCTGGACTATACACATCATCAGAGAAGTTGAACACCTGAATTCAAGTTTTTAATAAATCATCTTGTACATTAGCCCAATTAATTTTTTACCATATTGGGGCATTGGAGAAACTCAATATTGTTGATTATTAGTGATAATTCACTTTATTCGACAGTTGGAAACTTAGATTCATGTCATTCAGCTTTGTTTTGGATCAATTTTTTGATTTTGTCATTTTGTTTAGTTTCTGCTTACTAATAAAGTTTTATTGAAGCCCAACTTTATTAGCAAAATAATGCACATAGCGTGTAGGCGATTACGTCATCACGTCATGATGCAGTGACGTCACAATCTAAAATGGCGACCCCCAGGACATAAAAACTGGGCAACCTCCTCACCTTGCTCATATTCCCCTGAAGAATCAGTTGGGCAACCTCTACCTGGACTATACACATCATTAGAGGAGTTGAACACCTGAATTCAGGTTTTTAATAATTTTGTGTACCCAGCTATTGCAACTTTTGTTCCATTTGTAGGGTGTTAGTTAACACCCCTAATTTGACTGGTAGGAAGGCCAGTATAGGGAGATAGTTAGAGAGGTCCAAGTGTATGGGATCTTTCAACATTGTTTTTCCCTGAGGGATGTTAAAAAAAAAAAATATTATTATTAATATTATAAAAAATATTTTCGTTTTACAACAAATTACATTAATGTTACAGTACACATTGATAGTTATTTACAATTGTTCACTTTCTCCATCAGACATATATCTCCATATTGCAATAGTTATTAGACACACAAAAAAGATTATATGTTGAAACCACCAAAACATAGAACAGTTTACAAAAACAGAACAACTATTAGGGTACACGTCACCCAAAGTATTATTAATCCATCTGCTCCATCTTTCTAAGTTTGGTAAGTTTGGTATGTGCCTTAACCAACATCTTCCATGGAATAAGTGGACTGGGAAGGGGTATTAAAAGCTAGCTGCTATTGATTTTATTCCAAAATGTAATGCATTGTGAAATTATTAATGCACATTATTTTATATTAATCTTTGGAATGTTTTCATAAAATATAAGATTGTTGAGGTCGATATTTAGGATTTAGGATTCCTCTATTTAAAACCAACTCTTCTGCTCTGGTTTAATACTCCAATTCAAAATATGGTGGAGGACCGTTGCCTCATAGTACATTTTCAAATTTGGATCAGATAGGCCTCCCCTGTTAAATCTTCTGGTTGGGATGCCAGATTTAATTCTTATATGATGTCTACTATAGATAAACTCATCAATATTTTTTTAAATTTTTTAATACTATAGTTTAGTAAGAGCAGAGGGATATTTCTTACCACATAGTTAAATCTTGGAAGGATAGCCATCTTAGTTACAGCAATTCTCTCAGACCAAGAGAGATTAAGAAAGCAAAACCTTCATATTATCATAGAGTTTGTCAAAATTGTCAGAAATCATATTTTGCCAATCGTTCCTAAATATAATCCCTAAGTGAGTTATGGAGTCCTTTTGCCAATTGTAGGGGTATACTTCTTTTAAATATTCATAATACTGTAGAGGAATGTTATTTTTCATAACTTCAGTTTTATTAATGTTAATATTTTTATATGAAACCTCAGTATAGAAGAGATTTTAAAGGGTCTGAGATTGTAAGAATGATGTAATTGGCATAGAGTATAATTGTATGATCAATTTTACCAATTTTAAAGCCCTTTTTATCTTGAGAGTTCCTTATTGCTGCCGCTAGTGGTTCAATCACCAAAGCAAATATCAGCAGAGACAGGGGACACCCCTGCCTTGTACCGTTTTTAATTTGAAAGTTAGGCGATTTGAAACCTAAGCCTCTGACTTAGGCGGATGGGAGAGTATAGAGTGCTCTTATAGCCTTCGAGGCAAATTTGCCCAGGCCATATTGTAGTAATGTTAGCTCCAAAAAGTCCCATTCGACTCTGTTGAAGGCTTTTTCTGCATCTAGTGACAACGACACATAGGGGAGCTTTTTGTTGTTGGCAAAATTAATCAGATTTATAAGTCTTCTAGTATTGTTGGAGCGCTGTCTGCCCTCTGTAAACCCAGATTGGTCTTTAGAGACCAATTGATCAATCACTAAGTTAAGGCACGAAGCTAGTATTTTTGCATATATTTTGATGTCGGAGTTGAGTAATGAAATCGGTCGGAAATTCTTACATGAAGTAAGATCCTTATTCTGTTTTGGTATTGTAACGATTAATGCCTCTAGCATTTCCTGAGGGGCTGAACCATTGCTCTTGATTTCATTAACGGCTTCTTTCAAATGAGTTACCAAGATAGGATAGAAATTCTTAAAATATTCGTTCACAAACCCGTCTGGGCCAGGGGCAGAATCCACTTTCAAACTTTTAATAGAATCAATGATTTATTTCCCAGAGATATCTTGATTTAAAATATCCAAGTCTGCTGAGGAAATCTTGAGTAGATTTAATTGCTTTAAAAAGGATGTAATAGCCTGAGCTGAAGGTATCTTAACTTCATTTGTATCTTCTAAGTTGTAAATATTTTTATAGTATCTATAAAAAAATGTCTCTGTCTTGTTAGGGTCCATGACCCTATTGCCTTGTTCATCAAAGATAAACTCCATCCTTTTTATGGGAGTCTTTTTTTTAATTTTGTTTGCCAACAATTTCTCTGATATAGTTTTGGTTGAAAAATCCAAAAATTCCTATCTGTAGATTCTTGTAGTATTTCCTAATTTGAGCTTGAATATTTTTCAAGTGTGTGGTACAATCTAAACTTGGAGAGATTGTATTACTTCTTTCTAGATTATTAAGCTTAATATTCAATTCCCTTAATGGTCTCGTTCTTTGTCGCATTCTCTGCGCTTAAAGTTTAATCAGAATGCCTCTGGTGAAAGCCTTATAGGCATTCCAAAGTGTCGCTTTTGATTTTACTGAATCTTGGTTTATTTGGAAGAAGTTTTCCAATTCTTGTTCTATGAATTTTTTATTTGAACCCTCTGATATTAAGGACCTATCCAATTTTCATGATTTCTTTATACCTTTAGTCTTCTCTATTTTAACTAGTAACTTAACTATAGCATGGTCTGACCATAATATATCTTTTAATAACGATAAGTCAACTAAGAAATAGTCTAATCTTGAGTAAGATTAAAATCTATTAGAGTAGAATGTATAGTCTCTCTCCCCTGGGTGGAGAGTTCTCTAAAAATCATATAAGTTAAATCTAGTAATAGTTTGTTGGAACGCTTTAGCTTTTCAAATCAACTGATGATCCGGATAGGGTTTCTTCAAAGACATCCTGAGGGATATTAGATTGTTCTTTAGTTTGGCCCTGTTATCTTAAACTGGGTACTTTAGTAATTTCCTATACTCCATCTATGGTGTCATTACTGTGTATTTTTGTACTGTGATTACTCAGTTAGAAGGTTAGTGTTTCATGTTTGGCAATATTGTTATTATTTTTTGCCATCATACATTGATGTACCTTCCACTAACAGTACAGTGGATCCTGATAGTTTTAACATTATTGAAGTTTTGATCAATTTTTAATTGACTACTTTAAAAGTTATTTTTTTAGGGCTCATTAAGTGTTCTTTATCATTTCAAATATAATACTTGGGAGTTCTGGGTAACCTTGTTTCCCTAGTTCTCCTTTTTTGTTATATTTTATTACCATACTCAGACCAATAAAGACCAATACAGCTATGGCGGACTTGTAAAGTTCCACAAAGGCATGTTAATCAAAGCCAGCATTAATACACACACTATTGAAGCATGTCATCCTCTCCTCAATATCAATATGAAAACAGATACTTGTGTCTGATGTAAGCAACAAAGATTATGGCTGCTGACCTTTGTGTCCTCTCTGTATTAATGGGTAGGTGTTTCAAACTTATATCATGAGGATACATTACAATGTTATAACATCTGTATACCAGATGAATGTGATATCAATGTTTGACTGTGGTCAAAGCTAGTCATTCATTGCGAGATGAAACATAATTATTAATGGTCATGGCTAAGGATTTATCATGACTACTACCTAATGGTAAGTAATGCTTGCAGTTGAAGATCAGGTAAGTTGGTATATTATTACAGTTACAGTATGTACTGTACTTGAAGATTTTGTATTTATTTTATCCTCCTCTTCCTTTTCTAGGTTTGGACCCCCTTTTTCAGATTTTAGTCTTTTGAACACACTGTATGTGTATAACTGGATTGGATTTCATAGTCCAGAAGTTTATACAACTATTAAATTGAGCAGATGAATACCAGATGTAAGTGCTATGAACATTACTGGTTACATTGATATATGATGAGATTTGTATTCATCAGTGTCATGCCCAGGGCCTGACTGGACTGTTTTACACTTTGGCCTGGGCCTGACTGGCAAGAAGTTGCCCTTTTTTTATTATTATGGTTATGTATTTCTTAGTGCTTATGGTTAAAATATGATTACACTGTTATACTGTATGTATCTTGGTTTATGCTCTGCAGAACATATGTATTAAGTTTCATGTTATAGGAAATGTTGTAAAAAATAATATTACCGACTATTGCATCAGCCCCCACCTAAATAAGATAAAGGCCCATCATGTATCTGGTGATGCACTCAGCCCCCCCTAAATAAACAAACACAGGGGGTCTTGAGCAGAATAAAAGTCTGAGTGTTTACAGCAAATGGTGGGGATAATACAATCAATAGGATGAGATCAGAGGTACAGAGTTTTCACAAAAGCAAGAGGATTACTGATTGCCCAGTCTGTGTGCCAGAAAATGTTATAAAATGTTCCAATTAGTAAAGGTATAAAGTGGTATCTACTGTGGATATAAAAAGTCTACACACCCCTGTTAAAATGTCAGGTTTCTGTGCAGTAAAAAAAATGAGACAAAGATAAACTTTTTCCACCTTTAATGTGACCTATAAACTGTACAACTCAATTGAAAAATAAACTGAAATCTTTTATGTGGAGGGAAGAAAAAAAAACAGAAAAATAATGTGAATGCATAAGTCTGCACACCCTCTTATAACTGGGGATGTAGCTGTGTTCAGAATTAAGCAATCACATTCCAAATCATGTTAAATAGGAGTCAGCATACACCTGCCATCATTTAAAGTGCTTCTGATTAACCCCAAATAAAGTTTAGCTCCTTAGTTGGTCTTTCCTGAAATGTTCTTAGTCGCATCCCACAGCAAAAGCCATGGTCCACAGAGAGCTTCCAAAGCATCAGAGGGATCTTATTGTTAAAAGGTATCAGTCAGGAGAAGGGTGCAAAATAATTTCCAAGGCATTAGATATACCATGGAACACAGTGAAGATATACCAAGTGGAGAAAAAATGGCACAACAGTGACATTACCAAGAACTGGAGCTCCCTCCAAAATTGATGAAAAGACAAGAAGAAAACTGGTCTGGGAGGCTACCAAGAGGCCTACAGCAACATTAAAGGAGCTGCAGGAATATCTGGAAAAGTACTGGCTGTGTGGTACATGTGACAACAATCTCCCATATTCTTCATATGTCTGGGCTATGGGGTAGAGTGGCAAGACGAAAGCCATTAAAAGAACACCATACCCACAGTGAAGCATGGTGGTGGCAGCATCATGCTTTGGGGCCGTTTTTCTTCAGCTGGAACTGGGGCCTTAGTGAAGATAGAGGGAATTATGAACAGTTCCAAATACCAGTCAATATTGGCACAAAACCTTCAGGCTTCTGCTAGAAAGCTGAACATGAAGAGGAACTTCATCTTTCAGCATGACAACAACCCAAAGCATACATCCAAATCAACAAAGGAATGGCGGGGTGATCTGAAGAGGGCTGTGCACAGGAGATGCCCTCGCAATCTGACAGATTTGGAGTGTTTTTGCAAAATTTGCCATGCTGATAGACTCATACCCAAAAAGACTGAGTGCTGTAATAAAATCAAAAGGTGCTTCAACAAAGTATTAGTTTAAGGGTGTGCTTAAGGGTGTGCATACTTATGCAACCATATTATTTTATTTTTATATTTTTTCTTCCCTCTACCTAAAAGATTTCAGTTTGTTTTTCAATTGAGTTGTACAGTTTATAGGTCACATTAAATGTTGAAAAAGTTCTTAAATGATTTATCTTTGTCTAATTTTTTAACAGCACAGAAACCTGACATTTTAACAGGGGTGTGTAGACTTTTTATTTCCACTGTACTTACATCGACAAGGTGTAAGTGTCATTCTGTGCATTTATCCTAATTCTAAGCGATTATATGGTGTTCCTGATATCCTGAGGTTATCTTCTGTACCAGAGGTAGTAAGAACTACACGGCCCTGCTGGGGTAGGCTTGAACTAGGTTCTTGTCAAGCCCCATTGAATAAGCAGGTTGTGACAATCAGATGCTGGTTACAGGGGTGTAGTGGCCTAATGTGACCCTAGTAGATGCTATGCATCACAATATTACATTTAACCTTTTTAGGTGTCCCCTTTTTCCCAAACAGCTTCCTACCCTTCAGGGATCCTCCCAAACAACACCCATGATATTAATGCACAGTTGTATACATTTCTAAATATGTGCTCTGTGTATATAATACAGTTTTATTATACCATTATCACTGTTTCTGTGTGTTTTCAAAGGTCAACGTTTTGGGACATCAACATACATAACATTTGTGTAACGTTTACGTATTTGAGTACTGTAATCATGCGTTTGCATGTCACTAATTTTCAAATAACTGGGGTGTGGTGTTATGACTGAGTGTTTACACTTTCAATGTTAAAAATTATGTTTATATCATGATTTTTAACAAAATTTAACCTACTAGTTCACCTAACACTTAAAATCTACATGACGCTTGCCATCCTTCTAAATTAATTGTCCCTATTTACTTCCAGTACATTGTTATGTGAACATGCCAGCCCATTACAGTGACACAGGTGCGGTTTCCAAGTGATCACATGTATTAATCATTAATATTTTAGGTGCTATTCTCACCATTTGGGATATCATGCTTGAAAAACATTCCTGGTGATGTTTGTGCGTTAATACTCATGAAAAGTAGAAATGGTAGTACTGTTGAGTATTAACATTCCTCTGAAAGGTTGTTAACCTAATTAAAGGTAATATTAGAAACTAGCGACTTGCCCGTCAAAATTGACTGTGTCTCTTTCCCCCTCCCCTGTGTCTCTACCCCCCCCTGTGTCTCGTCCCCACCTCTCCGTCCCCTATGTCTGTTCCCTCCTCTCCTTTGTCTCTTCCCCCTCTCTATCCACTGTGTCTCTTTCCCCCCTCCCATGTGTCTCTTCCCCCCTCCCTCCCCTGTGTCTCTTCCCCACCTCTCCCTCCCCTGTGTCTCTTTCCCCCTCCCCTGTGTCTCTTTTCCCCTCCCCTGTGTCTCTTCTCCCTCTCCCTCCCATGTGTCTCTTTTCCCCGGCCCTGTGTCTCCTTCCCCCTCCTCTCCCTCCCCTGTGTCTCTTTCCCTCCTGTGTCTCTTTCCCACCTCTCCCTCCCCTGTGTCTGCCCTCCTCCCCTGTGTCTGTTCCCCTTCCCCGTGTCTTTCCCCCCTCTCCCTCCCATGTGTCTCTTTCCTCCCTGTGTCTCTTTCCCTCTCCCCTGTGTCTTTTCCCCCTCCCATGTGTCTCTTCCCCCTCCCCCTCCCCCCTGGGACTCTTTTCCCCTCTCCTGTGTCTCTTCCCCCTTCCCTCCCCTGTGACTCTTCCCCCCTCCCTCCCTGTGTCTCTTACCCCCTCTCCCTCCTCTGTGTCTCTTATCCCCTTTCCCTCCTCTGTGTCTTTTCCCCCTCCACAGTGTCTCTTTCCTCCCTACCGCCCATGTCTCTTCCCCCTCCCTTGTGTCTCTCCCCCCCATTTCCCTCTCCTGTGTCATCCCCCCCCCCCCCCACTGTCCAGTAGATTAATAAATGCTTAAACCTCTGTGGCAATAACTAGGTTAGACAAAATGGAAATGTTCTATATTTAAACTGTCTTCTCTAAATGAATGTTTTCTCTAAAAATGTGTATATGTTTTTAGTAAACAAGCTGCTAAAATGATTTGCTTGTTGCATACTTAACAACATGCAAGATTTTGTAGTCAGTGGTCCTTTAAGAGATATTTAACACTGTGTTTAATTCCTCTTAAAATTAATTTATGGTATTGGTTCTAACGGTGCATGACAACTTATTTTGCCTTTTTTTTCTTGACTATTCCTTTTCTACAAATGTGTTTGCAGACATTTCTTCTGTACAGTAAATGTAATCATACAAGAAACACTTGAACATATAACAAACATGACTTGAAATTGTATACATCCTTTAATTAGTGTTTCTGACACATTTAGTGAAACAACTCCTAGATTTTTTCAAACTACAGTATTAATAAAGAACAAGCAAATTAATCCTACTGTGCTACACTAACTAGTCAAGACATGTTAAAAAGTGCACATTTCATTTGTAAGAGTTGATTCAGTTTTGTAGATGTTAAATTAAAGTAAAAGGTTGGATTTCAAATTGTAGGAATGATTAAATAATCAATACACAAAATGAGACTTTCACCTATCATATAAACCAATTAAAATGTTTTTCTGACAATATTGAACAAGCAAATACCCCCATTTCTTAATATCATACAATTGCAACAGAATAATAAATATGAAAATGATAGCAGTAAATTCAGTTGATTTTTGACTGTTAAAGCATAGAATTTTATGCATGAAGGGTCTTCAATTAAATCTAAGTAATTAAAAAAAATTTAGCATCTAATGTTGTTCATTCAATTGGACATCTATTTAATTCCTAGAATATAATGAGGCCTACTAAGCAATATGAAAAATCAGGGCAGAATGAATTATACATGTGCCAGCATGCAGTTGTTATTTGCACATGGGAATTTGAAGCAGCTAAAATTATAATGTACCCACTACCAAGGAAGTACATACAATAATGATATAGTACAAGATCTTTCAAAAGCAGTTTACACAAGATGTTGGCTGCCTTCAAAGTGCCATTCAGTAGAATTTATAAATTATTAAATTATCTATATTTAAAATTTCTACTATATAAATTGTTAGCATTATATAAAAACTAAAAATGAACAAATCAATATTTTCTTATACTTAATATCTTTGGATTTAGTAAATCATGTTCAGAAATTAAAATTACATTTTTTCAAACTAAATTTAGTAAATCCCTAATGTATTATTCACAAAATGCTTTCACAGAGATTCTTTTTGCATTGGTCTATAAAATAGGCATTTATTTGTACTTAAATATTTATTTGTATTTTAGAATAGTTTATATGACAAGAAGTCAGGTCAGAACTTGCTGACCTGACTTCTTCTGTGGAATGGAAGCAATGTCTCTATGGTGCAATGACCAGCCTAGAGCATACAAGGTCAGATATAATAATAAGAGAATACTGGCACATCAGATAGTTAAGATCTATAGGCATATTTTTAGAAGCAGTTCTACCAAATCAATATAGCTGTCAAAAATACACTATGTCAAGGGGTAGTCCCTAATATCTATAGCTTTTTGTGTTAGAAAGATCTTTAAAAACTGTAACAATTTAATTGTGGCATCAAAAATAATAATTTATATCAAAATTCAAAGTGCTTGCATTTAAGAAATTAAGTATTCTTCTGAAATTATTCAATAACAGAAATAAAATGTATGATTTTGTTTGCAAGTTCTTTTAATGCAATGTGTAATGCAAAAAAAGAAATTAAATGAGATTTAATCTGACAATATATTTGTGTAAAAGTGAATAAATGGAATAATGTGCATTGTAAGTGTCATCTAAACATAAAAAATGGTGGGATTAAGATTATTCAAAAACAACTCTCCATTTTGTTAAAAATGTATGTGTTTTTCTGAAAATAATCAATCCATGTGATATTTATATATTGAGAAAGCACATAAGCCTATTAAAGGTTTTCAAGTTTAACTCTTACATAGTCCCATATAAAAGCTTTAAAACACCTTCGGTTATCCAGATCTGGGTGTCAGAAAGTGCTTTCTATATGGGAATGTTTGCATTCCCACTAGAAACCTTTTGCCCATTTGGAAGAGGGTTAAAATAAAATGGCAGCATCCTATCAATGGCAATTCCCCTCTTTGCCACAGGTTCTGATGTTTCATATTAACTCAAAATAAGATAAGTTGAAATAAATGTTATATGTTTGTTATTTGGCAATATCAAAATCAAGTTACATAGTTACATAGTTACATAGGGCCTCATTCTATTAGCGGCCGCAGCCGTTGCGGGGCCGCAAGCTATTCGGCTATTCTATTCCCTTACGGCCGGAGGCTCCGGCAGGCTTGCGGCCGGTGCCTTGCTATCTCTTGCGGCCGCTCGCGCCAGAGGAAAGCCTTTGATCTAAAACGGCCGCAAGAGTTTTGCAATTCAATTGCTCCGGGAAACCTCTCTGCAAGGCTAAAAGCGAGCCGCTGCTTACTTGCAGGAAAGAGGTCCCTCTAGCACCAATTAAGCACATAAAATAGCTCAAATAAAGCCATCCTGCACTTTGAGAAGACTATAAAGGGATTTTAGGTGTTAGAAAAAATAGCACATAATTATCCTATACTCAAATCCGTAAAATATTTGATTTTTAATATCCGTAAAATATCCATGTAAAAAGTCCAGAGTGCTTGGAGCACCTCAGACACGCCCACGCCGCAGCCGGAAAATAAACAGTTAATTTGAACTTGGGTTTGGGCTGATGTGCAAGCTTGAGAGTGGGTTCCTTTTAATCCTCATGTCCCCCAATATGATCCCTAGCATTTACAGAGCTGTACAGTGCAGGCTTGAATTTATTTTTGAGTTTTTATATTTCTGAGATTACGGCCGGTTCCAAGATATGCGGCCGGCCGTAAAAGGAGATCCTTGCGGGGCCGTATAATAGAATCGCGAGTTAACTGAACCCCCGCAAGGAATCGCAGCCTTACGGCCGATTTACGGCCGATAATAGAATGAGGCCCATAGTAATTAAGGTTGAAAAAAGACTTCCAGTCCATCAAGTTCAACCTGTTAAGATCTCCTCTGATCTGCAATATGCGGGTTAGTTATTAATTAATTTGTTGATTAAATAATTATTAATAGTATAGTATTGGAGGATGAATAAAGAGTTAGTCCATCAAGTTCAACCTTTTTAGATCTCTATTGATCTTTTTAATGTGGACTATTTATTATTAATTGTTAATTGATCCAGAGGAAGGCAAACAGAAAAAAAAAAACATTGAAACTTTGCCAATTGTCTCATAAGGGGAAAAAAAGCGAAATTCCTTCCTGACCCCAGAAACTGGCGATCAAATTTCTCCCTGGATCAATATTCCTTCGCTAGTTATCTAGGATAGCCTTGAATGCCCTCTTTATTCAAAAATATATCTAACTCCTTTTTGAAGTTGTCTATCAAATTCACTGTTACCACCTCCTTTGGTAGAGAATTCCACAGTTTAACCACCCTAACTGTGAAGAACCCTTTTCTTTGTTTAAGGTGAAATCTTTTTTCCTCTAACCTCAAAGGCTGTCCCTTTGTCAGTTGAAAATATCTTGCTACAAAAAGTTAACTTGACAAAGCCTTATATTGACCCTGGATGTATTTAACTAAGGTAATCATATCCCCTCGTAGACGCCTTTTTTCTAGCGAAAATAAGTTTAGTTTGATTAGTCTTTCTTCATACCTTAGCCCCTCTATTCCCCTTATTAGTTTTGTTGCCCTTCTCTGTACTTTTTCCAGCTCTAAAATGTACTTTTTATGAAGTGGTGCAAAAAATTGTACTCCATATTCCAAATGAGGGCATACTAGGGATTTGTATAGTGGCAGAATTATATTTGCTTCCCTTGCTTCTATACCCTTCCTAATACATGCTAATATTTTACTTGCCTTTGCAGCTGCTGCTTGGCTTTGAGCGCTGTTACCTAGGTGGTTGTCCACTAGTACTCCCAAATCCCTTTCAATATCTGATACCCCTAGATTTGCTCCATTAAGATTATAGATTGCATGGCTATTTTTCCTTCCCAAATGCATAACCTTGCATTTATTTGTATTGAATCTCATTTGCCATTTAGCCGCCCATTTCTCTAATTTATGCAAATCCCTTTGTAGGGAAAGTACATCATTATCTGATTTTATTACCTTGCACAACTTAGTGTCATCAGCAAAAATGGAGACACTACTTTCGAGTCCTACTTCTATATCATTAATAAATATGTTAAAAAGGAGAGGACCTAATACTGAACCTTGAAGAACCCCACTTATCACATTAGACCAATCGGAGTATGCTCCATTTACAGCAACCCTTTGCTTCCTGTCTTTTAGCCAGCTCTCGATCCATGAGCAGATATTTACTGCAATTCCTTTATCCCTTAGTTTGCTCACTAGTCTATCATGTGGCACTGCATCAAATGCCTTTGAAAAATCTAAAAAGACTACATCCACTGAGTTGCCCTAAACCAAGATCCTACTAACCTCCTCATAAAAACTAATTAGATTGGTCTGACACAAGCTATCCTTCATAAATCCGTGTTGACTGCTCCCTATGATCTTGTTCAAAAAGACATATTCTTGTATTCTGTCCCTTATTAACCCTTCTAAAAGCTTCCCAACTACAGATGTGAGGCTCACTGGTCTATAATTCCCCGGATTTGCTCTAGATCCCTTCTTAAATATAGGTATCACCTCTGCTTTTCTCAAGTCATCCGGTAGAGACCCTGTAGTGAGTGAGTCTTGAAAGATTAGATATAATGGTTTGGCTAGTACAGAACCCAGCTCCCTCAGTACCCTTGGATGTATTCTATCAAAACCTGGGGCTTTATTAACATTTATTTTCTCCAATCTCTTTTGGATTTCTTCCTGCGTTAACCAATTATTTAGTGATGGTAGTGTAGCCCCATTATGTTGCGGTGTCCCAAAGACTGGTACCTCCCTTGTGTATCCCGACGAAAAGAACCTATTTAGCTCATCTGCCTTTTCCTGGTCACTAATTATCAGATGGCCTGTGTCACATTGTAATGTTCCTATAGCTTCCTTCCTCCCCTTCTTCCCATTAATATATTTAACAAATATCTTAGGATTAGTCTTACTTTCCATTGCAACTGACTTCTCATTTTCTATTTTAGCCAGTCAAATAGCCCTTTTGCAAGCCTTGTTGATTTCCTTATAGTCACATAAAGCTGCCTCTGTTCCCTCCTTCTTGTATAATTTAAATGCATGTTTCTTTTCCATCATCATGATCTTTAAGTCATTGTTAAGCCAAATGGGATACATTTACTCCTATTCACTCCTATGCACTCTGAGGCCTTAAACAAGGAGTGAGTGACACTGATGGTGGATAAATAGGGGTGATGAATGCCACAGGTATATCACTAGATAGCACAGGCCAGGCACTGTATGTTCAATGCATGTAAGGAACAGGGTGTTATAGGCAGAGGGACATGGGCATAAAGGCAAAAATCATGACAAAGGGGTTTGCACTAATGTGTTAAAGCTGTTGAGGAAGGCAACCAAACACGTATTGAGGCAGGGGAGCGGCACATTGAGCACCAAGAAACTTACTTCCATCAACTGGAATCATGGGTACAACAGTCCTGTCAAGTCCAACACCATTGATGGCAAGATGTATACCAATAATAATGATGTAAAATTACAGCGAGTGTCAATGTATATTTATCAAATAATTAACTCCCATAAAACACAGTGACACATACATTTAAATAATTAGTTGAACGCATGTGATCACTTGTGGGCTAGAATGTTTCATAACAAGTTTTAGAATGAAAAGAAGAATATATATTTCATCGTCATGTCACACATCATGCAGAATTCAGGTGTTGTGTGCACCAGTTTGTGAATTGATGTTAAAAATGATGATATTAATATCAAATATAACATAGAAAGTGTAAATACTTGGCCATAACAACATCAGCTACTAATCAACATGAGTTTAGTGGCATGCAAACATATGTTTACAGTCAAATGCATGAAGCGATGGGTATACAGGATGATGATCAATATAATAAAATATATTTGTTAAGTAATTGTTATGTATGTTGATGTCCCAAATCAGTAAACATTAGAGACACAATAAAACATTGATAATGGTATAACAATATAATTGTTTATTATATACACAGAGCACAGTCATAAATGTATCAGACAATGTAGTAATATCATGGATGTGGTGTGAACGGATCCAAAAGGACAAGACGATGTTTGAGAAAATAGGAAAAACCTAAAGGGGTTAAGGAAATACTGTATAATAATAATGATGCATGGCATATAATAGTCACATATAGTCATTACATCCCAGTCACCATAATCATATTAATAAAAATCTCCTCATTCAACTCTCCACGTAATAGAAGTAACCAGAAACGCTCATAGGACATACATTATGTCTTCATCTGCTCAATTACACAGATGCATTAACTCCTGGATTATGTAACCCAATTCAATTACACACATTGTACACACAGTGTGTTTTGAAAATATATATATTTTTTTTTAAAAGATGGTCATAATCTAAAAAAAGCAGAGGGGAGAAAGATCTTGCCATACCTTTATGTACAATACAGAGCTAAATAATGAAACTGTAACAATAAACCTACCTCCCTGAACTTCATCTACAAGCAGTGCAAATCATTATGTATCTGTCAGGAAAAATCACTTGCCAACACCATTAGTAATTATGTGTCACCTAACAAGGATCGCTTAGCTTCGACCGCAGTCAGTGAGCCAAGATGCTTTATATTATTAGCTTGGTTGTAATTGGCTCATAACAATACCTTGATTATTGCTGTGGTCTGTACTCTGCATCACATACATGCACATACATGG
Organism: Discoglossus pictus; assembly: GCA_027410445.1. NCBI lineage: Eukaryota > Metazoa > Chordata > Amphibia > Anura > Alytidae > Discoglossus > Discoglossus pictus. Next base: position 323,574,171 of record CM050167.1, read on the forward strand.
CAGAACTTGCTGCGCAGTGTCTCATACTAACCAATCAGTGACCATTTCTCAGCAATAGTTGTTAACATGCTGCTAAAATGTGTTCCCTGATAGGCTAGTACACTGCACTGCACATGCATCCCTACAGAGTCTGTATTTGCATACGCTGCAGTGGGCACACCCATAAATGGAATCTCTGTTGGATGTTTACTCATTTTATATATATCTAGTAATTGCTGTGACTATTTGTCACACATTTGATGTTGCACACCAATGAGAGTGATATGTAAGCTTCCTGGATTTTACCAGGGATAGAAGATACATCTATCCATAGTGAAATCCAGGGAGCTAAAATATCATTCTCATTGGTGGCAGCAGTATAATCTATGTGTGTGTGTGGTGTACATTTGGTGTATACCTGGCAAGACGGCTAGATCCTGTGTGGCCACCAGGCCTGTAGCTCCAACGACAGTCACTTGTGTCATCATTTCTTTCAGCCACCTCTTCCACTTGTTATACTGTACAGTCACTTGGGAGCCACCACTTGGAGCTCTTGTTTGCTTTTGCCTCCTCTTCCATCATCTTCCTCACCTTGGCATGCTGTTGTTATAACAATGCCATATTGATCTCACATCACTATTTGCAAAACAGACCTCAGTAACTGAACCTGTAAACTCCTTCCAGGTCTGGGCCTAAATCCCCCCCCCCCCCCCCACACTGTTAGGATAGTGGAACGGGCACAGGTGGCATTGAGGAGGACCACCATCTCCTCATGCTGGTAGTTAGGGCCCTCTGCTTGCCCACAGCCTCTTGACCTCCGACTGTGGACAGGGATCCTCACCTCCCTGCTCTGTCCCTGAGTCCTGTCCCTAACCCAGTCATATCCGCCTGGGATCAAGCACCTCCCTCTCAGACCCTGAACTGATTGTGCCTATGACTATAGGGTCATCCCTCCTTCACTCTATCTCACCTCTCAATCTCCCCATCCAGAACTACCACTCCTAGCCCTCCTCTATCTATTCCCTCTCTCCCTACCTACCTCTCCCTCCCTCACATTTCCACCCCTCCCCATGGCCCCCTCTCTCCTTTCTCTCCTCTCTTCCTCCCCACGTCTCTCATCCTTCTCTTCTCCTCCCCACCTCTTCCCTCCTCGATCTTCCCTCCATAATAATCCCAAAAAGAAAATACAAATAAATAAAAAAACTGTATATGTATATATTTATGATGAAAAAAATATGTATGTTTTATGAGTTTTTTTATATGTTAGGGAATAGGGTGGGGGTGTGTGAATCTATGTGTAGCATTACTCTATGTGGAAGTATATTATGTGTTATCAGTATATATGTGACAGTTAAAATTAATTGTTAATTATTTGTTAATAGAAAATAAGTAAAATTAGTACCAACTACTCTCCAATCTCCAAAAGCTCCTCTCTTACTGCAATCCCTCCTGCTCCAAGACCTGCAGACTAATTTGACTATGCCATTGACTCTGGCACTTGCACATGGTATAGGGGCATTGGTATGAGGTAATTCGTAAATGGGCACGTGGAAAAATAGTTACAGAAAAGAGTCACTGGTAGAAGGAAAACTGAAGGATGTGAACCATGAACAATAAAACAGACAAGAACAGGTTGGACTGGAGGTGTTTCTAAAGAATGCAGGGGTTGGAACAGGTCAGGTGAAGATTATTTGGGACACTATCCCTTTAAATCTCATGAGTCAGCACATACACCAGAACACTTGAAGGCTGCTGGAATAAATGCTCCATCTACTCCATGTTTCTGTTTATTCATATGTAATAAGCTTTGGTTAGGCTTGTTGCCAGTTTTTTTTTCCCCAGATACTTACTTTACTACTACTAAAAATATTACATTATGCAAAGTTTTTTTTTTGAGTTGCAAATTTACAAGATGTCTGTTGTTTTGTAAACACTTGCTTTTATAAAAATTAAAGCAAATTGTTTTATTTGTTTTACTATCACATCCAGAGCTCAGTTGCAGTGTCTCAGTGCAGAGGTGCTAGTGAGTAAATGTATATCTTTGAGTGGCTTTGAGACTTTTTATTTATCAGCCAATAAACCTATTTATCTCATTTTCAAATTCTCAACTTACTTATATTCAAAGCCATCCATTTAATTGCTATATAGGAGAGGAATCTTAAAATGGGCACGCACCTTTCATTTACATTCATTTAGAGTCCCAGAACCAGAGAACAGAACAGAATGTATTGAATGAGAAAAGCTTTGTATTTAAAAAAAAATTGTGTACGAATAAAAATAACCTTTTTCCCTATCTGATTAAAAAACTTAAATGCAGATAGAATTGATGCACACAAATCATTTAGATTTTTTTTATTCTTTAAGAATGTAATGCCAAAATGTAACATTGTAACAATACATATATAAAATTAGACTTAAGGCCCTATTACATTCGAACCCTACAGTGGGCGTGGTACTGTCACAAAGCCTGTGGGCTTGAAATTTAGTGGTGTTACAGAGCAATTAAATTAGACAAGCCCGCAACATACGTGGCCGACATCCAAATCTATAAACCATGCTTCCGCACATTGCATTTGTGGCCTAGAACATGATCAATTAAAGAAACCCGTGGTTACGTGTTTAGACGGAGCCAATAGTAAAAAAAATCGTCATCATTACGTCTCTAAAACAGGGACGTTAAATTTCAATCACCTACGGTTTTGAAGTCCGAATTGCAATCGGACCCGCATTTCAGAAATAAAGCAATATGATATAATCAATAAATAAAATATTCTAGTCACTGTGAGTTCTATTATATGTATTAATACATTGATTGCTGGGATCGATATAACACGGAAGTGAAACATAAAATAAATTATTTTTTATTGCCGATTTGCGGGCTTGAGAATAATGTGCTATTAATAATAATTCATTACATCAATTTTCCTATCACTTACTTGGCAACAATAGATAAAGTACATTAATAACTAAATACAGTATTACATAGTTACATAGTTACATAGTATTTAAGGTTGAAAAAACACCTTCAGTCCATCAAGTTCAACCTTTCAAGATCTCCTCCGATCTGCAATATGCAAATTAACTATTAATTAATTAGTTGTATTAAAAAAAAATAATAATAATAAAATCCCCCTCCTGTTCCCAGACACCGGCGACCAGACTTCTCCCTAAATCAATACTGCCTCTCTAATTATCCACAATAACCCTGAATTCCTTTTTTAATTAGAAATAAATCCAGTCCCCTTTTAAAGCTATCTATCGAATCCACTGTCACCTCCTCCTCTGGAAGAAAATTCCACAGATTAACCACCCTTACTGTGAAGAAACCTTTTCTTTCTTTAAGGTGGAATCTTTTTACTTCTAACCTCAAGGGATGTCCTCTTGTCAGTTGAAAACCTTTTGGCACAAAAAGCTCCCTTGACAAATCTTTATACTGACCATGGATGTATTTACATAAGGTAATCATATCTCCTCTTAGACGCCTTTTTTCTAGAGAAAATAATTTTAATTTGGTTAGTCTTTCTTCATAACTTAGCCCCTTCATTCCCCTTATTAGTTTTGTTGCCCTCCTCTGTACCTTTTCCAGCTCTAAAATGTCCTTTTTATGAAGTGGTGCCCAAAATTGTACTCCATATTCCAAATGAGGGCGTACTAGAGATTTGTATAGTGGCAGAATTATATTTGCTTTCCTGGCTTCTATACCCTTCTTAATACATGCTAATATTTTATTTGGCTTTGAGCACTGTTGCCTAGGTGGTTGTCCACAAGCACTCCCAAATCCCTTTAAATATATGATACACCTAGATTTGCTCCATTAAGATTATAAATTGCATGGCTATTTTTCCTTCCCAGATGCATAACTTACATTTATTCGTATTAAATCTCATCTGCCATTTAGATGCCCATTCCTCAATTTTATGTAAATCCCTTTGGAGGGAAAGCACATCACTATCTGATTTAATTACCTTGCACAACTTCGTGTCATCAGCGAAAATGGAGACCCCACACTCCAATCCTACTTCTAAGTCATTAATAAATATGTTAAAAAGGAGAGGACCTAATACTGAACCCTGAGGAACCCCACTTACCACATTAGTCCAATCGGAGTATGTTCCATTTACAGCAACCCTTTGCTTCCTGTCTTTTAGCCAGCTCTCAATCCATGAGCAGATATTTACTGCAATTCCTGTATCTCTTAGTTTGCACAATAGTCTCCCATGTGGCACTGTATCAAAAGCCTTTGCAAAAACCAAAAATACTACATCCACTGAGTTGCCTTGATCCAGGTTCCTACTAACCTCCTCATAGAAACTAATTAGATTTGTTTGACATAACCCTGTTCAAATAGACATATTTTTGTATATTATCCCTTATTAAACTTCTAAAAGCTTCCCCACTACAGAAGTGAGGCTCACTGGTCTATAATTCCCCGGATTTGCTCTTGCTCCTTTTTTAAATATAGGTATCACATCAGCTTTTCTCCAGTCATCTGGTAGAGACCCTGTGTTGAGTGAATCTTGAAAAATTTTATATAATGGTTTGGCTATTACAGAACCCAGTTCTCTTAGTACCCTTGGATGTATTCCATCAGGACCCGGGGGTTTATTAACATTTATTTTTTCCAACCTCTTTTGGATTACTTCCTGTGTTAACCAATTATTTGGCAAAGGTAGTGTAGCCCCATTATGTTGCCGTGTCCCAACCACTGGTACCTCCCTTGTGTATACCGAAAGAAAATAACCTATTTAGCTCATCTGCCTTTTCTTGGTCACTAATTATCAGATGGCCTGTGTCACATTGTAATGTTCCTATAGCTTCCTTCCTCGCCTTCTTCCCATTAATATACTTAAAAAATATTTTAGGGTTAGTCTTACTCTCTTTTGCAATTAATTTTTCATTTTCTATTTTAGCCAGTCTAATCGCACTTTTGCAAGCCTTGTTGATTTCCTTGTATTCCTGTAAAGCAGTCTCTGTCCCCTCTTGTGTGTATAATATAAATGCCTGTTTTTTACTCCGTATCTTGATCTTTAAATCATTGTTAAGCCACATTGGATGGGATTTACTCCTTTTACTTTTATTCCCACACGGTATATGCCGATGTGTATGTATATTTAGTAAGGATTTAAATGTTGTCCATTTATGTTCAGTATTTTTACCTACCAGTTCTCTGTCCCAGTCTATACTTTGTATTGCTGCCCTTAGACCGTTAAAATCTGCCCTTTTAAAATTAAGAGTTTTCGTTGGCCCCTTAAAATTTTGTTTTTTTAATTCAATCTCAAACGAGACTGTGTTGTGATCATTGTTTCCCAAAGGTTGCCCTATTCCAACATTTGATACTATATCAATATTATTTGTGATGAGTAAATCTAAGATAGCTTCATTTCTATTAGGCTCTTGTACAACCTGGGCCAGATAATGATCCCTGAGTGTACTCAAGAACCTGCTCCCCTTAGAGGAACTGCTGGTCTCATTTATCCAGTTTATTTCAGGGTAATTAAAATCTCCCATTATTAGAACTTGCCCATGCTTAGCTGCATTTTCAATCTGTAACAATAATTGAATTTCCTCACTTTCAGCTATATTTGGGGGTTTATAGCATACTCCTACTAATATTCTTTTGGAATTTGCTGCTCCGCTATTTAACTCTACCCACAAACATTCAGCTTTATCACTAGGTCCACCATAAATATCTTCTCTGACTATAGACTTAAATTCAGGCTTAACATATAGACAAATCCCTCCTCCTCGTTTACCATTGCCTCTATCTTTTCTAAATAGGTTATAACCATCCAGATTAACAGTCCAGTCATGAGATTCATCCCACCACGTTTCAGTAATGCCTATTAAATCCCATTTTTCATTAATTGCCAATAATTCTAACTTTCCCATTTTTCCTGGCAAGCTTCTGGCATTAGCAAGTATACACCTTATGTTATGAGTCTGTAGTTCTGAAGTGCCAGCCACTGTACTTGAATTACTTAGTACTACCTCCCTATTGACTATACTATCCCTCCCCCATCTCCTCCCCTATGAGTTGTTAATTCATCGCTAGTACCCTCTACACTTTCTACCCCATTACTTATATCTAGTCCCTCCCCCCACCTACTAGTTTAAAACTCCTCCAGCCTTTCTACCATCCTATCCCCTAGTACAAAAGCTCCCTCATCATTAAGGTGCAATTCCTCCCTACTGTAGAGATTGTACCGAAGTGAGAAGTCAACCCAGTGCTGTAAAAACCCAAACCCCTCCTTAGTGCACCACATCTTTAGCCACGCATTAACCTCCCTAAGCTCCTTCTGCCTCCCTGGGCTAGCACGTGGCACTGGTAGTATCTCAGAAAATACTACCTTGGAGGTCCTTGCCTTCAGCTTATTACCTAGTTCTCTAAAATCATTCTTTAGGATACTTCATTTTCCACTAATTTTGTCATTAGTACCAATATGTACCAAGACCGCTGGTTCATTTCCAGCCCCTCCCAATAATTTGTCTATCCGATCCACAACATGACGAACCTGAGCACCCGTGAGACAGCAAACTGTTCGATTGCTGGGATCTGGGTGACAAATCACCCTGTCTACCTTCCTAATAATAGAGTCCCCTTACAACCTATTCGGCCCTCCCGCTCCTCCAGTAGAGCTGTTCTCCCGGCTGTTGTGTTTATATTTGCTTTTACAGTGCTACGGACAGGACTTTAACCCCCTTGCAGGTCCTCTCTAGTACCCGTAGGACCCGTAGGATTTTAGAATCCATTTGCCGTTTACGGGTTTGAACGCCAGTGCGTATTTGGGGATTCGTAGCAATATAATATCGGTATCCCTTTAAATCTCAGAGTTTGACAGAGTTTTTTCTCTTGTATCCCGCAGATTGTTTGCTGGGAGTTGAAAGAGGCCAATTTAATAACAGTAACTCTTGCAGGCTCCTTTATGGGCTACGATTTCTAAAATCGTAGCAATTTAATGGGGGCCATAGTAATTACTTATAATCCAGACGTAATGTATAAATGGTATGAATATCTCTTGTTCTGAACTAAGTAATATGATATCAAACAAACATAAAAATAATCACATTATTATAATTACTCTTATTTATAAAGAACCAACATTTTCATACAGAGTAAAATAAATTACAGAATGTGCAATTATTAAATTACAAAGCTATATATAATTCTAAAGTAAGTAGAAATACAAGTTTGGTTATATACAAGATAAATATGATAAATATACAATTAATTAATAGTGATCCGTGTTACACTACATTTTTTATTATACACAATCCTAAAATCTGATTTATACTATTTTTGGATTTGAATGGTATTTCCTATTTATTTTTCATTTTATGCACTTAGGGCCTCATTCAATTGCGATTTGGCCAATTGAATAGGGCTCTAAATAAGCACATAGCATATTTTTTTTAAAGAAGTTTTTAGTTAGTGAAAACCTTGCTTTTGGATAGATGCTTACTAACTAAAAACTTCTTTTAAAAAAATATGTTATGTGCTTATTTAGAGCCCTATTCAATTGGCCAAATCGCAATTGAATGAGGGCCTTAGTATGCACTGAATACAAACTGAAGATACTACCATGACCTTTTTATTGTTCTATATTTTGATAGTCTGATGATTGCACTCTATTTTATACAGATTTATGATAAAGGCAATCAGAGAAGAAACAGGGGCTAAAGCTGAAAACAGTTCCAAGACCAGCAATTTTGACAGAATGTATTCTTTCATTCTGATAATGATGGCATGTTCAGCAAATAACAGCAGTATGTGTAATATGACTCAAATTAATGAAAACCAACATTTATTTATTGCATTGTAAACTTTTATGCTAGTTAATGAATTTGAAAACTGTAGCCCACAACACACCTATTAAATTAATTAACAATAACAAAAAATAATATAAATTACAATAAAATACAATAAAATAAAAAAAACATAAGAAAAATATTAAAATAAAAACTACTGAAAATAAAGACAAGTATGGGGGGGTCCAACTTGCCCACCCTTTGACGACCCTCTATTGATGATCAGCAATCCCCTGGTTTTCAATATTTAGCCCTAGACTAATGACATCCTGCCCATGCCCTCACCTTATATACTATTGTTCTGGCTTCTGATTAGCTCAAATAGGTGACCATCATATTTAAGTCAATCAGAATCCAGTATCTGAATAGCTCCCATGCCATTTTTTGAGTGGTTAAAAAGTCTAAACAATCAGAATGCATGGATTGAAATATGTGTATTCTGATTAGTTAGCTTTCGCCATTCAGAGAACTATATTTCCTCGTATTTTGATTGGTTGATATGATAGTCAATCAGAATAGGGCTTTATTGTAATATGAACCTACTGAAAGAGCCAGTCATGGAAAAGATTATAAGCTTAACAATCCACATGAAACCCCATGGTATAGGAATTAATGTTTGTTGCCATGGGGTCCATAAAGATCCTCATGGTTATACTTAGAGGGGTATTAAATATTTTACAACCCATGATGCCAGTATTTAACATTGTGGGATTTCATTTCTGTAGTGATGTTTTTTTTTATATTTAAATAAAAAAATAAAACAAATATTTGCCTATTTACATACAACATACACTGCTATATATAACATCTAGCAGCATATTTTGTATATTAATGCATGAATATTGGTTATTATATTTTATTTAAATATAAAATATACTGCTAACATGGAAAGAGGGATAGTAAAAACCAAGGTAAGTGTTTTGTAAATTTGGAGAACTTGGGTTTTCAGGATAGATGCAGGTTAGCAAATTCTGAGAACTTGGGTTTTCACAATGGATGCAAGTTACAAACCGCTAACCCATGAACAGTTTGTAAATTACCCCCATATGTTTCTATTTACATACAATTGTACTGTAAAACTTGTGATACAACTGAAATTAAATCAAATCGAACTATACATGCGCATATAAAACTATTATATGCCCCGTGGTACTGTGTCATTTATTGCACAATCAAAGGACCATCTGCTAGGAGGTCCGAAAAAAATTCAAGATCATTCCTTCTGCCTCCTGAGGAATCAGTATGTGGGCCAAAAAGCCATGGTCAGAACCGAAAATGGGACAAAAGAATCTTTCAAGATCGAAAAATGTGTGCGACAAGGTTGAATATTGTCACCTTATTTTTTCAACTTATATGCAAAGTACATCATGCGTAAGGCCGTGCTGGATGAATCCAAAGACGGAATCAATATTGCTGGAAGAGAGTGCAAAAGCTGGCCAGATGCTTAATGTTAAGAAGATAAGGATCATGGCAAACGGCAATCTCAGGTACTGGAAACTAGATGGAGAAGAAGTGGACAACAGAGGAGATGAATAGATGAGATCATTAAAGTGATGAGCGGATGTACCTGGCGTGCTGAGATCCATGGTAACAGAGAGTCAGACATGACTGAACGACTAAACAACAACAAGATCACCACACTAACATGGCTCACCTTATACCTTTACACAAATGACCATCCACCCAGGAAACTGCTAACCTGCTCATCAAGGAGATTGGGCATCTGTACAGAATTCCCGACCATAGATTGTCAGACTGAGGCTCTCAGTCCACTTCTCGTTTTTGGAGAGAATTGTAGAAACAACGTCCATAAGAATAATCTTCTGTCCTCTCTTTCTCACCCTCAAACCAATGGGAAAACCAAACAGATAAATTAAACATTTGAATAATATATTAATTTGCTTCACCTCCAATATTCAACCCAACTGGTGCCATTGCCAAAATTTGCTTTTGATAACACACTCCATTATAGTATGGGCCAACTATAGCTTGCATCCTAATTTCAGCTTGTACATTACTGCAAACTTCTCATTGCCCAAAATCAATCAAGGATCAAGGTGCTGCAGATGTACATAGACATCCTCATCCTTAACTACATGTTGTGCTGTGTGAGATTGTCTACATATATATTCAAAGTTACATGTCCTTCTAAGAATTTGTTCATTAAACACATAATAAAGCAGAACAATGATGTCACATAAAAACTTCTTGAAGAAATCCATCCAGTTTCCATGTTTTCCTGCCCAAACTTACAATAGTAGACCAATTCCCTGGGTACATCAAACTTACTAAACCTCAAATCATTATAGATGCATCTGAAGAGTATATAGTGGAGAATATCCTGGACTTTCGAATCAGGGATCATCAGTTGCGGTACTTAAAAAAGACTAAGGGTTTTGGCCTTGTGGGAATTTGAAACCAATGTCTATTCTCCCTCCTTGGTCAAGTGGTTCCGCCTTCTCCATCCATCAGTCCTGTTCCATCTTCTCTATCCATCAGGCCTGGCCAGCTGGATATGAGAAGGCTGTCCCTTTGGTGGAGGGCACTGTCATAATCATTCCCCTACTTACCTCTTAGTAGTGCCTAAGGGTGCACCCACCAGCAAAACTCAGGTAAGCACAGCTTTCCATTCCTGGAGAATAGGGTTACATAAATTACAATCCAGAAATATATGATCCAGTTCAGATCTTGCCTGCACCGACTCATTTATGGTTATTGCAATGACCCGGTACAGTAATTGATTTTTGCTGGGACCCGATGCAACTCTGAGACTATATAAATCCACAGAAACTAGATTTTGTATGGCTTTATGTTGCAACATGACATTATTTTTTTATCCTTACTGTTTACCTTAGCTTATTCCCTGACTTGCTTTGACTTTCTGGCTCTTCTGACTTCGGTATTGATTCCTGGATTCTGACAGTCTGAGCTCCTGCTTGTCTCTCTTGCTCACCACTTTCTTATCTCTAGTCCCATTATGGCTGTGACACATTTGAATTTACTTAACAATGGGCTCCACCTCTGACTGGTCTTGTCAACATCAAATCACTTTTCAGGCTCTATGATGCTTAGTGAATATTTTTTTGCTTATATCCAGTGATGTATTTCAAAAAGGCTAAAAACAAAATATAAATACATGGCAAGAGAAAGTAGTAGTAGCTGGGGCAAGGGCAATTTTATATCTGAATGTGCCTATGGAAACATAATTGCTTAATATGTCACCATCTATTTTTACATTTTCATTCAAAAACAGGGGCCCTTCTCAGGGGTGTATTTTGTTTTGTTATTTTTTTTGCATTTCATTTTTTTTTCTAAATTGTGGCGCCCCCCCGGGGCTTATCACCCTGGCCCAACCCACGGAGGTCCCACTGGACCCCCATAGGACGCCCCCCCCCCCCCCGTGCTTCCTTGACCGCAAACCCTCAGCTTGAAATTTGTGTGTGTGTTTAAAAGGGAGCATTTCTACTGAAGAACCAACAGGTGGCAATATGGAGCAGTTCAGCACCCATGGGATGTGTATCAGGGCAGAATGTAAGAGAGCAAAGGCTGCAAAGTGGCAGCACAGTACAGGGGGATAGGTTATTTGAGGGAGGAACAAATGAGATAGGGATGGGTGCTATGTGAGATGGGTGCTGAAAGGGGTTGGATGCGATGTTAGATTGGATGTTAAGAGGGGTGGCTGCTGTGTGGGGGTGATGTGTATATATGTGTATATGTTTATATATGTATATACATATGTGTTCATATATATCTGGAGCTGTGGATGGAGCTGTGCTACAGGCAGAGGAGATGCGCAAAGGCAAGAAGGGGTCCCCGAGGGGGCTCACAATTTTGTTTTGCACAAGGGCACTCCATTATCTAGCTCCGCCACTGTTCAAAATATAAATAAAACAAATGCATCTACTCATAACAAACTACACTAATCAAAATCTTTTTCTCTCTCTAAAATATACTCTTTTTAATACAAAAGATTTCAGTTATAATGATAGGCACAAACAGTTTTCTATTGCGTACAGTATGAAGTTTTTCATTGATTTATATAAACCTTTATTCATATTAGCTATGGGCTTGTGATTTATTTTACTCTAGGGCTACATAAAATATCTTCCATGCATACATTAGAAGTTGTTTACACTAAAATTCTATTTAGATGAATGTTTTGCTAGAAACTCTGATGTAAGCTCTGATGTCTTCAGAAGTCACATAATTACCATTTTAAAAATATGGAACTGAATAGAGGATAAATATAAGTTAAGATCCATAGAGCAAGCTGTTCTGGAAAGATACAAACATTTATATAAGGAATAGATAACAGTAGAGATCAAAGACTTGCAGCAAATATGAGAGGATTTGAAAAGCAGGTATACAACCACTGACAGATTTTTAAATCTATGTAATTATTACAGTAACCCCAAACATTTAATCTCTACATGCTACAATTTATTACATGACAACACACAACCTCTCAATAATAAAATGGGAATGAAATGGGAAAGAGTTATTGAGCGTTAAATACAGTGCCTTGTAAAAGTATTCACCCCACTTAACTTTTTACCTATTTTTTTACATTACAGCCTTAAGTTCAATGTTTTGTTAATCTGAATTGTATGTGATGGATCAGAACACAATAGTCTAAGTTGGTGAAGTTAAATCAGAAAAAAATATACATAAAACTATTTTTTAGAAATAGAAAACAGAAAATTTGCATGTGCGTATGTGTTCACCCCTTTGTTATGAAGCCCATAAAAATCTCTGGTCCAACCAATCACCTTCAGAAGTCACATAATTAGTGAAATGATGTCCACCTGTGTGCAATCTAAGTGTCACACGATCTGTCATTATATATACACACCTTTTTTGAAAGGTCCCAGGGGCTGCGAACTCTAAGCAAACGGCACCACTAACCAAATACTGCCATGAAGACCAAAGAACTCTCCAAACAAGTAAGAGACAATGTTGTTGAGAAGTACAAGTCAGGGTTAGGTTATAAAAAAATATCCAAATCTTTGATGACCCCCAGGAGCACCATCAAATCTATCATAACCAAATGGAAAGAACATGGCACAACAGCAAACCTGCCAAGAAACGGACGCCCACCAAAACTTACTGACCGGGCATTAATCAGAGAGGTAGCACAGATACCTAAGGTAACCCTGGAGGAGCTGCAGAGTTCCACAGCAGAGACTGGAGTATCTGTACATAGGATGACAATAAGCCGTATGCTCCATAGGGTTGGGCTTTATGGCAGAGTGGCCAGAAGAAAGCCATTACTTTCAGCAAAAAACAAAATGGCACATTTTGAGTTTGTGAGAAGGCATGTGGGAGACTCTCAAGATGGATGGAGGAATGTGTTCTGGTCTGATAAGACTAAAATTGAACTTTATAGCCATCAAAGATAACGCTATGTCTGGCGCAAACCCAAAACTTCACATCACCCAAAGAACACCATGTTTTTCAGCAGCCGGGACTGGGAAACTGGTCAGAGTTGAAGGAAAGATGGATGGTGCTAAATACAGGGGTATTCTTGAGCAAAACCTGTACCACTAAATGCAAGATTTGAGGCTAGGATGGAGGTTTGCCTTCCAGCAGGACAATGACTCTAAACACACTGCTAAAGAAACATTTGAGTGTTTTAAGGGGAAACATGTAAATGTGTTGGAATGGCCTAGTCAAAGCTCAGACCTCAATCCAATAGAAAATCCATGGTCAGACTTAAAGATTGCTGTTCACAAGCGCAAACCTGGAGCAGTTTTGCAAGGAGGAATGTGCAAAATCCCAGTGGTAAGATGTGGCAAGCTCATAGAGACTTATCCAAAGCGGCTTGGAGCTGTGATTGCCGCAAAAGGTGGCTCTACAAAGTATTGACTTTAGGGTGGTGAATAGTTATGCACCTTTACTTTTTCTGTTATTTTGTCCTATTTGTTGTTTGCTTCACAATAAAAAAAAACATCTTCAAAGTTGTGGGCATGCTTTGTAAATTAAATGATGCAAATCCTCAAACAATCCATGTTAATTCCAGGTTGTGTGTCAACAAAACATGAAAAATGCCTTGGGGGTGAATACTTTTGCAAGGCACTGTAAATGAAGACTGATAAAATATCTTAGAAATACATAACAAGCTGTCCATTTGTGTGAACTTTAAATAGCAGGCTTATAAAACCTTATTCAGGTGGTTCAACACTACAGATAAATTATACAATGGGTAAAAGGGTAAAATATGATACTACTCTGGTGGCTGAAAGTCTGATGGCGCACACAGGAAAACACAAAAAACACAAAAATACAAACAAAAATAAAATAAAAACATCACACACAGCAAGGGGGGGGCACCCAGGACGTCTGGAAGCGAGGTTACCCCTCAATTTAAGTCCAATTTCAAGAGTTTAGACACTCGAAAATCCCCTAAGTGAGAGAAAAGCTAGCCGCCGAAAAAAACGAAAACGAGGCTACACCACCCCTAATCCCGCAAAACACCGCCAGGCACATACAACTTTTACACAACCTCGTACAAGCTACAAAATACACTATTAGGAAGGACGCAAAATCATCCACACCCGCGTACCACATACACAATGGTCGCCATTTTACAACACTAACAAAATGCGGAACTACTCAGCTACACAAACGGTTTCCCCTCGCGCAAGCAGCCTATTTACACTACACACTTCACACATTGCTGACACTTACACCTCAGCTCACCAACACTGAAAATCTACATTTTATGCTGCAGGAACATCAAAACAGATTGTTAGCTCTTCAGCGTACTGGTTGCTGCATATATTCATTACAAATAGGTATATTGATTTATCAGTTCAGTAATTGATTAATTATAATTACAAAAATACATATACAGAAAAAAATTACAAAACACCACATGACAGTATCGCAATAAACGCCAAAGCCGTCACCGCACGCCTCACAAAGAGCACCAAGGGTGCTCAGAGGAGCAAAACTACACCAGGGAAGAGCCTCCCAATGAGCGCCAAAAGGCGATAAGCATGGACCTTGCAATCAGCGCCAAATGGGCTCTGACAACCAAAAATACACCAACCCAGAGGCGTGTCTCTTTGAAGCCACTCAGCATGAGGCTTGCAATGAGCACCGAAGGTACTCACACAACCAAAACACTTACTTTGTGTGCCAAACAGCATTCCCTGACTTACAATTCTATTGCCATAATTTTTTGACGGCAAGCCGCTAGTATATAAATATACATATATGCAGTATTTATATATATATATATATATATTTACACGTATATAATTAAAATTATTTCTAAGTGTATTATGCGAGTGTGTAGTAAGTGTGCACACTTTTATGTGTGTTTAAGGAGTATGAGTTTGTGCATTGTGTGAGAGTGTGGGCAGTGAATGTATGCTGGAAGTGGAACTGAGCAAGCAGTGTGACTAAGCAGTGAGTGTCTAGTATGTGTGTAAATGGTATAAATGAGTGTATTGACTTGAACTATGTGCTGTAAGTGTGTATCATTAGTTGGACTGTGTGTTGTGAGTGTATTGTGTGTTGCCTCATTGGTATCCAGTTTGCATTTATTTAATTCATAATTTTAATTTGTAATTGTACCCTGTATCTGAGCTTTGCCCACAGGTGCTATTATATCACAAGTAGATCAAAGGCCTCCAGGTCCCATACAATAACAAGCACATTGGTATAGAGTAGCAAGCTCAGGGAGACTACAGCTCCAATGTTTTATAATGAGCCCTGGCGATAAAAATTGTTGTGAGCTAAACTCATGCAGAACACCAATGTAATTCAACACCAAGCCACTTGGCTGTCCATGCCATCATGCTAATTTTCCGCGTCTCCTGATCAGAAAGTCTATTACTTTGCTCTCACTGACTGATAGTTCATATGGTGTGGAGTTGGATTGCCTGATATACTGTATGTTCTCTGTATATAATGCACTGCTTGCATGACATGTGTGTCATTTCTTTCCTGTGTGTCAAGTCTGCCGGTAATGTATACTGTGTCCTTTACTAAAAGTATAGGGAGTTTTTCTGTATTTTACTAGGTGTAGAAGTGTATTTATTTACTTTTATGTGGTTTGTTTCATTAGGAGGCATTTAAAAGCACATTTTACTGCCTAAAATGATGTAAAGTACATAAAAGTAAATTATGACATAGGTATATTACATACCTAGTAAAATCCCATATCCCTCTAAATAAGGTTCTATATCTCACTATAAAGTACTGGCATATACTGGCAATTTCATTTACTATAAAGGCACTGTCACTGTAAAGTGCAATCACACTATAAGTTTCTTTTGACGTCCTAAAGTTAAGCAAAGTTGTGTAGGCCCATGACTGCATAAAATGTGAGCGTACTGTGAATATGAATACAAACTTATAACTGTAAAAGTGCAGTGTATTCACTTCAAAATAACCATGTCATCTTTTGAGCAGTGAGAAAAAGTTATTAATACTTTTCAAAATAATTTTCAGCTTAAAAATTATCTTTAGTGAGAAACCGGGGGGGATTCCCTTCATTTTGAATGTGCCATGCCTATTTCTATTACAGGCCTTATTGTTAGTGACCTAGGCCCTCATTCAATTGCGATTTGGCCAATTGAATAGGGCTCTAAATAAGCACATAGCATATTTTTTTTAAAGAAGTTTTTAGTTAGTGAAAGCCTTGCTTTTGGATAGATGCTTACTAAGTAAAAACTTCTTTAAAAAAATATGTTATGTGCTTTTTTAGAGCCCTATTCAATTGGCCAAGTTGCAATTGAATGAGGCCCCAAATGTGTTAAAACTGTTGGATATCTGGATAATCCTGGGGGTTCCCTTCAGAGAGTGAGTGGAGAGAATCCCTGCGGAACCCTGGGCTCATGAGTTAGGGGTTTATCAGCAGAGGAGTCATAAATTCCCTTCCTATTTATTTAACTTTTTAACCCATTCCTTGCCATTCAAAGGAGTTTATATACAGCCTTATTAAATTGCAATTCGGCCAATTGAATAGGGCTCTATATAAGCACAGAGCATATTTTTTTACAGAAGTTTTTAGTTTTTTAGTGAACTTCTATCCAAAAGCAAGGTCTTCACTAACTAAAAAATATGATCTGTGCTTAGAGGCTTAATCAATCGCAATTTAATAGGGCTGATAGATGGGAGAGGGCATTTATGTAGGGCTAGTGTAACGTCAGGCTCAGAGTCTCTTGTAGCAGGTTGTGTGCACACATTAGGGCAAGGAAACAGCTTTTATTCGTATTCCTTAACTTATGTGGTGGTTTCAGAAGGGGCAATTTCGAAGCTATGAGCAGGTCATAACACAAAACACTGGCTCATAGCTTCGAAATTGCCCCAACCAGCTCTGATCATTTTAAATTGAGATAAAAAAAAATGAAACCAATTACTGTAAAACACTCTTAGTCCTTTGAAGGGGGTACATCAATCATGAACTCCTTCAATTGGATATAATGAAACTATTGAAAACAACGCCTAACACATTTAGCCTGAAGGCTCCATCAGAGGCAGAGTGTGCAGGGAAAAAGTAGAGTTTAAATAACCTGGCATAGCGGAGGCGTAATCTTTACAGACAGGGGCAAAGCTTATATGGAAAAAGAGCTATAAGGCGATATCACTGGCAAGTAAAATAATCAATACGGAGCAATGTATGGAAAGATGAAAGGACCTAAACAATACAGAATCACCAATCTTACTGCTGCTGAAAATTAGTCTGTATATGTGAGATTCCTTTCAGTTAAAAATTTCTATGAAAATGTATACAAGGGTGACTGTAAGCTTGTATCCATAAAATTATTTCTAGAAAAGTATTAATGTGAAAATTACTACTGGTAAAACTGTAAACCTGTATACTTGAAATTCCATTCAATTAAATATTTATATGAAAATTTCTAGAATTGAAACTATCAATATATGTGAGATTCCTACTAATGACATATTTGTGTGAACATTGTTTAAGTGAAACTATAACCCCAAATACATGTGATTCCTTCCAATTAATTAAGTGAGAGTTTCCACAAATTAAACTATAAAACAATATATGTGAGATTCCTATAAAATGTTAATGTGAATAAGTGAAACTAAATCTGTATATGTAAGATTCCTCCCAAAGAAATATCAAATGGAAGAAATATATCAAGTCTACCTTAAGATGCAACAGCGTCACAGTCTCAGTTATTGTTTCTACAGCAAAGAGAGGTGTTTTAAATTGATACACAATATTCCCCATTAAAGAAAAACTGTATAATTATTAAAATCATTCAATACAACTGGTTTAACTGTAATCAACAAATACACCCAGCAGCATTCTTGTTGTAATATCCATGTCACTTCCTTTAATATCCAATTGTATCTGTTGTATAGCCCAAAATCGAAGGTTTGTTTTTTGCCCTTTGTTTGTCCAGAAAATGTCGGACCAAAATAAATTATAACTTTGCCTTTGGTAATATCTTTTTTTAGCATTCCTGATATTGGAAATATGTTACAAAATCCAGAGTCTTAATTCTCTCTTTTCCCAATATAAAAAGATTTAATTGCCACATAATACAGTAGATTACTCCAGTTTCTGAAATTATGAGAGATCTATATATATATACATGCCCAAATCTGTCCTCAATGCTTGTCTTTTTAGTCATAAAGGAGTACAGTTTATCCACAAATGAAAATAGCCAAAAATCAAGGGAAGCTTTTTGGGAATTTACATTTGTTACTCAAATTTTTCTGATAACAGATGGACACTTTGGCCCCTATTCAATTTCAATTTGACTTTTGCAACAGTTACAGAGCGATTCAATTGATCAACCCGCAGCTACCTGGCCGAAAGCCTAAACCGTAAAGCATACACCGGTAAGTAGCATTTCAGAGCATGATCATGATCAATTAAGCAAGGCCGTAACTACTGATTTAAAAACATCCAATAGTAAATGAGAATGTTATCATGACATCAGTAAAACACGGAGGCTAAACGTCAATCAATTAGCGATTAGACTCCGGCAATGTACCAAGTAATAAATATGAAAGATACTGTTCTAGTCCATTTGGGTGGCCTGATATGTATTAACACCTTGATTCCCGAGATTAATATAACACGGAAATTAAAAGTAAAAAAAAACATTTGATTGCAGATTTGCGAGCTTGAGACTGTTGTGCAATTAATTCTAATGTCTTTCATAACTTTCCCCGTCTTTTAAAGTGCAGTATTGATTTTTTATGTGCATTTACAGTGCTATGAACAGGTGTTTAACCGCTTGTGAGTCCTATCTGGTACCCTTAGGATTTTCTTCTATATTTGTCATTTACGGTGTGAAAACAATTGCAGGCTTGAGGAGTTGAAGCAATTGAACAGTTACGGGTTTGAAATATCAAAGACTTAGATGGGTCGGAGTTACGATTTTGACAACCACAAATTAGTTTACAGACTACATTACGGGATTCAGTAACTAACAATTGCTCAAATGAATATGGGCCCAAGTCATCCAATTCTTAAATGTGCCAATGTTTGTTCACAATTTCTGTCACTTGCTTAGTCTGTGCTGAGTAGTCCAAAACCAATCTGATTTTTGATTCAGCATATCATATTTTTCTTGTAATAAGCTTCCTTTACTATAACTTCTCATTTGTAATATTTATTTTAGGTCCTCAAAAATTCTCCAATGGACAATGATCTCAAAGTTGAAGTTGAATGTGAACTACTGAAATATAATCTACTGTTCGTAGCCGTTTTCTATATAAGTCCATTTGGATGAGACCATTATTGCACTTTGTTATTTTTATATCCATTAAGCTGACAGACTCATGGCTACATTCAATAGTCAGTTAAACGTTGATACTAATCTCTTTTAGTTTTTTAAATGAATTAATCTAAAGATTGCCTTGGTCCATCCTATAAAAAGAAAATATTGTCAATGTACCTAATCCATATTTGGATGTACAGTATTTGGTAAAATAGAAGATATCTTCAAGGAACACAAACTCATTCTCCCCCCATCCTAAAAAGAGGTTGACATATGGTGGTGCACATGCCGTGCCCATGGCAGTACCTCTAATCTGGAGATAGAACTGATCACAAAAGATAAAATAATTATGTTTCAATCCAAAATATTGATTGCAAAGGAATTATGGTCATATCTGTCTTTTGCTTCCGTGGAATAAAATATTTATTTGCCCATAGGCCTAAATCATGAGCAATCCTTAAGTATAAAGACATATGTAGTAACCAGTTTTTATTTTAAACTAACAGATATGCCTACAAGTTGTTGGAGTACATGCATAGCATATTTTACATAAAGTGGGACATACGATCTTAACTTCTGATCAATATATTTACTAGCATTCTCTCCAATGCATCCTCCACCTGATATGATTTGTTTCTTTCCAGTGGACATACAGTGGTAAGATTGTATTTATATAAAAAAAAAAATCAACACTAGGATTTAAAAACAAACATTGATAATTCTGTCTATCATTAAATAGTCTATTTGCCTCCTGCAGTCGGCCATAATACTATATTGCCCCTCTTATTGATATAGTTACATAGTTACATAGTTACATAGTAGTTAAGGTTGAAAAAAGACTTTCAGTCCATCAAGTTCAACCTGTTAAGATTTCCTCTGATCTGCAATATGCGGAATAGTTCTTAATTAAATTATTGATTAAATAATTATTAATAGTATAGTATTGGAGGATGAATAAAGAGTTAGTCCATCAAGTTCAACCTTTTTAGATCTCTATTGATCTTTTTAATGTGGACTATTTATTATTATTGTTAATTGTTAATTGATCCAGAGGAAGGCAAACAGAAAAAAAAAAACCCATTGAAACTTTGCCAATTGTCTCATAAGGAAAAAAAAAAGCAAAATTCCTTCCTGACCCAAGAAACTGGCGATCAAATTTCTCCCTGGATCAATATTCCTTGCTAGTTATCTAGGATAGCCTTGAATGCCCTCTTTATTCAAGAATATATCTAACCCCTTTTTGAAGTTGTCTATCGAACACCTCCTTTGGTAGAGAATTCCACAGTTTAACCACCCTAACTGTGAAGAACCCTTTTCTTTGTTTAAGGTGAAATCTTTTTTCCTCTAACCTCAATGGATGTCCTCTTGTCAGTTGAAAATCTCTTGCTACAAAAAGTTCACTTGACAAAGCCTTATATTGACCCTGGATGTATTTATATAACGTAATCATATCTCCTCTTAGACGCCTTTTTTCTAGCGAAAATAAGTTTAATTTTGTTAGTCTTTCTTCATAACTTAGCCCCTCCATTCCCCTTATTCGTTTTGTAGCCCTTCTCTGTACTTTTTCCAGCTCTAAAATGTCTTTTTTTATGAGGTGGTGCCCAAAATTGTACTCCATATTCCAAATGAGGGCGTACTAGAGATTTGTATAGTGGCAGAATTATATCTTCTTCCCTGGCTTCTATACCCTTCCTAATACATGCGCTGTTAACTAGGTGGTTGTCCACTAGTACTCCCAAATCCCTTTCAATATCTGATACCCCTAGATTTGCCCTGTTAAGATTATAGATTGCTTGGCTATTGTTCCTTCCCAAATGCATAACCTTACATTTATTTGTATTAAATCTCATCTGCCATTTAGCCGCCCATTTCTCTAATTTATGCAAATCCTTTTGTAGGGAAAGTACATCATTATCTGATTTTATTACCTTGCACAACTTAGTGTCATCAGCAAAAATGGAGACACTACATTCGAGTCCTACTTCAATGTCATTAATAAATATGTTAAAAAGGAGAGGACCTAATACTGAACCTTGAGGAACCCCACTTATCACATTAGACCAATCGGAGTATGTTCCATTTACAACAACCCTTTGCTTCCTGTCTTTTAGCCAGCTCTCGATCCATGAGCAGATATTTACTGCAATTCCTGTATGCCTTAGTTTGCTCACTAGTCTTCCATGTGGCACTGTATCAAATGCCTTTGAAAAATCTAAAAAGACTACATCCACTGAGTTGCCCTGATCCAAGTTCCTACTAACCTCCTCATAAAAATGAACTAATTAGATTGGTCTGACATGACCTTTCCTTCATAAATCCATGTTGACTGCTACCTATGATCCTGTTCAAATAGACATATTCTTGTATATTATCCCTTATTAACCCTTCTAAAAGCTTCCCAACTACAGAAGTGAGGCTCACTGGTCTATAATTCCCCGGATTTGCTCTAGATCCCTTCTTAAATATAGGTATCACCTCTGCTTTTCTCCAGTCATCTGGTAGAGACCCTGTAGTGAGTGAGTCTTGAAAGATTAGACATAATGGTTTGGCTATTACAGAACCCAGCTCCCTCAGTACCCTTGGATGTATTCCATCAGGACCTGGGGCTTTATTAACATTTATTTTCTCCAACCTCTTTTGTATTTCTTCCTGCGTTAACCAATTATTTAGTAAAGGTAGTGTAGCCCCATTTTGTTGCGGTGTCCCAACCACTGGTACCTCCCTTGTGTAAACCAACGAAAAGAACCTATTTAGCTCATCTGCCTTTTCCTGGTCACTAATTATCAGATGGCCTGTATCACATTGTAATGGTCCTATCGATTCCTTCCTTGCCTTCTTCCCATTAATATATTTAAAAAATATTTTAGGGTGAGTCTTACTTTCCATTGCAACTGACTTCTCATTTTCTATTTTAGCCAGTCTAATAGCCCTTTTGCAAGACTTGTTGATTTCCTTATAGTTACATAAAGCTGCCTCTGTTCCCTCCTTCTTGTATAATTTAAATGCATATTTCTTTTTTCTCATCATGATCTTTAAGTCATTGTTAAGCCACATGGGGTGTGATTTACTCCTATTCATTTTATTTCCACATGGTACATGCTGATGAGTATGTTTATTTAGTAAGGATTTGAATGTTGTCCATTTATTTTCAGTAGTCTTCCCTGTAAGTTCTTTGTCCCAGTCTATATGTTGTATTGCTGCCCGTAGCCCATTAAAGTTAGCCCTTTTAAAATTTAGAGTTTTTGTTGGCCCCTTACAACTCTGTTTTTTGTATTCAATCTCAAATGAGACTGTGTTGTGATCACTGTTCCCCAAGGGTTCCCCTATTTTTACATTTGATACTATATCAATATTGCTTGTGATGACTAAATCCAAGATGGCCCCATTTCTAGTAGGTTCTTGTATTACCTGGGCCAGATAATGATCCCTGAGTGTACTCAAGAACCTGCTCCCCCTTAGCTGAGCTGCTGGTCTCGTTTATCCAGTTTATATCAGGGTAATTAAAGTCTCCCATTATTAGAACTTGCCCATGCTTAGCTGCATTTCCAATCTGTAACAATAATTGTATTTCCTCACTTTCAGCTATATTTGGGGGTTTATAGCATACTCCCACCAATATGCGTTTAGAATTAGCTCCTCCACTATTTAGCTCAGCCCACAAAGATTCAATGATGCCGTTATTGCCAGCATAAATATCTTCTCTGACTATAGGCTTAAATTCAGGCTTAACATAAAGACAGATCCCTCCTCCTCTTTTACCATTTCCCCTATCTTTCCTAAATAGGTTA
Organism: Discoglossus pictus; assembly: GCA_027410445.1. Lineage (NCBI taxonomy): Eukaryota > Metazoa > Chordata > Amphibia > Anura > Alytidae > Discoglossus > Discoglossus pictus. Next base: position 323,597,458 of record CM050167.1, read on the forward strand.
TAACCATCCAGATTAACAGTCCAGTCATGAGATTCATCCCACCATGTTTCCGTAATGCCTATTAAGCCCCATTTTTCTTGTACTGCTAATATTTCTAGCTCATCCATTTTCCCAGGCAAACTTCTTGCGTTAGCAATCATACACTTTATGTTGCTATGGCTCTGCTGTTGTGAAGTGCCTGCCACTGTATTTGAGGCCCTATTAATACCTCCCTACTTTTTATTGTAACCCTCCCCCCTTCTCCTCCCCCATGGGTAACTAATTCATCCCTTTCCCTCTCTACCCTATTTACCCCAAAACTTCTATATAGTCCCTCCCCCCCCACCTACAAGTTTAAAAACTCCCCCAGCCGTTCTACCATCCTATCCCCTAGCACAAAAGCGCCCTCATCATTAAGGTGCAATCCATCCCTGCTATAGAGATTGTACCCAAGTGAGAAATCAGCCCAGTGCTCTAAAAACCCAAAACCCTGTGCACTGCACCACTTTTTTAGCCACGCATTAACCTCCCTATGCTCCTTCTGCCTCCCTGGGCTAGCACGTGGCACTGGTAGTATCTCAGAAAATACTACCTTGGAGGTCCTTGCTTTAAGCTTATTCCCTAATTCTCTAAAATCATTCTTTAGGACGCTCCATCTTCCACTAACTTTGTCATTGGTACCAATGTGTACCAAGACCGCCGGTTCATTACCAGCCCCTCCCAATAATTTATCCACCCGATCCACAACATGCCGAACCCGAGCACCCGGGAGACAGCAAACTGTTCGATTGCTGGGATCTGGGTGACAAATTACCCTGTCTACCTTCCTAATAATAGAGTCCCCTACCACCAAAACATGTCTGTTGCTCTGCCTATTCTTCCCTCCCTCTCCTCCAGTAGAACTGTTCTCCTGGCTTTTAGAGGGAACAGCTCTATCGGGCATTGCCATTCCTGAATGGACATCCCCAACAGTTTCACTCAATCTGGCAAATCTGTTGGTGTTTGCCAACTCAGAACTGGCCTGCCTCCTCCTGTTCCCCCTGATTCCCCTTCTAACTGTAACCCAGCTACCTCCCTGGCCATCCTCTCAAGCCCCAGCTCCTCCCTCCATACTAGGCCCAGCTAAACTGTGCTCCGTGCGCACCAACTCCCTTTCCAGTGGAGCAATATCGCTAAGTGCTGCAATTCTCCTCTCCAGATCTTCAATTTGAGCTTCCAAAGAGGCAACATGTTCACACCTGTCACAGAGGTATGGACCCTGGATCATCTGTTCCAGTAGTGCATACATTTGGCAGGATGTACACTGAGTGAGGTTTCCACTGGACTGACTCATGATTATCAGTTACAAAAATACAGTGAGAAAACAGAAAACAACAAAATACACACAGATATAACTTACACGGGCCAAGCCACACCCACTCTCACCTGTACTCTGATTAATGCAACAGACAGAAAACTCTGCACTGACTTAGAGCGGATTCAAACCAGACCTCACACAAATGCACCCAGATATAACTACACAGACCAAGCCACACCCACTCTCACCTGTACTCTGATTAATGCAACAGACAGAAAACTGTGCACTGACTTAGAGCGGATTCAAACCAGACCTCACACAAATGCACCCAGATATAACTACACAGACCAAGCCACACCCACTCTCACCTGTACACTGATTAATGCAACAGACAGAAAACTCTGCACTGACTTAGAGCGGATTCAAACCAGACCTCACACAAATGCACCCAGATATAACTACACAGGCCAAGCCACACCCACTCTCACCTGTACACTGATTAATGCAACAGACAGAAAACTGTGCACTGACTTAGAGCGGATTCAAACCAGACCTCACACAAATGCACCCAGATATAACTACACAGGCCAAGCCACACCCACTCTCACCTGCACACTGATTAATGCAACAGACAGAAAACTGTGCACTGACTTAGAGCGGATTCAAACCAGACCTCACACAAATGCACCCAGATATAACTTACACAGGCCAAGCCACACCCACTCTCACCTGTACACTGATTACTGCAACAGACAGAAAACTGTGCACTGACTTAGAGCGGATGATGGCTTGATGATGACATTATCCCATGTTGATATTTCTTGTAGGTCATTAGATTCTTCTTTAGTGAGGTTACTTAATGGTTTGGCATATATGTGTGCTTAGGGCATATAGTATTCCTCTATGTTGGATTCTGAAAGTGTCAACTGTTCAATACTGACATATGTTATTCTTGTTTCTAATATATTATCAGGAATCATATGTTGTTCTAATCATTCTCCAAACGATTTTAATATGGCCCTGTCAGATCCAATTAAATAAGCGTCAAAGCTAGAGAATGGAGGGCCCTGGCGGAAAAAATATATTTTTGGGCCCCCCTGATACCAATTCACTCTTTGCCCATCTCCGAGACCCCTCACTATTCTTTCTGCCTGTGCAAAGCTCCTTTGCCTGCAGCACAACTCCAGGTTTTGTGTAGTGCCATATATATATATATATATATATATATATATACTATCTCTACATAGCACCCAGTCCCTGTCAACATCTACCCCCACACAGCACCTACCTGTCTTAGCATCCATCACTACTCTACAGGAAAAATAATTAAATGCAAGGAATAAATACACAGCACTGGACCTCCCTCAGAGCGTGGCCTTGGTGCACTGCACCACTGGTAGCTCCGCCCCTGAATTAAATCATTAAGGCTAGTATGTTGTTTAGAAAAACTACTTTTTTCAGCAGTAATGTTCCCCTAAAAAGACTAATGTCTTTAGTTGCTGAAAATGTATTCAAGCCTTTTGTGGGATAAAAATGTTAACCTTTGGACGGAACTATATTTTTTCTTTATTTAACATCTGATTGGACAAATTCATAATTCTCAATTTGTCATTCTGATTAGTGAGAATAGGCTCTTTATTCCTATCCTATGTATTGGATGTCAGGATGTAATTTGATTGCCTCCAGATTTTATTTTTCTGTTTCTTACCTCCCCTTTTTGTTTTCGTCTTGTGATTACATTTGCTTTCAAGTTATTTCCCTCCCTCTAAAAATATAAGAGGATTCTTCTGTAGAAACTGGATTATTGTTGTTCATACTTGATGTATGTATAACTGATATGTCCGATTTTGAATCATTTTTCTGATTTGCACGTCTCTTATTAAATACATTCTTATTCCTCACTTTGTATATTTAACCATAACCTATTATTTTGGGAGTTAATGGCTGTGCAGGAGATTCTCTTTTTTTTATATATAATGTCTATATGCAAATGCCACTAAGACTCTTTAGCAAGCTTATACTTTCAAGGATGCCACACACATAACACATTTGGCCATACCAGGTGGGAATTGCTATGGGTGAGAGCTTTTACAATATATCCAGTGTTTTCAACATATCACAAGAATCACATATCACAAAAATCACATATAATTATCAAAACCTTGTTGCAATTTCTCATCATAGCTGCTAAAATTCATAGCATAAAGTGGTTTCAAACATTTTCTTGCCTGTTTACTCTATTGTTTTATGTATAGGTTTGCATGTATTATGTTCATTGTTTAACATAAAAAAATATTAATATACTCCTCATAACTCATCTACAATCCAAATGTGATACTACACTATAGGTTATTATAGATTGGGTTAAATAAAATGTTTTTTTATTTTGCCAGTTTTAATGGGTCAGCAAGGTATATTGTTTGCAGTTTGTTATTGTAGCTTTTATCTTAGTTCTGCTGATATATAATCTCCAAACATGATCTGTAATGTATGTAATTGAGCCAATTGCTAATATAGAGAAGAAAATAATGAGCAATTACAGGCATTTGTGCATATATAATAGCCAGTGTTATCAACTCCCTTTTCATCTCACTGTGGATAATTATATATTTAGCCCCTGGTCTATTATTTACTGCATTTTCTTGCTATTGTAATGTTTTATTCCATTTCATTGTTTCTGTATGTACCACATGCTCAACAACCCAACCTCACAGTTTTGATGTAATTACTGAAGCAATTCTGTTAAACAATCCATATTAAGTTGTTAGTATTTTTATCATTTTATCTGATTATTAATCCTATCAACAACCCATGAGACCACTCTATCTCTGTATATTATAAAGATTACAGTAACTTGCCCATTTTCTGAATAATTACACTTTTTTAAGCAATAGAAACAAGACCAGTACAGTCGGGATGCATTAATGTCCATATACCCACTGTCTATATTAGAACATTGACAGTGATCACAATCAGTTAACAGAATCAGAACATATTTTAGTATGTGCCTGAGTTGTGACTCTTTACTGAATCAGCAATCCAAGTTATAAGTGATTTACACTGCCACAAAGCCTAGCTGTAAGTAGTGTGACCATCAGCTCTAGTAAATTAGCTTTAATGTAGCCCTTAAGACTTACGGCTATTAAATTGGCCCCGTAAAGCAAGCCTCTGCTGATCTGCGGGTTATGTGCGGGTAAAAAGCCAATAGGACGTGGAACATGGAACTTCGCAGCCGCAAATCCTATGTTCTGTCAAGCTGTAACTGCTACGTTTCCAATTTAGCTATTAAATTGTAACTAATTCACTGGCGTTCAACCTCGTAACACGCAAATGGAACCAAGAAGCCAATGGGTACTAGAAAGGACCTGCAAGGTGGCGTAAAGTCCAATCCGTAACACTTTAAATGCAAATATACACACATTACTGTACATATAATAACAGGGAAAGTGATGTTAGGTATTAAAAGTAATAGCACAACTCTCAAGCTCTCAAAAAAAACAACTGCAGAGCACAACTTAAAATACAGAACAGAAGCAAATATAGGGCCCTATTAAATTCCAGCCTCGTAAATAAGAGGCTTCTACTTAAGCCCTACGTACTGCAAAGTTTCTCTAAGTTCCAATGCTATTAAATTAGCCCTGCTGCGAGCAACGTATGAGCTACGCAGCAGGGCCGTACGTATCTACACTGCGTAAATGTACATGAGGAGTGACAGCCTGCGAGATGATATCGCAGGCTCCCACTCCTCATCAATTGCTGCGGGGGTCCTAAAAGGGACCTCCGCGGCAGTCCCCCACATAAGCCCTGCCGTGGGGGTACTCCGAATACCCCCCGCCGGCACCTAAAATTAACCCCCCATCAATGCGGGGGTCCCCATCGGGACCCCCGAAGTGTCCTCACATGAACACCTTGCTGCAGGGGTCCATAGGAACCCCCGCAGCCCCCACACATTAACCCCTTGCAGCGGGGGTCCCCGATCTGCATAGATCAGGCCCTCCGCTGCATTTAAAACTTTTAAATTCCCCGCCGCGGCTCCTTAAAGGGACCGCGGCACACTATTACCCAATCCCGGCCGCGGCACTTAAAATTAACCCCCCTCTATGCTGGGGGTCCCCATCGGGACCCCCGAAGTGTCCCCATATAAACCCCCTGCAGCGGGGGGCCCCGATCGGCACCGATCGTGACCCTGCTGCAATTCAATTTTAAATTTCCCGCCTCGCGGGTCCTCAAAGGACCGTAAAGGTCCTGAAAGGACTCGCACTAAAAATATTAACCCCAGGCAACTATAATTACCCCATTAACTCATGATGGTCAATCCAGACCACCATAAGGCCTAAATTAACCCATTAACTCATGATGGTCAATCCAGACCACCATAAGGCTCTAATTAACCCATTAACTCATGGTGGTCAATACAGACCACCATAAGGCCTAAATTAACCCATTAACTCATGATGGTCAATCCAGACCACCATAAGGCTCTAATTAACCCATTAACTCATGGTGGTCAATACAGACTACCATAAGGCTCTAATTAACCCATTAACTCATGGTGGTCAATACAGACCACCATAAGGCCTAAATTAACCCATTAACTCATGATGGTCAATCCAGACCACCATAAGGCTCTAATTAACCCATTAACTCATGGTGGTCAATACAGACCACCATAAGGCTCTATTTAACCCCATCAGTCCCATAAGGGTATATTATTACCATTATGGGCCTGTTACAACCCAACATTAACCACATAAGTGCCATAATGGTCCTCAAGGACCATCATGACACTAACTACAAACACTACACTATAACCCCCAATAAACCATTTAATCTAAACTAACCCCCCTCTACACTAATCTATTAACACTTACACTACCTACCTACACTACCTACCCCTAATAAACCTCCCCAACACTCTAATTACAAAAAACAAAAAACCTACAGCACAAAAAACAAAAAAACCTACAGTACAGAAAAAAAAAACAATTACAACCCCACCCCCCACTACAGAAAATAAAAAAAATTACACACCTGAAAAGGAAAGACAGATAAACACAATACAATACATACATATAATACATTACATACATTACATACAATACATGACATTACATACATTACATATAATATATTACATATAATATATTACATATAATACATTACATACATTACATACAATACATGACATTACATACATTACATATAATATATTACATATAATATATTACATATAATACATTACATACAATACATGACATTACATACATTACATATAATATATTACATATAATATATTACATATAATACATTACATACAATACATGACATTACATACATTACATATAATATATTACATATAATATATTACATATAATATATTACATATAGCCCTAATCAAATACCCCCTATCTATCTAACATACAATCTATTTAATTTAAAATAAATCCTAACTATATCAAATACATCCCCCTATCTATCTTATATACAAAAAATCCTAACTACATAAACAGACACTTATTCTAAAATAAAATAAAATAATTACAGTCCTAACTACATACACAGACCCTAATTCTAAGCTAAAATCAATAAATTAAGACCACTTACCTTTAAGATGTTGCTTCAGATCACTAACCTATGGGTCAAACAAAAAATAAAAATTAGTACAAAACATTAACATCCAATAAATAAACATTCTATACATTCTAAATATTCAACTCACCTTTACAGCATGTCCAGTCACTGTTTAGCTCTTCCGGCGCGGCCCTGTTAAAAAAAATACACAATACATGAATACATGATTACAATATATAAACAATAAATAAAATACACAAATAAACATCTAAATATACATTTAACTTACCTCCCCGCGATGTCCCCGGCCTTCTCTCCTTCAGCCCCGGGTGGGCCGCGGAACCATCCGCGCTCTAAAAAAAAAAAAGAAAAAAAACTAACGGAGGTCTGCACTGGCAGACCTCCCCGACGCTACTGAACCTCCCGGAGTCGTTTCCGGGAGGAAATTGGCATTGGCGGCTTGTGATTGGCTGAAAAAGCTGTCTATCAATTTCAGCCAATCAAAAGTCGTCAATGTGTGAGCCAATCAGGATGGGATACACCCCAATATCCCACCCTGATTGGCTTAAACACTTGTCTATCTTTCTGGGAACCAATCACAACGCTCAGATGCCTTCAGCCAATCACTATGGGATACACCCCCACGGAGTGATTGGAAGAAGACATCTGCGCATCCTGATTGGCTCCTACATTGACGACTTTTGATTGGCTGACAGCTTTTTCAGCCAATCACAAGCCGCCAATGCCAATTTCCTCCCGGAAACGACTCCGGGAGGTTCAGTAGCGTCGGGGAGGTCTGCCAGTGCAGACCTCCGTTAGTTTTTTTTCTTTTTTTTTTTTAGAGCGCGGATGGTTCCGCGGCCCAGCCGGGGCTGAAGGAGAGAAGGCCGGGGACATCGCGGGGAGGTAAGTTAAATGTATATTTAGATGTTTATTTGTGTATTTTATTTATTGTTTATATATTGTAATCATGTATTCATGTATTGTGTTTTTTTTTTAACAGGGCCGCGCCGGAAGAGCTAAACAGTGACTGGACATGCTGTAAAGGTGAGTTGAATATTTAGAATGTATAGAATGTTTATTTATTGGATGTTAATGTTTTGTACTAATTTTTATTTTTTGTTTGACCCATAGGTTAGTGATCTGAAGCAACATCTTAAAGGTAAGTGGTCTTAATTTATTGATTTTAGCTTAGAATTAGGGTCTGTGTATGTAGTTAGGACTGTAATTATTTTATTTTATTTTAGAATAAGGGTCTGTGTATGTAGTTAGGATTTTTTGTATATAAGATAGATAGGGGGATGTATTTGATATAGTTAGGATTTATTTTAAATTAAATAGATTGTATGTTAGATAGATAGGGGGTATTTGATTAGGGCTATATGTAATATATTATATGTAATATATTATATGTAATATATTATATGTAATGTATGTAATGTCATGTATTGTATGTAATGTATTATATGTAATATATTATATGTAATATATTATATGTAATGTATGTAATGTCATGTATTGTATGTAATGTATTATATGTAATATATTATATGTAATATATTATATGTAATGTATGTAATGTCATGTATTGTATGTAATGTATGTAATGTATTATATGTAATATATTATATGTAATATATTATATGTAATGTATGTAATGTCATGTATTGTATGTAATGTATTATATGTAATATATTATATGTAATATATTATATGTAATGTATGTAATGTCATGTATTGTATGTAATGTATGTAATGTATTATATGTAATATATTATATGTAATATATTATATGTAATGTATGTAATGTCTTGTATTGTATGTAATGTATGTAATGTATTATATGTATGTATTGTATTGTGTTTATCTGTCTTTCCTTTTCAGGTGTGTATTTTTTTTTATTTTCTGTAGTGGGGGGTGGGGTTGTAATTGTTTTTTTTTTCTGTACTGTAGGTTTTTTTGTTTTTTGTACTGTAGGTTTTTTTGTTTTTTGTGCTGTAGGTTTTTTGTTTTTTGTAATTAGAGTGTTGGGGAGGTTTATTAGGGGTAGGTAGTGTAGGTAGGTAGTGTAAGTGTTAATAGATTAGTGTAGAGGGGGGTTAGTTTAGATTAAATGGTTTATTGGGGGTTATAGTGTAGTGTTTGTAGTTAGTGTCATGATGGTCCTTGAGGACCATTATGGCACTTATGTGGTTAATGTTGGGTTGTAACAGGCCCATAATGGTAATAATATACCCTTATGGGACTGATGGGGTTAAATAGAGCCTTATGGTGGTCTGTATTGACCACCATGAGTTAATGGGTTAATTAGAGCCTTATGGTGGTCTGGATTGACCATCATGAGTTAATGGGTTAATTTAGGCCTTATGGTGGTCTGTATTGACCACCATGAGTTAATGGGTTAATTAGAGCCTTATGGTGGTCTGGATTGACCATCATGAGTTAATGGGTTAATTTAGGCCTTATGGTGGTCTGGATTGACCACCATGAGTTAATGGGTTAATTAGAGCCTTATGGTGGTCTGGATTGACCATCATGAGTTAATGGGTTAATTTAGGCCTTATGGTGGTCTGTATTGACCACCATGAGTTAATGGGTTAATTAGAGCCGTATGGTGGTCTGGATTGACCATCATGAGTTAATGGGTTAATTTAGGCCTTATGGTGGTCTGTATTGACCACCATGAGTTAATGGGTTAATTAGAGCCTTATGGTGGTCTGGATTGACCATCATGAGTTAATGGGTTAATTTAGGCCTTATGGTGGTCTGGATTGACCATCATGAGTTAATGGGGTAATTATAGTTGCCTGGGGTTAATATTTTTAGTGCGAGTCCTTTCAGAACCTTTACGGTCCTTTGAGGACCCGCGAGGCGGGAAATTTAAAATTGAATTGCAGCAGGGTCACGATCGGTGCCGATCGGGGCCCCCCGCTGCAGGGGGTTTATATGGGGACACTTCGGGGGTCCCGATGGGGACCCCCAGCATAGAGGGGGGTTAATTTTAAGTGCCGCGGCCGGGATTGGGTAATAGTGTGCCGCGGTCCCTTTAAGGAGCCGCGGCGGGGAATTTAAAAGTTTTAAATGCAGCGGGGGGCCTGATCTATGCAGATCGGGGACCCCCCCTGCAATGGGTTTATGTGGGGACACTTCGGGGGTCCCGATGGGGACCCCCAGCATAGAGGGGGGTTAATTTTAAGTGCCGCGGCCGGGATTGGGTAATAGTGTGCCGCGGTCCCTTTAAGTAGCCGCGGCGGGGAATTTAAAAGTTTTAAATGCAGCGGGGGGCCTGATCTATGCAGATCGGGGACCCCCGCTGCAAGGGGTTAATTTGGGGGTGCTGCAGGGGTCCTGATAGAGACCCCTGCAGCATGGGGATGTGTATAGGGTGCAGGGGGGAGCCTCACACTGCTGTCTCGGGCTGTTCCGAGGCAGCACGTAGAGGCTTTCGGATCCCTTGCGTGGACTTTTTGTCCACGTAGGGATTCTTACGATATGCGAGACTCGTGCATAGATTTAAGGCTACGTAGCTCTCTCGGAGCCTATTCTCGGCCATTTTCTCGCAGTCATATCGTAAAGCAGGCTGCGAGAGATTCGGTTCTCGCAAACAGCAGGAAAACTGCCTTTTGCGAGCACCGAGAGAACTACGAGGGAGAATTTAATAGGGCCCATAGCTTGTTATTTTAAATACTTATCAATAAAATCAGAAATAACAGTATTAACCAACTACAATAACTTGCATTTTGTATCTCATCTAGTGATACAATGCAGGCTTAATAGGTCATGTAAAAAAGCAACCTCATTGTTGCCCCAACAGATTCTTCAACTTCAAAGTGCAGTAAGAGTTATGGAGGTGACATTACCAATGTGCAACATTTAAGCCACTACTATATCCTTTTTGATGAACATGCAGTGGTGAAGCAAGGCACAAACCTGGGTAAGGGCCTTTGCTATACGCAGCAGTCTGTAGTAAAGGAGGACTCTGATTAAATCTGATGACCTACATATATTTTTGGCAGTTTACTGACCACTGTAGGAATCTACCTTGTATAGAGAGGCTGGAAGTAGGGCCCCAAATTATTTTGCACTTGGGCCCCCTCATTCACTAGGTCCGCCTATGTGGACACACCATGTTCCTTTCATGGAGCAAATATTATGAACTCTGGAAAATCAAGTTCTCTCAGATAAATACAACCACAATTCTTTTTAGAGAGAGGGGCATGCTTTAAACATTACCAAGGGTTTATTTCGCTAGACAAAATATTAAGTAAAATCTGTTTTACATCAACTTTATTGAAACGAACAGAAAATACACAGAACATACATACATCTGTAGATATTGGCAAGTTAGTATGAATGATATAGCTATATTACTGCTCATTGGCTAACATGGGTTAACAAGTCCACAGATCAGTTAAACATTTGAGCAAGTTTTTCTTTCTGCTTTGAGAATTTTATCTGAAAAACAAAACACAAATAGCAATCAGAAAAAAAATGATTTTAATGTCCCTTTAATGTAGAATAATGCTAATCCATATTTCTAATCAAAGGAAGGTATGATGAGCTGTCAAGCTTCAGTCATCACAAACATATAATAAACATTAAAAGAGATATCCTGTAAGAGTAAACTTTAGAGTAAATGTCTTAATTTCGGTCAGAACAAATGAACTGATTGCAAAAGTCATTACAACTCAGTATTTAAAAGCAGTCTTTAAAAAGTTGCTGGCTCATCTCATAGCCTGAATCAGGCTAAGCTGATGCCTGCTGTGCTGCTTTTCCTAGAGGATCTTTCTTGCATCTATAATTATGTTGTTTTCTCTTCTCTTTGCTTTTTCTGTCAAATTACAGCTGAAAAATAAAATGACATTCTTCAGCAAAGGACAGAAAAAAGGATTTCTTCAATTGTAATCAGAAGGAAAGCTATCTTATTGCTAGAATGCTCAGACTATATCGCTGCTTATACATCAGCTAATTTACCTAGGTAAACCCCACAGATTCATTGTTATAGCCCATTCATAAAAGGAGACAAGACACATGAATTGGAATGTATGTTTACATTAGAGCATGTTTGATTATTTATAATTTTTTTAAACGCCCAGAGTATAAGAAATTAGCAACAATCGCCAATCTGAGAATAAAGTGTTTTTAATTTGCCAAAAATTTATGTTGACATAAGACCAGATAAAATGGGTAATGAAACTGGTATCTAATTAATAATTTAAAATACAAATTAAATTAAAAATAAACAATTAAATAATTGATTAATAATTAATTAACAACTAATTAATTAATAACTAATCTGCATATTGCAGATCAGAGGAGATCTTAAACGGTTGAACTTGATGGACTGAAAGTCTTTTTTCAACCTTAATTAATTACTATGTAATAACATAGGCATATAGCTTCATTCATGTTATTGGTAATTCCTAAGGCCACTACTTGGTAAGAAGTAGTAATAGTGGAATATAGTTAGTACTGAAGTCTAATACTGTGTGTGCCTGCTGAAAATAGAGTTTCTCAGAGGATTTTTGACATTCATGATGTATAATGGCAGCACTTATGATGCAAAATCAGAGAGATATACCCCCCAAAACTAGGAGGAATATACATTATAGGGATGTTATGACGAATAATATAGTTATTTTGAATAGAATGTTTAATTAGGTGAATATGACTGTCTTTTTATTGTGCTCTTGGAAGTCTGTAACAAGTTTCCAGCAAAAGAGTTGCAGCCTTTTACTTTATTACTGTGCATAAGATAGAAGATTAAATAAAATATGTGTTAAATGTGTATGTAAAATGTCTACCATAGGACATCTGTACTTCTTGTCTCCATCTCCACATCTCTTACAGCCACAATCTCTTTCTCCCCTCCATTGTACTTTCCCCTGTTGCACATAGCTTAGAGCATCACTTCTCCCTCACTGATCCTTTCTCACTTACACCCTCCTGAATCTGCAAAATCTGCCTGTTCATCTTATTTTAAACAACTAACTCTTGAATGCTAACTCCCTACTCCTTAGCCTCCAAGCCCATGCATTCACTTCACTCCAACTATTTCACAATGCCTCTACTTGCACCCTATTAAGCCTTCATTGACCATACACTATATTACTGCTGCCTCTTCAAATTCTTAACTCTATAAATCACTACATAACATTGCTTCACTGTATCTTACCACTCTCATCTACCTTTATGCCCCTTACATCTGATTTTGTTCCAAATAATCATCAAACCTCACTGTTTCTTTCCCTCCTCGTTTCCGCAGCGTATTTACTCTTTGTCCTATTACTCTGGAACAAACACATATACTTTGCAATGTAGTCTTGTTAGGACACTGATCTATTAACATTTGGCCCTTAATTTATAATGATTTACTACTATAGAAATATAATAAAGAATATTGTAACTGATTATCATTGAATGTATTCACAGAAACAGATCTGTGACTCATTATTCCCACCTACATAATTCCTCACTTGTCAAGAATACATCACGACTCTAGAAGTCATACATTATGCTTTTATTCCTCTGGAAATATCTATTTAACTATTTTATATTTTCATAATATAAGATGCATGTAGTAAATATACTGATACATTTATTAATCTTAAAAAAAGATATAATGTGTTCTTAAAACACAGGTTGCTGCTACACAGTTTTCTTTCTTTATTAATTATGGTAATTGCCTACATATCTTAGGGCTGGTTTGTGTTTTGTATTAAAATCTTATTTAACCTAAAACATAACTATTCTAAAATACAAATAAATTAGCAATTACATTGTTTATAGAAAAAAGTGCCAAATTAGGCAAATAGTACAATAAATTGTGTGCAGTATCTATTTTTAACAAGGAATTATAAAACCTATGTGATTTATATGATTTAAAGTGACAACATATATGACAAGGTCTGCTGTAATTGGTTTCATGTCCATGATATATCTTAATACAAAAATATTAGTCTAATATAAACACAGACAAACACATTTGTTACTGTTTTCTATACTGAACATTTCAGTACATTATTTGAAAACCTACATCTAACATAAAACAACTGTGGAGTCAATGAAAAGGAAGCCAAATAAAAAATGCATTGAAATGTACTGCTTCTTTCTGCATTTGTAGAATCTGCCTATGCTGACTGTTAAATGCCATCCATATTTAACAAATAGTATGAGGTTTGACATTTCAGCATATTTTTGTCAAATTGCTGCTCAGTCTTTGACATCTTGAGCTAATTAGTAAAAGATGGAAACATATTTTATAAAGAATCTGTGAGATTTAGAATATGTTTGAATCATTGGTCACTTCCCCTGTGACAGTCATAGATTTGATGTGTTAATGCAGTTAAATCTGCACAGAAATGTTACATAGACTGTACTATGAGCTGAGTTAAATTTAGGACACTGCAAAAGTCAAGTCTGAACAGCGAGGCTAGTTAATCAAGTCATAAGGGAAAACACATTATGTTACCTCCATTCAGCTGCAGTTAAATAACCATCCTGTAGAATGAATAATCCAAATATCATGGATGGGTTAAGGAACAAACTGCTAAAATAATAAAGCCTTTATAATAAACTATTAAAATCACAAATAAAATGCAACGGATACAAAACATAAAATAAATTAAGATAAAGACCACTCAGCGTTCACCTTTAGAAATAGGTTTGGCTGTCCAGTATGGCCTCAATCAGGGACAGGCTGCCTATAATGTAGCTAATACATTGTCTGCATATACAGTATGTGTGATTGCTTCATGTTCACTAGCTTTTAGCAATGTTTTATATATTTATATCCATTATTATCCCAAATGAAAAGCTGTAAGAAAAAGAGCTGCTGCATGATACAAATTATCAACACTTCTCCAATGATGATGAATATGAATATGAATTGTAGGTCTGTTTTTATACGTATGGAAATGTATGCGTTCTTATAAGTGCATAATACTTGAATATCCCTGACTTCTTCTGCTCTAGTTTCACTTTACCATCTCTTAACATATCTATCTTCGCCTATCTATCTATCTCTCTATCTCTCTCTCTTTATATATACATATATATATATATATATATATATAGAATCGCAGCCTTGCGGCCGTTTTACGGCCGATAATAGAATGAGGCCCCTGGTATTAGGGTTCAGGAAATAAAACCCTTGTTTCGTCAAGTCCTCAAACATTTATGCTTACCAACTATTGTTATTCTGATCTAAGCCCACCTGTTTATACAGAACAGTTTCACCATTGCTAAGTGAAACTCATGAGATATTAGAATCAATGCTCTAATTCTAAGAATGGATATATTACATATTATAATTGTCGACCCACGAGACGTTATCACGCTTTACGTGGTGCGTACTGCTTAGCGATGAGCGCCATCGCCGGCGAGCCTTGCGTAGTGAGGTGAGCCGTTAACTCAGAGCATTTAGGCAATGCAATGCCCAAGGCGCTCATTGCCTGCAAGCCTTTGCGAAGCGAGGCGATCAGTGGAGGTAATGAAACATGCGGGACTTAGCCTCCAAACACTTATAAAATGCGGGATAGCCTTAGGCTGCAAGCAGTTGATAAACGCGGCACTTAGAAAAAATAATACGAGATAAGAAAAGTAAGAAGTTAACGGCCAAAACGCGCAAACCAAATAACAAGAAAAACACAAAAAATACAAAAACAAATACAACAAAAATATCACGCACAGCACGAAAGAACAGCCAGGTCATCTGGAAGTTAGGTGGAATGCAAATCTATATTGAATTTAATCAATTTTGGAACTTGAAAGTTGTCGAAGCAAGAAAAAAAATGGCGGTCAAAAAAAATTAAAACAAGGCTATACGACCCGAACCGTGCAAAACATAGCCAGTGACATACGAGGTAGAAAAAAAATAATAGGAAGGACGCAAAATGCTTGCGAAACGCGTAAAACAGAGTAGCGCCGCCATTTTACAACACTAACTTACACATTTACACATTAAGAATGATAACAGTCTGAGTGGACATTTTCTGCTTCTGGAAAATCCAAAGAGATTGTTAGCTCTTCAGGATAGTGATTGCTGAATATTAAATACAAATAGGTAAAGTATATTCATTTATATTAATAATCATTAATAAATAATTAATACATTAATTATTCTTAAAAAAAAGTATGTAACATTAGTTAAAAAATTGAGCGACAAACTTATAATTTAAACTTGCTTTATTTTATCAATATTTTCATGCTTAGCGGTTTGTAATATATTAATTCATTGAATAATTAATTATTAATGTACATTAATTTATTAATTAGAAATTAGTAATCATTATCAAAAAAACAAATGATGACATTTTAAACTGCCTAAGGTTTATTAATACATTAATGCTTACCTCTTTCTAATATATTTATACATTGATTCATTAATTATTAATGTACATTAATTAATTATTAGTAATCATTATGAACAACAAATATTCTATATTTTACAATGCCTTTACTTTATTCATATATTAATGCTTAGCTCTTTACATTACATCTAGTCATTAATTAATTGATTATTAATGTACATTAATGTATTAATTATTAATCAGTTATATTAACAACAACAAAACAAGGACCACAATCAATATGCATATGTTATTATGCACTGACATATCCGTGTTGCTGCTTATTGCCTCATAGGGATGAATCCAAATATTACAAATGCTCTCCATCTTATTTGACAGTTTCATCATCTCTGCAGCTGACTGAACACAGAGAGTGACGTTTGCAGCCTTTCAACAGCATAAAGATCACCTTTACAGGTAAATCATTTAATTATGTTCTTATGGAATAAAAAAGGATTAAGTCTTTTTATTTTGGATTGATGACAGTGATTGATAAATTAATGTATATTAATATATTAATTAATTAATAATTAGTAATCATTACAAAAAAAAGCTTACATTTTTTACCGCAATAAAAATAATATTTTTTTTTACCCTGTCCTTTGAAATCTGCCATACTGCTCATTCATGTACATTGCTTTTGGAACTATTAATTAATAATAATAATAATAATAATAATAATAATAAAAAAACATTTATAATAGATCAAAAAATATGTACATTTTACAAAGCACTTACATATCTGGAGTGCTTATAATTGCCTGAAAGGGATAGGACGTTCGAAGCACTTAAATATTTAAAGCAGTTTCTTAGATTATGACATGTGCTACATTTAAGATTTTAGACTGCTTTTATTTATGAAAATATTGATGATTATGTGTTTATGTTTTGAATCTATGCCAATTAAACATCATAGTCACAAATTTTTTGAATATAAACATTAAACATTATTTTCATATAATTTCACAGATTACTCACCTCTGCTCCTGTCTGAAGACAGAGAGTGAATTCTGCAGGATTGTATCTGCAATAACATCAATTTCACAGGTATATGATTTCATGATGCCCTTTTTGTTTTGCATTGACAACAGTTAATGATTAATTAATTAACCTATATTCATTTAGGGCTTCATTCTATTGCAATTTGCTAAAATGAATAGGGCTCTATATAACGACATAGCATATTATTTTTACATAACTTTTTAGCTAATGAAAATGAATTCAAAACAAAAGTTTTCACCAAATAAAAACTTACATAAAAAATATGCTATGTACTTATATAGTGCCCTATTGCATTGCACAAATTGCAAATGAATGAGGCCCTTAGGATTTAATTGTTCATTCATAATAACAAAAAAAAATTATGCATACATATATACTTACTTACTTAATTAACTTTTAAAGAGCGCAAATTACACCTTATAAGTCAATTGATTTCAACATTAATAAAATTACAAAATTGCAAAACATTTTAAGCCCAATCTATACTTTGTTCATAGCTCTTACTGTTTGCCCTTCTTTAGAAAAACATAATTACCTATTTAGGTTTACCATTGATGTCAGTTACTGATTAATTTATTAACGTATATTAATTTTATTTATCTTATTTATCAATATATATTCGTGCAGCACTTTCCTTTTTAATGTATGCCAATAAAAAAAAAACTTAAGGGATTGCTTTATTTCATGGAAAAATTCAAAATGCTTTTCAAATCATTGCATTCTTTCATTAATGCTTTTTAGGCTTGGCATTGAGAGCAGCTACAAACAATATGTACAATACAAAAAAAAAAAAATTTTACATCTGTATTTGCAATTACAGATTACAATGGCGGACAAGGGAGAAGACAGGATTGAACGCAAAAAAAGAGTGGCAAGGGAAATGAAGCAAAGGTGGAGAGATGCACAGACCCCTGAGACTTCTCAATGCTTAAGAGAAGACCGACAGAGACTTTTAAATAAAAGAAAAATGAGTAAGAAAGCACAAAGTGAGTGTGCTGGAGCTTCAAAGGAAAGAAAAAGTCAACAAAAACATGTCTGTAAAACATTGCCTAATAATCCAATATTGCCCCATGACACCAATGTTCATAACATGACACTAGAGATGTCGCCGACAGTTCACCCGCGGACTATTCGCAGCGATTTTGGCATGTTCGCGCTTGCATCGGATGGCGAACACATGCGCTTTTGGGTTCAGCCCCTATTCTTTGTCATTGAGGAAACTTTGACCCTGCACCTCACAGTCAGCAGACACATTCCAGCCAATCAGCAGCATACACTCCCTTCCAGGGCCTTCCATCTGAAGGACAGCATACATTTTACAATCATTCTGAAGCTGCATTCATTGTGAGAGGACAGATAGTGTAGCTGCTGGAGATTTAATAGGGAAATAGATAGCCAGGCTGTATATTTAGCTTCCACTACAGACCTGAAGGACTCATCTGATATCTGCTGCAATGACAGCAACCCAAAAAGCCCTTTTTAGGGCTAGAACATAATTTATTTTATTTTATTATTTTTTTCTGTGTAATCTAATTGCATATGCTTGCCTGTCAGCGTGTGTGTGTGACAGGCTAACACCTAACAGCTTATATTGTGCTCAGTGAAATAAAACAACACTTTTTTGACTGTAATAGATTGAATAGCAATTGCCTGCCTACAGGCGTGTGTGAAGCCTATTGCATCTACTCTGCCAACTTTTGCCAGTGCACAGTGATACGTCATATCTGGTGCAACCGTAGTGTACAGTGAAATAAAACAACACTTTTTTGACTGTAAAAGATTGAATAGCAATTGCCTGCCTACAGGCGTGTGTGAAGCCTATTGCATCTACTCTGCCAACTTTTGCCAGTGCACAGTGATACGTCATATCTGGTGCAACCGTAGTGTACAGTGAAATAAAACAACACTTTTTTGACTGTAATAGATTGAATATCAGTTGCCTGCCAACAGGCGTGTGTGTGAAGCCTATTGCATCTACTCTGCCAACTTTTGCCAGTGCACAGTGACACTCATATCTGGTGGCACCTTAGATTGCACACGCAGTGCCCCAAATTTGAAGTAGGAGGTCCGACCAAGCATCTTTTTCCATCTCCCTGTTCCAAAAATCAATGCCATATACATGTCCCCTAAAAGTGTACGTAACAGGGATTAAACCGATAGGAATAGTACTACTTAACAGTACACACCTTATAGTAATGCAGCCAGAGGCAACGCAGAGAGAGGAGTCTGAAGAAGAGGATTCAGAGGAGGAAGGTGGCTTTGAGGAGGTGGAAGACCAAACACAGCAGGCGTCCCAGGGGGCTTGTTGTCACCTTTCGGGGACCCTTGGTGGCTGGGTGGAGGAAGAGACCTACAATGACATCAGTGAGGACAAGGAACGGGGCATGGCTAGCTTGGTATCCAACCTTGTGCAAATTGGGAATTTGCGGTTGTGCAAAGGGACTGTTTGCGGTTGTTTGCGGAGATTGGTCTGTTACTGTGAAGCGGTTGTAACCCTTACACTACCTGATCGATACATCATACCTGATGTTTTAAAGCATGTTATTTCAAAAAATTTAGGAATGTTAGGTGATTTATGCCCTTTATGGTTTAAAACCAGACTCTACATCAACTATGTGATTTTCCGTGGGAGTTTTGCCATGGATCCCCTTCCGGCATGCCACAGTCCAGGTGTTAGTCCCCTTGAAACAACTTTCCCATCACTATTGTGGCCAGAAAGAGTTCCTGTGGGTTTTGAAATTCGGCTGCCCATTGAAGTCTATGGCGGTTCGCCGGGTTCGCCCGTTCGCGAACATTTGATTGAAGTTCGCTTCCGATGTTCGCGAACCGAAAATTTGATGTTTGCGACATCACTACATGAGACCAATGTAGATATAGGAAGTTGTAGTGATATCTATGTTGAGGTAGCTCTGGATACTGCTTTCATTACAGCACTACCAGTAGATACTCATTATTGTGGACTATTCAATGTTGGTTGTCAGTTTTGTGGGGCCTATCATTTTCTTAAGGAAAGACCCGCTGATGGAGCCTTCATTAGTTGCTGTCAGAAAAGCAAGGCAAGACTTTCACAAAGACACACATTTCCAGATTACTTACAAAGTATAATGAGTGATCCAACATTTCCAAATTATACAAATTTTAAGAAAAACATCAGGTCTTACAACAATGCAATTTAATTTGCTTCTATTGGTGCTACATCAGCAGAAAATGTTCCAGGTCATGGCCCATATTGTTGCAGAGGACAAATTTACCACTGCACTTCACATTTACACCCACAAGAAGGAGAGCAAAGGAAATTTGCACAGTTATTTGCAAATTTGCACAGTGTTTGCACATCGCCTTTGAACAGCTGGATAAAATTATGGCCAACAACCCATACAGTCAAGCATACAAACAATTAGCACAGGTTCAAAAAGAACAACAGCAACATGCTCAAATACATCAATTGCCAATGCCAAGAGTAAATATGTTTTTAAAAAGAAATCGCAATACTGATCAAATACAGTATAACTTACCAACAGTAAATGAGGTTGCCATGGTCATTAAAAATGAGGATGGTGAACCACCTTTTCAGCGGGATATTAGAATATATCCACGCAATGAAGACCAACCTTTTATAAACATAAATATATTAAGTTGTAATTTGGATCCAATGACATATTCCATTTTCTTTCCAAATGGTGAGCGAGGATGGGAACCAAAATTACAATGGAAAAGTTATCCAAATAGTATAGCTCGTGTCAGAAGCAATATTTCTATGCTAGAATATAAATTGGCACGAACTGCTATTTGGGATCATTTTAATCCTATTTTATGTGGGGGCAAACTCACACAACAATGGATTATTGATTTCTATGCACAGGTCAAAGCAAATAATCTAAATTGTATCAAATTTCAACAAAACAAGCTTTGTATAGAACAATTTTGTGGATTGATGGATTGTGTTGCTAAATTGGCTACCAACAGAGACATTCCAGCTGGAAGAGCAATGCTTTTGCCATCCACTTTCCAAGGATCTCCTCGCAATATGCGAGAAAGATATAATGATGCCATGGCTATTGTCACAAAATTTGGAAACCTAGATTTATTCATTGCATTCACATGTAATCCACAATGGCAGAGATCAGGGAAAATTTTAAACTTGGCCAAAATACTCTGACGACTAGATTTAGTGGCAAGATAAATTCAAAATAAAACTCAGTTCATTAATACATGATATAACTAAAGCACAGTTATTTGGAAAATGTTTGGCTTTTGTTTATACCAAAAAGATAAATTGAATACTGCAGAGAGAGTGGATTCAGTAATTACTGCTGAACTGCCACATCCTGAAACATATTCTAAAACTTTATGAGATTGTAACACACAGAATGATTCATGGGCCATGTGGAGATATCAATACAAATTCACCATGTATGGAAAATAAAAAATGTACAAAAGAGTTCCCAAAACAATTTCAAATGCAAACTTATGCTAATTATGATGGATACCCTTTGTATAAAAGAAGAGAAGGACAAACAGCTATTATCCGTGGCCAAAAGATCGATAATAGATATGTAGTTCCATACAATCCACATTTGCTGATGAAGTACAATGCACATATAAATGTGGAAGTTTGCACTTCTTTTAAATCCATCAAATATGTGTATAAATATATATAAAAAGGATATGATACAGCAACTGTTGTTGTGCAAGGTGCACAAAACGAAAAGGAAAATCCAATTTTACATGATGAACTTTCATCTTATGTAGATGCTTGCTATGCCAGTGCTCCCGAAGAAATGTGACGTCTTCTGAAATTTGAAATGCATGATCGGTCACATGCTGGGTATAGATTAGCTGTCCATTTGCTACACAGTTTGTTTGCTTTACTGCAGGCAATGAAAGAAGTGCCTTAGCACAAAGTGAACATCGAGAAACACTGCTTGGTTTCAATTAAACTGCCAGGACACAGAGGCCAGACAATTTTTATACATTGAGATTCCATATCACTATGTATTTGTAAATGGCCAATTGCGACAACGAAAAAGAGATACTCATAAAATTATACCACAAATTTATAACGTCAGTCCAAGAGATATTGAACGTTTCAGTTTAAGATTACTTCTTTTACATGTTCCCGGTGCACAAAGTTATGAACATTAAAGCACAGTGAATGAAATAGTTTATGATACTTTCCTATTAGCTGCAAGACATCAAAACTTCATAGCAGATGATACAGAATGGCAGAGGTGTTTGGAAGATACAGTACTATGTCAAATGCCAAAGCAAATGAGAGAACAATTTGCATATTTTGCAATGTACCTGATGCATTTGCTTTGTGGGAAACATTTAAATTAAATATGTGTGAAGACTTGAAATGTTACAATGAGCCCATTGCACTCTTAAAAGCATTAATGGAAATTCAAGAAAAATTTCTTGCCCATGGATTAAATTGTGCAAGTTTTAATTTGCCTGATCCAGGACTTATAGATCACATCAACTTTGATGATTACGATGCTGAGCTTGAACAACAAAAAACACAAGAAAAACTTTAAATACTTTACAATTGCAAGCATTTAATGCTCTCACAAATGCTATAGATAATGAAATGGTCAAAGACCGTTATTTCTATCTAGATGGCCCTGGTGGATCAGGAAAAACGTATCTATACAATTGTTTGATGAGTTACATTCAAGCAAAGGGTCAAATAGCAATGCCATTTGCAACAACTGGAATTGCCTCACTTTTGTTAGAAGGTGGCAGAACTGTGCATAGTGGATTTAAACTGCCAGTTCCCATTTTAGAAACAACAGTGTCAGATATTCAACTGAATTCTTTACAAGCAAAAAATTCTTTAAAAAGTAAATTAATTATCATAGATGAGGCAGCAATGATGTCATGTCATGCCTTGCAATGTATTGATAGATTATTAAAAGAAGTGATGGATAATAATTTGCCATTTGGTGGAAAGGTGATGTTGTTAGGAGGAGATTTTAGGCAAACATTACCACATGGAAATAGGACTGACATCATTGAAACATGTATCAAGACAAGTAAACTGTGGAAAATATTTAAAAACCTCAAATTAGAATTAAATATGAGATCTGAAGGTCAAAACTAATTCAATAATTGGCTCATTCAAATTGGAGAAGGAAATCATCCACAAATAACTGATTTTCCCAATGATACCATTGAAATTCCATCACAAATGGTTTGCAAGGAATCACTCATATCGGCAATCTTTCTAAACAATCTCAATAATGACGATTACTCAGACATTGCAAACAGAGTGATATCAACATCCAAAAATATAAATGCCTTGGATCTAAATAACAACATTTTTAAATTCATCAACACACCCTAAAATAATAATTACCATCATTATTTGACGGGCAAGTCGCTAGTCACATATAATAGTTGTCAAACTGCCAGCTTGCAGAAAAAATGGCCCCCGAAAAAAACGAAAAAGAGGCTACAGCAGTCTAAAGACGCAAAACACCACCAAACACCTATGTATTTGCCGAAAAACAAGGACGCAACCCGCGCAACCCCAAAAACATTACAAACAGAACAAATACAAACAATAAACACATAAAAAGGTTACTCACAGCAAAGGGAAGCACCGAGGACCTCTGCAAGGGAAGTTACACCTCCATTTAACCACAAATTTCGGAGTTTATGGACCCGAAAATCACCTAAGCGAGAGAAAAAATGGCCGCCGAACAAAACGAAAACGAGGCTAAAGGTCCCTAAACACACAAAACACTACCATAAACACACAAAACCCAACCAAACAGCTACGGATATTCGGAAAAACTCACACGACATAGAAAACGAAGATTATGAAAAACTCGCACGACATAGAAAACGAACAACGCTACATCAGCCAAAACACGAAGATTACGAAAAACTCGCACGACATAGAAAACGAACAACGCTACATCAGCCAAACACCCTTAGCTCACTTACAATTTTATTGCCGTCATTTTTTGACGGGCAATATTCTAGTATTAAATATAAATAGGTAAAGTATATTCATTAATTAATTCTTATTACTTTATTAATTTACTGTACTCACATTTTTATTTTATTTTACACTGTACTTGTAATATCTGTCTTCACAATGACCGCCAAAGGTGATCGTTGCAAAGCTGGAAACTTGAAATACAAAAGGGGATATGCTCACAATGAGCTAATTGTGAGTTTTCACAGAGGAGAAAAAGTCTTACATTGTGTGGCAAACAGCATTGCCATGGCTTCAAATTTTATTGCCGTCATTTTTGATGAGCAAGTCGCTAGTATATATATATATGTTATGAATCATGTCACATAAAAAGGATTATATTAAAATAAATATATCAATGAATGATTACAAAAGTTGTGACAATTGTATGGGTGGACAATTTATGCTGTAGAGTATACAGTTTTGCATATTAAGGCTGAAGGTGATAAGCATATTTAAACAGATGCATTTTTTGAAGTTTTGAGGCAGTCTTGGGAGCAAGGCAGGGAGCTCAACAGAGTAGGGGTTGCTTGAGAAAAGTCCAGAAAGGGGGAGTGAGAGGAGGTGACAAAAGAGGAGAAAAGAAAAAGGTCAAAAGTAGATTAAAGGGGCAGTTGGAGGGGATATTTTGAGATGAGGGCAGACATATAAGGAGGTGTAATGTTGTTAAGGGCTTAACATGTTAGGGTCGTCATTTAAAGTTTTATTCTGGAGGCTATGGGAGTGGAGTGGCTGACAGAGAAGGCAGTGTTTAAGGAGGCGATGGAAAGGAGTATTATAATTATTTAATTTTTTTGTAATGCACCAATATATTCTGTAGCGTACAAAGTAAGCTGAAGTCAAAACAATATGAACACAATGAAAAAAGAATGGAGAACTCTGTCTTTGAGCTTAAAATCAAATGTACAAAGAGCTTTCACTAAAGCTCATAGCAAAATTGAAAACATGCAGACTTACAATGTAAAGAAGTAGTGAGTAATGAAATTATGATTTCTGAACAAAATATAACTCATCTAATAGCCTAATGAATTAGATAATGTATTAGTTTTTTACTTTTAACATAAAGATTGACTGTAGGGGAAGAAGAATGGGGAGAGTATTTTGGAGAGGGACCCTTGCTGTACTAAGCTCCAAGATTTCTGATGGTGGCATGGCTCACCAGAAAAAAATCCTAGGAGCTTTGGGAAGAAACAAGCCATTATGAGTACATTTGCAGATCACTACAAAGAATACTTAGTAGTTTCCAGAAGATACATTGGAGGGAATTTCAATTGCTTTTCTGTCCATATAACATAATTTGTGACTGTTTTTAGAATATATAGGGCCCCATTAAATTCCAAATTTGCAGGAATTACAGAGCGATTACATTGGAAAAGGCTGCAATATCATGGCTTAAACAGAAATCCGTAAACCATGCTTTGACTCATAGAATTTCCGATCGTGAACATGATAAATTATTCAAACCCTTAGTTATGGGTTTAGACGGAGCAAATAGTAATATACACCGTCATCATGACGTCACTAAAACGTGGAGGTTAAATTTCAATCACTTACGGTTTTGAACTCCAAGTTGTAATCGGTCCCACATTCCAGAAATAATGCAATATGAAAAAATCTATTGTACGTATTAACACACTGATTGCCGGGATCAATATAACATGGAAATTAAACATAAAAAAAAAAATGTTATTCCAGATTTGCGAGCTTGAGAATGTTGTGCTATTAATTTTAATAACTTTCAAAGCTTTCCCTGTAATTTAAAATACAGTAGTGTGTTTATATTTGCGTTTACAGTGCTAAGGACAGGTGTTTAACCCCCTTGTGGGTCCTTTCTAGTAACCTTAGGATTTTTGCCTACATTTGCCATTTACAGGTGTGAAAACAATTGCAGGCTTGTAGCAATTTAATAGCGATTTGTGATTGTAACATCTACGGGCTTGAAAGATCAAAGACTTAGCTGGGTCGGATTTTGGCAAATACTGTGTTTTTCAGCCTGTAACCCGCAGATCTGCGGGCAGCTAAAAGAGGCCAATTTAATAGCTGTAGCCTTTGCTGCTCCTTTACGGGCTTCAGGAACTACAAATAGGCGAATTTAATAGGACCCATAGTGTAATGGAAAGGCCTTAGTAGCCCAGACCACTAGAACACAGTTCAACCCATCGTCCTTTCTTTCAGTAAAGTATTTTTTTCATAGTTTACTAAGATTTCTTCTTCCCTCCAACGGTATTCCTTTTTTTCTAAATTCCCCTCTGAATGTTATTAAATCCTTTAATATTTAATGGTTTCTATAATTTCATGATATCATGATATCTTTTTTGTAGACTTTATGATGACAAAGAATGTATATTTTCTTCTGTGATTCTGAGGAAATTAGACAAATACAATAGGTTACAGAGAGACAACATACAAAATAAAAGAGACTTGGTATTGCTTCTCCTCCCCAAGGATACAGCAAAGACATATAAAGAAATATAGAAAAATGCTTTAAAAAATGAAAGCTTATAATACAAATGCCCTCAAGGTAGCTATGTCCAAATGCTTCATGCATGCTTGCTGTATACATTTTAGTTGGGCAAACCTTTAATTGTAAAATGAGAAGAGTGCAAGAGAGCCCTTTAATTACTTTAATTGCTTCTGGATTTACAACACTTCAAGTGTGAACCAGCACATTTTTTTAATATTTTTTTTATAACCCTACGCTAATATATTATTATCTTTCACATGAGACCTAAATAACAGCCTTCTGTGTCAAGTCAACAAGAAACAGTGTCAAGTCAACAAGACGTTTTTTTCTTTTATAAGTTTCATCCTTTGTTTCTGAGTTGAGGTGATACAGTTCAAATGTTGCACTAGTATGGTCTATAGTAGCGATGGGTCACACTTGAAAGGTCACTTATGCAGTGCCCAACCCATATAAAGGCCATAAAGTGTCTCTGTTGTACATCTAGCAAATATTATAAAATCACTGTGTAGATGGATAAAGGCTATTTTTGTAGGATGAGTGGAGCTGTGCTTTTTGAAGTTTTTCAGCTCTTGGAGAGTATTATCAATGGTATTATAATTATTTATTGCTAATTATGGTGTGAATTGAATCAGGGTGTTATTCATCGTTATTATTTTACGTTTAATTTCTTAGCCAAAAGAGATTAAACTGGTTAGCATGTCAGTACCCAATTTATAGAAAATCCCTGTATGAACTAACAGATTTCTAGAAACATGCTTGGATTCCTTAATTTGCAAATGACAAAGTGGAATATTTGTCAATCACTCCATGTAAAAAGCAAGTTACTTGATATATCTAACAGTGACTCATTGTTATCACCTAATTATTTTACGTTTCCAGGTCATACTATTGATTTAAAAAAATATTTATTAGAAGGTTCCAAGTGTATTACAAAAGCAACATTATAATTAGCACTAGTGCTGAGAGTGATTGGAAAGCTTGTTTTAATGTCAGATTTTGTGCAGTGCAGAAACTGTGTTGCTCTTTTGTACTTAATTTGTGATTTTTCACTTGCATTTAGCAAAGATGCACTGCTCACAAGCTATTACCATTCTGTTAACATACCCAGAACTAGGTCATTTTAATAGATAATGACACTAATTGCTACTTTTTGTCACTTATGTCAGAAACGTATCTACTACTAGCCAGTAGAATGCCATGATAATCAGAAGAACTGGAAGTAGCATATTATTATTATTATATTTTTTTTGTAAAGCGCCAACATATTTCATAGTGCTATACACGGGTTAAGTGCAAAGCAAAAACAAAATATATTATGATGTGTGTTGATGTTTGTCAGTTGCTAGCAGAACAAATACTTGTGTCTAACTAATCATTGTTGATTAAAAATAATCTTGTATCTTAAAAACTAACCATAAAATTCCAAATCTTTACCTAACGCTAACAAGCCAGTTTCTAGCTCTACCTCTATCTCCAGCCATAATGACTACAAAACATTGTACTTATGAAATGGCTTAAATATAATCTTTTTATAAAAAAGTTTGTGTGTTAGAAAATATCTTGCATAAAATATAAAAAAAGTAGGAGTCAATTCAGCCAGACTTTCTGTTTTTGTATGTCAATATATTGGTAGCGGTACTGAGTATTAAATAACCGTAAAAAAAAATCTGATACTGATTCCATTGTAATCTATGAATATAGATGAAGACATAGAAAGTAGCTCACAATCAGTCTGAATAAAAAAAAACATTTTAACATGACTTCTCTATGAGTTATGCCTGCCATAGCTTTTGCGCAGTGGACTGATATGCATGAGTGATGTAACCTAACCATGTATAGCTACTGGGCATGGTGCAAGGGGCTGATTGCTAACTCATGACACTCAAAAAGGCTTTCTGAAAATGTTACTTACCACAAATTCATACATTTTAAAGTGCGGAGTACAGTAAGCAAAATAATACGCTTGTATGAATATTTGCATCTCAATACCATCCATGTTCCATTTCATCCTAAAAAAAAAAAGGTGGGAACATGAGCCCACAGTATTGCCTCACTCATTAATCAACCCCCCAAATGTAATCAATGTCTAAAATGTCTAAACTGCTCTTTAATAATATAACTGAATGCTACATTTATATAAATCCATTTTAGAAAGCAAAGTTATTCTTGAAAGAACTATTATTTCTGAAATAACTATTATTTATATTTTCAGAAGACCAACATACGCTAAGGTTTACAAGGGTTATGATGTAGGCTGACTTTACATCTGTGGCCCCTCTAGTCAAAGACAAAGGCAATGACACCCCAGGTGCCATTCACAAATATATATTTTAATATTAAAGCTTGTGTTAATTAGCTAAGGAGAGTGCTATGCTATGGATATTAAATAAAACAATGGATACAAAATTAAACATATATATATATATAGATGACAGTGCATGTGTGTGTCTATCTATAAAATTTGCAATTCATCACAAAGAATTTCCTGTGCAATGGAAAATCTATGTTTTAATGTTTTGTTGAGTAGATTGTCAAGAGAGAGGACCAGCTGAACCTCCAATGCTGTGGACGTGCCTGTTAGGTTCTCTCCTTTGCGGGTGCAGTGCAGGGACTTTGGCTTTGCTGCGGTTGCAGACTGGATTATTTACACAGCTGTTTAAACTATGAACAGAGAAATGTTTTAATGAAAATGTTAAATGTTAAATACCATGTGCATATAATGATCCATATTGCCTAATTTCCATATATCCTTATGGAGGAGGTAGGGGGGAATATATAATTAATAGTTATATAACTGCAGCTTTAAGAGTGTTACACCAAATTCTGCAACTCTAGGGGCCCGTAAAGGAGCCAGCAAGAGTTACTGCTATTAAATTGGCCTCTTTCAGATACCCGCAAAAGATCTGTGGGTTACAGGCGGAAAAACCCTGCGGGACGTGAAAATCTGAACTCCTTCCCAGCTAAGCCTTTAATCTGTCAAGCCCGCAAATGTTACTATCGCAAATCCTTATTAAATTGCTATGGTTCCCAAAGGATGCAGTGTCGTTCAAACCCGTAAAAGGCAAATGGAGCCAGAAATATTATGGCCTCCAAATAGGACCCTCAAAGGGTTTACAGAAAAGTTCTTAACACTGTAAAATACATTATAAACACACCACTAGACTTTAAGATATGGGAAAGCAATGAAAGGCATTACAATTCATTGCTCAAAAATCCACAAATAAAAAATTCTCATTTTTTTTTTTCCATCATATGTTGAAATGGTCATACATATGCCAATATGAAAATCCTTGCTGCAACATGCATAAAGCAATTAAAGACACACTACCTGATTAAATTGCAGCACAACAACATGAAACTGCCTGCCATATTAACACTCTTTTACTCACAGAGGCTTGAATGTGTACCCTGGAATATAAATATAATTGCATAAACATCTCTCTCATCATATCTACATTAGGAAAAGAAATAGTGGCCAAATTACACCGCCACATCACATATATCAAGTACAAGGGGAACATTTTAAATTTGGTGACCCTATGGACTGCAACACATTCAGCTATGTCTCTGTCTGTGCTTTTCCGCAAAGTTTGCATGCCAAAGATAATGGAGTCGGTTGACTGTTCCTCCTCCAGTGGACTGCCATTTGTCTGACCTCTCTACTATGACGTGCCCACCTAGAGTGACCCTACATAGTATAGCTCACAGCTTCATTGAACCCCTTCACCACCACAAGGTAGCGACCCAGAATGGGAACAGGGGAACATACATCACACTAAGCTACTCTAACCCATCAGGAAGGGCTGCAAACACACATGCAGAGACAGGTGGAGCAACAGCCAACTCACCTCCATATGGGATAATCTCCCCTACACCCATCCTGGAAAGTCCCACGCCATTGCTGTTGCCCATGTTCCCAGATGTATACCCGTTATCATTAAGTTTTTTGCTATCAATCAATTCACATTATCACCTGTCATATTGTTATCAGGGGAATGTTGATATTCCACAGTATCCCAACCGGACTTTGCATGTGTATTAACCCTTTATTATATATATACAGTATGTCACAAAAGTGAGTACACCCCTCACATTTTTGTAAATATTGTATTATATCTTTTCATGTGAAAACACTGAAGAAATTACACTCTGCAATAATGTAAAATAGTAAGTGTACAGCCTGTACAGCCTCAAAATAACTCAACACACAGCCATTAACGTCTAAACCGTTGGCAACAAAAGTGAGTACACCCCTAAGTGGAAATGTCCAAATTGGGCCCAAAGTGTCAATATTTTGTGTGGGCACCATTATTTTCCAGCACTGCCTTTACCCTCATGGGCATGTAGTTCACCAGAGCTTCATAGGTTGCCACTGGAGTTCTCTTCAACTCCTCCATGATAACATCACAAAGCTGGTGGATGTTAGAGACCTTGCACTCCCCCACCTTATGTTTGAGGATGCCGCACAGAGGCTCAATAGAGTTTAGGTCTGGTGACATGCTTGGCCATCACATTTATCTTCAGCTTCTTTAGCAAGGCAGTGATTGTCTTAAAAGGTGTGTTTAGGGTCGTTATCATGTTGCAATACTTTCCTGTGGCGCAGTCTCTGAAGGGAGGAGATCATGCTCTGCTTCAATATGTCACAGTACATGTTGGCATTCATGGTTCCCTCAATGAACTGTAGCTACCCAGTGCTGGCAGCACTCATGCAGCCCGAGACCAAACTTATATACACATATGTCTACTGTATATGTGTATATATGTTTTCTATAATATGTTGTGTTGATTCCCCCATATGCATTTACCTGATGATGTCAGATGCAGCCTCCTCCCACTCTGCATCAAACCCAAGACGGGGCAGGCATATTTTTTTGCACTTCCCAAACCCTCTCCAACATCAACTCAGTACATATATAAAATACATATAAAATATATATTAAAAAAGTTATATGTATACATTTGTGCTCAAAATTTTGCATACCTGGCAGAAATTGTGAATTTTTGGCAATTATTTTGAAAATATGATTGATCATGCAAAGAAATGTATTTTATTGAAGGATAGTGATCAATTAATTTCCCATACCTGTTTTTTTTTTAATTTGCAATTAGTGTCTGTGTATAAAGAGTCAATACATTTGTTAGCTCTCACATAGATGCACTGCACAGGATGGATACTGAGCCATGGGGAGCAGAAAAGAACTGTCAAAAGATCTGCATAACAAGGTAATAGAACATCATAAAGATGGAAAAGGAGATAAAAGATATCCAAATCTTTTATATATAGAAATATATATATATATATATATATATATATATATATATATAAAAACGTAGACATTTACATATACATCTATATATATATATATATATATATATATATATATATATATATACATACTTTCTGACCTGGCCCTCCACTTCCTGATGTGAGAAGGGGCCACGGCAGGTCAGATGGCTGAGGGGGCCACAGAGGTCTGAGGGGCCACAGGGGCCAGCAAGGATTGAGGGGCCACAATTACCTGAGGGATGGCACAGGGGGTTGTAGGCACCACAGGGGGCTGAGCGAGACCCCAGAGGTCCACGAGGAGCCACGGGAAGCTGTATGGGAACACAGGGGGCTGCAGGGGGCCCAAAGTGCCTGCAGGGGAGCAGGACACTGTAGGGGAGCCCTGGAAACTGTTGGGGTCACAGGGGGCCATAAGGGGCCGGAGGCACCCACTGGAGATCTGCAGGGGCCACAGAGGATCCGTGGGGTCCAGAGGGGCTTAAGGACCACAGAAGACCTGCAGGGGTCACAAAGGACCAGTGGGCTCATGCAGGCATACGGGGGCCACAGGTGGGCCACAGGGCGTTCGGCGGGAGCGGGAGACTGCAGGGGAGCACTGGGACCTCTTGGGGTCACAGTGGGCCATAAGGGGCTGCGGGGCACCCACTGGAGGACAAAGGACCAGTGGGCTCACAGGGGGCCCACGGGTACCACGGGAGGCATATAGGGGCCACAGGTGGTGCCTCTGAGGCCACGGGCCTCTGTCCCTTGCACCGTTTGCACCGGCAGTAGCTCCGACTCTGCATCGATTCCTACATAGCCTCCAGTTCTTGTCAACAGCTGTCCCCTCTCAGGATCCAGCCCTGCACAGCACCCAACACCTCTGTGCACCCACCTCACATAGGACCCAACCCTATCTCCTTTGTACCGCTCTCACAGAACTCATTCCCCTGTACTTTGCCTCCTCTTTGCAGCCCTTGCTCTCTTACCTTCTTCCCTGATACACATCCCCAGCGTGCTAACCTGTTTCACACTGGCACCTGTTGGAGCTTCAGTAAAAATGCTCTTTTTTAAACAGGCACTCACACATTTCAGGCTGGGGTGGTGTGTTTAAGAAGGCACAGGGGCTCCAGTGGTGTCTTGGTAGGTTGGGCCAGGGTGAGAGGCCCCAGGGGGGCCCCTACACCCCAGAAAAAAAATTCAATGAAAAAAACCTTTACACAGCACTGGGCCCTTGGTGTATGGATTAGCACAACCATACACAAGATGTGCCTGGTGTACTGTGGTCAATAGAGTCACGGAGAGTCGGACATAACTTAATGACTCAACAGCAACAACTTAAAGAACCACTGCATGATTTTTAAGGCATACTGCCCACGTAGGTAGTATACCCAATAATACAAAATTGAGCATATTATTAAAATAAACTTCAACCTACTTTCTGTAAAACATTTTAATTTTCTTCCATGCGACTCCATTTGCAGCTATGATAAAGCACTTGATGTGCTCTTTTGCTGTTTAGTCACTCCAACTGTTTCTAGACTCACTAACAGACCCTGGAGGAACAGTGTCTTAATATAGAAGCCTCCTAGAGTGACACATCAGCAATACGAGGAGCAGCTGCAAAAGGAGTCACATGGAATACAAATAAATCATTTTAAAAGTAATTAAGTTTCATTGTTTTAAATAATGCTCAATTCCTTTTCTTTATGTGGCCCTAAATGTTAACAGTCTTAGTTGTTGATGACATTATGCCTTGCTGCTTTTTGTGACCTCTGCTTGTCTGCAAATCATGAACGTTAGAACTATGACCTTGATCATGGTTACTTGTCCATCAACCCAGAGCCAATAATCAAACCAATGGAATATTTTTAGACTACAACATCTGCCAAGGTAATCTGTTTCTTACTATAAATATTTTATTGCATCCTAGTTGGTCATGGTTTAGGAACATTTATCTAGGAAGTTATGATCTCAACCAAACAGCCAGAGTTAATATATTAGAGTTATTACTCCACTTATGTTGATTAACCTAGCAGTAAAAAGCAAAATGAATGGCTGGAGCTGCATCTGATTCACTCACAGACAAGTAAAGTGTGTTTATTTTCTGCGTGCAGTGGCAGTGATTTGGTACAGATGAGAGGGGAGTGTTTTGGGGTTAAACTTGCATAAGTTTGGGCCATGTGTGTGACTGTGTGCAGGAGGGAGTTCAAAGAAAAGGGTCAAATTGTAGTATATTTTTTTTCCCACTGATTTTTTGCCATTTGTAATTATGAGTCAGTTCAGTGGCAACCTCACTCAGTGTACATCCTGCCAATGTATGAACTACTGGAACAAATGATCCAGAGTCTATACCTCTGTGAGAGGTGTGAGCATGTTGCCTCTCTGGAAGCTCAAATTGGAGAACTGGAGAGGAGAATTGCAGAACTTGATATTGCTCCAGTGGAAAGGGAGCTGGTGCTCACCGAGCACAGTTTGATGGGCCTAGCATGGGAGTGGAGCTGGGGCTCGTGAGGATGTCCAGGGAGGTAGCTGGGTTACAGTTACAAGGGGAAGCAGGGGGATCAGGATGTGGCAGACCAGTACTGAGTTGGCAAGCACCAGCAGATTTGCCAGATTGAGTGAAACTGTTGGGAATGTCCATTCAGGAATGGCAATGCCAGACAGAGCTGTTCCCTCTAACAGCCATGAGAACAGTTCTACTTGAGGAGTGGGAGGGCAGAATAGGCAGAGCAACAGACAGGTTTTGGTGGTAGGGGACTCTATTATTAGGAAGGTTGAGAGGGTCGTTTGTCACCCAGATCCCAGAAATCGAACAGTTTGCTGTCTTCCGGGTGCTCGGGTTCGGCATGTTGTGGATCGAGTAGATAAATTATTGGGAGGGGCTGGAAATGAACTGAAGATCTTGGTACATATTGGTACCAATTGCAAAGTTAGTGGAAGATGGAGTATCCTAAAGAAGGATTTTAGAGAACTAGGGAATTAGCTTAAGGCAAGGACCTCCAAGGTAGTATTTTCTGAGATACTTCCAGTGCCACGTGCTAGCCCAGGGACACAGAAGCAGCTTAGGGAGGTTAATGCATGGCTAAAAAAGTGGTGCACTAAGAAGGGGTTTGTTTTTTTTCGAGCACTGGGCTGACTTCTCACTTGGGTACAATCTCTATAGCAGGGATAAATTGAACCTTAATGATGAGGGAGCTATGTGCTAGGGGATAGGCTAGTAGAAAGGCTGTTGGAGTTTTTAAACTAATAGGTGGGGGGATGGACTAGATAGAAGTAATGGGGTAGTAAGTGTAGATGTGGTAAGGAAATAATTAACTAGTCATGTGGGAGGAGATGGGATAGGGTTAGTATAGTCAATAGGGAAGTACTGCTAGGTAACTAAAGTATAGTGGCAGGCACTTCAGAACTGCAGACTCATAACATAAGGTGTATGCTTGCTAATCCCAGAAGCTTGCCAGGAAAAAAGGGAGAGTTAGAATTATTGGCAGTTAAAGAGAAATTGGATTTAATAGGCATTAATGAAACATGGTGGGATGCATCTCATGACTGGACCGTTAATCTGGATTGTTATAACCTATTTAGAAAAGATTGGGGCAATGGTAAAAGGGGAGGAGGGATTTGTCTGTATGTTAAGCCTGAATTTAAGCCTATAGAAGTTAGAGAAGATATTTATGCTAGAAATAGTGATAATATTGAATGTTTGTGGGTACAGCAAATTCCAAAAGAATATTGGTGGGAATATGTTATAAACCCCCAAATATAATTGAAAATGAGGAAATGCAATTATTATTACAGATTGGAAATGCAGCTAAGCATGGGCAAGTTCTAATAATGAGAGATGTTAACTGCCCTGAAATTAACCAGATGAATGAGACCAGCAGTACGGGTAAAGGGAGCAGGTTCTTGAGTACACACACTACATCATTATCTGGAAAAAATTAATGTTAATAAAGCCCCGGGTCCTGATGGAATACATCCAAGGGTACTGAGAGAACTGGGTTCTGTAATAGCCAAACCATTATATTTCATTTTTCAAGATTCACTCAACACTGGGTTGCTACCAGATGACTGGAGAAAAGCAGATATTATACCTATATTTAAGAAGGGAACAAGGGCAAATCCTGGGAATTATAGACCAGTAAGCCTCACTTCTGTAGTGGGAAAGCTTTTAGAAGGGTTAATAAGGCATAAGTGATAGGTGATGTCAAACTAATCTAATTAGTTTCTATGAGGAGATAATTAGGAACTTGGATCAAAGCAACTTGGTGGATGTAGTCTTTTTAGATTTTGCAAAGGCTTTTGGTACAGTGCCACATGGGAGACTATTATGCAAACTAAGGGATACAGGAATTGCTGTAAATATATGCACACTAGCAACTTGCCCGTCAAAAAAATGACGGTAATAAAATGAGAATGCAGAGAATGCTGTTTTGCATCCTATGCGAGTGTTCTCCCCCCTGTCATGAGGATATATTTTTTTCTTTTTTTTTTTTGTAACTTCCCCTTTTTATTGTTTTTTTATTGTTATTACCTGTATGTTTACATGTTTTATTCATTTTTTATGAAAAAGGCCTTTTTGTGAATAATTAGTCAATATATGTATTGTTATAACATGCAACTTCTCTCTTTATTCAACTCCAAACCAATAGTTTTGTGAAGAAGTAAACATTTTTATTGTAACGTATACTTAAATATTTTAAGAATATGTAAATTTTCATTTAAACAATTTATAACTTTTTTGCAATATTGAATCCAAAGGAAGGCAAACATTACAAACCCAATTGTCTCAAATTAAGAAAAAATGTATTCCTTACTGACCCCAGATACTGGCAATCTGCTTACTCCCTGGATCAATACTTTCTCTTTAATTATACATTAGAAGTTACAAAGAAATGCAATTTCCCCCCTACAGGGATCCCATAAAACCCCTAAATCCATACATTGAAACCGATATCTAAATACAATGCAAGTACTAATTAGATTCAATGGTACCCATACAGGTTGTAATATGAATGTTAGACTGTATGTGCCACACCTATGTTTACCCTGTGTTATTTTCATTTCTGCAACTTTTGTTTTGCTTTTTGACAACCGTTTTGGAAAGCACTGGTTTAATGGTTTTAATATTTTTTATTAAGCTTACAACATCTTTTAAGATACAAGATTTACATTACAAACATTAACAACTTTTACTAACCATTTAAACTTGAAATGTATGAAAATGGCACATATAGTTGCTGTGGTGCAAATAGTGTTTCACTTTTCCATCGTTTAATAACTGATGCTCACTTCCAAACGTTAATGTGTAGTGCAAATGGGACATTGAGTTGCCTCTGGTCTAATAGTGCTTACTCTAAAAAGAGTCCAACAGACTTTCAAGTTTGTCAATGTTCATTTCCAAAAAATTTTTTCATTTTGTTTCTTTGTTTTCTTTTTGTTGTTGAACTTACAGCACCTCATAATAAACTATATTTTTAGTGAAAACTCTCCCATCATTTAACAACTCACCCTGACTTTCGAGTCAAATACTGGTTCCTCTAAAAAGACTCCAACGGACTTAAAAGTTTGTCCTTGTGATTTATTAATGGTCATAGCTAGTGATGTCGTGAACATCAAATTTTAGGTTCGTGAACATCGGACGCGACCTTCCATCAAATGTTCGCGAACGGGCGAACCCGGCGAACCGCCATAGACTTCAATGGGCAGGCGAATTTCAAAACCCACAGGGACTCTTTCTAACCACAATAGTGATGGTAAAGTTGTTTCAAGGAGACTAACACCTGGACTGTGGCATGCCGGAGGGGGATTCATGGCAAAACTCCCACGAAAAATTACATATTTGATGCAGAGTCTGGTTTTAAGCCATAAAGGGCATAAATCACCTAACATTCCTAAATTGTTTGGAATAACATGCTTTAAAACATCAGGTATGATGTTGTATCGATCAGGTAGTGTAAGGGTTACACCCGCTTCACAGTAACAGACCAATCTCCCCGTTTAAGGCACCGCAAAATAACTGCAAACAGTCCCTTTGCAAAACCGCAAACTCCCCATTTGCACAAGGTTGGATACCAAGCTAGCCATGTCCCGTTCCTTGTCCTCACTGATGTCATTGAAGGTCTCTTCCTCCACCCAGCCACCAAGGGTCCCTGAAAGGTGACAATAAGCCCCCTGGGACGCCTGCTGTGTTTGGTCTTCCACCTCCTCAAAGCCACCTTCCTCCTCTGACTCCTCTTCTTCAGACTCCTCTCTCTGCATTGCCTCTGTCTGCGTTATTATAAGGTGTGTACTGTTAAGTAGTACTATTCCTATCGGTTTAATCCCTGTTACGTCCACTATTAGGGGACGTGTATATGGCATTGATTTTTGCAACAGGGAGATGGAAAAAGATGCTTGGTCGGATCTCCTACTTCAAATTTGGGGCACTGCGCGTGCAATCTAAGGTGCCACCAGATATGAGTGTCACTGTGCACTGGCAAAAGTTGGCAGAGTAGATGCAATAGGCTTCACACACACGCTTGTAGGCAGGCAATTGCTATTCAATCTATTACAGTCAAAAAAGTGTTGTTTTATGTCACTGTACACTACGGTTGCACCAGATATGACGTATCACTGTGCACTGGCAAAACTTGGCAGAGTAGATGCAATAGGCTTCACACACACGCCTGTAGGCAGGCAATTGCTATTCAATCTATTACAGTCAAAAAAGTGTTGTTTTATTTCACTGAGCACAATATAAGCTGTGAGCCTGACACAGGCAGGCAACTGAAATTAGATTTAGTCCTTCAGGTCTGTTGTGGAAGCTAAATACACAGCCTGGCTATCTATTTCCCTATTAAATCTCCAGCAGCTACACTATCTGTCCTCTCACAACGAAAGCAGCTTCAGAATGATTCTAAAATGTATGCTGTCCTTCAGATGGAAGGCCCTGAAAGGGAGTGTATGCTGCTGATTGGCTGGAATGTGTCTGCTGACTGTGAGGTGCAGGGTCAAAGTTTCCTCAATGATAAATGAAATGATCTCTTAAATCCTGCACAATTAATCTGGTCCCATTACAAAGTCCTTTCTTTGGGGTCATATATCTCAGTAACATGATGATTGCCCTATTTTTAGTTGTAAAATATCTGGTGGCATTGCAGATGGTGTTAATGAATTGATAACCTCAGTGGTAAAGTTGGCCTCACTATCTTTGTCATCAGCCAGAACAGAATCTGCACTGTAACCATTTTTCGGTGTCGCATTGATTTATTTCAATATTTCATTATTCAGATGCAATGCATCTTTATTTTTGGATGTTAATATTACTTTTTGTGCAAGGTCTGAATCTTAATTGTGCATTATTCCATTTTGGAATATAGCTGATATTAGTCACTGTTTACAAATCATTTCCTGTGGTATTTCCACAGTATCTTCCGGTACATTACTTATAACCTATGTTTTTTCCTTCTGCAATCTTAATTAACCAATCATTGAAATCATTTTGGCCCTCTGATCTCATATTTTTTTCTAATTTAAGATGTGTAAATATTTTCCATAGTGGACTTGCTTTTATACATGTTTCCAAAATCTGTGTTCGATTTCCATGGAAAACCAAAGTTAATGTTTGCCTAAAATCTCCCCCTAACAAGATCACCTTTCCCCCAAAAGGCAAATCTGTAGCCATGACTTCACGCAAGAAACGATCAATACATTGCAGTGCATGGCACGACATCATTGTTGCTTCATCTATTATAATTAATTTTGTTTTTTGTAGTTTTTTAGCTTCGGATGATTTAATTCTAATATCTGACACTGATGTTTCCAAAATGGGAACTGGCAGTTTAAAGCCACTAGGCACAGTTCTCCCACCTTCTAACAATAGTGCGGCAATTCCAGTAGTTGCATAGGCCAGAGTTATTTCGCCTTTAGCTCAAATGAAACTCATCAGTAAATTATATAGATACGTTTTCTCCGACCCTCCAGGCCCATCTAGATAGAAATACCACTCTTTGAGCATGTCATCATCTATTGCTTTTTTGATGGTGTTAAATACTTTCAACTGCGATGTATTTAAACTTGCTATTTTTTCTTCATTTTTTTGTTGTTAAATATCAGCATCATAGTCTTCAAAGTTTATTTCCTCAATCAGTCCTGGATCTGGCAGATTGAAATTTGCAAAATGTAATCCATGACAAAGAAAGACTTCTTGAATTTCCATTAATGCTTTTAATTCAGCTATGGACTCATTGTAACATTTCAAAAAGTCTTCGCACATATTTAATTTAAATGTTTTCCGACAAAGCTAATGCATCAGGTACATTACAAAAGAGGCAAATTAATGCAAACTGTTCTTTTATCTGCTTTGGCATTTGACATAGTGCTGCTTCTTGTAGACATCTCTCCCATTCAGTATCATCTGCCAGGAAGTTTTGTTCTCTGGTAATTAATTGAAATGACTCATAAACAATGTCATTGACTGTACGTAAATGTTCAAACCTTTGTGCACCTGGAACATTTAAAAGTAGTAATCTTAAGCTAAACCGTTCAATTTCTATTGGACTGACAGTATGTTTTTGCCTCTGTGTCCTGTAAATTTAATTGAAACCATGCAGTACGTGTTGTTTCTCTGTTTTCATTTTGACCCAGAGCGTTTCTTTCAACTCCAGCATGAAAGTAAACTAATTGTCTTTGTGCAAATGTACCACTAATTGATGCACACCATGTGAGCGATCATGCATTTAAAATTTTAGAAGACACCATATTGCTTCAGGAGCACTTACATAGCGTGCATCTAGATAAGATGAAAGTTCATCATGTAAAATAGGATTCTCTTCTTGGTTTTGTGCACCTTGCACAACAACAGTTGCTGCATCATATCCTTTGTACAAAGGATATTCATCACAATTAGCATAAGTTTGCACTCTAAATTCTTTTGGGAATTATTTTGTGCATTTCTTTTTTTCCATACATGAATAATGCGCTTTCTTACAATTTCATAGAGTTTTGAATATTTTTCTGGATGTGGAAGTTCAGTACTAATCAGTGAATACACTCTCTTTGTTGTATTTAGTTTATCTGTTTTAAGGAGTATAAAAAGTATGTGTGCATGTGGAAGTCCTCTTTTTTGAAATTCAGTGGTATAAACAAAAGCCAAACATTTTCCAAATAAGTGTGCGATGGTGAATGTCACGGATTAATGCTGTTAGTTTGATTTTGAATACTGTAGCCACTATATCTGGTCTATCAGAAGCACTTTGGCCATGTTTCAAGTTTTCTACTATCTCTGGCCATTGTGGATTACGTGTTAATGTAATGAATAAATCTGGTTTAAATTTAGTGATAATAGCCTTTGCATCATTGTATCTTTCTT
Organism: Discoglossus pictus; assembly: GCA_027410445.1. Lineage (NCBI taxonomy): Eukaryota > Metazoa > Chordata > Amphibia > Anura > Alytidae > Discoglossus > Discoglossus pictus. The sequence goes on from CM050167.1 coordinate 323,638,724, forward strand.
GCATATTGAGAGGAGATCCTTGAAAAGAAAAGGGCAAAATGATCGCTCCTCCAGCTGGCAGTTCTCTGTTTGTTGCCAATTCAGCAACATAATCCATCAGTCCAGAATATTGGTCTACACAAAGATTATTTTGTTGAAACCTGATAAAATTTAGATTATTGGCTTCAACTTGTAAATATGAATCAATGATGCATTGTTGTGGGAGTTCCCCGCCAAATAAAATGGGATTAAACTCATCACGAATAGCAGTTTGTGTCATTTTATATTCCAGCATAGAAATATTTTTCTCACACAAACTTTAGTATTCGGATAACTTTGCAGTTGTAATTTTGGTTGCTATCCTGGCTCACTGTTTGGGAAAAAAATTGGATATGTCATTTGATCCAAATTAGTACTTAATATATTTAGATTTATAAAAAGGTTGTTCAGAATTTCTGGGATATATTCTAATATCCTGCTCAAATGGTGGTTCACCCTCGTCATTTTGAAACACCATGGCAACCTCATTGGATGTTGTAAAAAACGTCTTTGATCACAATGACAATCTCTTTTAAGAACCATATTTACTCTTGGCATTGGCAAATGATGTATTTGAGCATGGGTCTGTTGTTCTCTTTCTACTTCAGCTCTGCTTCAATATGTCACAGTACATGTTGGCATTCATGGTTCCCTCAATGAACTGTAGCTACCCAGTGCTGGCAGCACTCATGCAGCCCGAGACCAAACTTATATACACATATGTCTACTGTATATGTGTATATATGTTTTCTATAATATGTTGTGTTGATTCCCCCATATGCATTTACCTGATGATGTCAGATGCAGCCTCCTCCCACTCTGCATCAAACCCAAGACGGGGCAGGCATATTTTTTTGCACTTTCCAAACCCTCTCCAACATCAACTCAGTACATATATAAAATACATATAAAATATATATTAAAAAAGTTATATGTATACATTTGTGCTCAAAATTTTGCATACCTGGCAGAAATTGTGAATTTTTGGCAATTATTTTGAAAATATGATTGATCATGCAAAGAAATGTATTTTATTGAAGGATAGTGATCAATTAATTTCCCATACCTGTTTTTTTTTTTAATTTGCAATTAGTGTCTGTGTATAAAGAGTCAATACATTTGTTAGCTCTCACATAGATGCACTGCACAGGATGGATACTGAGCCATGGGGAGCAGAAAAGAACTGTCAAAAGATCTGCATAACAAGGTAATAGAACATCATAAAGATGGAAAAGGATATAAAAGATATCCAAATCTTTTATATATAGAAAGAAATATATATATATATATATATATATATATATATATATATAAAAACGTAGACATTTACATATACATCGATATATATATATATATATATATATATATATATATATATATATATACCTATATACATACTTTCTGACCTGGCACTCCACTTCCTGATGTGAGAAGGGGCCACGGCAGGTCAGATGGCTGAGGGGGCCACAGAGGTCTGAGGGGCCACAGGGGCCAGCAAGGATTGAGGGGCCACAATTACCTGAGGGAGGGCACAGGGGGTTGTAGGCACCACAGGGGGCTGAGCGAGACCCCAGAGGTCCACGAGGAGCCACGGGAGGCTGTATGGGAACACAGGGGGCTGCAGGGGGCCCAAAGTGCCTGCAGGGGGAGCAGGAGACTGTAGGGGAGCCCTGGAAACTGTTGGGGTCACAGGGGGACATAAGGGGCCGCAGGGCACCCACTGGAGATCTGCAGGGGCCACAGAGGATCCGTGGGGTCCAGAGGGGCTTAAGGACCACAGAAGACCTGCAGGGGTCACAAAGGACCAGTGGGCTCATGTAGGCATACGGGGGCCACAGGTGGGCCACAGGGCGTTCCGCGGGAGCGGGAGACTGCAGGGGAGCACTGGGACCTCTTTTCTTCCATGCGACTCCATTTGCAGCTATGATAAAGCACTTGATGTGCTCTTTTGCTGTTTAGTCACTCCAACTGTTTCTAGACTCACTAACAGACCCTGGAGGAACAGTGTCTTAATATAGAAGCCTCCTAGAGTGACACATCAGCAATACGAGGAGCAGCTGCAAAAGGAGTCACATGGAATACAAATAAATCATTTTAAAAGTAATTAAGTTTCATTGTTTTAAATAATGCTCAATTCCTTTTCTTTATGTGGTTCTAAATGTTAACAGTCTTAGTTGTTGATGACATTATGCCTTGCTGCTTTTTGTGACCTCTGCTTGTCTGCAAATCATGAACGTTAGAACTATGACCTTGATCATGGTTACTTGTCCATCAACCCAGAGCCAATAATCAAACCAATGGAATATTTTTAGACTACAACATCTGCCAAGGTAATCTGTTTCTTACTATAAATATTTTATTGCATCCTAGTTGGTCATGGTTTAGGAACATTTATCTAGGAAGTTATGATCTCAACCAAACAGCCAGAGTTAATATATTAGAGTTATTACTCCACTTATGTTGATTAACCTAGCAGTAAAAAGCAAAATGAATGGCTGGAGCTGCATCTGATTCACTCACAGACAAGTAAAGTGTGTTTATTTTCTGCGTGCAGTGGCAGTGATTTGGTACAGATGAGAGGGGAGTGTTTTGGGGTTAAACTTGCATAAGTTTGGGCCATGTGTGTGACTGTGTGCAGGAGGGAGTTCAAAGAAAAGGGTCAAATTGTAGTATATTTTTTTTTCCCACTGATTTTTTGCCATTTGTAATTATGAGTCAGTTCAGTGGCAACCTCACTCAGTGTACATCCTGCCAATGTATGAACTACTGGAACAAATGATCCAGAGTCTATACCTCTGTGAGAGGTGTGAGCATGTTGCCTCTCTGGAAGCTCAAATTGGAGAACTGGAGAGGAGAATTGCAGAACTTGATATTGCTCCAGTGGAAAGGGAGCTGGTGCTCACCGAGCACAGTTTGATGGGCCTAGCATGGGAGTGGAGCTGGGGCTAGTGAGGATGTCCAGGGAGGTAGCTGGGTTACAGTTACAAGGGGAAGCAGGGGGATCAGGATGTGGCAGACCAGTACTGAGTTGGCAAGCACCAGCAGATTTGCCAGATTGAGTGAAACTGTTGGGAATGTCCATTCAGGAATGGCAATGCCAGACAGAGCTGTTCCCTCTAACAGCCATGAGAACAGTTCTACTTGAGGAGTGGGAGGGCAGAATAGGCAGAGCAACAGACAGGTTTTGGTGGTAGGGGACTCTATTATTAGGAAGGTTGAGAGGGTCGTTTGTCACCCAGATCCCAGAAATCGAACAGTTTGCTGTCTTCCGGGTGCTCGGGTTCGGCATGTTGTGGATCGAGTAGATAAATTATTGGGAGGGGCTGGAAATGAACTGGAGATCTTGGTACATATTGGTACCAATTGCAAAATAGGGGAAGATGGAGTATCCTAAAGAAGGATTTTAGAGAACTAGGGAATAAGCTTAAGGCAAGGACCTCCAAGGTAGTATTTTCTGAGATACTTCCAGTGCCACGTGCTAGCCCAGGGACACAGAAGCAGCTTAGGGAGGTTAATGCATGGCTAAAAAAGTGGTGCACTAAGAAGGGGTTTGTTTTTTTTTCGAGCACTGGGCTGACTTCTCACTTGGGTACAATCTCTATAGCAGGGATAAATTGAACCTTAATGATGAGGGAGCTATGTGCTAGGGGATAGGCTAGTAGAAAGGCTGTTGGAGTTTTTAAACTAATAGGTGGGGGGATGGACTAGATAGAAGTAATGGGGTAGTAAGTGTAGATGGGGTAAGGAATTAATTAACTAGTCATGTGGGAGGAGATGGGGTAGGGTTAGTATAGTCAATAGGGAAGTACTGCTAGGTAACTAAAGGATAGTGGCAGGCACTTCAGAACTGCAGACTCATAACATAAGGTGTATGCTTGCTAATCCCAGAAGCTTGCCAGGAAAAAAGGGAGAGTTAGAATTATTGGCAGTTAATGAGAAATTGGATTTAATAGGCATTAATGAAACATGGTGGGATGCATCTCATGACTGGACCGTTAATCTGGATTGTTATAACCTATTTAGAAAAGATTGGGGCAATGGTAAAAGGGGAGGAGGGATTTGTCTGTATGTTAAGCCTGAATTTAAGCCTATAGAAGTTAGAGAAGATATTTATGCTAGAAATAGTGATAATATTGAATGTTTGTGGGTACAGCAAATTCCAAAAGAATATTGGTGGGAATATGTTATAAACCCCCAAATATAATTGAAAATGAGGAAATGCAATTATTATTACAGATTGGAAATGCAGCTAAGCATGGGCAAGTTCTAATAATGAGAGATGTTAACTGCCCTGAAATTAACCAGATGAATGAGACCAGCAGTACGGGTAAAGGGAGCAGGTTCTTGAGTACACACACTACATCATTATCTGGCCCAGCCTACTAGAAATGAAGCAATCTTGGATTTACTCATCACAAAAAATATTGATATAGTATCAAATGTTGAAATAGGGAAACCTTTGGGAAACAGTGATCACAACACAGTCTTATTTGAGATTGAATAAAAAAAAAAAACTCTGAATTTTAAAAGGGCAGATTTTAATGGTTTAAGGGCAGCAATATAACGTATAGACTGGGACAAAGAAATGGCAGGTAAAATTATTGAACATAAATGGACAACATTTAAATTCTTACTAAATATACATACACATCGGCATATACCATGTGGAAACAAAAGTAAAAGGAGTAAATTACATCCAACGTGGCTTATCAATGATTTAAAGTTAAAGCTAAAGAGTAAAAAACAGGCCTTTTTAATTATATAAATAAGAGGGGACAGAGACTGCTTTACGTGAGTACAAGGAAACTAACCAAGCTTGCAAAAGGGCTATTAGACTGTCTAAAATAGAAAATGAAAAATGAATTGCAAAGGAGAGTAAGACTAACCCTAAATTATTTATTAAGTATATTAATGGGAAGAAGGCCAGGATGGAAGCTATAGGAATGTTACAATTTGAAACAGGTTGTCTGATATTTAGTGACCAGGAAAAGGTAGATGAGCTAAATAGGTTATTTTCTTCGGTATATACAAGGGAGGTACCAGTGGTTGGAAACTGCAACAAAACGGGGCTACACTACCTTCACCAAATAATTGGTTAACGCAGGAAGAAATCCAAAAGAGGTTGGAAAAAATAAATGTTAATAAAGCCCCGGGTCCTGATGGAATACATCCAAGGGTACTGAGAGAACTGGGTTCTGTAATAGCCAAACCATTATATTTCATTTTTCAAGATTCACTCAACACTGGGTTGCTACCAGATGACTGGAGAAAAGCAGATATTATACCTATATTTAAGAAGGGAACAAGAGCAAATCCTGGGAATTATAGACCAGTAAGCCTCACTTCTGTAGTGGGAAAGCTTTCAGAAGGGTTAATAAGGGATACGTGATAAGTGATGTCAAACTAATCTAATTAGTTTCTATGAGGAGATAATTAGGAACTTGGATCAAAGCAACTTGGTGGATGTAGTCTTTTTAGATTTTGCAAAGGCTTTTGATACAGTGCCACATGGGAGACTATTATGCAAACTAAGGGATACAGGAATTGCTGTAAATATATGCACACTAGCAACTTGCCCGTCAAAAAATGACGGTAATAAAATGAGAATGCAGAGAATGCTGTTTTGCATCCTATGCGAGTGTCTTCCCCCCTGTCATGATGATATATTTTTTTAATTTTTTTTTTTTTGTAACTTCCCCTTTTTATTGTTTTTTTTTATTGTTATTACCTGTATGTTTACATGTTTTATTCATTTTTTATGAAAAAGGCCTTTTTGTGAATAATTAGTCAATATATTTATTGTTATAACATGCAACTTCTCTCTTTATTCAACTCCAAACCAATAGTTTTGTAGTAAACATTTTTATTGTAACGTATACTTAAATATTTTAAGAATATGTAAATTTTCATTTAAACAATTTATAACTTTTTTGCAATATTGAATCCAAAGGAAGGCAAACATTACAAACCCAATTGTCTCAAATTAAGAAAAAATGTATTCCTTACTGACCCCAGATACTGGCAATCGGCTTACTCCCTGGATAAATACTTTCTCTTTAATTATACATTAGAAGTTACAAAGAAATGCAATTTTCCCCCTACAGGGATCCCATAAAACCCCTAAATCCATACATTGAAACCGATATCTAAATACAATGCAAGTACTAATTAGATTCAATGGTACCCATACAGGTTGTAATATGAATGTTAGACTGTATGTGTCAAACCTATGCTTACCCTGTGTTGTTTTCATTTCTGCAACTTTTGTTTTGCTTTTTGACAACCGTTTTGGAAAGCACTGGTTTAATGGTTTTAATATTTTTTATTAAGCTTACAACATCTTTTAAGATACAAGATATACATTACAAACATTAACAACTTTTACTAACCATTTAAACTTGAAATGTATGAAAATGGCACATATAGTTGCTGTGGTGCAAATAGTGTTTCACTTTTCCATCGTTCAATAACTGATGCTCACTTCCAAACGTTAATGTGTAGTGCAAATGGGACATTGAGTTGCCTCTGGTCTAATAGTGCTTACTCTAAAAAGAGTCCAACAGACTTTCAAGTTTGTCAATGTTCATTTAAAAAAAAAATGTTTCCTTTTGTTTCTTTGTTTTCTTTTTGTTGTTGAACTTACAGCACCTCATAATAAACTATATTTTTAGTGAAAACTCTCCCATCATTTAACAACTCATCCTGACTTTCGAGTCAAATACTGGTTCCTCCAAAAAAACTCCAACAGACTTAAAAGTTTGTCCTTGTGATGTATTAATGGTCATAGCTAGTGATGTCGTGAACATCAAATTTTAGGTTCGTGAACATCGGACGCGAACTTCCATCAAATGTTCGCGAACGGGCGAACCCGGCGAACCGCCATAGACTTCAATGGGCAGGCGAATTTCAAAACCCACAGGGACTCTTTCTAACCACAATAGTGATGGTAAAGTTGTTTCAAGGAGACTAACACCTGGACTGTGGCATGCCGGAGGGGGATTCATGGCAAAACTCCCACGGAAAATTACATAGTTGATGCAGAGTCTGGTTTTAAGCCATAAAGGGCATAAATCACCTAACATTCCTAAATTGTTTGGAATAACATGCTTTAAAACATCAGGTATGATGTTGTATTGATCAGGTAGTGTAAGGGTTACACCCGCTTCACAGTAACAGACCAATCTCCCCGTTTAAGGCACCGCAATATAACCGCAAACAGTCCCTTTGCAAAACCGCAAACTCCCCATTTGCACAAGGTTGGATACCAAGCTAGCCATGTCCAGTTCCTTGTCCTCACTGATGTCATTGAAGGTCTCTTTCTCCACCCAGCCACCAAGGGTCCCCGAAAGGTGACAACAAGCCCCCTGGGACGCCTGCTGTGTTTGGTCTTCCACCTCCTCAAAGCCACCTTCCTCCTCTGACTCCTCTTCTTCAGACTCCTCTCTCTGCGTTGCCTCTGTCTGCGTTATTATAAGGTGTGTACTGTTAAGTAGTACTATTCCTATCGGTTTAATCCCTGTTACGTCCACTATTAGGGGACGTGTATATGGCATTGATTTTTGTAACAGGGAGATGGAAAAAGATGCGCGTGCAATCTAAGGTGCCACCAGATATGAGTGTCACTGTGCACTGGCAAAAGTTGGCAGAGTAGATGCAATAGGCTTCACACACACGCGTGTAGGCAGGCAATTGCTATTCACTCTATTACAGTAAAAAAAGTGTTGTTTTATGTCACTGTACACTACGGTTGCACCAGATATGACGTATCACTGTGCACTGGTAAAAGTTGGCAGAGTAGATGCAATAGGCTTCACACACATGCCTGTAGGCAGGCAATTGCTATTCAATCTATTACAGTCAAAAAAGTGTTGTTTTATGTCACTGTACACTACGGTTGCACCAGATATGATGTATCACTGTGCACTGGCAAAAGTTGGCAGAGTAGATGCAATAGGCTTCACACACACGCCTGTAGGCAGGCAATTGCTATTCAATCTATTACAGTCAAAAAAGTGTTGTTTTATTTCACTGAGCACAATATAAGGTGTGAGCCTGACACAGGCAGGCAACTGAAATTAGATTTAGTCCTTCAGGTCTGTAGTGGAAGCTAAATACACAGCCTGGCTATCTATTTCCCTATTAAATCTCCAGCAGCTACACTATCTGTCCTCTCACAACGAAAGCAGCTTCAGAATGATTCTAAAATGTATGCTGTCCTTCAGATGGAAGGGAGTGTATGCTGCTGATTGGCTGGAATGTGTCTGCTGACTGTGAGGTGCAGGGTCAAAGTTTCCTCAATGATAAAGAATAGGAGGCGAACCGAAAAGCGCATATGTTTGCCGTCCGATGCGAACGCGAAGATGCCAAAATCGCTGCGAATAATCCGCGGGCGAACTGTTCGCGACATCTCTAGTCATAGCAAATGCCATGATGATGGGAAATTGTCTCCTTTGAAGGACAAAAGGCAAACCACTCTCGCTTGGAGCAAAATCAATTATTGGTATAAAAACTTGTTCACCTTTATAGGTACCATTCAGAATTTCTGCATGTATGAAATGATCTCCTAAATCCTGCACAATTAATCTGGTCCCATTACAAAGTCCTTTCTTTGGGGTCATATATCTCAGTAACATGATGATTGCCCCTATTTTTAGTTGTAAAATATCTGGTGGCATTGCAGATGGTGTTAATGAATTGATAAACTCAGTGGTAAAGTTGGCCTCCCTATCTTTGTCATCAGCCAGAACAGAATCTGCACTGTAATCATTTTTCTGTGTCGCATTGATTTATTTCAATATTTCATTATTCATATGCAATGCATCTTTATTTTTGGATGTTAATATTACTTTTTGTGCAAGGTCTGAATCTTAATTGTGCATTATTCCATTTTGGACTATAGCTGATATTAGTGACTGTTTACAAATCATTTCCTGTGGTATTTCCACAGTATCTTCCGGTACATTACTTATAACCTATGTTTTTTCCTTCTGCAATCTTAATTAACCAATCATTGAAATCATTTTGGCCCTCTGATCTCATATTTTTTTCTAATTTAAGATGTGTAAATATTTTCCATAGTGGACTTGCTTTTATACATGTTTCCAAAATCTGTGTTCGAATTCCATGGACAACCAAAGTTAATGTTTGCCTAAAATCTCCCCCTAACAAGATCACCTTTCCCCCAAAAGGCAAATCTGTGTGCCATGACTTCACGCAAGAAACAATACATTGCAGGACATGGCACGACATCATTGTTGCTTCATCTATTATAATTAATTTTGTTTTTTGTAGTTTTTTAGCTTCGGATGATTTAATTCTAATATCTGACACTGATGTTTCCAAAATGGGAACTGGCAGTTTAAAGCCACTAGGCACAGTTCTCCCACCTTCTAACAATAGTCCGGCAATTCCAGTAGTTGCATAGGCCAGAGCTATTTCGCCTTTAGCTCAAATGAAACTCATCAGTAAATTATATAGATATGTTTTCTCCGACCCTCCAGGCCCATCTAGATAGAAATACCACTCTTTGAGCATGTCATCATCTATTGCTTTTTTGATGTTGTTAAATACTTTCAACTGCGATGTATTTAAACTTGCTATTTTTTCTTCATTTTTTTGTTGTTAAATATCAGCATCATAGTCTTCAAAGTTTATTTCCTCAATCAGTCCTGGATCTGGCAGATTGAAATTTGCAAAATGTAATCCATGACAAAGAAAGACTTCTTGAATTTCCATTTATGCTTTTAATTCAGCTATGGACTCATTGTAACATTTCAAAAAGTCTTCGCACATATTTAATTTAAATGTTTTCCGACAAAGCTAATGCATCAGGTACATTACAAAAGAGGCAAATTAATGCAAACTGTTCTTTTATCTGCTTTGGCATTTGACATAGTGCTGCTTCTTGTAGACATCTCTCCCATTCAGTATCATCTGCCAGGAAGTTTTGTTGTCTGGTAATTAATTGAAATGACTCATAAACAATGTCATTGACTGTACGTAAATGTTCAAACCTTTGTGCACCTGGAACATTTAAAAGTAGTAATCTTAAGCTAAACCGTTCAATTTCTCTTGGACTCACAGTATGTTTTTGCCTCTGTGTCCTGTAAATTTAATTGAAACCATGCAGTACGTGTTGTTTCTCTGTTTTCATTTTGACCCAGAGCGTTTCTTTCATCTCCAGCATGAAAGTAAACTAATTGTCTTTGTGCAAATGTACCGCTAATTGATGCACACCATGTGAGCGATCATGCATTTAAAATTTTAGAAGACACCATATTGCTTCAGGAGCACTTACATAGCGTGCATCTAGATAAGATGAAAGTTCATCATGTAAAATAGGATTCTCTTCTTGGTTTTGTGCACCTTGCACAACAACAGTTGCTGCATCATATCCTTTGTACAAAGGATATTCATCACAATTAGCATAAGTTTGCACTCTAAATTCTTTGGGGAATTATTTTGTGCATTTCTTTTTTTCCATACATGAATAATGCGCTTTTTTACAATTTCATAGAGTTTTGAATATTTTTCTGGATGTGGAAGTTCAGTACTAATCAGTGAATACACTCTCTTTGTTGTATTTAGTTTATCTGTTTTGAGGAGTATAAAAAGTATGTGTGCATGTGGAAGTCCTCTTTTTTGAAATTCAGTGGTATAACAAAAGCCAAACATTTTCCAAATAAGTGTGCGATGGTGAATGTCACGGATTAATGCTGTTAGTTTGATTTTGAATACTGTAGCCACTATATCTGGTCTATCAGAAGCACTTTGGCCATGTTTCAAGTTTTCTACTATCTCTGGCCATTGTGGATTATGTGTTAATGTAATGAATAAATCTGGTTTAAATTTAGTGATAATAGCCATTGCATCATTGTATCTTTCTTGCATATTGAGAGGAGATCCTTGAAAAGAAAAGGGCAAAATGATCGCTCCTCCAGCTGGCAGTTCTCTGTTTGTTGCCAATTCAGCAACATAATCCATCAGTCCAGAATATTGGTCTACACAAAGATTATTTTGTTGAAACCTGATAAAATTTAGATTATTGGCTTCAACTTGTAAATATGAATCAATGATGCATTGTTGTGGGAGTTCCCCGCCAAATAAAATGGGATTAAACTCATCACGAATAGCAGTTTGTGCCACTTTATATTCCAGCATAGAAATATTTTTCTCACACAAACTTTAGTATTCGGATAACTTTGCAGTTGTAATTTTGGTTGCTATCCTGGCTCACTGTTTGGGAAAAAAATTGGATATGTCAGTTGATACAAATTAGTACTTAATATATTTAGATTTATAAAAAGGTTGTTCAGAATTTCTGGGATATATTCTAATATCCTGCTCAAGTGCTGGTTCACCCTCGTCATTTTGAAACACCATGGCAACCTCATTGGATGTTGTAAAAAACGTCTTTGATCACAATGACAATCTCTTTTAAGAACTATATTTACTCTTGGCATTGGCAAATGATGTATTTGAGCATGGGTCTGTTGTTCTCTTTCTACTTCAGCTAATTTTTTGTATGCTTGAGTATATGAGTTATTCTCCATAATCTTATCAAGCTCTTTAAAAACTGTAGCTAGACATTTTTTATATTCAGGAAGTGTCATACTTTGTTGCACTGCTTCCATTGTATCGAGGACATTTAACTGTGCAAATTTCCTTTGCTCTCCTGCTTCTGAGTGTAAATGTGAAGTGCGGTGGTAAATTTGGCCTTGTACTTTAAAAAAGTAAGGGCCATGACCTTGCACATTTTCTGCTAATGATGCACCCATTGAAGCAAATGAAATGGCACCGTTATAAGACCTGATGTTTTGTTTGAAATTTTGATAATTTGGAAATGTTTCATCAGTCATGATACTTTCTAAATATTGTGGAAATGTATGTCTTTCTGGCAGTCTTACCTTTACTTTTTGACAGCAACTAATAAACTCACCATCTCTTGGTCTTTCTTTGCCAAAATGATACGCCCCACAAATTTAGCAAACCACATTTAGTAACCCACAATAATGTGTTTCTACTGCTAAAGATGTAAATTAGAGACTATCATAAGCACAAATATTACTACTATTTTCTAAATTCACATTACTCTCCCAATGTTTCACATGTATGATGTGTTTAACTTTTTCTTTGTAGCTCTTTCACGCTAACTTTGTGCTTTTACAGCTCTTTTGTTGGCAAGTCTCTGACGGTCTTCTTCTCTTATCCTTCTTGAAGTCTCTGTCTCTGCCCTTGCCTTTTCTTTTTTGGATTCTTTTTTTGTTCTGCGTTGTCCACCATTGTAATCTGTAATTGCAAATAGACATATCTTTATTTAATTTTTTTTTTAATTCATGTTTCATTATATAGCAAAGGCAAAAATGACATGAGTACTATTTTTATTTTGCTTACCTGCTGATGTAAGTTGTATTTCTATGTAATTAAGATAATTAATTTGTATAAAGAGCATTTCAGCCCATGTATTTCACATTTCAGTCCATGTATTTTTACAAACAATTTATGTTTTCTTAAAGTATTATATGAATAATCTTTCATGCCTATTACGTGTTCATTTATATATTTTTTATTAATTTCTGAATAAACGTTTTTATTTTATCTATTATGTTTAATAGTCATAAATGCCAAACATAACGAGCTAAACATTTAATCATAAATGTGGGCATTAGAAAAATAATTAATTAAAGAAGCAATGTGAAAATTAACCACCAATCCTCCACATGAATTCCTTATTTTCTCATTTGTGTAATCTATGTATGTCTTGTAAAGTTGTATTAATCATTTACCTGGGAGTGTACTTTGTTTTGCATATGGAAAATGTTTGTGGAGTTGTCACAATATGGACTATGGTCCTCATTCAAAAGCGATTTGGCCAATTAAATAGGGCTCTATATGAGCACATAGCATCTTTTTTTACAGACGTTTTTAGTTAGTGCAGACCTTGCTTTTGTATAGAAGTTCACTATCTAAAAACTTCTGTAAAAAATATGCTCTGTGCTTATATAGAGCCCTATTCGATTGGTCAAATCACATTTGAATGAGGCCCTATATATGTTTATTAAGGTCATAGATTACTGCATGAAGTCCTTGTTGACCTGCGCATCAAACTATGCATATTGTATGATATTTTGCTCTATGCGTGACAATAAAAACTATTGAAAATAAAGTTGTATTCAATATACCTTTGATGTAGTGTGGTAACTGCTGGTTAAAAGCTGCAGATCACAAACTGTGTCTTCTTCCACGTCAAGTGTTGAGAGACAGCTGGAAATGGTAAAATGAGAACAAAAATATTTATATATTTTTTTTCAGAATATCCTGCTATATTTGTTAACTTTGAACCTTTTTTAACAATTAATAAATTACTAATTATTATTATTTTAGGTCTAATGTTTAATTCTCTTCCAAAATACATTTTTTGATAAATTAAAACATTTTTTTCAAGCCATGTCTTATGGCAAAACATAAAGAGCTAATCAACTATTCATAAATAAGGGCAACATGAAATCTAAAATGTGATATACCTGTAATCGTGAAATAATTGCAGTTGAAATGCAGCAGAGCTCACACTCTGTTCATCCAGGTGCAGTGTTCTCAGCGCTGAAAACTGTAAAAGTGACAGGAAAAGCATTTTTAATGATTACGTCAAAAATATAGTGCATACATGGCAAGCTAAAAGCGCTAAACATCTATTACAGCAGTCCTTAAATTACATCCTGCTAAAATGTCCTAATTATCAAAATGTAATTTAATTTGTATTAATTTATTGAATACATTAATTAATAATGAAACCTATTATATTTATTTTTCATATATGCAAAACCTAAATGTCTAAGCTTCTATTTGTCAATGAGAGCAGTCAAAAATATATACATTTTCATTTTCCTTTTTTTTTATTTTTTTTATTAATAATTAAACTTAAAGATCTAAATATCTATTACAGCAGTCCTTAAATTAACCCAATGTAATTTAGTTTGTAATAATTTATAGAAGAAATTAATTAATCAATCAATCTATTATGATTAATTTTCATATATGCAAAACGTAAACAGCTCAGCATCTATTTTTTATTGCAAAAAGTATAAAATATAACAGTTTTACTTTTTCCTCTTTTTGTTATTAATAATTAATACATTAATTAATATACTTTACCTATTTTTCTGTAAAATTCAGCAAACAATATTCTAAACAGCTAAAATCTTTTTTGATTTTCCAGCAGCAGAAAATGAACAGTGTCAGTATTCATCACCTAAGGATAAAGTGTCAGAAATGTGCAAACTGTGCAGTATATATAACCTGCGTGCACGAGGCAATTTTAGAATCGTAATGTTGTTATTTGCAAGTTATTCGCAAAAATAGCAGTGATTGCCTATGTCTTACGTGACGCGCGAGCAAGTTATGCCCTTCGTAAATGTATATTTTCTAAGTCAGACTTTTCAGCCTCTGTCCGGGTAAGTGTTACGTGCTTCGACCTCGTTTTCATCCTGTTTCAGACTTTTTACGCTTCTGTGATTTTCGATAGTCAAAAAAGACAAAATATGCCTCAAATTAACTTTCACCCTCACTCACAGGCTCCCTGGCTCTCCCCTGTGCTGTGTGTGAGTGTGTAAGTTAATTTAAGACATATTTGTGTGTTTTTGCAGGCTTTTCCAGTTTGGTGGTTCGGCCGATAAAGTCTTATTTTTGCAAGCCCTGCAGTCCATCTACGTGCTTTGGGTCCTAAGTCATACAGGCCGTAATTTTCCGTCCATCGCAAAGTCCAGGGGCCTCCGGATGAGCGCCACCTAAGTCCTGCATGTCCACCCCTGCAATGAGTGCCTTCGGCGATCATTGCAGCCTAAGTCCTGCATGTCTCAACTGCTCGCCTCGCAGCCTAAGTCCTGCGTGCCTCAACTGCTCGCCTCGCTTCACAAGGCTCGCGGTGCAATGAGCGACTTTGGTGCTCATTGCAGCCAAGTCCTGTGTGCCTCAACTGCTCATCTCGCAGCCTAAGTCTTGTGTGCCTCAACTGCTCGCCTCGCTTTGCGAGGCTCGCAGTGCAATTAGCACAGAAGACGCTCATTGCAGCCTAAGTCACGCGTGCCTCAACTGCTCACCTTGCTTCGTGAGGTTTGCAAAGCGTGACGACAACTTGCAGTACGACAACTATATATGTGAAGGATTGAGAGCTGGCTAAAAGACAGGAAGCAAAGGGTTGTTGTAAATGGAACGTACTCAGTATTAGGTCCTCTTCTTTTTAACATAACAACTTAGAAGTAGGACTGGAAAGTAGTGTCTGGGCACCACTTCATAAAAAGGACATTTTAAAACTGGAAAAAGTACAGAGAAAGACAACAAAACTAATACAGGGAATGGAGGGGCTAAGTTATGAAGAAGGACTAACTAAATTGAAATGATTTTCTCTAGAAAAAAGGCATCTAAGAGGAGATATGATTACCCTATATAAATACATCCAGTGTTAGTATAATGATTTGTCAAGGGAACTTTTTGTGCCAATAGGTTTTCAACTGACAAGAGGACATCCCTTGAGATTAGAAGTAAAAAGATTTCACCTTAAAGAAAGAAAAGGGTTATTCACAGTAAGGGTGGTTAATCAGTGGAATTCTCTACCAAAGGAGCTGGTGACAGCAGATTCAATAGATAACTTTAAAAATGGATTGGATATATTTTTTAATGAAAAGGGCATTCAGGGTTATTTAGAGAGAGAGAGATTATTGATCCAGGGAGGAATTTGATCGCCAGTATCTAGGGTCAGGAAGGAATCATTTTTTCCTTTTGAGACACTTGATTTTTTTTTCTGTTTGCCTTCCTCTGGATCAATGAACAATTAATGCGCATATTGCAGATCCGAGGAGACCTTAAAAGATTGAACTTGATGGGCTAAAATATTTTTCAACCTCAATTACTATGTAAGAATGGTTGGAATAAATAGATTAAACCTTACTTTCAGTAATATACAGGCTGTTACAAGTTCACAGAGAGATATTGGATGAATAAAGAATTATTCTAGCAAATTATATTAAAAAAAAGAACACAAGAGTGCGAAGAGTCCAGTAGTATTGTAAATGTAGTCAATATACCACAGATCAGCTCTAGTTATGATGAAGACAATGGAATTTTGAGCATTGAAAATTCATTTTCCACTTATTCATTAGCAGACATGTCATTCAAAACTTTTGCTGGAAAAGCTTCATTGACTTCCACTGGAACATTATTATGTAACAATTCTGAAAATGATTAGCTTGATTTATGTTTAATTTATACCTTCTGTTTATTTAGTGGAGAAAACCTTTTAACTGTACACTAGACTGTTCTGATTTAATACTTTGTACAGAAAGACATTGCAATTGTGATGAGAACCTACTATATATAAGAAAAATAAAGATGCATTCAGGTTCCTTAAGTATGTTTACAGAGCATGAATTGTATTCAGTGTTATCCTTTAAGTCATTTTTCAAAGAGAGCCAAAGGACAGAAACAAATATACTGTACGGCTGTGTGCAAAATAGAACCACTATTCATTCCAACTGTAGTGCAGTACATTTTAAGTACTAGCGCATCTGTTATTCAGGAAATATTCATAGTAGTAGCTGGATTATTCCATTTAATAGTTTAAATTATTTAAATATTGGGTAGTAGAATTATAAATGCAAACCTATGTATACAGAAATAATGTGTGTTTTAGAGTATGTATTTGTCTAGAAATATGCGAGTAACCAACACATTGAATCACACACTGTCATCAAAAAACACACAAACCATAGATTTTTTTCCACACCCTTAACTTATCAATATGTGAAATATTGTGTTGACTGACATACACATTATCTACCACAACCATTGCAATCTAGTTGCAGTGGAAAATGCACCTCTGTAAAGGTGGGAATTATATTTGATTAGAATACAATTATTACTACTAAATTTCATTTTAACATGTCTGTCAAGGTGATTCTGGGATGAAAACTGGAGTTATAATTGCTCCTTTTATACATGACATAACTATTTTACAATTACAATAGACTCTCAGTTAACCAGAGCTCAAACAACCAGAAAACAAATGTCAGAAGCCAGGTTATCATGGCGTAAAATGCTAACAAGCACCTAGATGTCATCCACTGTACATCTCTGCAATAAAATTCTACCTGGAAGCAGACAGGTATGAGTGACTGAGCTAGTGCAGTGTTGGCGTTACATTCCCCGGGGTCAGCAAGCACCCTGCAGATGAATGTACCTGTGTGTAAGTGAGGAGTGAAAGCTGCTGCTGCTAAAATAGCCCTCACTGATAAATATACTTAGCAGAGCATACTATGTGCAGCTAATATGGGCCTCTTAATAGTAACTCTCAAGCAACCAGAAACTACATTCTTCCGGCATCTACCAATCCTCACGAGTGCCGAATAACTGAGAGTCTACTGTATATCGAGTTTAATTTTTTTTACACTGCCTAAGAAAATTTCATTTTTACACACACACACACATATATATCACATATATAGTTGTGAGCGTACGAGTTGTTGCTAACGCTGCGGGCTCGCGTAGCGAGTCGCGGGCCTCGCGTAGCGAGGGCCGCGGCTCGCGCAGCGAGTCGCGGGCCTCGCGAAGCGAGGGCCGCGGCTCGCGCAGCGAGTCGCGGGCCTCGCGTAGCGAGGGCACTGTGCCAGGTTCTCAGTTGCTGGCATGGAGCGCCGAAGGCGCTCCTTGCCAGCAACTGAGGACCCTCGCGAAGCGAGGGCCTCAGTTGCTGGCATGGAGCGCCGCAGGCGCTCCTTGCCAGCAACTGAGGACCCTCGCGAAGCGAGGGCCTCAGTTGCTGGCTTGGAGCGCCGCAGGCGCTCCATGCCAGCACCTGAGGACCTCGCAAAGCGAGGTCTTCAGTTGCAGCAACTGCGACCCTTGAAAAAAAAAGTTTACGTCCAAACACATTACGACACTCGCAAACAACATACGACACACGTTGAAACACATTACGACACTCGCAAACAACATACGACACACGTTCACACACATTACGGCCTCGCAACACTCGGACGCAACTCGCGAACATTACAAAATTACAAACACAATACATACACACAGCACATACATAAAAACCTTACCTACACAAACAGGAAGCACCCAGGACCTCAAAAATGCAACTTAGAACTTAATTGCACTCAAAATAAAAGAGTTTCGACACTAAATACTTTGTTAAGCGACAAAAAAAATGGCCGACGAATAAAACGAAAACGAGGCTACACACGCAAACACCATGCTACACACGCAAACACCATACGAGACACGTTACCACACATTACGAGTTCGCAAACATCGGACGCAACACGCCGACATACAAACATTTAAAACTTAACAAAGACACACAACAAACACATAAAAAGCTTACCTACAGCAAGAGGAACCAGCCAGCACCTCAAAAAAACAAGTTACACCTACATTTAAATCAAAATAAACACTTTAGACACTAATACCATCGCTAAGCGAGAGAAAAAATGGCCGACGAACAAAACGAAAACGAGGCTTCAGACGTAACTACACTACACTTACTCGCAATAATGAAACACATACTATGCGGAACGTATCACAATCATATTAAACACCATTTTGAACAGTAATACGCCTAAAATGGCGGATGGAACGCAAATTGTAAGCTGGAACGCAAATAGCGCATGCGTATTGCGTTCTAACGGTCTCACTTTCCAGAACTTTCTACAAGTTTATAAATACTGCCTATTTCCAACTAAAAAATACATTTCTCCTCAGGTGATCAACGGAGTGACTTCTGAGATAACTGCTGCTTTTACTTGAGAAGACAATTCTTTACTAATTTACTACTTTACATTGTGCAAATTACAACTGACAGGTAAGCTATAATATATTACATTTTATTATCAGGTCAGGTCAAACAAATAAAAAAATAAACTAGGATTTATGTAGTCATCATGTATGGCACATTTATGTGTATAGGCTCCCAAACAAAATTAAACAGAGCTTTATGTATAGTGACATCTGACACGCACATATATGTCTATAATGTATAGTTACATGTGACACGCACATATATGTCTATAATGTATAGTGACATTTGACACACACATTTCTGTGTATTGCCCCTTCATAGTGACATGTGACACGCACGTATATGTGTATAATGTATAGTGACATGTGACACGCACATATATGTCTATAATGTATAGTGACATGTGACACGCACATTTCTGTGTATTGCCCCTTCATAGTGACATCTGACACCGACATATATGTCTATAATGTATAGTGACATGTGACACGCACATTTATGTGTATTACCAATGCAACAAAATTAGCTTACAACAAAATCAGTAAACAACTACATTTTAATGACATTATATGTCATGTATACTGATATGTCACACGCACATATATGTGTATCATCTATAGTTACATCTCACACACACACATTTATGTGTGTTGGAAAAAATAAATATAATGTTAATTTAACCATTTAAATTTGACTCATGTATACTGATATGTCACACGTACACAAAATAATTACATTAAACTATGTAATGTGCTTCATGTATGTGAGATATGTGTGTAGCCCCCAACAAAAATTAAGGTTAATTGAATTAATTTACTGCAATTCAATACATCAGATAAAGCTGAATCTTTCTATTTCGTTTCATATTCAAACAGACTCTGCATCAACAGCGTCTCTCAACAATTTGCACCGTGCACTGTGAAGCACAATCCCTTTTAAAGAACACCAACAAATTTGAAGAGGTAAGATACAAGAACACATTACATGCTCAAAAGGACATGCTTTGCTAGATGACAAATTATAAATATACAAATAACTATTTCACTTTCTTTTTCAAACAGACACTAAAAGAAGACCGGCGGATTAAGATTGGCAGGAGGGGACCGTCTGTCATTCAAAACTTCTATCAAGGTAAAGTATTAAGTATAAACAAGAAATAACCATGAGCCTTATTCAATTGCAACTTCCTCATTTGAATAGGGCTCTATATAAGCACATAACATTTTTTTTATACAGAACTTTTTAGTTACTGAAATTCTAACCACAATCAAGGTTTTCAATAACTAAAAACTTTGCTCAATAAATATGTTATGTGATTATATAGAGCCCTCTTCAATTGGCAAAATTGCAATTCAATGAGGACCTATATGTCTTTAATGGCCAAGGGCCTCACTGAAATGTGATTTGCCCATTTCAATAGGGCTCTATATAAGCACATAACATATTTTGGAAACAGAACTTTTTAGTTAATGAACTTCTAACCACAATCAAGGTTTTCAATAACTAAAAACTTTGCTCAATAAATATGTTATGTAATTATATAGAGCCCTCTTCAATTGGCAAAATTGCAATTCAATGAGGACCTATATGTCTTTAATGCCCAAGGGCCTCACTCAAATGTGATTTGCCCATTTCAATAGGGCTCTATATAAGCACAGAGCATATTTTTTAGGAAATTTTTCTTTTGTGAACACGTTCCTTTTGGATACAAGTTCACTAAATACAAAATTCCGTACAAACATATGCTCTGTGATGATATTGAGCTCTATTCCATTGGCCAAAACACAATTGAATAAGTAGCTCACAATATAACAAATGCAGTAACCAAAGGCCCTTATTCAATTGCTATTTTGGAAAATTAAATATGGCTATTTTAACAAATATATGTGATGTGCTTATTTACAACCCTATTCAAATTTCTACATTGCAATTCAATTACGGCCTTACAGTACTATTATATTGTAAAAAATGCAATTGCATGAGGGCCAAACTATGCAACATATGGTACACACAAAGGCCCTCATTCAATTGCAATTTGCCCAATTGAATAGGGCTCTAAATAACAACATAACAATAGCTTAAAACTAAGGTTTTAGTTAATAAAAAAATATCAAAAATACAGTTTTTCAATGACTACAAAATTATTTTAACTAATATGCTAATATGCTATGTGCTCATTTACAGCACAATTCAATTAGCCAAATCGCAATTCAATGACACACAAACTGCTACACACAAAACAGAATTTCTTATTAAGGCCCTCATTCAATTGCAATTTTGCCAATTGAATAGGGGTCTAAATAAGCACATCACATATATTTTTTAAAGAAGTTTTTAGTTATTAAGCATCTATCCAAAAGCACGGTTTTCACTACCTAAAAACTTCTTTAAAAAATATATATTATGTGCTTATTTAGAGCCGTATTCAATTGGCAAAATCGCAATTGAATGAGGGACTAAATGTTTAACAACCTATAAGCCTTACAAATAACCAAAAATAAGAATAACAAAAGTGTTGTGCACCTAATAGCATTGTATAAAAAAGCACACAAACTCATAGCAAACTATATTAACATTCTTCTTTAATGTTTAACAAATTATAACCTGTACAATCAAGAAGAAATTAGTTTTGCACAAGTGATGTGCACCAAACAGGATTGTCAATAACTAACACAAACACATAGCAAACTACATTAATTATATTATTTCATGTTTCACTAACTATAACCATCCAAATAAAGGTTAAATAAGTATACCACAAGTGGTGCGCACAAAACAGGATTGTACAAAAACTAACATAAACACATAGCAAAATAAATTCATATTCTTATGTAATATATCACAACCCACAAGCCTTACTAAGAACCTTAAATAAGAATAACAAAAGTCTTGGGATTGTACAGAAAGTTAAAAAAATTTTTTTAAAAAAAAATAAACATAACTGATACAATACAGCAAAATTAATACATTTTTTACTTATTTAAAAGACATTTCACTCAAACAACATTTTCTATTTTACATTACAACAGATACTGCGTGAAGACAATCGGACGAGGACTTTTTCCACAGGACCGGACCGGACCATCGGACGAGGACTCGGACCAGACCAGCAGACGAGGAATTTCAACACAGGACCAGACCAGCAGACGAGGAATTTCAACACAGGACCACACCATCGGACGAGGACTTTCACCAACGGACAACAACATCGGACGAGGAATATCGCCACAGGACCACAATATCGGACAGGGGCTATCGCGACAGGACCACACCATCGGACGAGGACTTCCGACAGAGGACCACACCATTGGACAACGATTTTGAAACGAGGAGCAACAAACATTCGGATTTAAATCACACTTCAACCAAGGTAAACTATAATAACTACTAAAGAATAACACTAAAGAAACTGGTTTCAGTTGCATCCGTCTCAACAGAAAAATAAATTAATTAATTTACTATCTCACTTATTTTATTTAAATTGCTACTATGCAATACATAGCTCAATAACCACATCACTTTTTTTTTCAGCAAAGAAGTTTTGCAGTGGTAAATATCTATCCACAAACAAAGTTTTTAATAAATACAACCATTATTTTAAATAAATATGTTACATGCTTATTTACAGCAGTATTCCATTGGAAAAATTCTGAGCCACTGAAGACAGGAATTATAAATTTAACTAAATATCAATGATACATTCATGATTTGCCTTTTATTTCAACAATTGTGCACAATCATCTTTAACAGGAATTACAAATTTAAATATACACAATTACATTTATTTGTTTCCGTTTACAGATTAATATGGCTGATAACGAGACCAAAGAAGAGAAGAAAAGACGTCAAACTAGAGAAAGACAAGAGAGATGGGCCGCCCAGCAGACACCGGAGGAGAAAGAAATTAGAAGAGAAAAAGAACGCAAAAGACTTGCAAATAAAAGAATATCCGCTGCAAAAATGAAACATACAACCAAAATAAATAAAAAAATAATAAAGCATTTACAAACTGTTCCTAAAACATCAGATGACATTTTACAACATACCAGTCAAGACAGACCAAAAAAAAAAACTACCAAAAAAAAGCATTTACAAACTCTTACTAAAAACTTACAGGAAATTTCAACCGAACAAGTCCAACATATACCAAGAAAATGTACGAAAAAAACTAAACATTTAGAACCTGTTGTTGAAACATTTCATGACTTTTCATCTGATGAATATCAAAGTCAACATCCAATATGCATTGCAAATTGTCCTTTAATGAAGTCTTTAGCAGTAGAGGTTCATAGTTGTGGGGACATGACTACTCAATGTCAATTTTGTGAGGCTTATTATTTTAAACAGGAGAGACCCCGAGATGGACAATTTATTAGTTGTTGTCAAAAAGGAAAGTTCAAACTTCCACAAAGGAAACAATTTCCAACCTATTTACTAAATATTCTGACTGAACCTACTTTTCCAAATTACAAAAATTTTAAGACAAACATAAGATCCTACAATAGTGCCATATCATTTGCATCTATGGGGGCAACATTGGCTGCTAATGTACCAGGACATGGTCCTTACTGTTTTAAAGTCCAAGGACAAATTTATCATCGCACTTCCCATTTACATCCAGAGGAAGGAAATAAAAGAAAATTCGCTCAACTATATGTCCTAGATACAATGGAAGCTGTTGACCAACGTATGCAGATGGAAGAAAATAAAAAATGCTTACCCACTGTTTTCATAGAGCTAAATAACATTATGGACAACAATCCCTACAGTAAAGCTTATAAAAAATTGGCAGAAGTAGAAAATGAACAACTACTTCATTCACAAACACATCAATTACCAATGCCGAAGGTTAATATGGTGCTTAAAAGAGACAGACATACTGATAAACGTCGTTATAACTTGCCAACAACAAATGAGGTTGCAATGGTGTTTCACAATGATGAAGGAGAACCACCATTTCAAAGAGACATACGAATATATCCTAGAAATGAGGACCAACCGTTTATTAATATGAGTATCTTAAGTCCAAATTTAGATCCAATGACATATCCCATCTTTTTCCCACACGGAGAAGCAGGTTGGCAACCAAAATTAACTCTTCCCAGTTACCCAAATGCTAAAGCCAGAATCCGAAATAATGTTTCTATGCTTGAATTTAAAGTAGCTCAAATTGCCATTCGCAATGTATTTAATCCAATTTTATGTGGTGGGAAACTAACACAACAATGGATTATTGATTCATATTTGCAAGTTGAGGCAAATAATTTAAACTTTATCAAATATCAACAAGATAAACTCCGTGTAGAACAATATTCTGGACTCATGGACTATGTTGCTGACGTGGCTACAAGCAGAGACATGACAGCTGGCAAAGCCATCATTTTACCATCTTCCTTTCAAGGATCTCCTCGGAATATGAGAGAAAGATACAATGATGCTATGGCTATTGTGACAAAATTTGGCAAACCCGATTTATTTGTGACATTTACATGTAATCCACAATGGCCAGAAATTACACTAAATCTACTTCTTGGACAAACTGCTTCAGATCGACCAGATTTAGTAGCCAGAGTTTTTAAGATTAAATTAAATGAATTAATACGTGACTTCACTATAAATCAGTTATTTGGCAAATGTCTTGCTTATGTATATACCATTGAATTTCAAAAAAGAGGCCTTCCACATGCACATCTTCTAATAATACTTCAAGAAAAAGATAAATTAGATACTTCAGACAAAGTGGATGCAGTCATTGTTGCTGAACTACCAGATCCAGAACTATATGGTAGACTATATGAGATTGTTACTCATCGCATGATTCATGGACCCTGTGGTGACCTTAATCCACAATCACCATGTATGGAAAATAATAAATGTTCCAAAGAATTTCCCAAAGATTATAGAGACAAAACCTATGCCAATTGTGATGGATATCCACTTTATAAAAGAAGAGAAGGAGATAGTGCCATTATTCGTGGGAAAAAAGTGGACAATAGATATGTAGTACCCTACAATCCACATTTACTCATGAAGTACAACGCCCACATCAACGTAGAAGCCTGCACTTCCATCAAATCAATTAAATATGTCTATAAATATATTTACAAAGGTTACGATGCAGCTACTGTAGTCGTCAAAAGTGCAGACAACCCTGAAAGTAGTGAGTTAGTACATGATGAACTTGCATCTCATGTAGATGCTCGCTATGTCAGTGCGCCAGAAGCTATGTGGCGGCTTTTAAAATTTGAAATGCATGATAGATCACATGCAGTATATAGGTTAGCAGTACATTTGCCACAACGACATTTAGTCTATTTCCATGCTGGAAATGAAATGAATGCATTGGCCCAAAGTGAAGATCGTCACACTACACTAACTGCATGGTTTGCATTAAATTCCACTGATGCTGAAGCAACACAATACTTATATATTGAAATTCCATATCACTATGTTTTTGTGAATGGATTATGGAGACCAAGAAAAACCAGAGGCAATAAAATTATTCCAAGAATTTACACAGTCAGTCCAAGAGATGTTGAACGTTTTTGCTTACGGATATTACTTTTAAATGTTCCTGGAGCACAAAGTTTTGAACACTTAAGAACTGTTAATGACATTGTATATGAATCCTTCCATTTAGCTGCAAGACATAGAAACTTACTCGCTGATGATACAGAGTGGGAAAGATGCTTAGAAGAAGCAGCACAATGTCAAATGCCGCGACAGATGAGAGAACAATTTGCTTTTATTTGTATCTTCTCAAATGCTCCAAATGCATTAGCTTTGTGGGAGACTTTTAAAAGTAATATGGCTGAAGACTTTATGCGACGATACAATGAACCCATTGCACACTTAAAAGCGTTAATGGAAATCCAAGAAGTCTTTTTAACTCATGGATTAAGTTGTGCAAGTTTTAATTTGCCTGATCCAGGTCTTATAGATGACATTAACTTTGAAGACTATGACATTCAACTACAAGCAGAAAGAACAGAAGAAAGACTTGCAACTTTAAATACACTACAATTGCAAGCATTTCATGCCATTAAAAATGCTATAGATGATGACATGGTGACAGAGCGTTATTTCTATCTTGATGGACCTGGCGGATCAGGAAAAACATATTTGTACAATTTATTAATGAGTTCAGTACGAGCACAAGGAAAAATAGCAATGGCGTTTGCCACTACTGGAATTGCTGCACTTTTATTAGAAGGTGGAAGAACTGTTCATAGTGGATTTAAACTGCCAGTGCCTATTTTAGAAAATTCTGTGTCAGATATTCGCATGACATCCTTACAAGCAAAGAAATTGAAGAAATGTAAATTAATTATAATAGATGAGGCCACAATGATGTCATGCTATGCCCTCCAATGTATTGACCGTTTGCTTCGTGAAGTCATGGATAATATTTTTCCATTTGGTGGAAAGGTAATGTTGTTGGGTGGCGATTTTAGACAAACATTACCTGTTGTTGTACATGGCAATCGAACTGACATTATCGAAACATGTATAAAGTCAAGTACAGTATGGAAACATTTTACCCATCTTCAACTGCAACAAAATATGAGATCAGAAGGCCAAACTGATTTCAATGATTGGCTTATTAAAATTGGAGAAGGCAGAACAGAAAAAATACTACATTTACCTGACGACACTGTAGAGATCCCACCTCATATGATTTGTCAACAAGATATTATATCGGCTATATTTGAAGGGAGCATAAATAACGAAGAATATTCCGAGCTTGCCAACCAAGTCATACTGACGTGTAAAAATAAAGATGCATTAATCCTCAATAATAAAATCTTAAAAAAAATTTATGCACCACAAAGAAATTATCACAGTGCTGATTCTGTACTTGCTGATGACAATGAAAGTCAGGCTAACTTTTCGACTGAATTCATAAACTCTTTAACTCCTTCTGGAATGCCACCACATATTTTGCAGCTAAAGAAAGGTGCAATTATCATGTTACTGCGAAATATGAATCCCAAAAAAGGCCTATGCAATGGCACAAGATTAATTGTTCAACAATTAAAGGACCATTTTATAGATGCTGAAATTTTAACTGGGACCCATAGAGGAGAGAGAGTTTTCATACCAAGAATAGATTTAGCACCAAGTGAAAGTAGTCTCCCTTTTATACTTCAAAGAAGACAATTTCCCATTATTATGGCATTTGCCATGACCATTAATAAATCACAAGGTCAAACTTTCAAATCTGTGGGTATTTTCTTGGAAGAACCAGTTTTTGCACATGGTCAATTGTACGTTGCGTTGTCAAGGTGCAAAAATCCACAGGCTATTAAAGTTTACATTGAAAACAATGAAAGTCAAGGTGATTTATTAGAAGATGGACGTATTTTTACTAAAAACATTGTCTACTATGAAGTACTATAACTTTGAAGGATACTAATTAAAGATGCCAAGATTTTTTAAAAGCATTGCAAAATACATAACAATTGGTTGTTTAATTCAGTCATAATTAATGGAAGTCATGTTTATGAATGATTCGCCTCACAAAATACTTGCCTTGCATTGTTAGTAAAAATTATGTTAAAATGTTAAGTCACTATGTTAATGTTTCTAATGTTACAAGTTTAAAAAATATATTTTCAAGTTATTTCATTCAACATATTACAAAGTGGATGTTAAGAGGTCAAGCACCTTTTAAGTCACAATGTAAATATTGTCTGTTATCTTAAGATTACTACCTACATTAATGTTTATCGCCAATTTATGTGCTCAGTAATAAATTAGTTTAATTACGTACGTTTTAAGAAGAGTTTGACTGTATGCCTTCCTCTACATTCAATGTATATTCAAGTTAACAATTATTGTGATAGAAATTGAATTTTAATACTGATTAATTTAAATGTCAATTGTTTTTACATTCAAATGTTAATACTTTTAATAAAAAATTACTTTACAAAATGTATTCACTATGTTCATGTTTATAATGTTCAAAATTATACCAATGTTTTGTCAACTTCTAAACTTACATAAAAAATAAAGTTCAAGTTTAAAAATATATACTTTGATGGTTATTGCTTACATATATTTTAAACTTCATCTTAAAATTTGCAACGTTTAAAAAAGGCTTTTTACTTTTGGCTTTCCTATTCATTCAATGTATATTCAAGTTAACAATTCTTCAGATACTAATTACATTTTAAAAAACCATTACATCAACATTTTACAAAAATACACGTTCATATTAAAATACTTACAAGTGTCAAAAATATATGTTAATAACTAAACAACTTGACAAACATATACATAACATTGCCGTCATTTTTTGACGGGCAAGTCGCTAGTATATATATATATATATATATATATATATATATATATATATATATATATATATATATATACATACAACATAAATTGCTCCATCTTGAAATGAAATTTAACATTTTATTTTTCACTGGATTAGTTATAGAGAGAGTACTGGGGGGTTCTTATGAAATCAAATACAGTTCAAATTGTGTTAAAAAAAGAAATAAGGAAGGTAAAAAAAGACAACTTTTTATGTCCGTCTATGGTGCTTAATAATCTTAATGTCTAAGGTTTTAGACTTTGTGATATATAGACTACACCAAATTTTCCATAAAAATTTTAGCTATTTACTCTACTCCTGAAATCCCAAAGAAACTAAATATTCAGGAATGAAGTAATTCATTCATATGAATCAAACATCCAATCACTCACAAAATTCATTCACAACTGCAAAATATGTTTAATAATACACATGTTTATTCTCATGCAAGAAACAACCAAAATCCAAATCGCTCAAATATTATGTTTTCCTTTATTGGAATATGCTTTCCTGTCTACACTCTCCCACTTCAAACCATCTTAAATGTTAGACTTTTCCATATCACAGCTATTCCTTATTTCCTGAGTACCATCTACCAGTGTGTTTAACTACCATCAACATATGCCAGTATTGACATGTGCCTTCCAACTGTGCCTAATTACAATCAGCTTAGGGCAGTTTTGCCAAGTGACTCCATTCTGTAATTTAGTAACCTCTACTTTGCAGGCTATTTCTATGAATACTTTGCTGTGCAATAATCCTGACTCCCTGTCTGTCCCTGAACAAATGTTGCCTTCCCTTGTTTCTTGCTCCGAGCTCTGCCTCTGGCGACTCTGTTCTACTCTAGGACACTGCATCTGAATGTCCAACCACTTACAGGTAACCATCTCAGTATGAACCTGATTTGGACCTACTGTATATGCCCTTCTACCTACCCTGTCCACACAGCTGCCCCTCTGATTACTGTTCTTTTATAGTGAAAGTCTTTGCACTATTGAATGTATTTCCTACAATCACTACAGCCATAACTTTAATGAACATACTTATTTCCTTGCATACCTCATATTCCTTACTTTCATTATGTTTTCCACTTCATTATCACACATTCTTGTCAGCATACAATTTCTCATTAACTATACATTTATATATAGATGAATAAACAGAGCATTGCAATATATAGTGATACCTTTTTTATTGGACAAACATATTAAAGGGTCACTTAATTCACCACAATTTGTACTGCATCACAGTAAAGATCTCCTAAAAGCATGTTGAAATACTTTTTGAATATTTGAAATATGTGCATTTTTTACTGAGAAATCAAATCATATCTGGGTTTACATGTGTCACTGAGTGTCCCATCCAGACCCACACCTAAAAATTTGAGCAAAATAAAAAAAGAGGCAAACCCTTACCAAATCCATCTGTGTAGTATATGGGATGATGGAATCACTTAAACAGGTCAATTATGCGTTAACTTTTCAGTGCATTCCTAAATGCAGAGAAAAACTACTATCAATCATTATCTTCACCACACGGCTCCGCTGTCTGTATTACTTATGCTACAGGCAGTAGACCAGATGTAATTTGTATGTAAACAGATTTAAAACTTTAGATTTTTTAGCTATTATTGGTGTCATAAAAAAATAGATAATTTTAACATACAATCTTGTGCTCTTTCATACCACAAAGAGCACTTACAATGAGTTGCATCCATGGCCGGATTACCCATTAGGCCAACTAGGCAGCCGCACAGGGGCGCATCCCTGTGAGGGGCGCCACTTCTTAAAAAAATGGTTCCTGGTTTCAAAAAAAAAAATGTTGCAGTTCATAGACTGGCTACTAGGGGGTAACCACCTAGAACAAGACAGTTACAACAGGAAAGGGAACTTACATGTAACAGAAAAGGCAAAAATGGGTCCGTGCATACCTTGAGTACTCACTCACAGGGGCTTCTCCACTTCACTGCCTAGGGGCTCCAAAAAGTTGGATACAGTCCTAGTTGCATCCCTCTTTTTCAAGTATGAAACAATACTGGATAAAACAAATGAAAAAAGAGCAAAGTAACAGTGAAGAGATTGGAGTGGGACACAGACAGGCCTCATAAATTATGTCCTGATATGTCAAGTGAGTCTATAGACTAAGTTTGAGACAAGGAAACATAAGAGCAATAAGTTATGGCCGTAAATATCCTCACATATGTGTCTGTGTCCCACCCTAATCAGCTCTGTTACTATGCTATTTTTCATTTGTTGTATGCTGTATCGCTTTTGACTTGATAAAGAAAGCTCATCATTTCTATTAATATGTTTCTCTGATAAAAAAGGTATCACTATATACTGTAATACAGTTACCTCAGTCTTCACACAGGTAAGTATGTGGAGGTATGATCAGAAACAAGAACATTAAAACTCCTTGTGCCTGATAATAATCATTGGGTTCACGTCAGTAGCTGATAAGTAGAAGGGATTCATTGTATATCCTACTGTTTAATTAATATTCAGATGAGCATGATTTAAAGTGGCTACTGTTTAAATGTATGTTCTTTAGTTTGCCTGCTGATGAACTTTAACAAATAGGCTTCTTGTTTTTAGTTACAGGGAAATATCCCAAGACAAAAGAGTCCTCAGGCTAAGGAGGTTTGCTTGTCAAAATATACACATACACATATAGATAAATAGATAGATAGATAGACAAAGCCTTGTTAAAGAAGTATGTTATAGAAATTATATTAAACTTTCCTCATTAAACAAATGGTTGGGGACTCCTATTATAGATAAATCAGTACTATACCTTTTTCTGATGTTGTTTGTGTACAGTAATTAACTTTCTGAGATATATTATCAAATCATATAAATAATAAATTAATCTATAACAACTTATCTATAACAAAAGTGCCCCAAACGACATTTCCTTTCATTACTATAACCTTTTCAACCTCTGACAATAGAAGCAATAATAAATTATTGGTTTCAGTACTTTTAGTGTTTGTTACCAAGGAATTAATTTCAGTATCATTGGCTCAAAAAAACTATTACTAGCATCTGAAATGAAATATTAACATAATATTACTTTATAACATGTATAGTGTTTCTGCCACATCTTTAGTGGTAGTATAACTGTATCAGTAAATTGCAATGAAGTCTGAGTTGTGGTTTTTCAAATGAATCACTGAATTAAAAGACAGTACTCACAAAAATCTTCATTTAATGTTTTAATTTTAGTTTATTGTTTTAATACTGATTGCTATAGTTGGGGCAAATCCATGATATGTGAAAATTAAATTTGGAGCCCTGAAATGTGAAAATGAGATGTAAATACATATCTATAAGTAAGGTGTGCACATTTTTTTGTGTCTGACATTATCCTACAGCACAAGCGTCTTTTACATACGCGTGTGTGTGTGAATGAAAGAATATACACTGAAAATATTTTGTTTATATCACCAAATACAAACCCAATCAAACTTGTTTGAACATTATTGAAAAAATTACATCAGAGAGCTCGTGAAGCATAAATATAAAAGCAGACCTTGTACTTTAAAGGGATATGGGACACAACTATTTTGTTATGGAAGATGTTTTAAGCATTAAAAAAGTTGCTTTTGAATGAAAACATTAAGCAAAACCTCTCTGACGTTCATTTAAACTAACAGAAAATGCACAGAACATACTTTATTCTATATATCTCATTTGCTGACAGAGTACAAGCCCCCAAAGCAGTTAAACTGTTGAATACGTTTTTTTTAGCTTTGACAGTAAATAAATATTTCACTATGCAGTACATGTTAATATTTATTATTATTATTATTATTATTATTATTATTATTATTATAATTATTATCATTTAGTTATAATATCTAATATAAACCCTACCATTAAGCATAGGGGATATAGTGAATATATAAGACACACATGACCAAGGTATATATCCTGATACAAGGCCATGTTCCTATAAATGCTTATAATGTAAGTGGATTAATGGTAGAGAGAGAAGGGGCAGGAGATTGCTTGTTGATGGTCTGTTGTGATAGCATGATCTGTGCACAGGAGTCACGCACTTATTTGGATGGTTCATATTGGTGAACAAGTTGGTAGGCTTCTCTGAGTTTTCAGTTCTCTGAGTGTCAGAGTATGATAGGAAATTCCACAAGACAGTGGTAGAACAAGAAACGTCCTAGAAAGAAGAATGAGAAGAATGTGACAGGTAAAAGAGATATATGTTCAGAGACGTATCTGGAGATTAGATTTGATATGTAGGAGGGTGAAGAGCTAATGAAGGCTTTGCAGATGAGTGTCGGTGTCTGCTGGGGCAGCAGATGAGAAACAATTGTTAAAATATAAGAGCCTAGCAGTTATCGACTGTAAGGGCAATGTTCAGAGCTATGGATATGGTAGAAGGTGGAATTATTAAGAGCATCATGTTGGTGAAAAGATTTAGTAGGGAATGAGATAAGTCAGTGGATGAATATTGATTTGGTATCATCAGCATAGAGATGGTACCAGGATCCCAAAGTGCTTATTAGTTTTGTTAGGTAGACTATGTAGATTGAGAGAAGCAAGGGACCCCTCTGATCATTTTTCCAGTCCTTGCTAATTTCATCACCAGGAAATTTGAACAATGGACTGTACATCTTGCTACCAACTGGTTGGATTGTCAGGCAAGAAATTAAATGTGTTAATGTGTTTATATTTCATGATTGATGAGTGCTGCTTGAGTTAACTGGCTAAGGACAGGTAATTTAATCATGTTTGTGGGTTGAACCAAAGTTGTTTTGTTTGGCTATAAATGTTCTGCTGAAAAGAAAGTGAGCAGTACCCACTTGGGACAGAATAAAAGTGTCTGAACTGCTTATCTGAGCATCCAAGGGAAGAAAATATGGACTTTATTCTAAGGTCCTGATGGGAGGACTATATGCTCTTCCCTTGGGAAGACAAGTGGATTTCTCCCTGCTCAGATAGCTGGCTCCACTATACCAGTGTCCATGTGATCCAGTGTTCCAGCTCTTGTATAACATAATTTCAGAGGTTGTGTGCAGCATATCCCCTCACAAATCAGGAAAAGCAGAGCATTGCTGGTCCAGCTGGCTTGGTTCTATGACAAGAGATCAAGCCACCTTATTCGGAGGCCATGTACATCTGTGCCTGATGCTGACCCGCTGCTCCTGAAAGATTTCTGTGACAATGCCACTTACTTGATCACAGTGAGGGGATCATCGCTGATAATGGTTTGAGGCCGGCTGAAACTCAAAAAGGATTGTGTTTTGATGTATATTAATGCATTCTTCCAAAGTCAGTTTTATATTAAGGAGGTCTCTAACACTTACACTACAGTTCTTTTCTACAGGGAATAGTTTACAGGAATAGACTAGTTGTAAAGATGTCTGCAAGTCAACAATTTGTGACAAAACAGCATCTATTTCAGAAAAAAATATTTTCAGCTTCACAGTAAGGAGAGCAAAGGAGCAGATTTTTTTTTTTTAAATCCATTGGTAGAGGTTTAAGCCTTCAAAATCCATGGAAATGCTGGTGTTACCTAATTGAGAGCAGTTATAGGAGCAGCTATGCATGGAAAAAATGTTAATAAACATTCTACAGAAGCTGGCAAACCCTTTGCATCTGGTTTTGATGAAGGTCACTCCAATAGTAGGTCTACCTGTCATCTGAATGCCTAGTGGGCATAACACAAAGGCAAAAAGCCGATTTGTTTTCATGTGCTGACTTGATTTTAAAGAGACATGAAAGGTTTCTTGAATTTTACTAGGTAAATGATCTACCTATCCAGAGATGAAAACTTCCATATACCTTTCATCTCTGGATGTGTGTAGAACAAGGAAGTTGAAACAATATCAATATGCTTCTTGATTAATTTTAAGTCAGATCCATAATTCATATGTGTACCATTAATTGATTGAATTTATATGGGATCTGTTCTATTTCATAGTAAAATCTAGTAATCCTGAGCCAACGGGATGTCAAGGAAATTTGAGCTTATTCCGTAACCTGTGATGGTTCTTGGCTGGAGCTCTTGATCACCCCACGGTAGAAATATAGAGATGGTTAGATGTCTGGTATTGTGTAGAGCAATAACAAGAGGTCTTTATTAAAGACTATGGCCCTCATTCTATTATCGGCCGTAAATCGGCCGCAAAGCTGCGATTCCTTGCGGGGCTCCCGTTACCTTGCAATTCAATTATACGGCGCCGCAAGGATATCCCCTTACGGCCGGCCGTATATCTTGCAATCGGCCGTAAGCTCAGAAATCTTTAAATGCAAAAATAAATTCAAGATGGCATTGTAAAGCTCTGTAAATGCTAGGTATCATTATGGGGGACATGAGGATTAATAGCAACCCCCTCTCAAGCTTGCACATCAGCCCAAATCCGAGATTACATTAACTGTTTTTATTTTTTTTAGCCGCAGTGTGGGCGGGTCTGAGGTGCTCAAAGCCCTCTGGACTTTTTACATGGATATGTGACATAAATTTAAAAATTTTTTTTTTACGGATTTGAGTGTAGGGGAATGTTGTGCTATGAATGCTAACACCTACAATCACTTTATAGTCTCATAAGAGTGCAGGATGGCTTTATTATGGCTTTAAAATGTGATTAATTGTGTGCCTGCGAGACCTTTTTGCTGCAAGTAAGCTGCGGCTCGGTTTTAGCCTTGCAGAGAGGGTTCCCGGAGCAATTGAATAGCAACCAGGATTTTCTTAAGGCCAAAACTCTTGCAGCTGTTTAAGATCAAAGGCTTTCCTCCGGCGCATGCGGCCGCAAGGGATAGCATGGCGCCGGCCGCAAGCCTGCCGGAATCCCCGGCCGGAAGGGAATAGCATAGGCAAATAGCTATCGGCCGGTCCTTGCGGCCCCGCATCTCCTACGGCCGATAATAGAATTAGGCCCTATGAAAGCAGGACATGTTCAGATATCCCTGTCTTGGAGTGCTATTGGACCCTACCCTCTCCTTCATTCCTCACATACAATCATTAACTAATTCTTGTCTCTTCCATTTTAAAAACATTTCCAAAATAGGTCACTTCTTTACACATGACACAACTAAAATCCTAATTCACTCTCTCATCATATCTCAACTTGATTACTGCAACTCGCTCCTTGCTGGCTTCCCCATCACCTGGCTGTCTCCACTCCAATTCAAAATGAACGCCTTTGTCAAACTCATCTTCCATACTCATTGCTCACACTCATACTCAGTATCTGCTTCACCTCTTTGTCAATCCCTCCTATCTGTCTTTTAACTTCCAGAATAAAGTTTTAAATCATGTCCCTAACTTACAAAGCCCTCAACAACAATACACCTCCTTATGCCTCCACTCTCATCTCAAAATACTCCCCCACCCGGCCTCTTCATTCTGCTAACGTCATTCTTCTCTACTCCTCTCTCACATCCTCTCACTCCCGCCTTTTCTCGGGCTGCCCCTATTCTCTGGAACTCCTTGCCTCGCTCCATTAGACTATCATCATGATTCAAAACCTTTAAAACCTCACTAAAAACACATTAAAGAAGCACCTGCCACCTTAACATGCACAACACACCTCTCATCCTGCCAACCATACCCAACTCATGAGATTGTAAGTTTGTGAGTTTTCAATCGTGTAAGGTGTTTCAATGAAAGCTCCACACACACAGATTCTAAACTCAAAGACAGGGCTTTCCATTCTTTGCTATGTGTCAATTTTTGTTTTGCCTTATACATTAAATATACAGATTATTTCCGCTTCTGCAGGTTCTCCATGAAGTTATAATGCGCCAATGAAAGCTTAAATGGGTTCATCCACTTGTGATACTTTTTAGGACATTCTCTGAAGTTGTTGATAAAAAAATAACTTGACAGTAAGAGACAGCTAATTTCTCTTGTTTTCCTCGCTGTTAAATTACTGTCAGCTTGAATGATCAAAGTAATAAAGTCTTCCATTGACACAGGTATATGTATACTTGCCAGCTCTTCCTGTACATTTTCAGATACGTGAAATCTAAACTGATGCTTTAAGGCTGGTTCATTCCACCCAGAATCAGTGTCTAAATTATCACAAGTTTCTTCCACTGGTT
Organism: Discoglossus pictus; assembly: GCA_027410445.1. Classification (NCBI taxonomy): domain Eukaryota; kingdom Metazoa; phylum Chordata; class Amphibia; order Anura; family Alytidae; genus Discoglossus; species Discoglossus pictus. The sequence goes on from CM050167.1 coordinate 323,674,923, forward strand.
AAGGTTTTGTAGTGCAGCCTCTGCTATTGAAATTCAGAGAGAAAAGGATTTCAAATGCATTTTGAAATCACCTACATTATACCCTTATCTCGGAATCTCGGAAAAGCAATAGAAATTAAGATGCTTCTAATACAATGAATAATCAAAATATCAAGTTGAACTACTTGTATTGTAGGCAAGGAGAACTGGACCTTGGTTTGGATTTGAAACAGACAAGCCTGAAGAAGGTCACATATTCAGTCACATCCTCTAGAAGGCTTAAATATCTGACATGGGTGTCCTGTAGGACCCAAGAGAGGAACAAGTTGTTTTATCATATTTGTCTCATCACAGAAGTTGAAACCTAAAAACAGAAGCTCTACCAAGTATTTCAAAACAATTGGGCCAGAAGCAAAAATCAAGAGTCCATGTTCAAAGGAGAGGAAGCTTTGGTTCAGAGCCCCTATGCAATTCATTGATTAGACCAGGTGGTCTAAGTGTAATAAGGAACTACAGACTTCAGAGTTCAATGTAAAGTGCCTTGCATTTTTCGTGTTTTGTTGCCTCACGGCCTGGAATTAACATGGTTTGTTTGAGGATTTGCATCATTTAATTTACAGAACAAGCCCACAACTTTGAAGATTTTTTTATTTATTTGTGAAGCAAGCAACAAATAGGACACAATAACAGTAAAAGTCAATGTGCATTCACTATTCACCCCCCTAAAGTCAATACTTTGTAGAGCCACCTTTTGTGGCAATCACAGCTCCAAGTCGCTTTGGATAAGTCTCTATGAACTTGCCACATCTTACCACTGGAATTTTTGCCCATTCCTCCTTGCAAAACTGCTCCAGCTCCTTCAAGTTGGATGGTTTGCGCTTGTGAACAGCAATCTTTAAGTCTGACCAAAGATTTTCTATTGGATTGAGGTCTGGGCTTTGACTAGGCCATTCAACACATTTACACGTGTCCCCTTAAACCACTCAAGTTTCTATGTGTGTTTTGGATCATTTCCTGCTGGAAGGTGAACCTCCATCCTAGCCTCAAATCACACACAGAGTGGTACAGGTTTTGCTCAAGAATATCCTTGTATTTAGCACCATCCATCGTTCCCTCAACTCTGACCAGTTTCACTGTGGGGATGGTGTTCTTTGGGTGATGTGATGTGTTGGGTTTGCGCCAGACATAGCCTTTACTTTGATGGCCGAAAAGTTCAATTTTAGTCTCATCAGACCAGAGCACCTTCCTCCATACATTTTGGGAGTCTCCCACGTGCCTTTTCACAAACTCAAAACGTGCCATTTTTTTTTTGCTGAAAGTAATGGCTTTCTTCTGGCCACTCTGCCATAAAGCCCAACTCTATGGAGCATACGGCTTATTGTCGTCCTATGTACAGATACTCCAGTCTCTGCTGTGGAACTCTGCAGCTCCTCCAGGGTTACCTTAGGTATCTGTGCTGCCTCTCTAATTAATGTCCTCCTTGCCCAGTCCGTGAGTTTTGGTGGGCGGCCGTCTCTCGGCAGGTTTGCTGTTGTGTCATGTTCTTTCCATTTGATTATGATAGATTTGATGGTGCTCCTGGGGATCATGATAGATCTGGATCTTTTTTTATAACCTAACCCTGACTTGTAATTCTCAACAACATTGTCCCTTACTTGTTTGTAAAAGTCCCTTGGTCTTCATAGCAGTGTTTGGTTAGTGGTGCCTCTTGCTTAGGTGTTGCAGCCTCTGGGGCCTTTCAAAAAATGTGTGTATATGTAGCGACAGATCATGTGACACTTAGATTGCACACAGGTGGACATCATTTCACTAATTATGTGACTTCTGAAGGTAATTGGTTGCACCAGAGCTTTTTATGGGCTTCATAGCAAAGGGGGTGAATACATAGGCACATGCCAATTTTCTGTTTTCTATTTCTAAAAAATAGGTTTATGTATATATTTTTCTCATTTCACTTCAACAACTTAGACTATTGTGTTCTGATCCATCACATAAGATTCAGATTAACAAAGCATTGAATTTAAGGTTGTATTGTAACAAAATAGGTAACAAGTCAAGGGGGGTGAATACTTTTGGAAGGCACTGTAGATTACATACAATCTCTCCAGAGTATACCAGCACAAACAATGAATGTGTTTGTATGGGAGGTAGTGTATGATAGAGAGAACAGAGGGGGGTTATGGTGTTACATGTGACTGTGTACATATGTGAGTGCATGCATGAATCTATGCATAGGAGAGAGTTTGATTAACACAGAGAGAGTAGAGGGAAGTTTTCTTTAGTATACTTAGTCTTTCATGCTATTTACTCTTTGTTGCAAGTTTCTTCCACATCAATTCAAACCGAATCATTAGAAATCAAAATAATATAGTTTACATTGTGTATGATTCTTATAAAAAAAAGGCATTATTACATATTTTATCATTACAAGTATGCATAAAAAAATGATTTTGTTTTTAGAGTAGATCTAAAATATTATAATACTTGTGAAGCATATTATTGGCTCTATTGTTGCAAGCTTTTTTTAATTCTCTTATTTTCATATCATATTAATCTCTACTTTTCTCTACATTAATTTTTACCTTTACCCCCGGCTCCAGTGTATCCTGTATTTAAAAAAAACAAAACAAAAAGTTAAATAGAAAATATCAAAGCATCACTTAAATGGTTTTAAGAGAGAGAATTGTTTAAGATAGATTCAAGGCTATTTATATTAACAACACGAGAGAACAAAATGTCAACCTTCTTATGTGAACTTTTGTACAATTTTCATTTAATCAACATCTAATAGCTAACATAATACAAAGTGAATGTGATATGTTTTGTATAAACTTAATATATTGTGGTTTCTAACTGACAATGGAGATTTCCAGTTTATTTAAAAGGAATTTTAACAACATTAGTCTCATTATTATTTAAGCAAAATGATGGGGCAATAAAATTGTAAGCCATGGCAATGCTGCTTGACACTCTGAGGACCTTCGGCGTTCATTGCGAGCCGCTCAATTTGAAGCTATGGCAATGCTGTTTGCCACACAATGTAAATCTTTTTATACTCTGAGGACCTTCGGCGTTCATTGAGAGCTTCGCGCTGAGCACCTTCGGCGCTCATCGCGTGCTCATCTTGTTTACTTTTGTTCCTATGAGAGCCTTGTGCTCTCCTGACAAACCCAGATATATATGCCTTCGGCGTTCATTGAGAGCCTCGCGCTGAGCGCCTTCGGCGCTCATAGAGATCAGCTCATCTTGTTTACTTTTGTTCCTATGAGAGCCTTGTGCTCTCCTGAGAAACCCAGATATATATGTCAATTTTTTTTGTATAATTATTAATTCATTATTTACTTAATAAAATAATATACTTTACCTATTTGTAATTGATATATGCAGCAATGAATAGCCTGAAGAGCTAAATATCCATTTCTATTTTCCTGCAGCATACAATGTGCATTTGGCCTGTTGGTGCTGTGAGGAGAAAGTGTCACCAATGTCCCAGCTATGCATTAGAAATATGGTGGGTGCGTGCGGGCAAACCGGTGCTTTAGTTGTGTAAATCTTGATTTGAGATTCGTAGTGTTAGTATTTTCCGTGCTGGCTAAGTGTGTATTTTACTACCTCGTACGTCTGGCAAAAGTCGTACATGTCTGGCGGTGTTTTGCGCATTTCGGGTCGTGTAGCGTTGTTTTCCTTTTTTTTCGTCCGTTATTATTTTCCTTGCTTGGGCGATTTAACATTGTGTAAAGTCATCAAATTGTACTTTAATCAGCGTGCAACCTTAGTGGCAGATGTCCAGGCTGTCCCGCCATGCTCTGTGTGTTTTAAAAAAAAAAATTTTTGTTGTATTTTGGATTGTTTTGTGTTGTATTTGCATATACGCATTTCGTCCGTTAACCTCTTATTTTTGCGACCTTGTATTATTTTTTCCTAAGTTCTGCGGGTCGTAATTAAAAGTTGTACGTCCTTGTCAGTGTTTTATAAGCTTTGGGGTCGTTGAGCCTCGTTTTCATTTTTTTTCTGCACAATTTTTTTTCCCGCTTAGCCGATTTTGAAGTGACAAAACTGCCTAAAATCGACTTTAATTTGCATGCAACCTCACCCCCAGAGGTCCTGGCTGTCCCCTTGTGCTGAGTGTGATGTCTTTGTATGAATTAAGGTTGAAAACAAAGGTACCACTGTATTTAATAAAGTATCACAGTGTGTTTTCTTTTTTCAAATGAAGTTCTCAGAACATAAAACAGATTCAGATTTTTAACTTCTCTTAGGGCTCAGGTATACTCTCTGCATTTCCTGTTAGTTTGATTAAAGTTTAAACACGTGTTTCTTAATATCTTCTCATGCAACAAACAACTTTTGTAATGTATGCTCTTATCTAATTTCTTAAAAGTTGTGGTTGTGCTCCCTTTAATTTTGGACTTACCTATTAAGACAGCTCATTGAGTATGAAAAACTGTGTTCTTGTTTGCTTCACAGTAAACATATTTCATTAGATGTATTTTGAAAATGACTGATCTGCTACTCTGGGGTATTGGTCCCCTGAGCTTTTCATTATTAAAAGATTATTGTAATTTGAGAAAGGGATCCTATCCTCTTATGGTAGCGCAGCACAAGGCAGCAGCAGTGGCGGTGAGCAGCCGCCATATGGCACTGCCGATATTCCGTTGCCATAACATAGAGTCAAGGCTTAGGTAAACTATTAGGGTTAGGGTGAGTGTTAGGTTTAGAGTTGGGGTTACGGTGAGGGTTAGGGTGAGTGTTAGGGTTAGTTCAAGGGTTAGGCTAACATTATAAGCTTAGAACTTCTCTCACATATCGGCAGCGCTGCAAAATATCGGCAGCGCCATCTAGCAGTTGGAGGAAGACCTGTCCTGACTTCATAACAGGATAGATCCATGACCCATGCATGATCCATTCAGGCTAGTTGATGGAATAAATGACACGACAACTTGAGTTGGGAGAAACAACGGGCCACAGCTTTATTTTAACACAATGTAAACAAACAACCGTAACTTATTCAGATGACTAATTTAGTCCTTTCCTTCCGGGGGAGGAGCCCGGCCACGAACAGTGACCTCACGCTTTGAGCCCTGCCCAAAGCCCCAATGCTTATCTTTAAGCACGCCCTGTGAGGTGGGGCCATCGCCCCCTTAGGCCAGTGGGCCGGGCAACTCACCTCCCGCCGCACAGACATAAATTAACAAAACACAACATACAATAGCCACTTCTCCGAATTCTTTAACCAAAAATATATATATTAATTTCAATATTTCTTATTTATATTATATATACTTTTTTTTTTTTTTTTTTTTTTTTTTTTTTTTTAAAAGAATAAACCATAACATCTGTTAACAACAAAATACAGGGTGGGTGGGTGGGATTCCAGTCGGGAGACCGCGCTGCTCTGCTCAATGGCGCGAAACGGGCTTCCGACACGCCCCCCGACGCTCCTGATTGGCTGATAGCCTCACAGGCTCCGCTGGGTCACGTGACGCTACGGGCTGACCCAGGGAGCCTGTGCAGCCTCCGCGTCGTTCAAGAAAGGTTTCACATTTTCTGATGTTTGCTACAAACTAGGAACATTACCATCTATATAAGCCATGAGCAAAATCAGTTTTATAACAATCCTTTGGCTTAGCAGACCTGCATGTGTCACAGATGCTTCCATTTTACATAGCTAATCAACCTGTAGCCTAAGGGGAAGCATTGTCCTAATGTGGATCACTCTCTAGTCAACCCTAGTGCCACTTTAGAAAACATCTCCATTCATTTATGTTGAAACATTGCCATTACAAAGTGACACTCTATGTAAAGACTGCTACTAAAGTTTCCACTAAAGATTGCTTCTATGTAGTTTATAAAATGAAGGTTTTTTTCTCACTGCAACTTATTTCTATTTAGTCCATATCCAGGTTTGGCTGTCTACTGATATTGAATGCCTCATGATGCAGGCACCAGAGGACACTAAATGGGGCATTTAAACATTCGGTTTAATTAACATCTTATTTATTGCCCCTGCAGGCCATGATAAGTAACTATACTACTAGTATGATTAGGGTCTAACCTCCACAAGTGGCATATTCATTGAGAGCTTTCTTTTCAAAACACCTAGCTCATTCATTAGCAGGATCATCAACACATTCGTTTAACTTTCTTGAATTACTGGTGTAGTTATCAGGGAAAAGCTGTCACTATGTATAGCATATATATATTTTTTTACTGTTTGGTCGTTCAGTCCGACTCTCCATGACCCTATGGACCTCAGCACGTCAGCACAACTTGTGTCTGGTCTTGCTTGTCTATAAGGTTTTCTTCGCAAATATACTGGAGTGGGTTGCCAGTTCCTTCTACAGTCGACTGCAATTTGTCTGACCTCTCTGCTATGACCTGACCCTACATGGTATTGCTCACAGCTTCACAAGACCATTCATCACGACAAGGGAGCGATCCAGAAGGGGAAATCATCAGCCTCATTAAATTGTGGATACGTTTTAAAACGTAGCCCATCTTGTAGTAAGTAGGACTTTAGGCTATTAAATTAGCCTCGTAAACCGACCCACCGACGACTTGTGGGTTAACACGCAGGACGGGCGAAAAATGCCTATAGGACATGGAATGTGGAACTTTGCACCCGGCAACCCTTTGATATCTCAAGCCCGTAACTCTTAGGTTCAAATTTAGCTATTAAATTGCTACGAATCCCCATGGATGCCCTAAAAGCCCTTCCGTATACTGCTAGAGCAGCAAAAGAGCCCCCCTCCAGCCCCCAAAGCTCCCTCCGGACCCTAAAACCTCCTCTCTGCTCCCCCCAAAAAAATCCCATGCTGCAGGGGTATTGATCGGGACCCCCATGCTGCAGGCCCGCAATATCACCCCTTGCTGCGGGGTGATATTGGGACCCCTGTGGCAGTGAAATAGTTCACCCATGTCGCAGGGGTATTTCAATTACCACCCAGCACCTAAAATTAACCCCCAAATGATGGGGTCCCCATCAGGACCCCTGCAGTGTCCATACATAAAACCTTGTTGTGGGCGTCCGATCGGGACCCCAGCATTTGGGGGTTAATTTTAGGTGCTGGTGGCTACTTGAAATACCCCTGCGACATTGGTTAACTATTTAACTAAGCATTTAAAATGCAAAATTTCCACCTTGCTGGTCCTTAAAGGACCTAAAGATCCTTAAAGGACTCGCGCTAAATAAAAAAATAATTCCTGCCGCGGGGGTGCTTTAAGTACCCCCGGCATCTCAAATTAACCCCATCACTTATGGGGGCCTATATAGGCCCGCATGAGACTATAATTAACCCCATCAGTCCAATAAGGGGTCTATATAGACCCCTGTAGGACACTATTAACCCCTATATTAACACTATAAGTGCCATGAGGGTCCTCCAGGACCCTCAAGGCACTAAGTCTAAGCATTACCCTACACTAAACTATTAGCCACCCCAATAAACTAATACATCTAAATTACCCACCTTCTAACTAATTAACCCCCTCTATTTAACCCCTCTAAGTAATTAACCCCCTCTAACTAATTAACCCCCTCTAAGTAATTAACACCCTATAACTAATTAACCCTCTTTAACCCTCACCATACCTAATTAACCCTATCACTTACCACTTAACCATATCTAGACCCAGTTATCCCCATCTAGTCCTATTTAACTCTAACTGTACCTATTTAAACCTAACTGGACCTAGTTAACTCTAACTGGACCTATTTAACCCTAACTGTACCTATTTAACAATAATTGTACCTATGTAACCCTAACTGGACCTAGTTAAGCCCAAATATGCCTAGTAAACCCCTACCCCATTAACCCTACACTACCTACTCCCATTCTCATTGGCTAATGTAACTGTCAATCAGATTTAATTCAATCAGAATGAGCAGATGCTTGGAGACAATCAGAATGGGATACACCCCACAGGGGTGTATTCCATTCTGATTGGCTGAATGCAATAGCGCCTTCTGATTGGATTGACAGTTACATGGGCCAATCAGAATGGGATACAGTGTATATCCAATTTTGATGGGCTCACACCATTTGCACCTTCCAATTGGCTGAAATATGATTGACAGAGATTTCAGCCAATCAGAAGACGCAATTTGGGGTTTTGATATCGGAGCATGCGCAGGAACCTCCATTTGCGGTGGGGAGCTCCTCAGCGAAGGAAATCCGTTACCAGTTGTTTGTTTTTTTAGAACGTTGAGATTTTTTTGAATGGGACGTTACTAGGACGGAGGACTGACGACCAGGGCATCGCTGGAGGGGCATTTTGGCCCGGTGAGTAGACTAATAACCGTTTATTTTATTGTATTTACTGTAATGTTAGGTTTTATATTAGCTGTATCAGAACTTGGGGACTTTGTTGGAGGGACATTTTGGCCAGGTAAGTAGATTATTAACCCTTTTTTTATTACAGGTTGTTAGTATACGTATATTGTTCCTTTTTTTGTAGGTGTGACAGGATGTCTGGACATTTTTGGAGGGGCCTTTCCTGGGACAGAAGACTGATGACCAGCACAGGGGCATTTTGGCCAGGTCAGTGGACTAATTAACCCTTTCCTTTTAACCGGTTGTGAGTTTATTTTTTATTTTGATAGTGTCCTTTTTAAATGTGTAATTCTTTTTTATTTTATGTGTAATTAAATTTGTTATTTTCAGAAGTGTTTTTTTATTTTATGTAGTGCTTTTTTTATTTTCAGTATTTAGTCATTTGTAATAAGTGGAGTTTTTTATTTTCTGCAATGTGTGTTTTTTTTTTTTTTTTAATATAATTAGTGGGGTATTTTTATTTTTGTAATTAGTGGGGTGCTAGGGATTTTATTAGTGGTTAGGTAGGTAGTGTATGGGTTAATAGGGTAGGGTTTGAGTTAGGTAGGTAGTGTAGGGGTCAATAGGGTAGGGGTTTACTGGGTACAGTCGGGGTCAACTATGTCCAGTTAGGGTTAAATAGGTCCAGTTAGAGTTAACTAGGTACAGTTAGGGTTAAAAAGAACTAGATAGGGATAACTGGGTCTAGATAAAGTTAATTGGTTAGTGATAGGGTTAATTAGGTATGTCGAGGATTATTTAGTTAGAGGGGGATTAATTAGTTAGAGTGGGGTCATTACTTAGAGGTGGTTAATTATTTAAAGGGGGTTAATTATTTAAAGGGGGTTAATTAGTTAGAGTGGTCAATTACTTAGAGGGGGTTAATTAGAGGGGGTTAATTACTTAGAGGGGGTTAATTACTTATAGGGAGGTTAATTTAGACTTATTAGATTATTGGGGTGGCTAATAGTGTAGTGTAGGGTAGTGCTTAGAATTAATGTCATGAGGGTCCTGGAGGACCCTCATGGCACTTATAGTGTTAATGTAGGGGTTAATAGTGTCCTACAGGGGTTTATATAGACCCCTATTGGACTGATGAAGTTAATAATAGTCTAATGAGGGTCTATATAGACCCCCTATGAATGATGGGGTTCATTTGAGGTGCCGGGGGTACTTGAAGCACCGCCACAGCAGGGATTCATTTTTTATTTAGCGCAGGAATTTAGAATTTTAGATGCTGCGGGGGACCCCCACAGCAAGGGTTTATGTAGGGACACTAGTATACTAGTATACCCCAAGCATATGGGGTTTAATATTAGGTGCTGGGGGGTACTTGGAGTACCCCCATGGCAGGGGTTTACTGTTTGCTAAGGTCGTCCCTAAAGGCTTTCCACAGTCATACTGGTGATCTCTATTGCAATTGGCAACGTCTAAACCCGTTACTACGGATTTGACTAATTGATCATGTTCACAGCTGCACATCCAAAGTGTGCAAGAATGGTTTACAACTTTGCGTCTCCAGCTCGCAGCCCCTTCTAATTTTATAGTACCATAACACAGTACATTTTCACAGTACAGCCTGCAGCTGCTGCGGAGCTCACGTTGCAGATACAGGGTTGCAATTTATTAACTCACATATTGTGCACTATGAATTTAATAATGACTACACATGAATATGGGCAGAATGTTTTTAGAACATAAACAATAGTCCAGGGTTCAATTTATTATATATTATCTGCAATCATGCTGCAATGGAAACCATTTTAGTTTTTACTGATCTGCTACCTGACATGGGAGGAAACAATAAATACAGGTGGCAGATAAAACTGTCAGAACACGCCCTCCTGATACATAAGCTGCAAGAAGTAGACCTGTAGAATAAATTGAACCCTGCAGAAAGGAATAATTGCATTTTAAAGTGAAATATTTCAAGGCTGTGCTTATGATTTTTATTTTCTAAAAACATCTTACTCCTCATATCAAGTATAGATGTTTATTCAAAAAACAATTTCATTAAGATGCAGTATATAACTAACAATGCTGTATACTGAATGTGTGTAAATTGTAATTTTTTATGCTGCTTTTTATTTTATGTTCATTGCAGTTTGAGAATATATTCAGATTGAGGCAAAATCATACATAAAATTTGTTGTGAGAAGAATGGCAGATATGTCTCTGAAAATAGCAACTCATGGTTTCCATCAATCATCTTTCTGTTACTTAGAGCCACTTGCAGACTACTCCATAAATCTGAATATAATTCTATGTGAAACACAGCAGGAACATTTGATTCCTAGCTGTGAAATGTAGGTGAACATATTTCACTTTTAAACTGCAACTGCTAGAAAAGCTTTTATTTTATTTTTTTTGTTTGCTTTTTTGACAGCTGGTACAGTTTATTATGCACAGAAACATAAATCACTGCATAATATTAGTCTATAAAGTAGCTTCATGGAGAGCAAATAATGGCTATTTCTGAAGATCTTGTGCTAACTGGTTTACCTTATTTATTTGTAAACAACCTACAGTTCTATACCACGGAGCTACAAATAATATATAATGACTAAAACCAGATGAGAACTGGAGAGGATTTAAAAATGAGTTATACTAGAGATGAATGTAGCACCATAATTAGTTTAATTTGCTATATATATATATATAGTTAATAAATAATACATATTTGTTTACATTTGAACATCTAAAATAAGTTAAAAAAACTTGTTTCCTGCTCAGAATTCCAAGAAATACAGTTATTGCTCTGCATTCTGGGAACCTGGGCTTCACTCTTTACTCTAAATACCATTTCAAACATGGCTTCCTTCAAGCATATGCCTGCTGTATTACATAAGTTTAAGCAAAGCCCAGGATGGAATAAGCACAAGCCAGGAAAACTACCCATAGACAGCACTGTTTCGAATGTTACTGCCACGCATCAGTGTGGGGGCGATACCTAGCTTGTCTCGTAGATTTTGTGAGGAGGTAGTTTACCACAACAATCATTTAATTTATTGGTGGGCAAAATTGTGATAGAAGCCCTTCACTGGACAGTAATACAGTAAATACATAGTACATTTGTTTTCACATTTGAATGTCTAAAACAAGTTAATAAAACTTGTTTTCTGCTCAGAATTCCAAGAAATACAGTTATTACACTGCATTCTGGAAACCTGGAAAGGAACATGCAAATGTGCCCACAAGTATATATATATATATATATATATATATATATATATATATATATATATATATATATATATATATATATATATTACAGGGCCTCTACCAGATGACTGGAGAAAAGCAGAGGTGATACCTATATTTAAGAAGGGAGCAAGAACAAATCCAAGAAATTAAAGACCTGTAAGTCTCACTTCTGTAATAGGAAAGCTTTTAGAAGGGTTGAAGGGTTAATAAGGGATAATATACAAGAATATGTCTATTTAAAGAATAGTATAAGTAGGAATCAACATGGCTTTATGAGGGATAGGTCATATCAAACAAGCCTAATTAGTTTCAATGAAGAGGTTAGTAGGAACTTGGATCAAGCCAATTCAGTGGATGTCGCCTTTTTGGATTTTTCTAAGGCTTTTGATACAATGCCACATGGTAGGCTATTGAGCAAACTAAGAGATACAGGAATTGCAGTAAATACCTTCTCATGGATTGCAAGCTGGCTAAAGAAAGGAAGCAAAGGGTTGTTGTAAAGGGAACATACTCCGATTGGACTGGGTTCCTCAGAGTTCAGTATTAGGTCCTCTCATTTTAAAAATATTTATTAATGACTTCGAAGTAGGATTGGAAAGTATTGTCTCCATTTTGGCTGATGACACCAAGTTGTGCAAGGTAATTAAATCAGATAATAATGTACTTTCCCTCCAAAGGGACTTGCATAAATTACAGAAATGGGTAACTAAATGGCAGATGAGATTTAATACGAATAAATATAAAGTTATGCATTTGGGAAGGAAAAATAGCCATGCAATTTATATTCTTAATGGAACAGATCTAGGGGTATCAGATATTAAAAGGGATTTGGGAGTGCTTGTGGACAACCACCTAGGTAACAGTGCTCAAAGCTAAGCAGCAGCTGCAAAGGCAAATAAAATATTAGCATGTATTATGAAGGGTATAGAAGCAAGGGAAGCAAACATTATTCTGACACCATACAAATCCCTAGTACGCCCTCATGTGATCATTTTAAAAGGACAATAAAAAGGACATTTTAGAGCTGGAAAAAGTACAGAGAAGGGCAACAAGGGGAATGGAGGGGCTATGAAAGACTATACAATACAAGGCTTTGCCAAGTGAGCTTTTTGTGCCAAGAGGTTTTCAACTGACAAGAGGACATTCTTTGAGATTAGAAGTAAAAATATTTTACCTTACAGAAAGAAAAAGGTTCTTCACAGTAAGGGGGGTTAATCTGTGTAATTCTCTACCAAAGGAGGTGGTGACAGCAGAGTCGATAGATACCGTATATACTCGAGTATAAGCCGAGGCACCCATTTTACCACAAAATACTGGGTAAAATGAGTGACTCGAGTATAAGCCGAGGGTGGGAAATGTGCTGCCCCCTGTGTCCCTCTTGTGCCCTCTGTGTCCCCCCTCTCTCTCCCATGTCTCTTCTCCCCTCTCCCTTTTCTGTGTCTCATCCCCCCACCCTCTTTCCCCTTTTGAGCCAATTGGCAAAGTTTCTCTGTTTTTTTTTCTGTTTGCCTTCCTCTGGATCAGTTAACAATTAACAATTAATCTGCATATTGATCAGAGGAGATTTAAAAGGTTGAACTTGATGGACTAAAAGTTATTACTCAACCTCAATTACTATGGGCCTCATTCTATTACCGGCCGTAATTCCTTGCGGGGGTTCAGTTAACTCGCGATTCTATTATACGGCCCCGCAAGGATCTCATCTTACGGCCGGCCGCATATCTTGGAACCGGCCGTAAGCTGTGAAATATAAAAACTGAAAAATAAATTCAAGCCTGCACTGTACAGCTCTGTAAATGCTAGGGATCATATTGGGGGACATGAGGATTAAAAGGAACCCACTCTCAAGCTTGCACATCAGCCCAAACCCGAGTTCAAATTAACTATTTATTTTCCGGCTGCAGCGTGGGCATGTCTGAGGTGCTCCAAGCACTCTGGACTTTTTACATGGATATTTTACGGATATTAAAAATAAAATATTTTACGGATTTGAGTATAGGATAATTATGTGCTATTTTTTCTAACACCTAAAATCCCTTTATAGTCTTCTCAAAGTGCAGGATGGCTTTATTTGAGCTATTTTATGTGCTTAATTGGTGCTAGCGGGACCTCTTTCCTGCAAGTAAGCAGCGGCTCGTTTTTAGCCTTGCAGAGAGGTTTCCCGGAGCAATTGAATTGCAAAACTCTTGCGGCCGTTTTAGATCAAAGGCTTTCCTCTGGCGCGAGCGGCCGCAAGAGATAGCAAGGCACCGGCCGCAAGCCTGCCGGAGCCTCCGGCCGTAAGGGAATAGAATAGCAGAATAGCTTGCGGCCGGTCCTTGCGGCCCCGCAGCGGCTGCGGCCGCTAATAGAATGAGGCCCTATGTAACTATGTAACTATGTAACTATGTAATATATATATATATATATATATATATATATATATATATATATATATAAAGCAAATAATGAAATAAATAGTACACATGCATGTCTACAGATAACATATTCCCCACTCGATAAATACACGGTTTGCACTGCCTTCTGGGAAACTGGATGGGGACATGTAGATGAGCCCACAATGCATTTTCACTTTTTAATCCAAACTAAGGTAAACATGGCTCCTTTACAGCATATGTCTGTCATTATAATACAGCTTTTGAGGATAGCACAAGATTTGCATGAGTCATGAAACCTACCCGAAGCCCACAGACAGGACTGCTTCGAACTTTAGGATCTCATCAAAAATGGCAGACGAGATTTGATATGAATAAAAGCAAAGTTACGCATTTGGAAAGGAAAAATCTCCATGCAATTTAAATTCTTAATGGAGCAAATCTCAGGGTATTCGATATTGAAAGGGATTTGGTAGTACTTGTGTACACCACCTAGGTAACAGTGCTCAAATGCCAAGCAGCAGCTGCAAAGTTTAAGTAAATATTAGCATGTGTTAAGAAGAGTATAAACAACCCAGTAACATAAGTAGAAATGTTAGAGTAGTTCATATCCAATCTGTAAATTGAATGATGATAGTCGTAAAGATTGATCCTGTATCTCTAATTTCTAAGGAATGCAATAGTGGTTAATCTTGAATATGGATATTTTTATGTTGCCTCTGTGTTATATGACTTAATCACATATTTGATCATGGGGTTAATTATTGAGCACTGAAAGAGATCAGTTTTAGTATTGATAATTGTACTATAATACAAAATGAAACATCTACTTCCATAAATAATTCACTGGTTTATTTCTGTATTATATGTATTAAATTGTAAATATACACAAATAATCCATGTTACATTGAGGATATATACATTTTTGTGGTGGACTTGAATCCTATTATTGATTCCTTTTACAGGATTAATTATGTGCACACTTACTAACTAGTATTTTGTGTACTATTGTAATGGCACTGACAGCTATTGTGAATTATTAATAGTTTGCGTTATAAAACTATATCTATTATTTGTAAATGATGTATTTTTGTGAAACTTTTGATATCCTGGAGTTATTGTGCAACATTACATTATTAGTCACTTGAGAGATTTAGACGCGTGATTTGGTTGTAAATGTGCTGATGACTTCAGTTATTTAAAATATATTTTAAAACTTTTTTGCTAACCTACTCTAGTTGCTCAGAAGAAAGATGGATATGGTAATATAAAAAATGTATGGTCAGATTCTAATGTCCGTCATTAGATATTCTACTTGCAACTGAATAATATCATGCCTACCTTAGAAGTAGATGATTTTTAGGTATTTGGAATATGATGGTGTTTTCTCTCCTTTCTCTCCCATCTTGTCTCTCCATATTGTCTCTCCCTTTAATCCTGCTCTCCCACCTGCCCCGTTAGTCCCTTCACTAACTTCCCCCATTTCTCTCTTCCCTCATTTCTCTCTTATGCCTGTCTCCTCTCTCCCCCTCTTCTCTCTCCCCATTCTTTAATCTCTGTTTGCCATTTCTGCCACTCTTTGTATTTTCCCTCACTCTTCCCTTCTCTCTCATTCTCCCTTCCTCTCCCTCCTCTTCTTTTCTCTCTCTTCTCTCATCAGAAGATTGTACATTGAACATTGTATTTTGGCTGTCATGCTGGTGATCAGAACAAAAAGTGGGCTCCTCATGTGTGCTTCCTTGCAAGCTTTGGTAGCCTGACTGAAAGGTTAAAGATAAGGAGAAGGCATGACTTTTGCAGTTACCATGATTTAGTGTGAGCCAACCAGTAACATAGATGACTCATATTTTTAAACTAAAACAAAAGCCTTTTCAAAAAGGAAAAAACACAATATTAAGTACCAAAATGTACCTTCAGTTATAAGGCCAGTTCCTCATGAAGAAGGTCTTCCCATACCTAAACCTCCAGAAAACAGGAAAAAACATCATTGACAAATGTTAATCCACACAAAGCACCTGAAATTGTTCCAGACCTTACATGCTGTCCTTGAAATTTAAGTGGGTCTCACCTGATACAGCAAAAATGATTTTGTATGAGATCTGGGTCTATCAAAGCAACAAGGCGAGTTTTTAGGTTCAAGGATTCAAGAGAGGAATTTTGTGGCCAAGGGTACAAAAATGTACCAATGTAAATCATGCTAAGCTCATGGATGGTATCTTTGTTAGACAACAGATTAGGAAAGCACACTTATTGTGAAGAAAATTTTAATCTGAAGGAGGGAACTGCACATAATTTATGTCTTTGCTCAAGGGGTTTCAGGGGAACCATAAAGAGAAAAACTACTATCAGCAGATTCAAGAACTTCAAAAATATTGCCTGCAGGATGTCTTTACATATCCAATTTTTTGCTTCTTGATTTTTTTTTACATAGAAACTAAGGAGCAGTCAGCGATGAGAAGCTGGAAAGATTTCACAAGTAAAATCTGAACCATTGAGAAGAGATACCAAGGCAGATAGGATTAAGCCATGGTGATGACTACTGTTGATTTTTGCAGAGGGAAGACACCTCAAAACAAAAAAGATTGTGTACCAACAACGTATCTATGTACCCAACCCACTATACTTTTTTCTTGCATTCCTTTACCCCATCTCCTGGTTTATTGCCTCCTTATCTCAGTTCTCACCATATTCTTTCTCTATCTGCAACATTCTTTTTTCACTTTTTCTCTCTCCTTTCTCCCTCTAACACCAGGAAGACACCTTCACTCTCATCCACAACCGTGGCACACTACACACTACATCCAGAGGAAATCATTACTGAATGACTATGTAGGAAATCACACAATTCGGCAGTTTATTTTGCACTCCTACATCTCTTACATTTGTTCTCTACATTTAACAGACTCCTCTGCCCACCCTTACCTTCTGCCCCTTCCTGTCTCACAACTGAAGACTTTGCCAGCCACTTTAAAAATAATATTGAAAACATACAAAACTAACCCTCCTCTCAACGTGGCTTAAACACGCTCTCCTCTCAACGAACCAACAACACTCAGCCTTTACCCTTCCACTATGGACTGCTTTGACCTTGTAATTTAAGATGAAGTCTCTAGTCTGTGATTAACATCTCACCTCACAACTTGGCTACATAATCCTATTCCATCACCGATAATATCTCCCCTCTCAACCACACTTTCCCAGCTCTCGGGAAACATCTATTCAACCTATCCTTAAATACTGGTGTAATGACCCGCTTGGAGCCTGCTGGTTGACACTGAAAACCTCTCCATATGTCCTCTCCATTTTCCCCATTGAGTTCACATTGGGAGGTAGATTTCTCTGAGATTGGCCTTGTGATAGCCCTGAAAGCCCAATTGGAGAGACTCTGGGGGTTTATGTTGTGTATGTGGACAAGTTATTTGTTTCCTGTTTAAGGTTTGACTGGCCTTTTCGTCAGTCCACTCAGGTGGGACAATGAGGTACTGTAGATGACTGATTGCATTATCTGATTAAGGGCAGGTAATTTAATCATGTATATGAGCTAAACCAAAGTTGTATTGTTCTTTTTGCCTATAAATGCCATGTTAAAAACAAAGTTAACAGTTCCCTTTTGGAACAGAATACAAGTGTCTAAACTATATCTCTGGGGATCCAATGGGGGAAAAGGGACTTTATTATAAGGTCCTGCTAGGAAGACTATATGCCTGAAAGCTGTAACTCTTTCCTGTGAAATCAAAAATATTCCTCCGTGCTCAAATAGCTGACTCCACTGTTCCAGTGTTCCTGAGATCCTGTTCCTATTATGCTAAACTGCCATGCTCGCCTCTCTTTATGGCCGTGTTTCTAATCCTCTTAAAGCAGTACACAACAACAAATGTTTTTTATAACTTTACTTTGCTATTATTGCCAGTATTACAATATGACACACCAAAAACAAAATTAAATAAATTAACCAGCCTAGCTCTCATCAGAGCACTAACTTTACTGTTAGAGTCAATTACATCACTAACCAGGCCCACAAACCAGCTACCCCAGATGGAGCAAACAAAACAAACAGCACAAACTATTTGTTTAAAGTAACTAACCTGTATGTTCCATAAGTCCAGAGTTTATTTTCCTCAATGGCTTTCTAGTCAGCTCCATGCTGCAGTCCCTCTGTTCCTTTTCTACTGTACACAAAACACTTCTCTCTCTGGTTGTTTCCACTTGTTCCAAGATCCACTGTATTCTCAGCTTCAATTCCTCTGTTTCCAAATCCAACGGTGCCACACAGATAACAATTCCACACCGGTGACAACTGGCAAGTTTCCATCATCTTTTAAACATACCATAATTACACCCATTCTTAAGAAATGCTCATCAAACTCTTGTGCATCTAACATCACTCTATCTCTCTACTCCCCCTGGTTTCAAAGCAGCTTGAGAGACTCATTTACAATTGCCTTACCTGATTTATTTCCTACAGCTCCCTTCTTGGCACCTTCAGCCTGGCTTCCACTCCACAGGGACAGCTCTCACATAAGTCACTTGAAGATGAACTTCTCTATTCTAACCTCCTGGATATCTCTGCTTCATTTGACATTGTTGACCACCCTCTTCTAATCCACATTCTTTGCTTTCATGGCATCTCTCTCATGGTTTACAATCATACCTACAAAATCAAACTTTTAGTGTCTCCTTCTCTGGCACCTCTTCTTTGCCTTGCCTTGTGACTGTTGGCGTACCCAAAGGTTCAGTCCTAAGCCCCGTCCTCATCTCTATCATCCTCACCATCTATACAACTACCCTAATAAAATCTATTGGATTTCAGTATCAACAATATGCAGATGAGACTCAAATCTACCTCTCAGCTTCAGATCTATCCACCTCTATACTAGTACGAGTTGCTAACTGCTTCTCAAGCATATCCTCCTGGATGTCCACCCAGCAATTCAAATTTAACATCTAATAGACTGAGCTCCTATTTTCCCACCCTCTACTACAGCTTCCATTCCTCTGATATCTCTCACTGTCACTGCCTTCAACACTCCCATCTCACAGGCCTGTTTTCTTGGTGTTCTACTACAATCCTATCCTCTCTTTCATTCCTCACATTCAATCAATAACAAAATATTCTAATTTTCACCTAGAAAAAAAATGTCAAAATATGTCACTATCTTAAACAAGGCACAACTAATCTTCGAATTCACTCTCTCATCATATCTCACCCCAACTACTGCAACTGGCTTATTGCTTGCCGCCCCATCACCCATCTATCTCCACTCCAATTTATAATGAACTCCTCCGCTAGACTCATCTATCATATTCAATGCTCAAAGACTGCAGCACCTCTCTGTCAGTCACTCACACCCACAATCTACAGTGCAACACACAATCACCTCCAATTGCTTGAGCCTATTATCTTCACACTGCCATCTTGCATCTATCACACTCCTGTGTCACACCTAAAACTCTTTAGATTGTATGTTTGAGAGTTTTCAGTGTTGTAAGATGCTTTGGGGAAAATCACTGTGTATGTTTCATATTAAGATCTAAGACAGGGCCTGCCAGTCTTTTGCAATGTGTTAAAATGTTTTTTTGCCTTGTATTTACACCTGTATAGTGCTATGGATTATGCTGGTGCAATACAAATAAAGTATAATATTAATAACAATAATAATGATGATAATAATAATAATAATAATTATAATAATAATAAATGAACAGCGTGCAAGTGCACGCTGTGTAACAACATACTGACAGCCTTCCAGGTTAATGTAAATGTACGTCTTTATTGATCTAATAGCCTGTTCAGTAATGAATGAAGTGACTTCTCCAACTTCAATAGAAGGCTCCGTGAAACAGAAACTGAACATGTCTTTGCTTGATGTGAGCATATGCCAATAATTTTGATTAGTGAGCATATGCCATTAATTAGATTTAGTTGTATCCATCAGTAATGCAAACACATTAGTTTATCTGTATTGGTATTGACAGTTTTGTTGCATCCAATGGCTATACCACCATAGAGCCCTTATCCATATTATTTATCCAAGTTTTATCCAATGCTATAACTTGACCTAGGTACAGGGATAAAATGAGGATGCAAAAGGATTAGTAAAGGTGCTGTAGATCCAAACATCCTTCTGAAATGTCCTCTGGTCACAGTCTTGAGGATACCTCATTTTATCCGTGTGCCATGTGGTCATCCGCCTCTGTTTGCATTCACATGCATATAAATACTTAAATCTGTATATTTTAATATTGTCGTATACATTAATATAGCCAAGGTTGTCACTAGTCAGAAGGTTTCAATCCTCATGATACATACAATTTAACATTCAACAGATTCAACCAAGAAAAACTCCGACAGGCCTTTCAAGGCCTAACAAGAATATTTATTTAAACAAATTATGTGTTGAGAGGAAGCTCACAATGACACAGGATATTAGAATAAAATGCTAAAGAGAGCATTGAAAATACATTTAAGCCTGATTAAATGAATTTACAAAATACACCTCTTCTCTCTATGAGCTGTAAATGAAGAAGAGAATAAGTGAATGTTGTAATTAGAGTGTATGAGGGTGATTATTTTAATGAAGTCTTTTACATTAATGTTGTCACTCACTTGTCATTTGTGCATTTAATTGTATGTGATTGCTATGTGTATTCTGCTTACAGCATGATTACAGTACAGTAGCAGGTCATTCAAGTATTAAGTATTTATATTATATGGTGTCAAAAAAGATGCTTGTGACTTTAATAATAATATGAGCAGTAGAACAGATTCAGAAAAAATAGATATGAAATTAATGTTTCAAATATATCTGTTGCATGTTAACCATAAATACACAATATATTATCTAAAAGCTTCCACCCAGAACCTTTATTTCCTAAAGCAATAAAAAAAAATGAATTGACTTCACATGCAATGATTTAAGAATGTTATTTTAGACCACTGCATAGCTGTGAAAACTTGGTTATCTTAAGTGGAGTTCATAGGACATATTTTCTAAACGAGTTAGCTCTCTTTTCAAACTTTTGTCAGATAGTATAGTGAGGCACCAGGACACGTGAGCGTGAGCCCAACCTTTGAGGAGACATCTTAAGATCAAATGGAATTTGTCTTGCAGTTATAACTATGCCCATGCCGTTGATATTTCACACTCTGATGTTGTTCTACTAAACTATTTTTCTGTAAACATAAATGTTAAACTTAGTAATAAAAAAGAAAAATACATACATTGATGCTTTATGTGTGTTTTATTTAGTTAATGGTGGACAAAAGAGTGACAGAAGCCCTTACCATATATATTACAGGAACAAAGTAATACACTTTGCATGTTTAAACTCAAAATCCCCCCCAAATTCCACCAAATGTTTCACTATTGATTCTAATAACCCTTTTAACATTACCCCTTTGCAGCATATGATTGCTGTTATAACACAGCTTTTGAGCATATTATGAACTCATGTGCATGTCCTTCTCCAGAATGCAGTTGGATCACAAAGTGGTCCTTATAGCAAGGGCTTATAACACTTATGTCCTTTTGAGGCCCTATTTGCTATAATGATTAGGGCATTGACAAGTCTGCTCTTGTATATTGATACATACCCAATATAGCCAAAATGTATTAAAAACAAGTCTTCCTTTCCTAACAGCTCTATAAAAATATTCTTTATACAGGAAACTTTCCTAAAATGTAAAAGTGTTACTAATACTGTGGGGAAGGTTTTTACACATGGGCAATATAGCTGTAGGGCACTGGAGCAGCAAGGCAGATTGAAATTAGGCAATGTGTTTAAAAAGGTAACAAGCACTAGGTGGATTCACATCGCTTCTGACATATGTGTATGGTAGGAATTTTTTTTAATGAACAGACTGTGTCTATTTCCACCAGTTGTGTAGGTTTCAAGTGATCTTTTGGTAATAGGTTTCAATTAAACTGATTTGTGTACTATGGTATTTACAAAATACCTTTCATAAGTTTTGCTTAGTTAACTTAGATATCACTAGAATTTGCAATAATTCTTACGTATATACTTAGCTTGTCTTCTGTTTTATCATGCATCAAATCTATGTTATTCACTAAATGTAAAAAATATATAAATGAATAAGAGTATCAAAAATAAAAATAATAAAAGTAAAGAAATAAGCTAAGTGTATGATATCCAAAAAACCACAACAGCCTTATTAAATTGCGATTCGGTAAACTTAAAAGGGCTCTATTTAAGCACATAGCATATTCTATCCAAAAGCAAGGTCTTCACTAAGTAAAAACTTCTGTAAATAACATATGCTGTGTGCTTAAATAGAGCCCTTTTAAATTTACCGAATCGCAATTTAATAAGGCTGATTTACAGCTTTAAAGGTAAGCAAGACATCTTTCCAATACATTCTACATTTGACAGATAATCAGTGCAGAGAATGAAGAACTGGTGCTATGTGACATAAGCATGTCTTGTTTGTCAGCAGCCTTGTCACAATATTCTGCACCATCTTTATGCGGTGTAATTGTTTATTTGAAAGTCCCAGGAATAGTTACATAGATACATAGTTACATAGTAATTAAGATTGAAAAAAGACTTTTAGTCCATCAAGTTCAACCTTTTAAGATCTCCTCTGATCTTCAATATGCGGATTAAATATTAATTAATTAGTTAATTAATTATTAATCAATTATTTAATTATTTTTTTATTTTATTTGTAATTATTAATTAATCCAGAGGAAGGCAAACAGAAAAAAACCCAAGTGAGACTTAGCCAATCGTCTCAAAGGGAAAAAAAAAATGAATTCCTTCCTGACCCCAGATACTGGCGACCGGCTTTCTCCCTGGATAAATACTGTCTCTCTAATTAACCATGATAACCCTAAATTCCCTTTTTAATTTGAATAAAATCCAGTCCCCTTTTAAATTATCTATTGAATCTGCTGTCATCACCTCCTCTGGTAGAGAATTCCACAGATCAACCACCCTTACTGTGAAGAACCCTTTTCTTTCTTTAAGGTGGAATCTTTTCACTTCTAACCTCAAGGGAATAGTGCACTGCTCTAGTCAAGCTGTGTAGCCACAAAAGTATGGACCAGTGCAGCCAGAATCTCTGTAGGAGTCAATATTCTTTTTCTTGATTGTGGGTGACATGGGTGTAGGAGCCCAAAATCAATCTGGTGGGATGCATTTTAAAGAGACTAACAAAACTACATACAATAGTGGCACACTTTTCAATATAAACATGTTATAATTATTATTTATTTATATATATATATATATAAATATAAGTATATAAAATGTAAATATAAATCTGTTAGAATATCACAGGAATGATACTTATCAACCACCAATGGAAGATCTGAGATAACACAGATTCTCCCTCAATTCTAATGGTATCAGTCCAAGTCCAAATATGGATGAAAGATGAGCTGAGAGAGACCTCCCTGTCATTGCATAACACAGTCTTCCTCCCTCCTTACTATCATTGCACTGTATAACATAGGCTTCCTCCCTACTCACTATCATATCACTGTAGAACACAGTTTTCCTTCATCCTCACTATCATATAATTGCATAACACAGGCTTCTTCTCATTTATATATCATATCACTGCATAACACAGGCTTTCCCTGCCTCACTATCATATCATTGCATAACAAAGACTTCTACCCTCCTCACCTCCCTCTAATTTGAATTGCTACATGATACTTTACCAGGAGTCAAAAGCTTTCCTGGGAGAGACATACTGCTCCATAACGCTCTCTAGTGGCAAACTTTGGTAATGCATGACTAAGTTTAATTTCAGAATTTTGTGTATTCCCTATTCATAAAATCTGGGGGGTTTGTTCGCCTCATCCCCCCAGTTCCTACGCCCCTGGTGGGCAACAATTTATGTTTAAGTAATAATCCAAAATCAATTACCACAATATTTTGATTGCATTATACATCTGAATAATGTATGTTTAATGCTCCATAGTCCAGGCCAGTCACCTGATTCTGCTTCAATTTTAATTTTATACAATGGTGTCATCCCACCAAATGTACCTCTTTCTTATCAAACTTAAATTTCAGTCAGTTGGCACTCATACACTCTAGGAGGTCAGCAAGACATTCATTCATCAATGAGACTGTATTATTCGTGCTTGGTTTAAATTATATGTAAATGTGTATGTCATCAGGACAGCAATGATAACTTAGATCATGTAGTCTTACTATATCATCCACTTTAAGCATGTACACAGCTAACATGGAAGATTAAATAGACCTGTGACGGCCTCTAGTCTGTTAGTGGCATAGGTGCAGAAGAAAGTACTCCTGAGGACATTTTGCAATCTGTCTGATAGGAAGGATTTGAACCAGCTCAGTGTTGAACCAGCTCAGTGTTCCTTAAGTCAATTAAAATATCATTGTCCTGTGTTTAAATTCTATTGTTGAGGAGAAGGAGGTTTAGTATACAGTACAATTGTCATCTCTGCCTCTTGCCTTAACATGTTGTTACAAAGCCATGCATTATCAGATATTATGGGAATAAATATCCATATAGCTTCACTATAGCTATATGGTAGCAAGCTTTGCTGCCATATCTATCCAAATTTTAATAATGAGCATACCTCACACATTCAATCTTTTTCCCCCACATTTTTAAACATTCTATTATTATAATTATTCTGTACAGTGTACGATATAAGCAGTAATGCTTTCACATCCCCATAAATCATTAAAAATACTAGATGTGTGATCCCTGTCCTACAAAATGCTACATATACAGCTATAATTAGATAATGTATTAATCCATCATCCATTCCCTTGGGGTATATTTTTTTAAGCTATGTGGTTAAAAATTTAAATTAATAGGAATCATTTAGAATCAAAAATATATCAAACACTTTTATGTTTTGCAAAGTATAATAGTAGGGACATTATGTAAATTATCAAAAAGATGCAATAATATACAGCTGAGGGAAATTAATATCAATAAAAATAGCATTCTATCAGAATATCATTTCAAACAGCCTATTTTGAAGCTTTCTTTATAAATTACATGAATAATTATATGGTATTTGGCTTACATGTTGAGTGTGTGTCATTAAAATTAATTAAAAGTGCAACACACTGAATCCTTTGCACTAAGATGTAAAGCTTGGAGAATTCTTTATGAACCATTAGATAATAGTTAACTGTCCAATTCCATGTTGTTCTTTGGGCAGATTTACTAAAACATTGTAAAATCATGTTCCAACTCTACTGAGGACCACAGGCTGCAGTAAATATTACATGAAGTTAATTAAGTGACATGCTATTGTGGGATGTCTAATCAATATAGGAAAAAATAAACAACTACATAACCTGACATAGGACCACACTCAGTGGGCCAAATCGCAATTTACTTGAACTCGTAAAGCAGCTTGTAAAAGTTACAGATATTCAAATTGGCTACAATTAGCTACTCCCATTTCATTTGCGAGTTACCCACCCCACAAAACCGTCCTTAGAACTCCATTGGTTTTAACACAGCTCAAGATTTACAAGTGCTAAATAATTAAAGTTACACAAAATCAATAGTCTATTCGACCCGTAGCACTAGCTCGCAAATTAAGTCTGACAAAATGTATCAAGTTTCTGTCAAAAATGTTACGAGTCCTGATTGGGACTCACAAGGGTTTTTTCAAACACTTATCACAGCCACAGCAGTTTAAAACAAACAAATACAGTAGACAAATTATTGGGAGGGGCTGGAAATGAACCGGCAGTCTTGGTACACATTGGTACCAATGACAAAGTTAGTGGAAGATGGAGTGTCCTAAAGAATGATTTTAGAGTAATAGGTAATAAGCTGAAGGCAAGGACCTCCAAGGTAGTATTTTCTGAGATACTACCAGTGACACGTACTAGCCCAGGGAGGCAGAAGGAGCTTAGGGAGTTTAATTCATGGCTAAAGATGTGGTGCACTAAGGAGGGGTTTGGGTTTTTAGAGCACTGGGCTGACTTCTCAATTCGGTACAATCTCAACAGTAGGGATGGACTGCACCTTAATGATGAGGGAGCTTTTGTACTAGGGTATAGGATGGTAGAAAGGCTGGAGGAGTTTTTAAACTAGTAGTTTGGGGGGGGAGGGACTAGATATTAATAATGGGGTAGAAAGTGTAGAGGGTATAAGGGATGAATTAACAACTCATAGGTGAGGAGATGGGGGAGGGGTAGTATAGTCAATGGGGAGGTAGTACTAAGTAATTCAAGTACAGTGGCAGGCACTTCAGAACTACAGACTCATAACATAAGGTGTATGCTTGCTAATGCCAGAAGCTTGCCAGGAAAAATGGGAGAGTTAGAATTATTAGCAATTAATGAAAAATGGGATTTAATAGGCATTACTGAAACGTGGTGGGATGAATCTCATGACTGCACGGTTAATCTGGATGGTTATAACCTATTTAGGAAAGATAGAGGCAATGGTAAATGAGAAGGAGGGATTTGTCTGTATGTTAAGCCTATAGTCAGAGAAGATATTTATGGTGGACCTAGTGATAAAGCTGAATGTTTGTGGGTAGAGTTAAATAGCGGAGCAGCAAATTCCAAAAGAATATTAGTAGGAGTATGCTATAAACCCCCAAATATAGCTGAAAGTGACGAAATACAATTATTGTTACAGATTGAAAATGCAGCTAGGCATGGGCAAGTTCTAATAATGGAAGATTTTAATTACCCTGAAATAAACTGGTTAAATGAGACCAGCAGTTCATCTAAGGGGAGCAGGCTCTTGAGTACACTCAGGGATCATTATCTGTCCCAGGTTGTACAAGAGCCTACTAGAAATGAAGCTATCTTAGATTTACTCATCACAAATAAAATTGATATAGTATCTAATGTTGGAATAGGGCAACCTTTGGGAAACAGTGATCACAACACAGTCTCGTTTGTGATTGAATTAAAAAAACTAAATTTTAAGGGGCCAACAAAAACTCTTAATTTTAAAAGGGCAGATTTTAACGGTCTAAGGGCAGCAATACAAAGTATAGACTGGGACAGAGAACTGGCAGGTAAAAACACTGACCACAAGTGGACAACATTTAAATCCTTACTAAATATACATACACATCGGCATATACCGTGTGGAAATAAAAGTAAAAGGAGTAAACCCCATCCAATGTGGCTTAACAATGATTTAAAGATCAAGATACAGAGTAAATAACAGGCATTTAAATTATACAAACAAGAGGGGACAGAGACTGCTTTACAGGAATACAAGGAAATCAACAATGCTTGCAAAAGGGCGATTAGACTGGCTAAAATAGAAAATAAAAAAGTAATTGCAAAAGAGAGTAAGACTAACCCTAAAATATTTTTTAAGTATATTAATGGGAAGAAGGCCAGGAAGGAAGCTATAGGAACATTACAATGTGACACAGGCCGTCTGATAATTAGTGACCAAGAAAAGGCAGATGAGCTAAATAGGTTATTTTTTTCGATATACACAAGGGAGGTACCAGTGGTTGGGACACGGCAACATAATGGGGCTACACTACCTTTGCAAATAATTGGTTAACACAGGAAGTAATCCAAAAGAGGTTGGAAAAAATAAATGTCAATAAAGCCCGGGGTCCTGATGGAATACATCCAAGGGTACTAAGGGAACTGGGTTCTGTAATAGCCAAACCATTATTTTTAATTTTTCAAGATTCACTCAACACAGGGTCTCTACCAGATGACTGGAGAAAAGCTGATGTGATACCTATATTTAAAAAGGGAGCAAGAGCAAATCCGGGGAATTATAGACCAGTGAGCCTCACTTCTGTAGTGGGGAAGCTTTTAGAAGGGTTAATAAGGGATAATATACAAGAATATGTCTATTTGAACAGGATTATAAGTAGGAATCAACATGGATTTATGAGGGATAGGTCATGTCAAACAAATCTAATTAGTTTCTATGAGGAGGTTAGTAGGAACCTGGATCAAGGCAACTCAGTGGATGTAGTCTTTTTGGATTTTGCAAAGGCTTTTGATACAGTGTAACATTGGAGACTATTGTGCAAACTAAGAGATACAGGAGTTGCAGTAAATATCTGCTCATGGATTGAGAGCTGGCTAAAAGACAGGAAGCAAAGGGTTGTTGTAAATGGAACATACTCCGATTGGACTAATGTGGTAAGTGGGGTTCCTCAGGGTTCAGTATTAGGTCCTCTCCTTTTTAACATATTTATTAATGACTTAGAGGTAGGATTGGAGTGTGGTGTCTCCATTTTCGCTGATTAAACGAAGTTGTGCAAGGTAATTAAATCAGATAGTGATGTGCTTTCCCTCCAAAGAGATTTACATAAAATTGAGGAATGGGCATCTAAATGGCAGATGAGATTTAATACGAATAAATGTAAAGTTATGCATCTGGGAAGGAAAAATAGCCACACAATTTATAATCTTAATGGAGCAAATCTAGGTGTATCGGATATTAAAAGGGATTTGGGAGTGCTTGTGGACAACCACCTAGGTAACAGTGCTCAAAGCCAAGCAGCAGCTGCAAAGGCAAATAAAATATTAGCATGTATTAAGAAGGGTATAGAAGCCAGGGAAGCAAATATAATTCTGCCACTATACAAATCTCTAGTACGCCCTCATTTGGAATATGGAGTACAATTTTGGGCACCACTTCATAAAAAGGACATTTTAGAGCTGGAAAAGGTACAGAGGAGGGCAACAAAACTAATAAGGGATTGGACGGGCTAAGTTATGAAGAAAGACTAACCAAATTAAACTTATTTTCTCTAGAAAAAAGGCATCTAAGAGGAGATATGATTACCTTATATAAATACATCCAGGGTCAGTATAAAGATTTGTCAAGGAAGCATTTTGTGCCAAAAGGTTTTCAACTGACAAGAGGACATCACTTGAGGTTAGAAGTAAAAAGATTCCACCTTAAAGAAAGAAAAGGGTTCTTCACAGTAAGGGTGGTTAATCTGTGGAATTCTCTACCAGAGAAGGTGGTGACAGCGGATTCGATAGATAACTTTAAAAGGGGACTGGATTTATTTCTAATTAAAAAGGGAATTCAGGGATATCATGGATAATTAGAGAGGCAGTATTGATCCAGGGAGAAGTCCGGTCGCCGATGTCTGGGAACAGGAGGGAATTTTATTTTTTTCTGAAAGTCTTTTTTCAACCTTAAATACTATGTAACTATGTAACCACTATGTAATTATACTTTAAAAGCATGGGAAGGCATATAAATACATTATAATTAATTGCACAACAGTCTCAAGACCACAAATATGCAATTACAAATATTTTTTCCTTATGTTTTTTGTTTGAGATGGATCCCAGGGGTTAACACATATCACAGAACATATCACGGAACCCGCATGGACTAGAACAGTTGCTTTAATTACTTTTATTAATTTCTACATTGCTAGATTATGAGTCGGATTGCAAATTTTACTTCTCAACACTAATTAATTTGTCTCTGGGCGAAGTTTAAGTATAAACTCCACGTTTTACTGACGTCATGATGATGGTCTCATTTACTGTTGGCTCTGCCTAAGAAGTAAATTACAGCTTGCTTAAATATCAACGGATCGTATGATCACGCCCCCTGAAATCCTACTTACGAGTGCATGGTTTCCATGTGGAGGCTGTGAGACTGTAGTTGTGAGTTACAGACAATGAATGTGTCTAATTGTTTGGAAACATTTTTGCCAGAGTCAAACTTACGAACTAGAGGCAATTGCAGGCTTACCTTTGAATGCATAGTATGATAAAATATTTACTTTACATAAGAAAAAATAAAACCTCAACAGTCTACACCAATGGTGGACAGTCTTATTAGGAGTGCAAACAATCCAGGATTTCTGGATCTCACTGCTGTGTGGTCAGGTCTGCTGTAGGACCTCTAAATTACTGCGTTTCACTAATTGATCCCCCTGTGCTCATGTAGATATATACTGAAATCCTGGACTGATTTAGGTCCTTGTTGAACAGAGTTTCCCACCACTGGTGCACACTCACATACCCTTACTACCATATATCTATGAATATATATAAGCAGTAAACTGTAAATACTTTACTATGCATTTCTGCACTTAGATGTGTAAATGTGCAATATTTATTTAGTGTCATCTTATTGTAGGTATAGTCAATATTTTATTACACTGTTGTAGAAAATGTGTAGCTTATTATTTTTTTATTATTCTATATGTGCATTCCAGATTTTTGTAACTCTAAACCAGATTAATCTTAATGTGGACATTAATACTAGTTGGTACGGTGATACTATTTATTTACATTTATATATAGCTCCTGAATCCAAGGCACCTCTTCTGGGTCACTACCTTGTTGTGGTGAAGGGGCTTGTGTACCTCACTGAAGCTGTGCTCCATACCATGTAGGTTGACCCAAGATTTGCAGGTCAGTGCAGAGAGATCAGACAAATTATGGTTCACTGGAGAAGGAACTGGCAACCCACTCCATTATCTTTGCCATGAAAACCTTATGGATGAGCACAACCAGACGCAGCATGTGCTGAGGTCCATAGGGCCACAGAGAGTCAGACACAACTGAACAATTAAACAAAATCTAATTGGCTTTGACATCACTGATTTGGATTATTAATGAGAACATTTAATAAAAATAAATACTCAAACAGGGATAGTCAATCAAGACTTTGTCTCCTTATCTCCACGCCTCCACCGCATTATTAGTATTGTAGCTATAATTTGAGTATGGTATTTCATATAGAGTTAAAAGGACAAATGTAATGCCACAGCAAGATGAGCTAATTGTTTTATATACATATTGATCATTAACTGATTGATCATTTTAATGATTAATAAAAACATTTTAAATCTGTAATATACTTTCAAAGATTAGCATCAGACTCCAGTTGTGCTCTTTATCTCCAATTTGAAAAGTTCATCCAGAGAGATTTGATGGGTTGAGAGAGGTTGTAGAACAATCTGATAATTAATATAATATGTGGTTATATAGGGTAGCAGGGAAGCTGATGGGTAGGAACTGAGTATAAAACCTGAAACCCCTCATCACAATGGAATAGCGTGTTTAGTTAGTGGATAAAAACTGATATATGAACTGATGTATGATCTGTCAAACTATTTACTGCAACAATTAAATGGAGCTTTTAGAGGGAGTTTGTAATGGATGGTCCCTTCTAGCTATTTCCCCCATTAGCAGAATTTATATATATGGTAATATTATTTTTTCAATTTTGCTCACTACACTGAGCTGACCAGAGTGGAGCAATAATTATTGTGTTGTGGAGTATTTTGAGACAAGGGCATATGTGTATATACTCTTCCATGCATGTATAACATGGCGTTATGCTGCAGCAGGTATATTTTTATACAAGGTGATAGTGTTGATTTATATACTATCAGATATGCAAGCTATATTTATTGACCAAGTCATGATGCATACATAAAAACAGTTTAATACAAACAACTGTGTAATTGAGAAAACATAGATAAAAACAATTTAAAGCCAGCTTGTCACTCAACAGCTTTGCGTATTGGTTATTAACTGGAAAATCAGTTGTCCATTCTGATCCACATCACAAAGCACATATAAGAAGTATTCTATTATTTTGAAAAGGAATTAATTATAATAAGACATAAATTACTCTTCTTGTTGTGTTTTAGCACACACTGTGATATTCTTTATTTAAATTTCCTAAAACTGCAAATTGTTCACATTGTGCAGCAGGTGACTTTATTTGTTTACAATTATTTACTTTAGAGAGTGCTCAGTGTGATCTCTGTGCATCATATATGTACAAGAAAGCTAGTATCGGACAAGCTTCTCTCACCTGCTAAGCAATTTAATAAAAATCAGTGTTCTCACAAGTTTTCTTTCTGCCAACATGCTGTGGTTTAGAAACATAATTTTAGCTAAATATTTTGACAACTGAGGACTACAATTCCAATCGCAATGAAAGTCTCAAATGTTTTAATCAATTGTAATTTCTTGAGAAAAAAATTGCAATTTTTGTGAAGTGTGGGTGACTTTTATCATGGGTTACTTAGAAATCATAAAGTTAAATGGACACAGATTTGGTGGAAATTGGAAATTGGCCTTCAGCACCCAGGATAGATAGATAGATAGATAGATAGATCTGCAACCTAAACACAAATATTGTATTAGGTACAATAACATTGCACTATGTGATCTTAAGTAAAAGTGTGCATGTTTTTATTTATGAAAATAGACGCCTTTTTCTGCTGATTTATCTATTCTGTGAATGAGATCCATGTGTATAAATATGTTTGTGTGTGTGTTCTTTTTGGCATGGAGATCTGCCCCCTGCCTCACAAGTATCCCATCATGTTCTAGATTTGTCTGCTGTGTCCTACATAACTTCTTCTGAATCAAGGTTTCACCTTTCTTAACCTATGAACAAACACAATGTCCATCAGGCCACTATAATGTTGCTAGCAAGTCTGTATGTTTATGGAGGGGGCTAGTGATTCGGATTTGCCTGGGTAACAAAAGTCTACCCAGTCATGGGTCATCCGACCTCTATTAGGTACTAGCAACTTGCCCGTCAAAATTGATGGTATGAATTTGTTTTGTACATTGTTTTTCTGTCTGTTTGTGTACTATCTCTATGTAGCATATGTGTCTTTCTGTATACATCCTGTCTTTTTTGATGTCCCAAATACACAATAAATCACTCAACCTTTATGTAATTTGTTTTCTCCAAACCAATAATGACCAATATCTTTGTGTGTAACCTTCTAACATTTAATGATTTTTACTAAACATGAATATCGTAATAATGTTACACCAATTTTTTTACAAAAATTCCATTTATTTGTTTTTATGCAATAACACTCAACATTTTCTCTGTTAAACCACCAACTTTTAATTTACACATGCCAAAATGCCAAAAAGTGTCTCCTAAATAATACTAACACCTGTTAAATATATACATACAATCTATTTGTTTTTTTATCCAATCAGACTAAACATTTTCTTTATGCTAAACCACTATTTTTTTTAATTTTCCACCTGACAAAGTTTACTATAATCTTCCAAATAATACAAACACATATAAAATATATACATATTAACTATTGCTGTCTATTACACATATTCTTCAGTGAACCTCACCTTTGTGGATATATAGTTATATTGTTACCTAACATAATATTTTTGGTAAATAGTTTCCCATCCCCTAATAACTCACCTTGAGTTTCTGTTTCTTTAACAAATACTTTAATTTCTTTTGGATATTTGCATTTTGAAAATGCCACATACAGATGACCATGGGCACATACAGGTTGCTCTAAAAACAGCCCAACAGACTTAAAACTTTGTCCTTGGGATTTATTGATAGTCATGGCAAAAGTCATTATGACTGGAAATTGGTGTCTCCTTTGAAGGACAAAAGGCAAACCACTCTCACTTGGAACCAAATCTATTCTTGGGATGAAAACTCTTTCACCTTTATGGGTACCATTCAGAATTTCTGCATGTATGAAATGCTCTCTTAAATCCTGCACAATTAATCTGGTCCCATTACAAAGTCCATATTTCTCAGTAACATGATAATTGAGCTGCAAAATATGTGGTGGCATTCCAGATGGTGTTAATGAATTGATAAATGCAGTTTTAAAGTTGGCCTCACTGTCTTTGTCATCAGCCACAACAGAATCTGCACTGTAATAATTTTTCTGTGTGGCATCTATTAATTTCAAAATATCATTATTCAGATGCAATGCATCTTTATTTTTGGATGTTAATATTACTTTTTGTGCAAGGTCTGATTCTTCATTGTGAATTATTTCATTTTGGAATATAGCTTCAGGTAAATTACTTATGACCTCTGTTTTTCCTTCGCCAATCTTAATTAATCAATCATTGAATTAATTTTGGCCTTCTGATCTCATATTTTTCTCAAGTAAAAGGTGTGTAAATAGTTTCCATAGTGGACTTGACTTTATACATGTTTCCACAATATCTGTGCGATTTCCATGGACCACAGCTGGTAAAGTTTTGTCTAAGATCGCAACCTAACAACATCACTTACATCACAACCGCATCAATACATTTGAGAGCATGGCAAGACATCATTGTTGCCTCATCAATTATAATGGATTTACATTCTAAAATCCGATACTGACGTCTCCAAAATTGGAACTGGTGGTTTAAATCCACTATCAACAGTTCTACCACCTTCCAACAAAAGGGCAGCAATTCCAGTAGTTGCAAAGGGAACCACTATTTCATTTTGACCTCTAATTAAATTCATCAATAAATTATATAGATAAGTTTTGCCAGATCTCCCAGGTCCATCTAAATAGAAATAACGCTCCTTAATTTATTGTGGTAAATGCTTCCAATTGCAATGTATTTAAAGTGGCTATTTATTCTTCCACTTTTTGTTTTTCTCCATCAGCATCATACTCTTCATAGTTTATGTCATCTATAATTCCCAGATCTGGTAGATTAAAAGTTGCACAACTTACTCCATGACAAAGAAAAAAAAATCTTGAATTTCCATTAAGGCTTTTAATTCTGCAATTGACTCACTGTATTTTTTTTATGAAGTCTTCACACAAGTTTGTTTTAAATATGTTCCACAAAGCTACTGCATCAGGTACATTACAAAATATGCAAATTAATGAGAACTGTTCTCTCATCTGCCTTGGCATTTGACATAGTGCTGCTTCTTTTAGACCTCTCTCCCATTCAGTATCATCTGCAAGGAAGTTTCAATGTCGAGCAGCTAATTGAAAAGTATCATAAACTGTGCATAAATGTTTATAACTTTGTGCATCTGGAACATTTAGAAGAAGTAATCTTAAACTGAAATGTTAAATGTCTCTTGGACTCACAGTATAAATTTGTGGAATCATTTTATTGCCACTCTTTTTTCTTTGTCGCCATGCTCCACTTATGAAAACATTATTATATGGGCTCTCAATGTATAATACATTTCTTGCCTCACTGTCGTTACAATCTAATTTAAACCATGCAGTAAGTGTTGTTTCTCTATTTTCATTTTGGGCAAGAGCACTTCTTTCCTCCCCAGTATTAGAGTAAACTAATTGTCTTTGTGTCAAATGTAGAGATAATCAATAGACAACATGTGAGCAATCGCGCATTTTAAATTTCGTAAGACGCTACATTGCTTCATAGCGAGCATCTAGATAACAGTCTAGATGACAGTTCATCATGTAAAATAGGATTATCTTGTTTGTTTTGTGCATCTTGAACAACAGTTGCTGCATCATATACTTTGTATATATATTTATATACATATTTTATGGATTTGATAGAAGTGCAAGCTTACACATTTATGTGTGCATTGTACTTCATCAGCAAATGGGGATTATATGGAATCACATATCTATTATCTACAATTTTCCATGAATAATTGCAGTTGGTCCTTCTCTTCTTCTATACAAAGGATATCCATCACAATTTCCATAAGTTTGCACTCTAAATTGTTTTGGGAATTCTTTGGTCCACTTCTTATTTTCCATACATGGTGAATGTGGATTTATATCTCCACATGGACCATGCATCATTTGATGTGTTACTATTTCATAACGTTTTGAATGTTTATCTGGATGTGGAAGTTCAGCACTAATCAGTGAATCCACTACCTCAGCTGTATTCCATTTATCTGTCTCTTGCAGTACTAAAAGTATGTGTGCATGTGGAAGACCTATTTTTTGAAATGCAATGGTATAAACAAAAGCCACACATTTCCCAAATAATTGTTTGACGGTTATGTCATGTATTAATGCTGTAAGTTTTATATTAAAGACTCGAGCCACTAAATCTGGTCTATCAGAAACATGTTGTCCATGTTTCAAATTGTCAACTATCTCTGTCCATTGTGGATTACATGTGAATGTAATGAATAAATCTGGTTTTCCAAATTTAATCACAATAGCCATTGCATCATTGTATCTTTCTCGCATATTGCGAGGAGATCATTGGAAAGAAGATGGCAAAATGATAGCTCGGCCAGCTGGAATGTCTCTATTTTTAGCTAATTCAGCTACATAATCCATCAGTCCACAATATTGTTCTACACAATGCTTATTTTGTTGACATTTGTTAAAATTTAGATTATTTGCTTCAACCTGTAGATATATGAATCAGTGATCCATTGTTGTGTGAGTTTCCCACCAAATAAAATGGGATTAAATTCAACACGAATAGCAGTTTGTGCCACTTTATATTACAGCATGGAAATATTGTTTCTGATACAAACTTTACTATTTTGATAACCTTCCAGTGTTAATTTTGGTTTGCCATTCTGCCTCACCATGTGGATAAAAAATAGGATATGTCATTGGATTCAAATTGCTACTTAATATATTTATGTTTATGAAAGGTTGCTCTTCATATCTTGGATATATTCTAATATCCCGCTCAAATGGTGGTTCACCATCATCATTTTGAAACACCATGGCAACCTCATTTGATGTTGGTAAATTGTAACGTCTTTGATCACAATGTCTATCTCTTTTAAGAACTATATTGACTCTTGGCGTTGACAACTGATTTTCTCCAGCATGGCTCTGTTGCTCTCTTTCTACTTCAGCTAATTTTTTTATAGGCGTGAGTATATGGGTTGTTCGCCATAATCTTATCCAGCGTTGTAAAAGCTATTGCTAAGCATTTCTGATTTTCGGGAAGCATCATACGTTGTTCAACTGCTTCCATTGTATCTAGGACATATAACTGTGCAAATTGTATTTACTCTCCTGCTTCTGGGTGTAAATGGGAAGTACAGTGGTAAATTTGTCCTTGTACTTTAAAACAGTAAGGGCCATACCCTGGGACATTTTCAGCTAATGTTTAACCCATTGAAGCTAATTAAATTGCACTGTTGTAAGACCTGATGTTTTGTTTAAAATTCTTATAATTTGGAAATGTTGGATCACTCATTATACTTTGTAAATATTGTGAAATGGGTGTCTTTGTGGCAGTCTTACCTTTCCTTTCTGATAACAACTATTAAACTCCCCATCTCTTGGTCTTTCTTTTTGAAAATGATAAGCCTCACAGAACTGACAAACAACATTCAACATACCACAATTGTGAGGCTCTACTGTTAGACATGTTAATAATGGACTATCGTGTGAACATATATAAATCGTACTATCTACATTAACATTAATATCATGACTACATTGTCCACATGCATCTTTATAAAAAAAAATTATTGGTAGCGGTCTTATGCTGAGATTTAAGTTGCATACAACTTTTTCTTCTCTTGGCAATTTTTTGATGGTCTTCTTCTTGTATTCTTTCCTTTGTTTCTGTTGACTGTCGATCTCTTCATCTTTGTTTGCATTCCCTTGACAGACTTTTTTTTTCTTCTTTGATATGTTCTGCGTTGTCCACCATTGTAATCTGTAAATGTAAATGTAACTTTAATTTTTTTCCATTCAATCTTTTATTCAATATCAAACAACATCAAACATGTTATATATTTTTATTTAGCTTACCTTAAGCTTTAATCAATTTACTTTTTTTCCACTTGTGCTGATATTTGAAGTGTGTTATGAACAGAAGGGCCTACTGGACTGTTTGGGGTAAATCGGTTATTATATGTATGGTTAGAAGGTACTAACAACTTGCTTAACAGTTATATCATGGGTGTAATGCATACATGTAGTTATATCATGGATGTAATAAGTGCATATAGTACTGTCATTGATTAACATTAAAATACCGTATCTGTATTAGAAGCAGGATAGTTGGCTATGCTTATATAATAAAGTTAATGAAGTAATATCTGGGATTTACAAAGGGTTAAAGAATTCTAAAGAATGTATATGGCTTTGAGAGGCAACCACGCACAAATCCTCTGGCTTTAGTCTGGAAGGGGGAAGTTTAGTTTTAGAACCCTGTAAGTTGACATCTGGCAACTAAGAGATGGGAGATGTATCATGGGGTAGACATCTCCCAGGTAGTGAGAGTGTAATCAGTTATTCAAGAGGAGGGGTTAGGCATGTGGGGGGAGTGAGATATTTCTGTGTTTTTATATATTTCTGTAACAATAACGAAGTGGCAGACTGATTTTGGACAAACTAAACAAAGGTGGTGTCGGAGTCTGCTTCTACTAATCAGAGGTACATGGTGTGTGATTCTTAGATCCTAAGAAATGGGGTCTGATGGTGCTTGTCTCTTCAGAAATGATGCTGTCACCTGAAGTGTCTGCTGGTGTCGAGATCTGAACAAACAGTTGTGACCTATAGAAAGAGAGAGAATTGGGGTGAGTGTAGTCCCCCAAATCTGGCGGCCGTGACAAAGTGTGTCTTCTTTTTTTTTGCAATCTGTAATAGAAATGTAAGTGTCACAATCTGAAATCTATCAGGTACTTGAATTCATTACATTTTATTTAAATTAATTGTTAATTCATTGTATCCTAAAGTATGAAATTTTTAATATCTGCACCATATTCCCTATAATTATTAATTTGTCTATTCATTTACTTTCATTAAAACACAATCCCAAACATTAATTCATGTTCTTTAATTTAAATTTCAATTACTTTAAATCATTTACTTAATAATATAATTAATTGAATTAAGAAATATACTTTACCTATTCTATGCAAGATTCTGACTGATATTTCTGTGACACTTTCTTCATGCAGTTTCTGTTGAAAGTGACAGGGACCTGTAAATTGTGAAATCATCAGAAAATAATTACTATAATTTTTTTTAATAATATAAATTTAAATATTTGACTTTATTTTATTAACAATTACTTTTTTAATTAGTTGAACTGTACAAAGACATTGTTTAATTACTTACTTAATTAATAAATAAATATTAATATTTCACCTTGGCCAAACTGAAAAATCTTAAAACCAAAGTCTTCATAAATTACGACAACAGGAAATAAATCATACAAATTATTTTTTTAATTTCACCAATTAATTAATTAATAAATAATTGACTTCTAGCTATTATATGTGATTGACATCAATTAAAAATCCAAAGATCTATAAATGTCATCTGTAATTACAGCAGCGTAAAATATATTCTTTACCATCCTTTTTATGTTATTAATTGCTGTATTCATTAAATAATTCATAAATATACTTTACCTATTATCTTTAAAGTCCTGAAGTAAGAATGATAAATCACGCCTTCAGATGATGTCCAGTCACACTGTTCGTCACCTGAGGACAAAAAGTGAGAAAAATCTGGAAACTGTCCAGTATATAGAGTGCAAGAGCGAGACCCAGCCGTTGACTCCAAATTCAAGCATGTAAATCCAGAGCAAGCGTGTGAGTCGAGCGAGAGCGTGTCAAGCACGATCGCGTAAGTTGAGCGTGGTAATCTTCCATTTTGAAACTTGAACTTGCAATGTTTGCAAGTTATGTGCTGGTGGGGTTTTCTATGTGTTAAGTGTTTCGCTGTGAAGTTATGATTTTTCGGCCGGCATTTTCTCCTTGCTTAGCCTTTTTCAAACCCTAAAAAAAACGTAAATTGATGTAAAATTTAGTTTTTAACCTCAATTACAGGCTCCCTTCCTCTCCACTGTGCTGTGTGTGCGTTTATAATTTAAGTTAGAAATTAATTGACATCTTTTTGGGACCTCAGAATGACTTCCGAGTTACGACCATGAGAAATCGGCGGCTGTTAAAAACTTAATTTTTATCCTTCAACCTCGCAAACGCACTCATACGTCTATTTCCCAAAGACAACCTCTGAATATGACACTGAGCATGTGCACTCAACTTCTTTGGTCAACCATGACGAGTCTTGTTCTGAGTGGAACCTGTTCTGTGAAACCGCTGTATGGCCATCTTTCTGTAGATCAATAATTCTTTTTTTCAGATCCTCAAAGAGTTCTTTGCCATGAGGTGCCATGTTGAACCTCCAGGGACCAGTGTGAGAGCGATAACACCAAATTTAACACACCTGCTCCCACTCACACCTGAGACCTTGTGACACTAACGAGTCACATGACACGGGGAGGGAAAATGGCTAATTGGGCAAAATTTGGACATGTCCACTTAGGGGTGTACTCACTTTTGTTGAGTTATTTTGAGGCTGTACACTTACTACTTTACATTGTAGCAGATATAATAAATGATTACAAAAAGGTGAGGGATGTACTCACTTTTGTAAAATACTGTATATATATTTGCATTAAAGCTTAAAGGAAGCCATGTTTGATAATGGCTATGGATTGAAGAGCGAGGCATTTGTGGGCACATTTGCA
The DNA here is from genome assembly GCA_027410445.1 of Discoglossus pictus. Taxonomy (NCBI): domain Eukaryota; kingdom Metazoa; phylum Chordata; class Amphibia; order Anura; family Alytidae; genus Discoglossus; species Discoglossus pictus. Next base: position 323,714,971 of record CM050167.1, read on the forward strand.
TGTCCCAGCTCAGCTTCCCAGAATGCAGTGTAACAACTGTTTTTCCCGGAGTTCTGAGCTGGAAGCAGGTTTTTTAACTTCTTTTAGACATTAAAATATGAACACAAATGTACTATTTATTTACTATATATATATATATATATATATATATATATATATATATATATATATATATACAGTATATATACCGATATATATATATATTCATTCTTTATCTGTATGTTACTACTGGAAATAACTATACAGAGCTTTGTTCATAAACTAATATCTGCAGAGATCTTACAGACTAGGAGAATAAAATCTGTCACCTCCTCCACTTCTCCCCATCTTTTGCCAGGAACTGAGAGAGCCATTTGCCATAATCTTCATTTTTTGAACTCTGAACAGCGGGCCAGCTTTTGCACTCTTTTCTTTCCCCCTCAACAATAGGCCCTTTAGATCATTCTGACTTTCAGCCATCAAATAAGTATAATTTGGGCATCTGAGGTTGTTGATGCTTTGGATCTGTCCAGTCCAGTCTTAAGCATGATGTATTATGTATATAATTTGTATAAATAAGGTGGCATTATACAACCTTGGTGCACCTCTTTACCGATCTCGAACCCTTCTGTTGTTCCATGTTTAGTTCTTGTCCACATAGAGATTTCTCAATTAGGCTGATAAGAACTTGCCACATTTTCTATTGTGATTCACACATTCAAAAGCTTTAGAATAGTCTATGAAGCAGAGGTAAATGTTTTTTTTTCTGGTACTCACTTGCTTTCTCTGTTATCCAGCAGACATTGTCATTCTGATCTTGTGTGCCTCAGCTTCTGCGAAAACAGGATTGCATATCTGGTATTTTTAAGTACATTTATTGTAGTTGTAAGTGCATATATTGTAAAAGGTCTATTAAAATGAGTCCCTACCATTTTTGTCTTTGATCATGCACACTTTGGCATAAAAGGTTCCTTTGATATTCCAAATGTTCTTGAAGAGATCTCTTGCCTTTACTATTCTGTTATTTTGTTCTATCTCATTATCATGCTCATGTTTGCATGTCTCCTTGTCTCTTCTTGCTATCCTCTGGAATGCTGCATTTAGTTGGACAAATATTTTCCGATCTCCACCACCATTTGCTTTCATACTTTCCTGGGCTATTTTCAAAACCTCATCAGCCAGTTTGCCCTATTAGCTGTCTTTTTTGGGGGGGTATCCTTGATTGCCATTTTCTTGGGCTTCTGTCCTAAGTTATTCAGGCATTCTATCTACCATTTCTAGTCCGTTAAATGTATTCTTTACCTCCACTGCATATTCACCGGGATATTATTTATTTTGTACCTTCCCCTCATATATGCTTATCCCGTATTCATGGCCACACCCTGTAACATACACATTCTTAAGTTTGCATCCCTGTCCCTTTTAAGCTTAGCTATCCTCTTACAAATTATAAAAAAATGGTATTACTTGCAGTTTTGTTTTCTCTCTTATTACTTAGTATGTCCTATTATTGCTTACATTTCACAGTGGACCTCCTCAAAGCATATCACCTTCATGCTCCCAATGTGGGTTAATTCTGTCTGGTAAATTTCTCTTGCTGTTTGCTTTTTTATGCCTTAATTTCTGCTCAATTACCCCCCTTTCAACCATGCATTTTCCATTTGCTCCTATAATCTCCATCTACTAAGTAATACTTGTCTTCTCCCTTACTGTTAATTACCCCTGCGGAGCCCTTGCTGCATTATTGCACCCCTCACTGACCTCCTGCTCTAGCACACATTCTCTAAGCATAACTACAGCAGACTACATTACTGTTTTATTATTCAGTACACACCATCCTGACACAATCAGCCATATTCTTCTTTTCCTCATATACAGTGTTCTCCTTATTGTTTCTTCTACCTACACAATCACTAGAATGCACCCATCACTTTTAAATATTGTACTCTAATTACTTTAGTGTACTTCCTGCTGGTTATTCTTCCAAATGCATAATTTGCTGTTTTAGCAATATCATACTGCATATTTCTACCACCCTCCATTGTTCTACTATTGTTTAGCCCTCATGCACACCTTTTACCTATCATGATTCCTATAATTGATTAATTGCTCTAGTTCATTTATCCATTTCGTGAGCCACATCATGGTTTATTCACTCTTATTTACGTATTCTCTTTTACATTCATTATTTGTTTATTTGCTGCCCCTGCAATTGTCTATTTATTTCTTCATTCATTATAATCATTTATTGGATCTTATGTGTACCTCAATCTTCTATACCCAGTCTCCTTATGAACTGTCATACACCCCATACTCATTGTAGTTATCACTCTTGTGAGCCTATATTCACAGATTCTCTATCAAGTGCCACATGCAGAGGCACATGGGGCATATCTCATTCTCGTAGCACACAATCCTGGAGAAAACCTTGAAAGACATCTTAAAGCTGCTGTAATCAAGCTTTAGATGAGAGGTACAGGTTTTTCCAACATCTTCTTGTTATTGTCGGGGGGAAGCTGATGTGGATCGCCATTCCCTCTCGATCTCCTGGTTAATCTGATCCATGATTTCAAGGGCCAGTGGTCAGCTCCCCAGGCGCTGTACATCATCATCCTTATTGAAGGGGGAGTCTTACTCCCTAATGATAGGGGTACCCTTAAGCCCTTCCTTGCTTCCTGCCCACCTCACCTATTCATCTCAGCTCCTGGGTCATTGCAGCTTGGTTTCAGGAGCAGGGTAGTTCAATTCCTTTGAGCTTCATATGGTCATTGGTGGCAGTGGGGTTTGAACAACATAATATTACTGATTCACCGTATTTTATGTAATCCTATGCCTTGAAATTTTCTGACAAGGCATGGGTTGACAAGTTGCGATATATACTTGCCATATATCTGCTGTCTATCATTGAAAATTTAGCTGATTAATATAAAAGCTAACTATATTTGAATTTAATATTTGTATTATTTTTATTACTGTTATTATTTGTATCAATATTTTTGTTATTAATTATGTTATTATTATTATTACTAGCTACTTGCCCGTCAAAAATGACGGGGCAATAAAATTGTAAGGCAGGTAATGCTGTTTGCCACAGACATTATTTTTTTTGGTAGTCTGAGATCCTTTGGCGCACATTGCGAGCCTCGTGCTAAGTGCCTTTGGCGCTCATTCTGAGGGCTTTTGGCGTTCCTTGTGAGCCTCTTGGTTGTTGTATACTTTTTTATCAGAGGCGCTTTTGCCATCATTGTAAGGTCTGTGCTGATCTGCTTTTTGCGCTTATTGCAAGGCTGTCCCCTGGTGTAGTTTGTGTGCTATGAGCAGCTTTGGCGCTTGTTGTGAGGAACGCAGTGAATGGCTTTTGCGTTTATTGCGATATTTCTTTTTTGTGTATATTTTTTTGTTTGCTAATTAAATAAGTGATAAATTAATAAATGAATATACTTTACCTATTTGTAAGTAATATATGCAGGAACCATTTTTTTTTTCTCGCTTAGTGGATTTTCGTGTGTGCAAACTTGGTAAATTGGACTTCAATTGAGGTGTAACGTCACTTGCAGAGGTCCTGGGTGCCCCTCCTTGCTGTGGTTTTTATAGAATTTTTGTGTGTATTTATTGTTTTTTTAATGTTTTCAGCTGCGTGCGGTTCGGCCATTAATTCGTATTTTTTCAAGTTGGTAATGTTTTTTTTTCTAAGTCCCTCGGCTCATATTTTTTTAGTGTAAGTCCGTAATTTTTTTGTTATAAGTCCTGCGGCTCGTATTTTTGTTTTATTTGATGTATTTTTTCAAAGTCCCGCTTCTCTGGGTGTTTGTAAGCGCTTGTGAGGCTCATTGCAGCCTACGTGGAAGCCTCCACCTCCGCAAATGGGGCCCCTGAGATAAAAAGTAATGTATTTTGGAAATTATTTTTAGTTGAACATGACAAGATTTAGTGATGGATTGTATGCAAGGAATGAAAGAAAGGGCCGGATCCAGTTGAACCCCAAACCGGGCCTGAGAGGTGGGCATGAGGATGGGATTGTCAACAGTAAGAGATATGTGAGGAGTGGAATTTGTGGAAGAGGATGGGAAGATTAGGAGCTCTGTCTTTGACATATTGAGTTTGAGTTGACGGGCAGACATCCAGAGAGGCAGTTGGCAACATGAGCTAGAAGAGAGGGGGGTAGTTCTCGAGCAGAGAGGTAGATTTGGGTGTCATCTGCATATAGATGGTATTGAAATATAAAATAATTTATTAGGGTACCAAAGAGGAAGTGTAGATGAAGAAAAGGACGGGACCTAGGACAGAACCTTGAGGTACGCCAACAGTCAGAGGGCATGGCAAAAAAGAGGAGCCAGGGAAGGAGACACTAAATGTTAAATTTTCTAGATATGATGTGAACAAAGAGAGAGTATTGTCATGGATGCAAATAAGAAGAGGGTGGTCGACTGTGCCAAAGGCAGGTGAGAGATCCAGGAGAATAAGAATAGAGAAGTGACCCTTTGATTTGTCAGTGAGCAAGTCATTAGTGACTTTAGTGAGAACAGTCTCTGTGGGATGTTGGGACCGGAAGCCAGATTGAAAGGGGGCAAGGAGCAATTGGAGGAAATAAATCCTGAGCAGCGATTGTAGATACATTCAATTAGGACCCAGTGGTAATTAGATGGAGAATTTGGATCAGATTAGGGTTTCTTAAGAATGGGTTTCATAAGGCGTGTTTTAAAAGTGATGAAAACTTGCCAGTGTTTATGCAAAGGTTTAACAGTTGTGATGGAATAGGATCATGTCGACATGATATAAGATGAGAGGTTGATAAAAGACTAGAGACTTCATCCTCAGTGTCAAAGGCATCCATTATGGATGAGGAAATGGGTAAGGATAAAGGCTGGGTGTTGTCGAGGAGAGTGAGTGTGGGTCACACTGAGAGGAGAGTTTGTTATGGATATTTTCAATTGTATTATTAAAGTGGCTAGCAAAGTCATTGGCAGTGTGACAGGGAAGGGGCAGAGAGTAGTGTAGGGCAGAGGAGATTGTTGAATGTGGGGAACAAGTGTTTGGGATTGTAAGCTAAATTATATATATTAGTGATGAGAAATAGGGCAAGATTGAGCACGGTGATAGGAGCATAGAATAAATTTGCAGTGTAGGAAGACTGCTAATGTGTGAGATTTCCTCCATTGTCGTTAAGCGGTGCAGGAGCACCTGTGTATGTAGCGTGTTTGTGTAGTGTGCCATGGTGGAATTAAGTTGTAATGTGTAGTGGCAATGTCAGGGCAAGTGAGGATGGTGAATGGATAAAGACAAAGATATATCTATATATCTCATTTGCTCTATCTAATTAGAATTATCTAAGAAACTTGCTTTATGCCTAATATTTTTTGCATCTGAATCCAAGTGTATCTAATTAAATCACATTATATATATCAAATATGGTGTGTTCTGCCATTTGCAATGTTGCCCAGAATTCAACAGAACAGTATCTATTAAATATCTATTAGGTACAACAATCTTTTCTAATCTTTTAAAAACCAAAGGTTGACATAGAATATTTTCTAATATGTGATTCAGATTAAACATTATAAGTAATCTTGCTGCTTCTATTATAGCACAAATCAAAGCACTAATGGTGTACAAAATCTGTATGTACAGATCTAATGTTTGTTTTTATTATGGGGAAAAAACATAGCTTGGTATAATGATAAATCAGTGAGTAGATGGAAAATATAGCTTAGTGAATAAAGCAAGCCTGTGTTCTCCACAATTTTTCTTTGCTGTCGCCACAATATTTAATGTATCTAGGGTGTGCAATACCTTTAGTTCTGAGATAAGATGGATGATCAAGTAAACTTGCTATCTAATCCTGTCTAAATTAAATTTACCCACACTATGTCACATATTTCATGTTGTAAAATATAAAGCCTGACATTTAATGAAGAGAAAAGTGGAACCAAAAGAACAGCATGGGTTAAAATAAAATATTTAAACCTAATTATCTGATAAGTATACAGGAGCAACACATGTGGGAACAGTCACTATTAAGTAATATTATACCCTCATGGTAGCGTCCCCTTTAAGGACTTTGCAGTAAAGAATTACATTAGATAACAGGATTAAAAGATTATTGCATACACAAGTACATTAACATGTATATGGAAAGCAGCCTGTTTTTTTTTAAATTACATAAATTTGTCGTTTTACTATATATACTAAGATTACAGTATAATAAAATGGAATTTACAATATGTAATTTCTATAAATTGAGTCACAAATGTATGACAATAGATATATAGATATATAGTAATAGAAATCTGATGCTGTAATATTATTTCAAATTGCAACAGGGAGAATAAATGCATTACAAAAAGTAACTATGAAATATAGTATGTTAATTGAAAACTGTATATATATATATATATATATATATATATATATATATATACAGTATATAATATATATATATATATATATATATATATATATATATATATTTTATATATATATATATATATATATATATATATATATATATATATATATATATATATACAGTGCAGGATCTACTTTTTGGAGCCCCTAGGCAGTGAAGTGGAGGAGCCCCTGTGAGTGAATGTGCAAGGTATGCATGTACCTATTTTTCTCTTTTCAGACATCTCCCCATAACAGCCATTTAACAACATAGCTACTTATACACACACTGAGTATTTACTTGTTTATTAAATGCATCGTATCATGTTATTTGCAGAAATATACATACTGGATGTTTATTCAATTTACTGTACTAATACAAAATGGCAGAAAACTGCTGATTGATAGTAGTTCACATGTGTAATTCACATGTAATTACCATACAAAATACCCTTTATTCTGTTTTGTGTGGTTGTATGTAGGAGAGAAGATTCATTGTCACAAAATGGGACTCATAGTATAGTTGTCTGCTAATATAGAAAAAAATACTTCTTGGTATATTGCTTACTGACTAATCGTTTTTATTTTATAGTAGATTTCATAGTAGCAGGGTACAACTAATACATGGACATATTTTTTACATTTTAAAGACATTATAAATGAAAGCTTGCAATCTAAGACCCGTATTCTATTCCCTATGACGCAAAGTTACACAGGCTATTCTATTCCCCCCTGTCAGCATGATTGAGAGAAAGCTACCCCTGAGGAATATGGCAAGAAAGTAGCGCAACATACTGCAAGCATTCCCACTGATTTTCCCCATCAGTCATTTTTTTTTCCATTCATGGCATATACAGAATAAAAAAGAAAAAGAAAGCAACGCACAGAATCAGCATCAAGAGATGTCAGAGTAAAAAAATATAACACATTCTTTTTACCTTATTTCTAAATGTATTCACATATATTAAAAACCTAACATACATACATATTTGTGATTATTGTCAAGCAGCTAGACGACAGCACAACTCAACTAGTTCCTGTCCAGACACACAACACTAGACACCAGGAACACCAATCACTGAAGAAGCTGCAACAAAGAGCAGAGAAACGTGTTTGATCTACTATTTACATACATACACACTTTTAAGGTACTTTCCTACTGATAAACATTGAGACCTAGTGTCTTTTATGACATCACAGTTCTTATTGTGTTTTTTTACCAATTTTTACCTTTTAGTTGTACCTATATTTTTTAGGATATTTTGACCAATTCCTACATTGGCCAATATGTTTTTTATGGCATAATAAAAGTATATCTTTTCAAGGAATTGAGTGTGGGTGTATCTTTCCATTAGACTTGGATTTAGATCACATAGACACACATGAACATATACACATATATACAGAATCATTGGTGCATACTCTTATATAGAGATATACAGAAATTGGAGTGTTTTTGTCAGTATTCCTGACACCTCACAGAGGTAATTTCAAGTACACCTCATAGATCCTAGAAACACACTGTATATTGGGGTGCATTACGAAAACCACGAAGAGGTCTTGAAACATCCCTTCTGACACCTACCTGTGAGAGAGAATCACATCCAGCTTTTAAGTACCTCACATTCTGGAGGTCACCAAAGGTGAGAGACAACTCTGTAAAAGTACATTGTCTAATACTTCGAAGAGACACAAAGTAATCTGCACTAGGAGTATCTATTGCGCTTTCTCCCCCTCCCTTCTTTCTTATATTTGTGAAGCAGAAGCATTCATTCACTGGGGAGTTGAAGAAAAGTATGCATCACACATTTTCCATTTTCTTATTGTTTTATCTTATTGTTTTATCAGAATTTTTGTTGGATAATTTCCAATAATCTATTTCTATCAAATTCTCTTTTTTCTATGATCTCTTGGAGTTCAATCCAAGAGGGTATAGAAGGTTGATTCCACAATCTTACTATAGACCATTTAGCTACTAGATTGATTAATTTTGTCAGGAAAAATTTGAAAAAGCACCCATTTTGTAGAAAATTTCAATTTGTCAGGCACAGTATATGGGTGAAACATGAAGATCAGAATTTTTGTATTTCTTAACATGACCACCATACATGTAGATGTGAGCCATTTTGTTAATTACATCTCCAGCATTGGTTGGAGTATTTATCTGGGGCTATTCTTGAAAGTAAAGCTGGAACTATGTACCATCTTTGTAATAATTTAAAGTATATTTCTTTATAGTTGGTACATTTGGTAACTCGCAAAGTTAACTCAAATGCCCTGTTCCAGTCAGCTTCACTCCATTTTTACTCTAATTCTTTTGTCCCATGATTCAATCTTAATAGTTTTCCCTTTTTGATAGAATTATTTTATTATTTTATAAAATTTGGATATGAGGTTTTTCTCATCCCCTTTCAGACATATATTTTCAAATTCATTTATTTTACTATTTTCATTGAGGAGCTTAGAAAGCTCCAACCTTATACATCTGCATTTTTTTATTAAAAGCTTCTATAATTATTCTTCTCTTAAATGGAATATTCAATATTAATGCCCATTATTATAAAAAAAAAATGTAGAATAAAGGAAACAAAATTAAACCTGTAAAATTACATAAATTAATAATCATTACCTAGCCCAAATGATCATCCCTCAATGCCCTGGTCCTCAATCTTCTGCCCTGGACCAGGCAGGCTATCCAAGTTGATTGAAGAAGAGCCCTCGAAAAAAAGGTCCTGTCCATTTATAAAAAAATTAAGACATAAGCAAACGGATTTCCTCCTAGGAGGAACTTCCCCAGCTGCATATGGTGATTGCCAAGTTTTCTGCAGATTAAACAGGGTTTTTGAGCATTCTGATTCGCTGAAATAGATGTCAACCATATTTCAGCCAATCAGAATGGGTTTACAGTTATCACCTTGCCTAGTATGATTTTTTTAACTATTTGGACCAATCATATTGCTCAGATTAAGGGACCTCAGCATGGGCTAATTATTTAGGTGCCGCAGAGGTCCAACATGACAAGGGTTAACTGTTTAAATGTAATGTGTTCTGTGATGGACCCCCGCAGCATCATGGTTAATTTTTAGGTGCCATGGGGGGGTCTGATCGGACCCCTATAATGAGGGTTAACTCAATGGACCCCATGGTTATATAGATGTGATATATAGGGTGATCAGGTAGGGCAATGAGTTTTGAGTGGGTCAGGGGGTGACTGGGGAGCAAGCAGGGAAGGGTACCCCCAGGGATTTCCTCTACCTCATGTATGGATGGAGAGAATCCCAAGGGATTCACATTAGTGGTAGTGGTTTTGTGCTCAGTAATTTACAAGGCTTGGGTTTATGAGATGTGGATGTGCCCAGTAATGTCATTTTTGTGGAGCATTGAATTCATGTGTAACATTGCTGGAAAAAGATACTGCAGCAAAATTTATGTTTGTCAATAGTTTACATGTCTTGAATAATTTTCGGCTCTAAGAGTATTTGCAGGTGATAAAGACTAAAGGTGACAGTACTGATTGATGGATGGATATTATAGCACAAAAACAGGAGAGAGGTGAGACAGCCAGAATAGATGGATTGTTGGTAGTTGTAGTTGATGTCATTAAAGGTTTACTTTAGTGGTCTTATAAAGGTCCCTCTAAAGAATTGATAGGTAGGACTTAATAAGAAAACTTTTGCTGTGTATTTAATCACTAAATTATTATTTATTCAATGATCCTCCAAGGCTACATAAGCTCCAATTCTCTCCACCCCCTGAATGAAGTATTAGGTGGAGTGGAAATTGGCATACCACCACTGTAGTATGAGTATGGTAGTGAGCAGCAACTAGTAGTGTGTCTATAGGTGCCTAGCAGCTCAGCTTACACAGCTTAACCAACTATGACCTAGACTAGTGCTCCCATCTATGGTGTAAATTATATAAAATTAAAATTCATAATAGTACAAAAAATTTGACCAACAACATGAAGAAGACCTTTAATAGGCTCCAATACTAAAACCTGAACAAATGTAATACTTATAAAAAATATTACTTGAATTATAAAGTGAATAAAAAACTTATGAAAAATATATATGACTGCATATTTAAATTCATTAGGGTTTCAACTAAAAAAGGTCAGATTGAAAACTAGGCCAGTTATGTAACAGCAGCTTTAAATCTTTTGATATTTGTTTTCAAATACAGTGAGCAAATCACCACTACAAGAAAAACCTTTTCAGAATTGACCAGTAGGTTCAGGAATATATCTTCTAAATCTCCTTTCTGATTATATTCTAATTTGCCCATACAAGCACTCTATCATGTAATCTAATTTTTCTACAGTTTATTAACTTTATAGTATCTATTTTAAAGTTCTTGTTTCACATATAAATTCACTGTTTTGTATCCAATACATGTGGAAGTAGGTAGAAAAGGATGTGATGTGCCAGATAGACATAAGTATGTCCTTCAGAATCATTGATCTCCTACTTGTGACGGAAAATATAGAGATGAACAATTCAGCAGTATTAGACTTTGTTTTTATTATTGCAGTGTATAGAAAGGGTTTGGTTTCAGTCATAAACCATTGGATATTATGTACCAAACAAACTGCTTTAGCATGGATTTGCAGACACAATTTATTTTATGCATAAGTTTTTCCCTATTTGATTTAATTCCTAAAATGCTTATTTTAGAACCTCTTGCCTAAATTATCATGAAGAGTTTAATAATTAATTAAGTCTTATCCATAAAAATACTTTTTTATCCAAACATATAAAGTCAGTCCATTTATTTAAGATCATGGATAAGGGCAAGTGAGCTAAAACAAGATCATTAGTTGTGTTTTATCAGTATAATTATGAATCCACAGATATATACCAATCTTTATTTCTCAGGAATTTAGCTTGAAATATAATGAGGAACACGGAATACATCCTTCAATTACCAACAATAAAAAACACAAATATGTGATGTTAATAAAACCCAAAACATTTAAATCAGGTTTAGACAGAATTACAAGATTTGAACAAAAGGTATACTTTTTCTGTTCACTTATTTGTGTTTCATGTTTTAGTTTATATTTATTTATTTGTATTTTATAAAATGTAAAGCTCATTTCAAATATAAAACAATACATGTTTTAATTTTCTAAATATTGTAGAACAAAGATCTATTTTAGTCATCTAGATATGAAAAATCTATAAAATAAATTCAGGTGCACATTTTTAGTAATGTTTGCTAGATTCAACATGCAAATCTACCTCTCAGCACCAGATCTAAAGGCCTCTGTTCTAACTTGAGTTGTCAATTGTCTCTTAAGGATATCCTCCTGGATAGCTGCCCATCAACTTAAACTCAACATGTCAAAGACTGAGCTACTAATCTTTCCACTCTCTACTACACTTTGCACTGCTCAAAAATCTATCAATGTTAACAATGCCATTTCAGGCACGTTGACTTGGGGTTCTATTGGATGCTGCCCTCTCTTTCATTCCTCACATACAATCAATAACAAAATGTTGTCTAAAAAGACATCTCCAAAATACGTCACTGTCTTAAACATGACACATATCTTGTCTCAAAGCAGTACAACACTCCTTCCTGGCCTCCCTGTAATGCATCTGTCTCCACTCCAATCCACAATGAACGCCTACTCTAGACTCAGCTACCATACTCAATTCTCAGTGTCTGTAGCACCTCTCTGTAAGTCACTTGACTGGCTTCCCATCACCTCAAAACCTTCACAAACTCACTAAAATGTATCTCTTTAGAGAAGTTTATGTCCTTCAGCCTCAATATGCACGACTGCACATGCTACAGAAAAATATCCTCACATCCACAATCTACAATGGAACCCAGAACCACCTCCACTTGTTTGAGCCTATTGCCTTACACACTGCCGTCTTGCATCTATCACCCTCCTGTATTAAACCCAAAAGCTTTAGATTAAACATTTTCTAGTTTTTAATCTTGTAATGTGCTCTGGGAAAAAGCAATATGTACATTTGATTTTAAGCTCAAAGATAGTGCCCTCCGTTCTTTGCAATGTGTTAATATAGTTTTTTCCCTTGAACTCAACCCCAGTATAGCACTATGGAATATGTTGGAGCATTACACATAAAGGATAATAATAATAACCTCATGGGACTGAATAGTAACCTAAATTGCAGATAAAAATATTCACCATTACGGCTTTCCAGCTTGAAAGTCAATTGCACATGTTTTATTGTGATTCAAATAAATAGTACAGGTATACCCGCTTAAGAGCTGATTCGCTATAGATCTGTTTTTCCTACCAGACCCCTTTCAATGCTAAACCCTGCTATAGCGCTGTTTTTGCGTGCCAGACCCCTTTTACCGCTCTGACTCACTTTAACACAGTTTTTTTTTCTCCAAAGGAAACAGAATCCATTTAGAGCTGTTTCGATTAACAAGGTATTCATGTACTGTATGTTACTGTATGACTAGGTGGTTTGTGTTAATGCTAAAATGCATATATTGTTTAAAACTAATTAAATCATGTATTCAGCTGCTTGTGCTTACCAGCATATACTTACAGTAGTGCTTCCAAACCTGTATTTCCCCAGGATCATTTCACTTTCACTAAAATTAATTGTGTTTTAGCTAAAGGGAATAAAATACAGTTTACAAATACATATGAATGAAAAAAAATATCAATAAATATAAAGATATTGTACAATAAAAAGAAAAACGTATTTAAAAAATATATAATAATTAATAAAAAAATGCATTAAATAAATAAATAATAATTTGCAATAAATAATAATAATGAATACATAATAATTAAAATAATATAAGATAATTAATAGATCAATAAAATAATATATATATATATATATATATATATATATATATATAAAACTTTACCATAGCAACATTTGTTACAATTAAAAAAATATATATAAATAAATATATATATATATATATATATATATATATATAAAACTTTACAACAACAATAACAGCATTTGTTACAATTAAATATAAATATATAAATATATATATGCAAATTAGTCCCAGGACAAAAATACAAATTTATATTTTCTGCATGCATACTTAAATAAAACATTATCTTGCTACTTTTTGAATACTTTATGCATATGCATTACTGCTTAATATTTTGGTTTAGTAAGTTGTAATTCTAGTTGATCCATGGTCCAAGGAAAGGAAACGCACAGATCACTGGTGGGTTACAGACTGTTTGTAAACATCTTCCTTACAGTGTATAATATAATCACACCCATGCACTCATTGTGCGATGCTTTGTATGATAAACTGATAAATGTATGTTTCAAAATGATCTTCTGGATAAAAATCTCTATTTACTATGAGTATTGAAAAAACACAAAGAAGAAAATGGGCACTGAGAAATGGAGAGATAGTCAATGCCAAGACAATGATTCAACCTGCTAGAGAAAAATTGATTTTTGTCTCTCATGCAGAGACTTTACATGTATGGTTTTCTGATACAATGATTAAAAATAACAACAGGCAAAATTTGAACAGCGTGAATCAATAAAATGATATTTTCAGATAGAAAAATACTTGCAAGAAACACACAAAGTATAACAAAAGACTTGTATTTGTGTATAGATCAGATAAGCAGAAAATCAAAGATTAGATGTTTGAAAATCATTTATAATGGTAAAGAACATTTTTTTTTCTATCACCCTCTTATAAGAGTGAAGAAACTTTAAAAAAAAAAAATGAGTGTCAACTTTGGTGAAATATATTTTTTGTAGCATCAAAATCAGATGTAATTGTCAATTTATAATTAGGCAATTTAGATCTAGCATTTTTATTAATCCCATTATTTAGAATATGTATTCCATTATTTAGAATAAAAAGCTTTATGTCAATGTCAGTATACATTTCTGTGAAAAGTATCTGCAGTATAACTGCTGCAGAATGTGTTGCCAGGCAACTGTCTTAAGTAGCAGAGCTTGCACTCCTTGTCCTGTCTAAGTGACTGAATAAAGAGGTGCAAGTGCATTCAACAACAATACTGTGCAAATCGAGAACCAAAATATTTTGCACAAGAAAAATGTAAATACACCTGTAAACATTTTTTTTTTACTTTCTAAGTAGAACCAAAAAATAGCATAGGTATATTACCATGTCTTTTCTGCACTGCAGGTACATTAACTCAGTTTGTGTACTGTATAGAATGTAACATGTATTAATTTGCCTGTGTCTTCTTCTGTCGCTCTTTTTTTAATGAAGTTATTATCATTATTTTGTGTGGCACTGACCTTTTCCCAAGTAATAAAGAGGTCACCAAGTAACCACGCCTGACTTAATGTAAGAGGTGCCCCAATTAACCATGTTGGAGTTCAACTTTATCTCTTGTTTATCAGCCTAACAGATGGGTATCCTCCCTATCCAGATCATATAGCCTTGCACAGGACGGTTAATGCTTAGTCCAGTCTTTCTTAGTTACATTAATATAATCTCATCCGTGAGTGATGAGCGCAATAGAGGAAGGAAAGGGATCTCATACCCAACGTTACGTGGGCAAAGGTCCCAGATGAAGAATATAATCAGAATTTGCAAACAGGAAGAATCATTCTTTTTTGAGGGTGGAAAACAACTGTGGTGAGGCGTTTCTTTGTGGACTCTCAGACCAGACAATTAGGAAGTAATACTGGTAGTTTTCTTATGCACGTACAGTACTTGTAAAGAGTACATTCACATTAATGAAGTCAGTTGGCTCATGGCCCACAAATTGCTCAGCGAAATATAGATTTGATGGCAGATAAGAACCAAATAGGTCCATCTAGTCTCTTATTGTATTATCTAAAATCTTTGTAATTAAGCTCTGGGGTGGCCTTATTTTTATCTCTGGTATGCTTAAATATCTAATTTGTGTTTGACCCTACCACTGCTAGATGAATCTACTACCCTTTATGTAAAGTAGTACTGTCATACATTATGCCTAAATCGTATAGCTTCCATCTTCAAATCATGACATTTTGTTCTTGTATTGCACATTTTGCTGAGGATACTTCTCCCTCTGAACCTTATACAATCCTTTGATATTTTGAGTGTTTCTAACAAATCATCCCTCTCCCTTATGTCCTCTAAGCTCTATAGATTAACATTATGAAATATTTTCTTATATTTTTTGTCTTTTTGACCATGCACCATTTTATTCACCCTTAGTTGGCTAGAAGTACAGAACTATGAAGCTTCGAGCACTCTCAGAGAAAATTTCCAGTTTCATGTGAGAACGTTTTATCAAGCCTAAGACGGCTGCAAGATCTAGCCCAAAGAGTTTTCTGGACAAACATCCTGTGCTCAGGAGACAAAATGTATCTGAATGAGAAATAACTACTTATACGTTGTGATTTTAACACTAGTTACCTACTGGAAGAAACTCTTAAACCCCTACTTTATTATTAGATATACTAGTGGTTAATATGATGAACGGTTAGGCAGAAGAGTGGTAGAGGCAGGAAGGGGACAGTAGGAGAGTTAAGGAGATGGGAGATCAAACAACAGAAAACAATCAGATAGGTGGAATCCTAAAGTCCTAAATGTAGTTCAAATCCAATAAATTAAATGCTAAGCTTTCTATCACACTCTTGGAATATAGTCCTTTGCTCGGCACTGAGGTGTCAGATTGACTTCGGATTTCATGGCAAAATCAATGCACACTGTATGAGGCTTAGTGTATCTCTCCTCTATTGCCTTGTGATGACGCACCCCTTTCCTACAATCCTCTTTCAATCTGTTGTCCATCAGAGACTATTTGGATTTGTTGAGTTTGGCAGTACTTCAGTGAGGTCTTCACATTAGCTGACCATTCAGGGTCCCATAAAACCTGTACTTTTATGGTAAGATATTTGGTCTAGAATGCTTTCTGTTTTATTATTTTTATAATTACTATTATTATTATTATTATTATTATTTATTTCCACATTGATGTCCCGGCTGCACCATTTGTGCACCGTCAAATACATATCATCAGTCTCCAGTAGGACCACTTTAAGCATTACATATTTCCCAAAAGCTCTGGACCCATCTTTCTCTGGACTGCTTCCACATAGTACATTATATTGACTTTAAGGGTCTGTTCAGTGCAAGTGGTGCCCACAATTAATTGTATTTGATAAAAGGACAAAATTCATATTCAGATTTTGGAGGAGTTTCTGGAAACAAATACCCTTTTTTTATCTACTACACTTCATCCTCTCACTAACAGCCACATGTCCTTACATTATCATCCAGGGTTTGGAATAATAGCTCAGGGCAACTGTCTAGAACTATTTCCTATCACAGAATTTGATCACTAATGAGATGGTTGTTCACCTAGAACATAAACTTTTGACAATCCTGCTCAAAGTTAGGCGTATACTTCGAAGTAAAATAAAATTGTACATAAAGCCACACCTGTGACCTTCTGATTAGATCTGCCCTTTTTCTCCCAGTTCTTCCATCCTTCTCTTACATTCTCAAAAAGAATTCTTAAATTCCCCCCCCCCCCATTCCTGTAACTGTAGAGGAACTTGCTGAGTGAGAAATCGCCAAAGGCAATGTAGTGTAAGAGCTAAATTCCAGAGGAGCAATCTCCAAGACTTGCACCTCAGCAGTTTAATTTTATACATCCCATTGAACCTATAAGTCATAAGAGTCTATTCATAAAAGGCAGTTACTGTAATGATTATGTCTGGCAATCCAGGCAAAGTATTTTAAGAAGTAATTTGCAGGAAGAAATGTCATCTGAATATTCACCGCTGGGTGAAAGAAATGAGCTGCATTTTTACACTGACCAGTAACTGCATCAGCTAGGTTGTATCTGGTTAAGTGACTGAGCTGCACTGAACTCTGGGAACACTACTTAACTTTATGTATCACCCTTTCCAGTTTTTGAGGAAGAAATGGGTTTATTTAAAGGAGTAACATAAATGCTTGATTTAATGCATGTATAAATATCACAATCCCTGTACTCTCTTTGTGAAGTCTGATGTTTTGCTTGTATCCTGTTTCATTTAAAAAAATCTCTGGCTTGTCTGATCCCTATCCTTTGCTATATCCCTTGGCCTTGGCTCCTTTTGATTTTTCATTTGTCTCACCCAATCTATTTACAAACCTCTGAAACGCCAACAGCAGTTTGTCTGTTGTGAGATGTGAGATGTGCCGTTTCCTAATTTCCAACATAATCTCTAAGAAAAGCATACATCAATATGCAAATCATCCACCTCTTGACATCACATATATAGTTGTGGATCTTGCGATGTTGATGGCGTTTGCATTGTTTGTAACGCACTTGCGGCTCTCACAAGGCGAAAGCAGTCAGCCAGCCAGCTTTGCAAAGTGAGGTGAGCCGTTGAAGCACGCAGGCGCTCATCGCAAGGCCCGGGCATTACCAACACCCGAGAGGGGCTGCAATGAGCGCCTTTGGCGCTTATTGCAGGGCACGCAATGAACACCGGAGGTGCTCATCATGAGGCTCCCCGGGCTTGCAACACCCTCCAGTACCTGATTCCTGCCTGTAGCTCAAGCACGTACCTGGATACAACCCTGCCATCAACGCCGCACTCCATCTTCTCCTCTGCACCTCCCGTCCTCTGGCCCAAACTACTTTCTGGATCAAGCCACGCAAATGCGTGGCTTGATCCAGTAAGTAGTTCTGGCCGGAGGACAGGAGCCGCAGAGGAGGTGAGTGCGGTGCTGCTGGCAGGGATGCATCCAGGTATTAGACACAGAGGAGGGGAAAGGAGACAAGGGAGGGAGAGGAGGGGGAACTGAGACACAAGGGAGGGAGAGGGGGGAAGGAGAAACAAGGGATAGAGAGGGGGGAAGGAGACACATGGTAGGGAGAGGGGGAAGGAGACACAAGGGGGAAAGGGAGAGGAGGAAAGGAGACACAAGGGGGGAAAGGCAGAGGGGTAAAGGATACACAAGGGGGGAAGGGAGAGGGAGAAAGGAGACATGGGGGAGAGGGGGAAAGGAGACATGGGGGAAAGGGAGGGGGAAGGGAAATGAGACACAGGGGAGGGTTGAGGAGGAACAGTAGAGGGAGAGAGGGGAAAGGAGACAGGCGAGGGAGATGGGGGAAAGGGGACACAGGGGAGGTAGAAGGGGGAAGAGAAAGGGGGAAAGGTGGTACAGGAGAGGGAGAGGGGAGCAAAGGAGACACGGGGAGGAAGAGGGGGAGAGACTCGAGGGGTGGAAGGGAGAGGGGGAAAGGAGACACAGGGGAAAGGAGGAACAGGAGAGAGAGGGGGTAAAGGAGACAGGGGAGGAGATAGGAGAAATGAGACACAGGGGAGGGAGAGGGGTTAAGGAGACACAGGGGAGGGAGAGGGGGAAAGGGAGTGGGGGAAAGAAGGAACAGGAGAGGGAGAGGGGAAAGGAGACACAGGGGAAAGGAGGAACAGGAGAGAGAGGGGGTAAAGGAGACAGGGGAGGAGAGAGGGGGAAATGAGACACAGGGGAGGGAGAGGGGTGAAATGAGGCACAGGAGAAGGAGAGGGGGAAAGGAGACACATGGGAGAGAGTGGAGGGGAAGGAGACACAGGGGAGGGGGGAAGGAGACACAGGGGAGGGAGAGGTGGTGAAAAGACACAGGGCGGGTTGGCCAAGACAAGTGAGAAGTGGCGGGTTGGCCAAGGCCAGCAATGAGCGGTAAAGCAGCTCATTGTGCAGCTTGCGATGAGCGCCCAAGGCGCTCATTGTGAGGACCATAAAGTAGACCCTGGGAGGGGCTCACGATGAGCACCTTCGACGCTTATCGCGAGGCCCACAAGTTACAGGGGGAAGAGCCAAGCATTGTCTGGCAAACAGCATTTCCAGCTTTCAAATTTTATTCTCGTCATTTTTGACTGGCAATTTCCTAGTAGATATATAATTTACAAATTAAACTACTAACATGTACAGGTTAAAATAATGCAATGCCAAATCTTTTTTCTTTGGAATAGAAGCACATTTCAAGCTTGAGATTCCGAAGTTCCATTTTAATAGTTTCATTTTCAGCAACTTAATTAAATTATTTCATTGTTTTATATTACAGCTATATATGGTAGTAGCCTGATTAATTTTGACAGCTCATGTAAAATTTACACATATGAGAACTTCGACGAAGGTCCATTAAGAGGCATCAGTATTTATAGAAGGAAACTGTGCTCCTGCAATCATAACTAGTCATTGACATAGAGTATTAAGTAAGATGAACTCTATTAATCCCTTTAGTGCCCTTATAGAATTCCCTTAATGTATAATGGAAATTGTAATGAGAACATCTTGTCAAGTTTGCTCATTTTCTAGGGAAGAGTTGAAAAGAAGAGATGCTCAAATGGGAAGTTTCAAGTACAAATGGTCGCTAACCAAGTGTTAAAAATGTCTAGTAATTGAGTTTGATGAGAGATCCAATATTATTATCTGTTTCTATAATTTACATGTATTTGTATTGTACTCTACACTATACCATGCAAATGTTTCTATGTTTTATTCATAATCCATACAACACATTAAAAACACAAACATTGTTAAATAGTATGAATACAGGTTATCTGATAGCTTTGTGTTTTACACAACACACTATGGCTTCAACTGTGTTGGTTAACAAACCGACAAAACTGAATGCTCAAGTGCTCATATAACCACTAATGAAGAAATCATTAAACTATTGTTGACGTCAGTAAATGTGTTTGTCAATGTCTTGGGACAGACATTTTACTTTTAGAAAGCACGTTGTTAAGGGAACCTCGATTTTATGTCACACAACAGTTACAAATGAGTGCTTAATGTCTTTGATAACTGTACTACCCTAAAGAGAGGAGCTAATTGTTAAATTATGCATTGATCATTATTGAAATTCCTTTTTAAAGATTTATAATAGTCCAAGTCAGTAATACATTTGCTTCCAAAGATTGTGGTATCAACCTCTAGTTGAGCATATTATCTCTACCCTCATAAGGTAATCAAGGGAAACGGGCTTTGGCTGAGAGATAGGTCTAAGAAGTTTTCGGAACAATCTGCTTACATAAGAGGTCAAAGAATCATAAATAGCACACAAATTAGTTGCTAAAGGAGAATATTTGTACACAGCATGTCTCCAACCAATGGTGAACAATAGGCTGATGTAAGAAAGAGCCTGAAAATTAAGCTCAGTCTGCTAGAAAAAGACACCTTCTCTATTTGCCTTACTAAGGGTGCAGTTGAGTTTAATCTTTAGTAAGAAAATTTGACGTAGAATGTACCTATTTTAGTTCTTATGGTAATCAAGTGCCTGTTGACCATATGAGCATATGATGATGTTATCTTGCCCTGGTCCATATCAAAATCTCTATATGAAGATGTAGACTAATTAAATAGCTTTAATGTTACATAGTTACATTGTAATTGAGATTAAAAAAATACTTTTAGTCCATCAAGGTCAACCTTTTTAGATCTCTTCTGATCTGCAATGAGAGGATTACCGTATATACTCGAGTATAAGCCGAGTTTTTCAGCCTTTTTTTTTAAGGCTGAAAAGGGCTCCCTTGGCTTATACTCGAGTCACCCTGTGTCTCTTTCCTCCTTGTGTCTCTCTACCACTTTGTCGCTTTCCCTCCCCCTCCCACAACCCCCCTACTCAATACCCCTCCTCAACCTCAACCGCCCTCCTCATCCTCCCTCCTCAACCCCCCTCCACACTTTACCCCTCTCTAATTACCTCCCCCTCTCCTCTCACTTACCTTCCATCAGCTGATGGAAGGTAAGTGAGGGGAAAGGGAGAGAGGGAGGTAATTAGAGAGTGGTAAAGTGAGGAGGGGGGTTGAGGAGTGAGTATGAGGGGGGTTGAGGATGAGGAGGGGGTTGAGGAGGGAGGTTGAGGAGGAGGGTTGAGGAGGGGGGTTGAAGAAGGAGGATGAGGAGGGAGGATGAGGAATGGGGTGGAGAAGGGAGGATGAGGAGGGAGGATGAGGAGGGGCTTTGAGAATGAGGAGGGGTTTGAGGAGGGGGGTTGAGAAGGGAGGTTGAGGAGGGAGGATGAGGAGGGGGGTTGAGAAGAGAGGATGAGGAGGGAGGATGAGGAGGGGGGTTGAGGAGGGGGTTGAGGAGGGAGGATAAGGAGGATGATAAGGAAGGGGGAGGGAAAGAGACACGAGGGAGAGGAGGAAAGAGACACAGGGGAGGGAGAGGGGGGAAGAGACAGGAGAGGGGGGAAGAGACACAGGGGAGGGAGGGGGAAGAGACACAGGGGAGGGGGAGGAGGGGAAGAGGCACAGGGGAGGGAGAGGGGGGAGAGACACAGGGCAGGGAGAAGGGGTAGAGACACAGAGGAGAGAGAGGGGAGACACAAGAAAGGGGCACAGAGGGCACACAAAAGGGGGACACAGAGGGCACAAGAGGGACACAGGGGGCAGCACATTTCCCACCCTCGGCTTATACTCGAGTCCCTAAGTTTTCCCAGTACTTTGTGGTAAAATAGGTGCCT
This sequence comes from Discoglossus pictus, assembly GCA_027410445.1. Lineage (NCBI taxonomy): Eukaryota > Metazoa > Chordata > Amphibia > Anura > Alytidae > Discoglossus > Discoglossus pictus. The sequence continues at coordinate 323,736,758 of CM050167.1, forward strand.
CGGCTTATACTCGGGTCGGCTTATACTCGAGTATATACAGTAATTGTTAATTGATAATTTATGGCTTACACTTATGGCTATGAAGAAATTGCTGTGCCAGGAAGAGCCTAACAACAAAATCATAAGAGTATAAGATGCAGAAGAAGAATATATTTCTTAACCTTAAAGTCACTAAACATAGCAGGCTTCCTATTCTAAGGCCCCTATTCAATTGCAAGCTTGCATTTTACGTTTAAGGGCCGAAAGCCAAAACCGTGAACCATGCAATCGTAAGTAGCATTTCATAGCATGATCATGATTAATTAAGCAAGGCCTTAACAAAAAAAAGCTTGAGACTGTTGTGCAATTAATTATAATGTCTTTCATCGCTTTTCCTGTCTTTTAAAGTGCAGTATTGAGTTTTTATTTGCATTTACAGTGCTATGAACATGTGTTTAACCCCCTTTCAAGTCCTATCTGGTATCCTTAGGATTTTCGTCTACATTTGCCATTTACAGGTCTGAGAACATGCTAGCTTGAGGAATTGTAGCAATTGAATAGCGATTTGTGATTGTAAGATTTACGGGCTTAGCTGGGTCGAAGTTGCGCAAATCATTACGGCTCCCGAAACTCCAATTTTCTCAAATGAATAGGGTACTAAGTCATACTGATTAGGGGCTTCTCCTGGGGAGACATACTAAATTAATTGCTGAGCTGTCATTTTCTTTAAACTGCCACTACATGAAGCTTAGTAAACCATTATTATTTCCAACTTGTATGTGTGTTTACTTTCTTTCTTCTACTGCCTGTGAAAATCACGAACTACAGGTGACTGGTTGTAATTAGTGGTAAACAGTTACCCTTCCTGTAACAAAGTTTAATACTGAATATTGCTTTTCTAAAACCATTACAAATTTGATAAAGGATTAATGTCGAGTTAAGAAAACTAGCTCACGTTATGGCAGTACAGTGGTCCTTTAAGTTAGAAGTGTTATGATATTTTATTGCTAATTTTATATAATGTAAGTAAATACAGGGAAAGTGGGAATATTGGTTAAATAAGTAAACAGATGTATCCATTTCAGAAGAAAAAAGAACATTATAAAAGAAAGGAAGAATGGCAGATAGCAAAAGAGACGCTACAGCAATGGTACATGGAAATAGTATAGGGCTGCTCTTATCATTTCAAGGACAGAGCAGAAGTCAAGGAGAATTAGAATCAATGTGTTTCATTGAAGAAATCGTTGAGAATGTGATAGGATTAATTTCAGTGGAAAGGTCAAAGAGAATCCAAATGAATTGTCACATTAGTAATGTGGCAATATGAAGATCATTAGCCAGCTCTGATATACAATGATTAGCCTGCACACAAAAAAATTGACAGAAATAGGTCAAGTATATGACAATAGGAAGATGAACTAAACTTTAAACTTATTCCAAAGGTCTGGAGGCAAAAAATGAGAGAAATGCAGACTTATAAATAGAAGGGAAGGTGGGATTAATGCTACTGAGATGGAAAAAACATTATGTTAAAAAATGGAGAAAATACCTTATGCAAAGGAAATTATATGTGAGAAATTGTGTAAGGAGAGGAGATAGAACTGGGTCAAGACTGTATATGATGGTTGTAGAGCAGGAGAAGAACAGCTGAGACATTTTAACTGTTATTAAAATAAAAAATACTCTCTTACAATGTATTATATGCAGTCTGCCAGTTAGTTTCTAGGGCCGGCTGTTGCAAGAAATACTTTATCATTCTTTAATTCACCTACACAATTTTGAGACCAAACTAATGACTCAGATGCAAAATAATCAAATTATATACATGTGTGTGTGCATGTACTTGCATATATATATATATATATATATATATATATATATATATAAATAGTATATAGTGATACCTTTTTTACTGGACAAACATATTAGTTAGAATGTCCAGCTTACAAGAGTAGCACCTCTCTTTAGCTTTAAATTTAAGCAGCAGAATACAGAGCAGAGATTCAAAGTGACAGGCACATGAATAGTCCATTTGTGATCAGATTCCCTCTTTTACAGTGTGATAGAAAATATATGTCACTGTTAAGATGTGCTGCTTTTTGTGGTTAGCTTCTTAATGAGGCCATATGCGGTATCTTCAATAGTTATGAAGAGTGAGGTAGCCATGAGTGTCCAGTAATGTAGATCTCTATACAGTGGATATAAAAAGTCTACACACCCCTGTTAAAATGTCAGGTTTCTGTGCTGTAAAAAAATGAGACAAAGATAAATCATTTTAGAAACCTTTTCCACCTATAATGTGACCTATAAACTGTACAACTCAATTGAAAAACAAACTGAAATCTTTTAGGTAGAGGGAAGAAAAAAATAATAATGTGGTTGCATAAGTCTGCAAACCCTCTTATAACTAGGGATGTAGCTGTGTTCAAAATTAAGCAATCACATTCCAAATCGTGCTAAATAGGAGTCAGCATACAACTGCCATCATTTAAAGTGCCTCTGATTAACCCCAAATAAAGTTCAGCTAAACTAGTTGGTCTTTCCTGAAATTTTCTTAGTCGCATCCCACAGCAAAAGCCATGGTCCACAGAGAGCTTCCAAAGCATCAGAGGGATTTCATTGTTAAAAGGTATCAGTCAGGAGAAGGGTACAAAATAATAATAATAATAATAGATATACCATGGAACACATCATCAAGTGGAGAAAATATGGCACAACAGTGACATTACGAAGAACTGGAGCTCCCTCCAAAATTGATGAAAAGAAGAGAGGAAAACTAGTCTGGGAGGCTACCAAGAGGTCTACAGCAACATTAAAGGAGCTGCAGGAATATCTGGCAAGTACTGGCTGTGTGGTACATGTGACAACAATCCCCCGTATGGCTGCAGAGGGAGAAAGAGACTGCTCCAACTAGAGGGGCAAGAGAGAGAGAGGGACCTGAGATAGCAAGCAAGTGAAACCCCTGAAGAGAGGCCTATGATTACAGGCAAGTGAAAGTCCCCGCAGAAGGTAATACTGAAAGAGTGAAGCCAGTATCAAGTATTGGGACTGTGTATAGTGAGAGCTGCAAGGAAGCTACATTTCTTTTCTGTTTATGTTATTTTTATGTGCTGGCTGTGTCAAAATAAAAACCTGGAGTGGAATGAAAAGCCTCCTGTGCCTTCCTCCATTAAGATTAATAGTTGGTTAAAACAGGGCACTGATCCTGCAAGTGGTAGTGAATCTGTTATAATATATATATATATATATATATATATATATATATATATTAATAATTACTACATTTTAATATAGATAGAATATAGTGCATATGGATAATATGTGTAGATTATATTTCCCAAAGTAATTCCATATGATTGACAAGTAATAATACGAAGCGAAATGTTAACCTTGCTGATTCTGTAATTTGAGACAGTAGCAGAATCTGATGCATTTGCTATAGTTTTATCATGTTTCTACTTCCTCTAAATATATCAAGGATATTACTATCCAGAATTGTATTATTACATATTATTCCTTCTTACTGTACTAAAAATAACTTGATGATTTTGTGAGGGATAAGTCATGTCAAACAAACCTAATTAGTTTCTTTGAAGAGGTTAGTAGGAACTTGGATCAAGGCAACATGTGATACTATTGAAACAACTAAGGTATACAGGATTTGCAGTAAATATCTGCTCAGGGATTGAGAGCTGGCTAAAAGACAGGAAGCAAAGGGTTGTTGTAAATGGAATATACTCGGATTGGACTAATGTGGTTAGTGGGGTTCTTCAGGGTTCATTATTACATCCTCTCCTTTTTAAAATATTTATTAATGACTTAGAAGTAGGATTGGAAGTATTATCTTCATGTTTGCTGATAACACAAAGTTGTGCAAGGTAATTAAATCAGATAAGGATGTACTTTGCCTCCAAAGGAATTTGCATAAATTAGAGAAATGGGCGACTAAATGGCAGATGAGATCTAATATGAATAAATGTAAAGTTATGCATCTGGGAAGGAAAAATATCCATGCAATTTATAATCTAAATGGAGCAAATCTTGGGGTATCTGATATTGAAAGGGATTTGGGTGTGCTTGTGGACAACTACCTAGGTAACCGTGCTCAAAGCCAAGCTGCATCTGCAAAGGCAAGTAAAATATTAGCATGTACAGTATTAAGAAGAGTATAGAAGCCAGGGAAGTAAATATAATTCTGCCACTATACAAATCCCTAGTACACCCTCATTTGGGATATGGAGTACAATTTTGGGCACCACTATATAAAAAGGACATTTTAGAGCTGGAAAAAGTACAGAGAAGGGCAACAAAATTAATGTGGAATTTAGGGGCTAAGTTATGAAGAAAGACTAACCAAATTAAACTTATTTTCTCCCGAAAAAAGGCATCTAAGATGAGATATGCTTAACTTATATAAATACATCCAGGGTCAGTACAAGGCTTTTTGTCAAGTAATTTTTTTTGTACCAAGAGGTTTTTCAACTGACAAAGGGACATCCTTTGAGGTTAGAAGTAAAAAGATTCCACCTTAAAGAAAGAAAATGGTTCTTCACAGTAAGGGTGGTTAAACTGTGGAATTCTCTACCTAAGGCGGTGGTGACAGCGGATTTGATAGATAAGTTTTTTTTCTTCTCGCTTAGGTGATTTTCGAGCGTGAAAAGACGCCAAATATGGCTCAAATTAACTTGCAACCTCACTCACAGGCTCCCTGGCTCTCCCCTTGTGCTGTGTGTGAGTTTGTAAGTTAATTTGGGGATTTTTGGTGGTCTTTCCAGTTCCATGGTTCGGCCGTTAAATTTGTCATTTTTGCAAGGTCCGCAGCTAAGTCCCACGGGCCTTGTGATGAGCAGCTAAGTCCCGCGGGCCTCCACCCCCGCAACTGCAACTATATTAGTGATTAGTATCTTAAATTATGTTGTATTAACAGTGTACTGTTAATACACAGCTAGACAGTTTCAGGCCTCCATTCTGTGACTTCTGTAAGAACTCCCATAGCACTGGGGTTTTTATAAGCAAATCAGAGCTAACATTAGCTAACATTCTCTTCTCTGACAGTTTCTATAGCCAACCAAAGAGTGGTAACACTAGAATGAACCCCTATTCTGGTTTAGAGCCCTTTGATTGGCTAAAGGCTAACCGATAGGAATGCACCAATTTGAATCTCTGCATTGTGACTGTTTAAAAATTTTACCAGAAAAGGGGTGACATACTTATCTTAGCCTCCTCAGAGGAGGAGCTCTGTTAGTTAGTTTTTTAGAGCACATTTTTTTAAGGTGTAGTCCTTTTTAGTGGAGAGCTGAGGGTCATCAATTAAGAAAGTGCTACTTCTCCTTGTCATCTCTCCAATGATGTTATATATTCAGAGCTCTACAGTGCCATGTAATATTTGAGTTCAACACAAGGACGCTTATAGGGGATTATATATAGTTCTAAAAAAAGTAATCAGTTTCATATTATATGATAAATAAGCATAGTAGAATAAATTGATTTATTAATACAAAATAAAATCTATATATCTGTGTGAAATAATTATTTAATGAATGTTGAAACATTCTTACTCAAGGGATTTATTAATACAATAATACTCTGCAGGGGTGGTAAAAATTAAGAAGGGTAGAAAGAAGGATGAGACTGGATTTGATATTATTATTAAAGTTGAAAATAATAATTGTATTTAATCCCATTGATAATAAAATCAAAAGAAAAATATATTAATTTACTTGTAAAGAAATTAATGAAATTCATCTTTAACAATATGGTGTAAACAATATAACAAAGTGTCTAATATAAAAATCTTTAATACTGTGAGCATATGCAGCCTTATTAAATTGCAATTCGGCAAATTCTAAAGGGCTCTATTTAAGCACATAGCATATTTTTTTTTACAGAAGTTTTTAGTTAGTGAAGACCTTGCTTTTGGATAGAAGTTCACTAACTACAAACTTCTGTAAAAAAAATATGCTATGCGCTTAAATAGAGCCCTATTCAATTGCCTGAATCACAATTTAATAAGGCTGATATACAAAATAGAATATACAGAAAAACAACTAGTATTAAAATCATTACAATTAGCTATATCATCTATCACATAAAAATATGTTTTCATCCAGAAAAAAATACATTTTGATAATAATAAAATGACATTATGTCTTGTATGAAATAGAACAAAGTTAATTTGTACTGTACATAATATATAATTTACAGCAAATATGGAAATTGAAATATTAATAAAGATCTTAATAAATGTGTGATTAATAAGTAATAAAGATGAAGAACTATAATGTTAAGAAAATAATAATTAAGCAAGATCAATAAATTAATAATAGGTCATGATTAAGTTTACAATTTATTCAGTTGATTATGACATTGTGATATATATAATTTTTAAGTTATAAGACAATTATTGCTATTAATAATACAATAAAATAGTCATAATGCTAATCTAAGTTTTTACAGTAATTCTGCTATAATAATAATAATACATTGAAATCAAAGGATTGTATACACGTCATGCAAAAAATAAAATATACTCCGTTTTACTCTTGTCAAATAATATCAAATAAAAAAATAGCATTTTCACAGGCATAAACATGATAAGATAGCCATATAAATTCACCAATGCCTCTAATAAAATGTATTGGATACTGCATCTCTGGTCAGTTAGGAGTTAATTATAAAGCCACTAATCCTATAAAAGGATTGAATGAACAGTCTGACAGCCCCTGATGAGTGCGTCAAGCGCGTTTTGATGATGTCATTGTAAAGCACCTTAGTAGTACAGACATAGGCTCTCATTCAATTGCAATTTGGCCAATTGAATAGGGGTCTAAATAAGCACATAGCATATTTTTTTACAGAAGTTTTTAGTTAGTGAACTTCTATCCAAAATCAAGGTATTCACTAACTAAAAACTTCTGTAAATAAAATATGCTGCGTGCTTATATAGAGCCCTTTTAAATTTACCGAATCACAATTTAATAAGGCTGTATATGTATAGTGCACCCAGCAAACTTAGTATTTTATCAATATTAATAGGTTTATAGGCTTGTGGATAAAGTAGTGGATGTAGAAATACATCCATGAGGTAGCAAAGGGCTTACTTTTCAGTCACTTTAAAGATAGATCCCCATTAGAATTTTAGCATTAATCACTTTCAGATCTGATTCCTAAAGGAGCCCGATTGTTAGTTTGAAACAGCAATGAATGTCACATATTAGGCAGTATATGGTATTAAGTAGTGGATATATAATGATATTTCCATGAGTTATAAATGGTCACAAATACATATTTAATATATTACCTATATCTTAAATCACTTTGGAAAAAAATCAAACAAGCAAAATACTAATAAAGCACAAAGAGTCACTTTATTACTTGTTTAATTCACGTTTTTTGACACAGCATAGAGCACTTTAAAATGTTCAGAATAATGATATCTTGACAAAATAATTTTTATTAAAAAATATTGCAATGAGCACATCAGCTCTTTAAAGCCCTATTATAAAAGTAAGATTAGCCAACAATACATGCCTAATATTGGATCCCAGATCTCTTTTGCACTACTATAAAATAAATGCAAAGTCATATAATAATACTTGAATACGTGACGTCATATAACTAAGAAATAATAATCTTCGTTTTTTTAATCGTTCAGATTTTAAAACCAAGTTTTTTAACAAAATAATAATAAAGTTTACGTTTTTAAAGTATTATTTTGTGGCAGTAATTATGTTATACCACAAAAAAGGTGTTCTTTACTTTTGAATTGACTTTATCAAGTCATACTTCTTCAAGAGAGAGTTGTAGAACTTAACACCTATTGGGCAAAATGTTTTATAACAAAATGATCATAACCTTTGCATTTTCAACTTTTAAATTCAATTGCATTGTGTGTTTCAGTTTTCTCTTCTGAGATTATTCTTTCTGCTACTTACTCTAGAGGGTGTATCCTTGTAAAGTAATGAGCTTCTCATTTGTCCTGTCGAAAGCAGTGGTCACTTTAGCTGCCACATTTGTCCAGATAAAAGTTGTCTCTGCATTCAAAGTTTCCAAAAGAGCACATTTTATATATACGGCCCTATTAAATTTGAAGCCCGTGGCGGCATCTGGAAGCCAGCAAGGGCTGCGGGCTTGAAATCCAGCTGTGTTACTGAGCTATTAAATTAGAACATGTAGCGAGTTACGGGCTTGAGAACATGATCAATTATTCAAACCCGTTTATTTAGATGGAGCCAATGGCAACAGAGATCATCATAATTACGTCACTGAAAAATGGAGGTTGGATTTCAAAGTCTTACGGGCTTCAATTACGAGTTTCGATCTGACCCACATTCCAGAAATAATGCAATATTGATAAAACCGTAAATATGATATTATAGTCCATGCAAGCTTGAGAATGTTGTGCTATTAATCTTAATACCTAACATCACTTTCCCTTTTATTATGAGTACAGTAGTGTGTGTATATTTGCATTTACAGAGCTATGGATAGGACTTTAACCCACTAGCGGTTCCTCTCTAGTACCCGTTAGCTTCTTGGCTCCATTTGTGGGTTGAGGCTTGAACAACTGGGAATTTGTTGGCATTTAATAGCGTGATTGGAACGTAACAGTTACGGGCTTGACAGATCAAAGGAATTGCAGGCTCGCAGTACAAATTTCTATGTCTTTCCTCGCTATCATCCCACAAGTCATTGGTGGGTTGCTTTACGGGTCTAATTTAATAGCCGCAACTTTTGCGGACTTTGTTACAGGCTACGTTTTTCAACGTTGAGGGGATTTAATAGGGCTGTTAGTCTACAATATTTTATGCAGAGATCTGGGCTTACTTGGACCAAACTTGTCTGTCTTTATCAAAACAGGGTAAATGATCCTTCCTACGTGGTGATTTGCTACAGACACAATGATGACAGATTTGTTTCTATCCATAGATTACATTTAAATAATCAGTATATATTAAAAAATATATATTTAAGATTCCTGGGGTCATTTTTTATATGTTCTTTTGAATAAACAGACTTGATAAACCGCAAAATGGTTTTGAAAGAAAAACAATACAAAATCATTTTTATTTATAATAGGTGTAATAACTCTTACTGAAAGGGTTCCATTTTCTCTTATGACTATATCCTCTATGATACTTTCAAAGGAGGATTGACAATTGCATTGTGAAGAGAGAATCTTCCTCTGCATTAAACTTTTGTAATATTTGAAATGCTCTTTGGAATGCATCAAAAAAGCATGTTCTACCAACTTATGATATTGTAAAGAGTTTATCAGGAAGATACATACAAAGTTGTATTTATTTTTTTAAATGTACTTCTTTCAGTTATTGTGAACTTGGATGTATTTCTTTTGGTTGGAGAGGTTTACAGTTTTATTTAAAAACACTCACAGTCAGCCAAATATCCCAGAATGGGCATCATTTTAGAAATGAATAGCTCACTCAATTCTGTACCAAGTATATTTTTCTAAGATTGCTCTATCAAAAACCACAGGCAGCTCAAGAACAGTGAATAGGAATATGAGTGCAAAACAAAGATGAATGAAACTTTCCAATCTTGACAGGGTTTCACCTGCACATAACTGATGCTTCCACTTTATTTTTATGCTTCCAGCTCTGTGTTCTTTATTGTGGGTAATAGAGCAGAGCTGCACCAAGATAAGCTTTATAATGGGGAGGGGTACAGTGGGGTAAGTAATGTGCTATAAAATAAGTCATATTACATTAGAATTTAAATAAACCTTATTTATTGGAATAGAGCTGTCATATATTGATAACATAATAAACAACATGTAATTATAACTCCTTTATCAATTGAATGTTTAAAAAATATATTTTCTAGCATTAAATAACCATACATTGAAACTTGCTATTTTACCTTTTAACCAGACTTAAATAGCCACCCATAAAGGCTGTGCCTATAGAGTCATGATTGTTAATTACTGCATGAATTGTCTTCAGTGTAAAAGCATTTTACGGAATAGGTTTGAGCATGTGCAGATCCTATGCAACCTATTAAGACAAACTGCCCTGTCAGCTAACTATAACACTGTCGTAATGCATCTCTATCACCCTTGTTTAATTCAGATTTTTGTGTCATTTGCAATTGTCTGTGTTAATTACAGTGGTCGCTTGGAGCCTCATTCAATTCGGGGCACGCAACTCAAACGCAGACAGCCAAATGCCTGCAATTGAGTTGCGTGCTCCTTTTGCGTTGCTATTCAGTTGGCCGGGCCCGCAAGTTAGGCGCCAGTTGCAAAAATCGTAAACCATGCTATTGAAAGTAGCATTTGTGGGCTTGAACATGATCGTGGACGCAAGCCCGTAACTCATGGTTCAAGTCCATATGACTTTGAAATCCAACCTCCATATTTAATTGAAGTCCTAGATGCTTGAAGCACGCGTTACGGCCTTGCGTCAGCGATCATGTTCAAGCCAGTAGGACTTCAATGAAAACTGGAGTATCAATTTTAAAGTCCTACGGGCTTGGAGGTTGAAGCCCATAGGACTTCACATTGATTGCCGTGATCGATATAACATGAGGATTGAACATGAAATAAAGTATTGGGGAATGTTGTGCTATTAATTCTAAGACCTAACATCACTTTCACTCTTAATAAATGCCCAGTACTAATTTTTTATTTGCTTTTAAAGTTCTCCGATTTGTACATAAGCCCTTTGCGAAACCTCCTTGGTACCATTAACTTGTGGTTAGATATTTGCCATTTGCGGGCTTGACGGAGTGGTTAGCAAGGGGGAATCGGAACAACTGTATGTAGGTACCGAGAAAGATCAAAGGCTTGGAGAGAAGCAACTTGTGATTTGACAAATCGCTATAAATCGCAGCTCGGAGCCCGTAACTCGATCAGAGCCCGCAAACGGATACCAATTGAATAGCAAAGTAACTTGCGACGTCTACTTGCGAGCCCGGATCTCCAAAACAGAGCAATTTAATGAGGCTATTGGTACTTGTCATTAATTGTTTCCAGAAGGCACTACGGGTGGTGAAAAAACGAGTACCAAACTCACTTAAGAAGTAATGTAAATTGGTTTTAGCAAGCTCGACGAATACTATGGAAGCATTGAGTGCCAAACTATTGTTTGCTCATCAAGACGCATTGTATGGCGAAATCGACGAGTTTTGCAGTAGTCAAGTTCCCAATCTAACAATAAAAAAATACCATAAATTCTATTTTTATAAAAAATAAGTTTAAACCATGCTCATTTAAGTGCAAAGCAGAGTTTCTTTTTATTTCAGAGTCCATTTCAAGCAGACATGCACCTAAATAATTTTAAGAAATCTATTATACTGAGAAATATTTCACTACGGAGTGAAAAGCTGTCTTCCACTAATTGTTTAAATTAAAAATTCATATGCATTTCTCTGTAGTCTACACTTTTGAAATTACTGTTTAGTTGTTTTAGGAATGTAATGTTCAGACATCAGTTAAAAGATGTGAACACTAATTTAATGGAGCAATTTTAATAGAACACTAATAAATGTTCACAGTTAAATTACCATGATGTACTTTTAATGAATGCTTAAGAAGCCTTGTTACAGATAAGGGTTTTTGAATTTATCATGTTCATGTATTTTAGTTTTACTGTGTCATTTTTTATGAGAATTTAGAATGCACTGATTTTGGTGAAATTACTGACCCAAAGTACTTCTAATCGGTTATTTTTGCAAAAACGTTAACAGTTATCAGTACCATTTTCAATTTATCTAGAAGTATAAAATGATGTATGCATGAAGTAGGAGTGCCATGATACAAACCTTTAAATACATGAAGGGATTTAATAATATTCAAGAGGGAAATGTATTTTATTAAAAATAGGAATGCAGGTAATTATTATTTAAAGTTAGATTGGCAAATATTTCAGGGTGATGCAGAAATGGGGTAGATATGTGTAAAAATGTACCCACGGAAGTGGTAGGGACAAAGAGTACAGCGATATTCAAGGATATCACTTTCCGACTTTCAGACATCAGGAACTTGGTGAACCTAAAAATAATTGATTGACTACTCCTGATATATAGAATACATAGCATTTTCAAACAAAATAGACAGAGTCAGTTGTACTAAAGGTTGAAGTGATGGTAAAGGTATAGTGATCATCATATTTGTGATGTGAACATGTCTGGGGCTCATGGGATGTATTCAAGGACCAATGCAGTCATATAAACTATTTTATATAATTGTACTTGAAAATATGCAAAAGTGAAAAATAAATAATACATCCGCTAATAGAACACGTTTTTGATGTAATTATGCTTGTAAATGATTTAGCATTTTGTTTTCCGTTGTTCCATTCTCTGAGGTGGAAGGAGAATTTAAATACACAAGACTTTTCTATCTACAGAATAAGAATCTACAACTGCCAGCACATTCATAAGATATAATGGAATGCTTATTCAAGGATAAAACCACCATAGGAATAAACAGGCAGTATCAGTCAATATGAGTATAAAAAAATACAAAAATGTAAAGGGTCATGATATATTGAGTATATTTTTTTTTTACTGCATTGACCACATTGATACTTAAGCTATGCTTTTTATATCGTCAGCTGTTACTTCCTACTACCTTTCAGCTTTCCTGTGTTTTGTGTATGTACTAGTTTTATGTTGTTGGCTTGTTTAGATGTCAGTAAAAGTGAACTCAATGCCAAGTGTACAAGCAGTAATGATGATAGTGAAATGTTTATTCACCTAATGATAAATATGAGTAGAGATGTACAGTGCCTTGCAAAAGTATTCAGCCCCCTTGGCATTTTTCGTATTTTGTTGCATAACAACCTGGAATTAACATGGATTGTTTGAGGATTTGCATCATTTAATTTACAGAACATGCCCACAACTTTGAAGATGTTATTTTTTTTATTATTGTGAAGCAAACAACAAATAGGACAAAATAACAGAAAAAGTCAATGTGCATAACTATTCATCCCCATAAAGTCAATACTTTGTAGAGCCACCTTTTGCGGCAATCGCAGCTCCAAGTTGCTTTGAATAAGTCTCTATGACCTTTCCACATCTTACCACTGGGATTTTTGCCCATTCCTCCTTGCAATACTGCTCCAGCTCCTTCAAGGTGGATGGTTTGCGCTTGTGAACAGCAATCTTTAAGTCTGAGCACAGATTTCCTATTGGATTGTGGTCTGGGCTTTGACTAGGTTATTCCAACACATTTACATGTTTCCCCTTAAACCACTCGAGTGTTGCTTTAGCAGCGTGTTTAGGGTCATTGTCCTGCTGGAAGGTGAACCTCCATCCTAGCCTCAAATCACGCACAGAGTGGTACAGGTTTTGCTCAAGAATATCCCTGTATTTATCACATCCATCTTTCCCTCAACTCTGTCCAGTTTCCCAGTCCTGGTTGCTGGTGTTCTTTGGGTGATGTGATGTGTTTGGTTTGCGCCAGACATAGCGTTTTTTTTGATGGCCAAAAAGTTACATTTTAGTCTCATCAGACCAGAGCACCTTCCTCCATACATTTTGGGAGTCTCCCACATGCCTTTTCGCAAACTCAAAACGTGCCATTTAGTTTTTTGCTGAAAGTAATGGCTTTCTTCTGGCCACTCTGCCATAAAGCCAAACTCTATGGAGCGTACGGCTTATTGTCGTCCTAAGCCAGTTAAAGTTAAAAGCCTTAGAAGAAGTCCTTGTGGAGGGACGAAACGGCCCGTTGGCAACCTATTTTTCATTCTAATCTGAACCAAAGACTACTGAAAGCTAAGTCTAACACTTTTTTTAGTGTAACCTCATTGTTACTTTATTGTTTTACTCTTTTACTCTTTCACTCTATTATATTATGCTCTATCAATGGAGAGTTAATGGGGAGCTTTATTATTGAACATCAAGTATACTGCTATTATTATTTTGATACTGTTATACTGCTACATGTATTTTGCTCTGATCCAGTAGCGTGATCTCTCCTCTATATAGATATTTGAGACATTGAAACAGAGTAATCAATAAGAGACTATAGAGACTTTCAGTAAGACTTAAAGCATCTTTGGCATCAGATTTTTTCTATTGTATATTTGTTTTTATATATATGTATATACAGGGAGTGCAGAATTATTAGGCAAGTTGTATTTTTGAGGATTAATTTTATTATTGAACAACAACCATGTTCTCAATGAACCCAAAAAACTCATTAATATCAAAGCTGAATATTTTTGGAAGTAGTTTTGAGTTTGTTTTTAGTTTTAGCTATTTTAGGGGGATATCTGTGTGTGCAGGTGACTATTACTGTGCATAATTATTAGGCAACTTAACAAAAACAAATATATACCCATTTCAATTATTTATTTTTACCAGTGAAACCAATCTAACATCTCAACATTCACAAATATACATTTCTGACATTCAGAAACAAAACAAAAACAAATCAGTGACCAATATAGCCACCTTTCTTTGCAAGGACACTCAAAAGCCTGCCATCCATGGATTCTGTCAGTGTTTTGATCTGTTCACCATCAACATTGCGTGCAGCAGCAACCACAGCCTCCCAGACACTGTTCAGAGAGGTGTACTGTTTTCCCTCCTTGTAAATCTCACATTTGATGATGGACCACAGGTTCTCAATGGGGTTCAGATTAGGTGAACAAGGAGGCCATGTCATTAGATTTTCTTCTTTTATACCCTTTCTTGCCAGCCACGCTGTGGAGTACTTGGACGCGTGTGATGGAGCATTGTCCTGCATGAAAATCATGTTTTTCTTGAAGGATGCAGACTTCTTCCTGTACCACTGCTTGAAGAAGGTGTCTTCCAGGAACTGGCAGTAGGACTGGGAGTTGAGCTTGACTCCATCCTCAACCCGAAAAGGCCCCACAAGCTCATCTTTGATGATACCAGCCCAAACCAGTACTCCACCTCCACCTTGCTGGCGTCTGAGTCGGACTGGAGCTCTCTGCCCTTTACCAATCCAGCCACGAGCCCATCCATCTGGCCCATCAAGACTCACTCTCATTTCATCAGTCCATAAAACCTTAGAAAAATCCGTCTTGAGATATTTCTTGGCCCCGTCTTGACGTTTCAGCTTGTGTGTCTTGTTCAGTGGTGGTCGTCTTTCAGCCTTTCTTACCTTGGCCATGTCTCTGAGTATTGCACACCTTGTGCTTTTGGGCACTCCAGTGATGTTGCAGCTCTGAAATATGGCCAAATGGGTGGCAAGTGGCATCGTGGCAGTTGCACGCTTGACTTTTCTCAGTTCATGGGCAGTTATTTTGCGCCTTGGTTTTTCAACACGCTTCTTGCGACCCTGTTGACTATTTTGAATGAAACGCTTGATTGTTCGATGATCACGCTACAGAAGCTTTGCAATTTTAAGAGTGCTGCATCCCTCTGCAAGATATCTCACTATTTTTGACTTTTCTGAGCCTGTCAAGTCCTTCTTTTGACCTATTTTGCCAAAGGAAAGGAAGTTGCCTAATAATTATGCACACCTGATATAGGGTGTTGATGTCATTAGACCACACCCCTTCTCATTACAGAGATGCACATCACCTAATATGCTTAATTGGTAGTAGGCTTTCAAGCCTATACAGCTTGGACTAAGACAACATGCATAAAGAGGATGATGTGGTCAAAATACTCATTTGCCTAATAATTCTGCACTCCCTGTAGATACACGTGATTTTTTATATATTTTTTGGTAACAATCCTGTGATTATCAGTATATCCTGTATTAAACAGGAGAATCAGTATATTCTGATTAATGAGGATTATGCATAATAAATCACGTTATTATCAAGGAATATGAAAATATTCCATAATTTATATACATCAATTATTATAGTATCTCTATACAGTTTATTTTACAAATTTTAAGCGGCGTAGTTTTCGGATCCAGAGTATCCAATTAAAGTTTTTTGCATATTTTTTCATATCATAAGGGGTGTTAAGCACCTAGGATATAGTAATATAGATCACCATTTTTTTCCTTCAGGGTTACCTTAGGTCTCTGTGCTGCCTCTCTAAATAATGCCCTCCATGCCGGTCCGTGAGTTTTAGTGGGCGGCCGTCTCTTGGCAGGTTTGCTGTTGTGCCATTTTCTTTCCATTTGGTTATGACAGATTTGATGGTGCTCCTGGGGATCATCAAATATTTGGATATTTTTTTATAACCTAACCCTGACTAGTACTTCTCAACAACATTGTCCCTTATTTGTTTGGAGAGTTCCTTGGTCTTTATGGCATTGATTGGTTAGTGGCGACTCTTGCTTTGGTGTTGCAGCCTCTGGGTACCTTCAAAAAATGTGTGTATATGTAATGACAGATCATGTGACACTTAGATTGCACACTGGTGGACATCATTTCACTAATTATGTTACTTCTGAAGGTAATTGGTTGCACTAGAGCTTTTTATGGGCTTCATAACAAAGGGAGTGAATACATACGCACATGACAATTTTCTGTTTTCCATTTCTAAAAAATTATTTTATGTATTTATTTTTCTCATTTCATCCACGAACTTAGACTATTGTGTTCTGATCCATCACATACAATTCAGATTAACAAAACATTGAACTTAAGGCTGCAGTGTAACAAAATAGGTAAAAAGTCCAGGGGGGTGAATACTTTTGCAAGGCACTGTCTATTCATATTGTATTATAAAAGAAATTGCAGCTGAAATGTCTATTTCATTTATGCACCATACACCAAGATCATTTTTTATATATTTTAATTGAAGGTTGTGTTACATTGTTTTTAGCATTTTATAAACTTTAACTGGTTAGAGTTGAGAGAAAGATGGATGTGCTAAAACTGACTATTATAATAAAATGATCACGATGAATAGTATATAAATAAGTGAAACTAACATTACAGCTATATCTTCTATTATGTTACAAAGTGAATATATTTATTTACTCTTAGGTATTATTAGGATGTGTTAATTGGCTATAAATAAGATAAAGTACTAGCAAAGCTTATGGCCATCACATATATAGTTCTCAGCAAAACGGGTAGTTGCTAACGGTTGTGGGCTCCCGTAGTGAAAATCATCCACACCCGCGTACCACATACACAATCGCCGCCATTTTACAACACTAACTTACACAATGCGGAACTACACAGCTACACAAATGGTTTGTGCCGAAGGATCTCAGACAACCAAAACACTTACTGTCTGTGTCAAACAGCATTACCTGGCTTATAATTTTATTGCCCCGTCATCTTTGATGGGCAAATCGCTAGTTTTTCATTTTAAAAATCTGTATACATACAGTGATGTTCAATGCAATAGATAGCAGCCAAACTGACACTTCTTCAAGCCACTGTCCCTTTAAACTTAGTGCATCAAGTTCATATACTTTTGACTAATACAAACAACAATAAAGGAAGAACAAAACATAGTGTTGCATTGAACTGAGTAATTTTGGACACTTATTGTTAATACAGAAACATTTTTTTACCTCTGATGGTCATGGCCTATGATTTGCAAACACTAACATTAACAAGACAGTTCCCATACTGCTCCTGTCTATGAAATAAACTGAACAGGTCAATCCATCTTGCTTTCAGTTTCAAAAACTCATTGAAACCCCACATGTGAATGTATATCTGCCAAATACTCATGTCATGAAATAGATGCAATTTAATGAATTGTGCCAATATTTATGCTTTAATTACAAATTGGTTGACATATTATTGCAATAATTCAAATTTGTGCATCTCTGATGTCCATGTATATTTACAGAATGTCCAATACAATGCACATTCAAGATAAAGATGTTTTATAGAGCAGGTCTAGTGTCATCTCAATGCATAATTGTGAGATTGCAGATCACCAATACCCAATATACACTGTATTATATAACTTTATAGTTTTACAGATAATATAGAATTAGTAGCATTGCTTGTACTTGATGGTCCTTTTTTCTCTTCCTCCTCTTTTTTTTCTTTTTTTCATTATTGCTACGGATCAAAATGTATGTTAGATTCTGTTTCCTGTTAAGGAAAGGTCTCTAACAAGACAATTGTGAGTCATATAAAAATCTCTAAATATACTTGAAAATATCCTTTCTTTTGCTGCTAGGCTCCTTTATACAGTTTATTTTTGAGTTATTAAAATCTCCCATTATTACATTCTATAATGAGCGATGTAAAGAGATGGAAGAAGATAACAGAATTGGAAAGTCAAGAGATCTCTTCAAGAAATTCTAGGATGTCAAGGGAACCTTCATGCCAAAGTGGGCCTGATAAAAGACAAAAATGGTAGGTAACTTATTGGAAGCAGATCTGATAAAGACATGGTGAGAGGAAGGATCTTAACAGCACTGATAACCTCAATAGTTTGTTCAGTGAGGTGGAGCCAAACATTATGGAGAGTAAATTGATGGGCCATAGGATGCCTTGTTGATAACAAAGCTGCAGGAGTTGATGGAATCTCAGCTGATTTGTTCAAAATCATAAAAGATGATGCTGTAAAAGTGTTGCTTGCCTTATGCCAACAAATATGGAAAACTCAACAGTGGCCAGTAGACTGGAAAAGCTCAGCCTACATTCCAATTCCAAAAACAAGCAGTGTCAAAAAGTGCTCCAATTATCTAACAATTGCATTCATTCCACATGCCAGCAAGGCAATGCTTAAGATCCGACAAGCTTAGCTCCAATAATATATGGACTGGGAACTTCCAGATGTGCAATACGGATTTCCCAGAGGCACAAGGATAATAGAGCAGGCAGGAGAGTTACAGTAGAACATTTTACTCTGCTTCGTAGATTATTCTAAAGCCTTTAACTGTGTGGATCCCAACAACAGCTCTTAAAGAGATTGGGTACCAGACGATCTCATCTGCCTCCTGAGGAATCAATGGATCAAGAAGCCACAGTAAGAACTAAACAAAGAACAATGGAATGTTTCATGATTAGAAAACAAGTGAAACAAGGTTGTATATTATGACCTGATTTATTCAACTTATACACAAAATTTATCATGCGTAAGGATGGGCTGGATAAATCCAAAGCAGGAATTATTATTGCTAGCAAAACAACCCCAAATATGCAGATGATGCTACTCTGATGGCTGAAAGTGAGGAGGAACTAAAGGCACTATTGATTAAGGTGAAATAAGAGAGTGCAAAAGTTGGTCTACTGTTCAATGTTAAAAAGACAAAGATTATGACAAACAGTAATCTCAGCTGCTGGCAAATAAATGGGGAAGAAGTGGAGGCAGTGACAGATTGTTATCATCCTACGATCTATGCAGATGGTGACTACAGCTATGAAATGAAAAGACTTTTTCTTCTGGGAAGTAAAGCTATGTAGTAACATTAGATATATTTTTGAATAAAGAGGGCATTCCTGGTTATCCTAGATAACTAGCGAAGAAATATTGATCCAGTCTCTGAGGTCAGGAAGGAATGTTGCTTTTTTTTTCCTTTATGAGACAATTGGCAAAGTTTCAATGTTTTTTTCAACTAACAATTATTAACAAATAGTCCACATATAAAAAGGATCAGAAGGGATCTAAAAAGGTTGAACTTGATGGACTAACAGTCTTTATTCAACCTCAAATACTATGTAATTATGTAACTATGTAACAATGTAACATGTGAGAGTTGGACCATCAAGGAGGTTGAACACTGCAGAACTGATGCACTTGAATCGTGGTGCTTAGAGTCCCTTTGAATGCAAAAAGATCCAATCAATCAATGCAACTGGAAGTCAAGGCTAACTGTTCACTGAAAGATTAAATATTTTGTCCACAAAATGGTGTAGTTGAACTCCATAAGGCCCAGTGAACAAGGAGCCCACATCTGAAGCAAACAATTTTTTTTCATACTACTAACTCTCCTCTATCAGATGAACTCATAATCCAGCTCACTTGCATATACCTTTAAGGTTAGTTCATTCTCTGAGTGAGCCTGTCCACAACACCTTCCTTCTCCACCAGCAACTCCTTCAACTCTCCAAGCAACACCTGCAGATGATCCCTGTGTGGGTGTCCATGTATTTTCAGGTAACATTGAAAAAGATTATTACAGTGTTTTGATTTCCAAACAGTGCTACCTGATACTCTAATTGAAACATTTAAATTGCACACCAACCATATACATGTATACAACTAAATATTATTTGTCAACAAAATTCACATATCTTTAGATTGTAACAAACAGTGAATGACAAAATCAACTCATGTTTACAAGAATAAGCTTTCAATTAACAAATGAGCAACTTTTCTTCTTCTGTCCCTGGGTCTATTTCCATGTCCTTTTGGTGTTGTGCCAATAGGAATTCCCAGCACTCTGCAGTTCCAAGGCAACAATTTGGATCTCCCTGTAGCACACCCAGGAGCTCTTCCATCGGTCCAAGTCTGTAGAAGGAGGGATATTGTGATGCAGGAGTTGGAAGCATTAGGTCCACCTACTGATGTTCCAAGTCAAGCCTCAACCACACCAGGTACTTAAGCCATTTTGCTAGCTTCTCACCCGGCTGGAGCCCAAGAGAAGCCATCCGCTGATTTAGAAGAGCTGTCAACCTATCTTCTTCTGTGGCAATCTGTTGCCTTCGCCACTCCAGCATACTGGTGATCAGGCTCCTTTTCTCCCTGATCACCTCCGCTCTGCAGGCCTCCATGTTGTCCATAATCTCATCTCTGCAGTGTTGGCCTTTCTTGGACTTGTACTTGGATTTCAAGGTTTGGCAAATTTGCCAATGGGTTTCTGCATCCCCACCAAGCCGCCGCAAGTACTGGACTTCAAAACTGCATAGATCACCATATTCCATCCTTGCTGCCAATTCTTGCACCAAGATCCCACCACTGCCAACAAGTTGTGACGATCTGGGGTAGGGACTATTATTTCTCATGGCCACCTGCTTTAGACTACAGTTTTACTTACCCACAAGGACTGTTGGGTTCTTGGATATCTCAGCACCAGCACCCTAATATCTGGCTTTTTTACCAGTCATGGTCCTTCTATCAGGAATCCTCACTTCCAGGAGTCTCAGTAACCTTCCTGTGGCAGTGACCAGGACAAGTCACTTGCAGGGTGGAGATAGGATCAGTATTGTAGCCACCACAAGCAAATAAGAGAACATAGCATTTCTATATGTCTCATGCAGTGAACTGTTTTATTTTTGTAAAGTCAAACAATATTTATATGGCTAGATACAGGGGGGTGTATACAACAAAACAATTATTACAATACAATCACTGGTTCCTGTCTGTCTACAATGTCTCACTGAAGACCTATTTTGTTTAATTGCTTCATGACCATTTAGTTACAATTTAAACATAACACAGAACACAGTAATATAACATGGTCAATTACATATAGTATACAGGATAAGGCATCTGCCATAAGACCATATGAAGCATGGTGGTACACTATGGCCCTATGTTTTGTGGCTATTCACGCCACCAACCACCTGCCCACATTTCCCATGTGGCAATATAATTCCCCTACTCATTTTCCAATGGGACGGTATGTCCTCTATGGTATCTCAATGCACCAGGATCCAGGCCCTGGAAAGGGGTCCATGACACTGTGGTTCAGCTGAACTTGTGAGAAATATATTGGTACTTTTTATATTATTGCATTCCAGGTTGTCTTGAGCAGTACAAAATCAGAACATTAATTTCCAGTTTTATCTGCAATGCACCATGTTCTGTTCTACTAATAGATACATGTATTGTTTTAATCTTGATTTTAAAAAAACTGTTATAAATCGTAGAAGTGCATGTTTTCTGATAAATCAATAATTTATACTAGTAATTAAAATTCAATTAATATGTATAAAGAACTCCTGTAGCATCCTAATGAAGAGTACATTTTTTATATAAATATTGTTGTCATAAACATATTGAGTTAAAAATTATTTAATTTGTATTACACTTTTTAATACATATTTCTGCACTTACCAAGACCCTTTTGCTCTATCATTTATTAATAATGTTATCATGTGAGATAACATTTTTTGTATAATATTTATCAGTAAAATAATGTTGCAATTCAAAATTTATTGTGAATATAAATTTAAACTGTGCTTAATCTACACTTTAAGCAACTGCTATAATCAGCAGTAAAATATAGCAAAATATGCAACAGTTTTTAAGTTTATAGCATTTACTCTCAAAGCACAAAATGTATCACTGTAATTTAGTTTGATGGAAAATTGGTCTGATACAATAAATGAAGTATATATATTTTGAGTAATATAAAAGTGTTACCCCAATGGCAGAATATAGGACCAATTCCATTTGTTCATTTAGCTGTGAGAAAAGGCTTCATTGTAACTGTATGAGCTTTTGTTGCTTTTGCTATGGAGGCTCTAAACCTGAAGCTTAGTAGTCTCCATAGCAAGGCTGCAGTATGGTATCCACTAGGTGAACATATTATTCTATCCCTAGCATAATTATTATGTGCTTGGTATTTAGTGCAGCTTCTACATTCTGATAATGTATTGGTGTTAGTTACATAGTTGAATATTAAAGCTTCGCTTATACACTAGAATTATATTTTTTGGCATGTTAAAGCATATATCCAGAATGCAAACATGTAGCTCTGTTTCTAGTATATCTGGCATTCATGAAGAAAAAAAAGTGAAATGCTCCTTAATTTATGCCTGGACTGCATTAAAGGGACAATACAGTCAACACTTGTAAATAATAAATAGCAAATTGCCTACTAATTCCCAGTTACAAACAGACACATGATCACCGATGGTCACAGAGATCCCATTACCCACAGAAACATACACATAAAATATATAAACACGTATACATACAAATTAGTGATTAAATGGAAACTGGTTTATACTCTTATTTAGCATCAATATTAGAGTTTGTAAATCAAGTCTGTATTACCACTATTTCACAATAAATATGACCCCCAAGCATCACCTACACTGTTATAGAACTGGGTTGATTCACTCAAAATATATACGAAACAAGGAAAATTGGCCCTATAGGATTTTGTATTGGCAAATAATCATGTATATTATTTATTTTCAAATGAAAAGGTCTTCATCTTTCTATACTTGTGAATACTGTTTTGCAAGGTTCCAATCGAGAAGAACTGACAGAAGAATGTGCAAGAGATACCCAAAATCCATCCTCCTCAAATTATTTGGGTTATTTTCTCTTTGTCATTGATATTTACTATTCTTTTCCATGAATACAAAAACTGGTCAGATTAAGAGGATAAAGAATAAGGACATTTGGGCATTATTTACTGAGAGATGATAAGTTGATTTAGGTAGATTTCATTTTCACATCAGAGACACATCACAGCACATTGTATCACCGCTCTGCCTTATTTTATCCTTGGTGTTTTTCTAATCCATGTTGTTTTTTTACTTCATAAAACTATCAGCACCTGATTCCTCTAACATACAGTTATTGATGTACAAATATGATAATAATGTATACATTTTACATCATGGTTGAACTTTCTTAATTGTACACTTTTGTATATGTACAACATATACAACAAGTATGTTTAATAAAGAAATTTAATTTAATATTTTAGTCAATAACTAAGCACTCCCTGTACACAGATGTACAAAATGGCACAGTTCATGCAGTTTTCCCAATGCAAATTGTTTCTGAATAGATTGTTGTACCTACATTACCGCAGCTGAATTATTCACCTACATGGCGATTTATAACAGAATACTAAGCAGAATTCCCTTGCTAGGAAGGTTCTGAACTTCTCTCTACTTAAACAGAGGCTTGACTAGACTGTCAAAACGTTTCACAATGATGACACATGAGTTAAAGCTTCCACCATAATTTTAATTATGTAAAGTTGCCAATAAGGAGATTAGTCCACAAAGACATCAAGCCAGGGCTAAAAATCCCCATCTCCCTTTGCTCTGCTCTGTTAGATATGAAAAGTGTTTTGATGTTTGAATATTGTTGCTCATCTGCCCTATTTCCTGTGTTACATTATTTAGTGCCTACAGATGGTCTCTTAGAAAAAGTATATTGCATTAACATTTTATTTTGTAAACATGAATTAAATTAAAGATTTTAGTTGATTTAAATTTTTAACAAAATAATATTACATATATATTCTTTATTAACTTGTGTCAGTTTGCTTTAATAATACAATATTTGCACATTTGGCATTTACTTTCATGTGCTGCCTGTATAGTGAAATGGCAAATTGCTATGGCAGAATTCAAATTTTGTGAGTAATCTGTCTAAACCCTGGCCACAAACCAGTTTACTGCAGCATTTTTCTTGCTTTGCTTAGGGTTTATTGCAAGGATGTGATAAGCAAACATCTCAACTTGCAAACAAAAAAAAAACATTGATAAGAAAATAAACAGAAACCAAGAGAATACAGCAGGGCAAGGAAATATTTCTATAAGACATTTTACCTCTTTGCTTATTTATGAAAAATCATGTTTTGCTGAACTGTGACTCAAGGACAAAACTATAAAAAATGATGTGGTACATACTTCACAACACCAATTACTTTACACAGCATAGCATTCTCTGCGTTGTTGCAAATCTTTTCTACGTATTGTATGTATAACACAAAGAGAAAAGATGATTTTCTAAATTGTGATGTGCAATTACCTTAAATGCACGTAGAACATTTTGCTATTATTAATAATTTAGAAGAGAATGTTTAATCATTTTCTTCACATTAAACACAATCAGCCTTATTAAATTGCAATTCGGCAAATTATAAAGGGCTCTAAATAAGCACATAGCATATTTTTTACAGAAGTTTTTAGTTTGTGAAGACCTTGCTTTTGGATAGAAGTTCACTGACTGCAAACTTCTGTAAACATTTTTTTGCTATGTGCTTATATAGAACCCTTTAGAATTTGACAAATTGCAATTTAATAAGGCTGTATGGTTGCAATAATAATAATTAATTAGAAATGTTTAAATTCTCTTGAAACCTGCAAGAAATGGCTGTTGGTTCACAGATAATAAACCATATAATATTTCAGTATCAGTTAGCATTTTTATTATTGCTTACTGGCTGCCAAAGCGCCCACTTTAAGGTACTTATAGAATCAAAGCACTTCACGTTGTCTTCTTGGAAAAGCACACAGGGGCCCTCATTCAATTGCAATTTGGCCAATTGAATAGGGCTCTAAATAAGCACATAACATATTTTTTTTAAATAAATTTTTAGTTAGTAAACATCTATCCAAACGCAAGGTTTTCACTAACTAAAAACTTCTTTAAAAAAAATATGCTATGTACTTATTTAGAGCCCTATTCAATTGGCCAAATCGCAATTAAATGAGGGCCAGGGAGTTCAGGGAGATTTGCACTCAAGGAAAGGGCTGTGCTCAGACCTCTGTCAGATGCTTTATTGCCTGTATGGAAGTGTCTGCAGACACCCCCATCAAGCAGGAAGTGTGAGACGTTGAGAGCTACAGCGTTGAGATTAGTGTAGAGTATGGATGGTGACAGTGGAAAGCTAGAACAGATAGGCACCAATCATCATAAGTAGTTTTAGTCTCTATTTCTCTGGAATATATTTAGCATTAGATGCACTATTAGTGGATCTCAAGAACACATTTTCTAATACGATATTATAAGACATGGACAACCACTTTTTATCAAAGGGCCACTGTAATCATCCAATTTTCACAATTTTTAAGTAGTAATGATCAATTTATTGTAATTGAAATTATGTAAGAAAACTTACATTGAAAATATTTGTCTATTCCTTGATGGGAGCTTGACCCATCTATTACATATAGAGCCTGATTCAATTGCTCCCGTTTGTCTCTGATTCCAGTGCTATTCAATTGAAGGAGCCCACAAGTTACGGGCCGAAAGCCAACTCCATAACCCATGCACTCGTTCGTAGCAGTTCAGGGCGGCAATATGATCAATTAAGCAAGACCATACCCTCCCATTTCGAAAGAGCCAATAGAAAATGAGACCACCATCATTCCATCAGTAAAACATGGAGATTACACGTCAATTAGTTAGGTTCGGGGGTTCTGATATGTGATGGGACTCGCAAACCCTCAAAATACAAAATAATAAAAATGAATGCTGATACTGCTCTAGTCCATGTGGGTGGCCTGAAATGTATTAATTCATTGATTCCCGAGATCGATATAACCCCGAAATGACACATAAAAATAAATAATTTTTTATTGCAGATTTGCGAGCTTGAGACTGTTGAGACTAATGTCTTTAATTGCTTTCCCCATAATTTACAATGCAGTACTGTTTTATTTGCATTTAAAGTGCTGCAGACAGGAGGTAGGTCCTCTCTATACTCGTAGGATTTTCTGCTAGATTTGCCATTTATAGGTGTGAAAATATTTGCAGTCTTGGGGAAGATCAAATACTTTGGGGGGCTGTAAGTTCCAGGTTTAACCACCGCAAAGTTTTCAAGCTTGTAACCCATAAACATTTTGGAGCCCACGAAAAGATGCCAATTGAATAGCAAATTAACTTACGGCCTCACTTACAAGCACCAGTAACTTAACGATTGCTCAATGGAATCGGGCTCTTAGTTTTGCATTGTAGTAAAGGATACTACTAGTGAAAACATTTACTCAAAATCCCACTTTATTACATAATTAGACATTTATAATTATCTCTTTTTGAAACCAATAATGTTTAAGTCACAATAAAAAAAATGGAGAAAAGCAGATGTGATACCTGTATTTAAGAAGAGAGCAAGTGAAAATCCTGGGAATTATAGACCTGTAAGCCTCACTTCTATAGTGGGGAAACTTTTAGAAGGGTTAATAAGGGATAATATACAAGAATATGTCTATTTGAACAGGATGATAAGTAGGAGTCAACATGGATTTATGAGGGATAGGTAATGTCAAACAAATCTAATTTGTTTCTATGAGGAGGTTAGTAGGAACTTGGATCAAGGCAACTCAGTGGATGTAGTCTTTTTGGATTTTGCAAAGGCTTTTGATACAGTGCCACATGGGAGACTATTGTGCAAACACAGGGATAGAGGAATTGCAGTAAATATCTGCACATGGATTGAGAGCTGGCTAAAAGACAGGAAGCAAAAGGTTGTTTTAAATGGAACATACTCAGATTGGACTAATGTGGTAAGTGAGATCCTCAGGGTTCAGTATTAGGTCCTCTCCTTTTTAACATGGTTATTATTGACTTAGAGGTGGGACTGGAAAGTATTGTCTCCATTTTTGCTGATGACATGAAGTTGTGCAATGTAATTAAATCAGATAATGATGTACTTTCCCTCCAAAGGGATTGAAATAAAAAAGAGGAATATGCGTCTAAATGGCAGATGAGTTTCAATACAAATAAATGTAAAGTTATGCTTCTGGGAAGGAAAAAGAGCCATGCAATTTATAATCTAGGGGTATCAGATATTGAAAAGGACTTGGGAGTGCTTGTGCACAACCACCTAAGTAACAGTGCTCAAAGCCAAACAGCAGCTGCAAAGGCAAATAAAATATTAGCATGTATTAAGAAGGATATAGAAGCAAGGGAAGCAAATATAATTCTGCCACTATACAAATCTCTAGTACGCCCTCATTTGGAATATGGATGACAATGTTGGGCACCACTTCATAAAAAGGACATTTTAGAGCTGGAAAAGGTACAGAGAAGGGCTACAAAACTAATAGGGGGAATGGAGGGGCTAAGTTTTGAAGAAAGACTAACCAAATTAAGTTTATTTTCTCTAGAAAAAAAGGTGTCTAAGAGGAGATATGATTACCTTATATAAATACATCCAGGGTCAGTATAAAGATTTGTCAAGTGAGCTTTTTGTGCCAAGAGGTTTTCAACTGACAAGAGGACATCTCTTGAGGTTAGAAGTAAAAAGATTCCACCTTAAAGAAAGAAAAGGGTTCTTCACAGTAAGGGTGGTTAATCTGTGGAATTCTCTATCAGAGGAGGTGGTGACAGCGGATTCGATAGGTAACTTTAAAAGGGGACTAGATTTATCTCTAATTAAAAATGGAATTCAGGGTTATCCTGGATGATTAGAGAGAGACAGTATTGATCCAGGGAGGAATCCGATCGCCAGTATCTGGGATTAGGAAGAAAAAACATGTTTTCCCCTTTGAGACAATTGGCTAAGTTTCACTTGGTTTTTTTCAGGTTAATAATGAATTAACAATTAATTAACAACTAATTTACAACTAATCAGCATATTGCAGATAAGAGGAGATCTTAAAAGGTTGAACTTGATGGACTGAAAGTCTTTTTCAACCTCAATTACTATGTAACTATGTAAATATTTATATATTTGTTCACTGTTACCACTAAAATATGAAAATGTGTGACTGATAAATTAGGTTATTCACCTTTCACGTGACATCATATTGTACGTCCTAGTATTACTCTGATTTGATTCTATAAACAAAGATAAATGTACTCATAGACATTTAAAAGACTCTTACAAGACATATAATAGACTCTTCAGAGCTAATCCGACATCAATTTGGATGTGAAATGTGGCAAGTTATTATAATGATCATTATTGGTCAAGTATTTTCCTACATGTTACATTGCTGTAGCAATAAATCCCCTTTACTCTGTGAAGCAATGTAAAGTGTTATAAGAGCCTCCTTCCTCATAGTTTACTTCATATTTGTTTCTTTAGAAAACCAAGGATAAATACTTAATAAAAACGTACACAAAGGAAAATCTAGAATAAATTTCGGATTTAGTGTTTTTAGACCCTGTATAATGATCTGGGTAATTTGAGTCTGTCATCGATCCATCTGCAATTCTAGTAACAAAGGGTTTGTGAGGATTGATATTTGCTCCTGCCTAGCACTGAAGGTATTTAACTTTAACAGTGTTTAAGAGTTCTGGGATGTGTATCCATTATTTTTTTAATAATACATCTTTGTACTACCTTGCATCCATATCATAAGTGTTTATCATTGTAGTCTGTAGCTCAATACATAATAAAAATACTGAATTAATAGATTTTGTCTCTGTGCTCTATATGGCGTAATATTACCACAGATATGTTAGTAAAGAAAAGGGCCACAAATATATCACATGAATAGGGATTCCCATATCATAACTTATCTTGTCCTTAAGCAACACATTTTGCCACATCAAAACTTTCCAAAGTCCAATTAAATGTATCTGAGTACACTCCATATACTAAAAATATTTGCAAAAATTATTATGTGATACAATACCAAAATGCCAATCCTACTAAGGAACAATAACTATGCATTCAAATAAAAACTTCACTGTGATATCAGAATGTCAGACTCACACCACAAGGTGAATTACCATGCATCACATAATCCAGCAATTTCAGTGTTTTATGGCATAATGTGTGATAAATTAGTTACAACAGATGTGGGTTCCTGTACAGGTATGTGGATGTATAAGTGGATGTAAGGTACATGCACAAGGATGATGCAATATATAATAATTCACCCAGTCCTGTCTTCTTTTAAATATTTAAACTTTATAGTGTGATTGAAACCTCCGGATTGTAATGTATCTAAATATATTATTAAGTGACTTTCAACAGCTAGGTACATTTGGCTCTGAATACTGGATGTCAACTGCTAGAGGGGTTAAGAGGTCACTAAATCACTAGTTGTGTTCTGAGTCGTCTGAAAGGCATTTGAAATGTGCTCTTTTTTACACTTTTCCTGTATTGAGTTATAAGCATTTTTTTGTAGTGTGTTTGAATCCTTTCCTTCACTGTTATGTATAACTTGAAGCTGCACCAACAGAGTCATTGGAAAGCGTTGTGCTGAGGGATACATTTGTTGTTATTTACTATACATGATCCTAGTGAGTCTTCTGCCGATAGCTCAGTAATTAGATCATTTGACTGTAGTCATACAGTTTGATGGTTCAAATCCAGATGTGTGCTTTCTCTGTTTTTTGTTTTTTAATTATTTTGATTCTGTTCACCAAATAAAATAAACAAAGAACATATATAAACTGTATAACACATACATGGGTTCTGCAGTGCATTGACAGTCACATACATACCACTGCAGAGCTGGAGCAGGATAAATCACCTAAAGTGTTGGCATCACACATTAATGTTGATGAGAGCCACAGATGGACCTCTGACTAATGGATTAAACAGTAACTTATCTCATCCACTGTTTCTTTCAACAGCGCTCCATTCACTTGATTGACTTGCTCTCATTGGCTATTTGATTAAACATATCATTTTATTTTGCCATTGGTTTGGATATTTAAATATTTCATCTTCCTCTCTGAGATAGTGCTGTCCCACACACGTTTCTGTTTTTGAGCCATATATTCAAATCAGTTATAATTCAATTAATACAATTAAGTATACTGTACTATTGAAGAAGAATGTTTGCCTGAGTGTGATTGATTTCAGCATTACAAAACATGGGAAATGTATAAGGCATGTAAAGTTATTAGTAACAGTGCCTCACTGGTGTCAAAATACATTAAAACAATAGATAACTCTGCAGAATTTACACCCACTGCTATGTCAAGTCACTTCACGAAATCCATTTATTCTCAGCTACTAATGGCTACCTTTACACCCACAAGTTTCAGGAGAAGCGTAGTTTCCAACGTAATTTCTAAGATAAATAGTTTTAATTGGAATGCTGGAAAACAGATGAACTGCACTGATATGTAAAAGGGATTTTCATGACAACAGAATACATATTTAAATCATTAAATAGTGTGTTGCTATAGGGTAGGATTATAAATTAGATGTATATAAATGAAAAAATTAAATATTGAACATTTTGCTGTATTTTAGAAGAGAGATGTGACAACACAGTAATGGGGATAAATTGTTTCAAATGGAGCATTGGAATACAGGTGAACTACACTGATTTGTAAAACGTTTTACATAAGAATAGATCACATATTTAAATCAATAAATAGTATGCTGCTATAGGGTAGGGTTATAAATTGTATTTATATAAATTGAACAATAAAATATTGAACATTTTGCTGTATTTTAGAACACAGATTTGACAACACAGTGTAGTGCAGACATTATTACTAAGTGCTTATATTACTTAAAGGACTATACAGTATGGAAGAATGGAACATGGCAAAGGTTTGCAAATATGCTGTTATGGTAGCATCAATTACTCTTTTTATTGGTTGATGCAAGATTACGTATTTCTATTTTCTACTGATGAGTTTAAATCCATAAAAAAGACATAAGCCAAAGCTGGTTCAGGGTTGGCCATCAAAGATGTATGCTTTATATTCGCACAATAACTGACAATATACAAGATATACTGTATGTGATGTGACAAAAAAATAATAATTTTTCCAACAAATGTAAAATGTCCTTGTGATGATTTTTATGAAAGCTGAAGCTGTCTGGGAATAGATGCAAGGCCAGGCAAATATACAGTGATTTAACACACACACACACACATATATATATATATATATATATATATATATATATATATATATATATATATATATACAAATAAATGTTGCCATTTTTATTGACTTGTAACGGGTGAATAGGGAAGCTGAGCCCAAATTACTTTGCACTGGGTCCCTCCATTCACTAGCTTTGCCACTGGTGGGATACCCAGATCTGGTGTCATTTGCCAATTATTTTTAATTACATTTGGTCACATGGAAAGACTACACTTGGAATATTCAGGTCCACAAGGAATGTTGCATTTTGTCTAAATAGAGGTAGAACAAGGTATGATATACTTTTTTCAATGATGTTCATACACAGCTTGTTAAATAACAGAAATTGGTTAGCAGAGGTTCATACATACTTTGAATCAAAAAGAAGCAGGTTGAGCTTGCAAAACATGTCAGTGTAATAATTAAACCATAGTGCACTCAACTACTCAGCCAGCTACTTTTCAAGAGAAGAAGGCACAGTACATACCTACTACACCAGATGCTAGAAAATGGGTTTGTAGTCATCAAACTTGCTTGATGTAGAAAATTTCTGTTTAACCAGGTGATCATGTGAATTAGTGCTACCAAGGAAAAAAACAATGCGTATCGAGGGCCGCGGGCGAGGGCCTCAGTTGCTGGCATGGAGCGCCGAAGGCGCTCCTTACCAGCAACTGCGACCCTCGCAAATTTTACGTTGGAACGCAAACAACACGACACAGCAACTTCGACCCTCGCAAACTTTCCGTCGCAACGCAAACAACACGACACAGCAACCGCGACCGTTGCAAACTTGAAGTCGCAACGCAAACAACATACGAGACACGTTACCACTCATTACGACCTCGCAAAAATCGTCCGCAACTCGCGAACATGAATTCAAAACACAATAACTACACACAGCACATACATAAAAAGCTTACCTACAGCAAGAGGGAGCATCCAGGACCTCAAAAAAGCAACCTTCATTTAAGTCAAAATAAAAGAGTTTAGACACTAAAAATTTCTCTAAGCAAGAGAAAAAATGGCCGCCGAACAAAACAAAAACGAGGCTACAGCACTCTAAACACGCAAAACACCACAAGAAACTCGCAAAACACCACAAAAGACCTACGGATATTCCGCTAAGACGCATACCACACATTACCCACCATTTTACGACAATGCGGAAGTACACAACTACGCTAACGGTTTGGTCTCGCGCACGCACACTATTACACTGCACACATTCAGCACGCTTACACAGCAGCTCCACACCACTAATGCTGCAGCAACATCAAAACAGATTGCAGCTCTTCAACACAATGCTTCAAAATAGGTAAAGTATATTAATTTATTAATGTATTATATATTTCATTATTATACACCAAACAGCATTAGCTACCTTACAATTTCATTGCCGTCATTTTTTGACGGGCAATTCTGTAGTGTATCTTATATTACTAAGTACAAAATGAAGGCTATGCAAAACTGAAAACTGGATACAAAATGAATGTTATGCCTACTATGCTATGCATGGAGATTGCATATAAATGAATACAAATAGGTAAATAGAACAAAATAAGATACAGTGGATACATAATGAAAAACATAATAGTGGATACAGATTCAAAGGCACTGCATATATACTGAATATATATTTTCCCTACATAATCCCTACCATACCAAGAGGTGCCAAGAAACGATCAAGGTCTTCTATCTTCATACTAAATCCCCTAGAGGAAAAGGCTCACTGGTCCTAAAAACAGAATACTGCTGACATTATCATGCCCTAAGAACAGCATTACTACTGGACCAGTATTGCGTGTTATTGTCCAATGCAGTGGTAAATCCTCCTTATATGATTCATCAACGTCAAGGTGAAGCCACACAGTCATTAAGAAGCACATATAAACAGGTGATAATGAGGCAAAGTCAAATTAATATGGCACCTAACCATGAAAAGAGACCAGAGGGGGGACATGAAAGCATACAGAGACACCACTGAATTTCACTGATGTTGTCCAGATCAGTCTGAATAGTGGTGTGATGATTATATAAATAGGTACAGCATTTTTTACCAAGCAGAGCATAACCCCACTTTTTCAGTTAACATGTAATCAAAAGCCATATTTTGTATAGTTACAATACAAATTTGGACTTGCTCTTAAGCTGGTTGATATCAGTCGAATCAATTACTGTAATATTCATTATGATGGCAAGTTTAGCAGTTAAATGTAAAGAATGATAAACATCCCAATGAGGGGAAATAATTTATAAGTAAGATTCAGCATCCCATGTACATAGATCAGGTCTAGAAGAGGCAGAGACAGAACAAAGGTTGTGAGGGTAGCCAGTAAGGACAGTAGAGGTGTTATAGATAGCAGGAACAATTCCAACAAGGTACCATGTCCCCACCCAATTAGAGGGGAGTCATATCTATGCACAATTACCAAAAACATAATAAAAAGCTTAAATAAAAGGTGGGGTCTGAGTGAACAAATAAGGCTTTTGGTAACTCCATCAAATTGGATATAAGAGAAAAGGGTATGGTTAACATGTATGCTCTGAGAGTTTTCTATATCTTTATTTTTTAGTGGCTAAGACCAATCCCACTAGCTATCATCCCATAAAAGGATCATGACAGTGAGGAGTTGAATGTATCTGTAAGATTCTCACAAGGAATTGTAGAATATGGCATGACAGCAGTAGTTGTGCCAGCAATGTGGGCACAGATTAAGCTTCTACTTACATTAAGTGAATGTGCATACATGATAATTAAATGTAGGAATGTGTTATCATGCCAAATTGGATGACAACTGCCAAGCTGAGGAAGTGTGGTTGCTGGAATGTCCCTGCGTATTCTTTACAAAGTATGATTGTGTGTGGTGAGAAGGAAAATTATGAGAAGTAACATATAACTTCCCATATCAGAACAACAAAATAATCATAGCAAAACAGCCTAGGATTACTGAAAAGTACGGTAAGTCCATTATTTCATGGTACCCCCTAAAGAGGTTCAAGGGCCTGGGTGGGTGTGTCTGTGGAGTGTATAAGGAGGAGAACATAACAAAGTTATATACATGGTTAAATCTGTATGAAGTTTGAACCTAAATGGAAACTAAACAAGCAGAGTGGATACAGGAATTGTATTTGCTGACATACCTTGCACCTGTTGAAAGATAGTTCTCATAGTAATGGTAGGACACTTAAAGTATGTTTGTAGTTCGTCAGTCAAAATGTTTAACTGCGGAACAAGACAATTAGGTCTAGAAAAATGGGTATACATAGGTCTACCTATCAACATTTCATTCAACCCTATTATAAATATAGAATAGTTTATTTTCTGTCATCCGTTAATGATTTGGACCTTTCTGAGATGTTGTATTCTAAGTAAGCAACCTGTTAAAGAACTTTGCTTTGTTTACTGTGTGCTCTTTTTCAGCTAAAGCTCAGATTGATGGAGCTGCTATATATTATTCGTAAGTATCTGAACAAAGCAGGAGGTCATCCATACACTGAATAAGAGTACCATCCAAAGGAATATCTATTACATCTTCTGAGATCAATCGGTTGAAGATCAAAGGGGATTCACAGTATCCTTGAGGTAGTCCAGTATACATGTATTATTTTCCACTGTTGGTGAAGGCAAATAGTTACGTTCTTTTTGCTAACTGTCCTGATGGAGGGATGCTAAAAATATTACAACTATGTTGTTTATGGGCCTCAAGCCCTGTATCATCCTCCACGTGCCCGGTGTTGTCTTTTTGAATGGTAAAATTAGAATGTTGCAGATGATGGCTGCAGGGTATATGACCCCTGCTTATAACAGGGCATTAAAGGATGAGGACACCTTGTATCAGTGTAGTTGAACTAGGGGTGTAATCACAGCTGTTTGGGTCACAGGGGCAGGTGGTTCCTTTTCTTTTTCCAGAATGGCAAATTGTTTCTTGGTCAATTGGCTTTGAAACTTTTGCTTCTCCAGTTCTTCTTCCGTTCTGGCACAATGAATAATATTGGCATAGATCTGGGGCCAGGGGATTTCGGCTAATCCTACAGAGTGAGTTCCGTACATCAACTGGAAGCTCATTTCCCACTGACATGAAGTACAGCAATCTGAAAGCAGGGGTAGTGTCCTAGGCCTGTTCTGTCTCTTCCTCCTTCTTTTGTTGGGTCCTATGCATGTAGTTAATTAAATCCTTATCTTTCTCAAGAAGGAACTTGTTGAGAGAAGTCAGATCTTTTTGATTAGGATAATTAATGCACAAAGCCTTCCATAGACCCTTCTAGAACCCTTACCTAATTAAAAGACCTCAACCAATCCTAATGATCTATTTGCATTTTCTAGGGCTCTATGTCCGTTCCACTAACCCACTTGCATTTGATGATCCCCAGTCACCATCCAGTGGGATTTGCAAGGATGTACTGGTAAAAGTACTTATTCCACAGCTCATTAGTTATGATTATTCTGCAATCATTTCAGTCATATCACACATTCAACCTATTCCATGGACAATTACATATGGGGTACTGTAATAGAGGAATGCAGTGTTAGGTCATAAAAATAGTTCATAGAATGAAATACAGTCAGTTGGATTTATTTTGCAGAGCATAATATATTCAAGTTTGAAACAAACCTTCAACAAAATGCAATAAAGTTTCGGTACCCCTGAATAAGCCATTAAAAAAGGCAGGAATAACAGAAAAGAAAAAAAGAAAATGAAAAGAATGTATCCAAGATCAAAAAATAATTTCTTTAATTCTCCTACTATGCATTTTCTTCCCCCTCCAATTGTTTTAATAACTTTTCTTGGTTAATTCACTCTATTATAATATTTAATATATTTAACTGATTTATATAAAAAATAAGAAAGAGAAAAAATAGAAAAAGAAATTTTTTTTTTATTTATCACTGTTAATATTATGAACAATTATTTAAAACAGTAAATAAATGTATGTATTTACTTTTATCTACAACATAGATGTTAATTATTTGTATTTCTTTTGGATTACAATAAAAAAGAGGAAATAAAAAAAAAGGCTGGGGATTGCACAACCAAAATTAGCCCTGCAAGTCCTGATGATAATAAAGAAACCATGCCGTTTTCGATATTATATAAACTCAAGATGGCTGCCTTACCCTGTTTATGCTCTTTAACCTCTGCATAAAAGATCCTCATTTCATCCATTCAATTTCAAAGAACACAAAACATATTCAAGAATCTGACTCTTCTTCAAACACTGTGCACTTGAATCCAACGAGAGCCAATTGATTGAAATGCTGTCCAGAGATCCAGGGACAATTGATTTTGTCCCATCACTGGCTGCTGTAAGTATTCACTGGCTGCTTGAAGGTAAATTCACTGAGGACTCCACATCAAGCTACTGGAGATGGTTGATACTGCTTGGGATGCCAGCTCAAAGATGCTTATGAAGTCCATCCTCATATTAAACCTATTTAGAAATATTCAGCTCACATACTGTATATGTCTTGATGAGATAACAATACACTAAAAATAATGGCATCAAATCCACTGTTAGCCATGCTGCATGTCATCTACTTCTGAACAATGCTGATATCACATGTTCAAGCACAAAAAATTGTTGTTCCCCTGTACCAATGTACATTACCAAAGGAGATACAGACAAATACTGTATGTAGTCCAGTAACCAATATAAATTACAGATTACAAGAGGAAAAAACTCAAGGGTCTTCCCATCATATAACAATCCCAGATGACCCCACTTTAAATACCCAGATCATTACCTCAAGTCTCCCAGCCTGGCCTGTCAGAAGTATATTATGCAATGGCAGATAGCTGTTATTGCAGACCTAATAGAATCATCACATTTAACATTAATCATGGAGACTTGGCTAGATAAAAACTCAGTACTCATCTTAGAAGCAGTTGTACCACCACAGTACTAAGTTCTTTGTTATCCACAGCAGGAAGAGATGATAGAAGTAGTGGCAATATTCTTCAAGACATCCATGAACTTAAGAATAAACTCTATAGGTACAACTCGTCTTTAGCCACTTGGAGTTGTACGTGTCTTGGAGTCCTTTTAGTTTATCGCATGTAGCTTGAGTGTCACTCTCTCATGTGGAATATCTCACCGGTGTGACCATCCCTAGAAGATTGACTTCACAAGCTTGTCTATGAAATTGTAGGAGTTGTATTTCTTTGATATTAGAACAGGACTACATCCCACAGCATGCTATACAGAGATGTGACCAAGTGTCTTGATGAAAAGCATGATTCAATTAATCAATTAGCAACATCATTATTTACACAACTGAGGCAATGAGCACTGGAAAGAGCTATATAATCCATAAAAACTTCAAATTAACACATTTTAAGAAATATTGTGCTCCCAACAGGAAGGCAACCTTAGGCACATGATTACTCTGGTAAGTCTGGCCTTTATACTAATCATATTCTATAGGTTAACAGGAAAATCTTGTCGTGCTGCATATATGTTAATGCCAGAGAACTCAATATATCCTAGGCAAAAAACTAAGCACCAGTAAATGGTGCCATGTGCTACGTCTCAGGGTGTGGGTGCACAGGAGACCTGCTGCCAATTCTCAAGTCAAGAATAAACAGGTATAAATATTAGTCATTAGTGGTTTACTTCTTGACCAGCAGGTGTCCTCTTTTACCTAGTCTCTTGGCTGCTGCCTACTTTTTGACCTGCTGGATCCACTGTTGCTTTCACCTGTCTGACTGAAAGCCTATTTAAAGGCAGTTCAGATACAGATCTATCTATCCTGATCTATCCTGATGTGTTTCACCTTGGTTTATGGGTTATTCTACAAATTGCTGTTTGTTCCTCAACTTTGTCTTGTTTCCTAGATTGTGAACACTAGCCAGGGACTTAGTTTGTTTATTGGGCTATGCTTTGGACCTTTTGCTTGTTTATTGGACTTTGCTTATCCTCATTCTGTTCTAGACTTTGGGCCTGCTACTGGACTTTGCAATCTCCTATTACATTTCAAGCCAGTAGCCCCAGGCTTGAAATTTGTCAGAGTTACAGAGCTATTAAATTAGCCAAGCCCGCAACAGATGTGGCTGACATCGAAACCGGTAAACCGTTCTTGCGCACATTGCATGTGCTGCCGTAAACATGATCATTTAGTCAAACCCATAGTTACGGGTTTAGACAAAGCCAATAGTAAAAGAGATCGTCATCATTACGTCACTGAAAAATGGAGGTTAAACCCTTACGGGTTTGAATTACGAGTTACGATCGGATCCGCATTCCAGAAATAATGCAATATTAATAAATCAGTAAATATGATCTTTTAGTCCATGCGAGTCCCATTATATGATATAACACAAAAATTAAACATTAAAAAAAGTATTTTATATTGCAGATTTGGGAGCTTGAGAATGTTGTGCTAATAATTGTAATATTTAACATCACTTTCCCTTTAATTTTAAGTACAGTAGTGTGTTGATATTTGCATTTACAGTGCTTGGGATAGGATTTTAACCCCCTTTATGGGTCCTCTCTAGCCAGTAGATAAGTAGCAATTTAATAGCGATTTATGTAACATTTACGGGCTTGACAGATCAAAGGCTTTGCAGCAACGGAATTCGGATTTCGACAGCCCATAGGGCTTTTCCGCATGTAACCATGTTGCGGGTAGCTGTACGAGGCCAATTTAAAGACGTAAGTCTAGCGGGCTCCGTTACTGGCTGCTGGTTTTCACGTTGGGGAGATTTAATAAGGCTGCTGATGTCTGTTGCTTATAAATACAGGTCAGCCTATTCTCTGTCTTTGCCTGAGCGGCCACTTTCTGTAGTTTGTGTCTCCTTACACCAAGAAATATTATTAAGTCTTATAATGGCAAGGAAAATGATTCAGAGACTTTGTACTTTACCTATTATGCATAATTTATTGAAAGCAGACACACCAGAACATTTTAGCAGTATAGCTTATGTTAATTTTATAAGTGGCATCCAGTGTCAAGTACTTATATCATGCTTATATTCAGCCAAAGGAATTGGAGGTGAGGGGGATCTGCTGGATTGGAAGAGGAAGAGATCACAGCGCTGTTTGCCATGATTTTCCTCTTTTTAATATTGAACAGCAGGCTAGATGTTGCTCTTCTTTTTTTAGGGCTCTTTTTATCACCCTCATCAAAAGGCCCACACAGTTAAATGCTTTTGAATAGTCTATGAATAGGTTAATGTTTTTTATGGATCTCTCTGGCTTTCTCTATTACCCAGCAGATATTGGCAATTTTATCTCTTGTGCATCTGCCTCTGAAACACAGCTTGCACATTTGGTAGTTCTCAGGCTATATATTTTCAAGCCAACCATGTAGGATCTTAAGCATTACCTTTCTAGCATGTGAAATGAGTGCAATTGCTTGATAATTGGAGGACTCTTTGGCACTGTCTTTTTTGTGAATGAAATGTAGACTGACCTTTTTCAGTCCATTGGACACTGTTGAGATTTCCAAATTTATAGGCATAATCCAAGCAAAACTTCCACTGCGTCATCTTTTAGTTCAGTTGGAATTCCATCAACTCCTGCAGCCTTGTTATCAGTAAGGTTTTCCTAGGACCAACCTCACTTCACTTTCCAAGATGTGTGACTGCAGATCAGTAGACAAACTATTGAGGTTATCAATCCTTCTTGTATAGATCGAAATTGGGACTGTTCCAACCAAGATGTGCTGGAAGAGTTGATTCACTATCACAACTTGTGATCTTACCCCTGGTTACAGGCAAGAGACTACGATTTATCAAAGAGGGATTCGGTAGCACAATTGGTGGCAGACCAGCAGTGATGTTTTCAAACACAATTACACTGTATACATAATATGGTATACATGGGCCTCCTTTTCAAAGCTCCTATAAGAACTCTAGTATCGCGAAGCAAATTTGCAGAGCCAATCCAATATCTCCTGCAGAAATTAATTCCATAAAACTTACTGACTAGCACCTTATGGACTCCCATAACACCAGATATTAACCCTTTTACCATGGGCATCCCTATTGACCCCGATGGTAATCTAAAGAATTACCAAAAGGGTCCATATAGATTCTAATAGCACTCAGTCCAGTATGGCTGACTTTTGTAGCTATTAGTCAGCCTTATGGGAGATCGTACAGGAGCCATAGAATTGAGGTCATTGACATGCATATCTAAAATTGCAAAAGACCCTTTTCTATTAAGAAATATGTCTCAAATTGAAAAACATTACTAGATATGTTATGTACTGCAGGCCCACATACATATGAATAGGTTAGCTACTGATGACTTCACATGCAAAATGTTATAAAGTTGCCCATTCCAATGCTGAATTCTAGTGGCATATTGAAGTGATTCGACTTTTAATAAATCTGGCCTTTTGCCACAATTTGTCTCAATTTGCCTCAAGAAAAAAATAGCTCTTGAACAATGGGTTTTCTTACTATCCAAATTGATCGAAATCTTCAACAAAAATGATAATGTTTTAATTAATTATTGCTCTGGTAGATTGAGGGCCATGGTCAGGGTCTAGAACTAACCAAATCTCACGTTAAAAACTAAAGTAATTCAGAACATTCTGGATAATGTTGAAATAGGAAAATGTATGGCTTTGGCGAAGGGAAATCTGGTCCCTTTCCTAAAAGAGGGTCAAAATTGAACATATTTATAGTATTCTAACCCCCCACCCATGGGCGTAGGAGCCAAAAAAGATCTGGGGGTGATAATTCAACTCTACTCCCAGGAAAGGAAGGAGAGGCAGATCTGGGTCCCCCAGAACATCCCGCTTTTCTGGGGGACCCACTGCTGCAGCGCTCAAAAGCTTGTTTTTGTCCCTGCCACCCCCCCATATAATGAAAAAAAATATGTATATATGTCTATATGCCAGCTTAAAAAATATATATATATATATATATATATATATGTGCTCTCTCGCCCTACCTCTTCCGTGGGTGGGGCCCTCAGCTGCTTAATACATGGTCAGTCCCTCTCTTGCCCCCCTTAGGTGAAGCTCTAGGCAGCTTTATCAGGGTTTTCTGTTTGCACCTCAGCTCATTTGGCTCTGTGTCCTGCAGGATACTGCTGCTCCTGTCTGCTGCTCCATTCGTTTTTTGGCCTTTTCAGATCTCTCACTTGAGTTGTTTGCACCTCTGCTCATTCTGACTCTACATTCTGCAATATGCTTCTCAGCTCTGTCATCTAACAATGCTTGTTCATTGGTTGTTTGCTTCTCTCCACCATTTTCAGCTGTCTCATTTCAGCATCTGGGCATATCTCCTCGTAACTGTTTTGCCTTGCAGATTCTATATTTCCTACCTTCGGCATCTGTGCATATCTCCTCGTAACTACGTTGCTTGCCCGAAAGGGCACTCTCATTGCTGGAGAGCGATGGTTCCTCTCGACGTAAGTTATCATGACTTCCTTAAGCTTTCCAATTATAGATCTGGGCCTGAACCTACTTGTCTATGACCTTGTCCATGTCCAAGGTAGCTCTTCGGCTTCCCTACACCTCATTCACATGGTTTCTGGCACAGATCTACTAAACTTCTACCCTCCTTACACTCTCTACTCAGCCCTCTCTGGGCACCACTTCCAATACGGGCACCACTTCTGTCACCTAAATACTATGCAGAGCCTCCTGCAGTGCAGTTTCTGGCTCCTTTTCTTGCCTGAAAGGCACTCTCACAGCTGGAGAGCAATGGTTTCTCTCGAGGTAAGTTATACTGACTTCCTTATGCTTTCCTACTATAGATCTGGGCCTGAACCTACGTGTCTATGCCCTTGTTAACGTCCAACGTACCACTTCAGTTTCTCTACGCCTTATTCATGTGGTTTCTGGCCCAGATCTACTAAACGTCTACCCTCCTTACACTCTCTACCCTGCCCTCTCTGGGCACTACTTCCGATACCGCCTCAATCACGCTTCCATAGTCCCATTCGCTAGGCTCAAACACATTGGCAAGCCACATCAGTCTTCACTAGGCTCCACCTTTATCATGCTTTCATAGTCGCACTTGCCATCGCTAGGCTTCTTCGCATACCCCACCATCAGTCTTCGATAGGCACCACCGCACCACTCCTT
Source organism: Discoglossus pictus (assembly GCA_027410445.1). Taxonomy (NCBI): domain Eukaryota; kingdom Metazoa; phylum Chordata; class Amphibia; order Anura; family Alytidae; genus Discoglossus; species Discoglossus pictus. The sequence goes on from CM050167.1 coordinate 323,779,089, forward strand.
CTCCTACGTCATACACTAGCCTTCTCGTCTTTTGCCGCTAATGTCTTTTCATGCATCGCCTAATACGGTTTCCCTCCAGTAGCCTCCTCCCAAGTTGCTGCTGATCTCGGGGTTACCAGCGGTTCGTCACTCCTCTCTGAGACCCACCTTCAGCTCACTAGTGACTTAATCTGCTATTGCTGCTGTTCCGGGGCGTATCAGCAGTCCTTGCCTTCGCGTAAGGACTCATCTGGCTCTCTAAGCAGGCCGGATGTCCTGTAGCACCCGGCACTTCTCAGCTACCCCTAGCCACATTATTCTACTTTTCCAAACGGGCATTCCAAAGCTGGAGGGCCATGGTTCTCATCACTATCCCGATCGTTTGACCTTTGGGAGAGGGCCCCTCCCACAAATGCCAGATAACATTCTTTGCCCGGCCACATATATATATGATGGATTATGGGTCAAAGCTTTTATGGGAAAGACATACTGCTCCATATTGTGGCCAAATTGGGTAAGGTGTTAATTTTTTTTTTTTGCAATTTTTTTTGTCCCCTATTCATTTAACCTGGGGTGGATTTGTCCCCCACATCCTCCCAGAATCGACATCCCTGCCCCCACCCCAACAAATTTACTATACATGTGACAATAAACTATCTTCAAACAGATTTTCCTTAAGAACAAGTTCTTAAAAACTTAAGTATAAAATCTATCTTTAACGTGTGATTTTAAAGAAGGATTGGTTAATGTTTGTGAAATGTATTTAAAGTATTTAATATATTTACATACCTTTCTCCTCCCCTTTTTCAACTTTTTATCCATTTACATACCTTTCTCCTCCCCTTTTTCAACTTTTTATCCATTCCTTCCCGGAAATGGATCCCCTCCCTCCTCACACCATTCTTTTTGAATATATATAATATATATTTTATGTCCAATGGAACATTTTACTGTATTGCACTATTTCAAAACTCTGGAAAATAAACTGTTAAAAATATAAATACATTAGAGAAATGTATCTACAAATATTTTCTTCCAAGAATTTGCAAATGACTAAATAAATGGATACTCTAATGGTTTATTTACTCTGATTCTCTGAGGATGTGAGAGGTCACAATATTTAGGAAGACTGCATTTTGAGGGTATGTATACTTGATATGCCTTTAATAAATAGTTAATAAAATATTGTAGAGATGAATGAGGTTGTTGGATTTCTGTATAGTTGTAGTGTTTTTTTAGAAAGGAATTGATAAATTCTGTTAGCTGAAAATGAAAAGAATGGTATAATTTGGTATTGTCTGAAGGATTGATTAAAAAGTTAAAGTTCATACTTGAAGGTCTTTCTAAGAGGCATCATTTTTGTAGATAGCTGAACAATTTTGGGGAAATTATATAAGTTTTTACACTAGGGGTGAGTAGTAATTATGTTTATTTCTAAAGGACAAATCATTTAAAATTGGACCTGTCTTTCAAGGAGTCTGTTTTCTTTAAAATTTTCAACTTTCACTTCTGTAATTGTTGCAAATTATGGATGTCTTAGTAGGATATTTTTGGGATAATTTAGATGATCTACTTAAAATGCAGTGTAAGGGCATTTTATGTGAAATCTATATTTTAGTTCACAATTGTTTAACATAACAAATGCATGTGCAAATTGCAACAAATCAAAGTTTTAGCAAGAAAATAAGATTTAAAATAGTTAATTAGTGACTGTTGCTGTACTCTGCCCAATCTCTCTCATTGTGCTGTGCACTAGTAAAAGGAAGTGCAAGAGTTTGAATGAGTGTGTACATAAAAATGTAATGTTACTTTATGGTGAGCTAACAATATTTTTACATGGAAGGTGTGTACTCTGGTGCTTTAAGGTTTGAGTGATATTTGGGTTAGTCTGATGAGATGATAATAATAGTTCTGGTTTCTGTAGAAGAAACAACAATGACAATTATTATCATATATTATAGTTGGCATACTAGGAGTTGTCGTTATGCAATGTTAATACAGGCTTGCGCATGCGCAATGAGTGAGGCCCACACAACATTGCGTGATCACTTTGCTGCAATAAGCAAGGCACAAATGACTCGCCTCTGGATGCAATGAGCGCCATTTGCGCTAATTGCAGGGCTCGCAATGAGCGCCATAGGCGCTCATCACGGGGTCTGCACAACTCGGGCCACATATTTACATAGCTACTGTACATAGTAATTTAGGCTGAAAAAAGACTTTAATGCATCAAGTTCAACCTTTTTAGATCTCCTCTTATCTGCAATACGCAGATTTATTGTTAAGTGATCCGGAGGAAGGCAAACAGAAAAAAAAACATCCAGTGAAACTTTGCTAATTATCTCAACATGGGAAAAAATATAAAATTCCTTCCTGACCCCAGATACTGGCGATCCGATTCATCCCTGGATCAATACTCCCTCTCTATTTATCCAGGATAGCCATTAATGCCCTTTTTATTTAAAATTATATCCAATCCCTTTTTAAAGCTATCTATCGAATCCGCTGTCACCACCCCCTTTCGTAGAGAATTCCACAGATTAACCACCCTTACTATGAAAAACCCTTTTTCTTTCTTTAAGGTGCAATCTTTTTACTTCTAATCTCAAAGGATGTCTCCTTGTCAGTTGAAAACCTCTTGGCACAAAAAGTTCCCTTGACAAAGCCTTGTATTGACTCTGGATATATATATATAAGGTAATCATATCCCCTCTTAGACGCCTTTTTTCTAAAATAAATCAGTTTAATTTTAGTCTTTCTTCATAACTTAGCCCCTCTATTCCCTTTATTAGCTTTGTTGCTCTTTTACTGTACCTTTTCCAGCTCTAAAATGTACTTTTTATGTAGTGGTGCCCAAAATTGTACTCCATATGCTAAATGAGGGCATACTAGGGATTTGTATAGCGGGAGAATTATATTTGCTTCCCTTGTTTCTATACCTTTCCAAATACATGCTAATATTTTACTTGTCTTTGCAGATTCTGCTTGGCATTGAGCACTGTTACCTAGGCGGTTGTCCACAAGTACTCCCAAATCCCTTTCAATATCTGATACCCCTAGATTTGCTCCATTAAGATTATAAATTGCATGGCTATTTTTCCTTCCCAGATGCATAACTTTACATTTATTCATATTGAATCTTGTCTGCCACTTAGATGCACATTCCTCTAATCTATGCAAATCCCTTTGGAGAGAAAGTACATCATTTTCTGATTTAATTACCTTGCACAACTTTGTGTCATCAGCAAAAATTGAGACACTACACTCCAATCCCACTTCCAAGTCATTAATACATTTGTTAGAAAGCAGGGGACCTAATACTGAGCCCTGAGGAACCCCACTTACCACATTAGTCTAATCAGAGTATGTTTAATTTACAACAGCCCTTTGCTTCCTGTATTTTAGCCAGCTCTCAATCCATAAGCAAACATGTATGGCAATTCCTGTATCCCTTAGTTTGCTCAATAGTCTCCCATGTGGCACTGTATCAAACGCCTTTGCAAAAATCCAAATAGACTACATCCAAGTTCCTACTAACCTCCTCATAGAAACTAATTAGGTTTGTTTGACATGACCTATCCTTCATAAATCCATGTTGGCTCTTACTTATAATCCTGTTTGAATAGACATATTCCTGTATATGATCCCTTATTAACCCTTCTAAAAGCTTTACCACAACCGAAGTGAGACTCACTGGTCTATAATTCCCCAGATTTGCTCTAGCTCCCTTCTTAAATATAGGTATCACCTCTGCCTTTCTCCAGTCATCTGACAGAGACCCGTGTTGAGTGAATCTTGAAAAATTACTTATAATGGTTTTGCTATTACAGAGCCCAGTTTCCTCAGTACCCTTGGATCTATTCCATCAGGACCTGGGGCTTTATTAACATTTTATTTTTTCCAACCTCTTTTGCATTTCTTCCTGCGTTAACCAGTTATTTGGTGAAGGTAGTGTAGCCCCATTATGTTGCAATGACCCAACCACTGGTACCTCCCTTGTGTTTTCCCAAAGAAAAGAACCTAAAAAGCTCATCTGTCTTTTCCTGGTCACTAATTATCAGACGGCCTGTGTCACCATGTAATGTTCCTATAGCTTCCTTCCTGGCCTTCCTCCCATTAATATATTTAAAAAATATTTTAGGGTTAGTCTTACTCTCCTTTGCAACTAACTTTTCATTTTCGATTTTAGCCAGTCTAATAGCCATTTTACAAACCTTGTTGGTTTTCTTGTACTTACATAAAGCAGTCTCTGTCCCCTCTTGTTTGTACAATTTAAATGCTTCTTTTTTACACCTCATCTTCATCTTTAATTCATTGTGAAGCCACATGGGTTGTGATTTACTCCTTCTACTCTTATTTCCATGTGGTATATGGTGATAAGTATGTTTATTTAGTTAGGCTTTGAACGTTGTCCATTTATGTTGAGTATTTTTACCTGTCAGTTCTCAGTCCCAGTCTATACTTTGTATCACTGCACTTAGACCGTTAAAATCTGCCCTTTTAAAATTAAGAGTTTTCGTTAATCCAAGATAGCCTCATTTCTAGTAGGCTCTTGTATAACCTGGGCCAGATAATGATCTCTGAGTGTACCCAAGAACCTGCTCCCCTTAGCTGAACTGCTGGTCTCATTTATCCAGTTTATTTCAGGGTAATTAAAATCTCCCATTATTAGAACTTGACCATGCTTAGCTGCATGTCCAATCTGTAACAATAATAGCATTTCCTCACTTTCAATTATATTTGGGAGTTTATAGCATACTCCTACTAATATTCTTTTAGAATTTGTTCCTCCTCTATGTAACTGTACCCACAAACATTCAACATTACCGCTGGTGCACCATTAATATCTTCTCTGACTATAGGCTTAAATTCAGGCTTAACATACCGACAAATCCCTCCTCCTCTTTTACCATTGCCTCTATCTTTTCTAAATAGGCTATAACCATCCAGATTAACAGTCCAGTCATGAGATTCATCCCACCATGTTTCAGTCATGCCTATTAAATCCCATTTCTCATTAACTGCTAATAATTCTAACTCTCCCATTTTTCCTGGGAAGCTTCTGGCATTAGCAAGCATACACCTTATGTTATGTGTCCGTAGTTCTGAAGTGCCTGCCACTGTACTTGAGTTACTTAGAAATATCTCCCTATTGACTGTACTAACCCTCCCCCATCTCCTCCCCATGACTAGTTAATGCGTTCCTTACCCCCTCTACACTTTCTATCCCATTACTTCTATCTCCACCCTCCCAGCCACCTACTAGTTTATAAACTCCCCCAGTCATGCTACCACCCTCTACCACCCTCATTAAGGTGCAATCCATCCCTGCTACAGAGATTGTACCTAAGTGAGAAGTCAGCCCAATGCTCTAAAACCAAATTTTTAGCCATGCATTAACCTCCCTAAGCTCCTTCTGCCTCCCTGGGCTAGCACTTGGCACTGGTAGTATCTCAGAAAATACTACCTTGGAGGTCCTTGTCTTCAGCTTACCTAGTTCTAAAAAATCATTCTTTAGGACACTCTATCTTTCACTAACTTTGTCATTGGTACCAATATGTACCAAGACGGCCGGTTCATTTCCAGCCCCTCCCAATAATTTGTCTACCCGATCCACAACATGCCGAACCCAAGCACCCGGGAGACAGCAAACTATTCAATTGTTGGGATCTGGGGGACAAATCACCCTGTCTACTTTCCTAATAATAGAGTCCCCAACCACCAGAACCTGCCTGTTGCTCTGCCTATTCTGCCCTCCCACTCCCTCAGTAGAACTGTTCTCCTGGCTGTTAGAGGGAACAGCTCTATCTGGCATTGCCATACATGAATAGATATCCCCAACAGTTTTACTCAATCTTGCAAATCTGTTGGTGCTTGCCAACTCAGAACTGGCCTTCCTGTTGCTAATGTCCCCCCTGCTTCCCCTTGTAACTGAAACCCAGCTGCCTCCTTGTACATCCTCACTAGACCCAGCCCCACCCTCTATGCTAGGCCCAGCTAAACTGTGCTCCATGAGCATCAACCACCTTTCCAGTGGTGCAATAACACTAAGTGCTGCAATTCTCCTCTCCACTCCTGTTCCAGAAGTGCATACATATGACAGGATGTACACCGAGTGGGATTTCCACTGGACTAACTCATAGTTACAGTGGGGAAAAAAATGTATAAAGCACTACAATGTTCTCCCCCTTTGCACTCCCTCCTTTTATTTAAACTCCTACACTTATACTATAACGGCACTTATGCTAGAAGTGTTTGCACCTTCCACTGTTTATATTAGGTTCTTACTACTCACTTGCCCACTACTCAGTGCACAAGTACACACACTTACTGTTCAGGAGATACCACAGAACAGATGCAAGCAGACCACAAAAAGTCACACACTGATATACCTTTACACAGGCAAAACCACACCCCCTCTCGGCTGCCCACTAATCACTGCACAAGTACACAACACACTTACTGTTCAGGATAAATCACAGAACAGATGCAAGCAGACCACAAAAAGTCACACACTGATATACCTTTACACAGGCAAAACAATACCCCCTCTCCACTGCCCACTAATCACTGCACAAGTACACAACACACTTACTGTTCAGGAGTGCAAAACATCTGTCCCCTCTTTGCTCTGTACCTTCTCATTGGTGGTTCAGCGAACCAATGGAGTCCCACCACTCACCTGTAGGTGGCGCTACTGTGTGACTCCTGGCGCTCTGCTCATTCATCAACTCTATGGGCGCTGTAGTAAGTGCCCGGCCAGTCCAGAATTTTCCTGTCCGGAGAGCGGTGAGTGACATAGACCGGAGATTGAGTGACAGGTAGGGAGTGCACCAGCAGGACCGGGCTGGGGTACAGGGTAAGATAAATACACGGTTGAGCAAGTACAGGGCAAAGGGGGTAGCATCTGTGGGGCAGGGGAGAGGTAAGGGGAACACAGAACGGGGTAAGGGGGAAGAGAGATTCAGGGAAGGGAGAGAGGGGTGAAAGAGAGACAGGGAGGGAGCGAGGGAGGAAAGAGAGACAAGGGAGGAAGAGATGAGGGAAACAAAGACTGGGGAGGGAGAGAGGGGGCAAAGAAAGACTGTCAAGAGATAGAGGGGGAAAGAGAGACTGGGGAGGGAGAGAGGGGATGAGGGCAGAAGAGACACAGGGGAGGGAGAAGTGGAATTAAACACAGGGGAGGTAGATGGGATACAAAGAGAGACTGGGGAGGGAGAGGGGGAGCAAAGAGAGACTGGGGAGGGAGAGAGGGGACAAAGAGAGACTGGGGAGGGAGTGGGGGAAGAGACACAGGGGAGGGAGAGGGGGGATGCGACACAGGGGAGGGAGAGGGGGGGAAACTATTTATAAAACTCCATCATGCCATCATTTTTGACGGGCAAGTTGCTAGTTATTAATATTCTTTATTTATAACGCACCAACATGTTATGGGGCGGATCTACCGCTGGTGCAGTCAGTGAGTTGCACTGAGGCCACTGCTCCTCTTCCCATCTTCCCTTTCACCCTTCTCCCATCTTCCCATCTTCCCATCTACCCTTCCTCTCATCTCTCCTTCACCCAATCTCCTGTTTCTCTTACTGTATCTAGCTGACTGGTGATATATATATATATATATATATATATATATATATATATATATATATATATATATATATATATATATATATATTGTTCTGGAAGGGGGTCCGAGCGGGTCCAAACTATTTTTCATCCCTGGGGGTGATCAATTTTTGTTTTCACCGGGGCCCTCCAGTTACATGCTGCACCACTGAACATGTTGTGTAGTTCTAAGTACAGGGGGTACAGTAAGTATATAAGACAACTGTGACAAAAGATATATATTGGTAAAGAAAGTGTAAAGGGCCCTTTTCTTATAAATGGCTTAAGGTTATTAGTAGTTTGGAGGCAAAAGAAAGCAAAGAAAAAGGATGGTATATACAGAGCATGAATGGGTCAACAGAGGGCTTATTTAGGACTGATGTATTAAGTGACTATTTGAAGGGAGAGGGTTATGAAGTAGAGATGGACGAGGTGGGTTAGAGATGGTGATAGGGTAGAAGAGGGGAAGGGAGCAAGTTGTAAGGGCATAGGGTAAAGTGGAGATGTTGTTAGATGATATACTGAGAGGTGTAAAGCCACCTCATCCTGAGTGACTGGAATGAAGAGGCTGAATGAGGCTGTTGAACTGGATGCTGTCAGAAATTGGGAGCTTGCAGTGTGGTGTAAAGTGATCTCTTGTGTAACTAAATCGGTTTAATTTTTTAATTGTTCAGTAATGTCTTGGGGTGGAGGCGGGCAAAAAAAGAGTTGAATGTTGCAAACAGGTATTTGAGGTTGGATGAGTGCATGGAAGTTATGATGTGTTTGTTTGGAGTGTTGAAGGGCAGCATTGTAGGAGTATGAGATTATCTCTAATGTCTTTCAGCCCTGCAGAAGCACTTTTGAAGGTATCAAGTTTGTTTTGAGCACCATGGTTGTAGCTAAACATTTTGGATGACATAGTGTGGTGGGAGCTGTTATGCTAAGTGCAGAAGATAGTGCATGGTTATATTGTGAAGCAGTAATGTTGAGGCAGGAAAATGGTTATTTTGGAGAAGACTAGATTTATGAGTTGGAAATTTGCTGCAGGTCAGTAAAACTGAGATATCTATTGGTTGTTGCAGATTAAGGTGAAAGGGTCATGTTGGTATGATGGTTAGACTGCATTTTAAAAGTAAAGGAGAGGTAGTGAATTTAGAGACAGTACAGAGATTAGAGAAGATAGATTCAATGGTATGACTATCACATTGTGATGGAGAAGAATTTCATGGCGATAAGCCTTATGAGGATACTGTTGAGAGTAGTTATAAGGAAGGTAACGTTTCAGAGTTGTCGACAGAGATGTTAAAGTTAACTTACAATAGGCAACTGCACTGAAATAGTTCTACAGGACATAAAGGAAACAGCCTGTCTCTCTCTCTCTCTCTTTCACCGCTGCTGTTTCTCCCGTGCTGCCTCCTTCTTGTCTGTCAGCAGTTCCCTTCTCTGTCTCTATCCTTTCTGCTTTGCCTCCCTCTGTATTGTCTCTGTTCGCCACTCCGTCCACTCCTCTGCTCCTTACACTCTCACCCCTCGTGTTGTCTGTCAATGCCTCCTTTCATTTCTTTCCTTTACCTTCTGCTGCCCTTCAGGTACCTTTTCTCGTGCCCATTTCAGTTTTTATTTACCGCTTCCTCCATTAGCGTTGTGTGCCGATGGCCCTGTGGCCCGCCATGCTCTGCCTCTTCCCAACAGATTTCCTCCCTTGGTTGCTAGTGTTGCCAGGCAGGTAGGTTCATATACCAGATGCTGCCTCTCTATTCCCACATATCTCAGGTGATTTATCTCTATGTTCTATTGCTGATCTTATGTAGCATCCATTCATTCCAAGGCCATATTTATGTTATTGTTGCTGTCCTCCAGCATATTCCCAGCGACTCATTGCTACACATTATATCTGCTATCTGTTGCTTCTTGTGGTCAGTCTCATTTCATTCTCTGGCCGATTGTTACCTCACTTAACACCATTTTCTGGCATACATTTATCAGCTGTATGGCGAACATAGTCGCATCTATTGCTGCTTCACAACTCTAAAGTTCTTACCTCTTGCATGATTTCAGCATCTCACTACCTAGTCTACTGCTACTGATAATTGAGCCTGATTCAGATAGAAGCCCGCATCTCGCGGTATACAGGCTGTGCTGTGTGTGTGCTGTGGGCTTGAACTCTGCTACAATTCCAAGGCTATTCAATTGAACAAGCCCACAAGTTACGGGCCGAACGGCGAAACCGTAAACGATTCACTTGTACGTAGCAGTTGAGGGCTGGAACATGATCAATTAAGAAAGGCCGTAACCACCCATTTCTAAACAGCCAATACAAAATAAGACTGCCATCTTTACGGCAGTAAAACATGGAGGTTACATGTCAATCAATTAGCTATGATCGGACTCGCAAAAACGCAAAATACAAAATAATAAAAATGAATGCAAATACTGTTCAAGTCCATGTGGGTGGTCTCATGTGTATTGACTCCTTAATTCCCGAAAAGATATAACCCCAAGATGAAACATAAAACAATACATTTTTATTGCTGATTTGTGAGCTTGGGACTGTTTCTAATTCTAATGTCTTTCATCACTTTCCCCTTCATTTACAGTGGAGTATTGATTTTTTCTTTGCATCCTTTTCTCCTACATTTGCCATTTACAGTTGTGAAAACATTTGCGGGCATGAGGAATTGTAGCAATTGAATAGCAATTTGCGATTTTAGCTATCTTAACTCTTGTGGACGGGAAAGATCAAAGGCTTCTGGAGGCTGTAAGTTCCGGGTTTAACAACTGCAAAGTTTTCAGACCCATAACACGTAAACTGTTTGGAGCCCAAAAAAAAGATGCCAATTGAGTAGCAAATTAACTTACGGCCTCACTTACGGGCTCCAGTAACATATTAACCATATTAACAAGACCTATACTATCAGAGGGTAATATTCATGTACATCATCCAATGTAGTGTACCCAATAAAATGAACTGTATGTGAACGGGGCTGGTACATTGGGGAAACCAGTCAAAAATAACACTTGAGAATCTACACAGACTTTCCATTAAAAAACAAAATGAAGACTTACCCTAGTTGGGCACCATTTCACCCAGAAAAACCACTCCATCCAAAACCTGAAAATTAAAATACTCATTTCAAAACTATCCAACAATGTGAAACTTTCAAATTGAAAATGATGTAATTTTTAATATGAATCATGCCGGGCTTAATATTGATTTACATTTTCTGTCTCACTATCAACGTTTTTTATAATTCACATTCCACATGCCTCCCCTGTTCAATTGCTGTTTTTCTAATCCACAAACTGTGGGGAAATGTATGGCTCTAAATGATGGCTTGGCTGTGTTCTTATCTAAAACCTGATCTACAGACTCACATATTGATCTATCAGGACATTATTTACAACTAGCAACTTGCCCGTCAAAAATGACGGCAATAAAATGTGAAGCCAGGCAAGGCTGTTTGCCACACAATGGGAGCCTCTCCCCCTCTACTTTACTAGCCTTGCGATGACCACCTTCGGCACTAATCACGGGCCTCGCAATGATCGCCTTTGGCGCTTATTCCGAGTCTTTCCCTCTGTCTACTTCCTCCCTTGTGTCTAATTTCCCCCCTCCTCTCCCTCCTTTGTGTCTCCTTTCCCCACTCCTGTCCCTCCCTTGTGCCTCCTTCTCCCCCATGTTTTTACCCCCTCTCCCTCACCTGTCTGTTTCCCCCTGTCCCTGTGTCTCTTTCCCCCCTCTCTCTCCCCTGTGTCTCTTTCCCCCTTCTCCCTCCCCTGTGTCTCTTGCCCCCTCTCCCTCCCCTGTGTCTCTGTTTCCCCCTGTGTCTCTTTCCCCCATGTCTCTTCCCTCTGTGTCTCTCCCCCCTGTGTCTCTTGCCCTCCATTTCCCTTCCCTTTGTCTCTTCCCCCTCCTCTCTCTCCCATGTGTGTCTCCTCCCCCTCCCCCGTGTCTCTTCTACCTCCTCTCACTCCCCTGTGTCTCTCCCCACTCCTCTCACTTCCCTGTGTCTCTCCCTCCCTTCTCTGCGTCTCTCCCCCCTCCTCTCACTCCCCGGTGTCTCTCCTCCCCTCCTCTGTGTCTCACCCCCTCCTCTGTCTCTCCCCCCTCTCCTCTGTGTCTTCCCCCTTCTTTCCTGTGTGTCTCCCCTCCTCTTCTGTCTCGTCGACAAAATGTGCATGCGCGGCTTACGCAATGCACATGCGCGCCCGGTTGCACAATGCGCATGCACGGCTTACGACACTCAATACACAGGTGCGGCTTATGCCGCACAATATGCATGTGCGCCCTGTAGCGCAATGCGCATGCATGGCTTATGCCTTGCAATGCGCATGTGCACCCCATTGCTCAATACGTATGGGCGGCTTACGCCAAGCAATGCACATGCGCGAGGGTTGCGGCAATCATATTTTTCAAACTGCGATTTGTCGCACGCATGACAACGAATCGCAGTTTGACAAATATTATATGTGATGCTGGTCTGTGCCTCTCTAAATCTCTGCACAATTATTTTATTTTTTTATTTTTTTTGTCCACTTTTTTACTTCTCTGCATATTTTTATCAGCATTGCTTTTTGACTTGATAAAGAGAGGTTATCTCTCAAAAGATTGTTGCTATATTATGAATTTTATGAATACATTTGTCCAATAAAAAAGGTATCACTATATAGTGCAATAATCTAATATATATATATATATTTATATATATATATATTTATATATGTTTGATATGGGATGTTTGACTATTTCAATTTATATTAAGGCTTATAAAACAAAATTTTAATCAATACAGATTTCCCTTGAGGCATCATTTAAAAAAGTAAGTATTTTAAGACAGTATTTTAAGGTTCTCCCAAGCTTTTTGTACAATATTTTGAATACCTATTTAAATATATTGACTGTTATTAAAAACAATAACACAAAAGTTTACTGCTTAGTTTTTCTGTGTTGTGCATTTTCGCAAGGGTACTACATAACAATGCTTTCATACATTCAATTTATCTTCTACTGTAGATATAATTACTCTTTACTGAAAAGATTCTCACTCAGGAATAGTAAATACAAATGTTTATCTGGTTATACAGCAGTAATAATAGTTGTCCTCAGACGTACTGCTTGGATAATAGATGCACGGATATATGTATGGAACAGTATGTCTCAGTTATAAAGTCCCATAGCTTTCTGACTATTGCTTAGTACACAGGCCTTATTCATAGATTTTAATGGTTCATATAAATCAGCTGGCATATCGGGTATGCACATTTTCATATGTTTGTTCTTTAAATCTTATGAAGTTTTTCTTCTCTTTTCAGTGTAGTCTAACTAGATTGTAAAGAAAATAAATCCATAAATATTGGTACAACATATATCAATAATATTAACTAAAAATATGTGCACGTCATAGCAGAGAGGTCAGACAAATCACAGTCCACTAGAGAAGGAACTGGCAATCTACTCCAGTATCACCTGTCATATTTCTATCAGACCCTCAGGGAAATGTTAATACTCCACAATATCACTAATTGGACATGTACTCTGTTTATGTTGATTATATATGATATATATTATTATATGATCTCTAATGCTATTATATATGACTACTATTATTGTTATATGTATTGGTCTATTGCATAGTAACAAGGGCTCATTAGTTTACATATATAGGAATGTGACACATATGTGATGTATGTGAATGTCCCATAACCCCAACCATTGAAAACACACTGACACGATTAGAACAGTATAACAAAGCTTTATTTCATACACATAGCACAATCAGAAATGGACAAGACTGTGCATTAATATCATGGGTGTGGTGTGGGCAGATCCCAGGAGAGCAAGATGCTTGGGGGGAAAAGAGGATATCTACAGGGGGTAATGTCATAGTCTAGAAAAAGCATGATGCATAGCACATACCAGGGTCACATGTTGTCACTACACAACTGCAACCGGAATCTGATGAAAAAAAGGAAACCATTAATGTGCATAGCACTTACAACTTGTCTAAATCTGATCAATGAAACAGATGATTCAACCCAATCCAATACAGTTTCACATATACAGTGTGGTGAAAAAAACAAAAATCTGATAAAAAGTGGTCAACAAAAAAAAGACGGAGGAGAATAAAAAAAACATGCATGTACAGTACAGTGCTAAATACTGTAACTATAACAATATACAAGAAAGGAAGAGGAGAACACACTTCTGAAGCCATTCAATGGTCATATGATTTAATTGGAGTAAGGATATACATCTCAGAAAGTAAAATAATTAGTAAAGTAAAATATAACTTTTATTAAGTAAATTAATAATGTGAAATACATATAAGGTTAATAAATGATGATTAAAATGAATATATACAGTAAATACATCTATTAGTGTACAGTGAATTATTCTGAATATCACAATATAGTCAGGAGCAAACAAAAATGACTATATTATGATATTCAGAATAATTCCCTGTGTACTGATAAATGTATTTACTGTATATATTCATTTTATAGATGTATTTACTGTATATATTCATTTTAATTCACAATATCCAGTAGGTACTAGTTCAATTCATATACAGGCTAAACATGTCCAATGATCATTTGTCACCTCCCCTTTTTTTCTCAACTGTAACAATATACAAACACACCTGATTCCCATCTGCAAGAATTAATACATATTAGCTATTAGCAATATGGGGAAATACCCATTAATACGGAGGGGACACAAAGGTCAGCAGCCAGATTCACTGTTACTTCAGACCATATGATCTGTTTTCAGACTGCTATTGAGGTCAGGATCACAAGCTTCACTAGTGCATATATTAATGCCGGCTGTCATTAATATGCCAAGTTCAAGTCCACCGCCATAGCGGTACTAGTCTACATTTCAGCTAACAATCATGTCTTACATATCTAGCTATATGATAGCTTTAAGATTGTGGGAGCTACATGTTAAGGGGGGTGTCATTGAAGGAATGTCTACCTGAAAGGCACTGGGAAAACTTTACACTTCACACATTTCCTTCACAATGCTTGCAGATGCAGGAGATGCCTTCATGGACCTGAATTGTACTTAAAAAAAATGGAAAAAAAAGACAAAACCTAGGAGGCATGGTGGGAGGGGAGGAGGGGCCGGGCTACGGGTGGCCGGGGGATTCCTCCGGGGTGGATGAGGTGGGGCTGGGGACCAGAGCACATCCCATGGCTTCTGCTGTTACTCCCCTTAACGTGCTCTGGTCCACCTCAATCCTGAGCAGCCCAGTGAGGTAGGACTCATGCATGATTAGCGGAGATGCTGGCCTGGATCCCCCGAAGCAACTCCACCTGCTGTCACCTGAGGGCCAGCATCTCCACCTGCGCAGCCTGGCCTGATGTTGGTGATGGAGGCCCATGGGATGTGGCCAGTTGAGGAGGTGGCAGTGTGTGAGTGGAGAGGGTCTGCGGCCTGGCTGGAGCCTGGGGCAAAACTGGCGGTGGTGTGGGTGGGCCCTGCGGTGGTGGTGGTGGCAAGTCCAGCGCACTGGGTCCTCTTCCTTTCTCCTGCTGGGCGGGGGCTGTCTCCTCTACTTCCTGCTCGGATGGAGCTGGCACCCTTACCTCTGGCTCGCCACTGGACTCAAACCTCCTTGATGCTGAAAGAGATAAAAGAGAGGTATATGTTATTAGTATGATGAATAATACATTGTTTTGTGTGCGTTCCTAATTATCTGACATCTAGTCTTGAACCTTGATGATAATCCTAATTGCAACTCAGATTAGCTATCATTTGCTAGATGTGATCTATCCTTTGTTCATGGTCTTGATCGTTCTTGGCTCCTAACGCTATCTTGATTCTGTTCTGTGATTGTATAGGCTGCAGTGGGCAAACCAATAAATGGACTCTCCATTGCTTGATTATTGTTGTTGTGCCCAGGAATGACAGTTATTTGTCAGCTTCATGGATTTATTGACGAATCCATCTATCCATTGTTAATTCCATGTACATGTGTAGTGTGTGTGTAATGCACATGTGCTGGCACATTGGTGTATGTGATATTCACCTGACATGGATGCTGGGTCCTGCTGGGCCAGCAGGCCTGAAGCTCCAACGGTGGGCACCTGTCTCAGAAGGTCCTTGGCGACCCTCTCCCACTCACATTTACATTCTTCTCCTCCTTGGCCATCATCCTCCTCACCTTGGCCCTGATGTCGTCAAATCTGTAGTTGATGGACCTCACATCCCTTGGTGCTTTGCCTACCGCTATAACCTCAGCCCCTACCTCTTTTCATGCCTGAGCCCTTGCCCCTGGCCTTTCTTCCCTTCCCCTGCAAGAATCAAGGGGCGGCCACAGATAGCACCGAGGAGGACCACATTCTCCCGGTGCGATTAATTGTGGGCCCTGTGCTTGCCCTTAGCCTTTTACCCTCCTGACTGTGGATGGGGGACCTTTGCCTCCCTGACCTGTCCCTGAGACCGGTCCCTTCCCCAAACTACTACCCCCCTTGGGATCAGGCCGCTTCTCCTCTGTCCCACTTCTACGCGTGCCTGGTGCTAGGGCTACCCTGCCACAACCCACCTACTACACTCCCAACCTCCTCCTCCTCCTGCGCCTCCAACTCCACCTCCTCCTCCACCTCCTCTGCTTCCTCCACTTCCTCCACCTCCTCTCCTCCACCACTCCTCACCTCCTTCTCCTATCCACCACTACACCCCAGGGCCACCTCTCTCTCCTCCTTGCCTCTCCTCTTCTCCTCCTCCCCACCACTCCACTATGTACATTTGATTTTAATCTCAAAAACAGGGTCTTCCATTGTTTGGTATGTGTTACTTTTTTTTTTTAGCTTTTGCCTTGTAATTAACCCCTCATAGCGCTACGGAATATGTTGACACATTACCAATAAAAGATAATAATATAAAGTATACTTTTAAGAAGCCCTCAAAGTATTACAATTTTTACCTTCTTGAACTTCCCTTCGCATCCGGTTTTCTCTCATGTACATGGGTGTAGGAACTGGGGGGGATGGGGGTGACAACCCCCCCCCCCCAGATTTGTCTATGTTTATATGTACAATGAGCTGTATCCCCCCAGAATTATTCTAGCTCTTACGCCCCTGCTCATGTAGATGCCATGTTTCACTACTGTAACCTAATGACAAACCCAGACGTAAACGACCAGTCACAGAATTCATAAGGTAATACTAATTCACATTACAGTATATTTGCATAAATACAACCACTAACTAATGAATTCAGAACACATACAGCACTTACAAACATACACCACTAACAAGTTTGATTAAAATATACCATATTAAATTCATATACATTTCTGAATTTTACATATTTTGATTAACTTCAAAGAAATACAAAAGTCGACTTTCTCATGATAACACAATTAATATAAGCAAGAGTAATGTTTGCATCAAAATGACATATGCAATAATTATAATATTACAAAATCTAAAAAACAAAAGCACATAATTACCATCTAATGAAATTATAAAATAATGACCATACACTACAGCTGGGAAATACCCAAATAATCCATTATAGCTGGAAAGCTAATAATGTTCCTGGATGTACATGCTAACTGTAAAATCTCAATGAGAATCTCATCCAACAGACTTTGACAGATAAATGAGCAAACCTCAAGAGTGTTCAGAAAATTGGAAATACAAAATGTCATGCAGTAGCAAAAAAAAAAAAAAATAGAACAAAAAAAAATAGAGCCTCATTCAATTAGGAGGCCGCAAGTTAGGGTGTGTAGGCTGTACCTCTGCGGGCCACCACCGGACCCGCAGGAGGCCCAAGTTACGGTGCTATTCAATTCGGCAAGAACGCAAGTTATGGGCAGATAGCAAAATTCAGAATCCATGCCATCATATGTAGCATTTGCGAGCTTGCTCAGATCAATTAATCAAGGCCGTAACTCCCGAGATAGAAACAGCCAATGGAAACAGAGATCATCATCATTACATCAATAAAATATGGAATTTGGATTTCAAAGTCCTACGGGCTTCAATTACCAGCTACGATCGAACCAGGGGCGGCCCGTCCATTGGGGCGTCAGGGCAAACGCCCCCCCAAATATTTTCTTCACCCTGCAATAAAAAAAACACAACAATGTATTAGTATAACCCAAAAACAAATAAATATAAGGTGTACATCATCATTTCAAGTCTAAATAGTATTAAAAATGAAGTAAAGTTAGTAAAGGGACACTGTCACTTTAAAATAACCCTTGCGCTACATTAACTAATGCTGTGTATCTATATAGCCCCCTGCCTGCACCCTGTGTGATCAAATTACAATAGTTATACACTGTGTACACTAACCTTTAGACTCTTCTCTCTCTTCAATGAGTCCTGGCCTGGCCCCCTGACCGTTAATGCATGCCGCCCACCATCACAGTGACGATATGCATGGGCGGTCATAAATGTATCAATTAATAACTGACAGTCTTCCATCATTGACCAATCAATGATGGAAGGCTGTCCAGTTACTAAGTGATCAATCTAAACCCACCCAGACCGTTAGCTCTGAGCGCCCGCCAGCAAATAGGGCCTCGAGTTATCATTTTGATTGACTGATACAGTCAATAAAACCACCAGTTCCCTGTCCCTTCCCCCTTTCTGTTTCCTGACCCTGGTCACGCTGAGACTGAGAGACCTCCCTGGCTGAAACTACTCATCTGCTCTGCCTGCCTAACACAGTAAGTCTACCTGCCTCTGCCTGGCACCTGCCCTGCCCCTGGCCAAACCAAAACCCCTAGTAGCCCCTAATAAAAGTTAGGGGTGACCAGTTACCCCCAGTCCCCCACTATGCCTGCCTGGCCTGCCAGTGCCACCTACCCAGCCACCCACCAACTACCACCGACGACCCCAGCCATTACCCCCATGTGGCCTGTGCCACCCCCGATCAGGCCTGCCCTATGCTAGCCTAGCTATGCCATCATGCCACCGCCGGATTACCCCGATCACGGGATCGGGGTAGTCGGGTAGTGAGCGGGGTGGCACAGGCCCACATGGGGGTGATCGGATCACCCCCTTGATGAGGCCTGTGCCACCCCTGATGACCTCCATGTTGCCGCCCTATGCCACCCCCGAGGCCCGATCACCACCGGCACCACCCCGATGCGGCCTATGCTACCCCGGGTATTCGGGCAGTGAGCGGGGTTGACCAGGCCACATGGGGGTGGATGTTCACCCCCATGAGGCCTGTGCCACCCCTGATCGTGGCCTATGGGCGACCGATGGGCGCCTGACCGTGACCGACCCCCACCCTGGATGAACCAACTACCTACCCCCCCCCCCCCTATTTTTATTCCATTTTTAGAAGTAACAGGCATGTATATGTGCCTGTCACTTCTAAAGATAAAATAAAAATAAGGGAAGGGAAAAAAAATACAGTAAAAACATTATTATTACAATTAAACAGTAAGCTAAGCAAACACATTGTTAGTACAGTTAGTAACACAACACATTTTATACAAAAATAAACAGCTTTAAACAAACATTAATAAAAAATACAATAAACAACAGCATATACTTACCTGTAAAATTGACCCCTCCAGCGTTGGCCTTCTGTCCTCTGGATATAGTCATGAAAAAGAAATAATCCAATGTTGATTGAAGCCAATGGTCAAATAAAATAATCCATGTTGATTGAAGCCAATGGTCAAAATAAAATAATCCAATGTTGATTGAAGCCAATGGTCAAATAAAATAATCCATGTTGATTGAAGCCAATGGTCAAAATAAAATAATCCAATGTTGATTGAAGCCAATGGTCAAAATAATCCAATCTTGATTGAAGCCATTGTCCATCCATCCATTCTGGCCCATTGAAAGAGGCCTCCACAAAAAAAAAACGACGCTCTAAAAAAAAAAAACAACACACTAAAAGAGCTCCTCCTACAAGGAGCCCCTCCCGCGATTAATTGTTTTTTTCCCACGGTCTGCTATATATACTAATTTTTGAAGGACTCTGATTGGCTGAAATTTTTGATTGACATCGATTTCAACCAATGAGAGTCTTTAAACAATTAGCAAATCAGCAAGCAGGTATGGAAGCCTGTAAGGGTAAAAAAGGTTAGTGTGAACTTGTTTGACCCTGTATGTATTATACATATTACAGGGCTATTTTATGTGATATACATGTTACAGGATAATATCCTGTAACATGTATAGCCAAAAAATAGCACTGTAATATGTATAACAAATAATGTGTAATAGAAATGCATGAACAATATAATATAACAAGTAATAAAGAACATCAATTAATCAAATAATAAATATCAATTAATATATATTGTTGTATGTATATGTTTATGTATATTTATGTGTATTTTTTATGCGTATATATATATATATTTGGATATATATATATATATATATATATATAAAAATTGATATCAATATATCACAATAAATAAATAAATATATATATATATATATATCAATTTGATATATATATATATATATATATATATATATATATATATACTTATTGTGATATATTGATATCAATTTATATATATATATATATATATATATATATATATATTTATTTATTGTGATATATTGATATAAATTTTTATATATATCTATCAATATATATATATATATCTATCAATATATATATATATATATATATATATATATATATATTTATATATTATTTTTTTTATTTTATTTTTTGGGCCTATATGTTATTTAAGGTTTTTAAGGTGCGGTTGGGGCCTATATGGTCCCAATTTGTTATTTAAAGTTTTTAAGGTGCGGTTGGGGCCTATATGGTCAAAATTGGTTATTTAAGGTTTTTAAGGTGCGGTTGGGGCCTATATGGTCCCAATTTGTTATTTAAGGTTTTTAAGGTGCGGTTGGGGCCTATATGGTCCCAATTTGTTATTTAAGGTTTTTAAGGTGCGGTTGGGGCCTATATGGTCCCAATTTGTTATTTAAGGTTTTTAAGGTGCGGTTGGGGCCTATATGGTCCCAATTTGTTATTTAAGGTTTTTAAGGTGCGGTTGGGGCCTATATGGTCCCAATTTCTTATTTAAGGTTTTTAAGGTGCGGTTGGAGCCTATATGGTCCCAATTTGTTATTTACAGTTTTTAAGGTGCGGTTGGGGCCTATATGGTCAAAATTGGTTATTTAAGGTTTTTAAGGTGCGGTTGGGGCCTTTATGGTCCCAATTTGTTATTTAAGGTTTTTAGGTGCGGTTGGGGCCTATATGGTCAAAATTGGTTATTTAAGGTTTTTAAGGTCCGGTTGGGGCCTATATGGTCCCAATTTGTTATTTAAGGTTTTTAAGGTGCGGTTGGGGCCTATATGGTCAAAATTGGTTATTTAAGGTTTTTAAGGTGCGGTTGGGGCCTATATGGTCCCAATTTGTTATTTAAGGTTTTTAAGGTGCGGTTGGGGCCTATATGGTCCCAATTTGTTATTTAAAGTTTTTAAGGTGCGGTTGGGGCCTATATGGTCCCAATTTGTTATTTAAGGTTTTTAAGGTGCGGTTGGGGCCTATATGGTCACACTTGCTCTTTTAAGGTTTTAAACGTTACGGTTTGGGTCTTAAACGTTCTAATGTTTTTTTTTTTGTTTTCAATAACTTCCCAGGTGCAAACTATCTGTGGAATCAGATTTCTTTGGACTCGTTGGTTGACTTACTGGACGTGAATACCCCGAGAAGGAGAGTCAACTGTTGGTGAGTATATGGTCACACTTGGACTTTTAAGGTTTTAAAAGTTACGGTTTGGGTCTTGAGATTTCTAATGTTTTTTTGTTGTTTTCTATCACCCCCCAGGTGCAAACTATCTGTGAAAGCAGATTTGTTTGGACTCGTTGGTTGACTTACTGGACGTGAATACCCCGAGAAGGAGAGTCAACTGTTGGTGAGTATCATTGCCTTTAATTTTCTGTCCATGTGTATAGGTGCAAATTTGATGTTGATGTAGTCTTGTCACATGAGGGTTTGCAATCTGTATTGTATACCAATGAAATCAACACACTGTTATTTTAAAGTAATTTTGTGACATAATATAAATTAATATACCGTGATCTCTTTCTTTTATTGATACCAATATCAGAAATGAATACTATTGACTCTCTACTTGTGAAGCCTTTCGCCACCCTAACCTATGAGGAGAAGGTGGAAGTAAAACGGTTAGGAGCTGACCAACCAGAGATAAATCTGCAGCAAATCGCAAGAGATAGAGGGAAGCAATATGTCCGTAATTTCAATACTGAATGGTACAAGAAGAACGACTGGCTTTCTGGAAGCGTTTCTAGGAAGTCCTTATATTGTTTCCCATGCATCCTATTTGGTGGTGACGCTGCTTGGACCAAAACTGGAGTGACTGACGTCAAACATCTAGCTGACAAATTGGCAAAACACAAAAGTTCTAAAGCTCACTTGGATAACAGGATCAAGTTTGAGATGCTTGGACAGGCGAACATTGCTGTTCAACTGGACCAAGGATACCAAGTCAGCATTCAAAAACACAACGAAGAAGTGGCTAAGAACCGGTACATCCTTTCGAAGATAATTGATTGTGTTCGCTTTTGTGGCGCTTTTGAACTGGCATTAAGAGGACACGACGAGAGTGAAACATCGCTAAATCCAGGAGTGTTTAGAGGCCTGGTGGATTTGGTTGGCAGTATCGATAGTGCAATGGAACAGCATTTGAAGACTGCAACTGTGTTTAAGGGCACTTCCAAAACCGTGCAGAATGAGCTACTGGACTGCATGCATGAAGTTATAAAGGAAGTGATTCACCAAGAGCTTAAAGAAGCCCAGTTTGTGGCAATCCAAGCGGATGAAACAACCGATATTTCCGCTAGGACACAGTGCGTTGTAGTCTATCGCTACATTGACAAGAAGCATCAAGTGGTGGAAAGATTTGATGGCTTCACGGAAATGAAATCAACGGATGCAGACTAGATTGCTGCTGTTGTGCTGGAAACACTGAATACTGTTCTCCCAGAGCCAGAAGACAAGAAGAAACTCATAGCTCAAAGCTACGATGGTGCCAGTGTGATGCGTGGAGATCAAGGAGGAGTTCAAAGAAAAATAAAAGACGTGTACCCAAACGCACACTACGTCCATTGCTATGCTCACCAACTGAACCTAATAATGGAGAAAGCAGTTTCAAGGATTGGAAGAGTTCGAGTTTTTTTTTCCAACATAGGCGGCATACCATCTTTTTTTTCACGCTCTCCAAAAAGGACTGGAGTTCTGGATGAGGTAGTTGGTAGAAGACTTCCAAGAGGTGCACCAACACGATGAAACTTCAACGTTAGGACAGTGAACGTAATCTACGAGAACAGAGATGCGCTACTTGAGTGTTTCCAGACAATTGAAGCATGTCTAAACTTTGATCCAACATCTATACGGGAAGCCGCAGGTTTCATTGGAATGCTGGAAGACAGGGAGTTCCTTTACTTCCTTAAATTATTTCATTTAATAATGCCACATGTTGACATCCTCTATAGTCAGCTTCAGAAGCGAGACACGGATACTGTTTATATCAAAAAAGTCACAGAAGACTTTGTCGCCAGCATCCAGAAAATCCGTAATTCTGTGGAAGAGATAGAAGCAAGTTTGCCGAGCGATCTAACAGTCAACAGACGGAGTGCGGAGATCTCAACCTTGAGACAACTTTCAAGAGAGGTATGTGACATAGTGGTGGTTCATGCAAAAGAACGTTTTTCATTTTCAAATCACCTAGTCAGTGCCAAACTTGTTCAAAGTGACTTGTATAAAACCCATGACACTTGCTTTCCAACCCAAGCTCTGGAAGACACCGTGCAAGCATATCCAATACTGAAGAAGGAACAATTACGCACTGAGCTGTCACTTCTGTATGGGAAGACAGAGTTTCATACTTGTACAAGTGCTGTTGCTCTGCACAAACTTTTCCATCAATTTAATCTGCAGAATGATTTCACAGAGACAGTAAAATTATTAAGAATCCTGATTACAACACCAATGACTACTGCAGAATCAGAAAGATGCTTCTCAACATTGAAGAGGATAAAAACCTTTTTAAGAAGCACCATGTCCCTGGAGCGGTTGAATGCATTGGCGATGCTCTCAATGGAAAAGCAACTGATTTCCGAGATCCCAGACTTCAATGAAAAAACCATTGAGAAGTTTTCTTTTCTCTGAAAGATCGCCGTGCAAAATTAAAATACAAGTGATTGAAGCAAAGAAGAATGCATACCCCCAAGGTGTGCAAAGATAAACTGCGTTAAGCAGCACCACCCCACACTACCAAACATAACTAGTGGTAAGTAAAGTATGAACGGTGTGTGGGTGTGCATATGGAAGGAGCTATGAAAGGTGTGTGCATGGTCAGTAACAATTGTTGAAGCCTTGGCGTGGTTTGAAGGAATTAGAGGCACTTCCAAGGGTAGCTGTCACTTGTGTACAGGAAGCAAGAATTCCTTGTCTGTACAAGTGCTGTTGCTCTGCAGCAACTTTAGCATCAATTTAATCTACATAATTTAACAGAGTGAGTGAAGCTATAAGGAATCCTGCTTACAACAACGAAGACTACTAAAGAACCAGAAAGATGCTTCTCCACATTGAAGAGGATCAAAAAAGTAATTAAAAAGCACCATGGTCCTGTAGCGGTTAAATGCATTGGTTTGAAGGAATTGGAGGCACCTTCAAGGGTACGTAAAGTTCTCAGAAATGGCACCACCTCACTACCAAAAATAACTAGTGGTAAGTAAAGTATGAATGGTGTGTGGGTGTGCATATTGAAGGAGCTATGAAAGGTGTGTGAAGGGTCAGTAACAATTGTTGAAGCCTTGGCGTGGCGTTACTGCTCATATGGTTATCCATATGCTAATTCAACGTGTTTGTTTGACATTGATTATTGTGTTGTCTAAACAGAAGTGAAATGTTGTTGTTTTCTTGAATCCCAAGATCCACTGGTTTGGGCCTATGCAGTGCTGATTGGTGTTCTAAGGTATGTTTGAGGCCTATATGGTCCCACTTGGTCTTCTAAGGTATGTTTGGGGCCTATGGTCACACTTGGTCTTCTAAGGTATGTTTGGGGCCTATGGTCACACTTGGTCTTCTAAGGTATGTTTGAGGCCTATATGGTCACACTTGGTCTTCTAAGGTATGTTTGGGGCCTATATAGTATCACTTGGTCTTCTAAGGTATGTTTGGGGCCTATGGTCACACTTGGTCTTCTAAGGTATGTTTGGGGCTTATATAGTCACACTTGGTCTTCTAAGGTATGTTTGGGGCCTATATAGTCACACTTGGTCTTCTAAGGTATGTTTGGGGCCTATAGTCACACTTGGTCTTCTAAGGTATGTTTGGGGCTTATATAGTCACACTTGGTCTTCTAAGGTATGTTTGGGGCCTATATAGTCACACTTGGTCTTCTAAGGTATGTTTGGGGCCTATATAGTCACACTTGGTCTTCTAAGGTATGTTTGGGGCCTATATGGTTCCACTTGGTCGTTTAATGTTTTTTAAGTATGGTTTTGTTCTTGAATGGTATGATTGATTTGCTTGTTTTCTTTCAACCCCAGGTGCAAACCCTATGTGGCTGCAGATTTGTTTCTACTCATTGGTCAACTTAATGAACGTGAATACCCTGAGAAGAAGAGCCGACTAATGGTAGGTGTCACTCCTTTAATTTTTCTGTTAATACGTATAGGTGCAATTATGATATTGCTGTAGTCTTGTCACATGAGTTTTTTCAATCTATATTGTATACCAATGAATTTAACACATTGTTACTTTACTTCTTGCCATTTCTGCATTGCAGATCATGTATTTCAATGGGCTTTACAAGCATAAGGTCATTGGGCGGGGCTTATAAAGGTCATTATGACGTCAGGGGGAGGAGTTATAAAAATGGGTGTGGTTTGAAAAAGGGGGAGTGGCTATGTTTCGCCCTGTCGCCCCTCCAACTTGAAAAGTCACCAGCCGCCACTGGATCGAACCCACATTCCAGAAATATTGCAATATCGATAAAACCGTAAATATGATATTCTATTACATACGAGGTCCATTATTTGTGTTAACACATTGATTGCCGGGATCTATATAACACAGAAATTCAACATGAAATTAAGTATTTTATTAGCCCGATTTGCAAGCTTGAGAATATTGTGCTATTAATTCTAAGACCTAACATCACTTTCACTTGTAATAAGAGTAGAGTATTGATTTTTATTTGCTTTTAGAGAACTTCGGACATGTCTTTAAGCCCTTTGCGAGTCCTCCTTGGAACCCTTAACCTGTGGAGCAACTTCTGCCATTTGCGGGCTTGACGGGGTGGTTAGCGAGGGGTACTTGGAGAATAGCTATTTGCAATTTTAGCAATCGGGAACTCTTGCGGCCGTGAAAGATCAAAGGCTTGGAGGGGCATTACCTTGCGATGTAAACCATTAGTGGCTGGAGCCCGTAACTCGATCGGAGCCCGCAAAAAGACACCAATTGAATAGCAAAATAAGGTACGGGCTTCATTAACGAAGCCCGGATCTCCCGATGCCTCAATTGAATGAGGCTCATAGTCATTTAGTTTAAAATAAAGGAAAATCTTTATAGTAGACTGAAAACTATATGTAAGTTACAAAGTTGTTTATTCCAGAACAAACATGGCATCATCAGGAGTAAAAACAAAATGGAGCCAGAAAATGGTGGGATTTGTATAGTTTAGGATAAAGATTGTTCTATCAACTTTCATATGCTGTTGAATAATGTATCTGATCTGGTACATATATTTTGTCAGATCTACCTTCTATAAGACCTTTTAATTGACTTCTTTGATGTTTCATTGATAACATTATTTTGTATTAAAGAATTAAACATGTACAGTACTTGTCTACCTCAAAACTCATTGAATTTGGTAATCAGCACATTTTGACAAGGAAAAATACCTCAGCACTCATCCTTTACCTTGGTAATCATCAGGCTTCTATGAGTCAATTTACATTACTCTTTATGTGAACTTGGTAGTCACCCTTTAAACCACTCGTAGTGCCTTTTGCAACCAATTAACGCTGAGTACCAAGGGTCTTCTGTTTTACCAAATAGTGTATACTACCATATGTAGCACTGCTCTCTGCATTATATATAACACCATTGTTTCAATTTTATTTTTATGTGATATAAATTGTATTTGATGTTTTTTGGGGAAACAGCACCTTCACATACAGTATGTGATTTGAAGAACTTCTTTGAGGTTCTGTCAAAACAGATGGCAAAGAATGATACTTCCAATGTTTTGAGCAGGCACTTAAGGTGCACCAGCTGCACCTTAGTTTTTTCTGTAACGTACTGGGTAAAGACGTTTTTTTAATCTTTTTTTTTCATTTAAGTTAGTGGAGATACATGTCACATTCAGATATCACCATGCACAATTCACACAGTTAGCTTTTTCATACCCGTAAATGGTAAAAGAAGACCAGACATTCTCACAAAGTTGTATCCATAATAAAATCTAGGTGTGAGCCTCTGAGGCCCAGGCCCAGGTCAATTCCATATTGGGTTGGCAGCTCATTTCTCCTTTACAATATTGGAGGACTGGATACTCTGCATTTTAATCTGGCATGGATGGTATTATGGCTCAGTATATGTAATGTAAATACCTAGGCCTGGTCTGAATAGTCTTCATTTTTCCACTCTCCTATTCCAAATTATTTTCATACATAGTAAGCCTTCAGCTGCTCCTCACATGCAGCTGAGAGTATTCTCTGATATTACAAAGATGGATTCTAAGATTGATGTTACATTTTCATTGAATTTAGGAAGTTGCCCGCAGTTTAGATCATATACCCTAAAACAAAACTAGAACTCATAACATGTGTATAAGATGGTAGTACATTGTAGTTAAGGAGAGAGAAACTATTCCTGCCCCCAAGACACTATACACTTCTGGGAAGCAATACCACCGAAACAGAACACAATTTGCAGAGCTAGAACATGGCACACCTTAGAAGAAGGCACTCCTAGATCTTCTCTGACGAATGGAAAATATAGCCCTGCCTCTATACACTGCGATAAGAATAGCATATTATACCTCATAATGTTAACAAATCATATGTCAACAGAAGAATCATGAATATGCCTCAAATACAACTAATTTATTTTAAAAGCAAGTGAATGAACACCAACTTTGTAATGTCACCAGTGGCTAAGACTTTAATTAGGACAAAAATGCTATGGGCCTCATTCTATTATCGGCCGCAGCCGCTGCGGGGCCGCAAGGACCGGCCGCAAGCTATTCTGCTATTCTATTCCCTTACGGCCGTAGGCTCCGGCAGGCTTGCGGCCGGTGCCTTGCTATCTCTTGCGGCCGATCGCGCCGGAGGAAAGCCTTTGATCTAAAACGGCCGCAAGAGATTTGCAATTCAATTGCTCCGGGAAACCTCTCTGCAAGGCTAAAAACGAGCCGCAGTTACTTGCAGGAAAAAGGTCTCGCTAGCACCAATTAAGCACATAAAATAGCTCAAATAAAGCCATCCTGCACTTTGAGAAGACTATAAAGGGATTTTAGGTGTTAGAAAAAATAGCACATAATTATCCTGTACTCAAATCCGTAAAATATTTCATTTTTAATATCCGTAAAATATACATGTAAAAAGTCCAGAGTGCTTGGAGCACCTCAGACACACCCACGCCGCAGCCGGAAAATAAACAGTTAATTTGAACTCGGGTTTGGGCAGATGTGCAAGCTTGAGAGTGGGTTCCTTTTATTCCTCATGTCCCCCAATATGATCCCTAGCATTTACAGAGCTGTACAGTGCAGGCTTGAATTTATTTTTGAGTTTTTATATTTCACAGTTTACGGCCGGTTCCAAGATATGCGGCCGGCCGTAAAAGGAGATCCTTGCGGGGCCGTATAATAGAATCGCGAGTTAACTGAACCCTCGCAAGGAATCGCAGCCTTACGGCCGATTTACGGCCGATAATAGAATGAGGCCCTATGTATTTACAGTAGGATGAAACAAATTGTGTGCGACAATATTTCACAGAAAAAGCAGATAATTAATTGTGTGGGAAATACGATAAAAATATACTAGTGTGTGCTTTGAACTGTGCAGAGCAAAAGCAAAATGCAGCCCTTTATTTATGCAAATCTTTTTACTGCATGCTATATGCTAATAGAATATTTTCAGAAGTAGTTTATTCATTTTGTAAGAAGTACATGGTGTTTCTATTCACAGTAATGTTGGATCTGTATTATCAACACCTCCCCATATTAATTAGCAGACTAACATAACATTCCTGAAACAGCTGTCGGTGCATATGTTTTCTGGTTATGCATTGTTCTAGTCTGGAGCATTACACACAGACATGTTATCCAGGTTAAGCAAGAATGCGTGTAGTCACAAAAATACATTTGCTAAGTTTGCAGGCAATATGTAACAGTATTTATATTAATTAGAGGATATAGTTTTAGCATTTTATGCATATGCTTTAACGTTTTCTTTTGTTTTGACTATTACTTTAGTTTACAGATATGGTGAACTGGTCTGGTAAAAAAATGATGAATGAGCTTCAGCGCATAAGTATTTTATCATATTCTGCAGTACACAAACCAAACCCCCCAACATTTCAAACAGCAAAAGAGGGACACTTATATTTTGACAAAATTAAATGTGTAAACAATTAGAGGAACACCGACTGTCTGACAAAATGTCAGTGTGATCATTAGTCCACTTTATAACATATTTTCTTGTATTATTAAAATAACAGGAAAACACAATTAACTTTTAATTTTGTCTATTTTTCACCATAGGTGCAGTCATTTTGCAGTTCATAAGTCTTCCATTAGATAAAGTCATCCACCTTGCTAATGCTGCAGTTAAAAACTAATGTACAACATAGGGCTATGTGTGTGCACTTCCATGTTACATAGTTACATAGTAATTGAGTTTGAAAAAAGACTTTCAGCCCATTAAATTCAACCTTTTAATATCTCCTCTCATCTGCAATATGCAGATTAGTTGTTAATTGAATCCAGAGGAAGGCAAACAGAAAAAAAACAAGTGAAACTTACCCAGTCATCTCAAAAGGGGGAAAAAATGAATTCCTTCCTGACTCCAGATACTGGCGATCGGACTCCTACCTGGATCAATACTCCCTCTCTAATTAACCAGAATAACCCTGAATACCCTTTTTAATTAAACATATATCCAGTCCCCCTTTTAAAGTTATTTATCGAATCCGCTGTCACCACCTCCGTTGGTAGAGAATTCCACAGATAAACCACCCATACTGTGAAGAATCCTTTTCTTTCTTTAAGGTGGAATCTTTTTACATCTAACCTCAAAGGTTGTCCTCTTGTCAGTTGAAAACCTCTTGGCACAAAAAGTACACTTGACAAAGCTTTATCCTGACCCTGGATGTATTTATATAAGGTAATCATATCCCCTTCTAGAGAAAATAATAATTTTAATTTGGTTAGTCTTTCTTCATAACTTAGCCCCTCCATTCCCCTTATTAGTTTTGTTGCCTTCTCTGTACTTTTTCCAGCTCTAAAATGTCCTTTTTATGAAGTGGTGCCCAAAATTGTACTCCATATTCCAAATGAGTGCGTACTAGGGCTTTGTATAGTGGCAGAATTGTATTTGCTTCCCTTGCTTCTATACCCTTCTTAATACATGCTAATATTTTATTTGCCTTTGCAGCTGCTGCTTGGCATTGAGCACTGTTACCTAGGTGGTTGTCCACAAGTACTCCCAAATCCCTTTCAATATCTGATAACCCTGTATATGCTCCATTAAGAATATAAATTGCATGACTATTTTTCCTTCCCAGATGCATAACTTTACATTTATTTGTATTAAATCTCATCTGCCCATTCCTCTATTTTAAATGTCAGATGAGATTTAATATGAATAAATGTAAAGTTATATATGTATTTCAATTGGTCATACAATTTCACTAGTGACAATGCAGCCACTGGTTGCATCACATCATACAGACTTGTGATATACACAGGAGAATGCACATGTGGTCGGTGTTCCATATTAGTTTGCAACTGCAGCACTAGAGCCTTAGCTTTCAGGAGAGGACTGTGAATAACAAAATAGCTGCTACTATACTGGAAAATAGAACGACAAAAATGTGAGTAAGTGGTATTATCCAGTCATGTTAAGAACATACCAATGCAGTAAAATATGTTGTAAAATGAAAGATTGATTAAACAGACATTTTACAGGCTTTAATGTTCTTTTTAATGTGGACAAACTCTTGTGTGCAGCCACTACGTCTCCTTCATTATTTCATCTCTTCTACAGAGGAGCTGAAGTCTGACATGCTCCATTCTTCTCCACCTACCTCCACCTTCCACTTGTCCTCTTGATCCTATTCCCTCCCACATACTCAAACCTCTATCATCGATTCTGGTATCCACATTGACCCACATTTCCAACAACTACATCTCTATATCTGTTGTTACCTCATCCTTTAAACATGCCATGGTCACATCTATCCTCAAAAGGCTTCCCTTGATCCTCCGTGTCTTACTATCGCCCTGCTTTCAGTTGTCTGGACCACTCATGGTTAATACCTTTAACACTGTTGATCACACTTTCCTGATATGCAATCTCACACTATTGTGAGCTCTGGTTTGGCTCTCCTCTTACCTCACTAATTGGACTTTTGCCTATCGAAAGCACTGCCACCCAACATCAGAGAAATTCCTAATCGCCTCTTTCAAGGTACAGCATACAAATCACCTTAATAAAGATGTTTTCAAATACTGCCCTCAGCGAATGCACATGCATTCTTTTCATATGCAATTACACTTTAACTCAATGTGTCTGTATATGCTTTTTCCCAAATAAGTAGATTGTAAGCTCTTCAGGGCAGATACCATGTAGCCCGCTTGTCTTTATTTTAAATGCACTTATATTGTCATGTAATTGTTTTGTACCTTGTCTCTGTAAAATACTGTACACATTGATGACACTGTACAAATATAAATTCATATATACATACATACATACATAAATGCCCCAACCAGCTACCACATATAATAGTTGTCAAACTACGATTCGTTGTCATGTTTGCGACAAATCGCAGTTTGACAACTGTGCATCGTGCAACAGGCCGTGCATGCACATTGCGCGGCATAAGCTGTGCATGCGCATTGCGCAATGGCCCGCGGTTACGTGTTGTGCGGCATAAGCTGTGCATGCGCATTGCGCTACGGTCCGGGCATGCGCATAGCATGGCGTAAGCCGGGCATGCGCATAGCGTGGTATAAGCAAACGGGCCTCATTGCGCAAATTGGTTGCGTAAGCGCAATGCGCTGTGGCGGCCCGCAATGGCGCAGTGTGCGCAGAATAGGAGGGGAGACACACAGGGAAGGAGGGGGAAGACAGAGGAGAGGGGGTAGAGACACAGGGCAGGGAGAGGAGGGGGGTAGAGACACAGAGGAGGGGGGAGACACAGGGGAATGAGAGGGGGAGAGACACAGAGGAGGGAGAGACACAGGGGAATGAAAGGGGGGGGGAGAGACACAGGGGAATGAAAGGTGGGAGAGACACAGAGGGGGGGAGAGAGACATATGGGAGTGAGAGGAGGAGGGAAGAGAGACAGGGGAGTGAGAGGAGCGGGGGGATACACAAAGGGGAATGAGAGGGGGGAGAGACACAGAGGGGGAGAAACACAGAGTAGGGGGGAGAGACACAGGGGAGTGAGAGGAGGGGGTAAAAGACACAGGGGAGTGAGAGGAGGGGGGAAGAGACACAGGGGAGTGAGATGAGGGGGGAAGAGGCACAGGGGAGTGAGAGGAGGAGGGAAGAGACACAGGGGAGTGAGAGGGGGGGAGACACAGATGAATGAGAGGGGAACAGACACAGAGGGGGAGAAACACAGAGGAGGGCGGAGAGACACAGGGGAGTGAGAGGAGGGGGAAGAGACACAGGGGAGTGAGAGGAGGGGTGAATAGACACAGGGGAGTAAGAGGAGGGGGGGAGAGAAACAAAGGAGTGAGAGGAGGAGAGGAGAGACACAAGGGAGTGAGAAGAGGGGTAAAGAGACACAGGGGAGGGAGAGGAGGGGGGAAGAGAGACAGGGGAGGGGGAGGAGTGGGGAAGAGACACAGGGGAGGGGAGACACAGGGGTAGGAGAGGATGGGGTAGACACATAGGGGAGGGAAAGGAGGGGGAGAGACACAGGGGAATGAGAGGGGGGAGAGACACAGAGGAGGGGGGAGACACAGGGGAGTGAGAGGAGGGGGGCCAAAGGCGCTCATCGTGAGGCCAGTAAAGTAGAGGGGGAGAGGTTCCCATTGTGTGGCAAACAGCATTCCAAAGATTTATATTTTATGTCCGTCATTTTTGACGGGCAAGATGTTATTATATTACTGTATATAGAACTGATATTTCAGTTTTTTATCTTTCTCCTATACTTTGAGAGAAAACAATAGGAGGAATCGGAGAAAGAGGTACATGGTCAGAGCTGGAAAATAAGGCTCTGCCTGTAAATGAGCCTTTCCTTTAAAATAGGGACTATTAGGAGGCTAAAAAGGACAGTGATCCCCTTGAAAAGATGGACTGACCATCCAAAAGAGAACTTGAGAGGTATGACCAAGCTATTGTAAAAAGTAAGAAATTGTTATTATGTGTCAAGTATTCTTGCCATGACAAGTACCTGGATATGTAGTATTTAAAGCCTGTACAATTTAAGCACATTCACTCACAAACTTTCAGGTAACCTCTTAAAAGTATGTACTGTAAAAGTCATGTGTGAGAAATAAAATATAATTTGTATAAGGGGTGAAGATAGAAACCGTCATCGCAGCCTGCAATTAGCAGCAAAGTAGAGGGTGGGGGGAGGCTCACAATGAGCACCAGAGGCTCACAAGGTAGAGGGGGGGAGAGACTCTTAATGGCTTCCCAGTTACGGGCTTAAAAAAAATGGTGGCGATTAAACCCGTAACTTTTTTTTCAAGCCAGTAAGACTTTGAGCAATAGCAATTTAAGATTCAAGCCTTGAGGGGTTGAAAAAAAGTTACGTGTTTAACCCCGCAAATGTTTTCAAACCCGTAAACACCAGAATGAGAGACAGAGGGAGAGGGAGCCAAAGAGAGACAGGGGAGGGAGAGGGGGGAAGAGACACAGGGGAGGGAGAGAGGGGGAAGAGACAAAGGGGAGGGAGAGGGGGGGAAGAGACACAGAGGAGGGAGAGAGGGTGAAGAGACAAGGGGGGAGAGGGGGAAAGAAATGCAGGAGAGGGAGAGGGGGGAAAGAGACAAGGGGAGGGAGAGGGGGCAAAGAGACACAGGAGCGGGAGAGAGGGGGAAAGAGACACTGGGGAGGGAGAGGGGGGAAAGAGACACAGGGGTGAGCGAGGTTGTCTGTAATGCTCGCAAAGTGAAGGGCTTGCACATGCGCACAGCCTATGCCGCTGCCTGCAGTGAGCAGCGAATCCATTCATTGTGAGGCCCGTAAAGTAGAGGGGGAGAAAGGCCTGCGACGAGCGCCAAAGGCGCTCGTTGCGATGCCTGCAAGTTAGAGGGGGGGAGAGCCTCGCATTGTGTGGCAAACAACAACATTGCGAGGCTTTACATTTTTATGATTTTTTATGCTGTCATTTTTGAGGGGCATGTCGCTAGTAAAAAATTGCAAAAGTATTACTTTACAGAAAGGGTGGGAGATAAGTGAAACAGGTTTCCAGCAATATGGACAAATACAGTAAACAATTTGAAGCACATCTGAGATATGCATAAGGCCACCACAGGGCTTTTTTAATCTTTATCTGTATCAAATCAATGTTTCTGTATTGCCAAACAATGCATATTTGATGTTTCACTAAATAGCATTGCTTACTAAATTCTATATATAACATTGTAAATCTGCTTAAATGAACTAGTGCAACAATAACCAAATTTATATGAAATAACCATGTTTCCCCTAGAATATATCCAGACTCACCATCCCATACTCACCATCCCTCAACGTCCCATCATTTTTATTTAGACTTGTATCTGTACTTCACCATTTAAGATTTACATTTTGTGTATTTTTGTTTCATAGTTGTGTATAATGTCAAATTAAAGTAAGAAAAAATACTTTATTTTAATCTCTCCAGTTTAAACAGTGCTTTTGTGTATGTGAAGAATAAGGGAGGGATGAGTTGCAACCACAGACTAAGCTACAGCCAGTGCCGCTGGTGCAAGGCACTGAGGTCTTGACCTCTGAGGGGCTCCCTGTGCCCTGCAGGACTCTTGTGGCCCCTGCAGGCCCTTAGGTACCACCACAGTTACCCAGTGGCCCCCGTGGCTCCCCTGTGGTCTCTGTGGGTTCCCTGTGCCCCTGTGGGTCTCTTGTGGCCCTGTGGGTCCTTAGTGGCCTCTGTAGCACCCCACAGCCCCCTGCAGGCTCTTAGAGGCCCCTGTGGCCCTAAAGGACCTTAGTGGCCCCTGCAGCCCCTTTGGTTCTCCCATGGCCCCAGAGGTCCTCAGTGGCCCCTGCAGTTCCCCTGTGGCCACCGAGAGCTCCTACATGTACTCTGTGGCATGTACTGTGGCCCCTGCGGCCCCCAAGGGTCTCCTGCACCCTCCTGTGGCCCCAACGTGTCTCCTATGGTTTCCCTGTGGCCTCCGCAACCTCTCATGGCCCACTGCGGCCCCTCGCAGGCCCCGGGGTCCCCTGTGGCCTCCCTAGGCCCCATATGGCCCTCAGCAGTCCATGTGGGCCCCTGGCAGACCTCTGTAGCCTCCCTCAACCTCCTGTGGCCCCTCACAGACCTCTGTGCCCCCCTCAGATGTATGTGGCCCCCATGGCCCCCTGTGGCCCCCCTCAGGCCTCTGTTGCCCCCTCAGACATTTGTGGCCCCTCTCGGACCATTGTGGCCCCTGTGGCCTCCTCGGCCCTCTGGCCTACCCCCAGGAAGTGGAGTGCAGCATCGGGCACGTAAGGAAGTATTTATGTAGGTGTGTATTTATACATATATATATATATATATATATAGATATATATATATGTAGGTGTGTGTGTATATATATATATATATATATATATATATATACACACACCTACATAAATACTTCCTTACCTGCCCGATGCTGCACTCCACTTCATGCGTGTAGATGTATATGTAAATGTATATGTATATATATGTGTATATATATATTTATATATATATATATATATATATATATATATATATATATAAATATACATTTTTTTTATATATTTTATATATGTACAATGTGAGTTGATGTTGGAGGAGGTTTGGGAAGTGCAAAAAAGAAAATTGTGCCTGCCCCCTCCATGGGGGGGAGGGGCCCAAATTTTCTTTTTGCACCGGGGCCCCCCATGCACTAGCTCTGCCACTCGTTGCAACTTAACCGGTTCAAGTAACAAATGGCTAACATAATAAATAATCAGAACATTTAAATAAGAAGGAATAACAGCACTTTAATATCACTTCATAGAGAAGTTAGGAGTGTGAGTTGCGTGAATAACATGAAGCCAGGAATGTTTGTTCTATGCATGTACACATAGAGGTAAGCAGAGGGATATAACAAAATAATAATAACTGATAACATTATGTGATTGGCCAATAGGGTGTTTATTATAATAAACCTATATCTTTAAATGGTCATGACTTGTTTTACCACCAATTTAAGTTTATATTAAATTAATTACCAATATGTATTTCCTTCTCTCATGATTGTGCCACACTAATCACTGCACAGTATAGGTTTGTGTTTGTGTTGTTCAGTCATGTCCAACCATAACACGCCATGCTGACCCACTTGGTATTCATGAAGATGGAGATAGTAGAGTGGGTTGCCAGTTCCTTCTCCAGAGGGCCACAGCATACAGCTCCTGGTATTCCGAGTTGGTCTCCCATCCTAGTACTGACCAGGCCCAACCCTGCATTGCATCAGGGTGGTGTGACCTATTGGTTTACTGACTGTAATCATACCCAGGTCGCAGAGGTGAAAGCACTGAATCCTACGTACTGGACCACCAGGGAACCCATGCAGTATAGGTACTGTCTAAAATATATGCAATGGTTCATCAAAATATCTCTCAGCTATATTCATCATCTGTGGTTCGTTGGGCTGGGCATAGGTGGGCACGTGATTTTAAACTTGAGTTTTTTATCTCATCTAATCTTTTGTCTATCTTGTTTTTTTCCACCACATTGCATTGGATAAATGTATTTACAGGTTTACCTAACATGAATATCCATAACATTCAGTAAACACACTTTCTATATTTCTTTGTATGTAAATTGGCTAGTAATATCAACTACATCATTGAGTTCAGTCTTAATCTGATTAATTCAATTACATTTACTCAATGCATTGTATATATTAATTGGATTGTATATATGGTATAGCAAAGACAACTGGAGTTTAAGGTTTGCAAAGCATCACTGTACAGGAAAAAGTAAAATGTATAATAGTCAAAACCAGCCAGCAGCTTTAACTGTAATACTGTAAACAATTGCAATAAACTATGTAATATTTTATGGAAAAAATATCTACATATGTTCAAGGTCAGCCCACACACATACAGTACATCTGGGTTAGTTAGCCTTTGACACTGATGTTTGTTTGTGAGATCGAGGTTGAAAGGGAGAGGTATGTACACTGGTATACCATAACATAAAGCTGAGAATCTAGGAATGTCAGTATTATTGATGAAAATGCTTACATTATTACAAATGTATAGAACGAAAAGGTCACCCTAATGAATCAAGCCATCACAGAGCATGTTTAAACTTGAAGAAAAAATGATTTAATCTAAGAAGGTCAGATAACAGATAGTAGCATCCAATGCATCAAAAACAATACAATTTTGGATGAATACCATCAGCCTTATTAAATTGCGATTTGGCCAATTGAATAGGGCTCTATATAAGCACAGAGCATATTTTTTTACAGAAATTTTTAGTTAGTGAAGACCTTGCTTTTGGATAGAAGTTCACTAACCAAAAACTTCTGTAAAAAAAAATTTGCTCTGTGCTTATATAGAGCCCTATTCAATTGGCCGAATCGCAATTTAATAAGGTTGCATGTAAGTAACTATGATACAAAAATGACTACTGTGGAAGTGTATCCTTATTCCATTTTTGTTTACTGGCTCTCATTTTGTATATAACCTTATTTTTGTAGAAAATGCTGATCTATTTTTGCAGAACACGGTTTGCAGCTTGAGATACAAAAATGCCTGTTCCATACATCTGGGGAATGCGACTTATGTCTAGAAGAGGGTCTCTGCCCCCCTTGTCTGTTATGTAGGGTGTGTTTCCAAAACATGTAGCTTGCTTGTATCATTACAATGTAAAAATAGGTGGTACCATGTAAACCTGTAGAATAAATTAGAGCACAACTGATGCAGAAAGCAGGATCAATATGCTAGGGGTTCATTTGGCATCTCTTCCAGACAGTTTCCTTTCACCAACAAAATCAGGAGCCCACTGCTCCATTACTCTCAAATCAATTACTCTCAGAAGGATAACTGTCCTGTGCTATATTCCTTAGTACAGGAGCAGCTGTTTATTGCACACAAATGAGTGAAATGTAATCAGATTCTAAATAGCAGAATAATAATAATTAATGTATACAGTGATTTACTCCCAGAAGGGACTCAAAGTGCATAGATGGGAAAAGAAGAACAAAAAAAGAGTTGTAACTTATTGGAAGGTCTGTGTCAAGAGCCAGGTCTCTAGTCGTTTTCAGTTTGAAAATGTGAAAATTAGGAGCCTCTCTGACTTTGGTAGAGAGTTCCAGAATCTTTGTGCTGAACCTGAGGTTTATGAAGAAACTTGTGTGGAGATTCTGGAGATGGTAAACAGATATCCCCCCTTCTCTACTGCTACCTTGACGTTGTAAAGGGGCTTATGTACTTCAATAAAGCTGTGAGCTATATGATGTAGGGTCACCAAAGATGGAAAGGTAATAGTATATAGTTCAGACAAATCACTGACATGGAGATGGAACTAACAACTTACTCCAGTATGTTTGCTAATAAAACTGTATGGATAAGTACAATCAGAGACATAACGATATGGCACTGGAAGATGAGCCCCTCAGGTCACCATATTAGTGAGAAGGAGCAGAGGGCATGTATCAGTAGCACCAGACCATATCTAAAGAAGTGGTTGAGCCAAAGTCAAGAGGACACCCTGCTGTGGCGGGGAAAGGAAAGTTTGCTGCTGCAAAGAAACAATTCAGCATTGGAACCTGGAATGTTAGAACCATGAACCAAGACAAAGAGGACGTGGTCAAACATGAGATGACAAAATTAAACATTGATATTCTAGGAATTAGTGAACTGAAATGGACCAGGTTGGAACATTTCATATCATGCAATCACCAGAACTTATACTGTGGTCAAAAATCTCACAGAAGAAATGGAGTAGCCCCCATAATCAATCAAAGGGTGAAAAATTCTGCAATGTTATTCAATACCTACTAGATATAACAACAGCAAAATCTGTAGATTCTAATGCTTAAGTAGGAACCAAAAGATATCTGGAGTAACTGACCGGTTTGGCCTTGGGGTACAAAATGAAGCAGGTCAGAGATTAGTAGAATTCTGTCAAGATAATTCTCTGGTCATAATAAACACCCTCTTACAACCGCCTCATAGAGTCTACACATGGTCATCACCAGATGGCCAATATAGAAATCAGATTGGCTATATACTTTGTAGCAAAAGATGGAGGCACTCTATACAGTCAGCAAAAACATGACTTGAAGATGTTTATGGCTCAGATCATGAGCTTTTTATTGCAGAGTTAAGAATTAAACTGAAGAAAAGTGGGGAAATCATCAGACCAAGCAGATTCAAAATAAATAATATTCTCTGTGAATATGCAGCGCAGGTAAAGAAGAGATTTAAGAAACTGGACATCGAATACAGAATCCTGGAAGAACTTTGTCCAGAAAACAGCAATAAAGAATATTCCTAAAAGAAAGAAAACTAAGGCAAAATGGCTGTCTGGTGAGGCTTTGAAAGTAGCAAAGGAAAGAAGAAAAAAAGCAAAAGGTGGGGGAGATATTTGTCTAACTGAATGCAGAATTCCAGAGGATAGCAAGTAGTGACAAGGAGACATTCTTTAATGAGTGATGTAAAGAGATAGAAGATAACCGAATGGGAGGGTCAAGAGATCTCCTCAAGAAAATTTGGAATCTCAAAGGAACCTTTCCTGTCAAAGTGGGAGTGATAAAAGACAAAAATGGTAGGGACTTAACAAAGCAGATAAGATAAAGAAGAGGTGTCAGACATACACAAAAGATCTATACAGGAAGGACCTTAACAGCATTAATAACTTGAATAGTTTGCCCAATGAGCTGCAGCCAGACATCTTGGAGAGGGAAGTGTGATGGGCCTTATGATGTCTTGCTGAGGAGTTGATGGAATCGCAGCTGAACTGTTCAAAATCTTAGAAGATTATGCTGTGAAAGTGTTGATTGAATTATTATTATTATAATCAGTACTACAGGAAATCAAGGCAAACTTTTCACTTGAAGGTGTGATTGTGAGGCTAAAACGCAAATATTTTGGCCATCATGAGAAGACAAGATTGCCTAGAGAATAATCTGATGCTGGGAAAGATTGAAGGCAGGCAAAGAAGGGGATGGCAGAGCCAGAGGTGAATAGATCAGGTCAATTAAGTAATAAACAAGAGCTTGAGGGAGCAGAGGATGACAGATGTGCCTGGTGTGCTGGAGTCTGTAGAATTACTGAAAGCCGGACATGACTGAATGCCTAAACAGCAGCGACAAATAGATTTTCTGCTGCACATCTCAGAGCATGTGTTGGAACCTAAGGTAGTAGGAGCCTTCAACTTGTAGAGCTTTGTATATTGGCTGGCCACGCTTGCTTCTTCTTCTCTTCTATTTATTATTAGATCAGGGCTACTGGTATCTGATAAGTATCCTTTACAAAGTTCTTGATCTCAATTGAGCAGTACAGAACTCATTATCTTCATAGTTAGTGGCAAAGAAAGTAAAATTGTTTAAAACAATTTAGAAAATAAGCCAAATAAAAAGTATAATTCGCTCAATCTCTAATTTTCTTCTCTTGAATGTTTTTCTGACTCTGCTGTTTCCGCCAGTGTCAGGTCAGCCCTAGGGATCTTTAGCTCATCACAGAATGTCCTCTGAAGTCTTGAAGGTTGCTGAATGACCATTATTCGTGTGCTTTGAAACTAAATGGGTATGCCCATCTGTATAGCATCTTTTGACTCCTCAGGTGTTCTATCAGATACTTTATCTCTCTTCTTAATATAGTGCAGATGGACAGATTCATAAACAGATAGATTAGAACTGATTTCGTAGGTTAGGAATTTAAGGTTTCCTGCTTTACTCATTATGTCCTACTTTTCTCCAGAACAACTGATTCAGATAATGATGTTTCTTGGAGAGTCTGTATCTTGTTTTCTGTCATTATAACTATGAAGAGGCATTGTAGGAAATTAGGAAGGTCTTTAGTTTTTTACTCTTTCTGGGCCCTTTTCATTCTGATATTCTGTCTGTGACCTGTATTATCCAAATCTTCTAGTATCAGTTGTAAGTTTTTATTTATATTATCTCGTGAGGTTGCCCTCCATCTGAGTGTATCAGTTTCTTGGTTGAGTTTTTCTATGCTTATTTGTGCTGTTTTAATTATTGATTTAATCTGAATCAATAGAAACTGCAGATCTTGTTTAGACTAATGATGTGTTAAATCTGCCGTAGTAATTCTGGGAACCTCTGGGTTGGGGAATTAAGTTCCTCTGCTTATTGCATTTTTGGGATGCACTCATATGTCTTAATTGTAATAAATGTAGGAGATTAATGTAATAATGCAATAAATTGAGGAGAATAAGCTGTGAGACTGCAGAGGGCAAAGTCTATATTGTATTGTGTATATCTGAAATAATTGGAAGCATATGGTCCATATTTACCAACATCTGTAGAGATAACATACAATCTATTTATATTCCACAAGTATACATTATTTTCTTTTAGAAAGTATTGCATAGATTAAACTGTAGCCAAGGGTTTAGTAGCGTTACTCTCTGTGGTCAGGAGCTGTTTTCATTATATGCTGCAGCACAGCTTCATTTGAGATATGCCCATCAGGTGTAGGCACTGTCTGTCCAATCTGACTGTCTGGGAATTGTTAATTCTCTTCTCACGCTTCTGATTCGGCTGTTTATTGCATCGATAATGGAGGTAATGCCTCTCTCTGTGTCTGTCAGCATTATATTGATTCCTTGTGCAGCTCCAGAATCATTGCTCGCTTCCTCTCTCACATCTGTTATAGAGTTTATAGTTGCTGCTTCTGTGAGTTATCAT
Organism: Discoglossus pictus; assembly: GCA_027410445.1. Taxonomy (NCBI): domain Eukaryota; kingdom Metazoa; phylum Chordata; class Amphibia; order Anura; family Alytidae; genus Discoglossus; species Discoglossus pictus. The sequence goes on from CM050167.1 coordinate 323,820,926, forward strand.
TATGGCTATTTTAGGATCTGCAGCACCAGGGAAGGTGATCTTGTCTGATCTTATTGGTGGATTTCAAAAGGTTTTAATGTGGTGAAAGGCCACTAAGACATGGGAGCATCAGTAAAAGACAACCACACCACAAAAGATCCACCCCCAATCTAAAAGATTTTACAAACCATCTGATTAGATACACGAACAAACAATCACTTATATGTTGCCCCATTGGAAAAAATCCTTGTCAAGAAACTTTAGCACAGCAGTTATCTAGCCAACTGACAGCATTTTTTTGTATTGTTTGCATCTGAAAATGTAGTGGTATCTGCTAGAATACACCATCTCCTCTTATATTGTGTGGAGACCAGTATTAATTGTTTTCAAAGCAAGTTTAATATTGAATATTGTTTTTTTAAATCATTGAATTGTATTAATGATCAATAACTAAATAAGACATTCAGCTCAAATTGCCATGGCATTGTCAGTCATTCTTCTTCTTCTTTGAAGTGTGTTGACTTTCTCCTATAGCAAGTATTTTATAACTATAAGGCAACTATACATTGGGAAGCGTTGGAAATACCTCATGTGGTGAGGTTGCTTGAGATGAGGGTTGTACCTCTATCTATCGGTACACATGGGGATACGAGGACTGTATGAAATCGTGGTTATCCTCACTAGGAATTGGTGCGCTCTCTCCCACCCCGCTTGTTTTTGTATTTTATTATACAAATAATCAGAAATTTGGGCATGGTCAGTACACGACTTTGCAATCTATTTTTCAAACCACAGTGTATACGTAAGGTATAAGAAAATTACAATATTTAAAAATGACTCATCATTTAAAATTTCAAGCATTAGCTAAACACTGCTCTGCTTTTGAATATCCACCAGTTTAATACTAATGTACCCCAGTATTTATTTTAGAAGCTGGAGAAAATGATTGATGGTGGCATGAAGAATTTAATTTCACAAAAGCTTTGTACAGGCTCTTTGATATAACTCTGAAAGCTTTAATCTGAAGTGTGATGAAAATGTGGTTGCTAAGTACATTTCAGGAGCACTTGTCATCACACTGCAAGTAAAATTTTCCTTTCCTTCCAATAAACATCATATTGGACTAATATGTAAGATTATGAAAACTGCTGGAAATATGTATGTTCTAGGTTATATTTTCTCCCCCACAAATACATACTGTCTTGTTGAAACTTTGCATCTTACTCTTTTGCCATAATGTTTTCGCCTTACATCCTTAATGTATTTTTCGAACTTCACTCTAGTCTACCTACGGCTCCCCTCAGTACAGGGTGATTAAATGACCATTGTGGTTCTACTACACTAAAATAAGCAATGTTTTTATAATGTAGAAAAACATACAACATCTAATTTATTACCTTTGATATGCAATTATAATTTAGTAGAATCTAGTATTTTGGTATCTGCAGCTTGGAGGCAACTTTGAATGCAAATTAAGCTTTTATCCGCACAATGGGAATGTGGCAACTGGACTAATGGAAAGCTTTATGGTTTATAAGCACACCCTCCTGAGAAGATGACATAACAGATAAAATCAGGATCAATAAGAAAATGGAAACCTCCAATAAAAAGTAATTACAAATGTAAAGGCTTTGCTTCATTTTTCTTGTTTTGATTTCTAAAACATCTGAACATCTATTGCATCCAGCACCATTCAAATAAATACTTGGTTATATATAAGTTTTTGTATCAATGTGGTGCAGTTTTCCAAAACTGTCGCCCACAATGCACCAAGATAATGAGAAGTTCTACGAAAACTCCCATCCAAAAGGTCCTTATGACTTGTGGTGCACGCTGACAAATCAAACACAAAAGTCATAATAATATATTAATGTTTATTATACGTAGCTTCGGCTGTTAATCACACAAGGATGAGGGACCCCACCAAATCGATCCGCTCAGCAGAATAGCAGGAGATAGCGAGAGAGGCTCAGTGTCTGCAGAGATGTTTCAAGATTAAAGGAGACTAAGCAGTGCAATAATTCCTCATATTTATAGCAAATTATAAACATGAAGTTCTAGTGATTGTTGCACATTTTTTTGTTAAATAAACAAGCCTTTGATCGCCATGACAGGGAGGTATGGAGAGGATACAGACATACAGTTTTCATTCGGTTTTCCACATTACAGAAAAACTGTTAATAAAAGAGCAGTAATTCCCAACTCCAGTCCTCAGGGACCACCAACAGGGCACATTATAGTCATAACCGTGCTTGGACACAGGTAAGCTAACTCAGAATCCCTGAGCCTCTGATAACTCAGCTGTGTGCAAGCAGAGTGTTAAAGCATGCCTAAAATGTGACCTGTTGGTGGTCCTTGAGGACTGCAGTTGGGAAACTCTGTTCTAGAGAACTGGTGCTCTCACAATCTAGACGAAAACAATATCCATTCAATGATAAGTAAAAACCTCTACAGTTGAGCTGGGCAAATAGAACAACAAGAAAACTAGTTCCACTGGCTTACATGTGAAAAGCACACATAAAGCATAATTTAATTATTATGCAAAAAAAACTGTGTATCCCTATGCGAGCGATTGCTACCTATAGCATTCTTCCTGCCCTATGTGCTCTTATCTGTGTGTGCTTGCTAAGATCTCTGAACACTTGCCAACACTTTTTGTGCTTATCTTACATACTTGATAATGCATGTAGGTAGTTTGTTACATACTTCACATGTATTTTACTTAGTTTACCAAACTACAGTGGTCTTTTAAGGTCTCATAATTATTTCCAGTTTGGCTCCTGAAAATGCAAAACATTTGTGCTCATAGATGTTGAAAGTGCTCCAACCTTTAATTAAAAAGCTTTGAATTCCTTTGCTAAAAAGATTCAAATTCCTTTGCCAAAACTCTTATGCAGAAGCTCATTATTGATACAGCAAATATGACTGCTCCCACTAGCTCCCATCAGCAGCAAAAAAAAGTGTTTTCTGTACCCACTAAATCATTTTGGAACCATCTGTTCAATGGCACTTTCTACATGTGCCTATATTGCCCAACACTGTTTTATAATTTAATATTATGTCTATAACTTCTAGGACGTTACTACTTTTTTTTGTAATTTTCACTTATTTAGGTAAATACACATTTTTTATTAAATTGTAATTTTAACCTAAAGATTATTTATTATTGTAGTCTAAAATTGTATAGTAATACTTTATGGTTGAATGGAAGTTGCTATTCTAATAAAAATGCTATTATTCACATAGGCTGTAATAGGATATTATTATTACTTTATCCTTATCTGACAAAGTAGCTTGATGCAGTTTCACCCACTGTAAATCTTCAACTCATATTTTCCAAATATGTATGCAAAAGCAGTTTATCAGTGACAAGTGTCTGTCTCACCCTTACAAATCACCACCAGTCTTTATAAGGAAAACTGATTGCACTGCCAGAAAATGGAAAGCTTTGTGAAAGCATTAGCATAAAATGAGATATTATATTACCAACAAAATTATGTGCAAACTGCTATTGCAATATGCTTAACAATAATTTTCTGTATAAACGTACATTATTGTTTCCATGTTACATTAACAGTGTTTTGTCATGTGGATATTGTAATTTGAAGGCAATACCTGTTTTCTGTTGTCTATTCAATTTTAGATTTTTTTTTAATAAGTAATGTTTAAAACGTACTCATATACAATTAATGGGAAACAGTAGATATTCTAAATATGGTTTAATTTAAAATGATAGGTAATAAGTACTTTTCAGCCCCATTAAATTCGGGCTACATGTAAAACCGTAGCTCGTATTGTAGAAAGTAGGACCTACAGCTATTAAATTAGCCCCGTAAAGCAGGCCGCTGTCGATCTGCGGGTTTGCTGCGATAAAAGCCTATGGGATGAGCCACATTAATCTTCGTGGCCGCAAATCTTTTGATCTGTCAAGTCCGTAACCGCTACAATTCCAATCATGCTATTAAATTGAAACAAAGTCACTTGCGAGCAAGCCCATAACACGCAAATGGAGCCCAAAACCCTACAAGTGCTCGTGAGGACTCACAAGGAGGTAAAGTCCAATACGTAGCACTTTAACTGTAAATAAAATCACACAACTGTACTTATATTAAAAGTGAAAGCGATGTTAGGCCTTAGAACAACATTCTCAAGCCCGCAAATCGGCCCAATAAAATACTTTATTTTATGTATATTTTTGTGTTATATCGATCCTGGCAAACAATGTGTTAATACATATGATGGAACTCGCATGTAATAGAAAATCATATTTGCGGCTTAATGAATATTGCGTTATGACTGGAATGTAGGTCCGATCGTAACTGTTAATTGAAGCCTGTAGGACTTTGAAATCCAACCTCCATTTTTCACCAATGTAATGATGACGATCTCTCTTTCCATTGGCTCCGTCTAAACCCGTACCTGTGGGTTTACTTAATTGATCACTTACAAATCCGCAAATCCGACGGCCTACAACTGGTTTACGGGTTTGCGTCTCAAGCTCGTAACTCACATCCAACTCTAATTTAAGTAAATATGTCAAATTTCAAACCTGCAGCCGTTGCGAGCTTCACGTTGCACTTGCGGGGCTCTAATTTAATGGGGCTGTAATTTGGATTTTCTCACAGTTAACTTTCATTAAAGTTTACAGTTTTTGCCAATCAGCGTTTTTCATGTCCAAGTAAATAGAGTCTTTGATATAATTCTTATAGCTGATTATTGTCATTAATTGCAAACTCCTGGGGCTCTGGCTGAATTGTTTTTAGTTTATAACCATATGGCGTTGAGAAAAAAACAGTGTGTAGAACAGTGGTGGACAGCTCAGTCCTACGATGGTAACCATTAGTCCAAAATTCCAATCTCTCTTTTATGAGCCCAGGTTGATCAGAATAAAACAGAATAACTCAAATGTGCTAAAGCAGAGAGAAACAGAATAACGATAAATATGTAATTCCTGGACTGTTGGTGACCCTTGAAGGATCAAGGTGCCCACCCCCGATATAAAACTTTAGAGGTTAATAGAATAATCAGTCTGTTTACTCTCTGGGGTTTGCTCCCAGGGAGAATGACATAACATACCGTGAATGGTGGGTGACTAATTAAAAGTTTGAAGTAAAAAGGCATTTTTTATTTATATCCTCATTAGTTGAACCAAATAGTTGCAAGAAAATAACAGAAGAAGCAAAAAGGTGTTCCTCCCATATACAGACAAGGAAACATCCAGTGTAGTACATCAATATTTTGCAATAGTTATACATATATTAAACGTTATATAAATGCTGTTAGTCCTCTAATGTTGCAATATTACTTTATATTAGCTTCCTTTAACCAAATCCTCAATTATTTGGTATGCAACAATATTGGTAAAACAGTACAGACAGTAAACAAGCACTGTCAAAAGAAAGGCAAGCGCAAAAGAAAAGAAAAGAATAAAAATGAAAAGAAAGCTCTGTGCTTGCAATTCTAGATCCCTTAGATGTGAAACTCAAGTTGCACCTGTGTTAGGCTTAGTTATCCTAATTAATGGTCGCCTGTTATCTGTGGAGGATGGGAGGCATGGCATGCTCAAATTATAAAAACTATTGTATGCAACCATTGCAAAATGCTTTTTTACTCTAATAGTCACTGAGTATTTTTATACTTGTACATTGTGAGCATGGGTGAAGGAACTGGGGGAGGACCCCCCCCCCCCCCCCTCAATTTTGTCTCTGTTTGTATGTAAGTATCAATAAGCTATTTTATACAGTGAGCTGTATCCCCGTCCCCAAGAATTATTCTGGCTCCTATTAACTAAAATTTGCAGTAATGTTCTGCATATTATTCAATATTACTTCAGGTTTCCTATATAACAAAAACAATCAAGAGACATCCTCTGCATTTACCTTGGTCAATTAAAAAATGGCTGTCCTTATTTGGGCACAACCTCTGAAAGTGACACATTTTGACAGTTTTTTTGGCAGTGTCTACGGCAATTTCAGGGATAAAATATATTTTTTTATTTTGATGGTGCTCAATAGGGCCAGCCAGTACAATGTCAAAGGGTGTAATCTCTTTAAAATAGTTTTAATGTTTTAACTATTTGCATTTCTAATGGAGAATTGATTTTGAATACTTAGAGTGAGATAAAAATGATCCACCTTGTGGTAATGGATTGTCTTGTTGAGTTAATGTTAATCGGCAAGGAGTTTATTCATTATGACGTTTTGTATTCTATTTCCTTATTTTCTTTGTTAATAAAAATACAATCAGTGAGAGGGGCAACCATAGCTAGATCTGTTCATTATGTGAAATACTAGTAACTAGCCGTTATAAATGGCAATATCATATGTTATGTTCAATTGTTTGTTCTATCTCTCTCTGTGCGCCCTCTGTGTGTGTGTGTGTGTGTGTGTGTGCGAGCCTTCTCTCTCTCTCTCTGCCCTCTTTTTGTGTGTGTGCGCTCTCTCTGTGCCCTCTCTCTCTCTGAATAAATTATACTCAATTGTTAAAGAATGTGTTATAACATATAGTTTTCTGTTAAACCATATTTGAAACTTTATATAAACGTCATATTGTTTAGAAATTAAAGCAGATTGCAAGTCTTATTACGCATACTGCAAAAAGATAAAGCATAATGCAGGCAAAGTAAAGTCTTCATATACTGACACATAAATTGTGAGAAATTTAAGAACTTTACAATCCTAGGTAAGAATTTATAAAAATAATATTCTTTGTTTCACCAATGTAGGGTTAATCATTTTCCCGCTTCATTTTGTTCAATCATAATCACACATACAGTTGTGAGCATACAAGTACAGTACAAGTTGTTGCTGACGCTTGCGGGCTCGCGTAGCGATCCGCAGCCTTCGCAAAGCGAGGGTCGCAGTTGCTGGCAAGGAGCGCCACAGGCGCTCCTTGCCAGAAACTGCGACACTCGCAAACTTCACGTCGTAACGCAAAAAACATACGAGACACGTTACCACACATTACGACCTCGCAAAAATCGGCTGCAACCCGCGAACATGTAAAAATTAAAAACACATTAAATACAAACAACACATACATAAAAAGCTTACCTACAGCAGAAGGGAGCATCCAGGACCTCAAAAAAGCAAGTTACACCTTCATTTAACTCAAAATAAAAGATTTTAGACACTACAAATATCTAAGCGAGAGAAAAAATGGCCGCCGAACAAAACGAAAACTAGGCTACAGCACTCTAAACACGCAAAACACCACAAGAAACTCGCAAACCACCACAAAAGACCTACGGATATTCCGCTAAGACGCATACCACACATTACCCGCCATTTTAGAACAATGCAGAAGTACACAACTAGGCTAACGGTTTGGTCTTGCGCACGCACATTATTACACTGCACACATTCATCACGCTTACACAGCAGCTCCACACCACTAATGCTTCAGCAACATCAAAACAGATTGCCAGCTCTTCAACAGATTGCTTCCTGTATATATTACTTCAAAATAGGTAAAGTATATTCATTTATTAATGTATTATTTATTTCATTATTATACACCAAACAGCATTAGCTCACTTACAATTTCATTGCCGTCATTTTTTGACGGTCAATTCTCTAGTAATAATAATAATTTGTTTTTCTTTTCTAGTGTTTTCATGAAAATGCTTCTCATAAACTTGGTTGGGGAAATACAAATTCATTATTTAAATTTTATATAATGTCAGTCTCATAGTAACCCTGTCCTTCAAATGTTCCATTAACAGTACTAATTTTATTTTCCTTTGTTCAACCCTTCGTGTTTCAACCTTGGCTTTTACCAATCCATCTCTTTGTGAACTATTTAATCTCTTTTACTAATGATTCCCAGTAACAAATAACTTATTCCTTATAATTTTGTGTAACATACTTGGCAAAAAACTCCCTTCTATGTTACTGTTTTGTGCGAAAAATATATTCTTTAATGATTTAAATAAACATATATTTTATTTATCCCTGTTTTTCTTCACTGTTTTTAATTTCAGCTGGCACCTTATCTTTTTCGTCACTTCTCTTGTTTATATATCCTTATATTTTTACTTTGTTTTCTTCACAGCCAATCTTTCTCTACTTCACTACTTCCCTCTCCGAACAGTGAACTTTCTTCTCTTTTCTTCTCATACTCTTCACTTTTAAACTTATCTTCACTTGTAAACCATCTGTCCATTTTCTATGCCACATACACATTTCCCCTTCTATATTTTTTCTTTGAAATATTTGATCTTCTTATTAATTGGTTTGTTAATATATTCTGTAAGATATGGGCAGTCCTTCCTTACAGCCTAATTAAATTGTGATTCAGCAAATTGAAAAGGGCTCTATTTAAGCACATAGCATATATTTTTTACAGAAGTTTTTAGTTAGTGAACTTCTATCCAAAAGCAAGGTCTTCACTAACTAAAAATTTCTGCAAAAAAATATGCTGTGTGCTTAAATAGAGCCCTTTTCAATTTGCTGAATCGCAATTTAATAAGGCTGTGAATGTTTACGTATCCAACACACCTATTTTTTCCATAATAATCATGACCCAAGCATGATCCATTTAGGCTTATGATAAATAACTGACACAAAACCGATTGATTTGGGAGAAAACACGGGCCACAGCTTTATTGTAAATAACCAATTTACATAACTTAGAACTTGCATATATTATGCATATTAACATATTCAAACTATAGGGGGAGGAGCCCGGCCACGGACAGTCACCTCACGCCTTGGGCCCTGCCCAAAGCCCCCAATGCTTATTTTAAGCACGCCCTGTGAGGTAGGGCCACGCCCACTTAGGCCAGTGGGCCGGGCAACTCACCTCCCGCCAAAACATATACACAATATCTCAGAAATTTCCTACTTCTCAAGAAGAACTTTCACTTCTCCTTTCTTTTCCTTTTTTTTTTTTTTTTTTTAATACCATACATAACCATTCCAACTTTACCAATATATTTAGGGTGGGAGGGAGGGATTTCTCACGGAGACCGCGCCGAACTAACTCCCGGCGCGCGAATGCGGCGGAATCCCCGCCCCCGCCGCTCCTGATTGGCTGTTGTGCCTTACAGGCTCCGCTGGGTCACGAGACGCTGCGGGCTGACCCAGGGAGCCTGTGCAGCCTCCGCGTCGGCATGACCCAAGCATGATCCATTTAGGCTTATGATAAATAACTGACACAAAACCGATTGATTTGGGAGAAAACACGGGCCACAGCTTTATTGTAAATAACCAATTTACATAACTTAGAACTTGCATATATTATGCATATTAACATATTCAAACTATAGGGGGAGGAGCCCGGCCACGGACAGTCACCTCACGCCTTGGGCCCTGCCCAAAGCCCCCAATGCTTATTTTAAGCACGCCCTGTGAGGTAGGGCCACGCCCACTTAGGCCAGTGGGCCGGGCAACTCACCTCCCGCCACAGAGCAAGCGAGGGACTCCTCCTGAGCCTGCGATCCCCCCTTGCTGTTCATTAAAGCCAAGGCCCGAACCGCACTCTCCCTAAACTCCAAGGTGACCAACTCCAGCCCCATCTCGGTAAGATGAACCTTATCCGGACTGAAAAAATCATCCGCACCGGCCGGCTCGAATTCTTTATATCTGATGGCGATAAAACCTAGCTTGCGAATAAAACTAGACAGCTGCTGGTTAATCTTCTGCCTCGCCTTATCTAGCCCGACGGGGTCACGCGCATTTTGCCAAGATCTTCTCTTTATCATCTCAGACCATATCAGGAATGTCCCCGGGAATTTCTTGGTCCAGCTCTCCACGTCTCTTTTCATCACCTTCAGCATTCTGTGCATGGGCACTGCCCCTAAATCATTACCGCCGGCATGTATTATAATTATTGTGGGTTGACCATACCGCTGACTGCAGGTGTTCAACAATTCATCCAATTGGGCCCACCGAAGGCCCCGAACCCCGAACCACCGCACGTGTAAGTCCGTAACGGGAAAACCCAGTTGTGTCCTTCCTTCGATAACTGCAGCCAACCTGTGGGCCCAGTACACGTACGAGTGGCCCACGATCCACAGTTGCTTCTGACCGCCTGGAAGCAAAAAGCAACAGACGTTAGATTACAGCCCTGGGTCTTACGTAAGACCGAAAATGTTCTGATTCCCATCTACCAATACGTTTGACTGCCGCATCGGGTAAGCCTAATCTAGCTGCTTCTGTTGCAGCCCCTATTCTGAACGAGTGTGTTCCGAAATCCGACCCCTTTATGCCCAGGCTGTGTAGTGCAACTTTTAGCATCCTTTCAAACTGATACCGGGATAACGCCGTCCCATCGGCATGAACCAAAAGCGAACACCGTCCCACCGGTCGCTTACCAAGGTACTCCACCATACACCCGTAGGGACAACACTCAGTGCCTACTTGGTGTAACACCACCTCCTTTCCTTTTCCCTGCTGGTCGGTCTTAGACCTCCGGAGCCATATCACCACCATGCCTTCCCTGAGGCAGGTATCCACCACCTGGAGGCCCCCTGAACCGTGTCTGCTGCTCGCAACTAACTCCCCTATTCGGAATGCTCCGAAGAACGCCAGGGAAAAAGCAGTACGGAAAAGCAGAGATTCAAAAGGGGTCCTACATTTAACTTCCAACACCTGCGCCATCCGCAGTAACAATGCGAAGGTGATCGGCCGCCTAGTGTCTGGCCTGCGATCCCCGTTAAACATGCCGCGCACCACCTTGCGCACTATAAATTCCTTCGTAAGGTCCATCTGCCCCGCCAGCTTAAACATAAAAGCCAGGGCAGTGACCTGTCTATTTACTACTGCTTTCTTTTCGCCTTGTTCAGCACACCGCAGCAGAAACCATAGCAGTATCCCTAGGGTCTTATCCTCTGATGTGGACCCCCCTGCCACTTTTACCAAGTCGTTCCACTTGGCCCATATGCGTCTTTACGCTGCCCACGTTGCCGGGGCGACAGACTGTCTAACGAGTCTCGTCACCTGGCTGCTCCAAGCTCCCAGATCTCCTCGGGAATGGCCTCCCCCAGCATGTTGGCCCGGGGGGCCAGAGCCCTGAATCGCTCCTCCTGAAACCGAGAAAGGGCGTCAACAATGCCATTCTCCACTTCAGCTACTTGCCTCGCTTGAAACCATATGTTCTGGCGCAGGCAACACAGCACCAAGTGCCGAAGTAGTCTCACTACCGGCACGGATGCTGCCGTGAGGTTGTTCACTGCTTGAACAACCCCTTTACTCTCCGTATGGAACAGGACACGCTGGTCCCTGAACTCTGAACCCCATAAGTGTACCGCTACTACCATGGGGAAAAGTTTGAGGAATGTCAGGTTCTTTGTGAGACCTGCCACCTCCCATTCACCCGGCCATGGTGCAGCGCACCATTTTCCTTGAAAAAAGGCGCCGCAACCCACTCCCACGCCGGTAAAAAACTTTAGGTCAATGCTATTAGTACGCCTTTTCTGGATGATCTCAGAACCATTGAACTCAGCCAGAAATACCGACCATACCCGCGCGTCGTCCCGCATGGCCTGTGACACTTTTATGAAATGATGAGGTTTACTAATGCCCACCGTAGCAAGCGACAATCTCCTACAAAATACCCTTCCCATGGGGATAATCCTACAAGCAAAGTTTAACTTTCCTATGATGGACTGCAACCGCCGAAGAGTAATCTTACGCGCATGCCCTAGCGCACTAAGTTCCTCTCTCATGTCTACTACTTTCTCCACGGGGAGACTACATGCCATTGTCTTGGAATCTATCTGTATCCCAAGGAAAGTCAATCTTTCCGTGGGGCCCTCAGTTTTGTTATGTGCCAGTGGCACCCCAAAATCCCTACAGATTTTCGTGAATACTTCCAACATAAACCGACAGGTGTCCTGCCCAGCTGGACCCACGAACAGAAAATCGTCCAGGTAATGAGTTATGCTCCTGTACCCGGATTCTCTGCATGTAACCCATTGCAAGAATGAGCTGAACGCCTCGAAATATGCACATGATATGGAGCACCCCATAGGTAAACAAAGGTCAATAAAATACTTTCCATCGACTCGGCAACCTAGGAGCCTGTGGCTCGTTGGATGCACCGGTAATAGTCTAAAGGCCGCTTCTATATCAACTTTTGCCATGAGCGCGCCCGCGCCGGCCCCCCTGACCATGTCAGTGGCCCGGTCAAACGATTCATAAGACACTGATGATTCCTCTCTTGCAATGCCGTCATTTACTGACCCGCCCCTCGGGTAAGACAGGTGCTGGATCAATCTAAATTTTCCAGCTTCCTTCTTGGGAACGACGCCTAGGGGGGAAACAACAAGATTTCTAATGGGGGGGGAAACGAATGGCCCAGTCATCCTTCCCAGTTGTACCTCATTGAGAACCTTAGCTTCCGCTACCCCTGGAAATTCTCGCACAGAACGTAAGTTGGGTGCCATGGACCCGCGCACCTCTGTTGTGCACGGGATCCGAAAACCCTCCTGGAAACCTGATTCAAGGAGGCGGCCCGCCGCACTATTACCCGCCGACCTACCGTAGCGCCTTAGCCATGGCAGCATGCCGGGGAGGCGTATTGGCGTCTTGCCCTTTGGCAGCGGGCTCCGCCCTGTTGTCCTTTGGCCTAGCACATCTGGCCAGAGGGTGCTCTCCTCCACAGTTGGAGCACACGTGCTTGAACCTGCAGTTGGGCGCCCACTTACATACCCCTTCGTTGTAGGCAAAACAGGACTTGGTACCTGCGGCCGAGTTGGCGGTGAGACTCTTGACCCCACCACCTCCGGCCCGAAAGGGCGGCATGGCACGCATGGGTGTCATAATATTAAGCCAATGCGCTACCGCTTTATCGCTCCATGCCATGGCTGGCCTAGATGCCAGATACTGGCGAAATTCTTCATCGTACCGCCACCACGCCATACCCCCGTACACCTTGTGAGCGTTTCGAATCTCATCTATGTACACGAACAGCCCCGGGCATTGTTCTGGGTGGCGCTCGCATAGAACGCAAGCCATGATCGAAAACGCCTGAAGCCACGTGTCGAAAGTTCTAGGCAACCTCCTGTAAGAACCATCCCGTGTGCTCCTCTCACTTGTATCCAATTGCCTCGACATGGGCAGAAGGGAGAACAAATCAACAAACTCCCTCCTATAAATTTTTTCTTTGACATCCTGGGTCAGATGTGCACCCAAGCTGTCCAGCGCGCATAAGACTATCGGTCTCATGGCTGCATCTGAGATTACTACATTGCTCGCCTGCGGCCCCGTACCACCCACGGTGACCGGGGGGGGTAACACCCTTGGCTCTATATTGCCTACATTACTGGGCTGCTCTTCCCAGGCCCCTTTGGCTAGCCCACCTAACCACGTCCCCATTTCTTGCTCACTAACCGCAATGTTATGTGTGGCTAAGAGGGCCTTAAGGGACCCCAAAAATCCCCCTTTAGTGTATGGCAGTATGCATTTATCAGCTTCCTCCACTCCACCAACTCCCTCACCTGCTTCTGGGAGCCTCGGAGTAGATACGGCCAACGGGGTGTCCCTGCGTCTTTCCTGACGCCCTGGGGATTCAGACCGTCTGGCCCTCCGCGGGCTCCGTCCTCTTTCTGATCCGCAGGCACAGCTGCATCGGCAGGATCTCCTGCTCCTGGATCTGGATCGCCGTTCGGACCTGTGGGTGCAAGAGGAACAGTCACTAGCTCTCCGTGACCTGCATGCCTGTGCCCATACCGCCTGCTCCTCCCCTGAGGAGTGGTCCTGGTCACCCAAGCTTGCGCGGCTGGAATGCGCTAGCGCCGCGGACTCTGCACTTCGCACCAATAACCTGGGGACTGCCTGGGGCGTTGCGAAGTCTACCTGTGGGTCAGGATTAGTCACTTTTTGCTGTGGCCTAACCGTAACGCCCTCAGTCTCTGTCCTCTGTCGTCTTAAAGGGGTATGGGTAAATAGCAGAGGGCTGTACCTGTTTGTGTTCTTCCTAGCTCTGGTGGGGCGCGCTGGCCTCGCCACCGCCGCCGCTACGGGTATGTCATCGATCATGACCATGCTGTCCTGGCTGATCATCTCTCTGACCACTTCGTCTCTTCTCTCCCGTGTGGTACCCATGTCCGTCTTCTTGCCGCGGCTGCGTCCCTGCAAAGCACCAGAAGCGCTGTTACTATTGGGATTAGAGGGGACCGCATGGTCGGCATTTTTTATGTCTGTAGGAGCTTTTTTAGGGCTCCTGTCTTTACTTTTACCCCCTGCGCCCCCTTTTTGGGGTGGTAACGGGGTGTTCTTTGACCTTTGCCGTGGCCGGAGCCCTTTAGGCAAAGTGACTGGTGGTGGCCGGGGTACTAGGCCCTCACCCTCACTGCCCGTGGGCCCGGCACTCTCCTGCCTAAGGGGTAAAAGGTCCTGGCTGACCAGCCCCGCATTACCCCTGTCACCCGTGGCCTGGTATTCCACTGGACGGTGGTCTGATGGCTCTGACTGAAAAGGGGAGGAGACACTATCCCCCATATTGGCTAGGCTTCCAGCAACTGCATGCTGAGCCTGTCCAATGTAATGGGAGTCTCCTGCAGAAGGCATGGGAGGACCCAGCCTGTCCTGCACCCACCTGACCCGCTGGCTTAAGGCACGGGCCCTAACATCAGCCAATAAGGCCTCCAGAGATAGAACATCCATACCCCCAGGCACAAAAAAGACCCCCCCAAGACAGACAAAAACGGACCGCGAGACACAAGGAAAAACAACACAGAAAAAACACACACACACACGAAAGCCCACTCACACAGCCCCTTATATGCTTTTAAGCTGGGGTATCTCAGTATTAAACTGTTACTTGCACTTTTCAACCTCAGACCAGGAGCCTCTCAGACCTCCGTCCGTTTCTCACGGAGACCGCGCCGAACTAACTCCCGGCGCGCGAATGCGGCGGAAGCCCCGCCCCCGCCGCTCCTGATTGGCTGTTGTGCCTAACAGGCTCCGCTGGGTCACGAGACGCTACGGGCTGACCCAGGGAGCCTGTGCAGCCTCCGCGTCGGCAAAAGATCTACAGTCAACAGGGAGGTTAGATTAATAAGGAGGATCATTCCTTGCATTCCATATTCTTGCTTCACTTTTTAAATAATTTCTATCTTGTATATCAAAACAGTAAGACAAGAGAAAGTTAATGATGTCATAATATTCAGTCAAAAGATATTCTACAAATAGCATCACTCTGAATAAATAACATCTGTATATATGCAAATTAGCTTCACATACTGCCTGCATGCTTTGAATTTTATCCTATTTTACTGTATCTCTTTACAGAACTGTTCCTTTTTTAAAGATAATATAACATAGTCCTTTTTAGTCATGAATTCAAATAATTTATTTTCTGAATATCTTAGGTTCCAATGTATAACTTGAATACATAAACACGTAAATTCAAATATCTCCTATTTATTTTAATAAAAAAACTCATAATTAAAATAAATAAACTCTGAGGGAACCTTTTTAGCATTAGGTGTTAGTACAATCGGACTTACAGTGGATATAAAAAGTATACACACGCCTGTTAAAATGTCAGGTTTCTGTGCTGTAAAAAAATGAGACAAAGATAAATCATTTCAGAACTGTTTCCACCTTTAATGTGACCTATAAACTGTACAACTCAATTGAAAAACAAACTAAAATCTGATAGGTGGAGGGAAGAAAAAAAAAAGAAAAATAATGTAGTTCCATAAGTCTGCACACCCTCTTATAACTGGGGATGTAGCTGTGTTCAGTTCAATTAAGCAATCACATTCCAAATCGTGTTAAATGCCTCTGATTAAGCCCAAATAAAGTTCAGCTGCTCTAGTTGGTCTTTCCTGCAATTTTCTTAATCGCATCTCACAGCAAAAGCCATGGTCTGCAGACAGCTTCCAAAGCATCAGAGGGATCTCATTGTTAAAAGGTAACAGTCAGAAGAAGGGTACAAAAGAATTTCCAAGGCATTAGATATACCATGGAATACAGTGAAGACAGTCATAAGCAAGTGGAGAAAATATGGCACAACAGTGACATTACCAAGAACTGGAGCTCCCTCCAAAATTGATGAAAAGACGAGAAGACTGGTCTGGGAGGCTACCAAGAGGCCTACAGCAACATAAAAGGAGCTGCAGGAATATCTGGCAAGTACTGGCTGTGTGGTACATGTGACAACATTCTCCCGTACTCTTCATATGTCTGGGCTATGGGGTAGAGTGGCAAGACGAAAACCTTTTCTTACGAAGAAAAACATCCAAGCCAGGCTACATTTTGCAAAAACACATCTGAAGTCTCCCAAAAGCATGTGGGAAAAAGTTTTATGGTCTGATGAAACCAAGGTTGAACTTTTTGGCCATAATTCCAAAAGATATGTTTGGCGCAAAAACAACACTGCACATCACCAAAAGAGCACCATACCCACAGTGAAGCATGGTGGTGGCAGCATCATGCTTTGGGGCTGTTTTTCTTCAGCTGGAACTGGGGCCTTATTTAAGATAGAGGGAATTATGAACAGTTCCAAATACCAGTCAATATTGGCACAAAAACTTCATCTTTCAGCATGACAACGACCCAAAGCATACATCCAAATCAACAAAGAAATGGCTTCACCAGAAGAAGATTAAAGTTTTGGAATGGCCCAGCCAGAGCCCAGACCTGAATCCGATTGAAAATCTGTGGGGTGATCTGAAGAGGGCTGTGCACAGGAGATACCCTCGCAATCTGACAGATTTGGAGTGTTTTTGCAAAGAAGAGTGGGCTAATCTTGCCAAGTCAAAATGTGCCATGCTGATAGACTCATACCCAAAAAGACTGAGTGCTGTAAGAAAATCAAAAGGTGCTTCAACAAAGTATTAGTTTAAGGGTGTGCATACTTATGCAACCATATTATTTTATTTTTATATCTTTTCTTCCCTCTACCTAAAAGATTTCAGTTTGTTTTTCAATTGAGTTGTACAGTTTATAGGTCACATTAAAGGTGGAAAAAGTTCTGAAATGATTTATCTTTGTCTCATTTTTTTACAGCACAGAAACCTGACATTTTAACAGGGGTGTGTAGACTTTTTATATCCACTGTACCTAAGTCTAACTTAGACTTTTTTTTTAAGCGACTGATGTAACCCCTGATTACCCTTCTGGATTGTTACCTTGTTGTGGTTAAGGGGCTTGTGTACTTCAATGAAACGGTGAGCTATACCATGTAGCGTCACCCAAGAGGGCAGGTCATAGCAGAGAGGTCAGACAAATCTGTATCATCAAAATATGTTTGCCAAGAAAACATTAGGGATAAGCACAACCAGAAGCAAGAACAACAACTACCCATGATTATACATAACTTACAAAGATACAGCTAGCATAGACTGTCAATTATATAACCTAACAGTATAATTGACATATTGGAAATTAACTGCCAGCAAATACTTTTATTTTGACCTCCGTTTCATACAATATTTGAGGTTGCCAAACAATTCTCCTCGTAGTGAGGTGAACGTTATTATTTCAGCTGGTAGTTTTTTCTATTAACCTCCTAAGCGGTAATCCCGAGCGTTAATAAAAATTAATCGCTGTTAATTTTAAATCGGTAACTCTGAGCCCCTCACTCCTTAATTGTTATTGTAATCAAAAGAACTGCCTGCTCATCTCTCCCCCCGCAGCCTTTCTTCTGGCAGTGACGTGACCGGTATACAGTATTCTTATGACGTGACGCGCTTGTGACGTCACTTCACTGCCGGAAGACAGACCGCAGGGGAGAGATGAGCAGGCAGCTCATCTGATTACAATAACAAGTAAGGAGAGAGGGGAACTGAGGAGGAGGATCAGGGGGAAATGAGGAGGAGGATCATAAGGGGGAAGTGAGGAGGATGATCAGGGGGAAGTGAGGAGATGGATGATCAGGGGGAAGTGAGGAGGAGGATGATCAGGGGGAAGTGATGAGGAGCATGATCAGGGGGAAGTGAGGAGGAGGATGATCAGGGGGAAGTGAGGAGGAGGATGATAACGGGGGAAGGAGGATGAGGACGGGGAAGGAGGAGGATGATGATAAGGGGGAAGGAGGGAGGAGGAGGAGGAGGGAAAGGGAGGATAAGGGGGAAGTGAGGAGGAGGTTATGGGGGAAGGAGGAGGATGATAAGGGGGAATGGGTATGATGACAAGGGGGAAGGGATGAAGAGAAGGATAAGGGGGAGGAAGATAAGGAGGGAAATGGAGGAGGAGGGGAAGGAAGATGATTATAAGGGGAAGGAGGAGGAGGAGGATTACGGGGGGAAGGAGGGAGGTGGATGATAAGGAGGGAGGAGGGGGATAAGGGGGGAAAGGAGAAGGGGAAGGGGTAAAGGGAGGTGATTGGAGAGGGGGAAGTGAGGAGGAGGATAAGGGGGAAGAGGATAATGGGAGAGGAGGAGGAGCATAAGTGGGAGGAGAAGGAGAAGGGGGAAGGGGGGAAAGAGAGGAGGATAAGGGGGAAAGGGCTGTATGATTATGTCAGTATTTTTTATGTACCGCTTTAACATTCTAAATACTGACATAATCATACCACTAGGAAGGTTAATCAGTATCTCTCAGTGTATTAACTTGAGTATATTAACTGGTATAGTCCACACTGGTTATAGTAATAAACCCAGATTAAAACCACAAGAACAAATTTAGGCTGATAATTCTGCTAATTTAACAGCAGTATGTTAATTTTGGGAAATGTCCATGACCATATAAATGTATATCTTGGCAGTTCTAACATAATTACTTTATTTTGTGAGAAATACTTTTTATGATGTCTGTCATCATGTTAATGTTTACTACCATTTGCAGAATAATTTAACATATCAGAGATTATCAGCATATTTGAGTGGTTAAATAGACAAGGAAACCAATTTTTTTATGCATTTAAAAGAGCATGCTTATTACATTACCAAAGTTGTGTTTTGCATGAAAATTATTAATTGAACAGTAAACTCTGCTCAATTAAGTTAAGACTTAATTGAAATTAACAGGGAATGCATAGAGCATATGTATCTCTGTAGACTGCATTGATAGACAAGTGTGACTCATACTCATCTATATTAAAGCTCATAGGATGTGTGACAAAGCTGGACAGAGATATGGGAGAATTATAGAAGACATGTATGTGAGCCTGAGGCTTAATTAAGCTATTTGCCCAAATCCAGACCTGCAGGAGTTAAAAGGCCTCAATTAGGCTGCACCCGAGAAAGGCTGGAAAAGTCATTTTTAGGCTACAGGTGTAACTGGACCTAAAGTAGATAGAAAAGGAAGTGGTTCTGAGGTGGAGTTTGCATTCAAATCTGGACAAAGCACAACTGAGAGGAGCTGTACTGAGAACCAGAGACTGACAGAGGAGTGTGTGTGCAAACTAATTTGCAAGCAGCACAGCTTTTAATAGCTGAAAACCAGATGACCGCATAACTAAGTGGTGGCGCATTTGGAATGAAGGGTGGGCCAGTGCTCACCTGCTGCTATTGCTACAAACCAGACAATGGAATTATGAAAAAAAGGTCCCGACAAAAACAGAGACTGTGTTCGGAAACCCTCATTTTTCAACTGTAGCAGACAAGCTGTACAGGTACAGAGAGGCTTGACCTGTACATTGTCAATACGGATACCCTTATATAGCAATTTGAATCAATAAACACCAGACACGCGGTATGAGGTAAAAAGGTCACAGCTCTGTTCATTATAAACAGTAACACAAATAAAAGAATGAAAGAAGGTGCATGCCCACTCACACTTAGAGGCTCGAGGGGACCCCGTGCCCCAAGAGTACAATCCAAATGAATGCACCTCACAGCTCACTAAACACCTGTGGGCAAGCACCCCCACCACAGCTGCACAGGAGTATGGTGCGCCACCGGTCTTACAGGAAATGCACCCCTAATTCTAAATGCGCTTCTAGCCATCTTAATAATTTAGGAAGCATACACTTAGGGCTACGCATGATCCTTACCATCTAAGAGACCGAAGATAATTTCCTCCAGGAAGCGCTCACTTAAGGCTAAGCACGCTCCTTGCCATCTTTGGGACCAAGGGGCACGGTCCTCTGAAAGCACACAATTAAGGATAAGTGATCTCCATGCCATCTATGTCTCCCAGGAAGCGTATAATGAACGCTAAGTATGCTCCTGGCTGTCTATGGAACAAAGTATCCAGGAAGCATAAATTAAACTAAATGTGCTCCAAACCATATAACATAGAGCTGGGTCCAAATTGAACCAAAGGGAAGCGCAAAACTTGGAACTAAAAGCGCTCCCTGCCATGTTAGTTGCAATTTAATACTGACCACGCCCCACACCATCTGGACCCAACTGACCAGGGGAGGGGAAGTGTGACAGTATATATATGCTAGCCCCTATTACATAACTGTTATATAATAACCCCTCCCTAATAGTAAACTTGGAAGGAATATTTAAATTAGGTCCTCCTAATTCCAAGCAAGGTCAAACCTCCACTCTTTCAACTCCGTGCAGCCGTGGGGTTTCTGCTCCTGAAGTCAGTCGGCTCTTTTAAGTAGATGTTTATTTTCATTACTCCATTTCTGGTTTTCCTGTTTTATCAAAGGTATTGCTGAAATATTAGCTGAGCCTTTGGACTGACTCTCTAAGAGCTATTATAAAAGTAAGAGAACAAGATGATTCTGTAGAACCACCTTGACACAGGTTATCAGGGGCAAACCTCAACTCAGTTAAACATTCAAATATGCTGTTTCTGCTTTAAGAGCATCATTTGAAAGAAAAAGATTACAAAATACACTCTTTCAGATACAACAAAAAAAACACTTGCAATGCCACTTTAAGCACAACCAGTCTGAATATATATTTAAACATAGTTTTAAAAAAAAATCAAATTTAACACTATTAATATTTAAAATCATTTTTTGATAACAAACAATAGGATACAGAATAGGAAAGAGAAAGGGCATTAGTACCTGAAGAGAGATGTGGGGAAGAGTGGTTAATACAGTGTCAACGCAGTCATACTTCATTAGGAGGCCTAGACTATGGGTGATGAGCACTCTCCAGTAAATCTCTCCCACTACACTAGATCAGTTCACTAAAACAGTGAACATGGTCACACATGCCAAGTCAAGTTTCTGAATGTCGTAACCCCCACAGTGTTACAACAGTCTTCAGAGTGTTTTAGAGAAAATTATTTTATATTATTATATAAATTATTGTTTAACACTGAAAATACTGTATATGGAGAAATATCTATAAAGGCTCCTTAAATCATAGTTTAATGGAAACAGCGATTCAAGTGCTACGTCGAACCTATTTAACCCCAGAGAGAATCGCTAAATGGAAACATACAGCCAGTCCAAATTGTTTTAGGGGTGTAGCTCCATAGGCTCCTTCTTTTACAAAGTTAAATTAATCTGGAGAAAACTATCTCAATTAGCGACAACTTCGTTTGATACCCAAATTAAAGCAAAACTTGAGTCCTGCGTATTAGGGATCCTGATAGATGCAATCCCTGGCAATTTATGTGTCTAGCGGCAAAAAAACACATTTGCCAGAAATTGGAAAACAAAAGAACTAGACTTTCAAAAAGTCATAAATCAGATTGAATATATAGCTATTAACGAAAAAATGACACATTCCCTGGAAGACTCAATCCCCATTATCTAGAGGTCTGGGTGCCCTGGATAGAATTTGTGGAGGGCTTACAAAGATAGGCTATACATATACCCAAAGAACTCAGATCAAGCGGTGAAGAGAAAGGGGGAGGTGTGGAGCCAGAGACAGGGACTGGCCATGGACTGTGGATAGGCAAGTTAAATAAAAATTGCTTTATAAATACAGGAAGTGCCCCAAAGAGCATTGGTGTGAGTTCTTTTTTTATTTATTTTTATTTTATTTTATTGAATGTTTTGTTTTTATTTTAGTTATAATTGTTGATGAAATAGGTTCTCCCATATGCTCAAATCAAGAGAATGATAATACCATGTATGCGAAATCTTAATTGTTGATAATGAGAGCACTGTTGTGACAATTCACTATTAGCAGAAATATCTTTACTCCATGATTCAACATCTACCAGCATCTTCTGCACAAATACAGAAAAAAATAATTTGTCCTCTTGTGGTATAAATGAGAAAAGGTCCCTAATAAATGCACTCATTGGTCAAAAGAAAATATAACTTTTATTACAACACTTACAACATTGTATCCCTTGGTCTGATTAAGGTAATAATCAATTTCTCTGTATTAGATAATCTAGAGAAATACTGTTCACCTGGGGGACCACTGGCAGGATGTGGCCCACCAGCTGTTTTTTGTAGCCCACTGGCTGCCAGGGACAATCTTCTCATGAACCTAATATTATTAAAATAAAAACTTGGGGAAACATATACAAATGTCCAACATTTAGTTATTTCATATAAAATATATTAATATAAATAGATAGATAGATAGATAGATATTTTTTTAATTACTATTTTAAGTCTGAAACACCAGCTCAGTAGTCAGTATAAATCCAGCCCCCAGCTCACTTGACAATGAAAATCTGGTCCCCGACACTGAAGAATTTGTTCTAAAGTTAAAATAATTTTGCAGAAATGAACTTAAAATATGCTATTCACAATATACTGAAAAAAATTAACCCTGGGAAAATAATGTATTGATTGCTGAATCCTTATTATGGTCATTTTTTTTTTTTATTATTTCCTTAGCAAGGATATTTGGCTTTGAAGCCCCAAAATGAGGAGAAAACAATCCCAGGGTCTGTACTTCCGGTTAGCAGGTGGCAAAATGTACTAGACCACTGACCACATATATTTTAAAAAGCTTCCCGAGTAGAAAGGAAGATTGAACATAACGACAAGCATGATAGAAGTAACTTAAAAGAACACATGTAAGGCAAGTATTAAGGCAAAATAGAAGAAGAAATCTGGGATGTCCAGTTAAAGGAACCTACTGTATATTTATTGATTTGAGAACAATACAAACTACATGTGATACATGTTCTAAAGTCCTATGTAATTTTCTATTACTTGTTTTATCATTTTGTTTCTATTTTATTATATATTTTTAAGTTTCAAACTATTAATTATAGATTATGATCTCACAAGGACACAGCCCTCAAAATTTCATATTGATTGGTAGACCCCGAAATTAATCTTCTCCAAATGTAGAATAACATTATTTAGTTAACGGTATTAAAGTACCACAAAAGTCACCTTATGTACTTTGCACCATCAGTTAGAGGGTGAAAAATCATGTGGACCTTTTTATTTACATTTTTTTTAATTTGATCAATAATTGACTTAGATATTGTCATTTTAGTTTAGCCTTTGAAGCAGTCCCACAAGAATCTGCATAAATAATAAGGCTGGAGTCTGTAACACATTATATTATGCAATTAAACCACATTTGAGTGCAGTGTTCATTAGTGCAGTGGTAATTTGTTTTAAAGATTGTTTTCATTGGTAAGTTATAAGTTTAATTCCCCAGTCACTGAATAACCCACATGAATAACCTAGTCAAGATTAAAGTAGACTACTTATGTGCAGTTCACTAAAATGAACATTAAAAACTGGATATACATTGGACAATCCATTATCTAAGCAAAGTTTGAGATATGTACTCTTCCTATTCCTCTTTTGTGGCACAGAGTAGAAGGTGGTATCTAACTGTATGAACTAAAATGTAACATGGGTGTAGATAATCTGTGGCTATCCAACTAATTAGCAAAGTATTCATGTTGCGCAACTAATAATCATGCAATGCCACATTTACACAAAATTTTTATATATATATATATATCACATATATAGTTGTGAGCGTACGGGTCGTTGCTCACGCTTGCGGGCTCGCGCAGCGAGCCGCGGCCCTCGCGTAGCGAGGTCACTGGGCAAGGGCCTCAGTTGCTGGCATGGAGCCTGGCGAGGGCCTCAGTTGCTGGCGAGGTCACTGGGCAAGGGCCTCAAACCCTCGCAAACTTCACGTCGCTACTCAAAAAACACAACACACAAATTACGACACTCGCTAAATTTTACGAGGAACGCAAACAACCTACGAAACACGTTACCACACATTACGACCTCGCAAACATCGGACGCAACACGCCGACATACAAACATTTAAAACACAATACATACACACAGCACATACATAAAAACCTTACCTACACCAAGAGGGAGCACCCAGGACCTCAAAAATGCAACTTAGACCTCGATTTTACTTGAAATAAAAGAGTTTTGAGACTAAAAAAAAATCTAAGCGACAGAAAAAATGGCCGCCGAACAAAACGAAAACGAGGCTACAGCACTCTAAACTCGCAAAACACCACAACAAACTCGCAAAACACCACAAGAAACTCGCAAAACGCCACAAACCACCTACGGATATTCATACCACACAGTGCACACATTCAGCATGCTTACACCGCAGCTCCACACCACTAATGCTGCAGCAACATCAACACAGATTGCCAGCTCTTCATCACAATGCTTCAAAATAGGTACAGTATATTCATTTAGTAATGTATTACATATTTCATTATTAGACACCAAACAGCATTAGCTACCTTACAATTTCATTGCCGTCATTTTTTGACGGGCAATCCGCTAGTATATATATATATATAAGCATTTTGTTTACAATAAAGGGCTACTATTATATGTAGTATTAATGCTCTTTAAAACAATAATCTTTGTTCCACTTTAAATCGTTACCTTTTGGAATATTGGACTGGAGTTAAAGAATCAAAGTAAAAGTCCAAATTTCATAACTCTTGAGTAGTAAATACCATAATAATTTGAAACCTTTTTATATTGATTAAAAAACACAGTTATATGCATGGGAATAGCACTTTTAAAAATTATCATATATATTGTTGTGGTCTGCAAGAGCTCAGTTAATTTCTTTTGCATGTTAAAGGACCACAGGGAATTAAAGAAAAAATGTTTGTTTGAAAACTTTAACACTGTCCTGGAGCAAAATTAGGCAGGAAAAAATATATACATCTAGTTTTTAATTAGATAAAAAAAACTATCTTTTTCTATTATGTAACAACCTTTGAGGAAGACGTCCAGTGACGTGGAAACGCGTCAGGTGTACAACGCTGCATGCGTCCTTACGTTGGAGCACGCAGTAGCTGTATTCTATGCAGTGTGAGAGTGTCTGTGTGCCCTAACCCGTCCTTACCCAAATGTATGCTTATTGACCACGAGTGGCGATACCTATTAGCGCTTACTTAATGCAGATCTTTAAATATATAGACTTATATACCATTATGGAATTATGCTGGAATACAACTTGAATTAGGTTGGAGTCTTGGATTAAACTGCAACATGCTTTAAGTCCATGACTTTGAGTTTGTGACCATTTCCACTCTATCATATAGTTTGAAAGAGGGACACACCTAAGGGGAAAGTCTTTATTATAAGCTTTCCTGACAGAATTTCCGGCCAGTACATCTTTACTAAAGGTTCTTTATTTTTAAATGAGATCCTCTAATCTGCATAGCATAAATTAATCTTGGGTTGTACCTATAGGACTAACAATATCCTAGTGCACATTTATAATTGAAGACATTTTCTAAGTAAAGAAACAAAACTGCATAATGGGACTGTGATTACCCCCCTATTGGGAGTTTTAAATATTTACTCATAATATTAAGGAGGTAATGATTTTCCACATATTTTGTCCTCTTTTAACTTGTGTGTTAATCCTGGATTTTTTACCAGTTTTTAGTTTTCACCATTGTGATCTATAAAGTTATTAAAGCTTTACTATTTTTTTTAAATTGATTCCCTGTTGGTAACAAATTACAAACTTGTTTATACTGATGGTTACTACTGAAAAGTTATGAAATTTGGGACAATTATAGAAGCCTTTTTGACAAAAAACATCAATATGTTATCTACATTGTTGCTATTGTATTTTCCTTGTATTGAAATCCCGTAATAAATACTAAATGATAAAAGCAACTTTGGGATAGTCCGCCAGTGGTCATTGGGATAGTCCCTCAGTACCAAGCCACAAGATTTGCCCTGTGTGACAAATGGTATTCAGTGAAAGCAATTTTACAACAGTTTTTGCAAAAAAAATGACATTTCAGAGACTATAATAAAGTTATTTATGTTTTGTTAGTCTACATAATTATATCGCAGTGTTGGAGCATTACATAGGCCCTCTGAGCACAATATCAGTTAAGACAAAGTTACACCGTTAAAATCTATTTGCATGTCATTACCCAGAATTCTTAATGGAAGCAAAGCATTAGTAGCAGGTGATTATGGGATACAGCAGAACTGATGACCACGATAAAAGGCAATCTTAGAACTGTTATTTTATTTATCCCTGTTGTTCAATGACGTTGTTACCTCTTTACTGGACATAACTAAAACAAACATGTAGCAAACTACACAAGAATCTCAACCAACTTGATGGTTAACAGAAGGAAAGTGGTTAATTAAGAAATCTGCTTTAAAAATGCTGGCACATCTGCTGTGCAATCTAGTTGTAAATACAGAAGGATATAATTTACTGTGCCATCACTAGACAGACGTGCCATAAAACATGTGCTCAACCTTGCCTGTGTGCACCATGCATCTATCACCCTGCTCATCTGCTTTCACATGTAAGGGTTTAGAGAAAACAAAATTAAATCACTACCTTCTGGCTTCTGATGTGATTTTCATTTTGTGTTAAATTAAGTATGTTTATTACCAGTGCATTTCCACGTTGCTATCTTCTATATGTCTCTGGTTTCTGTTTTTTGGTTGCTTAACTATTCAATATGACAGTTTTGTATAGTGCTATAACTATCTGTCTTATTAGCAAAGCCTAAAATAAATATGCTTTGTTTCAAAAAATTAGGAAATTGTGGTTTTTGGTACAGTCTCTCACATCACTATAGAATAATGTGCTATAAATAAATAAAAAATAAATTATATCATGCTAAATAATTTCTTACAGTAGCACATAAAGTAGCACATAACAATTACTTGATCTACTCTCTAAACCTACCCAATTATATGCCCAATTTATAAATTTATACACACTTAAAACTGTTCTTAATATTGCCACATACTCTTTTAGCTACTTACATTCTATTTACGAGTTCCCCATCCACAATTACTATGGGCCAGCCATACAGAACTCCATTGGTTTTAGCAGAGCTTGAATATTACAAACTCTAAATATTTAAGGTTACACAAAATTGATAATCTATTAGACCTGTGGCTCTAGCTCCCAAATAAAGTCTGACCCGTAACTGAAAAAAGTATAACATTTCTGTCAAAAATGTTAGGAGTACTAAATAGGACTCACAAGGGCTTTTTCAAACACTTATTAGAGCTATAGCAGCAAATAAAAACACTAAGCTGTAATTTAAAAGCATGGGAAGGCATGGAAACACATTATAATTAATTGCACAACAGTCTCAAACTCACAAAAATGCAATAAAAAAATATTTCTTTAAATGTTATTGCAGAATAATATTGATACTGGGACTGAAGGGGTAATATGTATCATGAAATCCACATGGACTAAAACAGATAGGTTGATTGCAAGCCCAATCGGCAAATATTACTTACTAGCGACTTGCCCGTCAAAAATGACAGCAATAACATTTTAAGACTGTCAATGCTGTTTGCCATACCATGCAAGGCCCTCTGACTTGCAGGCCTCATTGCGAGGTATTATACACCTTTATATCCAATAGATGGAGCTACAAAAACTATTTCCACTGTTGTCATTTACCCTTACATCCAACAGATGGCGCTGTAAGAATGCAACTTATATTTCCACATCCAAATGATGGCGCTCTAATAAGTTATTGTTATGACTCCTTAGAGCCAATAGATGGAGGTGTAACAATTCAGTAATGTATTATTACTATTATTATTATTTTGTTATTATTTTGTTATTTATTATTTTATTTATTATTAAATAGATAGGTATCTAATGCATCCGGGAGTCTTTTTCCCATCACCTTATTAACATTAGGGAGAGTCATCGCAAGGCCTGCAATGATCGCCTTTGGCGCTCATTACAGGCTAACTCCCTGCAACGTTCATTGCGAGTAGTCGGAATTGCGAGTTTGCCTGCTCATCGAAGTGTAATTTAACATTGGTGTGACGGACACATTTGCATACTTGACAACTATTATAGTTGATGATTATTTATTATTAAATCCACTGTATCTAATGAATCTGGGGGTCTTTTTTCCACCGCTTTATTAACATTAGGGAGAGTCATCGCAAGGCCTGCAATGATCTCCTTTGGCGCTCATTACAGGCTAACTCCCTGCGACGTTCATTGCGAGTAGTCGGAATTGCGAGTTTGCCTGCTCATCGAAGTGTAATTTAACATTGGTGTGACAGACACATTTGCATACTTGACAACTATTATAGTTGATGATTATTTATTATTAAATCCACTGTATCTAATGAATCTGGGGGTCTTTTTTCCACCGCTTTATTAACATTAGGGAGAGTCATTGCAAGGCCTGCAATGAGCGCCTTCAGCGCTCATTGCAGCCTAACTCCCAGGGGCCTTGCGATGAGTGCCTTTGGCGCTTATTGCAGGCTAACTCCCTGCGTCACTCATTGCGAGTAGTTGGAATTGTGAGTTTGCCTGCTCATTGCAGTGTAATTTAACATTAGTGTGACGGACACATTTGCATATTTGACAACTATTTTAGTTGATTGGCACTAATCAATTCTTATCTTCCGATTGCAGATTACGTCTAACCATGTTTTACTGTTGTGATAACGGTCTCATTTACTATTGGCTGTATCTAAGAAGTAAATGACAGGCTTTCTTATATTATGTCAGATCATATGATCACGCCCCCTGAAATTAGACTTAAAAAGGCTGGGTTTACGAATTCAGCTAGAGTCAATGGAATACATCTAAACATTTTTTTTTTTTTTTTAAACACCCATAGCCAAATTTGTGAGTTTGAGGCATTTGCCGGCAGCTAAGAGAACATGGAAAGAAGGAAAGTGTAAGGTGGTGGAGATAGGAAAATATTTGTTTAACTAAATGCAGAATTACAGAGGATAGCAAGAAGAGTCAAGGAGACATTCTATAATGAGCGATGTAAAGAGATTGCAGAAGATAACTGAATGGGTAAATGAAGTGATCTCTTCAAGAAAATTGGGAAACTAAAAGGCACCTTTCATGCCAAAGTGGGCGTGATAAAAGACAAAATTGGTAGGAACTTAACAGAAGAAGATCAGGTAAAGAAGAGGTGACAGGAATATACTGAAGATTCATACAGGAAGGATCTTAACAGCAGTGATGACCTTAATAGTTTCTCCAATGAGCTAGAGCCAGACATCTTGTAGAGCAAAGTGAGATGGGCCATAGGATGTCTTGCTAATAATAAGGCTGCAGGTGGTGCTGGAATCCCAATTGAACTATTCAAAATTCTACAGGATGAACATGTGAAAGCGTTGCTTGCCTTATGTCAACACATTTGAAAAACTCAACAATGGCCAATAGACTGCTAAAGAGTGCTCCAGTTATCGAACAATTGCACTAATTTCACATGTCAGCAAGGTAATGCTTAAGATTCTACAAGCTCAACTCCAACAGTATATAGACCAGGAACTACAAGATGTGCAAGGTGGGTTTCCGCAGAGGAAGAGATACAAGAGATCTAGTTGCCAATGTCCCCTGGATAATAGAGAAAGCAAGAGAGTTCCAGAAAAGCATATACTTCTGCTTCATAGACTATTCTAAAGCCTTTGACTGTGTGGATCATAACAAAATGTGACATGTCCTTAAAGAGATGGGAGTACCAGATCACCTCACCCTCCTCCTAAACAATCTGTATGTGGACCAAGAAGCCACAGTCAGAACCGAACATAGGACAGAATGGTTCAAGATCAGAAAAGTAGTGCGACAAGGTTGTATATTGTCACCTTATTTATTCAACTTACATGCAGAAAACATCAAGGCTAAACTGTATGGATCCAAAGCCGGAATCAATATTGTTGGAAGGAATATCAACAACCTCAGATATGCAGATGATACTACTCTGATGGCTGAAAGTGAGGACGAACTAAAGGACCTATTGATGAGGGTAAAAGAAGAGAGTGCAAAAGTTGGCCTGCTGCTCAATGTTAAAAAGATGAAGATGATAGTAAATGACAATCTCACTTCCTGGAAAATAGACAGGGAAAAGTGGAGGCAGTGATAGAATTTATTTCCTGGGACCCAAGTTCTCTGCAGATGGTGACTGTAGTCACGAAATTAAAAGACATTTGCTTATGGGGAGGAAAGCTATGGCAAGCTTGGACAAGCTAGTAAAAAGTAAAGGTATTAAACTATCAATAAGGTCTGCATAGTTAGAACTATGCTATTCCCAGTAATAACATACAGATGTGAGAGCTGGACCATAAAGAAATCTGAGCGCCGTAGAATTGACGCCTTTGCATTGTGGTGTTGGAGAAGATTGCTTAGAGTCCCTTGGCCTACAAGAAGATCCAATAAATCTGTACTTCAGGAAACGGAAGATGAACTGTTCACTAAAAGGTATGATCATGAGGCTGAAGCTAAAATATTTTGGCCATATCATAAGACGGCAGACCAAAGATTGAAGGCACAAGAAGAATGAGTTGTACCTGGCGTGCTGTGGTCCATAGAATCATGGAGAGTCGAAAGCGACTGAACTACAAAACGACAACAATAGAATATGGTCCTATGTGTGGGGACTCATAAATGATGGGACATATCAAAGGTTCCATATATGGTCTAATTTAAAACTATATACAGTAACAAGTATTTTATCAATTTAGTTATTATAAACACATTTGCATTGAAGATTTTCATTTCTGTCTTCTTATCTTTGTATTAGAAAATACTGATTTATATTTAATTAATGTGGGTTTTGCCATGCTCAGACAGAATTAAACAAGTTGGTGGAGTACACAGTCCAGCATATCATTTGCCACTTATTTCAATCACTCATTGCAAGTGCAATCCCAATAAATCATTAGTAATGCTTAGTGACTACACAGTAACACAATAACTGGTAGGTTCACTAAGGTTCTTCAATGAAGCTGTGAGCTAAACCATTTAGGGCCATCCAAGATGGGCAGGTCATAGCAGAGGGTCAGACAAAACGCGGTCCACAGAAGAAGGAACTAGCAACCCACACTAGTATCATTGCCATGAAAACCTTATTGATCCTCCTACGCTCCAGAGGGTCACGGAGAGTCAGACACGACTAAGCAACCAAACAACAGCCAATGGACATTCCTGCCTAATGCTCGGCTCATCAGAGACCTTGTGATATTTAGTGAATCTCCAGTGAAGACCCCAAAAAACCAGAGGAACATAACGGCTTATTTACAAAAAATATATAAAATGCTTTTTTTTTTTGATGATGATTTTCTAATTATGAACTACTTGGTACTACTTAAAGTTTTGCATTATACCATACTTGAAGTTTGCTGTATTCAGTTGACAACTCTTATGGACTGCATTAGAATATATATGCTTGTCCTTGGAATGTTTAGTAAAAATCCCTTATTTACAGATTTGTAAAGAATTATACTATTCCATGGTAATGGAACCAAAGATTTGCTTTATTGTTAATTAATTATTATTATTACTAATAATGAAGAATATTATACACTACTTAAGTAAACCATTAAAAAAACAATTCAAATCAGTTTTTCATGCACATTTGATTTAAGGGATCACTGCACACTGGAATGATTTTTACATTGAATCCAAACATTTTAGGCTTACTAGCTTTATTTTGGCACTCAGCATCCATTTTACCTCTCATTTTCTCCCTCAATGATATCTGCCACCCTCTTTTCTAGCTGCCGCTTACAACAAAATATGCAAATGTGATGTCATTGTGGAGAGTGGAGCCATCTACACAGCTGGGCAGGCTCCACTCCTAACATGACAGGAGAGATTTTCTACAACTGCTGATTCATCCCCTGGTAGAAAAGGATAACTTTATAAAACAAATAATATATAAAACATTATATAAAGCATACAAAGCCTTGTTATTAACAAAAAACAAATTATACTTACAAAATTAAAAAAATACATATGGCGGGTCTAAAAAATTTGCAAGTGTATGTGTATATATATTTATATATATATATAAATATGAATATATATGTATGTATATATATATAAATAAATATATATATATATATATATATATATATATGTGTGTGTATATATATATAGTTTTGAACCAGCCATCTATATTTTTTAATTATGTAACTATAATAATATGTACAATATATATATATATATATATATATATATATATATATAATATCTGTGTATATATTTATATATATACAGTAGACTCTCTTATCCCACGGGATGGGTAGATGACGGATAAATGTAGGTTCTGGTTGCTTGAGAGTTACTATTAAAAGAGGCCTAGCTTAGCTGCAAACAGGATGCTCTGCTAAGTATATTTGTCATTGAGGGCTGCAGCAGCAGTTTTCACTCCTCACTTGCACACAGGTACCTTAGGCTGGAGGGTGTGCTGCTGATACCAGGGAATGTAACGCCAACACTGCCCTGGCCCAGTCACTCATGCCTGTCTACTTCCAGGTAAAACTGAATTGCAGAGATATACAGTGGATGAAATCTAGGTGCCTGTAAGCATTTTGTGGCATGACAACCTGGCTCCTGGCATTTGTTGAGCTTTGTAAAATACAATTGTTATTTAAAGTACAGAATTTAACTTTTTCTGGTTGCTTGAGATTTCTGGTTGCTTGAGTTCTAGTTTGGGGGCCCTGCACCACTCCACACCATCTGCCTTTAGCTTACACACCATCTGCCTTTAGCTTACACACCATCTGCCATTAGCTTACATTGGCTTTTGCTGCCATTGTAAGGTGCACGCTGATCTCCTTTTTGCGCTTATTGTGAGGCTGTCCTCTGGTGTAGTTTGTGTCCTATGAGCAGCGTTGGCGCTAATTGTGAGGCCTTTAGTGTTTATTGCGATAGTGTTTTTTGGGGGGGTTTGTGTATATGTAGGTTTTCCTGATAATTAATTAATGAATAAAATCATAAATTAATATACTTTACCTATTTGTAATTAATATATGCAGCAAGCATTGTGCTGATGAGCTAACAATCTGTTTTGATGTTCCTGCAGCATCCAATGTCAATTTGCACTGTTGTTGAGCTGAGGTGTAAGTGTCAGCAATGTGTGCAGTGTGTAGTGTAAATAGGCTGCGTGCGCGAGGGGAAACCGTTAATGTAGATGTGTATGTGGTCTGCGGGTGTGGATGATTTAGCGTCCTTGTTAATAGCATATCTTGTACCTCGTACGGCTTTTTGGAAAAGTCGTATGTGCTTGGTGGTGTTTTGCATCTGTAGGGGTTGTGTAGCCTCGTTTTGATTTTTTTCGGCGGCCATTTTTTGGGGATTTACGAGTGTTTAAATTCGGTAAATAGTACTTAAATTGAGGTGTAACCTCACTTCCAGATGTCCTGGGTGTCCCCCCTTGCTGTGGGTAAGCTTTTTATTTTTGTGTGGATTTAGTCTTTTTTTTATGTTTTCCTCTGTGTGCGGTTCAGCCGTTAAGGTTGTATTTTTGCAAGTTTGTAATTTTTTTTTCCTAAGTCACGCGGCTCGTATTTTTTTGTGTAAGTCCGTATTTTGTCATTGCGTGTTAGACAGTTTTTTTCAAAGTCCAGCTTCTGTGGCAGTTTGTAACCGCTTGTGAGGCGCCGTAGAGCCTCCACCTTCGCAAATACAGCCTCTCGCTTCGCAAGGGGTCGCATTGGCAGCCTACAATGAGCCTTTGGCTCATTGCAGCTGACGTGGGAGCCTCCACCTTCCACAAATGCAGCCCCCTGAATAGTACTTCTTGTGCCACGCACAACCAGGCTACCGGTTGGTTGAATCAACCCGAAGAGACCCTTAGTGGACCCTAGGCATGACATATATATATATACATGGGCGTATATATAAAAAAATCTGAGGGCGATAAGGTTTAAAGAGACAAAAAAACTGTGGCCCTGAGTGGTGCATTCAACTCTTCTCCCAGAACAGGTGGCAGGGGTGAATCTCCTGCCAATGTAAAAGAGCCCAGCTCTGGGTAGCCTCAATGTCTTTTTTTCTTTTTTTCTTTCTTTGTTTAAATTATCAATGACCC
Source organism: Discoglossus pictus (assembly GCA_027410445.1). NCBI lineage: Eukaryota > Metazoa > Chordata > Amphibia > Anura > Alytidae > Discoglossus > Discoglossus pictus. The sequence continues at coordinate 323,854,951 of CM050167.1, forward strand.
TAGGTCCCACCCAACCCCGATATAATAAAAATTACATATGTAGACATATAATATATATATATATATGTTGAATGCGTTACAAACAAACAATAATATATAAATACAAATATATATATATATTAATGAATATATATATTATCATTTATTTGTAACATAGTAACACATTGCAAAGGATGGAGGGCACTGTCTTTGAGCTTAGAATCCAGTGTCCATAGTGCTTTCCCCAATGCACCAAAGCAATATATAATATATATCTAAATATTTATATATATATTTAATATAAATTATGGGTCAAAGCTTTTATGGGACAGACATAAAGTTTAATTTTGATACATTTTGTATCCTCTGTTCATAAATCTGGGGTGGGCGGTACCCCCTCCCCCCCCCCCCCCCCCCATTCCTCCCAGTTTCTAAGCCCCTGTATATATGTATATATATTGTAAGTATAAGTTGATATTTAGTTTTTGTTAATTAGATAGTTTTGTGTGCTGTACATCATTTCACACATTATTTGTTTAATAAAGTGATCCGTTCCTGCTACATGGATGAATCACACAAACAGTTAATTGAGGACACGCTCCCCTAGTCACATGGACACATCTCCCTCCAGTTGTGAGGATGGTCCCACCACAAACAGTAACTTCATCTTTGCAGCTATAAAAGATGGAGAACTGTATCAATAACGGAGAATAGAGGCAAAACAGCTTGTCCTATACAGAGCAAGATTAATGGCAATATCAAGCAAGAAAGCCTAAAATATCTCATATATTTAACAAAAATGTTTATTAAAAAAGTATTGATTTTGACTTGATAAAATTCCAGAGCCCCGTGGCCCTTTGAATGACTACTCTGGTAATTTTTTAGTGAATGTGTCTGATGCTATGTCATTAGGGAGTGTCCTTTTAAGCTAACAAATTTTCCTTTAATCCAAATTAAAGCACTGGTAGTGATAAATACCACATTCCCATTGTGCAGATACAAACCTCCTGTGCATTAAGTTTGTTCCTACCTCAAAAAGTTTATCAATAGAACTCAACATGATAAATCCCACATCAGCATAACTGCTTAAAAAGGTATTATATTAGAGGCTGTATTGTATTTTACATACTAACATATTGTTTTAATGGTGTTTTTTGCAAAATATTGTATGTAAATATATATATGACCACAGTAATCATTTAATTTCTAGATACAATACACCCTTTTCATTCATTAGTCCTTAATTGCTTTACACTAAATGAAAGACAGGGGCCACAAATTGTGGAAAGTTATCTTCCATTTGTTTTCCATTTTGATTTTAACATTTCAAGTTGTCTTTTTAGGTTGTACTTAAAGAGGATTAAAACTGGCTATATATTGTGTTATCCATTCTTTTCTAAAGTGAATAAGTCCTTGGAAACTCCATGTTGTTGTTGTAGTTATATGCAAATGAGCAGCTCATGCATATTAATTAGATGGTTTGATGTGCTAATTAGGATTACAGTTAGCTTGTCTGTCTATGTGATAGCCAAAATAAAGACCTGCAATGTTATCGGACAGTTCATCCCCTCTTGTACCCTTATCAAGCACTCTGAGACTCACATTAGCATAGAGGAGCTGCAAAATCAATTTTAAATAGTTCAGAAATTATTTACTGTACAGAAAAACTGCTAGTACAATGTATAGGCAGTTTGTAATGCCTTTTAAAATTAAATAAACGTCCTGGGTCCCTTTAAAGAGTCCCTTTGCAGCTGGTGTAAAGCATTGGGTCCACAATAGGCTAGAGCCCTCTGTTACCTGAAGTAATGAGGCCTTATAATTTATTAGGGAAAGGGGGCAATAATTATATTTCATATATTTTTTTCAGACTGAAATGATTTATTGAAGGCATATTTAAGATTCCTGGATTATGAATGCATCTGGTAGAGCAGAATCAGTAGTGTGTAAAAAAAAAAAGATATGCATGAAAAGTAACAAAATAAACATTATTAAACTTACCCTAAAGTTTGCTAAATCTCTTGAGTTTGCAAGCAGTTGCTTTTTGAGTTAACAGCCCAGTGCTGCATGGCTACAAATAGCAGACAATTCATAGTTTGTTTTGGCCAATCAAAGGCAGCTAATACATTGTTTAAATATGTGATGTGTAGCCCCATGCACAAGTAAGGAGCAGCTCAGACACTGTTGCTGTTGGCTTGAAGGTTAGTAAAGGGTTAAAATCTGTACCCAAATGCAGTGTTTCTATTGGGGGGTCCACTGTGCCTATGTAAGCAGCTCCGGGGGTGTGGAAAATACTTTTTATTTTTAAATAAATAAACCTGTATGTGTATAGAATGACTCAATGTAAGGTGGTGTTAGATTAAAACAAGGTAAAAACTTGGAAACATAGATATATATTTAATATATTTAGTGAATGGCCTTCAGATGCAAAGGTCTCATCTCACTGCTGAGTAACCTATTAGCTTAGTCATTATAACATAGAGGAGGTAATTCCTACGCAAATAAATTTAGGTTAGTAGAGAGAATCCCTCAGCCACCTGCCTCTCCATCCTATAATGGTGCCGGTCCCTCCACCTGCCTCTTCACCCTATAACTGTGCTGGTTCCGCCACCTTCCTCTCCATGCTCTATCTGTGCTGGTCCAGCCACCTGCCTCCCCACCCTATAACAGTGCTGTTCCCGCCACCTACCTCTCCATCCTCTATAAGTACTGGTTCAGCCACCTACCTCTGCATCCTATACCTGTGCTTGCCCTGACACCTGCCTCTCCATCCTATAGCTATGCTGGTCCTGCCACCCGCCTCTCCATCCTCTTTATATATCATGGTGCTGCCATCTGCATTTCCATCCTATAACTGTGCTGGTCCAGCCACCTACCTCTCCATCCTATACCTGTGCTTGTCCTGCCACCTGCCTCTCCATCCTCTATATGTACTGGTCCTGCCACCTGCCTCTCCATCCTCTATATATACTTGTCCTGCCACCTGCCTCTCCATCCTATACCTGTGCTGGTCCTGCCACCTGCATTTCTATCCTCTATATGTACTGGTCCAGCCATCTACCTCTCCATCCTCGATATGTACTGGTTTAGCCACCTACCTCTGCATCCTATACCTGTGCTTGCCCTGACACCTGCCTCTCCATCCTATACCTATGCTGGTCCTGCCACCTGCCTCTCCATCCTCTATATATATACTGGTGCTGCCATCTGCCTTTCCCTCCTATAACTTTGATGGTCCAGCCACCTGCCTTTCCATCCTATAACTGTACTGGTCCAGCCACCTACCTCTCCCTCCTATACCTGTGCTGATCCAGCCACCTACCTCTCCATCCTCTATATGTACTGGTCCTGCCACTTGCCTCTCCATCCTCTATATATACTTGTCCTGCAACCTGCATCTCCATCCTATACCTGTGCTGGTCCTGCCACCTGCATTTCTATCCTATATATGTACTGGTCCTGCCACCTGCCTCTCAATCCTCTATATGTACTGGTGCAGCCACCTGCCTATCCTTCCTCTATATATACTGGTCATGCCAACTGCCTCTCCATCCTATTCCTGTGCTTGTCCTGCCACCTTCCTCTCCATCCTCTATATGTACTGGTCCTTCCACCTGCCTATTCTTCCTCTATATATACTGGTCATGCCACCTGCCTCTCCACCCTATACCTGTGCTGGTCCAGCCACCTACCTCTCCATCCTATACCTGTGATTGTCCTGCCACCTGCCTCTCAGTTCACTATATGTATTGGTCCAGCCACCTACCTCTCCATCCTATACCTGTGCTTGCCCTGCCACCTGCCTCTCCATCCTCTATATGTACTGGTCCAGCCACCTACCTCTCCATCCTATACCTGTGCTGGTCTTGCTACCTGCCTCTCCATCCTATACCTGTGCTGGTCCTGCCACCTGCCTCTCCATCCTATACCTGTGTTGGTCCTGCCACCTGCCTCTCCATCCTATACCTGTACTGATCCTACTTGTGCTCATTGCCACAGCCCCTCCTCCACTCCCACATCAGCACTTGTCAGGTGCAGCACCCAGGCAGCGCAGGCAGCAGCATCATATTCAGCTGGTGAGAGGTGCTGGGGACATGGCACAATTTGTGGGCACATAACAAGCTGGGACTGTATCCATATACCAGTCTGCTGTGTGCCCCTGCCCTATACACAATGCATTTCTATTTATATAATGTGTACACCTCAGTGGCACAGTTAAAATAAGGAGAGATCCAGTGACATGAGCAAGTAATATATGCTGTGTATCCTGCATGGCCATATCCAGATAATAACAGAGCCAATTAAAGCATCCTTTCAGCTCCTGGTTCAGTCACAATCTATACTCTACCCTGGCAGATCACTACAAATCAGAGGATATGAAACAAGGGTGAGCCATGCAATAACCTTTCAGTGTTTTGCTTGAAGGCTTTCTATCCAATTTGTCCATTCAGCATCCCTGCCTCCTGTCTGTTCCTTCTTACTCCACTCCCATCCCCCATCCTGTGCTTCCTTTACTACATCCCAGTGCAAATGCTTTGTTTTGTTTTATAAATTGCAGGCATTCCCTGGGGGGGGGAGAGGTGTGGTGGGGTATATTCAGGTCACAACCAGATGTTGATGTTTTTTCTTAGTTGCCAACTAAGCTGGGGTCACTTTGCTGGTCCAGAGGACTCATATGTTGTCCTTGGTTGTCATTCGCAGGGATGTCCTTCCTCCCCTTCCTCTGCCCATCTGGGGGATAGTAAGAGCTGGGATGGGCGATGTATGATGTACAAGTCCACCTCCTATTTGTGCTGCTAGATTGGATATTCAGGGCAGCATCCTGAGCAGAGAGCCAATGGGCTGGCAGTACTGTGCTGTGCCCTGCCTTCCCACTGGAGGGATGCCGGAGAGGCTGCAGTGTGTGCTGATGCTCCACTCCTAGCAGTCTAGTGTCATCTTAGCTCAGTCTCCTCTATTACCGAAGCAGAAACTTACAAATACAAGCAATTTATTGCTGAGAGGGGATGCATCATCATACCTGTGGCTGATCTCATCATAATAAAGCTCATCTGGCAGGTGCAGACTCCCCACCTCTCCTTACACTGCACATACCTTTGTGTGGCTGCTTCACTATATGAGGAAAGAGGGTGATCCCTTGTAGTCACCGAGGCTGAAGGACAGATCTCTGCCAGGTAAGCAGTGGCACATTCATTAAACTGCTCTATGTGATCGCTGAGAGTATTTATTGTATATTCTATTAGATCAAATGATAGGTTATAAATAAAGCACATGTTTCAGTATGGACATAGTTAAATCTTCTTATATATTTCAGTTAAATTGTTACTTTTTCCCCCCAGAAAATGTTATATCCTGGTGCATTTTATGCCCCATATGTCTTGTTTCCATTCCTTGCTCTAGATATATTTGTGCTCAATACAATGACCAAAGACTAAATCATCCAAGCTGTTCTGGTTAGAGAGCCCAGTAAATCCATCATGCAACTTGGCTTTCCTCACTCTTGTACTGAGTTCCCCTTATATATTCCAGCTAAATATTTACTTTTTCCCCAGAAAATGTTATATCCTGGTGCTTTTTATGCCCCATATGTCTTGTTTCCATTCCTTGCTCTAGATATATTTATGCTCAATGCAATGACCAGAGACCAAATCATCCAAGCTGTTATGGTTAGAGAGCCCAGTAAATCCACCATGCAACTTGGCTTTCCTCACTCTTGTACTGAGTTCCTCTTTCACTTGACTTGCTTGGATAAAAAGCCCGGTGATTGCTTAATTGCTGTTGATTACAAGTGTCAACCATCTGACATCTGCTGCCTGTTCAGCTGAAAATGCTGAGTGGTTAACACCCCAAAACAATAATATGCTTCCAAACTTAGGGCCCTATTCTATTGCCCAATTCTTACATTTATACACACTTAAAATCACTCTTAATATTGCTACATATTCGGCAAATATTACTTATTGGCACTAATAAAGTCATTAAAATGCATATAAACATTTTTTTAAAAAAAAACACCCAAAGCCAAATGTATGAGTTCAATGCATTTGCAAGTAGCTAATAGAATACGGCCCTTGGATATTTTAATGTGAAAATGGCCCTTCCTGATTACTGACTCTGAGACCTTACAACTTTTCTGTGATGGTGAAAAAATATTAGGTCACATGTGATGGATGGATCTTTTTTCTAATTCCGTCCTAATACTACTTGGTCAATAGGTTATATTTAAATGGAAAATTCACCATCCTAATATGTGCTACTAAATATATTTTTATATTTACACATGGCTATTTTTCAATACAGTTTGAGAAGTTTTAGCAGAAATAGACAATTACAACACAAACTTTTGTAGAACTGTTTTTTTTTTTTATGTATTACAATGTCAGAAATATTATATATATGAAAGCAAAGCCATACAGTGAGATACTGTACATATACAAGTATTTCTATGGAGGATATTACATGGTACATGGTTTGTTAGTTAACGTGATTTAGACATGCTTCCAAAACATTAGAACATTTCTACATAAAATAGAAGAGGGAACACAAGGTATGATGACTGTACAGAGGATATGAAGATATTTTGTACGCACTGTATGTCATTTACCAGCCTACTTTACTTACTGTATGATAATATAATATGGTGGTGTCCAAAAAAAGTAAAAGGTGTAACAGCTCTCAAAGACGTAACACGAATCTTCTGACATAAAGTATATTATGTAAATTAAAAGAACTCATTGAAATGAGCCATGGTGGCCATCTCGGCAATCTGTAATTCAATCATCACTGATACAAGCTGCCTTCTACCATTATTTATCAGAGCCAGCTGAGTGATTCCTGTCAGATGGGAAGTGCTAGTGTAAAATCTCTAGGTAAATGTATCAGTGAAGCTTTCCAAGTGTAGTCCTATATGAGCACACAAGAATAGTTGGCCACAATCAGCCGGCAGATGTTGCCATACAAATAAATATTTTCCTTTGATTGCCACTTAGGATTTCATTTTCCTTATTTAATACTGATTTGTAAGGAATTAGATGGGATCTTTTATTGTATGGCACCGTACCTATTACATTACAGTTCAAACAACTGAGGGCTTCTTTGGCTTAACAACCAATATCCCATTTGGGTCTTAAATACATGGATCTGGTATTATTAGTCAGTCATTATTTTAATGTATCTCCTAATTCCTTCATAATAGCATAATTCTCTCAATAAACCATTGCATGCTTTTCGGCTATTATTTATTAATCTCTAATACTCTATAGATCTTTTGCTGTCTTTAACCTCCTTTCTACAAGGACAAAAGGACAAAGATTCAGTTGCCTTATGTTTGATAATGACGTGTATACTGTACATTAAAATTAGCAGTCGTTAGTCATGCTGTAATAGGCAGACAATAGGGGATGGCATAGCTTTGGGAATTTTTCACAACACATATATACACATTTTATCACTCTATTCTTCTATTAAGATTCTTTGCGACTATTTCTATTGAAGCGCTTTTGCATGAAATATGAAATGTTGCTTAGTGTAGGAGAAAAACTGCTTGAATTTGCATATATAAAAGCACACACGTCTATTTCTGTTGTCAGCTTAAGAACATTGTTCAGGACGCTTGAGTGAAAAGAGATAATTTTGCAAAGAACCACAGGGCATAGGATATTAACATGGGAAATTATAGCAGTCTGCACTTGTAGTGTTCCAACACAGTCATTTCAGCAAGTCTAATTTTTGCTTTCTCGGAAATGTTTTTAAGTATTGCACAAAGCTGCTTTTAATGATTGCCTTGGAAAATATCCGAGACAACTTCCCCTTATCAGTTGTAGTCCTGAATAAGTCAAGGACTGTTTTCTTAAAATGATCTCAAAAAGTATATATATAGTACAGTGATCAGTAGTCGTGTGTGTGCATTTGCACCTCTTAATATATGGACAAAGTGAGAAAATGATGTACTACTAGGTAGTGCATTTATAATGATGCCCTACTAGGTAGTGTGCAGTATGTAAGTGAAGTATTGATATACTAGTGAGTATGATACACAATACAAACATATATTCTGTAGGTCTGACACTCCCGGGTTATATTTTGTATATAGAGAAGACAACAGGTGGGACCATAGAAAGTGAGATATGATCAGGACTGGAACATTGAATTTTGCCCTTAAATGTCGGATTTTCCTTCAAAAGATGGACATTGGGGAGGTTAAGAGGGATGGTGCAATTTCCTGTAAAAAAAAAAAACGGAACAGTCCCTCCAAAAGAGACAGTGTTATATATATTCCAAAATGTATGTTGGTAAATACAGTATATTTATCATTAGAGTTTACCCTTAATATTGCTATAATATCATATTTTGTGTTTTAGATGAAGTCAAACACAATTAAGTATCTCTCTGATGCATGTACTGTTTCAAGATATTGTCATTCTCACACAATATGGTACATTATTACTGAAATTCATTATAGTTTTTCTAGATGTAAACACTATAGGATTTGTCAGTTGTAGATCCCTAGTTCCACCACTGCTGATTCCAGAGATCACTTTTGCCATATAGAGCGTTGTAGCTGTTGTTGATGTGTGGACCATACACTATGCATTTCTCATGTCTTCATAGGTTTGCAAAATCTTTATTATACTTGTGGTTTTAAACTTTATATTGCTCTATCCTAGAGATCTTTGGGCTATTCCTTTAAACAAAAAATCTCGGAATAAATCACTATGATAAAACCATGGTATGGATTCAATGGCCGCCCACCTGCAGCATTGCATAATTTGTAGTCTAGTATATGTTTGTATCTTGCAGACAGAAAAGTCTAACTAGCCAGTTAGGTACAGATAGATTAAAGATTACTCTCCACAATTTCTGGAATTTTTGCTTGCCACACCCACTAATAATGTTGTGGACTATATTCTCCAATTCCTGTGATATGCCCAACCTCAGAATAGCCTTACTGTTATAATATAGGATTAAAGAAATGCTTCATTCACTACTTAGAAAATACCCTCCTTAGCCACAGTACACCTTGTTAAACATAATTATCATTGTAAATCCACAAAATGTTATTACTATGTAAATAATAAGAGCTGCATCATGAGGTGGTTAGCTATCAGTAGAGGGAAGGGTTTGGGAGGCCTGGTGACTGTCAGATAATTGGATAATATTGAAATTGACACCCCACCTCTTCCCACTTACAGCCTCAGAAGCAGGCAGATTGCTTCAATAGATAAAACATACACAGAAGGTTCACCTACATATCATGGATTCATACAGGGTCCAATAGAAGCACCAGAATTATTTTTTCCTAATTAAAAGCAATCGTTATGACTATTTTCCTGCTTAATTATATTCTTAGTCAGACTCAAAGTTTTCACACATGTATTTATTTTTTTCCATTGTACAGTTGTCATATAATGCGAACTTGAGACCCTGCTGATTTCTTAACACCCACAAGATCAGCATGTTTTCAAGTGTGATTTAAATAAGTAACCACATTTGAAAGTATAAGAACAAAGTTGCAAGTACATGTACTGATGTATGGATAGTGACTTTTAAAAAGCTCCGCTCATGGTGTTTTTCTTCAAAGCTGGGCATCAATTCTGGAGTGTTTAAATGCAGTTTTAGCATGAACATGGAAGAAACTTTTAAAGACAGCATCTTAAGTCTTTGCATTGACTGAAACATATGCACGACTATTATTGATGAAATTCGCCAAGAGGTTCTTACAGTTATGTAGCATAAGGTTATATTAGATACTTAAAAATGTGTATTTTTCACAGTACAATGAAACCTTACCCCTCTCTAAGTAACATGGGTATGTGAAAGCATCTGAAATGATTGTATGATAACTACTTTAACTTATAAACAAGAAGCATTGTCGTAATTTGATCTTGAACTATGGCTAACAATGTAAGGAAAAATGAGATATCAGACAATAGTGCCATCTCTAAATGTCTACCACAGAGTTGTTTTCAGAAACATGATGAAATAATCCTTGACTTGCTGAACTTTGCCACTCTTAGCCAGCTTCGCACTTTATCATTTTCTCAAACCATTTGTCAACACCACAAAGTATTACTAAGCTTGAAAGGAAATGTAGTGTATTTTTATAGTCCGTATTTATTGGATTATTGGATGGCTTCAAATAACAAAATATATAGATAACAGGAAAGGTGGCAAGCATCACATGGTATAGATTTACAGAACCGTTTAGGAATTTCTGGCAAAAAGAGCAAATATTAAATGTTTAGTCCATTGACACATATCTATAATGAATATAAAAATGTCCATTTGTTGAAAGACTAAAAGAAACTGAATAGGATCTAAGATATAATATGTTTGTACTTTCTACTTAAAAATGAAGCAATAAGTCGAGCCTCCTGACCCTAGTACAGGTAATATCATCTTTAGGAGGATATTGCTATCCTAAACTAGGAAGTGGACCTATTGTCGTAAGTGGGTGTGTGTGTAAATAATTCATGCAACCTGCTGAGCAAATCTCTTGATTTTATGATGTACAATGGAGATCACACATTGAGTTTATGCTACTGGGTTTGATTTCTTGTAAGGTATTTCCTTGTTATATGTATTTTTATTTAACAATGTTTCAATGGCCCTTAAGGTGGCAAGTTCAACATTCTAAAAAGTAAACCACATGTAATCATGGTTCCACTTAAGATGACCTCTAGGTCACTGCAGGTAAAATAGCATCCTGATTGAACTCAATGGAAGAGATTTACTTGGTTCAGATAGAGGCTAAAGGAGCTTGATCTGTCATTAACGGACACTCATGTCAATGACTGCTAATTAGCAGACTTACATACTAACTGAAACAGTTTGTTCCTCCTCTCTCAGTGTAAATTTAACATGTGTATCTTTATATAATTGGAATGTAGTTATTAAAACAATGTTGATCTATTACTAATTAATGTTAAAGCAACACAGGTTATAAATTATGCCAGTATCATGCAAACTACATTAAAAAATTACAAATATGCTTGACAGCTGAAGTCAAACAGTAGGCCGGTGCATGTGACTGCCTACGTACAATTGATTTTTATGCAGAGTTAATTTACTTCCCTACAAGGTGAGCAATAGGGGCTAAAAAGTGCAATAAATGGCACCTCCAAACAGTCCAGGATTTAGAGAAAAAAACAGTGTGAACGCAGGTGCGCCAATTACAGTATAAATAATCTTTCAAATAATCTGACAAATAATAATTTCCTCATCTGTTCATGAGTTCACACAGAGTTACCCCTAAATCTTAGCCTGACTGATATTCTCTGATGATTGGTTTGGGAACCTTTCCAGGTTCACATTATACTGTGTTACAAGTTTACTAAAATATGACTTGAACAAAAGTCAGTATTGTCAGTGGTAGTGTTCACCTTATTGCAGAATAAAAAGTAAGATTATTGGACTTCAGAACAATAACCATAATGGCAAAAGTTTTTTTGTTTTTTTGTAATGTTTGCTTAAAAACATAAATTTTCTATACATGACACACAATGTATTCCTTTAAAAGTGACAATAAGATGAAGTGAGGCAAGTTATTTTACATACAATTATAATGCAGTATAATGAGATGCATCAAATTTGAATATTCTTACCACCTAATATGTAACTTCTTTAATAGCATTCATGTAATTATCTATGGAATATCCTTATCTTCTTAGTTTATAGCTTTTGACACATTTCATTATGCTTAACCTATGCTGGTTTTAAGTATGACAAATACAAATGTCTAACTATTAAGAGTTAGCTCTGTGTCTCCAAGGCACATGCTTACTTTAAATATGTTTCTGTATCTAAGAGAGGTTATTTCTAACTGTACACTTGGGAAATTTGTAACGCGTCTTTGACGATTTGTTTGCCACCAACAAGTTCAGGAGATACACATTGTTAAAAGAAAATCAATTTTCAACGTGAGACAACAAAACATTATCGTCATCCAAACATTGTTATGAAGGAGTTGTGGGAAGTAATGTTGACCTTACAGCCTTATGTCACTCTCACCAGAACTTAAGATCCTCCTGATTCCTAAACCACACAAGAACAATAAATCTGAATTTCAGTATTAGAACAATTTAGAAAACCACTATGGTCTGTTCCTTGCTTTAAAAATGGAGAACATTTTTAAGATTAGAACAATTTAGAAAAACAAGGTGTTTTGCCCATTGCTTTAATGATGGAGAAGAACGTAATACTCGTGATTAATCTGATGTATGAAACATTTCATCAGTGATGAGGGCTGATTTAATTTCTTACATTATAGGGTCAGAGCAGTCCAAAAAATATTTTTCTTGCATTTAAAAGAACATCTCTTATACATTTGCAAAATGCGTTTTGCATGTAAAATAAATTATATTAAATTAAGAAAGTTGTTGTTGTTGTTATTATTATTACTAGCGACTTGCCCGTCAAAAATGACGGCAATAAAATTTGAAGGCTGGCAATGCTGTTTGCCACACAATGCGGCTCTGCCTCCTCTAACTTGCGGGCCTCGCAATGAGCCTCTCCCACGTCTACTTTATGGTCCTCGCGATGAGCGGCTTTGCCACTCATTGCAGGCCTCGTCCAACCTGCCACTTTTAATGCCTCGCAATGAGCACCTTCGGCGCTCATTGCGAACCTCTCCCACCATCTACTTGACGGACCTGCAGACATAGATGAGTAGATGAGTCTAGTGAAGGCATTCATTATGGACTGGAGTGGGAATAGACAGGTGGTGGGCAGGCCAGCAAGGGGCGAGTTGCAGTATTCAAGGTGAGATATACTTTGTGAAGAGCTTTGTAGATATATTATGAATATTGGCATGTCCTTTTTAATTATATTATAGGTATGCTCAGGGGTGGACATTTCCAGGAAGCATGGGAGCTAGGGCACTAAAAGAACTGTTGTCTCCAATTTTATTTCTCACTGCAAAGGGCTTCATTTCCGGCTCCAATAAAGTCTTCCTGACCCGTAAGTTTTAGATATTACACATACATTTTTTTTAAATAGTAGTCTTTGTGCATTAACACTTCTAGACCTCTGCATCTAGGATTTTCCATACAGCATTAAAATATCTTCATCATTAGTTCTGATGCCCATCACCAGTGCTGTTAAGCAAAAGGAAATATGTTTAATAATAACACAGAGGTTAACACCTTTTATGATTTTACTGTGTGACTTTTATAAAGTGTATGATTGTAATTGGAATTTTGCTGGATCTGCTAGATCAGCTTTCTTTACATAAGTGTTAATTTGGTTGTGCCAATGAACAATCCTCACTGTTGAGATGCAGAGCTTAAAAATCCCAAAGGCATCTTTCTCTTCAGAGCATCACTTTGATAAGACATTGCATGAAGTCCCAATGTGACAATCTAATCACTTCTCATACCACTTCTGAATATATAGACTTCTTTCCGCAAAGCAGTTAGAAGACACTTGAAGCATAAACATTTGGGAATTCAAAAACCATGGACCTCATCTATGAAAGCTTGGAGCTTGCTTTTCTAAAGGATCGATACTCCTACACTGGCACAACAAGTTATTAGATTGATATTTAATTTGTCACCTATAATTAACATGGTAGAGACTAATATAACATGCTTGAAAATCATGCATATGCACACACAGAAGGCGGTTTTGGATCATTCCAACTGAAATTTGAAGGAAAGTCTGTTCATATTAGGAAAAATGTATTCAATCTTAGGAGTAATGGGAGACCATGGATCAAACGGAGAGAATATATGAAATATATATATTGGAATTATTTGAAAGTGTGTGAAACATTGAATGTCAGCATTGTTGAGGGGTTTAATTATGATGAATGGTTTCTTGGAGTGATAGTTATTGTTGGATACAATGATTTAAACAGTGGGAAGTTGTAGAGAAAGCAACATAAATGCAATTAAGTAGTACAGCCGTAAATTCAAACATAGTAAAAGGGGAAATTCAGGAAGAATATCCTATTAGTAATTATGATTCATGACAAAGTCATTTGCTCTTCCAATAAAAAGTAGTCTCTACTAAGAGAAGATGTAACACCGAATATGACATGCTCAGATGGAGATAAAGCATAATGTTGCTCTTTCAAATCTACCAGCTCCTTATGAGCAAAATAACCTGTTGTTTATGTTGAGAAAGATCTTTAATTGGCATTTTTCTCTTGCTTGTAGTTTTTGCATCAGCAGTTCATGTAAAATGGTATTTTATTATTATTTTATTATAGCTCTCTTTGCATATGCCTTTTATTCTTTTTGCTCAAGTAGACCGTATTATTATATAACATCTTAGTTACTAGTGTAGACTTAATTTAGAAAAATTAAACTTTATGTGGATTTTTTAAGACTTAGATATACCAGATATAATATTCACTAACTGGCCCTGACCCACAGCAAAATGGTTAATATAGTCTTTGGTAATTCAGGGTGGTAGATAGAGTAAATGTGTGGGAAATACAAAAATAGAGAGTAAGGGGAGTTGTTATTTTGGATGGTAATGGAGGGTAAAACAGTTGTAGATGTGTGTTTTGGGTGCAAACATTTTTTAAATAAACACGCTCCTCCTATTCCAGAGAACATGATTGGATCCTCCGAGAATGCCTCTGCACTGTGGGCCTCCTGGTTCTTCTAATGTGATTGATACTATAAGGGGATAGTTTGGTTCCTCTATTTCAAATTATTAGTGACACTTTATTTTAGCACACAATGTGCTCTTTTATGATGAGTTGTTTTGATATATGAAGTATAATATCTCAGCGCTCTTAATTGGAACAGGCTGCGATGTTAGAGCTTCAGGCTGTGAAAACGCACATTCTTAAACTAGACCAGACTTTTGATTTTGCATATAAAAATAAAACAGTGTTATGCTGTGAATATGCAAAGGTTTAAGACTTACAAATGAGTGCTTTGAAGGATATGTTTGGGAAAATAATATAAATAGTACGTATTAGTAAGTTTCTAAATCTGAGCCATGACCAGGGAAAATGTGTAATGTGAAAATATTATATATACATGAACATCAAAGCAATGTGTCTTATATGTGCCAATTGTTACAAACACAAAATTTATCAAAGCTTATATGGAGGTTTATACTTTTTTTTCTCTATAATAATTCTGTGGCATTTCTGTTTTGGGACAGCTTCACATTTTGACAAATTATTTTCTGACAAGATGCATGAAATGGGGTTGATATTTATTTTGTAGCAAGCAGCTATGCTAAAAATAACTGCATAATAAAACCTTATTAATTTTTAATTTGCCCACATATTCCACAATGCAGCTCAATGGCCATGAAAGAGAAAATAAAAGAAAAAAACATGATAAATATTTCATAATTACTAACATGTACTGTGTTTCAGCTTACGATTTTAAGGGAGGAAAGGAATTGCAGACAAAGCAGTTGTATGTTGGAAACAAATTTGATGGAGTTGTTTCTCTGGGGCATCCTGTTATACGTTTGATTGGCCACCTTAGCCATTCATTTTCAGAATCTTGTGGTGTGGAAAGTACATTATAAAATGCAATTTACTATGGGAAGCTTTTGTAGGAGCTTTAATCATGGGCTTAATTTGTCCTTATGTGTAGAACATCATACTGGTAAATAGCTCTTCACCACAACAATATAATAAGAATAAATGCATTATAACCAAATGCAAACCATGTGAAAGGTTTCCAAAATGCTTTCAGATAATTTAGTAGATTTAAGGTGACCATCTTAGGGTGCATGTAAGGGTCCTGTTTTTGTAATCCTCTTGGACGTGATGGAGCTACTGTCATCATTGTAGAAATATTGGGAAATAGGAAAAATGTACACATATGTTCTATATCTAAAATGCAAACATTTCTGATCTGGACACATAAGGTGAGGCATCTATAGCCTTAACGAAAAGAAGGAAGATTTATAGGTGGTACTGATCTTGAGATAAGGGATTTACCTCATGAGAGATGTAGAAAGGAATAGTGAGGGGAATAACTTGAGTAGCAAAGAATGACTGCACAGGGGAAATCAAAAGCAGTAAAGCCAAAAAGTAAGAGACTGAAGAATAACTTGGCCTTGTACCTTAGGAAAAAAAAACAGGTGGGCAAAAAATTGGAATTATGAGGGGAATGATGTTAAGGAGGAACATTTTGATATGTTTCCATTTTTTTCTTTCTTTATCTGGGCATTGACCTGGGCATTGACCTGTTAAAATATCGATGAAAGAGAATCATTCAGAATGCAGTGTTGGCTGGATACATCATTACCTCCATCAGTGTTTTGAGGTAGACTACTGTGTCATTAGCATAACTCTATTATATCATGTCAAAAAAGGACAAAGTACAGTTAGAGATACCCAAAGTCTTTATCAGGGAATACAACAACCAAAGCTCTTGATGAGAATGAGAATCTGCATTACTGGAAGAAAATATGTTAATTATGTCAAAAAATGCTCAAGAAACCTTTAAAGGGAGTTAAGACAATTTTCAAACTTTGTACTAAAATATTTGCAAATAAAGTGTCTGAGACATCATTCTGTGTTTTTTCTTGTTAATCTACCTTTTTGGAAAATATAGTTAAATTTCTTAGGGCATATATGTATTATATGTGTTTATTGATTCCAAAATTATATGGTGTAGTGTGTGTGACTGAGTGTGTTTATGGATGGGCTTTTAAACATAGCTCATAAGCTGGATTCTGTTTACAGAAAATTTATTTGAAGTCTACTCCGCATTTGTATTTCTTATTCTGTGTGTAAATTAAAATGATACATATTAACAGAATCATGTCTTACCTGGAAAGCTATGGTATGCCACTGTTATACAATTACATTATTTCTTGAAATGAAATGCTAAGGTTGCGCAATAGTCTAGTAAACAAAATAAAAAGGTAATTTAATTTAAACTATGAATACGGTTTGAACATATTGAAGTCTTTGAGCTTAATATATATTTATAGTTTGTGCATTTTATTTTCTATTTGTCTTTTTGCATTTCTTATTTCAATATGAAAGGTAGACCTAAATTTATATAGCCAGGCTGTATTCTATTAAAACATTTGATCATCTGATATTCAAATATTTATTTCAACAAATGTGTCTCTGGATGAGAACATGAAGAAGAGTAAACTTCTTTTTGGCGCCAGCAGCTGAGAAATATTAGTACAGCTGCTAGTAAGGATTCAGTATTGTTTGTGGATTGTTGTACTTACTGTAATTGTGACTTATTTATGCCCATGATTAGGCATAGACTTATTATGGCAGCTTTTCCAGGCACAGCTAGAAAGAGTTTATTGTCATGATAACTCTGCCAATCCCAAAGGAAACTGTAGAAATGGTCAAAATATATATATATAGTGTATCTGTATCTGTATTTGATCTAAAAGATTGATTGGTTTTAGAAGTATGGTAAAATCAGACTTCTGCTGTGCTTTAAATTGGTGGTTCTAAGCTAGAGATGGGTGACTACCCGTCAGAGAGATTGAGTTTGTGTTGGAGGAAAGTGAAGGATAGAGACAGGTAATTAGAGAGTACTAGAAACTTACATTTTTTCTCATACCTCTGTGGTAAACAGATGATAGTTTTCTATCCACTGTAAGAGACACCCCCATACTGAAAACTAATTTTAATAAAAATAAATAGTTATAGAATTGTCTGACTGGACGACATTCTCTCACCCAATCTGTTGATTTTGTTTCTACTTTGTTCTGGTGTTTTTCTTTTTCTTACTCTCTTTCTTTCTCTACATACCACTCTCGCTATTTGATTTTCACCCCAAAATCTTACAAAAGAATATAAAGTGTATTTTTTTTTATTGAGCTCAATATATGATTTTATACATAGTTTAAAGGGCTGCTCTAATGGTCCAACTTGAGGTTACCAGAAAGTTGCCTTTAAGAAAATGTATACAGAAAATTCCTCTTTTTCCCCCTTTCATTTTAGACTTGAGCTCACAGAAGGTAAGATCATAATAAAATAAAAAGTTATGTATACTGTTCTTATTCCTTAAATATCATGAATATTGTATATTACATTAGCTTTAAAATGGATTGATAAATCCGTCTTGCATGTCTTTATAAAATAAGAAACACAATGACCTGAATCTCATTCAGATCTCAAAAAGATTAATTTTACTACATATTATTTATGATTCAACATATTTTACTGAAAGAATTGGTTCTCTCACTGTACGGGTTACTCATACCATAATTTGAGACCTCTAGGTGTAAGTCCATAAAACCATCTCCACCTTGATTATTTTAGACATAATTTTAAATTACTTTCTGAATGCATCTTTTTGCAGGAACCGAGAGTATACAATTATTCATAGAAATATTTGACATGATCCTCTCAAGTATTTTAAATTAAATAATGTATTATGTTTTAAATTCCAAAGGCTTATGAGCAAGTGTGGTATGAATATTAATTTGCAGTTATATTTCAATAATCATTGCATGAAGGTTGATAGCATGGGTGTATTTAGGTTTTATTCTGCCCTAGGCTATTCAGATTTGTATACCCCCATCCACCTTTTCCTTTCCCTTGCTATATACTTAATCATAGTGTCATGGCCAAAGCCCCCAGGCCTGGGTGAATAAGTTGATGTTGGATTGGGCCAGACATCTTGGTGTTGAAGTCAGGGAGCACTATTACTGTAAAGATATATGTGTACTGTTTATATTCTTACTTTGTATTATGTTTGTGGGTTTTCCAGAAGGGGGAGATGACCAGTAAAACTGACTGTTGCAGAGCAGGTGGTGCTGTGCATATGGGATGTTCTGTTGGACATGTGTGCATGTGTTCTCAACGCAACTGAGAATGCACCTTGGCCTGATTGGTGTTTACTAAATGTTCCATCTCACACATAGGCATGTCTTGATTGGCTAATCAAGAATGCACATTCTTGGCATTGGCTGCTCATAACTAGGGACACGGTATAAATAAGTGGTATTTGAATTAGTTGTAGTTTTCACATAAACAATGTGTGGGGCTATTTACTATGGGCCTCATTCTATTATCGGCCGTAAATCGGCCGTAAGGCTGGGATTCCTTGCGGGGGTTCTGTTAACTCGCGATTCTATTATACGGCCCCGCAAGGATCTCCCCTTACGGCCGGCCGCATATCTTGAAACCGGCCGTAAGCTGTGAAATCTAAAAACGCAAAAATAAATTCAAGCCTGCACTGTACAGCTCTGTAAATGCTAGGGATCATATTGGGGGACATGAAGATTAAAAGTAACCCACTCTCAAGCTTGCACATCAGCCCAAACCCGAGTTCAAATTAACTGTTTATTTTCCGGCTGCGGCGTGGGCGGGTCTGAAGTGCTCCAAGCACTCTGGACTTTTTACATGGATATTTTACGGATATTAAAAATAAAATATTTTACGGATTTGAGTATAGGATAATTATGTGCTATTTTTTCTAACACCTAAAATCCCTTTATAGTCTTCTCAAAGTGCAGGATGGCTTTATTTGAGCTATTTTATGTGCTTAATTGGTGCTAGCGGGACCTCTTTCCTGCAAGTAAGCTGCGGCTCGTTTTTAACCTTGCAGAGAGGGTTCCCGGAGCAATTGAATTGCAAATAGGAATTTCCTACGGCCGAAACTCTTGCGGCCGTTTTAGATCAAAGACTTTCCTCCGGCGCGAGCGGCCGCAAGAGATAGCAAGGCACCGGCCGCAAGCCTGCCGGAGCCCCCGGCCGGAAGGGAATAGAATAGCCGAATAGCTTGCGGCCGGTCCTTGCGGCCCCGAAACGGCTGCGGCCGCTAATAGAATGAGGCCCTATGTGACTGTATCCTGAGTGGGAGTGTTCCTGTCCTGAAACCACTAGTATCCTGCCTGCATCATCCTCTATACATATTTTTGGATGTTGTCTCTATCCTGAAGTCATCTTTTGTGCCAAAGGTAACAAGAACTTCATGGTCCTGCTGGGGTAGGTTTGAACCTGGTTCATATCAAGCCCTATTGAAGTAGCAGGTCACGACACATAGTGTATGTTTGTTTATGCATACAAATAGTTTGTCAAACAGCACCAGATACACTTAGTCAGAAATAAACAATTATGTGCATATATCAGCTCTATTCTATGATAATATGCTATCATCTTCAGGGAGGCTGCTGTCCCCTAAAAATGTGTTGACCTAGGTCTGGGCCTCATGGGCTTAGTCACAAACACACCACTGCTTTATAGTTACTGATTTAAAGTAATTGCAATAGGCGTTGTTTTTTTTCAGTTGTTCAGTTGAACAAATCATCAAATTTATCTTTTCAGTCTGACATGGACAGAGGTCAATATGCCCCTTTTTTTTTTAAAGTACAGTATTTTGTACATCTTTATAATATTACTGCAAATAAGTCACCCACTTTTCAAACTATGCCTTCAGCTTCTTATTTTCTGAGACTTAAGCATTTGGCCGAAAGAAACCTAATACAGTAAATCACCATGTAATGGAAACACTGCACGGAATACATTATCTGTAAATCTGCCGTTTTTAGGATTGATCTCATTCATTGTCTTAATTATTTTGAAACCAAGAATTTGATGAAAGATAGATGGATAAGAACAATCCATTCCACCAGCACTGAACATTTTTCTATCCCCTCTAAATCCTCTGAGTTTGTATTCAACGTAGACTAATGTATAGCAATGCGTTTTTTCAATCACCTCATTCTAATGTTTTCATTCTTTTCCACTTCCATTGATAGGTATTTAATTTATTTAAAACTGTTTGTTAACCACCAGTTTTCTTAAAGACAATGCCTCATTCAATTGGCCAAATCGCAATTACTTGAACCAGTAATGTAGCCCGTAAATGTTACTGATATTCAATTGGCTACATTTAGCAACTCACATTCCAATTGTGAGTTACAGGCTCAAAAGCACTGACAAAAACGTAACTCTGTCCTATCTCCTCCATCGATTATTCAATCCGAAAATGTTACCAGTGCTAAAGGCGCAAAATCGATATTCAATTACAAAAAATCAACAAGCCCCCAATTGCCTTCAAAGCAGTAAATCACAAATGTATCAAAAAATTATATGAGTACTAGATAGGAAGTGGGTTAAACACCTGTTTGTATAACTACAGCAGCAAATAAACACACACTACTGTACTTTTAAATGCTGGGAAAGCAACAAAAAGGCATTAGAATGAATTAACAGTCTCAAGCTCGCAAACCTGCAATAAAAAATAATTTTTTGTAACTTATTTCTGTTTTATATCGATCCCAGAAATCAAGGGTTTAATACATATCAAACCACCCACATGGACTTAAACAGATGCTTTAATGTATTTCAAGGTTGGTTGAGTGCAACTTGATTGGCGAACATTACTTATTTGCATGTATTAATTAATGCTTACCCTACAATTGCAGGTTAATTGTAACCTCCATGTTTTACTGATGTCATGATGGCTGTCTCACTTATTATTGGCTGTGTCTAAAATAGTACTTACGGGCTTGTTTAATTATTGCCAGATCACATGATCAAGCCCCCTGAAATTCTACTTACAAGATCATGGCTTGCATGTGCAGGCTGTGAGCCTCTAATTACCGGTTAGAGACAATTGAATACATCTAAATGTTTAGAAAAAAAAATTGACCCGCAGCCAAAAGTTCAGTTTGGAGGCAATTACAAGCTTGCAATTGAATAGGGCCCAATGTTTCTTGAGAACTTATTATAAAGCTTTACAATTAAACAAAAAAAGGGTTTCTGCAAAGATGTTATTCCTGTAGCATAGGAGGAATACGTCCACCAAAAAACAAATGCGGTTTGTTTGCCATGCAAAGTACATTTGGTTCTAAAGTTCCACTACAAGACAAATTCAATAGTTTGTACTACCATAAAAATGATGTAATTTGCAAACATAGTTAATTATTGCAGACTACTTGTCACACATATAGGGGATACTTTGGTGGATTAAGATCAGCAAAATTACCGTATGTTCATTATACGGTGTGATTATATATCAGATTTATTGTAAATTTTGTTTTACAGTATGGTGCCTATAATAAATAATTGTAGCAATAACTGTTCCAGGTAAGTTTATCTCATAATGATGACCTAACAAGATGTTCCATGGGAATATAGAAAAATTACATACAGAAGTAAAAAGTATCTGCTCAGAATGGTTCGGAAATAGTAGTTGACAATTGACAGTATTTGCAAACTCTTCATTCCATTTTCAGATGACAGAAACATTTAATAGCATTATTTCAAAATATATTCATTATTTCATGAAAAAGACCAAATATTTCTCCAATCTTTACAGTTATGTACTGAAAATGCCATCACTACTTCCGTTGGTGGTTAACTGCATAACCTGACTCTCCATTTCCTTTAATGAAACCTTCTTTACACTAATCCATTCTTGGGTAATAGGGGATCATTAGATCTCATGTGTACCTCAGATGCTTGTTCTCTGGAACGTTATTCTATGGATCTCATCCACAGCATAACATTCATTCTCAACCTCTGACATATCCCTCAGATGCTCCCTATGTATTAATCCCTAATTCATCTTGCTCTCCTCACAGTGAAAAACTCAATTAGAGAAGCCTGTGATCTCATAGGCCATCAAGCAGGTGAAACAGCATGCACATCATGGCTCTAATAACAAAATATGATTTTGTGTGATTTGTATAAACGCTGAAATGAGTAGTTCCTTTTACATTGAAGTTTGATATTGAATATATTCCAAATTTATTTATCAGACTCCTTAGTAAATTCTGCTAAAATTGCAGGATTTTCACTATAACTGAAAAACTCAGTTATTTTTATGAATTGTCTGGCCTTTTCTGTTATTTTTTTAGTTATCAAATATCAAATATTATTAAAGTGTAATTAAATAATACCATAATACAAATACCATAAGATGAATTATATCATGCTGTAAGTACATTTGTCATTTTACAACTGTCTTGCATAATAAATGTGTTTTTTTACTCATCTTATTGTTCAAACAATTGTTTATTCTATTGAGCACAGGGTTCTATAACTTGCCTATACTATAAAAAAATATATCATTTGATATTCATATATTACATTGTATTATTTTAATGACTTTTAAGTTGAGGCTTAATATAGGGACCATTAAATTTTTTACTTCCTTATTGGTGACCTTTAAGAACAGAAACACAAAGTAAAATTCTCTTTGGAAGGTTATGGACAGACATGAAGGATATTGTGTATACTGTAGATATATTTATAATACAGAAAATGTAAGTTTATACATTTGAAAGAAATAAGAAGGTGGTACCTATTGATGAAAGAATGCTTGTGCCTACCCTTGAGGGAGAAGAACAGTAGACCTAGATTCAGTGCGTAAAAAAAAATCTTAAAAATAATGCTGCTTCAAAATTTTTTTTTCAAGTAGTGACAGTCGCTAAAACATTTACAGCCTTATTAAATTGTGATTCGGACAATTCTAAAGGGCTCTATATAAGCACATAGCATATTTTTTACAGAAGTTTTTGTTAGTGAAGACCTTGCTTTTGGATAGAAGTTCACTAACTAAAAAATTCTGTAAAAAAAATATGCTATGTGCTTATATAGAGCCCTATTCAATTGGCTGAATCGCAATTTAATAAGGCTGTTAGTTGCTATCTGCCTCATCATTGTGTGGGCCTCATTCTATTATCGGCCGTAAAACGGCCGCAAGGCTGCGATTCTCCCCTTACGGCCGGCCGTATATCTTGCAACCGGCTGTAAGCTCAGAAATCTTTAAACGCAAAAATAAATTCAAGACGGCACTGTAAAGCTCTGTAAATGCTAGGGATCATATTGGGGGACATGAGGATTAATAGCAACGCCCTCTCAAGCTTGCACATCAGCCCAAATCCGAGTTTACATTAACTGTTTATTTTCCGGCCGCAGCGTGGGCGGGTCTGAGGTGCTCCAAGCACTCTGGACTTTTTACATGGATATGTGACATAAATTAAAAAATAATTTATTTACGGATTTGAGTGTAGGGGAATGTTGTGCTATTTTTGCTAACCAGTACAATCACTTTATAGTCTCCTCAGAGTGCAGGATGGCTTTATTTCGGCTTTTTAATGTGCTTAATTGGTGCTAGCGGGACCTTTTTCCTGCAAGTAAGCTGCGGCTCGGTTTTAGCCTTGCAGAGAGGGTTCCCGGAGCAATTGAATAGCAACCGGGATTTTCGGAGGGGAATAGAATAGGCAAATAGCCTGCGGCCGGTCCTTGCGGCCCCGCATTTCGTACGGCCGATACTAGAATGAGGCCCTGTGTGTTTAACAAATATGGATATAATAGTTCATCACTTCTTAGCTTTAGTATTTATATATATATATATATATATATATATATATATATATATATATATACAGCCTTTCATTTCCAGCAGTAACTACTAAAGAAGGACATCATCA
This sequence comes from Discoglossus pictus, assembly GCA_027410445.1. NCBI lineage: Eukaryota > Metazoa > Chordata > Amphibia > Anura > Alytidae > Discoglossus > Discoglossus pictus. The sequence goes on from CM050167.1 coordinate 323,879,275, forward strand.
ATTTGCCATGCAAATGTGCTGTATCAAAGATGTCCTCTCCTTTGTAAAACTACATATACTAAATATAGAGTACTCGTCTAATATCAGATGTATGTAACTTATCCAATGTTTCTTCTTGACGTGAGCAATGGCTTATATTTTAAAGTTTTCAACCTAGGTTCCATTTCACAGAAATTATGTGACATTGATAAATGTTTTAGTTCTGTTTCATGTGGGTGAATTACATTTGTATTCTTTACCTAAAACTTTGTGTAGATCAGTTTTGTCATGCTGTGTTGGTCATCCAAGTCATCCAAGACACTTGTGGCTTCTCAGAATTTCCCAAAATATTAAATATCTCTTTTGTTGGAAACCATTGGCTTCAATTGGAGGTAGATTACTGCTTGGTACGCATATCGCCTTCACCATTTGTTTGTCCTACTGATGTTTCATGCAAGGTTTTAATGCACCCTTGAAATGTGCCCTACTTCCTACTGTGAACCTGGAAACTTTATGGCATACCAGTCTGCCATAGACTATTCTGCAATATAGGAAGGCAGGCCATTTTAGGGTATATATAAGGAATACAAATGTGTTGTATTATAAAGAACCTGAGGGTAACAAACAATGGTTTGAACTGTTGAACATATTCTCTCTCGTTTGGTTGCTAGTGTTTAGCTAATCTGATCGACATTAATTAAAAAGTTCATCTGCTTGTATTCTTTCTATTGCTTTTTAAATACTTTCAATGTGTTCAAGTGTCTAGGGGAAATAACAGTTTTGCATGGGTTAGCACAGAACAAAGGTCTGCAGTAGGGCTTTATCTACATTTTACTCCAGTTTCAACTGATAATATAAACTATGTATTTGCTTTTTGAACAATATGAGCTCAATCCGCCAGTTTGTTTTATGTATGAGCTGCGGTATATGCCACTTCAAGTAGTTGTGCATCATGGTATTTAAGATAAGTAAAACAATTCTACTAATTTCTATAAATCACTCAATATATTACGGTCAAAATCCTGAAATATTGGATTATAAAAAAGCTGAAAAAATTATTTTGGTACGATGTCAAATCCAGCGATTTTTTTTAATATGCAGGTTTTTCATATATTTTCGTGCTGTATCAGAAGAAAGCCAAAAAGATAATGCTTATGTATGCTGATAATATGGGATCAGCCGAGTTTCTATTTTCTAAATGTATTTCCATTTATTCATAAGTAGACCATTCTCTTGTGTAATTTGTGATCATGTCACTTTTTTTTTATTCTAATTCCTCCTATGCTTGTTTTATCAGTTTTACACAGACTGTCCTAATTCCTATATTTTTCACTGTCTCGGTTGAACAAATATGTCATGATTTATTTTTAAGATAAGGACTCTAAAAACACAGGCAACGTGAGTTCCAGATTGATATCTGCAGTACACAAACTCTAAATTAGCAACTCAAATGTATACAGCAGTAATGTTAAGGAATTTAATTAAATATAATACTAGAATATTTGCTTGCAATCCAAACCATTACTGTTTATTTTTATTTTCCCCTATTAAAATATTTCCAGATATGTTGTCTTGATACCTTTGTTTGTCCCAAGCATTTTTGAATTCCCTTTTGAATTTCCCTATGTGTATGAGCCATACTAGGGGCCTCATTCAATTGCGATTTGGTCAATTGAATAGGGCTCTATATAAGCATATTTTTTTACAGGAGTTTTTAGTTAGTGAAAACATTGCTTTTGGATAGAAGTTCACTAACTAGATACTTCTGTAAAAAAATATGCTCTGTGCTTATATAGAGCCCTATTCAATTGGCCAAATTGCAATTGAATGAGGCCCTAGAACTTTGGTTTTCAAGTAGTTATTAAACAATGCCTCCATTATTAACCTAGAAAATACATGTTTGAGAAAGGCAACCTTTCTTTCTGTTTGCCTTCCTCTGGATTAATTAACAACTAATCCTCATATTGCAGATCAGAGGAGATCTAAAAAGATTGAACATGATGAACTTTTTTCAACCTTAATTACTATGGGCCTCGTTCAATTGCGATTCGGCCAATTGAATAGGGCTCTATATAAGCACATAGCATATTTTTTTACAGAAGTTTTTAGTTAGTGAAAACCTGGCTTTTGGATAAAAGTTCACTAACTAAAAACTTCTGTTAAAAAAAATATGCTATGTGCTTAAATAGAGCCCTATTCAGTTGGCCAACTCACAATAGAATGAGACCCTATGTAACCTATTAGTGTTTCTCATGTTAAAAAAAACTGTTGTGTATATGCATGTATACAACACTGCATTCAAAGGATCACTGCAGTTCAAAAAAAAAGACCCTTGTTTGTCAAGCATGTAATAAACGATATTATCAGCTGAATAAGCAATGGACATTAAGCATTTTCTTGTGAAGAAAATTAATTTAAGAAGAGTTTTATGTATAGGAAACCATTTTGTGTTTCTTGCATCATATCACCTTTATTGCTGTTCGTCCAGGAATATAAAATTCGTTTTTCATTTTTAATTTGCCATGATTGTACTATGTTCCACAACATGGTAGTTTTCCTTATTTTATGATTCTTGTTTACCTTTTGAATTATTTAATTTTGTTTTCATCGTTTCTTATTCTACATTATTCATCTTGGTGATGCTGTATTATTTTTTTGCTGTAATCATCTATCTATTGTAAATAAATGAATAAGAAACATTCTTCATTTACAACTGTTATGTTTTTTAAACTTAAAGAATGACTATTGTCAGTTCTTTTTTCTGCGTGGTATTTTGAAAAATTTTAAATGAGAATGTGCAAAATTTTGGAATATAAAAAAACACAACCTTTACATTTTTGAACACAGAAAGGGGAATATAAATAGTAAATGAAAGCAACAAATAGAGTAAGTTTTAGCCAAGACAAATGTTTTTCAAAAGACACATAACAGGCTAATTAAGGCAATAGGCTAGATTCACTAAGCTTGAATCACTAAACTTACCATCATAGCAAGAGAAAACCAGTGTGCACTCCTTGGAAATTATGTCAGTCACCAATGCAGTGGTTGGCAACTCAGTCCAGGTTTTCTGTATATCTTATTTGTGCGTTCAGGTTTTCTCATTAGCACACTTATATCACTTAACTTCAGTGTTCCTCAACTCCAGTCCTCAGGGGCCACCAACAGTTCACATTTTCGGTATATGGCTGCTTGAGCATAGGTAATCAGGGATATACCTAAAATGGGAAGTGTTGGTGGCCCCGGAGGACTGGTCTTGAGGAACACTAGTCTACTTAATTAATTGTGGTTGATACATCGGTGCTCAGTTTAGTGATGTTGAAACCATGGACTGGCCCTCTTATGACCCACTACTGCTCTATTGTTACAAATGTAAAGCTACAATCATCCTAGTAGTTCATGCAAATGTCTTTTTCAAGCCTATAGAGCAGGGGTGGGCAAGCTCAGTACTGGAAGGCCACACACATTCCTGGATTTGATGATATCCCTGCTGCGTACAGGTGAGTCAATCACTTCTTCGGTCATCCTGATTGACTCACCTGTGCACAAAAAGGATATCTTCAAATCCAGGCAGCGCTACAGAATATGTTGGAGCAATATAAATAAAGATAATAATGTGTTTTGGCCCTACAGGACCGAACTTGCCCACCCCTGCTATAGAGTAAACAGAGCAGTGACTTGGCTTAAGGTTTTACAGTGTACCTTATGTAAACCAGAGGACCCCAAATATTTAATGAGTTACTTCAAAATGATTCCAAGCTACTTAATCATATACAGTACAACCCCTGTTATCCGGCACCCACGGGGACTCCCTGTTGCCGGATAACTGTAGCTGCCGGTAATCAGGAGTCCCCGATTTTAAGGGTCTAAACAACCCTTAAACCCCCCAAAACCCATCAAAATGCCTTTAAAAAGGCATTAGCACTTAAACCGGGACTTTAAGAGCCCAAATAAATAATTAGGAAAAAAGTTAGCCCGATAGTGCCGGTTATGCCGGTTTAGCAGGAGTTTTTTTGAATTTGGGGAACTGATGCCGGTGCCGGTTGCTTGAGAGTCCCGGTTAGTAGGGTTCCGGATAACCAGGATTCTACTGTATATATTTCAAGAAATTGACTGCAAGCTCTTTTACTAAACTACAAGAAATAAAGCAAACGCTTAGCTTGATTTGCATGAAATAAAAACAGATTGCAAGTTCTTTGTAGACCGATTCTATGTATGGTGATGAGTAATAGGTTCCTGAGTGGCAGCTAGTAAGCTGCTATGAGTTCCGGAACTAGGTTTTAGAAACCACAATGGAAAATGGTCAATGCAATATCCGTGTTTATCTTTTGATCAGTCTGAGATAAACACCATTAAAATTAACCAAAAGAGCAGAGTAAAAGGCTTATAAAATGTTATGGTGTATATATAATTAACTGGTCTAGCCTGATATCTTTATATAATTATTGATTTATGTATAATTTATATTTAATGATCTCAATTACAAATGTACAGTATGTGTTGTGCTACAGATGCCGCCCAAATTACATTCCCCACAATCTTCATGAGTGTAGCAGACCCAGCTGCATCTTCCCCGGAGCTGCAGCAAATTGATTGTTTTGCCATTGCTTGGGGGGGAATTAACTGAGCTACAGCTGTATATTGGCCTTATAAATAGCTATGTTTTGCAGTTTTATTTCTAAAACCTGTTTTCTAGATGGTACAACACTCTTGTTAAAGGTGACAATAGACTTTCCTTCAATGTAGTTTCTAGTAATGCAACCAAACCAATATGCCACATATACAGTTTGTAATCACATATATAGTTGTGAGCGTACGAGTCGTTGCTCACGCGTAGCGAGCCGCGGCCCTCGCGTAGCGAGGTCACTGGGCAAGGGCCTCAGTTGCTGGCATGGAGCGCCGAAGGCGCTCCATGCCAGCAACTGAGGCCCCTCGCGAAGCGAGGGCCTCAGTTGCTGGCAAGGTCACTGGGCACGGGCCTCAGTTGCTGGCATGGAGCGCCGAAGGCGCTCCATGTCAGCAACTGAGGCCCCTCGCGAAGCGAGGGCCTCAGTTGCTGGCGAGGTCACTGGGCAAGGGCGTCAAACCCTCGCAAACTTCACGTCGCTACTCAAAAAACACGACACACAAATTACGACACTCGCTAAATTTTACGAGGAACGCAAACAACCTACCAAACACGTTACCACACATTACGACCTCGCAAACATCGGACGCAACACGCCGACATACAAACATTTAAAACACAATACATACACACAGCACATACATAAAAACCTTACCTACACCAAGAGGGAGCACCCAGGACCTCAAAAATGCAACTTACACCTCGATTTTACTCGAAATAAAAGACTTTTGAGACTAAAAAAAAATCTAAGCGACAGAAAAAATGGCTGCCGAACAAAACGAAAACGAGGCTACACCACTCTAAACTCGCAAAACACCACAACAAACTCGCAAAACACCACAAGAAACTCGCAAAACGACACAAACCACCTACGGATATTCATACCACACAGTGCACACATTCAGCATGCTTACACAGCAGCTCCACACCACTAATGCTGCAGCAACATCAACACAGATTGCCAGCTCTTCATCACAATGCTTCAAAATAGGTACACTATATTCATTTACTAATTTAGCTACATTACAATTTCATTGCCGTCATTTTTTGACGGGCAATTCGCTAGTTCAATATAAATATAAACACACTCACAAGGTAGAAGAGGGGTTTCCAACTATTTCTTGGTTAAGCTATACCATGTAGGGTCATCAAAGATGAGCAGGTCATAGCAGAGAGGTCAGTCACATCGCAATCCACTGGAGAAGGACCTGTCAACCCACTCTAGTGTCTTTGCCAAGAAAACCTTATGGATTAACACACTCAGCCACAAGATGTGCCTGGCATTCTGCAGTCCATAGGGTCAAGGAGAGTCAGACGATGATTGAATAATATTAATAAACTTAAAACAATGTGAGATACAACGTACTAAAACATTTTGTCCATTTCAAAAAACAACATATCGCAGTGCCTTTAATTCTACATTATGTAAAATCATATTAAATGCATAAAGCCATAGCAGCCTCAGAGAAGGTCCTTTATGACATTCTATGAGACTAGGGCCCCTATTCAATTAAGGAAATTGTAGTTTCGGGAGCCTGTAATGGAGCCCATAAACTAATTTGCTATTCAATTGGTGTCTTCATTAGCCGCAAATGATTTGCGGGTTACAGGCTGAAAATCCCTGCGGTTTTCAAAATCCGACCTCAGACCCAGCTAAGCTTTTGATTTTTCAAGCCCATAAATGTTACAATGGCAAATTGCTATTCAATTGCTACAATTCCTCAAGCCCGCAAATGTTCTCACACCCATGGCAAATGTAGAAGAAAATCCTATGAGTACCAGATAGGACTCACAACAATTTGCTTCAGCTCCTGTTAAACCTGTTCGTATCACTGTAAATGCAAATGAAAAATCAATACTGCACTTTAAAACACAGGAAAAAGCGATGAAAGACGTTAGAATTAATTAAACAACAGTCTCAAGCTCGTAAATCTGCAATCAAAAACTTTTTTTTTTTTATGTTTCATTTCCGTGCCATATCAATCTCGGTAATCAATGAGTTAATACATATCAGGCCACCCACATGGACTAAAACAGTATCTCCATTCATTTTTATTATTTTGTACATTGCCGGATTGCGAGTCCAATCGCATATCGGACCTCTGAGAGCCAATGTTTTACTGACGTAATGATGACAGTCTCATTTACTATTGACTGTTTCTAAATTGGTAGTTATGGTCTTGCTTAATTGATCATGATCATGCTCTGAAATGTTACTACGGGTGCATGGTTTACGGTTTCAGCTTTCAGCCAGGTAGCTGCGGGCTTGATCAGTTGAATCGCTCTGTAACTGTGGCAATTGAATAAGGACCCAGGTTTCTGTATGATAGGTAGTAGGACTGTCTTGACACTGATGAGAAGAGTTATTTTTCTGATATGGTTTATTACATCAAATGTGTACAGTTGCCAACTACAGCCTTTGTTATCAATTATAAGAATGTAACATAATTGGGAACTCTGAATTTTAATGTATTCAGATGAAAACTATATTTCCATGGAAGGAAAATGTAGGTGAGTTATGGAAAATACTACTTACAAAAAGGATGCTACATGTAAGTAAAAAACCTCTAAGTAAAAAAATAGTGATAAAGTAATGGATTGTTAACATGGAGAAATAATTATTACTCCAATAGCAAAATAGACCAATAGCAGGTTGTCGTGTGCCCCCATGTTACTGTTGGAAGTTTTGAAGACATTTCCAGCTTTATGTGATTTATGACACTGATTTCACCTTCTTATGCATCAGCTTCTTATGAATTACAGACACCCATTGGTATTCCATGATAGTTGCCGTAGAGAACGCCTCTACTAATAACAAATGTCCTGTTGCCGGCTGCATGTAATGTCAAAGAAAATAAATTAGCTTTTACATCTGATTATAGTAGCCTTTGTCACAGAATCATATTTTTGTCCTTTATAATACTCTTCTTAATATTTAATAATGGGAAATACTGTCTGCTAATATCCTTATTTTAATTAAACATTACAGTGTTCATCAATTTAATATACTAGCTCTTAACAGTTGGAGAAATAGCTAGCCAGACTGCAAAAGCGGCACATTTATATGAAACAGAATTAAACTATGGAGTTGTATTGTAAAAAAAAAAGTATGTTCTTGCCTTCTTTTAGGTTATACAATTTTGAATGCCAGGATCACTGTAGTTATTAAAAAAACATATTATAGATTTTTTTCTGTTTGTAGAAAACCAAAAAATCAGCCCTTTTTTATATTTTGCAACTTTTATATGTACCTTAAATATTCTTTACTGCGTGCCTCCATTTTGCTGTTTTTCCTGCTGCTCTGTTACTTTATCAAGTGGGAGTGTCCTTGTAAATGTCTACTTAGTCCTGTTGAGAGCACTGGGAAATGTAACTGCCACTTTCCCATTGTGCAGACAGATATTATTTATATGCACCTTTTAAAACAAGTAAAGCAGAACAAAAATTAATCTGTAGATCTCATTGGATGGCATAGGACAAGCCCCCAAGAGCAGTTGAACTTCTGAATAAGTGTTTGTATGTTATATGTGTATACTTGGTGCCTTTTAATAACAAAAAACATGCTTCCTCCATTTAATTAGTTTTTCTTGATAAATGTTTTTACACTAATGATGTACAACTTTTTGATGTGTGTAGGGGTATGGTAAGATTATTTTTTGGCTACTGTGCTGGATGGTTGTATTACAAATAAGTATGTATGTATCTATATAGATAGATAGGTTTGAGAGGATATTCTGTCGGGCAGGCCATGGGCTAATTATGCTTTGTAGTTTGCCCAGTAGACCTCTGTAGTTTAGATAATTGATTGACTACAATTAACGCAGTAGAGGGAAAATGTATTTGTTGCGGGGTAGCCTCGAAATCCAGAATTTAGCTACTAGATTTTAACCAACATACCATTTTTGACGTTCATTAATATTTTGTATAATTTTATGTCTATCCAAACCAATTCTAGGGATATCCAAGAAATGTGAATTACAATGAACTAGTACTCAACTTGCTCTAATTAAATGTTATGTGAAAATTGTTTTTGGAACCATTGCTAACTAATGTGCTACATCCATGAAAAGTAGTCCAAACGGCTCCACCAGGTAAATCTAAAATAGTACACTATGATATAGAGCTATAATATTACACTTTTCTCACTGGTTGTCTCCATGAGGGCAAATAGCATTTGAAGATGTCAGGTATTATCAGAAGTTTAACATTTTTGGCCTATTCTTAGATGTAATATGCGTCCTTATGGAATTCTGTTTACTGGTTGTTTATACTGTATATAAGTTAAGGATGGCATCTGAATGACTGAACGTAGTACATGATAGTTTTTAATAAAGCAGAAAACAAATTAAGAAAATAACAAATGTTTTGCTTTCCTTTGATACTTGTGCTGACAAACTCTCAGATTCATGAATTTTCTAAAACACTATGAAAGCGATCACTTAAATGTATGATGCCTGTTTTCTATGGGGAAAGTGTCAATGAGTGAAAACCTTTGCAGCCCCTGTGATCCTAAGTCAATTTACCCCTTAGTAGCTAGATTCTTCTTGATCGCTAACGTGTTGTGGTGAAGGGGCTTGTGCACCTCAATAAAGCTGAGAGCTATACCATGTTGGGTCACCCAAAATGGGCATGTCACAGCAGAGAGATCAGACTGTCCACTGCTGAAGGAACTGTCAATCCACTCAAGTACCTCTTGCCATGATAAACTTATGGATAAGCACAAACATAATGATAGATGTGCCTGGTGTGCATGGGTGTGCATGTATGTATGTATATTTAAGCTATTTATGGCCTGTGTATACAATGAGCTGTATACCCCCATAATTATTCTGGCTCCTACAACGCTGCTGCTGTGCTGTCCATAGGGTCACTGAGAGTCAGCCACAACTGAATGACTAAACAACAACAACAGTCTAGAAACACCATATCATTGCAAACCCTTTGGCAAATTAATTTATCTGGTGGATCTGTTTTCCCCTGAAACGGTCTGTGCAAACATCAATAAATATGGTGCAATGACTACCTATAGATGTTACTAAGCTTGGATTGGTGCTTTATATTTTAAATCACAGTTTAATATATACAGATCAGTTCAATGTTTTGTTGCATTTTTGTTGAAACCTACAAATATGTTCTTATATATTTAAACATCATATTCTGATGACTGACTGAGGCTTGACCCAATCGACGTATAGCTGCAGTACAATTATTTTACAGTAACATTAATGTTGTAATCATCTGCAAAACTGTTGTTGCAAATAGAGTGTGTTTTTTTTAATTAGTTTTCAAACTGACAACTGATTAAGGTACAGAGTGATATTAGAAATTAAATTGTCCCATAAGGTTAAAGCAAAAGTAGACTGACTTTCCCTATTTTTCCTTCTCTTATTTAATATTCCTCATTTACTCTCTTTTAAAACTTTTTATGTTTAGCAGAGTTACTGTTCAAACCATATCAATCTTATCTTAAACAAAATACCTTTTTCCATTTTATGATATATAAAACTTTGTGAGTTGTTTGTAATGATTTACAAAACTTATACCATTCTATTATTAACCGAATTAGGGTGTGCAAACAACCATTTTGTTATTAGTGTTTGAGTTTTAGAATATTTTAGCATGACTGCACTTTATAATCTTCTAATTCTACAGAGCAGAAAAAATACAATTAAACACAAAATATAGTCACCAATACATCTTATGCATTTTCATGGAATTAACTATATATTATTTAACATTTTTAGAAATGTTACTATTTCCATAACTATTCTAAGCAGATTTGCTTTACTTTCAAATGACCCTGTGTCGTAATCATGTTGTTTGAAAAAGTGTATTGAGAGCAATTGAAAGTACAGTATATGGAATGTCTCTTAAGCGAACACTATGAGATCAAATTACCTTGATGATCAGACTTGATACTTTAGGTCTGTTTTTTATTTTTATAAATCTGCATGACATGATCCAGTTTGTTAAACTTTATTAAGTATGAAAAAAATAGGTTTGGGTGTGGAGGGAGTCGTAGGAGTTCAGTTTTTAAGATATTGAGCTCAGTTTTTAAGATAACATGACGATATCCAAAAATATTTAAGTAGAGGTTAAGTGGAAGCAAGATGTTTGTCATCAGTGCTTAGAGAAGACTTTACATGGAAAGAAGGAAAGGACCCAGAGGCTTGATGTACCCCTTTTTTTTTATAAGAAATGCTCCCGAGAAGGAAAATGGTGTAGATGGTAACATAGGTTGTGAATAAATAGAGCTGTGTCACATACACCAAAGGATTAGTGAGATAAAAGAAGAAAATGGTGATCAAAAGTAGGTAATTCAAACTATCTAGATAAACACAACAGTGAAAACTACCATTACAGCATAACCGCATATATTAGTTCTTAAATTCTAGACAGTATTGTTTTACTTTCTAAAACCAAAACTTTGCAAACATTTGATAGCAGTAGCTGAAAACCATGTTATCTGTATCTATAGTGTTCATTTGTAAATATATGTAAAACATATTGGGCAATTATATTTATAAATATTTATTATAATTATTAAAATTATCAATAATAATTTATTCTCCATTCAGTGGGTTTGTTTGAAAGATATACATGAGTTCCATGGCCCAATTCTATAAAATATATATTATAATATTATAGTGTGACATCAGTTGCTAACGTTCTACTCCAAATCATGGTTACCATTCATAACTTCATATATATATATATATATATATATATATATATATATATATATATATATACTGGTTCGTAAAACCAGTACTCCAATATTCTTTATATATAAATACTGGAGAACTGGTTTTACAAACACATTTGTGTCATTCTCTAAAGGATTAGCTTTTTTTTCCCCATATTTAGGACATTCCTCTCTACAGATGGAGAATCAGTATTGATCAGACTGGAACAATTTGCACTTGAGCAACAATTTTCCCTCAAGTGTGTTTTGATGCACTCCAGCTTTTCTCATAGGAGAGAAGATAAACCAGTGACACAGATAAATAGAGCAAGATCTTAGTGTTCAGGGGAAGTGACAATATGATAGAGAATCACACTGTAAGTAGGCTGCATAAGTACAAAACATTGATCTAAAAGGCATTCATCATGAAAAACACAGCTTGTCTGGGACTAGCTTCAGGTAGAGTAATTGATACTATAGGCCATTATATAAGGTTTACATCGAATGGAATATATTTCCTAAACAGGCCCTGGGTAGAAAAATATTAACAGGATATGTAAGTAATGCCACCCTAATAGCTTTGTGATGAAGTCAAAAGACGAAAATAATTTGTGTTACAGAAAATTTACTCTCAAATACTAGGGCATGGCATCTGAAATCCGTAAATAATTGTGCTGCTGCTCATCTGCCGTGCTCAGTGCTCTACAGATGAGTTATTAGACCAAAACCAAAAAGTCAGACTTTCTTCATTAAATACAACTCGTACAAGATACATGCTCATTACGCAGAACAAAACAAGGGGATTTATTTGTCAATTTGACTCACAAAGACATTTTATTTTCCTATCATTTACAAAATGGATTATACTTATGTTAGGACTCATCTGCCTTGACCATAGTAATTGATTTTACATTCAAATTCTTACACCTTGAAAAACTGCAGCAAATCCAGGAATGTTTAAAAATGTTTGCTTTTAATCACAAAAATGAATTAGGGCATTCAGCTTAAGAAATAATTACATTGCAATAGTTCTCACTTATAAATCCTCTGTAAACGCTGGACAGAATTGCTCTTTGGTTTAAGATTGCTCCCAATAAATCACCTGATAAATTGCTATTATGGTAATACATTGCTTCCTAACCCTTTCTACGTGTTGGTTTAGGGTACTCCTGATTTCCATCTTAAAAGTTTGATAATCCAAAGCTCCAACTAATGTTGTCAAATGAAATATATATATATATATATATATATATATATATATATATATATATATATATATATTCTATTTTTACATGAGTGCATTGAAGCTGAAGTTTATGTATGAGAATAATTTAAAAGTTACTTTGAGACAAAACATTTTAAGATAAAAGGTATTTATTATAACTATTATTTATATATCAGCTGTGGCTGGTGAAGTTTTAAGTTGGTAGGTCAGAAAACTCACTTCCATGGCGATCTCCCATGACAGAAACGGTTTATTTTCTCATATATATTATCTCAGAAAAATATATGTCATAGTTGAACTGATGATGATGCACTCCTTTCTGATCTACATACACATATTTGTCTATATGTGTTTTCGTGTGTGAGAGGGGATTTGATATAAACACTACTTTCTTACACAATAGCAGACTAGTTGAATTAGTACATAGGTACTCCCATATGAACAGTAACAACACTTCAAGGTTTCAGCTCTAGTTACTTGACATTCACATGTCTTCATGTCTTTTCAGACACAGACTCCTTGCCCCTCTATTTTACATATGTATGGTAAAAAAACAAATACACTCTTGGCCTCTTACTATATACATAGTGCACAACAAAAAACATTTTGTCCTCTATATAAACACGCACTTCTCTCTCCATCCTTATACACCTGTACTACACAATTAGCACGCCTGATTTCTTATAATACTTGCACATATTGTAGAACTGTATATCTACAGTATTATCTTACATAAGTACATCCATGGTTAAAATAAGGCTTTGTCATGTCAACTTTTTGTGCCAAGTTAGTCATTCCTTGAGATTAGAAGAAAAAAGATTCCACCCTAAACAAAGAAAAAGGGCCTTCACAGGAAGGGTCGTTCGACTGTGGAGCTCTCTACCAAAGAGGGTATGACAGCAGATTGAATAGATAACTGTAAAAAGGGGTTGGACATATCTTTGAATATTTAGATCAATAGGGGAGGAGGGGTACTGATCCACTAAGTAACCTTTTGCCAGTATTTTGTGACCAAGAAGGATTATTTCCCACGTATGAGACAGCTGGCAATATTTTAATCAGGTCTTTTGTTTTCCTTCCTTTGGAATAGTTAACAATTTACATATTAAAATGATCAAATGAGATCTAAAAATGTTAAACTTGATAGACTTAAAGTCTTATTTCAACCTCAATCATTATGTTCCTATCTGACACATAGTTTCAAAAACAAGCTCCCTCATAACCGTGAGAGCTTTTTTCAAAATCTACCAAGCTATTCTATTCCAGCTCTTCTCAAATCCTCCCATAACTCAGTAAACACACATCAAGCTTGTTCTCTCGCCTTAACATGTGAATGCAGCCTGCTCTATATAGACCCCCATGACGCATAAACCGTAAGCCCCTCTGCATTATGTGCATTGAGATTGGTTTAAAATATTTCCCATGCAGAATTGAGTAGGGGCACACCCAATACTCAATTTTGATTGGCTGAAATGTGAAACATTTTTTCATTATTTTCATGTAATTCTTTTTGTTATTTTTTATGTAATTTTATTTCATTTTGTATTTATTTGCATGGGACAGCTCTACCTAAATTGCATGCTTTTAGGCTACTTTGGGTGCACTTCTGGTAGGGCTGCTTTTTCTGGGGATTGCAATAGCTCAGTAGTGATTTAACTTGACTGGTAAATCAGTTCAAGAAAAGATTGTAATGGGTCCCATATTCTGTAAGAATGAGACTCTTCTCACCTTATTTTCTGTAAATACATACATTGCAGCTTGGCTGACCCATTTGTTAGTTTTCAATATTAGACTTATCAACATTAACATAGTCTTCCAACTATGGAAGAAAAGTATGGCCTACATAGAATCCTCTTGATCTGGGAACTGAAAGTGAACAGTACAGCCCACTAGTGGACCCAGAAAAGGATTTGTTACTACCATTGCATATACGGTTGGGACTTAGAAATAATTTTGTAAAGGTGATGAACCAAGATGGACAGAGGACAAACTATATTAAGGATTTTTTGTTGGCCTGCAGATACATGAACTTTTCACAGATGAACATTTTGGGCAGGTCCTCCATGGTCATGAGAAATATTTAAAACTTGTATATGATGACTTTTTGGGAAACAGCAGTTCTGATAACTATAGTGCAGATAACTAACATGTGAATAAACTTGCTCATATTAGGCTATTGAAGATCCACTTTCTACACTCTCATTTGGACATTTTCCCTTATAACTGGTGCAATTTGCGATGAACATGGTTAACATTTCCACCAGGATATTTGGAGATGGAAACAGGTATCAAGGAAAATTGAGTTCTGCTATGCTATGTTATTATGGAGTTCTGCTATGCTATGTTATTATGGAGTTCTGCTATGCTATGTTATTATGGAGTTCTGCTATGCTATGTTATTATGGAGTTCTGCTATGCTATGTTACTGCGGGACAGTGAGATGTACAAGATGTAGAGTATGAGTGCCTGGCAAAGAAAAAATGTACTGTCCAATGTAATATAGGGAGATATTTGTTTTCAGCCAAATAATTTTGTTATTTTTCATTAGTTAAAAATATTACACACATACTTAGAAGTGTTGTTTTTAAATTGAGTTAATTTCCATTTCACCATCCAACTTATTTAATATTATGTAATACAAACGTAGACCTGTATTTTCAATACTGGAGCTAATTATTTGTAATCATAGCATTGAAAAAAGTAAAAAGTAAAATTATCAAATAAACCAAATAAGATATGAAATTTGTTGACCAGTATTGTTAACTATACTTATTTACAGTACTGTTTACATTTAACCTTATTCAATTGCTGCAATTTTGAGATCCGGGCTTGCAAGTGGAGGTTGCAAGGTATTTTGTTATTTAATTGGCTTCCGTTTGCAGGCTCCGATCAAGTTAAGTGCTGCGAGCTGCGATCCATTGCGTTTTTTAATTTCGCAAATTAATGACGTCCAATCCTTTGATCTTTCACGTCCGCAAGAGTCCCGAACGCTAAAATCGCAAATAGATATTCAATTGCTCCAATTCCCCCTCGCTAACCACTCCGACAAGCCCGCAAATGTCAAATATCTAGCCATAAGTTACTGGTACCAAGGAGGTCTTGCAAAGGGCTTAAGGACTTTGAAACCCAACCTCCATTTTCTTTCAGGCTTGGAGGTAGAAGTCCGTAAGACTTCAAAAATGGAGGTTGGATGTCAAAGTCCTACGGCCTTCACTTACGAGTTACGGGCTCAGAGGTTGGTCTCTGGTTCCATTAGGTGTTTCTGCATCGGGTGTTACGGGCTTGCTCCCAAGCCTGCAAATGCTACTTCTGACGGCTATAGTTTCCAATTTTCACAATCGGCCCATAACTTGCGGGCCTTGCTTATTGAATAGCACCTTAACTCAGGCCCGCAGCAGGCCCGCAAACGTAAGTCTAACATTAAGTAACTTACGAGGAATAAATTGAATGAGGCTCATTGTCTGAAAATTTTATCCACATTGCATCCCCTATTTCTACACTAGAAAATAGTTTTCAAGTGATTTATGTTTTTAAAATATTTAAAACAGACCAAAGCGACTACTATTTTGCATTTCTAATGATACGAACAGTAGTGATAAATTCCCAAAATTGCAATAGCTGGTTTGATTGTATAGGCTTACAAATGCTTTCAGACCGAGAATATGATTCTAATAGGACTTGCGGGTCAATACAATTATAAAATTAACCATTTATGATATGGAATATGGAATTATACAGACATTTGTTAGATCCAATTATATCTAGTTTGGTTCAAAGATTTTTAACTCATTACTTAAGTGTTGTTTTAAGAAAGCTACTGAAGATATTTTTATGGCAAGATTTTATTTAAATTCTGAACATATATAACATGGTTCCTAATACAGATTTCATTAAAATTAAGTTCTCATACCACAGCTCCTATTAAAAGTCTTAATATAAATACTGCATACATAAAAAATGATGCATGTTGCAAGATATCATGTGTTTTAAGAATTAAACAAGAACTACTGGAGTTATAATAGGTTATTATTATTATTATTATCTTTATTTGTAATGCGCCAACATATTCCATAGCGCTATACAGGGGTTAAGTACATGGCAAAAATGAGCACCTTATAAAGAATGGAGGGCCCTGTTTTTGCTCTTAAAATCAAATGTACATAGAGCTTGTTTCCAAAACACAGACACATGATTGAAAACTCTCAAACTTACAATCTAAAGGGTTTAGGTGTGATACAAGAAGCTGATAAATGCAAGATGGCAACGTGAAAGCAATTTGTTCAGTTAAGTGGAGGTGTCTGTGTGTTGTACTGTAGATTGTGGGTGTGGAGTGTGCGACTGTGCATATTATGGCTGAAGGTGATAAGCTTTTTTAAACAGGTGTGTTTTTACTGATTTTGTTAAAGGTTTTGAGACAGGAAGTTAAATATTTATAGCAGTCCTCTTATCTATAACCCTTTTTAGTTAAATACAAATATATAGTTATTTATCGAAACTGAATAAACACGAGAATGCCTTCATAAATTCTAAGCATAATTACATAATTATCACATACTATTTTGAGGAAGCCTGCACTTCTCCTATTGTTATTTTAATCACCTATAAGTATACATGATAGCTTCCTATTAAATATGTCTTGACTACAGCAAAAAGGAAAATAAAATTAATGAGAAAAATATATCATAGGCACTGTTATTTTTTTAAATGAGCAGCAGAGACTTTACTAAAATGAATCACACTGTTCTCATAAAGATTCAGTTCAGGAAAATTATAATCATATTCTTACAGGGTCCTTCAGATGCCTCTGCCCAGACGCTCCTGCTCCACTCTCCATCTTTACTTATTCTACCTCTGTGCATGATTACTGTGCTATTTCCTAGACAGGATTTAAACCTCAGTAACAGAAAAAATAATATGTGTGATTGAATTTGTGTATGCGTTAGTATCTGAATGTGATATCAGTCACACATAGATATCGGCATATGAAGGGGACATTGGCCAGCCCTCCATGAGCAAGTGCACATGGCCCACTTGTCAAACCTCTTCACCCCCTGGACTATGTTAACTAGACCTTACTGAGCTTGTTCATCTCTGGTTTATGTATCCAGTTACAATGTAGAGCAAAGAAAGGAGTATATGGCATCTTAATAATTAAAGAGTGAAAAAAATAAAGATGAAAACAATATTTTCATTGTGGCACTCTTCATTTTGCCCCGGTGCACCAGCCACCTGTTCTATACCAGTAACATTTTTATATACACTCAAGAGTACTGTAAAATTACAAATTCTGGTGGTACAAGGAGTTCAAAACAACAAAATGATTACATAATAATTAGACTATAGTGGTGATGAATTTCTGTAAAAAAAAAAAAAGGCACATTTCTGAAGAGTAATTGTGAAGCTGATATGAATGTTATATGAAGGTAAGAGATGTGTTTTTACACAAAACCATATAACATCCTTATACCAAGAGACAGGCTGGCACCAGGCCCTTGGAGACAGACCTGACCAACTTGGGGTAGTTTAAAGGGTCATAAGGTTTCAAACTAGTGTTTACCAAGGAAAGTGGCCCATTGGTGATTGGTGCAAATGCTGTATAAAAATGTGTACTGAAAAGTTTAATCTCTGTTTGGAACATATATGCATGGTGTGTTTCATTTAGAGGGGAGGCGTTTTATTTTTTCAATCAGAAATTAATTTCTTCAACTTGTCCTGGTACCCGGTAATTGGCCCTGAAAATCTGCAACTTTTTTCCTGCAATCTGCAACTTGCCCTAGCATCCAATTCACCTATCCCACAGTTCAGCCCCAGCCCATGCCCCCCAGCCCCCCACCACCAGCTCTCCATGGCCTCCCTGCGGGCCTCCTCAACCTTACCAACCTATTACACCTCTACCAGCCCGTCTTCTAATTTTATAAAGTGCCAGCATCTTCTGTAGAGCTATTTAGAGTGGGTGCAATTAGCAGTCCCCTTCTGGATCTTGTCGTAATGGCCCACTGGAGAAGGAACTAGCAGCCCACTCCAGTATCTTTGCTATGAAAACATTATGGATAGGCACAACTAGACACAAGATGTGAGTTGTGTGCTGTTGTTCTTGGGTCACGGACTCAACAAAATAAAACAACAATTAGCAATGCAACTACAGGTACAATAAAAAACAAGCAAATACAAACAGGTCAGCTGACAGCTTAAGAGCTTACAAGGATAGGGTGAGGTGAGAGATGGGGGTTGACAGATAAAATAAATGGCAGTAGGCTGCTGTAATATTAGAGAACAGTAGACACGTTTTTGTGCATGAGGCTGAAGTTGGGAGTCTGTTCATGATAACATCTTCTTAAACTGTGCATAATTGAATATTACTACACAACAAAACAGGGTAAGAATTTGAGTAAATGTAAATGGATAGATAATAATGTGGATGAACCATACACATTCAAAATACCCTTATATATATTTCTCAAGAGGCCAGCTCAAACTCAGTTAAACTGCACAGGACAGCTCAACTGCAAGGTGATTCACTGTGACACATTCTGGAGAGCTATTTGTTCACAATTTTGGAAATGTTAACAGAAATAGGAAGGGGCTTGGCAAAATTATGTGGAGCAGAATAATATCTAGATTTTCCATTGTGGCTAAAATTACTACTTACATATAGACAAGAACTCTTATTTAATGTGCTGGCATCCTAGGAAAATACTGTGTTTTCTCAAGGAAACTCATATTGCTAGTGGTTTCTCAGACAATAAATGATGTTAAAGAAATCTGTTTCAGGTAACAACAAATAAGGTGTCCTTTAAAAACTCACTAAATGACCACAGTAAATTAGGAAATAATTCTAATGTGTATGAATAAAGTAACAACATGAATTTAATCCTTAAACATGAAATATTTTTTTCACTGAAAATCAATACATATAATATATGATAATTATGTGATTCTATAGAAATTGTTTGGCAGAAACATCCAAGATTGTAATCTTCCATGTATACTATTTCTGCTCTCTATGATACAGGGGACTTCGGTTTAATGCAGTTCTTTTTTTAAGTTTTGGTCAAGTACACTTGAAGATTTCTGTGATTCCACTGTCTGTTGTATATCAAAAGACTGCACAACTTTACACCAATCTGCACAAGCAGGAATACATAACAACTGGTGACCTTGTTGGTAAAGTTTCCCAAAATATATTGGCAAGCTTAGAAAACAATGACTTTTTTTCCTGAGGGTTTGTTGCTCAAACCATTATGCTACTGAGATAATTCCTCTTCATTGAAACATCTCACATTTCTGATATCCAGTGAAAACTTTTTAATTTTGAGATACCTCTTAAGACTTTTGTCTATAATGTTGAAACGGTCTAGCTATCATGTCACAGTTGAGTACACAACAGTACACGTCTTATTGGCTGCCCCGCATGAAAAAAATCGACCAATGGGAAGCTGCTGGTCATGCTGTGTTCACTAGAGAATTCAATATGGAGATTTACAGCTAGCTGCCTACCTATCTCACATGGGGACACACCCAGAAAGATGGGTGTAGGAAGAGTGGCCAATATAGCAAATATCAACTGGTGAGCAGAGGGAAACAAGAAAATAGTAGTAATTTATAACATTATATAACTGGGCTAATATGGCTTATATTAATCTAGAAACAAGTTTTCATTTTAAAGGGCCACTACAATATCTTTTTACTGACAGCTGTAATTTATATCACTGGTGTAAATCAAGTGATGCGTGAACACGAGGCATGGAGAATTGTGTTGTACTAGTTGATTACAGACAATAAACATTTTTTTTCCCCAGGAAATGAAAATTTGTAATGCCTGTGGAGCAATTTATTTTTGGCATTAACCTTAATTGCTGGGACTGAGCAAATTTACTGCAACATTAGACAATTCCATTGCATTGGATTTGGATTATATGCATGGAATCTTTAATTAAATAAGAACAATGGCATGTTGTAAAAGCATCGCTGTAATCTTCAATCTTATCACCAGTTTTTCATAGTGTGAAGAGCAATCTGCTTCTAAAAGGGTTACTGACACCCCAAAAATATTTGCTTTTTGGATGTGAATTGAAATGCTATGGAACTACCCAAAACCGCTTTGCATTATCAGATAGTGCTTTAGAAATTAATGGAAATATTGCTTAAATATTTGAAATTGATCAAAAATGTACTGAGCTCTACACATTTCTATTTAATGCTTGTACAGACCCTGAATTCCTCACACAAACACTTACATAGAGGTTAAGGATTGATGCTTGCCATACAGCCATTGAGTCATGAGGTAACCATTTAAGTAAATGGAGGTGGGATAAGTCAGAGCCTTGGAGAGATATACAGCTGCACGTTTTGGGCTAGGGACATCAGAAATCAGGGACTCATCAGCTACAGAGTGTGATATATAAGCTTTTATCAGTGTGACAAATAGACCAAATCTTCAATATAAGAATAACTTGCATGATTTATCCTGTGCAACTTCTCCATGGAAGCCGTTATATATAATGCTGTGCAAATAGGAAGAAAAAGTGACTCTCTAAAGGTGTGTAGCAGTGGAATGAGTGACTGTGACTGTCAAAGCACTGCAGAACACATAGCTATCTTACACCAATCCCGACATTAAGTCAGAACACTGCATTTTGTTCTTCAAAATATTTGACAAAAAGTTTACAATATAAGTCTACTGACAGCAAGAAAACCCTAAATATGTTTTCCTGGTCAGGCAACTTCATGGTGTATTTAAACGCATTGCATTTAATTTTTCACATGAGGCCCCCAAAGAAACGGCTGAATATTCAGTATTTTCTGATGACAGAAGCCCCATAAAAATTGTTTGTTAGTTTTCCTTTTTAAATTAGTACCTGACTAGGAAGAAAATATTTTATAAGGTAAAAGTAACAAAAAATAAAAAATAAACCTTTAATAATAAATGTGGAAGTTGATGAACGGATGGATGTTTTAGGCAACTATTTGAATCATTTTGGATGTCGGAGATGTCATGAGATTAATAGCTCATCAGCTAAGTGAGCTTCAGTTATGCTTCATTTATGCCACTAATTATTGCCACTCAGTTGTCAAGCAGTAAAAAATTATATAATTGAACCAATCCATGGAGTCATTAATATAATCAAACTGAATCTGAAGTAACCTATCCATCCTAATTTACTACTAACAGTAAATGTCATAATCCCTATATGAATACAGTTAGAAATACAAAGCCATACTGATATTAAAAAGGAACTTGTAAGTTATGGGTCAGAGAACTTGTTCATCTATGTAGCTGCTATCAATGGAGTTGTTTGCACTGCTTGATGTGATCAGATATATTAAATGTTTTTGTTATGACTAAAGAGCCTCTTTGTGATACAGACTCAAAGAAGTGAGGGTCAAAAAGCTTGTAGGCTACTGATGCCAAGCTGATCTAATTGAAAAAATAAAATCAGTGCCCTGCACTGTTCACACAAATAACAAGCACCCTATGTGTTTCTCTCAATTGACCAGCTTATATTTTAAGTACTTACTCTGGGGTCAATGCTCTTATGAAGGCAGACTGCTGTGTGTGCTTGGGATAAGCCAGAGGCTATTTTGAGGCTTAATTGAACCAAGCATTTAGAATTAGGTAGAATTGGAGTAGTACGTGGGCCTTTTTTGGTTATTAATTGCCATTTCTATGGTAATTGGCACCATTTTATGGAAAAAAATAATTTAAATAAAATTTAAAATACAAAATAAATTTCAAAGAGAATTAAAACAAAAAAAAAAAGTAAAATAAAAAATAACTAATAAAACTTACCTATGCCTCATGATCATCATGAGATGATCATCGACGCCCTGGTCCTCACTTTTTTGCCTGAACTAAGCAGGTTATCTAACTTGAATAAAAAGGGGTTCTCTTCAGTCTTGACTGAAGGCCATGATCCTCATCTTCTGGGCCAGAAAAGGGCCCTCCTTAGAAAAAACTGTGCTCTAAGAAAAATTATCTTAATTAACAGAGCTTCTCCTAGGAGGAGCCCCCCGTAAATAGCAGTTGCTGCGCTTGCTGCAGCTTAAAAAGTTTCTGAGTGTTCTGATTGACTGAAATAGATGTCAATCATATTTCAGCCAATTAGAATGGATTTTTCACCCTGCTCAATATCAATTTTGAATAATTTGGATCAATTAACCCAAGGCTCTTGGGAATCTGTTTGGGACCCCCACAGCATGGGTTAACTTATATTTGCAACTGCAACAGCTTGGGTTTACAAGATTTAGCTGTTCTCAGTAAGATTTCTGATGTGGAGCTTTGAATAGACCTGTAACATAGGGGAAAAAGCTCCCACAGCTGATATTACGATGCAACACTATTTACGTTGCTCGAATAGAATAGGTCTCATATTCTGTAGCGCTATACAGCTGTTACGTACAAGGCAAAAACAATATTAACACATTGAAAAAAATAGAGGGCCCTGTATTTGACTTAAAATCAAATGTAAATAGTGATTATTTCCAAATCACCTTACAAGATTGAGAACTTGTGAACTGTGATTTTAATATAATTATCTGCTGTTTTATCACAAAGTTTCATGCTCCCACTTCTCAGTTTTGCACACATAATAGGAATGGGGTTATCTGCTTAATATTGAACATAGATATAAGCTTATTTAATGAGTAATGATTTTTTGAAAACAAAAGCTAGAGGGAACTGCTCATTCCTCACAATAACTCATCAATCGAACTGCACAGGTTTGCCAGAGTCCTCCTTGTGAACAAATTTGTTAACACCAAGAAGATCCAATGTTTTTGTTCACAGGTTCAGTCAATCATTGACAAAGTTTTACGTGCGAATAATTTTTCTGTCTTCCTGTTGTGTGTGTGTGTATATATATAATATATATATTATATATATATATATATATATATATATATATATATATATATATATATATATATATATAATCCCAAGGTATATGTAGCCTCTGACAAAAAGCCATATGTCAATAAATCTCATGTAGTTAGTCAAACCAGAGGACTGCACATATCTACATTTCTACTGCAAACAATATATCAATGTATTTTCTTTGAACTGGTAGAAATAATATAATCATATAAACAATAGATTTTTTTGTAGACATTTTTTCCCATTCAGTAAATTATTTTATTTATTTATAGAACAAAATGTGATATACCGTATATACTCGTGTATAAGCCGACTCTTTCAGCACATTTCTTTATGCTGAAAAAGCACACCTCGGCTTATACTTGCGTCAAAAAAAATCTTCCTACTTCCCCCCCTTATCCTCCTCCTTGCCCCCGTTATCCTCCTCCTTCCTCCCCTATCATCCTCCTCCTCACCCCCTTATGATCCTCCTCCTCCCCCTTATCATCCTCTTCCCCCCTACCTTATCATCATCCTCCTTCTCCTCCTTCCCCCTTATCATCATCTTCTTTACCCCATAACCTCCTTCTTACTGCACCCTCTCCAATCCCTATCCCCCTTGCTCCTTACTTGCTACTATGCTCCGATGAGCGTACCGGCATATTCTAATGACGTGACGTCGCATGCACGTCACGTAATTAGCATATGCCGGTACGGAAGACGTGCTGCAGCGTCAGGATCAGTATAAGCTCATCGGGGCATAGTAGCAAGTAAGGAGAGAGGGGAATAAGGATTGGAGACAAAAAGCACCACCAAAGGATGACATTTCAGCATTATTTGACATATAACAATTCGATATCAACATTTGCTTAATTAAAAAATATCATATGTTAGTATCAAGCCTGTTTTATGATACGAAATCCATGGTAACACTCAACCCAGGAATTAATTGGTTAATACAGGTCACAAAACCACATTGCCTAGGACCAAATACTTCAATGCATTGTCTATAAATATATCATATTCTAATGCAAAATAAACATATCTTTATTTATTGGAGATACAAATACAATTGTCACATCTTTTTAATATAAAAAAATATGAATAAATAAAGAAACAACTACTATATATATATATATATATATATATATATATATATATATATATATATCTTTAATGTTTCCTTGCCGCTGCCTAGTTACGGCAGTTGTTACGGCACTTCTCACCCATTATAATATTATAATATTCATGTTTGCATTTCCTTTTGGCTCTTAGAGCCTTGGCTCATCAGTAAAGCTTGGTTTGGCTACTCCCTGCACAGAAATCTATTGCGGCTGTGGCAGGATTTACGGTTGTGGACCGAGTGCCCTAACCTGGGAGAGCAAAAGATTTACATTAGTGTAGAAAAAAAAAACTCATCATATGTATTTACAGCCTTATTAAATTGTATTTCGGCCAATCGAATAGGGATTTATATAAGCACAGAGCATATTTTTTTACAGAAGTTTTTAGTTAGTGAAGACCTTGCTTTTGGATATAAGTTCACTAACTAAAAACTTCTGTAAATAAAGTATGCTCTGTGCTTATATAGAGCCCTATTTGATTGGCCGAATTGCAATTTAATAAGGCTGCTAATGTCTCATTTTGATGATGTTCAAATTAACATGTTTTATTTATCTTTTTAATTTTTCCTTGCATGTTGTACTATTCTTCACTCGTGTAGGCAGGTAAACACATACTCATTAATTGTATTAGTTTGTGTCTTACTACTTCTGGTTGGATAGGTTAATAGGCAATTAGTTGTGATTAATTGCCTGTGTTCATGCAATATTTATGTTAGGACACTCTCAGTTTTCCATAACATTAATGTATACATGTGCACTGAGCAATTCTGAATAAAAGAAGATGGTACACTGGTGTCCACATTTTGTCTTGTGAGGACCCTATATTCTTAGGGCCTCATTCTATTATCGGCCGTAAACCGGCCGTAAGGCTGCAAGGATCTCCTCTTACGGCCGGCCGTAAATCTTGCAACCGTCCGTAAGCTCTGAAATCTAAAAAGTCAAAAATAAATTCAAGACAGCTCTGTAAAGCTCTGTAAATGCTAGGGATCATATTAGGGGACATGAGGATTAAAAGTAACCCACTCTCAAGCTTGCACATCAGCCCAAACCCGAGTTCAAATTAACTGTTTATTTTCCGGCTGCGGCGTGGGCGGGTCTGAGGTGCTCCAAGCCCTATGGACTTTTTACATGGATATTTGACGTATATTAAAAAATATATATTTTACAGATTTGAGTATAGGGGAATTTTGTGCTATTTTTGCTAACACCGAAAATCACTTTATAGTCTTCTCAAAGTGCAGGATGGCTTTATTTGGGCTATATTTTGTGCTTAATTGGTGCTAGCGGGACCTCTTTCCTGCAAGTAAGCTGCGGCTCGGTTTTAGCCTTGCAGAGAGGGTTCCCGGAGCAATTGAATTGCAAATAGGATTTTCTTACGGCCGATTTCCTTGCGGACGTTTTAGATCAAAGGATTTCCTCCGGCGCGAGCGGCCGCAAGACATAGCAAGGCGCCGGCCGCAACCCTGCCGGAGCCCCCGGCCGGAGGAGAATAGAATAGCAGAATAGCTTGCGGCCGGTCCTTGCGGCCCCGCAACGGCTGCGGCCGATAATAGAATGAGGCCCTTAGAAAACTTGATGAATTGTGATTTTAATTACAACAAATTATTTAATAATACAAGCATCTACTTTATACAGTGGTAGATATACATCCATCTACATATTATTTATATTAATGTCTGTACTTAGACTAGCAAACTATATCAGCCTTATTAAATTGTGATTCAGTAAATTGAAAAGGGCTCTATTTAAGCACACAGCATATTCTTTTTACAGAAGTTTTTAGTTAGTGAAGACCTTGCTTTTGGATAGAAGTTCACTAACTAAAAACTTCTGTAAAAAAAAATATGCTATGTGCTTAAATAGAGCCCTATTCAATTTGCCGAATCTCAATTTAATAAGGCTGTATGTGTGGGTAAGTGGGTGGCACACTGTATGCCTGCTGAATAGATATAGTCATTGTTGTTTAACTTTAAAATGAAATAACTATTTTAAAACTCCATCCAGGATTCTTGAGCAGGTGTTCATGAAAGATAGTAAAATAATAATACAAGAGGCTTTGCTTAAGGCACAGCAGAAACCTTTCAGTCTTGCTTTTTATCTTGGGAGCGGCAAAATATTTTTAACATGCACAAAAAAATAAATACTAAAGGAAATGCTGAATTGATGATTTTAAATTTGGATCCCTGAGCAAAGCACCAAAATGATTTATATAATATAAATGAGAAAGCTGTGGCAGTAAAAAAAAAAATGTGCTAAATCAGGTTTTAAATACAATTGTTTTTTTATAGGTGTCCCAAAACATTTTGAATTAGTTATGTGAATTTATTGGAAACTTTACATAAACTTTACTGTCAATTTAGATATATTTTAGCTATCCCCTTCTGGATCGCTACCTTATCATGGGGATGAGGTTTGTGTTCTTCAATGAAGCTATGACCTATACCATGTAGGTTTACCCAAGATGTGGAGGTCATAGCAGAAAGATAAGACAAACCACAGTGTACTGGAGAAGGAACTGGGAAACCACTCCAGTATCTTTACAAAGAAAACCATATCGATAAGCACAACCCGAAACACAGAAAGATTTGTCCCAAAGAGTAAGACAAGGACCGCACAACAACAAATTTTACCCATATTTGGTACAGGAACCCCACAGAAGGGTTTAAAGATTACTGTATGATCCAACTGAGCTCTAGCAGAGATATTATCAAATCCTGTTGGGGTGTTTGAAGACTGTAGTAACATTAGCTATTCTAGGTGAGTACATGTGCATATGTGTATTTACCCCCATGTACTGCAACCAGCATTGGCTAATCTAAAATAATCCAAGTTCGATCTGAATAGCGGGCAGATTTCTCCATTTGTACATAGCAAGTTTTTTTCAATAATGATGCAAGATGAATATTAAAATTATATGTCCAGGTCTTAGATAATAAGTAAAGTTTTCTGAAATGAGAGCCTTTTTTGATTATCAGGTTTTGTAAAGCATGTGTTTTATATATATTCTAATATATTCCAGCCCAGTGATTCTCAACCTTTTTGATCTCGGGCCTGGCTTATTACCATACAGTGCTCCTGGGAATCACCTTTCCGATCCAGAAAACTAAGTTTTCATCTAATTTTGCACTGGCTTGTATAGAGTACATTTTAATGTAGATACATTTTTCAATAACCTAGAACTATGATTTATGATTTAAAGTGTTAGTTTCTCCTCATCCTTCCTTGTTCTAAGAATCAGCAGATAAGGTCTCGTGGGCTGGCACCGGTTCTAGAACCGACCGTTAAGAGACAGTGTTCTTATCTACTGTAGTCACTCTGGACTTCTGATGTGCCACACATTCTATCAGTCTCCACAGCATGTATTATTAACGAAGTCTAGTCATATTTGATACTATAGATTTTATAGTTGAAATCATAAGAAAATAAAATTAAAATAATGAATATAAAATGTGCCATATAAAAATTCTCATGATGCAGAGCAAAGTGGTCACGAAACTCATCTGCAACACAATTCTGTCTTCATAGTAACAGTATTAAACATTTAAATTTAAAAGAATGTCTGAGGATATGTTTAACTGATTGACTTGCATGATTTATTAATATTAAAAAGGAGTTACAATTAAGTTATACACCAATTATCCCACATCAAACAATATAGTTTAGTTCAGGTATTACATTTATGATATTTAAAATACATAATTATAGGTACTTTAAGCTATTTAGTATAATAATGGGGAACACAAAACATTTTGCTTTTATAAATTGTTTGGTTTGTAATTTTTGTAAAATTATACTTAAGACATTGGCATGCTACAGTACAGAGTACATATTCTACATGCTTTGATCCCTTGCAAAAAAGGTTTGCAGTGTTGACTAAAAAATTGATAATTACATTGATATATTTAACCTAGACACATTTAATAATCAACCCCTGCCTTACCTGGGCACTTATGTATGGACAGATACAAAGGCAAGGGGCAGACTTTTATACAAAGCCAACAATGTGACCCTCACACTGAGAAAAATATTTACGGTTTTGCTTTTATACTTCCTAGGCCACGCCACGCATCTGTCTTAAAACACTTTAACAAAAAACCTTTGGGATTTTCCAGGATTGCTCCTCGTCTTTCATTTTTTTTTTAGTTTGCCCTTTAGAAATGTATTTATTAATAATGGGACCCATGACCAGGCCAGTTCCTGAAAACATATCTCATTGATTATGATAGCCTAACACCTTAAATGTACCATTTCCAATCATCATGCTTGTATATAGAGATAGGTTATTAAGGAATCTATATGCAACTAAAGTGTACTTGATTCAAATCAGATGAAAAAATAATACATATTTAGAGTGTCGCATGAATGTTACCCTATGCAAAATGTTCTTGGTCTCAATAAAAGCAACCAGAAGCACTGGAAGGTAAGCAACCTGTTCTCAAACCAAAACAGGTCGAGAACCACTGATATAGAAGGTTTCTCCTTCTACAGAAGTACCCAAACTATGGTATGAACACCTCAACATTAATAAAATGCATAACAAAATAAGTAAAGAAATTGCCAGATCTGAGGGTATATGATTCCATCCTCTGGCCTTTTATGTAATTTTACTTTTTATAGATCATTTACACAAGTATACATATACAGTATACACAACCCCTTCCAGATAGATGAAGAGGCTTAAATCACTCCAAAGGGGCTGAGTGGGGACTTCATTCTGTTGCCTGATAAAGAAGGTTAAAAATGTGACTGTAGCAGGAAAATCTCAATGCAACTTGTTCCCCTTGGAAAATCTAGTAGGTGGGGATCCTCCTCATCTCACCTGGTCTCTATGCCCATGCCTAGCTAGTGTACACTCTAGCATACAATATATCATACAGCAGAGCAACTGTTAAAAGTACGCTTTGATAAAAAGTTATTAAGTGGTCCTCACAAAGGTATTTAGCTAAATCAAAATGGTCCTTAAACACCGTAAAAAATGGAAACCACTGCTCCGCTGCATCAGTCTTTGGAAACTCTTAGATGCCTCTTAGTGTAGGAGAATAAAAGTGGGGTGAAGTGGGTAAAGGGAACAAGAAACCAATAAGGAAATCAGAAAATTACTTTTAATATTCCAAGAGCTCACTTCTCAAGTATAATTCTGTTTTATGTAGCAATAAGTATCTTTGATATGTACATGATGGCATTTGGTTATTCATGAATTTAATTCAAACTGCAATTCTTCTGATCTCAAAAGGGGCTTATATGATAATTAGATAGTTGATTCCATTTGATTAGTAATGACATATCAGTTCATATTTAAAATTCAGTTTATATAGTTTAGAAGTTGATGTAAAATATATAAATTTCTTTGTCCCAAAAGATATACTTGTCCGAATTATGATCACACAAGTGATAGTGTTATCAAATTGGACTTAAAAATTATTTTGTAAATTAAATTTGTATGGACTTGATGTGCTTAATTGTACAATTTTTAACATCATGGTTCTGTTTTGTCTACTTTAAAGGAAAAAAAAAAACTCTGCACTTAATTAAATACAGTCACTGGAATTAAAATAAATATCATGGAACCTTTACTTAATACAGTAGATTGGCTTTAGGCTTTTCTAGCTATGTAAAGGTTGGATTAAGTAGAAATTATGTTTCAGTATGAAAGGGTTATTTAGTCTTTGGTTTGCTCTTTATATAGTGCTGTATGGTATAAATATGATAATCATCCTATTTTAAAATGAAAATATTTCTGAAGGATTTTTTTTACTGATCAGTGATTTGATTGGTTATAGTCGTAAAAATTTGTACTGAAAAAATTTATGGATATGCCAGTACAATACGGATGTGAGAGATGAAGCATAAAAAAGGCTGAAGTCTTTAAAAGTGACCTTTGATTTGTGGGTTATACATTATTTTTTTTTTTTTTTTTTTTCCTCCACCTAAAATATTTCATTTTGTTTTTCAATTGAGTTGTGTAGTTTATAGGTCACATTAAAGGTGGAAAAAGTTCTGAAATTATTTATCTTTGTCTAATTTTTTTACAGCACAGAAACCTGACATTTTAACAGGGGTGTGTAGACTTTTTATATCCACTGTATGTATACATTGTAAATGGATAAATTAATAATTTATAACTCCGCACACAAAAAGGGAAAGATGAAATGATTGTTAGTCTAGGATTCTTGTAGAGTAGTAAATACATTTATTATAAGTGACACATATGGCTTGATTTAAGTATTATTTTTTCTCATATAAAAAAAATTGCACAATTTAATAAATCTGTTCTTGCGTGTTACCAAAATGTTTTAATGCTAATAAATTGACTTTTGCTATTGGATGTTTTTCCACCATGATACAGAAGGCGTCCTTGTCAGATGCCCGTATTATAAGATGTACAAAACCCTGCATCTGTTACTCTTCTATCATATCTGTAAATGCCAGTAATCTTTGCCAAGCCTGACTTGGAGATCTGTGACTAATGAACTACAACACGTTTAACAAGCTTCAAGGAAAATACAAACAAAATGCATGACAAATATTAAATAATATTTTATCGTCTTTGAAAAATCCTAATTGTTTTGTCTTGACAAAATAGAGAATAAGGTCAAATTAATTATTGGATACTTTACTACTGAAATTATTTATTTTATTTTTACTTGAAACATGATTATCATGCCATACCAATGTTTTTTAGGCCAACAAAAACCACTAACTAAAGGAAATGTGGAACTAGCTTAAATCACTGTAATATCTCACTTTAATAATATAGAAAACCTATGAAAACAATTAGGCTAAAATATCAGAAGCAGTTTGATAAAAGTAAAATTAAAAATAAAAGTTTTCATAGATGTATATGTTGGAGAACTCCTTGGAGACATCAGATCTTAGTACATATATGCCATAGAATTTGATTAGAAGGGGAAGATCTCCAAAAGCTCATTATCATTTCATCTATTTTGTACATATGGATGAATCATTTCTCTTACAATAGTGATTTTGAGACAGATCACATTGGTCTGTATACATTTATCAGCAGGTTTCCTAATAAGTAAGGTCCGTAGACTTCACTAGACATTTATTTATCCCCTCCCTAAGATGTGTAACCATTAAAAGACCACTGTGGTAATTTATTCAATAACTAAACTTAATAAACTGCATGACCTTGTCGGGAAGTAAAATAAACACAGCCTTTACATTTTTTCATGTGTATATGCAATTATTCTTTACTGCAAGCTTCCATTTTATTTACTGATCCTACTTCTTTCCATTGCTGTCTTTACAGGGTGTGTCCTTGTAAACTATTGAGATTTCCATTATAGCTAATTAAATCACTGGCAGTTGTATACCCCACCTTCCCATTTTGCAGATACAAACTTCCTGCATCTCCAAAGTTCCTCCCACCTCAGGAAGTAGATCCCTTGAAACTAAAATGGTAGATATCACAACAGAATGTAAAAGTAATAAGTTATACAGATACTGATTTTTTTTGTTTTTGTTTATATTCTATATACCTTTTTACAAGTGTATTTCTTCAACAGGGGATTTCTATAATCCAATAAATCCGCATTTGCACATTTTAAAAATAGAATAACATATTTTGCTCATAAATAACAGCCTGCTGGGCTTCCCTTGTATCCAATTTGTCTGAGGTATACACAGTATAATTGTATATTCTGAAAATCAGTTTAAAGATATGAGGGAAAATTAATTTGGTGGCTACTTTGTAAAGCAAATGGTAACGTTAATGCCTCGTATTACACTGAAATCATTGCATTGTCATGTGGTTCAGTAAAAATACTTAGGGCCTCATTCTATTATCGGCCGTAAAACGGCCGCAAGGCTGCGATTCCTTGCGGGGGTTCCGTTATCTTGGAATTCAATTGTACGGCCCCGCAAGGATCTCCCCTTACGGCCGTCCGTATATCTTGCAACCGGCCGTAAGCTCAGAAATCTTTAAACGCAAAACTAAATTCAAGACGGCACTGTACAGCTCTGTAAATGCTAGGGATCATATTGGGGGACATGAGGATTAACAGCAACCCCCTCTCAAGCTTGCACATCAGCCCAAATCCGAGTTTACATTAACTGTTTATTTTCCGGCCGCAGCGTGGGCGGGTCTGAGGTGCTCCAAGCACTCTGGACTTTTTACATGCATATGTGACATAAATTAAAAAATAATTTATTCACGGATTTGAGTGTAGGGGAATGTTGTGCAATTTTTGCTAACACCTACAATCACTTTTTAGTCTCCTCAGAGTGCAGGATGGCTTTATTTTGGCTTTATAATGTGCTTAATTGGTGCTAGCGGGACCTTTTTGCTGCAAGTAAGCTGCGGCTCGCTTTTAGCCTTGCAGAGAGGGATCCCGGAGCAATTGAATAGCAACCAGGATTTTCTTGCGGCCGAAACTCTTGCGGCCGTTTTAGATCAAAGGCTTTCCTCCGGCGCAAGCGGCCGCAAGGGATAGCAAGGCGCCGGCCGCAAGCCTGCCGGAATCCCCGGCCGGAGGGGAATAGAATAGGCAAATAGCTTACGGCCGGTCCTTGCGGCCCCGCATCTCTTACGGCCGATAATAGAATGAGGCCCCTAGAGTCTCCAATTTATAACCGGAGATCCTTTTTATTTAGGCCATATTTACTCATGATATTCATATGTATGAATCTTTTTTGAATTATTTTATCGTTTTTATCTCTTTTGAAAAACGCTTCCTCTATTTGCCTTAAACAGGTTCATTCTCATTTATCCCTTGAGATATTATCTTCCACCATCAAAGCTATGGAAGATTTATGGAATAAAACCCACGATGGGCTGGCATGTCACATGGTGCAAAATCATTACTGTTACGATGTAAAATATTTTATATAGCACAATGTATGTTGAAAAGAAATAGACATATAAAAACTTGAATTTCTTATGGCGTTAAATGTCAAGTTTGGTAAATGTTATAAAACTTCATTGTGCATGAGTCATAGGTTTCAAGCATACAGATATTCACTTAAACTTGACTAGTTTAATCAAATATGTTTAAACTGACATCAAAGATTTTTTTAAATTTTCCATAAAATGGAAATCTGTAACTGACCAAATCCTTGCTTTTAGTTCACTTGATATATAACATAAATATAACAAACTCTATTTATTAAAAATACATAATTAGGAATTACATGTTTTAAAGATCCCACTCTTTTGGCAACTTGTTTATTGATATTGATTTGATATTGATTTGTCATGAAGAAGAAGCTACCAACATAATGGAGGTTTTTATTATTGACTCACACTATATTCTCTGCTTCTCTTTTGGGAATATGTGCTGCCCTGCTCTTTGACATTGTGGCTGTTTTGAGTTAGTCTAAATCTATTGAGAGCATGTGTCAGTGAAATCTATTATTTCCAGTAA
Source organism: Discoglossus pictus (assembly GCA_027410445.1). NCBI lineage: Eukaryota > Metazoa > Chordata > Amphibia > Anura > Alytidae > Discoglossus > Discoglossus pictus. Next base: position 323,913,147 of record CM050167.1, read on the forward strand.
CACCTGCAGTGAATACAAAAAAACTTGAAAATCAAGTTTTATGCATTTGAAAGAAAGAGACAAGTATGTTTATGTCAAATCACCATTCTTTTTTTGACAATGTACAAAAACAAACAGCCAGTGGAAAGCATACACATAATACCACATTGAATTTCCTTGACAATGGCTAATGCAACTAGCAAAGATCAAACCAATTAGCGTCCATTCTAAAAGCCACATTTTATGTTATAAGTAACCCCACTAATGTCATTTTAATGGCAAAATGCAGTTCTAAGCAATCTGATACTGCTCTAAATGCATCTTGAGGTTAGAAAAAAAAATCCAAAGACTGCTTCTTGCTATCAAAAAATCTTCTGTGGATAAAGACAATTGAATTCATAGTAAATTGTACTCACACCATGAGAAAATGGAAAAAGAGAAGACCTACAGTGCAGTGCAATCTACAATACCTACATGGGGAAAAATTACGATCTTGTATCTTTGTCAGTAAGAAAACATTCCGATTGTAAATGTTCATGTCCTTGTCTTTGACCTGGTAAATAGTTCTATTTTTCCTCAATGAAGTTGCAACAGCTAGATGACCTACAGAAATATTAACTATATGTTATCAGACTTTAGCAGACTGCACCACTTTGACACTGCACATTCTTATCTTGCAAAAAGGTGTAACTGCGTTATCTTTCGATTTCTCTATTTCTCCCTTTATTTGAGTGTGTCCTATTGAAGGTTTTCTTTGTAAGACAACTGACTATGTAGACAGGAGGAAGATGAACTCCAGAAAGGTTTATAATAGAAAATTGAACCGAGCTGCTGAAAAATAATTGTGTATCAGATGAAAGATAGAAGGAATGAAAAATCTGATGAAATACAGTTAACAGTTTTCTGCATTTTCACTCTAAGAAATAGAGATCTCCAAAGCTCCTTCCCATCTTTCACAAATCATATCTTAATTATTATTTAAGAAAATACAATTGGCAGTAGCTTCCATTGTTATAGAGAAGCTGTTCCTAAATTCAAGGAAATATTAAAATAGCAGAACCAGACAGAATATATTATACACATAAATATATATGTATGCATGTGTGTATATATATATATATATATATATATATATATGTTTATATATATATATATATATATATATATATATATATATATATATATATATATGTATATATATATATATGTTTATATATATACTAGCGAATTGCCCGTCAAAAAATGACGGCAATGAAATTGTAAGGTAGCTAATGCTGTTTAGTGTGTAATAATGAAATATATAATACCTTAATAAATGAATATACTTTACCTATTTTAAAGCATTGTGTGGAAGAGCTGTGAATGTGTTTTGATGTTGCTGCAGCATTAGTGGTGTGGATCTGCTGTGTAAGCGTGCTGAATGTGTGCAGTGTAACACTGTGCGTGCGCGAGCCCAAACCGTTGTCGTGTACTTCCGCATTGGCGTAAAATGGCGAGTAATGTGTGGTATACGTCTGTATCGGAATATCCGTAGGTGTTTTGTGGTGTTTTGCGAGTTTCTTGTGGTGTTTTGCGAGTTTAGAGTGCTGTAGCCTCGTTTTCGTTTTGTTCGGCGGCCATTTTTTCTCTCGCTTCGATTTTTTTTTAGTCTCTAAACTGTTTTATTTCGAGTAAAATCGAGGTGTAAGTTGTATTTTTGAGGTGCTGGGTGCTCCCTCTTGGTGTAGGTAAGTTTTTTATGTATGTGGTGTGTGTATGTATTGTGTTTTACATTTTGTAATGTTCGCGAGTTGCGTCCGAGTGTTGCGAGTCCGTAATGTGTGTGAACGTGTGTCGTATGTTGTTTGCGAGTGTCGTAATGTGTGTGTCGTACTGTTTGGGTTGCGACGTGAAGTTTGCGAGGGTCGCAGTTGCTGGCATGGCGCGCCTACGGCGCTCCATGCCAGCAACTGAGGCCCTCGCTTTGCGAGGGTCCTCAGTTGCTGGCAAGAAGCGCCTTCGGCGCTCGATGCCAGCAACTGAGACCCTCGGGCAGTGCCCTCGCTTAGCGAGGGCCTCGGCTCGCTGCGCGAGCCCGCAGCGTTAGCGACAACTCGTACGCTCACAACTATATATGTGATATATATGTATATATATGTTTTTATATATATATATGTATATATATATATATATATATATATATATATATATATATATGTTTATTTATATATATATATATACGTATATATATATATATATATATATATATATATGTGTATATGTACATTATATATATACTAGCGACTTGCCCGTCAAAAATGACGGCAATAAAAACTGAAGCCTGGCAATGCTGTTTGCCACACAATGTAAGCCTCTCTGCCTCTACTTTACTGGCCTTGTGATGAGCGCCTAACAACTGTTCAACCTACCACCTGGTCGTAACACCAAACTGGAAAGTTATATACAGTGGATATAAAAAGTCTACACACCCCTGTTAAAATGTCAGGTTTCTGTGCTGTAAAAAAATGAGACAAAGATAAATCATTTCAGAACTTTTTCCACCTTTAATGTGACCTATAAACTGTACAACTCAATTGAAAAACAAACTGAAATCTTTTAGGTAGAGGGAAGAATAAATATAAAAATAAAATAATATGGTTGCATTAGTATGCACACCCTTAAACTAATACTTCGTTGAAGCACCTTTTGATTTTAATACAGCACTCAGTCTTCTTGGGTATGAGTCTATCAGCATGGCACATTTTGACTTGGCAAGATTTGCCCACTCTTCTTTGCAAAAACACTCCAAATCTGTCAGAATGCGAGGGCATCTCCTGTGCACAGCCCTCTTCAGATCACCCCACAGTATTTCAATCGGATTCAGGTCTGGGCTCTGGCTACCCAATTTTTTTACAGCACAGAAACCTGACATTTTAACAGGGGTGTGTAGACTTTCTATATCCACTGTAGTATGCTTTCACCTGATAACTGCATCCATTATAACAACACAATATAAAAGAGACTTACACAATCTTACTCTATCAGAAAAATCTGCCATAAAGATTTTAAAAAACTACCCCGACATCACCATCAAACCGGCAGACAAAGGAGGTGCAGTTCTTATCATGAGGACTACATAAATGAAGCCAACAGACAACTGTCAGACAACACCTACTACAAGAAACTGAACCAGGACCCTACATAAATATATACTCTTCAACTTAAGAAACTCCTCAAAACATTCCCTAAAAATATACATAAAAAATTAGAACAACTCATCCCCGCCAATCCTACAACTGCGGATTTCTACCTACTGCCAAAAATCCACAAAGCAGGCAACCCAGGGAGACCAATTGTTACAGGTATGGACACACTGACTGAACAAATATCCAGATTTGTTGAAAACATCCTTAAACCATTAGTTAGTAACACTAGTAGCTATATACAAGACACCACTGACTTTCTCAACAAACTCAAAATAATAAAAGATTTACAACCATTACTAGTTGACGATACTGAATTAAAAGATATATTCCCAAAACCTACCATCCTTGCATTTAAACAACCACCAAACCTGAAAAAAAAACTTGTCAGCGGATAATTGGCCAATGAACAACTGACTATAAAAAATGAAACTAAACCTAGTAACAAACGTGCCTGTAAATTATGTCAACACATTTGTAATGATGACACAGCCACACATAACAACAAAACCTATAACATCAAAGGATCGTATTCATGTACATTGTCCAACGTGGTTTATATAATACAGTGTACTTTATGTGACACGGGGTGTTACATTGGAGGAACCAGCCAAAACATGCACTTAAGGATGAATTTACATAGACATTCACTAAGAAAGCATAATGAAGACAGTTATTGTAGCCCAGTGGGACACTATTTTAGCCAGCATTATAACTCCATCCAAAACTTAAAAGTCAAAATACTCAGAGGATCATTTAAAAACATCCAATAGAGAAAAGCATTTGAAATAAATATGATCACATTCTTCAACACTAAAAATACAGGACTTAATATGGACCTGGGTTTTCTAACACATTATCAGAATTTAATGTGATTTTTTCTTATTTTACCATAACAGACTGGCACTCTTAGTGAGGAGTTTGTACAACAGGAAAGCTATCACTGTGGACTACAGTACTCTGTTTTTTCATATAGTGATGTATATGTGTATATAGTATTTGTTACTATGTTGTGTTTATTCCCGCTATGTGTACTTACCTGATTATGTCCGATGCTGTCTTCACTATCTCTGCATCTGCTGTTTTTACTCAAACTGAGGGTTCCATCTCATGTTAGTATTGCTTCAGACTTGATAAAGAGAGGTTGAACCTCTTGAAAGCTTGTCACTATAAATAAGACATTTGCCCAATACATAATATACTGCAATACTCATTATTAATATATATATATATATATATATATATATATATATATATTAATAATTACTAAATTACTATATATATATATATATATATATATATATTCCTTTTATATAAAGAAATTATGATAGATATAAGTGAGCTTGAATGCTTTTGACCACAAGTATGAGCATGAAAGTAATTTGAAAAGAAAACTCTATCTTCTCTATAACAATAATTTATCTTTCAGAGCTGTTTAACGTTTTGTGTTCCTGTTTTTCTCTGGTAAACAAAAGATTTCATTGCAAACTGGATGACAGATTGGGCCAACGGCATAAACTCAGGCTGTCCAGGAAGTGCAGTGGTGTGGTATAATAGAAGGGGGAACAGATGCTCTCTTTGTCTGTCTCTCCTCTCACCGATTTCTGTTATGTACTTTAGATCATACAAGGAGAACGCCAATTAGATGATTATAAACTAGAAGAAATAAAGGAGAGGAAACTACAATGAGAAAAATGTAAAACATGTATGTCCTAGTTAGCAGCAAATTAATTAAAATCAAATATTCTGTTGTTTTTTCTTTAATTATTGCAGAGAACAGAATGCTTGAAGGTAGAAAATAAAGATGTGCAAGTAATTTCTTGGCAAATGCCAAGAAGATTATCTTGCTATTTCAGTTGAAGATAAAAAGCATCACAAATACAATACAGAGAGATAACAATCACAGGTGTTGCCTGTAATTTTCTAAATGTTGCAGGAAACATTGTTTTAGTATTGTCTATCACCTCATATGAACATGTCATATAAGTGTGCATTGAACAATTAATTCATATACCGTACAAATAGGCAGTAAAAACATATTTTCATATAAGTAGTAGCCTATGGCTCCTATGACTGGAGAAAGAAATGGCAACCCACCTCAGTATCGTTGCCATGAAAACCTTATGGATGAGCACAACCACACACAAGATGTCACGGAGAGTCGGATATGACTCAACAAATAAACAACAACAACATGGCTCCTATGTGTGCGTTAGAACCCTACTACAATACTGTATTCATTGTTTCCATTTGTATAGCCAACATTCCCACCCTGTAAAATGTAGGGCTTTGACAGCAACAATTCCAATACAATATTAATTATATACTAGAAGTGTGTCATTCTAAATAAAACGTAATACTCTTATTTTTAGTCTTTAAATGTAGCTTTATTTTCTCTCACATTGATAACAATACATAAAATGTGCCACAATGAACAGATAGCCTTACAGCCATATCATCTGTTCCCTATATATTTCTCTTTTAACCCATATCAAATGTTGTAGAAAGACATATCCCAAACCCAACATTCTACTCCAAAACCCTGTTATGATACCAAAACACAGAGGTCTCTGATTATTCTACAGTTTATTGGGACACGCATGTGGATTAGCAACAGAATAGCATTCAAAATGTCTGCTACTGACTGACAAATACATGAACGCCGCTTTTTATATTATTTTACAGACAGAGAATGGTACAGTCCATACTAACCTTCTAGAAAAATGACACATTCCACCAACAGCTAATAAATAATTATTTATATTATGAAATCCAATAAAAATGAAACATTCAGTTTGTACGTGTCAGCCATGCCTGACATGTCACAACATCTGTGCACAAACACCTCTACTTTGTAATCTGTACACATAGGTCAAGTCTGTTGATCGGCCTTGTGGACTACTGGAATATATTTTGTTTAAACTAAATAATTGTTGACTGTCTCCTTAGAGAAACTGCACAATCATGGAAAAGCATAATTAACTGTTTCATACCTTATGTCCTGCAATGGAAAAGTACTGGTTCAGAGCTTACATCTAGCCAAATATCACAAATGCTACAAACGTGATGAATGCTATATATATATTATATATATATATATATATATATATATATATATATATATATATATATATATATATATATACTAAAACCAAAACTCCTGCCTGTTTTTTTTGTTTTTTTTAAGCTCCTGTTCATTTATCACATTCAGCTACTTGACATATTAGTGTTGCAAAGGACATGTAAAGGGAATCCTCTGGAAGTATAATTTTGCGGCAAAGTCAGGACCTCCTTTAGACTTTTATTAGGGTATATCTGGGCTCTGCGCTAACAAAACAGGGAGCTCACTAGACCAAGCTAGATTTACCTGCTGCACTCAACATGGCTTACAGTTTTCTCCTAATGTCTTTACACTGTTTTCAAAGAAATTTGTACAGTGATTAAATATATATTTATATTGTCCACCTTTTCAGCACTCATTTTTTAAGGGAACCCACTAATGCTTAAGTCTGTTCTTTTAAACACATGGTCGAACAGTTGTGACTCCAGTGTCATGTCACTTTATCTCTGGACCCATCTGCTATTCCAGTCCGAACCTGCATGAGTTTACTTATGGCTTATACCCTCCAGAATAATGCTCAAACCCTGGTCTTTATCCAAAGCTCTTATCAACTCTTATCTCTGTATACATATTTTTTATTCATCCTTAACCATTACTGAATTAGGATTACCTTTTTTAAAAGTGTGATTTTCTCTGTTTACAAAAAGCTACCTGAAAATATATCTTCTTGTGGCACTGTGGCACCCCTATTACTTACCGTACCTATTAAACATCTGTCTACTTCTTCTTTAAAACAGCCATCCTCACCTTTTCAACAATTTTTTTTGATCTTGGCAGTTGATAAGCTATGGTAGAAATTAAACATTGGATCTCCCTTACAGTGAAACCTTGGCAACTTTTAATGTTTGAGCACAGGAACTGGGATTATATTTCCATTTGGTTAAATGTATGTATATTGTATCAAATATCATGTTTTTTTGAGGTCTCCAGGTAATTTTGTGCAGTAGCAGTTTACCTACATGAGCTCATTATCTAGGTCATGAATAGATATAAATTTCAGCTTTACATGAAAACAGAATTAATATAACATGTTTTGTTTGATTTTTTGTTCTAGTGATTTGGACCCGTTGCCAAACTTAAAGTTAAAATGGTTCTGCAGCTGACGACGAAATACGTCTCCTGAAGAAGAACAGAGGCAAGCGATTCACTTGCAAAACAGAAAAGGTAAATCAGTTCTCATATATATTGTTAAAAGTCCTAATAAATATGAATAAAAATAGAGAATTTAGTGTGACTTTAAATATTTTAAATAGAGTGCTTTGCAAACATTAAAAGCTTTTAGAAAAATAGCATTTTATTGTTGAAAATGGCTCCTTCCCACGCAGAATGTATATTGTATGTTTTGTGCACCCAATGAGAGACTTTAGCATCTTACACCTATTCTTATGCGGAATAGATTTTCTGCTCCTGGAAATTGAGCTGCCATTTGCAAGAAGTTAGCATAAACTGGTGAAAATGATATCTCTATATATATATAATTGTCAGTTTTCTGTAAAGCCTGCAGGGTGTTGTGTGCCCAGGTGCATCATTGTTAGAAGACTTGGGGCATCGCAGGACAGGATATTTTCTTGCTAAACGCTACAATTACGCAAAGCGCCACAGTGTGAACCCAAAAAGCAGAGAGAAATCGATATAGAGAGAGACAGGACAGAGAGACAGGAGAGAGAGAAATGACAGAGAGAGAGAGGAGAGAGAGAGGAAAGAGACAGGACACAGAGAGACAAGAGAGACATGAGGGAGAGTGACAGGAGAGAGAGACAGGACAGGGAAATAGAGAGACAGGACAGGGAAAGAGATAGACAGGACACACAGAGAGAGACAGGACAAAGACAGCAGACAGAGTGAGGACAAGGAGAGAGAGGGCGGACAAGGAGAGAGAGGGAGGACAGAGAAAGAGAGAGGTCATGAGAGAGAGAGACAGAACAGAGATAGAGACAGGAGAGGGAGAGACAGAACAGAGAAAGAGAGACAGGAGAGAAAGAGAGAGAGGCAGGATATATAGAGAGAGGAAGGACAGATAAAAAGTAAGGACAGGAAGAGAGAGAGAGAGACAGAACACAGTGAGAGAGAGAGAGAGACAGGAGAGAGACAGGACAGAGAGAGACATGATACAGAGAGAGAGAGAGGAGAGGGGGAGAGAAAAAGGTCAGAGATAGTGAGAAAGAGAGGTAGGAGGGAGAGAGAGGAAAGAGACAGGACACAGAGAGACAGAAGAGAGAGAGACGTGAGGGAGAGTGACAGGAGAGAGAGACAGGATAGAGAGAGAGACAGGACACATAGAGAGAGACAGGAAACAGAGAGAGAGAGAGGAGAGGGGGAGAAAGACAGGTCAGAGAGAGACATGACACAGAGAGAGAGAGACAGGACAGAGATAGAGACACAAGAGGGAGAGGGACAGGAGGGAGAGAGAGGAAAGAGACAGGTCACAGAGAGAAAGGAGAGAGAGACATGAGGGAGAGTGATAGGAGAGAGGACACAGAGAGAGAGAGGACAGAGATAGAGAGACAAGAGGGAGAGAGACAGGAGGGAGAGAGACACAGACAATTCAAGATAGCATTTTATGATACTTTTTATGGACAAAGTTACTAGTCTAAACAATAATGAATATGTCAGGTAGGGTGAGGATAGTTGAGAGGCTTTGTGTACTCATATAAAGTATTTTTTTTCCAAAAAAATCTAAAAAAAAATGTAAGGTGTAGCACATTCTTCATGACAGATAGTGTGTTCATTTTGCATCATTCCCGTAAGCATTTTTCTTGGAATAGTTTGCAATCTTTCAGTGTATTTTAGTTAGTAAAGCTTTAACACTCTAGTTTGTCTAAAAAGCATTTACTATGTTTTTATAATTATTTTACTCATAAATTTACAGAATTGTTAGTTCCTTACAAGTTGCTATGTGTAGCTGCATTTAGATGTCTGTATTTAGGTATTTTGCCTACTTGCTAATTCATCACATGCCCTCAAAATGTTAAACATGAAGATCCTCTAGAAAAAAAGCAACACCATAAATTAACACATTCTGATGCTGAATCTTCTTTTCTCACTTTTTGCAGAGCAGAAAACTCTGTTAAAAGAGTGTGATGCCTCCTGAGACTTTTGCTTGTTGCTGTTCACCCAATGTTAAAAAAAGTTTAGTGTAAACCATTTTGAATAGCACTCTTTAAAATTAAATGTTAGCTGTAAAATTAAAAATAGGTAGGAAAAAACAGATGGTAAACTGCTTTGAAAAGGGCCATTTGCTATGTGAGCTTCCTACGGATATCATGTTGAGATTCAGAGATTGCTTTAATTATGTGAAATTACTTAATTATTGATAAATTTACCTATTTAATTTGTGCCTCCTGCCTGGCTCTGTATGTCAGTTTTATGTGATCTTGGCTAGATATTATTTTCCAAATTATTATGTCTCAATGCAAATTAATTTGAATTCATAGTTCAAACATTGATGGTAGAAAGGATGTTGATTCATTACTTGATGCTGGTAAAATTTTTACAAAGCAAAAAAACTAGTATGCTATTATAATAAGTTATATTTTACCATTAAACTTTAATATAAAGCAGAGGAATGTTTTAAAACATGCTTACAAGAAATTGACTGCCTGGCAAGCTGTTGGCATCAAGTCCCACCCATTTCTATGCACATCCGTGCTAATCAATAAGTTCCTTTATGCTGTAGCGGAAACTGCCATTTGTTTCCTGTCGCTTACTTTCTGAGGCCCTCATTCAATTGAAATTTGGCCAATTGAATAGGGCTCTAAATAAGCCCATAACATATTTTTTTAAATAAGTTTTTAGTTAGTAAACATCTATCCAAAAGCAAGGTTTTCACTAACTAAAAACTTCTATAAAAAAATATGCTATGTGCTTATTTAGAGCCCTATTCAATTGGCCAAATCGCAATTGAATGAGGCCCTGAGATGGGAGGAGACTTACACAGGAGGTTTCTATGTGGACAATAGGAATGTTGCAGCTACAACTGCCAGTGCTTTCATTAGGACTAATGTAAAGCTTATTACGTTACAAGGACACAAACTCTGAGAAAACGGAGGCCTGCAGTAAAGTAAATAATTTAAATGCTGTATTTATTTATTTTTTCTACTTTCTAATATTTGTAGCCAGTATCAAGTTTAGTTATTCATTGAAAGGTGAGCGCAGTAACTGCTAGCTGAACCCTTAAGAGAGCTGCTGTCAATGATTCTTTAAATACATTCCTCCCTAATAAACAGAATTAGAGGATAAAAGCCTGGTAAATTCAATCTTTTGCCTAATCCAAACCTCAGAATGGGTGAGATATTCATACTATAATTATGTTTATATTGCAAGAGCCCTGGTTTTATCTGGTTTCTTTTACAAGATTCTCATTGATTTTCCTTCAAACAGAAATCCTCTATTGGCTCCCAGCACAGTATCATTCCCTACCAGCATTCATTAACTCCTGCGGTAAAAGAAAACGATTGCAAGGTAGTCAGAGAGAAAGCTCATAATCTTGTCTTAAAGTTTACAAACCGAATCTTTTGAAAAGCCCTTTGGATAAAAGTGCTATACAAATGTGAATAAATAAAATAAAATTGTTCCCTTAATTTCAATATCCTTAAAGGGCCATTCTAGTGCATTTACTAGTACAGCTCATATATTTGTCTGTTTTCTGGGCATAGGATATAAAAATTAGGATATTTCTGTTTTCCCCTTAAACAGAGCTGTGTATTTACTCCTAGTTGTTCCTATTAGGTGGCATGGCTTGCTCTTCATGTGTGCTGGACTAAACATAAAGGGCCTCATTCTATTATCGGCCGTAAATCGGCCGTAAGGCTGCGATTCCTTGCGGGGGTTCAGTTAACTCGCGATTCTATTAAACGGCCCCGCAAGGATCTCCCCTTACGGCCGGCCGCATATCTTGAAACCGGCCGTAAGCTCTGAAATCTAAAAACGCAAAAATAAATTCAAGCCTGCACTGTACAGCTCTGTAAATGCTAGGGATCATATTGGGGGACATGAGGATTAAAAGTAACCCACTCTCAAGCTGGCACATCAGCCCAAACCCGAGTTCAAATTAACTGTTTATTTTCCGGCTGCGGCGTGGGCATGTCTGAGGTGCTCCAAGCACTCTGGACTTTTTACATGTATATTTTACGTATATTAAAAAATATATATTTTACGGATTTGAGTATAGGGTAATTATGTGCTATTTTTTCTAACACCAAATATCACTTTATAGACTCCGCAAAGTGCAGGATGGCTTTATTTGAGCTATTTTATGTGCTTAATTGGTGCTAGCGGGACCTGTTTGCTTCAAGTAAGCTGCGGCTCGCTTTTAGCCTTGCAGACAGGGTTCCCGGAGCAATAGAATAGCAACCAGGCTTTTCTTACGGCCGATTTCCTTGCGGCCGTTTTAGATCAAAGGCTTTCCTCCGGCGCTTGCGGCCGCAAGAGATAGCAAGGCGCCGGCCGCAAGCCTGCCGGAACCCCCGGCCGGAGGGGATTAGAATAGCCGGAAAGCTTGCGGCCCCGCAGCGGCTGCGGCCGATAATAGAATGAGGCCCAAAGTCTGGCCATTCTAGATTCTGCTTCAGACTGAGTATGCTCAGGAAAGTGGGGTATGATGGCTCATGCACTGTCACTGGGTAAGGCAGGTGTAAGAGGGTTACAAAAGAGCTGTTGCTATTGTATATTCAATGGGACAAAGCCAGCGGCATAGCTAGAGCTTTTGTTACTCTGGGTTTTTCCTCAGTTTGACGCCCCCCACCAGGTACAAATATAATGCATATTTATCTCTTTCCCCCGATCTCTAGCCCCCTCTTTACCTAATATCACTCTCTCTCTCCCTCCCTCCTCTCTCTCCCTCCTCTCTCTTACTCTCCACTTCTCTCTCTCCTCTCTCTCCAACACACACACTCTCACTCTCTCTCTCTCTCCCTCCTCCTCTCTCTCCCTCCTCTCTCTTACTCTCCACTTCACTCATCTCTCTCCAATACATACACTCTCACTCTCTCTCTCCCTCCACCTCTCTCTCCCTCCTTTCTCTTACACTCCCTCCTCTCTCCTCTCTCTCTCTCTCCCTCCTCTCTCCCTCTCTATCTCTCCCTCCTCTCTCTCTAATACACACACCCTCACTCTCTCTCCCCTCTCTCTCACCCTCCTCTCTCTCCTCCTCTATCTTGATCTCTCTCTCGCTCTCTCTCTCCCTCGGTTTCTCTCTCCCCCTTCTGTCACTCTCTCCTCTTTCTCTTACCCTCTCTCACTCCCCTTTATCTCTCTCTCTCTCTCTCTCTCCCCCTCTCTCTCTCCCTCTCTCTCCCCCTCTCTCTCTCCTCCACTCTCACTTCCCCCTTCTGGTTCTCTCCCTTCCCTATCTGTCTCTCTCTCCCTTCTGTCTCTCCCTCCTCTCTCTCCCCCTCTCTCACTCTCCCTTCATCTCTCTTGCTTCCTCCCTCTCTCACTCCCCCTTCTGTCTCTCCCCCTTCACTCCCCTCTCACTCCCCCCTTCTGTCTCTCCCTCCCCTCTCTCACACTCCCTTCATCTCTCTTGCTTCCTCTCTTTCTCGCTTCGTCTCTGTCTCTCCCTTCTGTCTCTCTCCCCCCTCCTGTCTCTCTCCCTCTCTCACTCCCCCTTCTGTCTCTCCCTCTTCACTCCCCCTCTCCCTACCCCTTCTGTTTCTCCCTCCTCTCCCCCCTCTCTCTCTCCCCCTCCTCTCTCTCCTGTCTCTCTCACTCCCCCCTTTTGTCTCTCCCCTTCTCTCTCTCCCATCTCTCTCACTCCCCCCTTCTGTCTCTCCCTCCCCTCTCTCACACTCCCTTCATCTCTCTTGCTTCCTCTCTTTCTCACTTTGTCTCTGTCTCTCCCTTATGTCTCTCTCCCCCCTCCTGTCTCTCTCCCTCTCTCACTCCCCCTTCTGTCTCTCCCTCTTCACTCCCCCTCTCCCTACCCCTTCTGTTTCTCCCTCCTCTCTCTCCTCTCTCTCTCTCTCTCCCCCTTCTGTCTCTCCCTCTCATCTTTCCCCTCTCTTACAATAAGAATGTAATATCTTTGAGTCTGAGTTTCAGTGGAGATAGTACGTTTTTTTCTGAAGCAAAGCCATGGTGGACTTTGGTCTGGGGTGGAGCTCAAGCTAAGAGTTGGACTTGCACCTAAAAATACCATCAGATTTACTTAAAGTAATGTTCATTGACATAAACTGAAGGGTCCCTAAAAAAATATTTGCTCATCATGTATATTTGGCAACTGTTGAGGCGTGGCATCAATGTTATTTATGGAAATGTTGGAGGCAATTTACCAATCTGAGATTAATTTCTGTGCCAGCACAATGGTCTGAGGACATGACTGCAGATCCCTATCAGTAAACATGATTTATGAGTGTAGTACAATGAGCCTTCAGGGACTGCTAGCTATGTGCTTTCTTTGAAAGACACTGATGTGCTAAGAAATGACCTTCAGTTGTTGCTTTTTGTCATTTTATAAATAATTGTTTCTTCTGATAAATTTGGCGATTTTTTTTACTTATTCCTATTAAGATTTTTTTCTTAATATTTCCCCATTAATGTTCCTTGTGTGACTAGTATTGCAGATCTCGCTTGGTTTTAATATGAATGCTAAAGAAAGGGACACAAGTGACATGCATTACTAACCAATTATGAAATATCAGCCTTGCTTTTGGATAGAAGTTCACTAACTAAAAACTTCTGTAAAAAAAATATGCTGTGTACTTAAAAAGAGCCCTTTTAAATTTGCCGAATCGTAATTTAATAAAGCTGTATATTTTTAAAATAAGATTGAAAAGCATGAAGTCAAGGTTCTATGATAACAACGAACAGACTTCACCTCCTATAACTTATACAGTAGAGTAATTAGAATCCCTCCAAGCTAATTACTTCTCAAAATAAACACAATTTATGACAACAAAGGAATGATAGATGAAAAGTCCTAGTCCTAGACAGTTGAAAACGAATCATTAGGTTCTAGGTCATACAAAAAATAATGCACGTTACAGGCAAACTTCAAATATAGCAAGCACCAGAAAGTCTGTGGGAAGTACCATAATGTATTGTAAATATTAAACAAGTAGTAGACTATAAGAGAAAGGCCAGAGAGGATTCAGTTCACCTATTTTTTGTTTGCTTTTCCTCATAAGGTATTATTTCAAATTAGCATTTTTCTGGTTGTCTTAAATTGTGTTGTAGAAAACTTGACCAAGAATCTTAAGATTTACTGTCATAACAAAATATATATGAAATGCCAATATATAATACTGTCACAACCTGGTAACCAGATGGACCAAGGCTATTATAATGGCCATAAATTAATTTTTAATAAAGCACTATATCAATTTGTTATGGTATAGAACCAAAATGTAATTGTTAACCTGTTTATACTTTCTGATATTTCCCCAGTTACTTTATGTGTATCATGTGTTTCAGGTTGTATATATTCCATAGAGACAAGACATTTTTTTTGATCATAGTATCTACTTTAAGGTCGACCAATAGCCACTTCCAGTAGCCCACTGCAACACACAGTTCACTTCCAATCTCGGGCTAAGGTTCTTGGATGGATTTGAACCATTGGTAAGCAATAGATATGGCTCCATAGACTTCTATGGGAGATCTACGGATCTGACTAAGTCATCAAGTATAGTTAACTAGACTGTCAGACAGCAATTAAAATACTTATTACAACTTATAATACTTATTGCAATTAGGTCAAGTGGTGTCAAGTGCCCTGCAAGTGATATCCCTTTGTCTCAGGGTTAACCCGAGTTGGGAAATACTTGACCTTATTCATTGTTCTGATACCCCCCCCCCCCCTCCCACACCTACAATCTAATAGGGAGCCCATATTGTTGGAAGCGTTGTGGAAGTCCTGGTCCACTCTCAAAAGTGAATAAACCCCAGAGCCACCTCCACTATCCTAGCCGACTCCTCTCTGACTGAATACAATTATCTCTATCCTAGAAGATACTTAAAAAAAACACAGTTGTAAGTGTTTGGAGTTTGCTTGGTTTTAAAATCAAATAGATCAGGGTACAATAAGGAATTGTTTCTACTAGGACAATCAAGTATTATTATCATTAATATTATTATTATCCTTTATTTGTAGCGTGCAAACATATTACGTATCGCCATACAACAGGGTACCAAACATACATAGAAATCCAATGGTGCATGTTAATCAGAGATTGTATCTAACAATTTAAAGTGTATAGTTCTTTTATACAAAGTACTTCACATGACTGTAAGACTTACAATCTAAAAGCTATGAATGTCACTAATCTCAGTTGCATAAAGCAATATACTATATAATGGCAACATTTATGGGTACTGGGTGAAACGGTTCGTTTGCATTCATGATTATATGTGGTAATTTCATTCCCTTCACACTTATTTTGTTTTTGAATACATTTTAATTAGCTCTTGCTTCTCATTATACTAACAGAACATATTTAAATGAATTGCTTACTTCTTCACCTAACATAATGTTTTAAATTCAGACAATGTAAATATCAAATATTCATAGAAATAAAGACTTTCTTTAAATCATCCATGTTTTATAGACCCTAGCGTTTAGTCTTTTTTTTTTTTTGGCAGGAGCTTCTGTTTTTTCATTCTGTTACTGTATCATTACATTTAAAAATGTTTTTGTTGCAAAGGTTTACTTCCAGATAATGTTTTACTGCCTTTGGCAAGCTTTGCATTTTCCTTGTACCGTAACCTCTGCTTAAATAAATTAATTTTCTTTTTGATCATTTTGAAACTTTCATGTGAATACAAGAAAAGGGCAGTGAGTCTCTAAATCTCACTTCATCATTAGCTAGAACAAATCTGAATCCCTAACGTCATGTGTCTGGATGGATTAGCTACTGTCTTTGTAGTAAGTCATCCAAAGACATTTTATAAGGATCTTCTTTAAGAGGTCAAAAATTAACACACATGAACACTGCAGCTCATTTGGCCCATGAGGTTTAAATGAAAATGAAGCAGTCAAGCAGACGCCTCTACTTATCAATTATAGATGGAAGCAGCTAGCATTTGTGAGGTTGAGTATTGCAAAGTCCTTTTTACGTGATAGTGATGTTTTTGATCATGTTTCACTGATTGAGGAATCAAATTTTATAGCGTTTTCCTTTACCTTTTGGTTGGTAAAAATAATATTAGAAAATATATAGTAATTCAGTAGTATACTTTATGTCTAGCAGACATAAGTAAAAGATTGTGTTTGTGATTCTGTAACTTAAAGGAACACTTAGCCTAACTTGTGAATATTGTAGTTTATCTAATGTCCCAATAAGCCTATGCCTTAGTGTGCTTTGCTATTATTGTATTACACAAAAGCATAGGTTTGTATCTGTAAAGTAATTTCCGTTTTTTCCCTGCCTCACTGTATCAATTAAGAGGTGAAGATCGAGGGGGAGTACATAATAGCCCCTTTGCATCACTTTAATATACATTATATATGTATTATGCTGCTAATTACTCAGTTTTTATACCAAAATATGTTTTTTTAATGAGAATATAAACGTTTAAATGAAATTCAGTAAATGTGGGATAATTGTGGGGTTACATTGTCTCTTTAACTCTTTGGCTAAGGTTAAGTAGTTGTTGCAATTTTACAGTTTAATAGTGTTTTATGTGGCCAGTTCTGTGTGTTCTTTGCACATGAATAGATGCTGGATGTGGAGAACTACCATTCAGTACAATAACTCTCTGAGCACAACAAACCAGCCTAAGGCACCAATTTTCTGCCATGCCCAGGGTGCGCATTTATGCCAATTACAATATTCAAATAGAATAGAGGTTCTATCAACCCTTTCACTCTCCAGGTTCCATTAATTCCTTTACTGTAGGAATATTGTGTAGAGCATAACGAAACACTCCTTCTATTCTGAAAATGCCACCAAACCTTAGCCTATGTTCAGCCAACATATAAATAATAAGTACAGTACTGCGCTCTTACAGAGAACTCCATAATAGAAAAGTACAGCCTCAAAGAGTGAGAAAATGCCTTATACAAGATGGCATCATTCTATCAGTTACCTTTAAATAAAACTAAATATATCTTCAGGACTTCAAAAACAACACAAATTGTCTTGCAGCACAAATTATACCAAATGTTTTAATGGTGCTGATGTCATATTTTATTTAGTTTATGCCATTTGTGTTTCATATGAAATGTTGAGTGTATTACATGTTACTAATAATAGCACAGTCCAACAAATGTAAACCATTTTCTTATAACATTGGTCAAAATAGACTATTTTTTACTAATGTTAAGGTGCTGAATTCACATATGGCATGAAAATCCTGCAGGGTATACTATTTTTAATGATATTCTTTATTATATTATTTATATGGATAAAATATGGATTTTCAAAAACTATTATGATTATTGTCCTAAATTTGGATATACTGTATTTTCATATTTTCCACAACATCATGTTTACAGACTAATTCAAAGTTAACTAGCAAGCATTTTCAATAGCAACCATGAAAAGCACTAAGAAAGCAGTAAATCCTTTTTTATAATTGCAAGCTGTTAATTTTTTCCTTTTATGTGTTGAGGTGTCTTCCCTCTGCAAATCCAACAATAGTTACTCATTACGGCTTGATCCCATCTACCTACTGTATGTTCCTTTACTCCATGGTTCAAATATCCTGCCCCTACATTTTCGGTAAAGAAGACAAGATGCAAATGCAAAAATTGGATCTATAAAGACATCCTGCAGCCAAGATTTTTATAGTTCTTGGATGAGTTTTTCTCTCTATGGTTCCTCAGAAACCCTTTCCACTCAGCGCGTTCCTTCAAATTCCATTTTCCTTCAAAGTCAGCATGATTCAGTCTCTTCCTAATCTGAGCACCAAGTAAGATACCTTTACTTAAGTTGGGAAGGAAATGTTTGTACCTTTGGTCAGAAAATTCCTTTTTTGAAGTTTTGAACCTAAAAGCTCAGCTTGTTGTTTTGATATGTCCAGATCTCGTATAAGTTCATTTTGCTGTATCAGGGGATGCGTCCTAAATTTTCAGCACTCTATGTCAGGTCTGGAACAATTTCAGGTCCTGTGTGTGGCTCAATGTCTGTCTCTGGTGAAGATGAATCTATGTTTCTTCCAGTTCTCTGAAAACTTAGGGATGGGGAGACCTTTTATATGAGGAATTGGTCTTATAACCAAAGGTTCATTTGGGGACTCAATATAGCACATTTTCTATTTTTGAAAAAAGCCTTTGTTTTAGTCAAACAAAAATAGCAATCATTCACATGAATCATCATGGGAACTGCAAAGCATTTCTTTTTATCTTTCACCCATTCAGTCAGGTTAACATAGCATAACAAACACAAGAGTAGCCCACTTGTTGTCCTGACCACCAACATTTTCTTCCAAAATACAAGTAGTAGGCTTTCTTCAAAATCTTAACAAAGCTGATGTGGTAAACTAATAAACTTGCAACGCTGTCCTTTTTGAATTTTAGCACTGAAGTTTACTGTGAAACTAACAGCATATATTTCCACAACAGTCCAAGAAACAAAAGTAAGAAAGTGATGCGTTTCCTCCCACTTCCTGCCAACAATTGTCAACCACAATAATAGAAAAAAAGTATCCATACAGAAACTAACAATTACTTATTATTGAAGATAAAAATTTGATGTGCTGCACTTTTTTAAAGGCTAGATCTGAAATCAGCACCTAAAAAGTAATAAAAGTCAGTGATATTGTTCATGGTACAAAAACCTTGTAAACCAGTGTAATATATCAGAATGTTATAAATTAGATAGATGGTTATTATTATTATCGTATTATTTTTGTTTGTAACACCCCAACATATTCTGTAACGCTGTACAAGGCTAAACAAAATTGACACATTGCAAACAGTGGAGAGCAATGTCTTCGTGTTTAGAGTCTAGTGTGCGCTAAAGCACCTTACAAGATTGAAAACTCGCAAATGTGTAATCTAATGGGTTTTCGTGTGGTATGAGAAGGTGACAGATGTGTTGTGAATGTTAAGGCTGGAGGTAATAAGCTTTTTTTGAACAGATGTGTTTTGAGTGAGGTTTTGAAGCAGGCGTATAGTCTAGTAGAGTGAGGCAAGGAATTCCAGAGACTAGGGGCAGCACAAAAAAGGCCTGAAGGCGGGAGTGAGAGGAAGTGATAAGAGAGGAGAGAATAAGGTCATTAGCAGATAGAAGACAGCCAGTGGGGGAGTATTTTGAAATGAAAGCAGATATATAAGGGGGTGCATTGTTGTTGACGGCTTTGTAGGTTAGGGTCAACATTTTTAATTTTATTCTGGTGGCTATGGAAAGCCAGTGGAGTGACTGACAGAGAGGTGCTGCGGACACTAAGCATTGAATGTAGTAGATGAGTCTAGCAGATGCGTTCATTATGGACTGGAGTGGAGACAGACGCATGATGGGGAGGTCAGCAAGGAGCAAGTTGCAGTAGTTGAGGCAAGATATGATGAGAGAATGTATTAGAATTTTAGTTGTGTCTTGTGCAAGTGACATATTTTAGAGATGTTTTTTAGATGGAGGAGCAAGGTTTACTTAATGATTTTATATGAGAAATGAAGGAAAGGGCAGGGTCCAATAGAACCCCAAGACAACCGGCCTGTGAGGTGTAAGTGATGATGGAATTGTTAACAGTGAGAGATATTGGAGGAGTGGAAGCTGTAGTAGAGGGTGGGAAGATTAGGAGCTCAGTCTTTGACATGTTAAGTTTGGTTATGTTATATAAGGAGTTCCCTCTTCATTATAGAGGTATTAGGCACTAGTCTTGCTTGGAAGGTATTACGGAGATAAATGTCCCATTGGTGACAGCAAACCTGCCAAGAGACCCAACACATCACACCACCCAAAGAACACCCACAGTGAAACATGGTGGTGGCAGCATCATGCTGTGGGTATGTTTTTCAGCAGCCGGGACTGGGAAACTGGTCAGAATTGAGGGAAAGATGGATGGTGCTAAATACAGGGATATTCTTGAGCAAAACCTGTACCACTCTGTGCTTGATTTGAGGCTAGGACGGAGGTTCGCCTTCCAGCAGGACAATGACCGCAAACACACTGCTAAAGCAACACTTGAGTGGTTTAAGGGGAAACTTGTAAATGTGTTGGAATGGCCTAGTCAAAGCCCAGACCTCAATCCAATAGAAAATCTGTGGTTAGACTTAAAGATTGCTGTTCACAAGCGCAAACCATCCACCTTGAAGGAGCTGGAGCAGTTTTACAAGGAGGAATGGGCAAAAATCTCAGGTAAGATGTGGCAAGCCCATAGAGACTTATCCAAGGTGACTTGGAGCTGTGATTGCCGCAAAAGGTGGCTTTACAAAGTAACGACTTTAAGGGGGTGTATAGTTATGCACATTGACTTTTTCTGTTATTTTATCCTATTTGTTGTTTGCTTCACAATTAAATGATGCAAATCCTCAAACAATCTATGTTAATTCCAGGTTGTGAGGCAACAAAACACCAAAAATGCCAAGTGGGGTAATACTTTTGCAAGGCACTGTAGTTTGTGGCTCATTAAGTAAATATTGTATCCTGACAATATGCGTTTGCGTTTGTGCTACTGTGCAGTGCAGGGAGTATATAATGTTATTACTTAGCTTAACCTGTTTTTGGATGGCAAGCATTAATAACATACCTGGAACAAATAGGTCACCAGCTGTGATGACTAAAGTATTATCATGCAATGCATTTTCAAAATAAATCTTGTGGTTAGACGTAGCTAACACGTTCTAGTTTACTAGTTAACAGACACATTTTATATACTTATTATATATATAGTTTGCTCTCTTTTATAGTCTAGTATTAGTTTTCCTCTAACCCAGCAGTCATGTTTTCAAGGGTGGGTAGCATTTTTACAAATACCGTAGCTTTTACTATATCTAACAGAGCAATGTGGCATTCTAGGTACGGTGATGTCATGGACTAAGATGTAATCTCAAATTATTGCTGCCCACAGACAAACTATGCTTAAATGTTTATTTTGCCCACAGCCAGTACTCTTTTTCAGTGAGTATCCTGTGTTGTAAGCCATTTCTTAGAGAATTATGGACAAAAAGCATGCCTACGACTGAAATGGTTTAGGATTTTCACTGCAAAGTTGTACTGGCATGGGGTGATTCAAGCATTTAGACCTGGCTTCCTTGCAAGGATGCTTTAAGGTGATATTACAACATGTTAAAAGTTCTTTTTTGTCTTATGCTGACTCCACTGAGAATGTAAAAACTCAGTTTAATAACGTATTTAAGCATATTAGCTTCTATTTACTGCAACTCTCAATATGATGTTTCTTTTGTTGCTTACAAGATATAACATTTACATGATTTTAAATGTTTTATCTATTAAGGTGAGAGCTGTGGCACTGATAAGAAAAAATGTTGTATTCATAGGAACTGGAGAGATCTCACCATGGTGAATGTAGTCTTAAATATGTCTTAATGGGAGATGGAGAACAATTTTCTTTGTGCATTTAAAAGAGCATGCTTAAATATTGCCAAAGTTGTGTTTGCATGGCTAAAATGGGATCTATCCCTCTTTGCCTGCGCATTTCTTCTGCAACACTGACAGCTGCAGTTACATGTGCCATCCGCCAGAGGGCACTGTGAGTTTTCGGACACCATAAAGTTCCAGGGAAGGCAAAGAACAATTTTCCCCTCCGACTTGGCGCAACTCAAAGGCGCTGAATCGATAGCGAGGCCATCGCTGTGATCGGCGTGGGCACTCGGCCCCCCAGGGCCTCGGGCGTCCCTCTCATAGCTCAAGGCCTCTTCTGTCGGTGCGTCTTATGTGCTAAAATCGGCAGTGCCATCTGTCGGCCGGCGGCGGAACTGCAGCTGTCAGATTTTGCAATGGTGAAGAGGGAAATGTCCCAAAAATGTAGTAAAATCTATTTATACTTAATTGAAAAAGTGCACAAAGTATATACAGTGCATGTCTACTGATTTCACTGGCAGTCAAAGATTTCTCATACATCTATACTTACTGCTCAATGGCTGACAGGGAAAAGCCCACAGAATCGTTAAACATTCAAATATGTTTTTTTCTGTCTAAAGAGTGTCATTTGAAACAAAAAAAAACACACACATACATTATTTCAGTGCCTTTAAGTATACATTTATGTATATGTAAATATTACATATCTCCTTATATAAAGCAATTGATTCTTGAGAGTAATTATTTAACTTGCAGAAATTTGTGGGGTCTTTATGTGGAAATCCATCAGTTTTTTTTACCTGACATTTATGAAAATACATAATTTATATATACACACCATATAATTCACATGCCAATGACTCATTTTGTGCATTTACATAAAGAAAAGTAAAAAGCAATCATTTATGATAAGCTGCTCATCATATTCTATGAATCACGTATAACTGCCTAAATCGTGTGTCAAACTAATTTTATTCTTCATAGTGTATTGTAAGGGAATGGAAAAATGTTGAAATCAGAACGCCTACTGCTACTGTCTGCATGGAGGCATAAAGGTGTATTAGGATAACATGACATAACAATGATAAATTGTGACCTATTCTTGTTATTGAATTACTGATATGACTCCAGTTACAAGCTCTAACCATTCATTTGTTCAGGGTTTAGCTTCACATTCAACATGACATTAATTCTATTATATCCTTGTGCCTACATCATTTACGAAAACTCTATTTCAGTGTTATTATTAACTAAAGGCACCTTATCTAATTGAAAAGTTGTTTACTATTTGACATTATTACCCTACTACCTAAAGGCTCAGTTCCATTATAGTTCTGTGCAGTGTCGCCATAGAAAATATATGTATCCTACATCCCAGCCATGGGATGGGATATTGAACAAATAGCAGTGGTACATATAACCAATATCTATAACGCAAAGCTTTGGAAGCAAGAATTATTAAGCATATTAATGAAGTTTGGTTTTCACACCATCAAGTTTTATCTTTGGTCTCTGGTAGAAGGGAATTAAGTTTTAAAAGGATATGCAGTGGCATTCATCTACCACTATGCAATGAGCAGTGAGATGTTGGTCTCTATGTATCATGCTCAATCAATAATGTAGGTTGGGATGTGGGAGGTGTTTAACATAAATACAGACCACACAAAAAATATAGGGTGTAATAAAAAACAGAATAATAAATATTTAAGAGCACTAGCCCATGCCCCTAAGTTTTGGTGGTTCAGACAAGCAATCAGGTAACAAAGAAAATGTTTAAATAAAAGCTTATCACAGTTTTAAGTCAAACAACATTTATATTAGAATTAGTTACAGATGGAAATTATTAGTTGAAAATATGCTTTGATATCATGCAAGAACCAAATCATTGGTGTATTTAGGTTTTATGCTGCCCTAGATCCATTCATATTTGTGTACCCCCCCCCCAACGCTCCAGTTACTTGTACACCTCCATGCTTTGATCATCAGTTACTCCTCTTCCTTTCCTCTTGTTGTATCCCAAAGTAAAGTTTTATATGTTTCAATGCATATCAGAAAGTGGCATGTACACAGAAATGTGTCTACATATACCTAATGCTGTGCATAAGCACACAATATACCACTGAATGCACCAGGATCTTCAGGAAGCATGCTGCCCTGGGGCTCATGGGAAGAGGCCCACACACACACCATTAAATATCAAACACAACATTCTCTCTCTCTCTCTTTATATACAGTGCCTTGCAAAAGTATTCACCCCCTTGACTTTTTACCTATTTTGTTACATTAAAGCCTTAAGTTCAATATTTTGTTAATCTGAATCTTATGCGATGGATCAGAACACAATAGTCTAACTTGGTGAAGTGAAATGAGAATAATATATATATAAAACTAATTTTCGAGAAATAGGAAACAGAAAATTGGCATGTGCGTATGTATTCACCCCCTTTGTTATGAAGCCCATAAAAAGCTCTGGTGCAACCAATTACCTTCAGAAGTCAAATAATTAGTGAAATGATGTCCACCTGTGTGCAATCTAAGTGTCACATGATCTGTCATTACATTTACACACCTTTTTTGGAGCTGTGATTGCCGCAAAAGGTGGCTCTACAAAGTATTGACTTTAGGGGGGTGAATTGTTATGCACATTGGCTTTTTCTGTTATTTTGTCCTATTTGTTGTTTGCTTCACAATAAAAAATAAACATCTTCAAAGTTGTGGGCGTGTTCTGTAAATTAAATGATGCAAATCCTCAAACCATCCATGCTAACTCCAGGTTGTGAGGCAACAAAACACAAAAAATGCCAAGAAGGGTTAATACTTTTACAAGGCACTATAGTAAACCCCTCACATTTTTGTAAATATGTTATTATACCTTTTCATGTGACAACACTGAAGAAATTACACTCTGCTACAATGTAAAGTAGTAAGTGTACAGCCTGTATAACAGTGTAAATTTGCAGTCCCCTCAAAATAACTCAACACACAGCCATTAATGTCTAAACCGTTGGCAACAAAAATGAGTACACCCCTAAGTGGAAATGTCCAAATTGGGCCCAAAGTGTCAATATTTTCCAGCACTGCCTTAACCCTCATGGGCATGGAGTTCACCAGAGCTTCACAGGTTACTACTGGAGTCCTCTTCCACTCCTACATGATGCTGGTGGATGTTAGAGACCTTGTACTCCCCCAGCTTCCGTTTGAGGATGCCCCACAGATGCTCAATAGGGTTTAGGTCTGGTGACATGCGTGGACAGTCAATCACCTTTACCTTCAGCTTCTTTAGCAAGGCAATGGTCGCCTTGGAGGCATGTTGGAATACTGCCCTGCGGCCCAGTCTACAAAAGGAGGGGATCATACTCTGCTTCAGTATGTCATAGTACATGTTGGCATTCATGGTTCCCTCAATGAACCGTAGCTCCCCAGTGCCGGCAGCACTCATGCAGGCCCATGGCCCTATTTAATTGCAAGCCCGTAATTACCTCCAAACTGAACTTTTGGCTGTGGGTCACAATTTTTCTAAACATGGAGATGTATTCAATTGTCACCAACCCATAATTACATGCTCACAGCCCCATCATGCATACAATGAATCCGTAAGTAGCATTTTAGGGCATGATCATTTTAGATAGAGTCAATAGTAGATGAGACCGTCATCGTGACATAAGTAAAACATGGAGTTTAAACTACAATCAATTAGTGTTTAGTAGTCCGATGTGTAGAAATAAAGAAAAAACAATAAAGCAAATGTTCTAGTCCATGCAGGTTCAAGATATGTTTTGACTCATTAATTCCCGGGATCAATATAACACATAAATAAGACATAAAAAAAATATTTTTTTATTGCAGATTTGCGAGTTTGAGACTGTTGTGCAATTAATTCTAAGGCCTTTCATTAATTTCCCTGTATTTGAAAAGTACAGTATTGTGTGTTTATTTGCTATTACAGTGTGGCAAACAGGTGTAAAACCCACTTGTGAGTTCTATCTAGTTTTCGTATAATTTTTTTATACATTTGCCATTTATGGGTTTTAAGGCAATTACGGGCTTGTTGATTTGTTGTAATTGAATATGGATTTTGCGTCTTTAGCACTGGTAACATTTACTGGCTGGAAACATCAAAGAAGCAGACATGACTGAGTTACGGTTTTGACAACTGCAGCCCTTTTGAGCCTGTAACTCGCAAATTGGGATGAGAATAGCTAAAAGTAGCCAATTGAATATCAGTACCATTTACGGGCTCCATTATGGGCTCATGTAATTACGATTTGGACAATTAAATATGGCCATTTGTGTGCAAAATAGATGTTTTTAGCTACATATCTAGTAATTACATGTTAGATGGCATTCCTTTTTCTTCAGGGCATAGCCAGGGAGATATTAAAAAAGTCTCTCCCTCTAGGGTAGCAACTCTATTATCAAAGGCTTGGGCCAGAATTGCACCAGATCAGCTCCTGGTAGTATATATTGGGGCTGCCATGTTAGCTGTCTGTGTTAATGCTGTATCTTTATAGAAAAGAAACATGACAGGGCTTAGTACGTCTTTCAGCAACAATATGGGTGTGCTGAAGCTCATTCTTCATTTTTTCACCAGTGTGTTATCCTAAACTGATAATCATCTTCATTGACTGGAATGAAAAGGAAGATGGTTGTCGATTAGTTAAACCAGCAACATGATGAAGAATGAGGTTGGGGGTTTTACAAAATGGCCTTCAAAAGCAAAGGGACTATGGCTCCATACTGAATCCACAGATGTTTAGCATTTACACTCCATTTAAAATTTCCTTTACAAAGTAGAACTAGAAACATCTAGGGCTTAGATTTTGAAAATTGAAATTGGCAAGTGACAATTACAGTATAAACATGACATAAGACAACAGCAAAAAGAAAACTTTACCCAAAATTGAAATTATTTATAACAAAAAAAATGTATTTTGTGTTAAGTACCTTATTTAATATCTTGATGGCATTTCCTCCATGGCTTAAGCATAACTAGATACACCAACTGAAAATAAAAATATAGAAATCTCTATGCATATATATCATTACAAATGCTCTAGTTTGTTAGTGTTAGCCAAAAACGGGTGACTGAAATTAAAAAAAATACTAAATACTTCATTGTCCCATCACATTGATATTATAATGAAAGTTATCATTGCTAATCCCATCTGAACAATGGACCTGTCCCACAACAGCCCACGGGTGCTTTAAATACAAAACAATCAGTCTGACTAAATGTTACCTAAACTGCCCGACTATTAATCATCCAGTTCTCCAAACTGTCACTTATGTCAGTCCAAGCTATTATTTACAGAAATGTGAAAAACTTGGAACTGCATATGTCAGTTTCTTGAATTTTTTATGCTGTAAATTACAGTTCCAATTTGTTTAGAATATCACAGAGACTGTCAGTGTAACAATGAGTCATCTTTAGCTCAGGTTAATTCTTTATGCAGGTTGCTTCCAGAAGGAACATGTTTAAGAATATTATTTAAGAATGTACTCAAATTTGTTTTTTTCTGGAAAAAAATAGTATTATAAAAATATACATGTTTTCCTGAAGTCTACAAGAATAAAGATTAAAGGGATTTTTTTTGTTCCATATAACATCCATAAAAATGACTAATTACACATTGTGGTCAAGTAGATTTTGTTTATACCTAGTCTCAGGTGAATAGATTGGTAACAGGACATTTAGGGCCCTATTCAATTCCCTAATTTGTTACTAAGAGCCTCATTCAATTGCTGCGATTTTCAGATCCGAGCTCACAAGTGTAGATCGCAGTCAAATTTGCTATTCAAATGGCGTCTTTTTGCAGGCTCGGACCGGGTTACAAGTTACAGGCTTGAAAACATTTTCACCATACAACTCATAACTTACACCATCCAGAAGCCTTTAATGTGTCACTTCTCTATTCAATTGCTCCGATTCCCCGAGCTCACAAAAGTATCCACATTCGTAAAGCGCAAATGGAGGAGAAAATCCTACATGTACTCGAGAGGACCCGCAAAGGGGTTAAACACCAATTCGTAGCACTTTAAATGCTAATAAAAGATCATTCCTGCACTGTAAAAAATGGGGAAAGCGATGATAGACATTAGTTGCACAACAGTCTCATGCTCGCAAGTCGGCAGGGAAATAAAATGATTTCTTATGTGTCATTTCAGGGTTAAATTGATCTCAGGTATCAATGAGTTAATACATATCACGCCACCCATGTGGACTAGAACAGTATTGGCATTCATTTTCATAATTCTTCATTTACAAAGTTTTGAACCCCCGAACCTGATTGATTGACTCATAACCTCCATGTTTTTCTGCCGTAGTTATGACAGTCTAATTTTCTATTGGCTGATTTGAAATGGGCAGTTACAGTTCCTGCCCACAAGTGCTCCGAACCAGTGCATGGTTTACGGAGCTGGCTTCAGGATCGCAACTCGTGACCTGGAGCAATTGAATAGCTTTGCAAACGGAGTCCAACAGGAGCCTGCAACTTGATCGCAGACATGCGGCCGTCTGAGAGCGAGTTGCAGGCTTGGAAGTTACTAAAAAGTGGTCATTAACTTAGCTATTCAATTGAGCATTTTTCTCATAATTGCAAGTGAGCAATGCCGAAGAACAACCCTTACTCGCAAAGTACAGCATGCTTTTCCATTGATTTTCACACGTCAGTAATAAAGGTAAAATTATCCCTGTGCCACAGGGAGTTCTTCGAGGGCCACACATGCTTATATGTCAGCAATTTTGCTATGTTCTTGTACATTCAGTTACAATATTTAGGGAGAAGGATGTTTTGAAAACTGTACTATCACATATATAGTTCTGAGCATGCGAGTTGTTACTAACGCTTGCGGGCTCGAATAGCGAGACTGCGGCCCTCGCGAAGCGAGTGTCGCAGTTGCTGGCAAGGAGCGTCCCTCGCAAAATTTACGCCATTACGCAAGGAAAATACAAGACACGTTACGACCCATTACGACCTCGCAAAAATCGGCCGCAACACGCGCACATGAAAACATGAAAAATACAACAAGTACACACAACAAATACATATAAAGCTTACTCACAGGAAGAGGGAGCATCCAGGACCTCGAAAACTAAAGTTACACCTCAATTTAACACAAATTAAAAGAGTTTAGACACTAAAAAATTATCTAAGCGAGAGAAACAATGTCCGCCGAAAAAAACGAAAACGAGGCTACACCAGTCTAAAGACGCAAAACACCACCAAACACCTACGTATTTGACAAAAAACACCTACAAGATTAAAAAACAAGGACGCAACCCCTAAAACATTACAAACACAATAAATACACAAAACAAACACAAAAAAAGGTTTCTCACAGCAAGGGGGGCACCCAGGATCTCTGCAAGTGAAGTTACACCTCCATTTAAGAACACATTTTGGAGTTTAGAGACCCGAAAATCACCTAAGCGAGAGAAAAAATGGCCACCGAACAAAACTAAAACAAGGCTAAAGGTCCCTAAACACGTAAAACACCACCAAACAGCTACGGATATTCTGAAAAAGTCCACCAAACACCTACGGATATTCCGAAAAACTTGCACGACATAGAAAATGAAGGACGCTACATGAGCCACATTATATACACCAAACACCATTAGCTCACTTACAATTTCATTGCCGTCATTTTTTGACGGGCAATTCACTAGTGTCCAGATAAAAATGGTAAATCAATCTATTGAGCGATGCACAATATAACCCCTTACCTAGTTACACCATTCTGCTACTAGTGGGTCTCATGATAAGAATGTTAGTGTTCTTCTTCCATTATAGTAACATTCAACACAGAAAAAAAAGACTATAATTATCAAACAGGAAATACCAAGTGGATTCAATGTCGATATCGTAATAGGTTGAGAACAGTTGCATGTTGCACCATTTTTATCTTCTGTTTATTCTCATCAAAGTCACAATGTCTTAGCTTTAAGGATTGAAATAGAAATGTCAGCCTCAGCTTTGCTTAGTGGCAGTTTTTACAGGATACATGAAAAAATATTATGATATGTACCATATCAAATTTTGTATCTCTGTACAGTAATTTTGCATTTCTGCATCAAATCTGAAGTGACAGACATTTCTGGGCAGCAATTTGCTTGAAATATGGAAGACCTTTTTTTTTCTTGCCGTTGACACAAGCATAAGCAGAAATTGGAGCAATACATCAAAACAAATGTTAAGCTCACTTTCATTATGTTGATATATTGCACTATATTCAACTCAGTGCGATTTTTTACTCAGCTTGAAGGCTTTGATACTTGACCCCTAAAATGTTGTTTCTCCAAGTAAAAGTGTAAGTTAATGAACTGCATTAATGAATTTCAATGGGGAAATATAGGGATTTTTCAGTGTTTTTATATGATTTAAAATGGCTGCTTTGAAAAATGGCTGCAAATGAAGCCAAGACGGAAACATTAATATATATTAAGGTTCTATTGCAGAAGATGAAAGTCTAATAGTCACCAACTCATTGTCATCAAATTAAGGGGGGGAAACTTCTAATGTAGATTGAAAATCTATACTTAATGATGCAAAAAAATTTAAATGTAGTCTTTTAATATTAGTGCAGCTTTAAGCGCTAATGTAAAATGTAACATTATATACGGCATTAGCTCCTTTTCTTGCTGGTCTCAAATTAATTCTTGTACATTTTTCTGACAAGGCGAAATATGTGGAAAAGGACGTGATGATGAAGTTTCTTTATGGTGTGAAGAACAATTTTCAGGGGAGCTAATTAAAATCTAATTCTCAGTCTTATTTTTGAGAAAATATAGACTACATGCACATGATGTGTATATCTAGGGAATTATTTTTGGTTCGCTGAACTGAAAAAAAATGGTGTTGACTGTTAAGACAGATGTTTTGACCCACTTATTCAGTACGATGGTGCAAATATGATCTGATTTCTAAAATGACAAAATATTAGCAAATCTACTGTACTCTGCCTTACAAATATTGGTGAAAACCAAAAGTTATGCAATGTGCTAAATGTCAGTCACAGGCTAATGCAATTCAAAAGCTTACTAAAACATTTAGTTGAAAGGATCATTGTAGATAGAAAATAACAAATTAAAAACATCCGCAGCTGAGTAAGCTATGGGATTTTAGGTAAATCTTTATTTTAGTAGACACTGCTTTTGCTTGAAGGAGTCCATGGTTTATTTATATATTCCACACTTCTTGGAGTGGAAGGGAGGGGGGTCTGTTGACTCATTCATAGATTCAGATAAGATTTCAGCATTTGAACAGCAGCTTTTAATACACTTGCAAGCCTTCTCAGTAAGCCTTGAATATCCTGCTCAGTAATCAGCCATTGAAATGGAAGTATGACGATCTTGGCCGTTTCCATGCACCAGTAGAGTCTACTAAAATAACGTTTTTTTTTCTTCTGAAAATGCTTTAATGCCTTTTATTTACACAGTCGCTAATATTGTTAGTATGTTGCATACTTCCCAAACATGTGATCTACATTTGTGAGCCCATTTATGTATAAAAAAAAACTCTATAGTAAATTGTATAGAAGTTCATCACAGCTTATGTTTGTAATTAGTGTTTTTTTTATAGTCTGCCTATACAAATCTGTTACTATAGCACAAGAACAATCTATAATTAAAGTACCCATAAGATAGTGAGTGTTCCTTAAATGCAGTAAGATGGTGTATTGTGTTTATATAAAAAAACAAACGTTCACTTGTCAGGGTAACATATCCCACTGAAAGAATTACTAATTGTCTTAACACGTCATGAATAGGAAGAACAGATCAGTAGAAGGATGTAGTGAAGACACCATTGTTTCAGTCTATTTAGTGGACCTTTATTGGGAAGGAGGGGTAAATATGAGAGCAAGCATTACTAAATAGAACAAACAAAAAAAGCATGAAATGACTCACTGGAACAAGAAATGATGACCTTGGATTATAGGTATATAAGAATCCAAGGTAAATAAAAACCCTTCACAACAGGCGACAATGGGAAAATGCAAAAGCAACATATACACTGTGGCAGTTATTTGTACAACAAACACATCTACAAAGATAAGCGTAATCTAATCATTTGACCTGGAAACCTATCCGACAAATTCAGAACACGGTCTATGGGGGCGCTTCTGCTAGCTAGAAATAAGGAAGCAGCCAACAAACATAAATTGTGATTGGTTTAGTGAGAAGTACAGTGCCAACATTGTATATATCTCATCTACAGTTAAAAATAATCCTGGGAGCATGTACGTGTAAGGATAGGGATGTGCACAATGGGTAACTGTGGTAGACAAATGTGAGTGCTAGGAATACAGTGAGGGATATGGAGATGGATAATTTCTTACGATATCAGCTGTACAACTGAATTTTACATAACCCTTTCACTAGTATTTCTTTCATGTAGATTTGCATTTTTATTCTATTTTAGAGTTCATTTATGAACAGAATGATGCAGTATTTGTTACAATCTATAGAGTACTTATGTGTTATCCAGATGTATCAAAGAGGTGCTAAATTATGTTAATCATATTTGTAGTCGGCTTGGATGGTAAACATTGGCTCAACATTATTTGAGTTTGCGAAAATGCTGAAGAACAGCTTAATGTTTAAATGTTCAGTCAGTTTATATTTTATATTGCCTAAATTAGCAATGTGAAAAAGATTATTTTGGTATTCTACGAGTGCCTCTGAACATCACTGGCTGACGAAAATATTGTTTTTTTTTTGTCTGCCACCCTAAAGCAACAAAAATGAAAGCTCATCTATATCTGGCCTTTGTGTGACAGCTTGTTAGCATTTTTGCCATGTAGCAGTAAAAATAGCAAGTTTTGTTTCCATCTGCTCTCTGGTCTCATTCCTCGGCATTGATCATGTTTTCTCTTATCTCATATAAATTGAAGGTCACAGTCATAGTTTAGGTTTCAGATTGTACTGCAGCATCAAATAAGCGAGTTAGCCATTTTGGTCTAGGTTACAAGAAGAGGTCAAAGATTGTGTTCATGGGAAGGACGTGTCACGATAGAAGGAAATTGGAATGTTTCCTATACAGTGAACTAGTAAATGTTATTTTTTTAAACTGCTGTGCTGCCTAATTCCTTTACATCTACTTCCAACTGAGCAGATTTCTAAACCTTATATACAATTTAAAAAAAACTAAATCCACCTACACTCAGAATTCTTTGAGTTTCAAGATGCTCGTTTCCTTTGGACATTCTGTACTCAAAGAAAGATGCTTGATTTTCGGTAAAATGCATGAAATGACTGTTATTTGGTGGGGCACATAAAATATTTTACTGTTTATGACGGCCAAATGACTAGCGTAACTATAGTTACTGTAGGGTGAGTCAGACCTTTTTAAGTTCAGTAATAACAGTTAAATATTTTTTTAAGAGTTGAACAATTATTTAAACAGTTACGTACATAACCAAGATCACAGAGGAAACATTTTCTCATGCTATTACTTATTTGATACGTCAGTCCAGTCTCCTAATAATTCATACATATAATTTTCCAAATGCCACAATAATTTCTCAAATACTACAACTCTGCATCATGTCCAAAGTAGTAAACATGAACTGAACAAAGTTATATAAATTATAAGTTGCCTACACAACAAAGAAATCAGAGGTACTCAATCTGAGATTGAACATTACCTAAGTAGGTTTGTTCTCTAGGTCTGGTTACCTACTCAGAGAGCACCTCTGCTCTTTTTGTTTAAATCTTCTCACCATATTGTTCATTTGGGGTACCAGTCGTGGACTCCTTGCTCACTGTGCCTTAGGGAGAACAGCTGCACATCACTGATGAGGCCCATAAAAGCCGAAACGCGTCTGGGGTTTGCTGTTTCTCCTGTTCAGGTTAAAATTGCCTGGTATTTTGGGGCTGGGTCACTCTTTTGAGTGGGACCAGACTGATATACTACAGGATATTTCTCACTGTGAAGGGCACAAGTAAGCTAAACAAGGTTGCTCTTCTAAGTAGGTAACCAGACCTATAGAGCAAACCTACTTAGGTATTGTTCGTTCTTAGATGAGCACCTCTACTCTTTTTTTTATAAATTATATGTTTTATAAATGCCTAGCCATAATGTTATCATGAAGTGATGTGTCCAGTGGTTCACAGACAAAGCTTTCCTTTGGTTAGAATGTTTGGAGATAGAAAATCTGCTATGTTCAAGGATCCTCTGTGCTGAAGAACCGTTCTGTTACATTTGTTCTCTGGCACATGCTTTCCGTTTGATTCATTTTCATTATTTATTCAATAGAAAATCTTAGTGGGGAGATTTTCTTTGTGGCAAACGTGTATGTAATAATTATGTTACCGACATACTCTCTGTCAAAGTTATATTATGAAGCCAAACTAGAGTCCAGTCACACACACCCAAGCACACACATGCAAGTCCACATACATTGCTGTCTCCTATTTTTGCAGAACTTGATCCAATTACAGTCTGGTGTAAACCAGGCAGTCAATATATTTATAGAAATGTTGTCAATGGTCTTTCTAACAGATTACCTGCATCCCGGTGCCTTCCTAGCTATGAACCTTGTTTTGTTACTATAGGTGAGTCTTTAGACAAAAGGTTGCACAGAAAGGTTGTTTGATTGACTTATGAGTCTTCTTTGAGCAAGGATCTACTTATTCAATTCAATTAATTCAAATTCAGGCTCCTCAGCCTCTTCCGTGCTCATGTCACATGTTTGTTAATTAGGCTATTGATGAACAGATTTGTAAAGCCGATTTTGATGAAGCCGTGCTATTGATCACTTACCTTTTTAACAAAGAGTATTTTTTTTTAAGTTAGCTTAGACCTTTTAAAGTTTTGTTTCTAGCAATCGTCATAAGAGCAAATTGCTATAATGGTCCTTTGAATTAAGTTAGATGGTTGCAGTTTATGAAAATCTTCGCTGACCAGCAAAGACATTTACATAGAGTATATACATTTTTAGCAACCCCAAAACTTCTTCATTCCCTGATCATTATTGGTCCAAGTCATTCTTCATTTTCTTCTCCCAAATAAATGTTGTAAGCGTTAGTATAAATATGAGCAGATTTTTAGGATAAACGTCTATAGAATATGACATTAAATTAAATAAATTGTGTGTGATATGGTTATGAATCATGTATTTAATACTGTTTTGTTGCTGTCAGAAGTAATTATTTAGAATGAGACTATTGCTGTCTGAACAGCTATGACCTCTGAAACATTCTAGTAATGGAGAGGCTGAAAATCTATATTTCCTATTATCATTGACCATAACTGGCTTCTCTACTCAATTGAAAACTAATTTATGGGGTTTATTCTTCAAATACCCATTTTTATGAAATATATCGTTCTTATGATATCCACTCTAATTTGTATGTAAATAATCAATATATTTTGTTTAAAGTGCCGGCACCTCCCTTACCATTGCTTACATGGCAGAACCAGAATAACTTAACAAACCCTAACAATATTTTATCACAAAAATGTCTGTGAGGGGACATGTCCGAGATGTCCGAGATGATCATTAACTTCACTAGTTCTTCAAATTTCTCATTATGTTGTTTATGTTATAGTTTCTCCTATATATAAAAGACCATTGTAGTTAAATATATAAATTAACTATGTTGAGGAACTGCATTTGAAATTAAGAAACATGTTTTTAGAAGGCAAGCTCATAATACAACCTCATGTTTATATGCAATTGGGCTGCATAGAAATATACCATTTGGTTTCTGATGTTCTAGTTCATGACATGGGAGAAGATTTTGATTGCAGAGGAAGCATCTATCTACACAATTTGAATGTGGCAGGTAAATCTGGCAGTGATTTTAAAATTACTAAATGGAAGTTTACAAAGACACACCCTACCAAGAAAGTAGTATAACAAATCAAATCAGAAAAAAACACACAGTAAAGAATAATTGCATTTCAAAATAAAAAAAAAATAAAGTTTGTTTTTGTTTATTTCATTATATATGCTTTGTTAAACATTTTAATCCTGACGTTTTAGTTATTCAAAGACCATATAAAAAGGATGCAAATTATTCTTCCCTTCCAAGATGACTTATGTTACAGAGGTTATGGAATGCAGGGAGCACTACTACACATGTTATGGGAATATCCAATAATAACACCATTATGGAAGGGACATATCAATTAATTAACAATCTGGAAGGCAAGACTATTAATAAAAACCAAACTGAAACTCTCTTGGGCCTTCCAGTTATTAAAGGGCCACTTAATTCAGCACACTTTGGCCTACATCTCGGGAAATACATCCTAAAAGCATTTTGAAATACATTTAGAATTTTTGAAATACATGCATATTGCACTGAGAATTCAATTAAGTAAAGTCTGTGTTTACATGTGTCACTGACTGCCCTCTTCCAGACCCACACCTACACCTCCATGTAGTAAGCAAAAGCAAAACTAGAGTTAACCCTCAATAAATCAATCTGTGCAGAGCAAAGCATGCTGAAATCGCTTAAACAGGTCAACTATGGGTTAACTTTTGAGTGCATTCCTGAGTCCAGGGCTACACTTCTATCAATCAAGGTCCTCTCCTCACTGTCTGTTATTAATCATGAAACTGCCAGTAGGCAGGATAGACTATGGCGCCTATTTAATTGTCCAAATCTCAATTACTGGAGCCCGTGATGGAGCGCGTAAAAGTTACAGATATCTAATTGGTACACTTTGCAACTCGCAATCCATCTGTGAGTTACATGCTCAAAATCACTGCCGTTGTCAAAAACGTAACTCTGTCCTATCTCTTCCTTTGATGTTTAAAGCCTACAAATGTTACCAATGCTAAGGATACAACATCCACAACAGTCGCAAGCTCGCAAATCTGCAATAAAAAATTGTTTTTTTTTTACATTTTATTTCCGTGTTATATGATCTCAGGAATCAAGGAGTTAATACATATCAAGCCACCCACATGGACTAGAGCAGATGATTTATTAATTATTATGGATTTCTACGTTTGTTGATTGCAAGTCAGATCGCAAATCGGACTTCTAAACACTAGTCTAAACTCCATGTTTTACTGACGTCATGATGATGGTCTCATTTACTATTGGCTCGGTCAAAAGTGTTGCTTACGGGCTCGCTTACTTGATAATCATCATGCCCTGAAATGCTATGCACGGGTTGGGGCTGCGAGCCTGTACTTGCACGCTTGAGCCAATTAAATACATCCGTAACTGTAGCAACATTTTAACCTGCATACATACAGGCAGTGTGAAGGTAATTACGATTTGGAATCAAATGGGGG
The DNA here is from genome assembly GCA_027410445.1 of Discoglossus pictus. Classification (NCBI taxonomy): domain Eukaryota; kingdom Metazoa; phylum Chordata; class Amphibia; order Anura; family Alytidae; genus Discoglossus; species Discoglossus pictus. The sequence goes on from CM050167.1 coordinate 323,950,106, forward strand.
CCTATGTTTGTAAACAGACTTAAAACTGTAGATTTTTCATCTGGTATTAGTGTAATAAAAAACTAGATCATTTTAACATCCAATCTAGTGCTCTTTCACACCATGAAGAGCACCTACAGTGAGGTAAATAGCCCTTTAATCTACCCAAAGAACAGCAATTATTGATAACACAGATATTCTTTATAAGAATATTCATCATACCTAAAGCTTGGAGATGTCCACTACAAAACTTTTCTGAAATTGTACACTATATTTGGTATATACATATAATGACAATGCTATCTGCTGACCTATATGAATCTTACAGAAAAAAAAGATGGGACCTCTGTATTGTTAAAATGTCCCCACAATACGCCCCTCTTGAATACTCTTTTCTCAGTCTTTTCTTTCTTTTCTATTCCATATTCTCTTAATATACTATATCCGCCATAATAAAATATAAAAACAAAAACACAAGCACACAAATACTTCCTAATTAAATTAAAGGGGAAAATGTTTATTTACTATTGTTTGCTCTTTTGCTATGGGTGGATAAAACAATGATTTGACAACAGTAAAACCGTCTTCCTTTGTTTATGTAAAGCTATATATTTATCTATAAATTCACACTTTCATAGTTTATAGCTGACAGGGCAAGGTAATATCTGGAGAAAGGTGCCTTAGGTTGGGTCAGGGACATGGAGATCGATCCTAGTTGGTGTGTCAGACTTTTGATAAGGTCACAGATGCTATTACCTTGACCTGGGACATGCTCACCTTGGGGCAGAGAATGGAAATCCTTAAATGTTTCTCTTTAAAAATACTTTGGTAATAACATTTTACAAATATCATATTTGGCTTATTGTGTTGGTAGCCGCATGAAATGCTAAAAACATTTAGACAGATAAAAGCTTCACTAGAATATAAAATATTAAATGTTATGAAGCTAATAAAATACAAGAAAACTTGTCAAATATTCTATAATGTGACAAATATCTGGAAATCTGATAAAGAAAAACCTAATGAAAAATTCTGACTTATATTTAAGATGTCAATCATCGGTAGTTTCCAATAACCTGTGGTTCACGGTATTGCACTGATAATATTCAAGCCTAGGTATTGTGCATTTTATACTGATATGTCTGTAAAAGGCAAGGAAATTAAATTGTTGACCATTGCTCTTCTCTTGCACAAAAATTGCAAGATTATTTGAGATAATATTAACATGACATATATGTTGCATTTAGTTCCAAAATACCAGTCTAGCAGAATAATTAACTTGTGTACAATAAGTGATAAACTCCCAGTAATTCCCATTATGCTATAAGTATTTTTATAGTAATAATCTGACTCAATGTTGAAATAAGATTTAAGTACATGTACGTTTTTCAAAACATATTATGGCAAACTAAGGTAGAAATCAATTATTGTTCAACCCAATTTGCGTAGCTATTGAAAATATTGTTTACACTCTCACAATGGGTGTGTTGCTCCTGCCTGAGATCTTCTAAGGCTGTCTGGTCATGTAATCCACTTGGTTCTTCCCAATGATTGCTATTTATTAAAGAGGCAATTAGGCACATTTGATTGATCATCAGATGTGGATGCAATATAAGTGAAATAAGTACAAAAGAAGAAATATATATATACATATTACAAATATTTGGTTGGATTCAGTTAAATGAGAGGTTTGGAGACATCCGATCCTTTGTAATGCTATGGGACAGATGACTAAAATTCGACCTGATCTCCATATCCCATTGTATCTTGGTTTCTTCAAGTATCTATTCTTAACAGTTAGAAAGTCTTATTGGTGTATAAGGCCTACATTCACTTAGCTTTCTTCTGGAAATGACTATATTGATTGTAATGCACAGAAAAAGAAACATTCTAAAGTGAAATATCTTTAAAATAAGTTTAAAATATTATATGCAGCTCGATATGTCACGTTACGTGATGATGTAGCAACACAGCTAATCATGGGCATAATTAGGTTTTATGCTGCCCTAGGCCATTCAGATTTTATCTCTTCCCACACCGCACTTTTCCTCTTCCTATGTCTCAAATGATAAGTTTGTGTGGGTTTATGTACTGTATGTATATATATATATATATATATATATATATATATATATATATATATATATATATATATAAAATTTTTTAAAAAATATATATATATAAATATAAATATATATATATATATATATATATATATATGGTCTCTTTAGGCAATTCTGTTTGTATACAAATATATTTCAATGGACTAAACTATATCTTCAGGCATCCTGCTGCCCCGTGAATATTTGCTCCCTAGGCCTTATCGGCCTAGAGGCTGAAAAAAGACCTAGTCCATCAAGTTCAACCATTTTAGATCTCGTCTGATCTTTGTAAGATGCTGATTAATTGTTAACTGATAATTAATCCAGAGGAAGGCAAGAGAAAAAAAAAACAATTGAAACATTGCCAGTTTTCTCAAAGGGGAATTTTTTTAAATTCCTTTCTGACCCCAGATACTGGCGATCAGATTCCACCCAGAATCAATACTCTCTCTCTAATTATCCAGGATAACCCTGAATGTCCTTCTTATTCCAATATATATATAATCCCTTTTTAAAATCGTCTATTGAATCTACTGTCGCCTTTGGTAGAGAATTCCCCAGTCGAAACACCTTTATATTATTTTTTCCTTCTAACCTCCAGAGATGTCCTCTTGTCAGTTAAAAAACCTCTTGGCACAAAAAGTTCACTTGACAAAGCTTTATACTGACCCTCGATATATTTATATGAGGTGATCATATCCCCTCTTAGACACCGTTTTTTTCTAGAGAAAATAAATTCAATTTGTTTAGTCTTTCTTCATAACTTTATTTTTGCTCCCTTCTTAAATATAGATATCACATCTAGTATTCGCCAGTTATCTGGTAGTGACTATGTGGTGAGTCAGTCTTGAAAAATCAGAAATAATGCCATTGCTATTACAGGGCACAGCTCCCTCAGTACCCTTGGATGTATTCCATCAGGACCTGGGGCTTTATTAACATTTATTTTTTCCAACCTCTTTTGGATTACTTCCTGTGTTAACCAATTATTTGGCAAAGGTAGTGTAGCCACATTATGTTGCAGTGACCCAACCACTGGTACCTCCATTGTGCATACCGAAGAAAAGAACCTATTAAGCTCATCTGCCTTTTCCTCGTCACTAATTATCAGACGGCCTGTGACACATTGTAATGTTACTATAGCTCGCTTACTTCCTCGCCTTCTTCCCATTAATATATTTAAATACATTTTACATTTGTATTCCCACATGGTATATGCCGATGTGTATTTATATTTAGTAAGGATATGAATGTTGTCCATTTATGTTCAGTATTTTTACCCGTCAGTTCTTTCTCCCAGTCTATACGTTGTTTGCAGCTCACACAGCACCAGACAGCGTCAGATCACACAGCACCAGATAGGGGCAGCTCACACAGCACCAGACAGGGGTAGATTGCACAGCACCAGACAGGGGCAGATCACACAGCACCTGACAGGGGCAGATCACACAGCACCTGACAGGGGCAGATCACACAGCACCAGACAGGGGCAGATCACACAGCACCAGACAGGGGCAGATCACACAGCACCAGACAGGGGCAGGTCACACATCACCCTACAGGGGCAGATCACACAGCACCAGACAGGGGCAGCACACACAGCACCAGACAGGGGCAGCTCACACAGCACCCTACAGGGGCAGATCACACAGCACCAGACAGGGGCAGCACACACAGCACCAGACAGGGGCAGCTCACACAGCACCCTACAGGGGCAGATCACACAGCACCCTACAGGGGCAGATCACACAGCACCAGACAGGGGCAGGTCACACAGCACCCTACAGGGGCAGATCACACAGCACCAGACAGGGGCAGATCACACAGCACCAGACAGGGGCAGATCACACAGCACCAGACAGGGGCAGGTCACACATCACCCTACAGGGGCAGATCACACAGCACCAGGCAGGGGCAGCACACACAGCACCAGACAGGGGCAGCTCACACAGCACCCTACAGGGGCAGATCACACAGCACCAGACAGGGGCAGCACACACAGCACCAGACAGGGGCAGCTCACACAGCACCAGACAGGGGCAGGTCACACAGCACCCTACAGGGGCAGATCACACAGCACCAGACAGGGGCAGGTCACACAGCACCCTACAGGGGCAGATCACACAGCACCAGACAGGGGCAGCACACACAGCACCAGACAGGGGCAGCTCACACAGCACCCTACAGGGGCAGATCACACAGCACCAGACAGGGGTAGATCGCACAGCACCAGAACGGGGCAGATCACACAGCACCAGACAGGGGCAGGTCACACAGCACCCTATAGGGGCAGATCACACAGCACCAGGCGGGAGTGCTCTGTGAGCTGTTCCTCTCTGGTGCCCATAATCCGGCTATTTCTAGCTGGGCAGCTGAGATTCTGTAATTTGTTATATACCCTGGATGACGTAGTTAAGGGGTGCATGATATATGGGTCCAGGCAGAAGTGTTTAATCTGGCACTCGACCTTCGTGCAACCTACCTTCGCGCAAGACCCTGCTTGCCTTGCACAGCGTCATCAGAGCGCAGTTTTCTGTTCCCTGATGACGGTGCGCTATTCAGCTGCGCACGAAGGACGTGCCACCACCTGAATGTGTGTAAGGGTTTAGTCTACTGACCTAGGGATATTCCAGAAGGGCTCTGGTGGCCAATGTCCACTTATATTGGACAGGATACATGATCTTAACTGTCAACATTTAAAACAAATGTTAATGTATTTTGGATCCAAAAATTGAATATTTAAAATCGTAACATGATACTTGGCAAGATGATTTTGATCTGGTCCGAATACTTATGCATCACTTCTGTTCTGTGAAATTCTAGACATTAAATGAAAGCTATTTTATTGAACATGGACATAAATAATGCATTGCCATTTGTTATGAATCAGCCCAAGGCATTCAGCTCAGTGTGGATGCTTGAAACATGTATGAGGAGGGTGTGTGCTGCATATTGTTATTGTGTTAGTGGATCTGTTATAGTATAGCTTATTAGAATAACATTTTATACACTCCCTACTGTGCGTTCAACTACCTTAATCTATCTATCTATCTATCTATCTATCTATCTATCTATCTATCTATCTGTCTATCTATCTGTCTATCCATCTATCTGTCTATCCATCTATCTATCTATCTATCTATCTATCTATCTATCTATATATCTGTGGATATATATATATATATATATATATATATATATTTGTTGTTGTTGTTATGTCGTTTGACTCTCTGTGTCCCTATGGACCACAGCACGCCAGGCACAATCCTTTTGTCTCTGGTTGTGCTTATCCATAAGATTTTCTTGGCAAGTGAGTTGCCAGTTCCTTCTCCAGTGGACCATGATTTGTTTAACCTCTGTGCTATGACCTGTCCATCTTAGGTGACCCTACATGGTATACATCACAGCTTTATTGAAGTACACAAGCGCCTTCACCATTACAAGGTTGCAGTCTAGAAGGGGGTATATCACTGATATAGCTGTCAAACTGCGAGGTTCTATGTAACGCTTGGAAATTGGGAGGCTTGCAACCGGCGCCGATGGGGGAGAGGGAGCGAAAGAGGAGGGAAGGAGAGAGAAGGAGAGGGGGGGAGAGAAGGAGGAAAGGAGAGAGAAGGAAGGAGGGGGAGGGAGAGAGAAAGTGAGAAGGACAGAGAGAGGGGGAGAGTGAGATGGGGAGAGATTGCGAAGGAGAGGGAGGGGGAGAGAGAAAAGGAGAGGGAGGGGGAGAGAGAGAAGGAGATGGAGAGAAGAAAAGAGAGAGAAGGAGAGGGAGAGAGAGAAAAGGAGAGGGAAGGGGAGAGAGAGATAGAGAGAAGTAGCGAGGGATATATAGTAGGGAGGGACAGAGAGTGAGTACAGAAAGAGGGAGAGGGTACACAAACAGAAATAAAACACCATTTTTAAGACAATATTATGCTGTCACTTTTGACGGGCAAGTGACTAGTATATATATATATATATATATATATATATATATATATATATAGGGCCGACCAAAAAAAACATTAAATACATTATAAGCTTCAAAAGCACTTGAAGGTCTAGTCTGCATCAATAGGTCTCTAATGTCTGATAAACATTGTGAAATTAAAGGAAATGTCCCCATATGGCATTGATCTCCCACTGCAGCTCCACATAAGTAATATTAAGTATTCATTACGTCAGCAACACACACTACCATATACTAACGAGATAAACCTTATGGAATAAAAATCTCCACTTCAAGACAAAAAGAGTGAAGCACAGCCTGACTTGTGAGAATTTGTAACTTCCCACAAGACTGTGATTTAGAAACTTGTCATAAATATTGTAGATCAGGGGTCCCATCTGTTTATTATTGCCCTGCATAAATTATTAGCAACGTAACAGAAACAGGGTTTTAGTTGTCCCTTTCATGATTAATATTTGAATGTCAGACAGTTAATTCAATGAAAATAAAATCTGCATTTGTATTGGCAAAAAATATATGGGGAGAAGCTCATTTTTGAGTGAAATCTAGAAAAGCAGAGACGGCAACGAAGGCAATTACTGGTTTGGAACCATGTTACTTTAGTGAAAAGACAGAGACGCAGCACAACCCTGTCACATTTATAGACAGATGCGTTCTTTCTTTGGGTTTGTCCTTAGTTATTGTTTATAGCCCATGTACCCAAGTCAAAAATAATTAGGTATAACTCCTAGAAAAAGGAATTGTTGATATAGTTATACATCTCTTGACTGTCAAACATTGAAGTATTTCCCCAGAGTATTTTGGAACCAGTGAAAGCAGCACTTCATATTTTAATGATAGAATTATGATGTAACCAAATTATATGTTTTAGTATTCAGCAATATTCTTTGTCTTAGAACATAAAACTGATATCTTCAAACTTTATCGAATATGTCTTAGACATTTGTAGATATTATTTTATTGTGTGGCAACATTCTTTAATTTTCAACTTACATTTTTCTTAAAACTGACATGGCTGGTATTTTTTAGCAGTGGGTTCCCTGGTGGCCCAGTGGTTAGGATTTGGTGCTTTCACCACTGGTTCAGGTCACACCTCCCGGAAGCCAAGCAGGCTTGAGCCTGGTCAGTACTTGGATGGGAAACCACCTAGGAGCGGTATGCTATGACCCGCTGGTGAAGGAACTAGCAACCCACTCCAGTATTTCTGTCATTAAGTGGATCAGCATGGTGTGTTGCAGTGCATGAGGTCATGGAGAGTCAGACATGACTGTGCGACACACACACACGCAAAGCAAGTGTATGATAGATATATTTCACTGTATTTCTACAATTATGATAGCATAAACATGTCAATAAAAATACAGTGAATTATATCAGACATATATAATAGTAGGAGTATAATAGGATTATTTCATTATTTATACTGTATTTTTATTGACATATTTTTGCTATCAGAATTGTTTTATTTTTATATACATAAGATTCAAAATGTAAACCTTGTACCTTTATTCAGTTAATATTGTGTATTTCTAAACTGTATTTGAACAAGAAGATCAAACAAAATAATTTGAATTTGAAAACCTATGTTCACCTGTCTGTATGTTTATAATGTGGTATTTCGTTGCCCCCCTTTTGTATCGCTGCCTTGTCCTGGTGAAGGGGCTTGTGTATCCCAAGATGGGCAGGTCATAGCAGAGAGGTCAGACACATTGTGGTCAACTAGAGAAGAAACTGGCAACCCACTACAGTAACTTTGCCAAGAAAGCCTTATATAGGCACAACAAGACATAACAATATATGTGCCTGGTGTGCTGCGATCCATAGGGTTACATAGAGTCAGACACAACTGAAAGACTGAAAAAAACAAAATTCCAGTGCAACATATTTAAAATTAAAAACATGTTTCCTGAGTCCTGCAGGTTTGTGTTGGTCGCAGTTACTGAACAGAGTATTTTGTATTGAGGGCTATGCAACTTATGCTCTTTAAGTTTGCAGTAACCTCAGGAATTTATAGAATTTCTTAGTATTTAAGTATTATCCAAGAATAACCATAAACCACATAAGCTTTGTAGATAAAAAACACTACTCCAAAGCTACAAGTATTTGCACTCTTTCTGCGAATAAGATAAAGGAGTAAAACCCCACTTAGGATTGCCTATATACACATTATTATATACAAGTAGTTACGAACAGTAACTCTGAAGTAGTACAAAACAAACTAAGCTCTACACTTTAGTAATAATAGGACTTCAACCCATTGATTTTCCATGCAGATAAATGTGACTTGCTAGATTTCCACTTCAGGGGTGATGTTGAAACAAAATATTAGCATTGACTGGTTCAATTAATATTGTGTGACGAATGACGATGATCTCAGTTATGGCCCAGACAGTTGTGAGTTGTTGTGCATCGTAAGAAAGAAAGTTTCTGAAATATTAAGTAGCAAACTTGAGAACATTTTGATCTACAGTTGAGATGTATGAGTCTCTTAGTGGCAAATTGCAGAACTGAAAACTTCATGTAAAGAGAAGCCACTTAGAATATCTAGAATATCTAGATCTATAAGAACAGTCATTCCCTGTGCGTGTTAAAACCTTGCCAGGTGGATCTTTATGGGTTGGTGTAACTACACATGTTGTTTTATGCACCTATCAGAGCAGATACTCTGTTGAAACATTAGGACGGTGACAATATAAGTCATTTTATTACTTGCAAAAATTATTCATGTGCTATATTTTATAGTCTTTCACAAAGCATACCAGGTAACGTTTTGCACCATTTTTTAGTTTTTTTTACAAATTTTGTTATGTGGAAAGTTGTCAATTGTGAAGCAGCAAAAATCCCTTACCTTTGGTCTATATCACATATAGTGGATTCACAGAGTATCTACTAATTGCTTTTATTATGTAATATTATATTACTATTATTTTTTTATTTTTTATTGTAAAGCTTCAGGGTCGTGTCATCGTGACCGTGCCACTACGTGCACTACAAGGTGCTTTGCTGAGTTTTACCCCAGAGAAGCCGTTTCAGGTCCCCCCGCCTTGAGGGCTTGAGGACCCCTTTGATCTTCTGGGCTCCGGCCTGGATTCCAGAAGATCCATTTTACCCCCCCTCACCCTAGGAATGAGAAGGGCCTCTCCACCATCATCGGGCCAGAGCCCTCAGATGTGGCATGTTCTCTTCACCAGGGGGACTGCTCTCACCAGTCCACCCTGGCTCCGACTTCTGGGGGAGAAGCTCTCACCTTTCTCCCCCAGGTCCTTCCAAGGGGTCACCGGCCATAAGGCCCCGCCCTCAAGGGCTAGCGAGACACCCCGGCTCCACTGGGTAGTGGAGTATCATGGTGCCAAAAACGTGTCCGTGCCAAAGTCAAAAGAGAGTGCAAAAAAATTGGTGCCAAAATAAACAGTCCGTGCATGGTGCCAGCCTCTGATGGGGCAGCTCTCACCCACCCCATCAGGCTTAGTGTGAGGCCAGAGAGACCCCTCTCACAGGACTCTCTGGCCCAGGGTGCATTATGAAGTGCTCCCCCAACCTGTAGGTTGGGGGCAAAAACAAAAATAAGGGGTCCCCCCACGAACCAAAAGGTCCTGGCTGGGGGGCCTGTGAAGTACTCAAAAGAAAAGTGCTCTGTGCTATTTTGGGGGAACAGGCAGTTATTCCCCTAAGCCCGAAGCATCTGTCCTACTCGGCCCCTGGCCAGACCAAGGTTTCCCCCCTCTTCATAACTGGTGTGGCAGACCAGCTATTACAGAGGAGGTACTGCACTTGATCTTAGCCAAAAGGCCAAGAGGCGAAATTATATTACTATTATTATTGTAATTAAATGTATGTATTGCACTTTTGCAATTTTATGTATCTCCTTGTTTAATACCCCGTCCCACAAAATCCAATGTACAAAACCAGAACAAAGCTCACACTGATGAGTGGCATCAACCTCGAAACAGTTCTGTCTTTGAGTGGGTTCCTGGTTTGTGCATAATCCAATACTAAGCTTTGCTTAAAGCTGTGTAATACAGCAGGCATATGCTTCAAAGGACCGATGCATAAAATTGTATGTTGGTTTCACAGAGTAAGGTGCATCATATCTCATTTGCATGTTCCCGCCCAGTCCTATCAGAGTGCAGTACAATGACTGTTTTTCTGGCAAACCTCAACAGGAAATAAGGTTTTAACTTATTTTTAGACTTTCAGATGGTCTTATAAATGTGCAATTCATTTTTCTTGTTTAATTAAATTATTAGATACACAGTGAGACACAACGATCTGTCATATTTGCAGCATACTTTCAAGTTCTCTTAACTTATTAAGTGTTAACATTTTGCGTTCTAGGTCAACAATTATTTAACAACTGTTATCAAAGTATGGAAATATATGAAAAAAGAAATGAGAAGATTGTTAATCTGAAATAATTTTTAAATAATTGTCATTATGGAAAGAGAATCTGCCTCATCGTCTTTCATTATATCCCAAGATAATTAACATTAAACATAGCTTGACAATGCCAAGTGAGGGTAGCCAAATTATACTCTGAAGACATTGATTAAATATTCAGTTTTTACACTAAATATGCACATTTTTTCCAGCATGTTTTGACAAGAACAACGATAAATACATTTTACAATTATATTTAATATGTTTTCTCTGTTATTGATTGTGAACTCAGTATCCAGCTGATGACAAAACTTTTATAGAAATATATAAATGTGATCTTTGGACAAACTTAGCCTACAAATAACCAACCCTAACAAAACAAAGCTGTTTTATAACCAGGAGGTGTTTAGACTACATTCATAACATATACAAATATAGGGCCAGATTCAATTCCAAGCCCGCAACTTGATCACAGACAGCCGAATGACTGCGAGTGTGTTGCGGGCTCCAATTGGTCTCCGATTGGGATGCTATTCAATTGCTCAAGGCCGCAAGTTACGGGCCCCAAGCAAAAACTGTAAACAATACACTGGTTCAGAGCACTTCAGGGCGTGAACATGATCAATTCAGCAAGTCCATAACCCCCCATTTCGATTCAGCCAATAGAAAATGAGACATAATTATGTCATAATTATGGCAGCAAAATATGGAGGATACATGTCAATCAATTAGGTTTGGGGGTCCGATATGCGATCAGACTCGTAAACCCCAAAAATAAAGAATTATGAAAATGAATGCCAGTATTGTTCTAGTCCATATGGGTGGCCTGATATGTATTAACTCATTGAGATCGATTCAACCCCGAAATGACACGTAAAAATGTATTTTATTTCCTGCCGATTTGCGGGCCTGTGACTGTTGTGCAATTAATTCTAATGTCTATCATCTCTTTCCCCGTTATTTACAGTGCAGTATTGATTTTTTATTTGCATTTACAGTGCTACGAATAGGTGTTTAACCCTCTTGCGGGTCCTCTAGCACTCATAGGATTTTCTCTTTCATTTGCCATTTACGGGTGTGAAAACATTTGCGTGCTTGGGGAAATTAAGCAATTGAATAGCGATTTGCAATTTTAGCCTTGCAAAAGTGACAGATCAAAGATCAAAGGCTTCTGGAGGCTGTAAGTTACAAGTTTAACCATTGCCATTTTTTCAAGCTTGTAATTCGGAAGCCGTTCGGTGCTCGCAAAAAGACGCCAATTGAATAGCAAAATAGCGTGCAACCTCACTTACGGGCCTCTGGATCTCCCGAAAGCTCAATTGAATGGGGGTCATATTGTCAGTATTATTCATACCTTTAAAATTTAATTTTATGAAAAATGTTTGACATGGCCAGAAATGTCATTAAATAATCATTCATAAATTCATTAACCTGTACTTAGGTACAATAATATCTTTTTTTTTATTCAACTACCCAACTTTCAATGAGATTTGATTTTATACAACATTTTGTAAAGAATGTTTACCTATATATCACACCTTACCAAAGTCTATTTTCCATTTATGTATTAGAAATAAGATAAGAAAGAAGAATAATGAGAGGGGATGGCATACCATTAGTATACGCTGGCTCTCGGTAGAACTTCCTTTTTAAATATGTTACCACTATTAGCCTCAGCTTAAATAGAACATCGTAGGACTATCCTGTAATTCACATGTAGACTATTCAAACATTTACCAAACTAAGTGAAGGTGTGATGCATATTGTATAACATATAGTGATATACAACCAGTTTTGCGTCACTAAGGTATCTCCTCTTCCAATCAACAGATTATCTAATATCAATTTTTTTAAAAAAACATTGTAGTTTTTCGGACTTCTCTGTTACATGTTTGGCTTAAGATCCCTGAATATTAGAATGAAAGAAGGCTTAAAAGTGAGAAAAAAAGAAACATTTTACAGTAAAGTGGATTGGAGAAGAAAGTCTTAATAAAAATATGAAATCTGGAAGATGAATGTGGACTTCTAAATTAGCTCCATTTACTGAAGCAAAGCAACATTCTTCTCCTTCCCAAAGACACAGTGATCAGCTAAAGAGGCCATTTTGAACAATCATTTAATTTCTTTGTTTCAAAAATGTATTTATTTTAAAGAAACTAGTAAAAAACGTATAATATTAATGAGATTTGTTGATTTTACTAGTAACTTAGAAAATCATCCTTGAAATAAATAATTGGGCAAAATAAGTAGGTTATGCATGCTTGGCAAATTGCCCATCCTGTCTGACAGATTTTATAAAATCATGTGCTATATACTATCACGTCAAATGACCCTTTTGAGATATTGCTTGTTAAACGTATTCTATGTTATTTTACTTTGATCTCTATACTGCAAAGTATAGGACAACACGCCTTACATCTTTGACAGCTTGGCAGAGTTGCCAATAAAGCAAGCAGCACTTCATTTTCAGACAAAAATCTGAAATATTAGCATAGTATTTGTAGCAGCTTGCATGACTTCTGCCGTGACATTTTAGAGAGGATTGAAGAAGCAGGTATACATTGATTTACATCTCCAAGTGTTTATCGTTTGCTTTGGTAAAGACGGACAAATAGCTCCAAGTAAACCAGACCATTGCGATAGAGAGGTAGTGAGAAACTGAGAATATCATATAAACCATCATTCAACACTGTTTACAGATACTCTGAAACTAATGCTTTTGAAGATTATTTTATAAATTATAATTCACTGTGTTAACTTATTTGGGCTTCAAAATTTAGACATCTGTATTTACTCTCTACAGTAAACAGACGTTTACGTTTTTCATATTTGGTATCAACTAGGTACCCACAATCATACATAGCTCTTTCACAGAAGGTTCAGTGTATGTTGTATATTGATGGTTGAATATTGGTTTTATTATTTTATTTAAATATAAAATAAAATGCTAACGTGAGTTTGAAACACAAGATGCTGAATATCAACATTGCCAGTAGTAAAAAGCAGGGTATTGTAAATTCTGAGAATTTGGGTTTTTAAGGTATATGAAGGTTACCTGCCCCTAATAAACTCGCCCTCAGCCTCAATGAGCTAGGTATAACTTGGGAGAAGAGGCTTTAGTAAATTGCATGATGATCTGCGAAGCATGATTGTGAGTTAACTTGAGCTATCATGGTTTTGTTTGGCCCGAGATCCATTAGTAAATTCCCCTAATAATATGTTCTATGCTTAAATAGGTTTTCAACTTATTATTTCATGCAAGACCTAGCTTTTTGAATGTTTAAATATGGTCCTTTAATTCTATGATCCATTCCATATCCTTTTAATATTATTCAATAGAAAGCTAAACTAAGTGCTGTAAAATAAACAACAAAAATAAATTGTCAAGAATGTAATACTAAATTAATCTTAAACACAACATAATTCCAATTTCCACAATCCATAATAAATATATTCCTTTATTTGTCAAAGTTTATATTTCTGCAGAACAGAATTATTATGGAATAATCTACAATAAGTAATGTCTTGTTCAGGGCATGTTATGTGCTGTGGTGCAGGAAAGCACACGGGCAGATGCCATAACATATTTCTAAAACGCAAAGCTGCTCATGATGATCTATAGATAATGAGCCGTGATAAATCTTGAATTGAAGCACAAGTTTAAAGTAATAAAAACAAACTTGTTCCAAATGTGTGTTTTGTTTTTTGTAAATCTCTCTCTGCTCATCACTCATTCTGCGTGCGCTTGTTTTCATCACCATAAAATGGCACACAGGGTGTGCAGAAGTGACACAACTCATGTGTAGAGGCAGAGTATGTCACCAGGGATGAAGCACATAGGTGGACTAACCCTTACAATTAATGAATACAGAGAACCATTTTTATGCCATTGCTCTTATTATAGGAAAATAAACAAACATCAAAAAACTATAGGAACATTTAAAACGATAAAATAGGTTATTGATCACGTGCATGCTTGAGAAATAGAGAACTACAAGAAGAAGTGCTCCAAAAATGATGGTTGGCAATGAGAATATGAAATCATTAAGGTAGTTACTACTCCTAAAAGGAGTATGTGACCCGAGTACCGTAGTGCTAGTAATACTACTAGTTTAGGATAGAAAGTAATCAATCAATAAAAAAGGATAGGAACCCCTATCCACAATAAACTTGACTCATGAAAATTAGAATTACAAAAAATAAAATACTCCAATATGTCCAAATATTTGGAGATTCTAGTATCTCAGTCTCTATTATTTAAGCCAAATCTGAGCCGACCCTCAGAAAGGATAATATCGTGGATATGCACTGTCCATTGGAACTCAAGGATTGGATTCAGTGGCAACAAGTCATAATCCAAGTTGTGATGAGATAATCGGTGTCACCCCCAAGAGTAGCAAACAATTAACTTTTGCTAATCATATGAAAGATAAAGGGGTTGTAGGGGTAGAGAAGCGCAAAACAAATCCTGATAGCTTAGTACAATTAGTGTTTATTAGTTAGAACAGTAAAAATGCAGTAGGTATTGCACTCACATTTAGGACCCTCAAACACCATGAGGTATGGTGACAATGTGTAGACAGTGATCTGTATAGGTACAGCAGAATACTTTTTTTCTCCTCTTACAGGTAGAGATATTCTGAAAGTTCAGTTCCTAGTGAGATTGTACATAATCCCTGGAGCTCAGGGTAGACAACTGATGATGGTATAAGCTAAAAAAAACAATACACCATAGGGTTCTTGCTAGTAACCCTCCCTTCAGAAGTGCTCACCAAGGCCCTCATTCAATTGCAATTTGGCCATTTGAATAGGGGTCTAAATAAGCACATAACATATTTTTTTTTAAAGAAGTTTTTAGTTAGCAAGCATCTATCCAAAAGCAAGGTTTTTACTAACTAAAAACGTATTTAAAAAAAATATGCTATGTGCTTATTTAGACCCCGATTCAATTGGCCAAATCGCAATTGAATGAGGGACCAATAAAGGGCTAACCCTAATATAGTGGCATTCAATGGGTAAATGTTCTCTGGGTCTTGCAATATATAAGAACCAAATACTGTCTATATATCTAGATATATGCACCTCACCATACAAACACAAAATCTGGATCCTAGAGTGCATATACAATTTTTTTAAAACAAAAGAATATATTGCAATGCACTTATAAATCAAAAGAATCAAACGCGTTTTGACTGAATTGAAGTGTTTCTCAATGATAAATCACAAAAATAAAATCTGTGATATAATATTATATAGATGATAGCTATATAAATCATTATGTATATGACAGAAATGATTTACCATTTTATAAAATATTTAGTAATTATTAAAATTGCATAGTATCCAAAATGCTTTTAAAAGGAAATAAAACATTGGTTTGTTGTAGAATTGTAATCTGGAAAACATTGCATAGAGAACATGTTCAGTGGCATATACCGTATATATATATATATATATATATATATATATATATATATATATATATATATATGTCACTGAACATGTTATCCAAATTACTTATAGATTACTTACAGCCATATGCTTTCTAGTACCTGAAAAAAAACAAAATATCTAAAATAGAGCTAATAATCAAAATGAAACATCTTTTTCCACAATCTGCACACCTGCTTCTCATAGTATCAGTGGCTGATGAAACAAGAGCAATTTTAATGGGAAAGCACTTTTTCCACATGCATATCACCTTGTATCCGCAGGTGCAGAGCACATGTGGTGATTTCAGTATCCATTTATATATGGCCTTAGAAAATAATATTTTAGATTTAGATAGCTGCCTTAAGCCAGACACAATAGATAGCATCAGTCTAAAATATTATTGTCTAAACTCAAATGTAAGTTGTATAGTGTGCGCTAGAGCTATAGTATCTGCAAAGCTGACAACATTAGGTTTAGATAGTTGTTGAGCCAGTTTTGCTGATTACTGTTGTGGATTCTGCATAAGACATGCAGTGAAAGCAAGCCAACTAAATAAATGCTTAATCTGTTATATAGAAAATAAAGTTAATTAAATAAATGTCCCAGGAGAATGTAAAGAGTTCAAATAATAATTTAACACACAAGTTAAGCCTAAATTATTAGTACAAACTTAAGTTGAAATACATAGACATGTTCTGTCTTTAGTAAACATATTTTTTACACCAAGGTAACATGTACTGAATATTCTTTAGTAGTCTGTTATTTCTTAGGAAATACACTAAATAGGCCAAGTGAAGCAATAAATATGGTAATATTGTGAGATATAATTTAAAAATGTTTACATGAATAGGCGTATTCTTACAAAGAAGTAGACGGAGGGGGGGCGGGGATTCCAAATAGCGCACAATCTTTACGTATGGGTGTTCCACAGGCCTCAAACCTGGGTCCCTTGTGTAGTATTGCGTGTCTATGACACTTGTGGACTAAAGTCTGTGCCTCTTGTGACAAAATAAGAGTTCTCACGGTGGTGATTTAAAAGAATGTTTCTTTATTCATAACATTCAAATACAGATTGATACAATCAGTTGATAAGTGCAATAAAAAGTGTATCAACATTTAAACGTAGCGAATAGGTACAATTGTACATACAATTAGAATCACATATATGTATATTTTATTTTTGGTATAAATGCAGACTATCATCAGCGAAACGCGTTTGATACACTTTTTATTGTACTTATCAACTGATTGTATCAATATGGATTTGAATTTTATGAATAAAGAAACATTCTTTTAAATCACCACTGTGAGAACTCTTATTTTGTCACAAGAGGCACAGACTTCAGTCCACACGTGTTATAGACACGCAATACTACATGAGGGACCCAGGTTTGAGGCCTGTGGAACACCCATACATAAAGATTGTGCACTATTTGGAATTCCCCCACCACCCTCCATCTAATTCCTTGTATACTTTTAAGACACCGGTGTGAACAGTGTCTAGGGGAATATCTGCACATTAGAAGACAAAGGAATTCATGACTGTAATAAGGCAAATTATCCTGGAGATTGACACATATTTAGAACATTACCTGGACATTATTACCTTAGCGCTTGGGCCTACCCGATTGGGACACCGCATTTCCCAACCTAGCAACTTATTGTTCTTTCAGTGGTAATGTGCAATATAAATACATTGCTTTATATAAACATATTGGGTCATATGGAATTCAAAAACCAATAGTGTCATATTTAGAATATTCCTTTTTAAAGAACATGATTTTATAATGTTCATATGTTCTAAACAGAGTTAAATTAAATAAATACAGACATTAATTTATATCTATTGTATTCAATTTCCTTTATGATGGCAGGCCTTTTTGTCTGACATAAAATCTGTATTCTGTTTTGTTAAAAAATGCAACTCTGAATAGCATACTTGACAACACAAATCAATGGAAAAGTAAGCCATAGGAGCATAACCCTGATCCTCAAGCTACAGACAGAGTAGATGTCTCTATGGAATCTCCCATGAGTGGCTGAGCTAGACATTGGATCACCAAAATTTGTCTGGTTGCTGGTGCGGGCAAGGGGGTCCCGGTCCCTTTCAATATCCGCTCCCCCACAGCACCCACCCCTATTAGCTTCCATCCCTACATAGCTCCCAGACCTGGTCAGCAGCCATCTCCTCTCGGCATCCATCCCCCACCGCACCCAACCTCTCTCAACACCCACTTGTCATAGCATCCCTATCTCTATTGTTTCCCCATTAATGAACCCATCCCCTCTATACTTTGCTGTCACTTTGCAGTACTTGATCGTTTACCTTCTTCCCTTTACACATAACCAGCAAGCTGAACTGCTCCACACTGCCACCTCTTGGAGCTTCAGTAGAACTGCTCTTTTTTAAACTGGCATGCACCATTTTCTGCCCAAGAGGGGGTGGATGGCCAAGGAGGCTTACGGAGGCCCAGGGGGCACGGCCCTACACTACAGAAAAACATATTCACAGAACTGCCACCCCCAAAGGAGGGCCCTTGTGCACTGCACCACCTGCTCCTCTGGTAGCTCTGCCCCTGCTTTCATGATCCAAGCAATCAGTTAAATATACTTTTTTTGCTAAAACTTTTTTTATTTTCCTAATGTTGATAATTTGTTTCCATACTTCACAAGCATCTGAAGTCTTTACCAAACTACAGTGGCCCTTTCAGGGAGAAGTGTTGTAGTACACTAGAAACTCATACTGTCTTGATTATTTTATAAGGCATATGTAGTTTGGCATCTTTAAATGTTCTACATGTACATATTGCCCACTATATGATGTGGGGGTCTTGTTAAGTTTGATTTTGAACTGTAGTTTATTTAATAATATCGTCTGAACGTTAATTTTGTTTAGTCTCTATAATGACTAATTAATTATAAAACAACAATTTCTTGGGCTAAACTACAAAGCTAGCAATATGAGTTTAAATAATTTCCTTGACTGCAGATTCTTATCAGCCAATAGTTTGGCAGAGACATCACATCACCATGATAGGTCCAGACATTGAATTCTCTTAGATTTAATTATCTGGCACTTTCTAACTGCTATTTGTCTGCTACCGCCTTGCAGAATTTCATTTTGTCCAAATATCCTTTTGTGAATGTCTCTTTAATATTGATAACAGTGGTTTGTGTTAGAGTTTATATCCGTCTGATTCATGAAATGTAATAAAGGAAGAAAATACAAAGTAATAACAACAATCTGCAGTATCTACTGGATGGTTGTGATTTTAACTGTGATGTAGGTAGCCATTAGCAAGAACAAAATCTCAGAGATGATGCTTATTTTTTCCATTTAATTTTTCTACATTTATATAATTATTGCTGTAAATCTTAAAGGACGACTCTGGTCATATTTTTTTATTGCACTATTTTGAAGAACTAGACTAGGAAATAGGCAAAATATTTTTGGAATCTAAAAATAATACACTCTCTAATTTACCTTTTTATGTGCAATTATGCTCCTGTGAAATTTACCATTTTGCTTTGAATACACAGGAAATTCACTTAGAGTCTGGCATATGCAACTGCCAGTGCTCTTAGCAGCATTTAAAGGTACATGGAAGGTTTCTGGATTTCACTAGGAATATAATATACCTATGTATCTCATTACTTTTTTACTTTTGTGTTTAAAAGCTCTTTTTCTGCTTAAAATCTTAAAAATAATTCCGAATTGTATTCTACCATCTGCAGTTCACAAACACAGTGTACTTTTAAAGGTATAACTAAGTTTCCCTGTTTTTACCTTTATCTAATCTAACACATGCTGCTTATATCAAAAACACACATTACATGGTCATTCTATACACATACAGATTTATTTTATTTAAAAATACCACTTGTTTTCCACACCCCCAGAGGTGCTTACATAGGCACAGTGTACCTCCCAATAGAAACACTTCATTTGGGTACGGATTTTAACTCTTTACTAACCTTCAAGCCAGCAGCAGCTCAATGCAGAGATCCACACAGAAATGTCTGGGCTCCTCCTTACTTCCTGTTCCTGGGTAAAAACAGGGCTACACATCCCATGATTCTTTGGTGCACAGACTGGCTTCACAGATTGCTACAATGTATTAGCTGCCTGTGATTGGCTAAAACAAATTATGAATTTTATGCTAATTTAGCAGGGATTTCCACTCTCAACAACAACTGCTTGCAAACTCAAGAAATTTAGCAAACATCCTGATGAATTTGTTAATGTTAATTTTGGTATTTTAATGCAAAAAATGTATTCATATGCTACTGATTCTCCTCTATTAGATGTATTCATAATCCATGAAACTTAAATATGCCTTTAAGATCATGGTGTGCAATGTCTCATAGTAACCAATCAGTGGCAACATACTGCAACATGCTGCTTGAGAGAGGTCACTGCTACATAAAATGCAAACAAGAAAAATAGATAAAAATGACTACTGTAGGCTTTGAAGTCAAGTAAATGTCAAAATCAGCCACTGGTAAAAACATAATTAATAAAAAAAATGTATTAATTTGTCTTTAATCCTACATGTTAACCCCTTGAGAAATACATTTGCACATCTGTATATTTCCAAAAATTATACCATCCTTATTGCCCATTTGGCATCTTATGCCATTAAGTGATAATGTCTTACAAAATAAAATGGCACTAACGCAATATATGGGCACGTCTTAGTACTTCCTCTAATCCCTTCAGATTCACGTTAGATAAAGCAGAGTTTGTAAGTAATCAGTAAATGGCTGTGCAACTAAAGCTTTGTAAAGCTGTCTGCAAATAGCTTTGTCTGTTTCAGTATCTGAAGATGGTCAGATTGCAATCATTCACACTTTAGAACCAATTTGCTACATGTAGTCTAATGGGAAACCTTATTGTATTGTTTCTGATCTGTTCCAAAATGTAGTGCTCATGCTTTTCATCGTTACTCTCTCAGGTACCTGCTAGATGTTTTCCTTCAGCCAGGTAATTTCTGACCAGGCTATTCTCCAAAATGAAGCAGCGATGAAAATGAGAACCCATTATCAATATTTCAGCATATTGTATTAGGAGCTAATCAGAGCCACCATTCAAGTTAACAAGTAGTGTATCAAACCAATCATGTTGCCACTTGGTGAATGTATTCATCATTGAGATTACCTCTCAGAAATATAAAATCATTAAAGATGATGTGTGTACATTCTAGAAATTGTAAGGACCACTGTGATCATCTTCATAAAATTTACTATTTTGAAGAAATACTCTTGAAAATACATAGTGTTTTTAGAATATAAGAAAAATGCAATTATGCTTATATGGAATCTACCATTTTGGTTTCAGCAGATCAAATTCATCAGGTGGGAGGAGGCTTTGAATGTTGTAGAAGTGAGAATGTGGCATCTACAACAGTCAGTGCTACCAGCAGGACTAAATGGATGCTCATTAGTTTACAAAGACGCTAAGCTAAGTACCATGCAACAACATGCAAGAAAACGAAATGGGAGCCTGCAGTAAAGAATAATTGCAAATAAAAGTTGAAAAATGTAAAAGTCGTGTTTTTCTTTTATTTCTTAAAAACATTTGGCCATTATCAAGTTTAGTTATTCAAAAGACCATATACAAAAAAGAACCACAGTAGCTCTTTAGAAATTATTTTCAAGACAATTTTAATATTTGGCAAAGCTTTTGAAAAGAAAAATGTTATTTATATGCAAATTAAAAAAACATTATTGAGATGCAACGTAGAATGACTGTTTAAATCATAATAGGAAGTTTTAAAAAAATCATGAATATCATTCAATTATTTTACAGGTTTAGAAGAAAAAGTGCAGAGTGTGACAGCACTGGAATTCCAACAGTGTTGACAAATCCAGCTGAATACTTTTGTAAGTACTTTATCTTCTATAATATGTATTAGTAATCATCACAGCTGTACAATTATACAGATTAATTTTATGTTTGTGTTGTTAGCAGATGATGCTCTTTGACACGTTTTTATGCAACAATTTATTCAATTTAGTAATTTAAATATTAAGTGCAGTAGGTGTAATTTCAATATTTTATTTCTTAACGGAATACAGAGTTATTGATAAAATGAAGCAGATTAATGCACCTCTAATCTTTCGTCATCACTAATATGTTCAATATGTTTTTTTTAACTGCTAATAAAGTACAATTATATGATACCTACTGACACTAGACACGTAAGCGATCCATATACATTATTTTAATGTATCCAGAATGCAGTGTAATAACTGTTTCTCTTGGAACTCTGAGCTGGAAGCAGGTTTTTTAACTTGCTTTAGACATTTAAATGTGAACACAGATGTACTTTTTATTTACTGTACTACTGTATGGTGGAGGGCTTCTATCGCTCTTTTGCCCACCATATTATAAATGATTGTTGTGGTGAACTACCTACTCATAAGGTCCACAACACAGGCGAGATCCCGCTCCATGCTGATTATAGCCAGTAAGCTTGAAACAGCTGTACATGGATTGGATACTCAGCCTATGTTTAATCCAACCTTGGCTTTGCATTAAAGCTGTGTAATACAGCATGCATAAGCTTAAAACAAGCCATGTTTGATAATGGCTACAGATTGAAGAGCGAGGCATTTGTGGCCACATTTGCATGTCCCAGCTCAGCTTCCCAGGATGCAGTGTAATAACTGTTTTTCTCGGAACTCTGAGCTGGAAGCAGGTTTTAACTTGCTTTAGACATTCAAATGTGAACACAGATGTACTATTTATTTACTAATATATATATATATATATATATATATATATATATATATATATATGTATATATATATATATATATATAAATATATATACAGTATATATAAAATATATAAATATAAATATATATATATATATATATATATATATATGTGTGTAATCTATTTTGGAATGTGCATTTAGGTCAAATTGTTTTATGTTTATTATTACTCATGCAATACTATGTTAGATGTAAAAACATTGCATAATTATCTTAGTTAATCTTCTGTAAAAATATATAAACATGCTCAAGTATAATGCATTTTAATCTTTATACAGTGCATATTAAATTCTACTTACTAGTTACAGCCAAATGCACAGAATAATGGAAATAAATGTATAAAGTGTGCACCCAATAGGTATAATCAGTCACCTTGTCCAATCTCCACAACAACCAGCAGGACAATAAATTTGTATGCTGTGCAAGGATTTAGGCCTCAATTCAATGGCTCCTGAAAGAACTTCAGGAAGGCTGACCTGTGGCTATAAGTTTTTGAAATTCTATGGCTCCTGCAAAAAAGATTCCTATAAAACTTAATGGTGTGCACTTAGTGGCGGTTTCTCTGTATCTCTCTAACTCTAACGTGTGCTTGCAGCCTGAATCTCAGTAGTCTCCTTAACCACACTGTGGAATGGTACCCGATAACGTGAACACACTACACTAGCCATAACACACTCTCATATCCCTATCTATAGAAACCCAACCCCATGGCAGGGGTTAAATAATAATTTCAAATAATGCAGGGGGTTTATGACACCTTTGCCTATGACTCACTATGAGCTAAGTATCCCTTGGGATTTTCACATCTAAAGCATAACCATGCGGGTTCCTACTGACCCACATGTCATCTAATATTAACATATATACCATGTCGTCCCTATACACCCTATGGTATATTGTATTATAACCATGGGGGACATTACCGACATCTATGGCACCAAAATTATCCTCATCATCTTTTCTACTATATTGGAACCCCATTGACCCAAAAATGCATTAAAAATTACATAAAATAAAGCGGGTACTCCTGTGAGGGGGAAATATACATTACCTATAATGTTGATGAGCACTTTCATGTTAATTGATGAATACGTCACCTTTTTGCTTGATAGAAGGGCGCCAACAATCATCGATGGAAGGCGTCAAAAGGATAGGTGCCATGCTGGTTGTTGAGGACACCCATGGTAATGGGTTTTATTTTATGTGACATAGAGGCCCCTAGGAAACCCCATAGTTATAGTATACCTTATATACTCGAGTATAAGCTGACCTGAGTATAAGCCGAGGCACCTATTTTACCACAAAATACTGGGAAAACTTAGTGACTCGAGTATAAGCCGAGGGTGGGTAAATGTGTTGCCCCGTGTCCCTCTTGTGCCCTCTGTGCCCCTTTCTTGTGTCCCCCCTCTCTATCATAGAAAGCTCATGTGTTTTTCTGCACATAGGCTATTTAAAAAGTATGCAGTTTAAAATAAGGAAAAGTTATTTATTTTTTTTAGCTTTTACGCTGTTTTCTCCCCAAGCCAAGCTGTGTATCTCCTCCTACCTCTGTCTATCTAGTTAGCTTTGGCCAGCTTTCCCAGTGTGCTGGACTATTTAGGTGTAGGTTCGGCTGCAGGCTGAGCATGCTTAGAAAAGGTGGGCGCAGCTATGATGGCTCATGTACTGTCACTGGGCAGTGCCTATGGGGCACTTTTAAGCATGTTACAATAGAGCTGTTACCTCCGTGTACGCAGTGGGGCGGGGATAATGATATCAGGTGATATGTCTAGTGACATCAGCCCAGCCTACTTCCAAGGTTCATGATAGTCCAGTTATCAGGCAGAGGTGACCATGCCCCTAATAGACACTGGTAGGAGGAGATTTAAAGCTATGTATTTCTTTTAAACTACATTCTGTTTTTATTAGCTTATGACCAGCAAAAAAACATATGAGCTTTACTTGTAAAAGGGCTACAGTTGTCTGTTAAACTACAGATATGACAAATTATTTGTACAAGTATTTTATTGGTATTTACGTGATCTAGCCCTAATGTAGGTGTAGATATGCTATTGATGTGTTATTTAATAATTTTATGGACACCAACACATTTTTTAGACACATTACTCGAAAATAAATAAATGCAATTGTTAAAAACTCTGTTCAAACCAATTCAATATCAAATTAAATTGAACAGCCATTAAAAGCACGTGAATGTTAAACATAAATTTTGTTAACATATTTTTCATATATATTATCTGTAACGGGACTTTCAATATAAACTATTCTGTGCAAAAAGCTCTTTTGTATCATCAAAAAGAAACCTGTTGGCATATTGTGTAAAATTAATGATAATAATCTAGGCTTAGATTCTGTATCTTCGTTATCATTCGTGGATCACTTTGTTATTATATTTCTGTATTTCAAGTTTCGGTTTCTGTGATGTTAACATAATTGTTAGAATATAATAATAATAATAATAATAATAATAATAATAATAATACATTTTGATTATTATTGTTTATTTGTAACGCCCCAACATATTCTGTAGCGCTACACAAGGGTTGAGTTCAAGGCAAAAAACAATAGCAATATTAACACGTTGCAAAAAATGGGGGGCCCTGTCTTTGAGCTTAGAATCCTGTGTACATAGAGCCTTCCCCAAAGTACCTTGCAAGTATGAAATGTCGCCAACTTACAATCTAAAGGTTTTGGGTGTGGTACAGGAGTGTGAGATAAGTGTAGGATGGAAGGAGATAAGCTGCTGTAAACAGATGTGTTTTTAGTGAGGTTTTGAAGGATTTGAGGCAATGGAGTGAGGCAAGGAGTTTCAGAGAATAGGGGCAGCACGAGAAAAGTCCTATAGACGGGAATGAGTGGAGGTGACAATGAGTGGAGGTGATGAGTGGTGGAAAGAAGAAGGTGGGTAGGCGAGTATTTGAAGATGAGGACAGAGATATAAGGGGGTGCACTGTTGTTGAGGGCTTTGTAAGTTAGGGTCATGATTTTAAATGTTATTCTGAATGCTATGGGAAGCCCGTGGAGTGATTGACAGAGAGGTGCTGCGGACTCTGAACATTGTGTACGATAGATGAATCTAGCAGAGGCATTCGTTAGGGATTGAAGTGGAGATAGACGGGTGGTGGGAAGGCCAACAAGAAGCCAATTGCAGTAGTCAAGATGAGAAATGATGAGAGAATGTATTATAATCGTATTTAAAATAAAAATAAACTAATAACTAATGTTGTAAAAGGGATACAGTATGTACAACGTTGCTGTTAATGGTTGAATATCAAGATATGTGTCTTCTTTACAAATTTTCTTATAATATGTACTAACATTGTACAATTTGTACCAAAACTGTACAAATACCTTTTGGTAGTAGACGAAGAAACACAAGCACAGCTAATCTGTAGCAATACCTGCTCCATAATACACTCTCACTAAATACTTGTTACTGAAAGTAAAATACAAATGAACATGTTATTGATGTGCATCTTTTGCAAATTGTGAGCTAATCTAACAGGAAAGGTTTATGGTTTGCTTTTCCCCAGATCAATATACATGAAACAAGCATGAAAGGAATTTGTAATACATGCAAAAGGTATTACGTCTTGATAACCTGTTCCATGTGCTTCCCAAATGTAATAAGAACTTCATCATGTGGATACTTTCTTTTAAACCAAACAATTTTTTACTTCACTTAATTTAAATTTTCTGGCAGCTTCATCGTGAATCCTAAATCCTTGGGAATATTTTTGTTGCATGGATTAACATGAGTGATTGGATTAACTTAGAAGTTTGCTCTAGGTAATTTCAAGGTTTTGTAGTTCTACTTTAAGTGCATCCTTTGCTTTAATCATTTGCTTCATGTAAAAATTCAAATATTTAAGATCAAGGAGCATAAGGCACATCAAAGACTTTGAAAATCATTACTCACAAGTCCTGAATACAGAGGGACTGCAAAAAAAACATTATTTGTTCCCATCTGCAATACTTTACCCCATTTTCAAACACATATAAGTAGTCACCTTGAAAGCAATGTTACAGTGTACTCACTTTAATATCTGCTTGAAGACACAGCTGCCATGATCTTCATCTACTCTGAATTCAGACAATGTGAATGTATACATGTATATATGTAATGCATACACATATACTGTATATATACTGGTGCCACATTGTTTGTGTGGTCAATAAATAAACCTGATTCATATAAGACATTATGCTTATTTGTATCAAGTTATACGTGTTCCCTGATCCTAGTTTAGCAAACACCATTATGTCATAATAATTTGCTTGCTAGCTCTGGCAACAACAATTTGAACAGTGATTAATTAAATCAGTTTGATGATACAGTGTTCAGAGCTCTGCCGCTAGTTAGTGTGGACAGATAAATGAAGATTTTTAGTGAAATCGATCCATCCCTGTATCTGTAGTGATATAGTATCCTGCGTAGGAGCCACAATAATGAAAAAGCCCTTAAAAGAACAAAAGTCACTTCTTGGGCAAAATGTATCCTATCTGGTTACAGTTCATTGAACCCATCAAACTCTCTCTTTTTTTTTTTTTGCAGTTTTAACCAATATTATCACAAAGTAAATAAAACGTTATCATTAATTTCCACTTTCCTCTGTTCTTGGGTGTTGATTGGATGGTGAAACTGTAATAACAGCAAATAGGTTATTATTGGCTTAGACGGTAAGGCGAGTAATATGAGCCCCCAGAGCCACTCCACCAATGTCTATCTGATTTACTTCTGGTGACTGACCAATCACAGTATCTGTATAAAAGAACTGCCAGATTCTGCATTCCCAAATTATCTCAGAAAGGGAGTGGGAATAGTATTTGTAGTATTTTCACAATAATACGCAATAAAATACATATGGGTGTAGGAACTGGGGGGGGGGGGGGATAGATTTTTCTATGTTTGTATGTATGTATATATAAGCTATTTTACTGCCTGTGCATACAATGAGCTGTTTCCCCCAGAATTATTCTGGCTCCTACACCCCCGATTAGATTAAATGCTTCAGAATAGCCTCAAAACAAAAAATAAAAATAAAAACAGACATAGCATCATTATGCAACTTCTTCTGACTGATTAGACTTCCATATATGTTTTCCCTAAAATATATTCCAAAACGGAACACTTTTCTACTCTATAGTTGCAACTTTAGCCCTGGTGGAAAATCAAATTGCCATATTTAAGAAAACAAAAGCAATATATATATATACATTTTATTTTCAGTTATGCTAATTCCTATGATCAATTAATTTGCCAATTGTGACGATGCAGTGTTCAAGGTTTAACACCTACATTATATGCTTAATAAAACCATAAATATTTCCCAAGAAACCAATATCTTTTTCTGTTCTGACTTATATTCCCAGAGGCCTATTTGAGTCCAAGGACATCTTTGTCCCACACTCTGCTGTAATTGAGGATGATTTTCTATCTTCTGCCTGTATTTTCGTTTAATCTGTTTCTCTAATCTTCTTATCTTCCTGCCAGGCACTCTACTTCCCTGTACTGTTTCATTTATTAATCACAGTATTAAGTTAGAGGCTTTTTCTTCTACTGTGTGATTCCGTAACATGTTGGTACAATTATTTCTCAGGTGAGAAGTTATGGGTAGTCCATAAAGTGTGACAATCTAATTAGAACTCTCAATATTTCTTACATTTGTAATATATTTTCAAGTTACTTTCTAAATTAAGAAGCAAATGATTAAATATTTTTCAAACACATGTAAAAGGGCTTTGGTGCAGTGTTTGGTGCTGTGCATATATTTTAAATTACAGACACAGCCACATGATTCCTGACCTACTAATGTTATTTTCAGTGTCATAATAATAATTTATTTATGCAGCTCTTTCATTCCAAATGGAAATCAAAACGCTTACATCTATGACCCACATTTACAATAATGAACACACAGACATATATGTTCCTAAAATCTAATGGCTAATTAGATCTCATATATTACACTTGTTTACCTTTTTATCTTTAGATGATCTGATCATTTAAAATATGATTTTCTAAGATTAATAAATTCAAGGTGTGTAATGTACCATCATTTTCATATAACCATAGTATAGTACTTGGGTTTGTTTCTGTCCAGTCCAGTTTGTTTCTGTCCAGGCGTAGGGCAGCAGATTGAATGAGGATGCAGTACAGCACATTGAAATATATATAACTAGCGACTTGCCCGTCAAAAAATGACGGTTAATAAAATTGTAAGGCTGGGAATGCTGTTTGGTCATCTGAGCACCTTTGGCGCTCATTGTGAACTTCGCCCTTGGTGTAGTTTTGCTCCTCTGAGCACTCTCTGCGCTCAATTTGAGCCATAGGTCGTATTTTTTTTTTGTTAAGTGACGCTTTTTTCCAAGTGTTACAGGCCGTCATTTTTCCACTAGTTTTTTTTTCAAACTGCTACGGGTCTCGCATTGTAAATTATGTAATTGAGATTTAGTTCCTCGGGTCATAGCGATGAGCGCCTATGGCTCATCTCCACCAGCGCAGTGAGCGCCTTTGCCGCTCCCTGCCTAAGTCGGACAGGGTCGTAGGGATGAGCGCCTATGGCGTTCATCTCCACCAGCGCAAGGAGTGCCTTTG
Source organism: Discoglossus pictus (assembly GCA_027410445.1). Taxonomy (NCBI): domain Eukaryota; kingdom Metazoa; phylum Chordata; class Amphibia; order Anura; family Alytidae; genus Discoglossus; species Discoglossus pictus. The sequence goes on from CM050167.1 coordinate 323,979,326, forward strand.
GCAGTTGCGGCTGGCTCGCTACGCAGTTGTAGTGGGTTGTTGCTAACGCTACGCGAGCCCGCAAGCATTAGCAACAACTCGTATTGCTCACAACTATGTATGTGATGTCTGTTGAAATCACTTTAAACAAAAAAAAAAGATACTGGCAGGAAAATCTTCTATGGGAGTTTTCCATATCCCATAGGTTTCATAGAAAATTGAATCTTTTATCTGCATTCAAGTCCTATTGAGTGTCATATACATCATAGAGAATAAACCCCAGCAGAACCACATTCAATTTTCCTGAATTTATTTCACAGGGGGATAATCTGGAGACATATCAATGCTGTATCCCTGTTACTTTGATATAAGTCAACACTCACTTGAGCATGCCAACACCATGTTTCCTATATTGCAGCATAAACAGCATAAACAATTAGTCTGCTTCTGCCGAGAAAGCTCCCCCATCCTTCATGAACCCAGTGGTTCACAGCACCAATGTTTTTTCTTCTTTGTAGTCCATTCACAATTATAAAATAACTAGCGACTTGCCCGTCAAAAATGACGGCAATAAAAATTGAAGCCTGGCAATGGTGTTTGTCAGACATTGCGAGCCTCTCCCCCCCTCTACTTTATTGGGCTCGCAATGAGTGCCTTCGGCGCTAATCAGGGGCCTTGCAGTGAGTGGCTTTGGCGCTCATTGTTAGCCTCTCCCGCCTTCTACTTCCTCCCCCCGTGTCTCCTTCCCCCCTCTCTTGTTTCTCCTGCCCTCTCTCCCTCCCCCTCATATGTCTTTCTCCCCTTTCCATCCCCTGTGTCTCTTCACCCCGTCTCCCTCCCCTGTGTCTCCCCGTCTCCCTCCCCTGTGTCTCTTCCCCCCTCCTCCCTCCCCTGTGTCTCTTCCCCCTCCTCCCTCCCCTGTGTCTCCCCCCTCTCTCCCATGTGTCTTCCCCCCCTCCCTCCCCTATGTCTCTTCACCCCGTCTCCCTCCCCTGTGTCTCTTCCCCCCTCTTCCCTCCCCTGTGTCTCCCCCCCCACCCCTGTGTCTCTTCACCCTGTCTCCCTCCCCTGTGTCTCTTCCCCCCTCCTCCCTCCCCTGTGTCTTCCCCCCTCCCTCCTCTGTGTCTCTTCACCCCATCTCCCTCCCCTGTGTCTCTTCCCCCTCCTCCCTCCCCTGTGTCTCTTCCCCCCTGCACCTCGTCTCTTCCCCCCTCCGCTGTGTCTCCTCCCCCATCCTGTCCTTCCCCTGTGTCTCTCTTCCCCCTCCCCTGTGTCACTCTTCCCCCTCCTCTCCCTCCCCTGTGTCACTCTTCCCCCTCCTCTCTCTCCCATGTGTCTCTCTTCCCCCCTCCTCTCCCTCCCCTGTGTCTCTCTTCCCCCCTCCTCTCCCTCCCCTGTGTCTCTTCCCCCTCCTCCCTCCCCTGTGTCTCTTCCCCCCTGCACCTCGTCTCTTCCCCCCTCCGCTGTGTCTCCTCCCCATCCTGTCCTTCCCCTGTGTCTCTCTTCCCCCTCCCCTGTGTCACTCTTCCCCCTCCTCTCCCTCCCCTGTGTCACTCTTCCCCCTCCTCTCTCTCCCATGTGTCTCTCTTCCCCCCCTCCTCTCCCTCCCCTGTGTCTCTCTTCCCCCCCTCCTCTCCCTCCCCTGTGTCTCTTCCCCCTCCTCCCTCCCCTGTGTCTCTTCCCCCCTGCACCTCGTCTCTTCCCCCCTCCGCTGTGTCTCCTCCCCCATCCTGTCCTTCCCCTGTGTCTCTCTTCCCCCTCCCCTGTGTCACTCTTCCCCCTCCTCTCCCTCCCCTGTGTCACTCTCCCCCCTCCTCTCTCTCCCGTGTGTCTCTCTTCCCCCTCCTCTCCCTCCCCTGTGTCTCTCTTCCCCCCTCCTCTCCCTCCCCTGTGTCTCTCTTCCCCCCTCCTCTCCCCTCCCCTGTGTCTCTTCCCCACTCCTCCCTCCCCTGTGTCTTCCTCCCTCCCCTGTGTCTCTTCACCCCATCTCCCTCCCCTGTGTCTCTTTCCCCCTCCTCCCTCCCCTGTGTCTCTTCACCCCGTCTCCCTCCACTGTGTCTCTTCCCCCTCCTCCCTCCTCTGTGTCTCTTCCCCCCTGCCCCTCGTCTCTTCCCCCCTCCGCTGTGTCTCCTCCCCCATCCTGTCCTTCCCCTGTGTCTCTCTTCCCCCTCCCCTGTGTCGCTCTTCCCCCTCCTCTCCCTCCCCTGTGTCGATCTTCCCCCTCCTCTCTCTCCCATGTGTCTCTCTTCCACCCTCCTCTCCCTCCCATGTGTCTCTCTTCCCCCCTCCTCTCCCTCCCCTGTGTCTCTCTTCCCCCCTCCTCTCCCTCCCCTGTGTCTCTCTTCCCCTCCTCCTCTCCCTCCCCTTTGCCTCTCTTCCTCCTCCCCTGTGTCTCTCTTCCCCCTCCTCTCCCTCCCGTGTCTCTCTTCCCCTCCCCTGTCTCCTGTGTCTCTTTTCCCCACTCCTCTCGTGTCTCTATTCCCCTCCTCCCCTCTCTCCCTAATGTATCTCTTCCCCCTCCTCACCCCCCCGCAGTGTCTCTCTTCCCCCTCCTCTCCCTCCCCTGTGTCTCTCTTCCCCCCTCCTCTCCCTCCCCTGTGTCACTCTTCCCCCTCCTCTCCCTCCCCTGTGTCACTCTCCCCCCTCCTCTCTCTCCCGTGTGTCTCTCTTCCCCCTCCTCTCCCTCCCCTGTGTCTCTCTTCCCCCCTCCTCTCCCTCCCCTGTGTCTCTCTTCCCCCCTCCTCTCCCTCCCCTGTGTCTCTTCCCCACTCCTCCCTCCCCTGTGTCTTCCTCCCTCCCCTGTGTCTCTTCACCCCATCTCCCTCCCCTGTGTCTCTTTCCCCCTCCTCCCTCCCCTGTGTCTCTTCACCCCGTCTCCCTCCACTGTGTCTCTTCCCCCTCCTCCCTCCTCTGTGTCTCTTCCCCCCTGCCCCTCGTCTCTTCCCCCCTCCGCTGTGTCTCCTCCCCCATCCTGTCCTTCCCCTGTGTCTCTCTTCCCCCTCCCCTGTGTCGCTCTTCCCCCTCCTCTCCCTCCCCTGTGTCGATCTTCCCCCTCCTCTCTCTCCCATGTGTCTCTCTTCCACCCTCCTCTCCCTCCCATGTGTCTCTCTTCCCCCCTCCTCTCCCTCCCCTGTGTCTCTCTTCCCCCCTCCTCTCCCTCCCCTGTGTCTCTCTTCCCCTCCTCCTCTCCCTCCCCTTTGCCTCTCTTCCTCCTCCCCTGTGTCTCTCTTCCCCCCTCCTCTCCCTCCCGTGTCTCTCTTCCCCTCCCCTGTCTCCTGTGTCTCTTTTCCCCCCTCCTCTCGTGTCTCTATTCCCCTCCTCCCCTCGCTCCCTAATGTATCTCTTCCCCCTCCTCTCCCCCCCGCAGTGTCTCTCTTCCCCCTCCTCTCGTGTCTCTCTTCCCCCACTCCTCCCTCACCTCAATGCTGCAGACACGCGCACGCTTATGTGGCCGTCTTCGCTTTCGCGCACGCTTATGCGCCCGTCTTCGCGTGCGCGCACGCTTATGTGCCTGTCTTCGCGTGAGCGTGCGCGTGCATGTATTCCCGGCTTCCCGTGCGCCCGTCTCACCCACTCGTGCGCACGTGTCAATTGGGCGGGCGCCACCAGAGCAGAGAGGCTGAAGGGAGCCGTGGCAGGGGGAGTTACAACAACTCGCAGTTTGACAATTATAATATGTGATGAACCATACAATCTCACTGATACTACAGACTTTCAATCTCACTGATACTACAGACTTAACACTCATCAAATGGAGCCAAGTATTTTTTTTTATGCAAAGAGACCTAGTTGAAATTTGTTTAGATACATTTAACAACAGTTGTACTGAAAACGAATCTCTATATGGATTCCTTATAATTAACGTAAGACTGAGTTGAGGTTCCAAATATGGTATAACTTAAAACTTTAGGTAATAACAAGTACTTTCTGAATTTAATGCCTTTTTTTTAAATTGCATTTTCTGACATTCATTTTACTTTGAAATGTGCAATATTTAGCTGTCAATCAGCCCATCTGATCCTCCCACATAGGACTGATGGCATTATCTAATTATTATTATTACTGCTAGTAATTACTCATCACTTCTTGGAGCTTTGAGCCTGTTGTCTGCAGTGTAAGTTGTGCGAAACATAACGCTGCATGTACTCAAGTGCTGATTTATCTAATCAGTCTGGTTACTCATGGAAGATAATAAGTACAAAGCTCCATGGAGTAATCTATAATTGCTGGCAATAATTACCACATTGGACAGACTGGTGGGAGGATCGGAGGGTCTGATTGACAGCTAAATATTCGGAAAGTCAATGTAAGATTACTGTAAGACATTTTATAAAAAAAAAAAACATTTAATTGCAAAAGTACGGTACTTAGTATCCTCATGTATGAGATAAAGGCTTGGGTTGGGTCATTGTATGCTTGTTTTCCTTTGTTGCAACCTCAATTTGGGTATTTTAAACATGATTCATATCTTAACAAAGTATACCTGAAGTGTAACTATTCCTCAGCAGCATATATTAATTTCTTATGTTCTTATGTAATTGCTGTACCTGTATACCTATATATGAAATAACTGCACCTTATCAGTGATTTTAATATTTCATTTACATAGTTACTTAAATAAGTTGATCAGACTTTATTTAAATAAAATACATAATATTTTAAAGTAAAAGTCGATGACCTATTATAGAAATGTGCTATTTTATTATTCTAATATTTTAAGAAATATACACATTAAGGATCATTGTTTCCTTAGTATGATGATATTGTGCATTTCAAGGAGTTAAACATATTCTGAATTGCAATATATTCACATTATAGATCTGTATAGGTTTAATAACTTTAGTTGGGTTTATGTCACATTTGTAATAGCGGCATGGATTTCCTGGATAATGGCACCACAAGCAGTGTGTCTCAAGTTACCTATTGTGTCCCAGGGAGTAATTCATTAAAATTATGTACCACATTTATATGCTTTTGACTCAATGTTATTTTATACGTATGAATAATGTATTCTTCATCGTAACTCTGTCTGTGACCATAGAACAGCATTATATTTCTTCTGATGGGCTTTAATGTTCATCTCCAAAGGGTTCTGAAACCTTCCCAAACTCAAAAATCAAGAACATTAAAGAGTACTGAAAAATACTATCTCTTTTATTTCGCTGTTACTGTCAGGTAATATGCTTGCTATTTCCACTTAGGAGATGAGGAGAAATTATGAAAGTGCTGCACTTGTAATTTTCCATCCATTGTGTATCAAGGTTTTTTTTTCATTGTGTTTATTTCTCTACTATTTACTGCACAACAAGTAAATATTACAAAAATGCAAACTCAAACTTTGGTTTGATCCAAAAAAAAACATTTTATATGGGTAATTTTACCACTTTAGATCATTGTTGGATTAACAGTATTGACAAATATTCAAAATCTCACATATTAAATCATATACACAAGATTACAGCGTTACGAAATATGTTGGGGCGTTATAAATAAAGAAATAATAATATGCTGTAGAACATATCACATATTTATTTTATTTAGGATAGTTAATCAAAAATATTTTTACACGCCATCCTTTTACAGCTTTTTTTCACTCCATGAAGAATTTAGGTCATACAATAATCATACAATGCCTAGATCAGTGGTTGGCAACAAGTGGCCATGGGCCACATGCAGTCCTCGGGCACTTCCCATGCGACCCCCAGTTTGTTCTCTGGAGTGGGAGAGAATGCCCCTCTTCAACAATGTACAGTCTATTATATCTCTCTAATACTAGGAAATAATAACAAATTGTACTAATAAATTACTCTCCTCATTATCTATACCTCTATCACTAATTAACTTTTTTTCTTTACTGTTTTGCTTTAGCTAAAGGCTTAAAACACTTTTATATACAAGTGTATAGTTAAAGTTATTTATAGTGGAATTCCTACCAATGACCGAGAGATAATGTGCCTGTACAAACCAGTAATAGGCTTTTAGGAAAAAATGATATGCTAGTGGTTACATGGATATGAAGTTAGTTCCCAACAGTTAAATAACTGAACAAAGAATAGGCAATTACAACGTGTGATTATGTGAGATCCCAACAGCGTCCTCCCCCAGCCCACTACTGAATTTATAGATTCATATAAATGTTTAAAATCTAATTGAATAAAAAATAAATCCTCAAGATACGTTGAGCATGTACCAAGGAGTAGTATGTAGAATAACATACTTTTTTTTAACATTGTTCAGTACAAAATAATTCTGTTATGGGTTGCATAGCTATCCTGCTGCCTTTTTAAGTAATATGTTTGATATCATTTGAAGCACTGGGGTTCTGGGACAAACTGCCCACTTTGGGTTGTGGCTCTTCCTAAAAGTAAATACAGGTTCTTGTTTCAAAGTAAAATCCTTTACCATACTAGTCTACTGCTCGCAAGGATAGGACAGCCCTGAACAAAATGTGAAACGCCTTACACAGGATGTTGTTGTTGTTTAGTCGTTCAGTGGTGTATGACTCTCCTTGGCCCTATAGACTGCAGCACGACAGTTACATCTTGTGTCTGGGTGTGCTAATAATTCATAGGGTTTTCATGGCAAAGATACTGGAGTAGGTTGCCAGTTCCTTTTCTGCAATTTGTCTGACCTCTCTGCTATGACCTGTTCATCTTGGATGACCCAATATAGTATAGCTCACAGCTTCATTGAAGTACACAAGCCCCTTCACCACCACAAGGTAGTGATTCCAAAGGGGCTAAACAGGATAATAAGTAACAGAACCCAAATGCACATTTCAGCCTCATCCTGATAGTGTTGTGCTAAATCTTCTGCCATTACATTTTCACATCATTGCACTTGGCACGTACCTAAACTTGGAACTATGTATCACTCTAATTGCACATATTAAAGTGTGCACAGCAGTGTAATAATGCAAACTCTGTTTTTATACCCGTTGATTATTATGTGCATACAAATATAAACTCTAAATTAGCAATAAATAAAAAAAAGTGTATATTAAACGATAAACTATATTTATGAAATAAAACAGCTTGTTGCTGTTTTATTTTAATGCTTTTAAATTAAAGTTATTTTTTATAAGTCTTGCAAAAAAGTCATCTTTTCCACACAGTTACACACATGAAGTAAAACTTTTACAAGACACTTTAAGTGTCATCTTGTTTAAAATCTGTGGAGTCCTATAGTTTTGTAATGTTTAATGGTGTGTGTGTGTTTAGTACCACTAGTTAAAGGGATATGTCAGTTTCCTGGGTTTCAAATGTTTTCTAATAGGCAGCTAATGATTAGTAGAAAAATATGTATTTTATTGTACTTATATATTTATATGCTAAATACAGATATGTGTATGTGCACAATCCTAGGAAGCTTACATAAAATGTACCCTGCAGGGTACAGTGTGTGACCTCTAAAGGAAATGATGGCTGCTGGGGTCACAGCAAAAAAACAGACAGCAACTGCCAGATTGTGATACAAATGTTTCAGTCTTTACTTCCTCCTGATTAGCCAAAAATGTTTTCAAATTGTATACCAGTTTAGCCTGGGTTTGGAGGGTGTTAACCCTAAGTTTCATCTGACATAAATTAAAAGATATTTTGCTAACTTTAAGGTAAGTGTTTAAATGCTTATTATTTTTTCATACACTACTAATTCTCCTCTATCAGATTCACTCATAATCCAGCTCACTTACATATCCCTTTAATAAACTTGAAAATAACTTCAATCAAGGGATTAAGTGCCTGTCTCCTTCTGTTTATAGGGTGTGTAACCAATACTACAGCAGGGCATGTGATAAGTATAGAAAACTGCTGGTACTATCAGACAAATTAGATTGTTTTTCTCTTTAAGGAAAATATTAAATCAATGCCTCTACGGCTTTCTGTTTCTAGACTTTACTTTGTAAACCTTGGTTTTATGGGTTTATTGAACAGTAAATCACTGTTATGCTTCTGCCACCAGTTCCTTATGAAACCAAGAAGTGCAAGCCTTCATGTGAAATAAATGAGTCTGCACAGAAGTAGGGCACCGTTTAGATTGCCACCGACAAATTGAATTAGTCTATTTTAGTATTGTAGAAAGATATTTTTGACTTGCGCTAAAAGATTCATTTATGTTTTGCACCTAAAAGTAGCAAAACATTTTTTGATTAAAAGGTGATATTTGCTTAATATGCACCTATGATTTTAATTGGCATATAGCCTGCTACTGCAAGCATATGAATTCATGAGTAAAATGAAAGCATAGGTAGTTATTTTCTCAGAATTTTGTAAAAAAAAGCTTTTTGCTTTGGCGCTAGGATATTATTTGCAAGCATCAGTATGTGCGAAAATAAAAATCACAAAATATACCATTTAAAATAAAAATAAAAAATTGGACAACTCATGACTTATGTGAAATGTGTATGAATATGGGAATATCATGCCACAAAATGCTTCCAGGCACCTAGATTTCATCTACAATATGTCTCTGCAATTCAGTTTTACCTGGAAGCAGACAAAACTGACCTGTGTGTATGTGAGGAGTGAAAGCTGCTGCTGCTAGAACAGCCCTCAATGACAAATATACTTAGCACAGCTTCCAGTGTGCAGCTAATCTGGGCCTCTTTTAATAGTGACTCTCAAGTAACCAGAAACTACATTTATCCAGCATATACCCATACCCGTCGTGATTATGCTTTAAACATGGCCATATAGTACTGTGACATCCTGTATACATCCATGGAGTATGTGTACATCAGGATATCATCACAGTAGGTTTGACATTAGTGGTGCATTATATTTCTCTTTTGATATACTTGCTACAAACAGATGGAAAAATTATAATTGTGAACGCACAACTGCTGCTCAAAACTCAGAAATATATAGTTACAAATTATAGACAGTGTTAGATGGAAAAAAAACTCACACTGTAGAAACATAAGTGATATGCCATAGTACTATACCTATAAAAAGCTAAAGATGTAAAAATTCACACTCACAGTTGGATTTTTAGACAAGAGTTGCAATATTGGTCCATTTGCATTGCCTACTTGTTCTATATAAATCACATCTCCAAAGCCATGCAGCTTATGACAAAAGTCACCACCACCTTGTAGGTATCAGAGAAAGAGTTGGAAACACTACTGTATTATTATTATTATTATTATTATTATTATTATTATTATATTATAGTTCATTTATAATGGGCCGACATATTCATTAGCTCTGTACATACATTAGGTTCAGACAAAGCATATAGCAGAGCAAGGAGGGCCCTGTCTATGAGCTAGGAATCCAATGTCCATGGTGAATTCCCAAAGTACTTAGTATAGAAAATCGCAGTCTTACAATCTAAGGTATAGTGAGTAGTAAAAGAGGGAGGGAGAGGTGATAAGCGTGTCAAGGTGGAAGGTGATACTACTGTACTGTAACTAGGTGTATGTAGTATAAGGCCTATAATACACGTCAAAGAAAAGTAAAATAAGCATGCAAGTCAATAAAATATACATTTGCCCTACCTGAAACATTGCCTTGATTAAGTAATAACTTAAGGTGACTATTTCAATGTTTTCATAATTTGAACAATAAACTTTGAAAACCCATTCAAATGTTGATGCAGTATATTCTAGATATGTGATATCTTGCAGAGCTTTGTAGGCGCCTCTTCATTCCTTACCTTTACCGACTTTCATTCCTCAGTCGTCAATCTCCAAATCACTTTCTCAGTTGTTTTTGTTTAAGCTAATAATATACCGTACCACTTCAGTACTGTAGACTCCATCCACAGTGTATGGAGGGAACAAGCCACTGCAGGTCATTAGGAACATGGCTAAAAATAGCAAGGGTAGAGGTTATATTAATGATATGATGATGACCTCAACTAGAGAACGCAATAAAAATAATTCTGGTTTTGACTCTTTTTGGGTACCTCTTATTTGCGTTTCTCCTCTAGCTTCCTTTACAGAAGAATTCAGCTAAAGCTTGACGGTTGGGTGCTTTAGTCCATCATGGAGGCTACCGGATGTGGTGCTGTCCACGTGCCTACAATGCTTTTTCACATGCAAAAACCAATATGGAAATATTTACTGTTTTACACATTTAAGATCATTATTTATTCCCACTGAAACGTTTGCCTGTTTAGATTAGACATACTTATACTTAAAATATATATGTATAATTAGGGAACAAGTCACTGAAATTCTGAGAGTTTTTCTACTGAATAGAAATGCAATATGCTACTAAATGAAATCCCCACTCCAAGTGAGGCTGTCAGGAGTGGTATCATAACACTTCATAGCTTTACAACAACGTTCTTGAAAGATGTGCAAACCTCCTCTGTGAGAATCCTTCTGTTCAAGTAATAGCTACACTATGATCACAACAGGAAAACCTGGGACATGTCAAGTGTGCTATGAGACCTCCCCCCCAAAAAAGCCGCAGTAGGAAAGAGGTAAATAGGTTTATATATAACAAACATGTTGTATGTACTGTTGTTTGGTTCACACTAAATCACAGACCTGCTCTTAAATATTTTGCACATATTTTAGCTCTTTTTAATTTGTTTTGTAATCTGAATTTTTTTTTAGTATATATTTTCATTGCCATGGAAACCATTATTATTATAAGAAATGTGAAGCTATGTGTGCACAAGGGAATGAAAAGATCATATATATGAAAAATGTCTTCAACTGACAAGATGTTTAAAAAATTATTTTTTTCATTTGTTACACAATCCTAACAACATGTAATATAAATTACAATAAAGTAGGTATGATATATATATATATATATATATATACAGTCAGGTCCATAAATATTGGGACATCGACATAATTCTAATCTTATTAAAAAAAAAAAAATATATATATATATATATATATATAAATAACACCTCTTAAGATGACAAAGGTCCCCTAAAGCAATAATAAATTTTCATTATGATACCCTACATTTTGTTCACGCAACTGTTTAATATTTGAATAGGAGCTATATTTTTGATTCATGAATTACTACTTCATGCATGTCCTTAAACTTCTGAATTTATTGTACAACACAGCACTTCATGAAATGTATAAAAAAAGGAAGAGTTGGCTTATTTATGTTTCTACTGCTGCATAAAATATAAGTTTAACAAATGTAGTCAATTGTATTCTATATGGTCTTTTGAATAGTGTTCAAAATGTATTTGGAGCAAACAAAAAATCAATAAATAAAGGTACTGCAGACAAATGAAGACTTGTTTATTAATAGAAAATTAAACTGACATTAATTCTAGTTTAAAACTTGTACTTAGGCTTCTATCTCTTGTCGTGCATAGGTGCACCTTGGCAGACAGTTTGCATTTACTATGTCATATTGTATAAAAACTCTCTTGTTAAACATTTTGCATTCTCCTTTTGCAAAACCTGATTCCAGTTTTAGTCATAAAATAGTTTAATGCAGCACTTATGTTCCTATGAATTGCCTCGCTAATCAAAACTTAACTAAATGGAGGATATTTTATTCAAGTAATAGTTAAATTAATAATAAAGGATTTCATCTGAATATAGATGATTAAACGAAACAGACTGTCTAAAAGATAATGCAATCCTACCAAAAAAACTGTATGGATGAATGGTGTTGTAAAAGCAATGTGCATCAGTACTAACAAACATCACTGAAAAGCATGTGGATCGCACAACCAGTTAGCGAATTAATTTGCCCAGACAGTCTAATGCTGTACAATCAGTACTCTTCTGTGCGGTTGTACACATTCAACGTCATTCAATTTGGGGCCGTAACTCGATCGCAAGTAGCCGATTTCCTGCGATCGAGTTGCATGCTCCAGTAGGTCTACTTTTACTCTGCTATTCAATTGGCCGGGCCCGAAAGTCAGGCGACGGTCGCGAGAATCAGAAACCATGCTCTCGGCAGTAGCATTTGCGGGCCTGAACATGACCGCGGACGCAAACCTGTAACTCGTGGTTCAAGCGCGTAAGACCGGAGCACTTTGAATGCAAATATAAATTCAATACAGTACTGTAAAGATTTGGAACACAATGGTTGACATTAGAATTAAAAGCACAACATTCTCAAGCTCGGACATTGCAAATATATAATACTTTATTTCATGTTTAATTTCCGTCCAAAGTCCTACGGGCTTGAATGACCTCCAAGCCCATAACCCGTTATTCAAGTCCGTAGGACTTTGGAATCCAACCTCCATTTTTTTTCTAAGTCGTACGGCTTGGGGGTTGAAGCCCATAGGACTTTGGATGGAAATTAAACATGAAATAAAGTATTTGATTTTGGCGATGTGCGAGCTTGAGAATGTTGTGCTTTTAATTCTAATGTCAACCATTGTGCTCCCCATCATTTACAGTGCTGTATTGAATTTGCGAGACCTCCCTGGTCCCAGTAACCTGTGGTTCGATTTTGGCAATTTGCGGTCTTGACGGAGTGATTTTCGATGGAAAATCGGAGCAATCGAATAGCGATTTGTGATTTTAGCAGCCACAGCTCTTGGACCTGTGAAAGGTCAAAGGCTTGGAGGGAAGTAACTTGCGATTTAACGAATCACAATGGATAGCAGTTTGTAGTAAGTAACTCGATTAGAGCCCGCAAACTTAAGGCAATTGAATAGCAAAGTAGCTTGCGACCTCCATTTGCGAGCCCGAATCTCAAAATCACGGCAATAGAATTAGGTTGATTGTGTATTATGTTAACTGCTTTAAAGAGAATGTAGAGACTTTCCTTTAAAGGTATATTGAAGTTTACCTGTTATTACTTTGATTCATTCTATACACATACATATTTATTTTGTTTAAAAAAATGGTGCTTACATAGGCACAGTTTACCTACCAAAAGAAAAACTGCATTTGGGCTCATTGTTTAACCTTCAAGCCAACAGCAGCACAGTGCAGAAATCCAGACAGCAATGTCTGAGCTACTCCTTGCTTTTTTATGCAGGGGTAAACGAGACTACACACCCCATGATGCTTTGCTGCACAAACTGGCTTCCCAGTAATTGTAGCTGCCTATGGTTGGCCAAATTATGAATTTTATGCTAATTTAACTAAGGTTTTCAAGGGGCATCCCTTCTTACAATCAAGTGGCAGAAACTTTGCCAACATCAGGGTAAGTTTGTTAATGTTTATTTTGAGACTTTTTCATGCAAAAAAAAATGTTTTCATACATTTCCGATTCCCCTCTATCAGATGCATTTATAATCCTGGAAATTAAATATGCCTTTAACTATGCAATGACATACTGTTTTTTAAGATTGAGGGATATAATATAATTGTTTCTTTGTCCTCTTTGTCACAGATCATAAAATGATAGAAATGTCAGGGTGAGTGTGGAGAAAATGTTAATATGTGAATATGTATGTACATAAATACTTGTTGAACAGTGCCTGACACCACATGTATTTTCAATCTGAATCATAAAAGTGATGAGTGGCTACTATGAGCATATTAAATAACCACAGAATAAAACTGTTGATTCCTGTAATTTGTAATAAACAATTAGTAGGAATAAAGGTCATTTATACTTCACATATATGGGCCTCTTAGCCACACACAGGAGCAGGGGTAGAGTGAAGAGCAGGCCTATGACCTCAGGGGGTCTTCCTACCTGGAAGGCTCACTAGCTGATGCCCCAAATCTGACTAACGCATGCTAACCATCAAATAGTAGGAAACAGAGATCCTAGGCAAAAGGAGGACCTGATAACTGCTGGAAAGACTTCCTACAAAAAAACATAGGCTATATTGTTTACAAAATGCCATACAAAAATAGTGTGCACCACAAAGACCAATATACACAACTACTAATATCACTGAAAGGTCCGGTCATTGCAGACAAAAATGATAACACACTATACAAATATGTACATCTATAAGGGAGTATAATCTTCCAAAGTGTGTGACCTCAAATTAGCCTGTTTGTAGCCCGTGACATCATAGGTATGATTCCAAATTCCTGATGCCCTGTCAGGGAGCCACACAAACTAGGTATAGCCCAACAAACTAAAAATGTACACTCCCTTATCAAAAAAAAGTGTAACAATCGTTTCACGTGATGCAGGGATGTAATTCCCCATAAACCGGAAGTGACAACAAGTTCGGTGCATCTATATTGTTTATTACAAATTACAGGAACCAACTGTTTTATGTTGTGATGTTAATAAATGATGATTTTAACAGTTTATAGTAGTCATTCACTACTTTATGTGACTTCATACATATATACTATATATATATATATATATTTAGACCATCTTTGCTATGGACAGTGGAGACTTAAAAAGCAAGGACTATGAAAAGCAAAATAAGCAATATCTTTTTTTTCTGTTGATTTTTCACTTTAGCCTTCCATTTGTCTATGCTTGCTTAATTTATAAATGTTTATATGGATGATTACTTCCTTGTATATACCTGTGATCTTTCTGCAAACTTTCACAAAGTAAGCATTTTGTTGTTTTTTTCCCCCCACTCAGAACATTTTCTCAGTAGGAAGTCTATTGCTTTGAAATTGCTTGTCTGAGTTTTGCTGCAATTTATGACCTTTCATACCAAGCGAACGTGAGCATCCTTGAAATATAAATTGTTGTGTTGTCATGTCGACTGCAAAGAAAATACTTTTGTTTTAGTCTACCCTAATGGCATGTATTGAATCAATAATTAGCACCTTTTTTTTCAATGACTTCCATTAACAGGTGTTTAGAATAATGAGGACATTAGGTCATGTCTACTTTGTTTCCCTAGCACAGATTTACAATAGAGCCTCAGTAATAGTTTATTGTCTGTCCGCACAGATGGGTATCTCTGACAATATGCTTTGTATATATGCTCCAACTTACACGAAGATCATATGATCTTTGCAAATGCTAAATAGTATAAAGAATTGCTGGCAGGCTGGTGCATTTTAGTCATGTTGAATTATGGTGCAGTGTTATCATTTGGAAGACAGCGCTTGATATCATTAGTGGGAAGTTGACACCAAATAAAATTTGGAAAATAGAAAAAAAAACAATACTTGTTATAATACCACTGGGCTAGCTTGTGAGAAGGTGTGTCAATAAGTATGTAATCTTTCATTTTCTATATATTGCAGCAGCTGAACATTTTTTGATATATCCATATTATAGTAGTTATAATTAATTATATATTTTTCATGAAATGCTAAAAGGGAAAATCCACAGCAGCTAAAAATAATATTTTGACTCATCATAATGAAAGCCATATTAGCCCATTTATAGAAATGTATGAATTATTACTTTTTCATTTCCCACTGTTCATCTCTAAATGGTTGCCATATTGGCCCATTTTTCTTCTTCCATTTCTGAGTCCGCGCATAGTGAATAAACAGGGAGCTGTGACTGTCCATACTGTATATTATAATGCACGCAGCATTGCCAGGGACTTTCTAATGATCCATATGGTCAAGTAGTGCTGGATCCTGAACTAGAAGCTGTACCACATGGAATACTGCATAGACCAATAGGGAACTATGTTTCATGAGTCTACCGATCTTCCAAACCTCCTATACATTCCGCTTAAATGAATTTAGCAATCTTAATTTAAATTTCTGTGTTTCTATAATTTGCTATTCTCTACTAGGCTTAGATATTTAACAGCTGAGGCTGGAAAAACCTTTAAAAACCCAGATGCATCTTCCAAGTCCTCTGCTCAGACTCTACCATAGTTTACTGACCCTGCAATATTTAGATGAATGGAGCATCCAATCTTCTATTTTCAGAAGTACAGGGAAAGGACCAGTGTAAACTCAGATGAGGTTCAGTAGGAGATGGTAAAAGATAAAAACAGCAAAAGGTAAGCTGTGTTGATTGCTTTTATTTATAAATTTATAGACAGTTGTTACTTTTAACATATATATCTAATCAGTAAGGTTCACATGATGACTCTGCTTGAGACCTATGACAATACATGTTCTGTTACTTTTAGTAGATTCTACCTATGCTCCACATGATTTAAGATATCTAAGGTAACAAACAGGACATAAGCCTTTTAACTTGAACTAGTTGATTTGAGGAAGAAAATTGAGACCCCTATCTCTTCCAACCATATGGCAGTTCACCTCATCCATTTATTTCCATCACCTTATCTATGTTGATGTTATCATTTGTGATATGAAAATGTGTTAGCCTTGACATTGCTACTTAGTTCCAGGCTAAAGTTCTCACCCTTAATTCATAGTTGAATTTAGGTTATCATACGTTTCGTGTAGGGTGCACTAGTGACATATATTGATGAATATCCTACATTGAAATATCTTTGTATACTTCATGACATTAGTTGAGAATGGATTGTCAGTTACTGGATAAATATGTAACTCCCCAGAGTTTTAAGAAAAATGCATTTAGTGAATTGATCAGTCAATCCCAAATGTAATATAAAACATGCATTGATGCAGTGAGAGGAACCAGTACTGTTACTCTTGAGAGAATATTCAATTTAATTGTCTACTGCAAGATTAATATTTGTTGGGGAAAACAATGTCCATTTATAACATTAGCTTGACAGCAGTCATTAAAATCCAATAACTTTAAAATCATGTAGTTTTGAATACTAACTTCATGGATGGATGCAGACGGCATTAGGTTAAAAATATGTAATTGTCTTATTTCCTATTCTACTTATTTTAAAATACACAGTTGTACCAAGCATAACATGGCTAAGAAGACCTCTGCTGTTACCCCAAGGACTTCCTGCCAGTCATGTTATATATGACAAGTAGAAAATGAAATAAAGATATGAAATGTGTTTTCACCTAATGGCTTGTGCATTCAACTGTGAGATAGCTCACACCCCTGTGCGATGTACTAGTGCATTGTGATAAAATGGTCCTCAGCTTGAGCACTACACAAAGAACCACAGCTCTGACAGCTTATATACAGTCCCTGCAAGCTGCCATTACCAAGCGAGAAATCCGACTTTCTCTGGAAGTCTTTTCTACATATCAAAGATGCTGAATTTAATAAGACATTGTGGTAAAAGAACATCTAATGGTGGTATTTATAATGATTTATATCAATAATATATGCACACTGTAAGACAATATAGTGATCTTCTTAAATGTAATTGGTAACTTCTTAAATGTTTGTATGCAATGCAATATAGAAGTTTACAACCATTTATTACTAATTATTCATGAAAGCAAATAGTGATGTTTATCAGCATACTAGTATATTGAGTGTTATTA
Source organism: Discoglossus pictus (assembly GCA_027410445.1). Lineage (NCBI taxonomy): Eukaryota > Metazoa > Chordata > Amphibia > Anura > Alytidae > Discoglossus > Discoglossus pictus. The sequence goes on from CM050167.1 coordinate 323,996,487, forward strand.
TAATTTCCTTATGCCATAATGGCAAAATACATAAACATTAATAGTAAGAAGAACTTAGAATAGAATGCAACATTCCAACGGCAATTGGAATTTACAAAGCATTTGTTTGGAAAAAGTGAGATATTTGAAGAATATATAAATCAGACCAAATTTGGTAGGTTAAGTAAATGAAGGGAACTAAAATAGCACTAATATATGTTTATATATAAATAAAATTGCAAGTCAACATTGATATATTACAAGTATATATCACAATATTATACCAAACTGGGTCCAGGAGGTTTGAGCAAGTCATTCAAATTAGGTCAGTCTCATGTAACAACTGCCATCACCTTTTGCTTAATACATAATATTGCCAGGTACTAGCTATTTTGAGCATACAGTTGATGCTAGAAATGAAATACAGAAAAGCACAATATAATCTTTCATATAATTCTTGTGGAAGCCATTTTGTGCCGCAAACATAAGCGTTAGTCCAGCTCCCCATACCTATCTGGGACTGCTTCCTTCCATGTTTACGTGTACATCTCTAACAAATTAAACAGATTTTGGTTCATGTCAAAATAAAATGGCTTAATAAATTGAAAAATATTAGAAAGTGGGATGAGGCCATGAGGAGAGAGATGGTAACTGTGATGACACGGGATGACAAGAGATATATGGAACTCTACAAAGTACCTGCTCTCTATAGTAAATTGTGTCAACAACATTTATATTAGTCATGGTGGGCAAATTATGCAATGCTGTAACATCCTTTGAAAATGTTTGCAAGATGGCCCTGGAATTTTCCTTTACACCACTGAATAAAGGTTTCTTTGCAGATAACTGAATTATTAAAACCTTTGCTCTGACTTAATATTTAGATGTTATTTATTCAATTGGTGATTTTTGTGGGGTTTTAAGATTTCCCTACAAAATTAAAATCTTGTTATCTGGTAGACTTTTTTGTGTAAAGACATGATCATTCAGTGTTGTTATTTCCCATTAATCATACTTAAAAACTTATTAAAGACCCTCCCTTGACACTAAACCTTGAGGCTATAATGAATATATCATGATAATAGATTGATCTGGTCTCAAAAGTGCAAATGTACAGAGGTCCAAATTCTGATTTATTGACCTGGAAATGGGAACATACTTGAATCTGCTGGCAAGCAAGAGTTACAAATATGTTTCATCATTGTGAGAGAACAGAGAGAATCTGTGGTTGGGACTATACCTTGGGGCTCTTGTGAGAACATTACGGAGTGAAAAAGCTGAAACTAGGTCAAGCTCCTTACCTCTTTCAATATGGACACAATAAGCAATAAGGTGCAAATTATAACATTATTGGCAACTAGGAAAAGGGTTAGTGATTTCAGATGTTTGCCATAAACTCTTCAATATTCTGTTTGTGGCACAATTCCTATAGATTGCTGTTCCCTGCTACGTTGATCTCTATAATTCACACTATATTCTAAAATTCATATGATTTTTGTATACAGAATATCTCATGCAGTCTGCTGCTAGTAATGTAAAGAAATCTCAATTGCTTTAATTCTCAAACAATACATATATTTCACATATGCTTATACAGGCTACATAATTTCAGAAGTAACTTTCCTGTTTGTTCTAAACAAAGTCTTTCCAAATGTGAATATATTTTAAAGTTAATACTAACAGGCTCTATAAAACCAGAATGAATTTAAATATTAACTAAGAATAAGAGTGTGAAGAACAGAAGCTTTTGGCAGATTCATGCATTTTTAGTAAAAATATATTTATGAAATTCATGACTTCTTTATTACATGCAATACCTCTTGTCTCTAACTCCGGTTTGAATTGTAAAATGTAAAAAAAAGAACCTGCAAGAATAAAATTTGGTATTTTAGGCAATACAAGCTATTTTCTAGCTGTTTTATACCACTCAAGATTCTGTCATATAAAACTTTTTTTTTTCAGAATCTGTATTTGATTTGAATATCAAAATCAGCAGAATATGTGTGACCTTATGTTAATCAGAAACCTTAAATTAAAAATTTAGTATAAGCATGCACATGCCTATTTTCAAATTGATGGGCTATATTTGGTCTTTCTCCCAAATGTGGGTTAATAAGATCATGTGAAAGATAATTTCTACTTAAAATTAAAGCTTCAAGAGCATTTCAATGGTATTACTTATATTTGCACAACATGTTAAAAATAACTATTAATGGGATTTGATGGAAGAGTGAACAAATCTATTCATTCCTCTATAAATGTGTTTTTCAACACAAGTCACTTCAACAAACCAGGATATATGTGATTGAATCCTTGGGTTAATCAGTGACTCAGTCATTTTTATTTTCAAATCTTTGATTGAGAAGATATATAATTAAATAACGTTGCCATTTGGGGGCTCTTGGCTGTACTGTCAATTAGAATCTTTTACTCTTGTTTATTAATGAGAGTTCTATCTCTCTCAACACCAGAGGCACACACATAGCTCCTGCACAACAGAGGCCTGTTTTGTGGCTAACATTGGTCCAACATCAGGCTAGAAAGTGCACTTTAGCACATACTGACTGAAAAATTAAGACCCACACAGATGGAAGAGTCGGTTTTCTCTTATGGATCAAGTTATCTTCTAATTTGGGTAGGCACCATGTTTATGTCTTTTATACTAGCGATATTTCATTAAACAATATTAAACTTTTAACAGATCTTATCTTTAATTTGAATTACGTTTCTGAAATTAAATTGAATCTTAGAAATGTTCATTGACCTATTAGTTCACACCAAGATGTTGGTTTGGAAACAAATCAGCCTCTTTTTTTACTTTATAGTGCTATAGCTCTCTTTATAACTATTTTTATTTACTGTAATTGTCTTCACAAAAGATTACTCTGTCCTGTGAGATATATGAGTACACTATACATCAACTAGGATTTAAATAACTAGTAAAAATTACATAAATACTAGACCACATATATATATATATATATATATATTATATATATATACATATATATATATATATATATATATATATATATATATATATATATATATATATATATATATATATGGCATTTAAATGTGAACACAAATGTACTATTTATTTACTATATATATATATATATATATATATATATATATATATATATATATATATATAGTGGATATTAAACGTCTACACACTCTACACACTCCTGTTAAAATGTCAGGTTTCTGTGCTGTCAAAACATGAGACAAAGATAAATAATTTCAGAACTTTTTCCACCTTTAATGTGACCTATAAACTGTACAACTCAATTGAAAAACAAACTGAAATATTTTAGGTGAAGGGAAGAAAAATAAAAAATAAAAATAATGTGGTTGCATAAATCTGCACACCCTCTTATAACTGGGGATGTAGCTGTGTTCAGAATTAAGCAGTCACATTTCAAATCATGTTAAATAGGAGTCAGCATACACCTGCCATCATTTAAAGTGCCTCTGATTAACCCCAAATAAAGTTCAGCTGCTCTAGTAGGTCTTTCCTGAAATTTTCATAGTCGCAGCCCACAGCAAAAGCCATGGTCCACAGAGAGCTTCCAAAGCATCAGAGGGATCTCATTGTTAAAAGGTATCAGTCAGGAGAAGGGTAGAAAATAATTTTCAAGGCATTAGATATACCATGGAACACAGTGAAGGCAGTCATCATCAAGTGGAGAAAATATGGCACAATAGTGACATTACCAAGAACTGGAGCTCCCTCAAAAATTTATGAAAAGACGATGAAGAAAACTGGTCTGGGAGGCTACCAAGAGGCCTACAGCAACATTAAAGGAGCTGGAGGAATATCTGGCAAGTACTGGCTGTTTGGTACATGTGACAACAATCTCCCATATTCTTCATATGTCTGGGCTATGGGGTAGAGTGGCAAGACGAAATCCTTTTCTTACGAAGAAAAACATCCAAGCCAGGCTACATTTTGTAAAAACACATCTGAAGTCTCCCAAAAGCATGTGGGAAAAGGTGTTATGGTCTGATGATGAAACCAAGGTTGAACTTTTTGGCCATAATTCCAAAAGATATGTTTGGCTCAAAAACAACACTGCACATCACCAAAAGAACACCATACCCACAGTGAAGCATGGTGGTGGCAGCATCATGCTTTGGGGCTGTTTTTCTTCAGCTGGAACTGGGGCCTTAGTTAAGATAGAGGGAATATGAACAGTTCCAAATACCAGTCAATATTGGCACAAAACCTTCAGGCTTCTGCTAGAAAGCTGAACATGAAGAGGAACTTCATCTTTCAACATGACAACGACCCAAAGCATACATCCAAATCAACAAAGGAATGGCTTCACCAGAAGAAGATTAACATTTTGCAATGGCCCAGCCAGAGCCCAGACCTGAATCCAATTGAAAATCTGTGGGGTGATCTGAAGAGGGCTGTGCACAGGAGATGCCCTCGCAATCTGACAGATTTGGAGTGTTTTTGCAAAGAAGAGTGGGCAAATCTTGCCAAGTCAAAATGTGCCATGCTGATAGACTTATACCCAAAAAGACTGAGTGCTGTAATAAAATCAAAAGGTGCTTCAACAAAGTATTAGTTTAAGGGTGTGCATACTTATGCAACCATATTATTTATTTCTATATTTTTTCTTCCCTCTACCAAAAAGATTTCAGTTGGTTTTTCAATTGAGTTGTACAGTTTATAGGTCACATTAAAGGTGGAAAAAGTTCTGAAATGATTTAACTTTGACTCATTTTTTTACAGCACAGAAACCTGACATTTTTACAGGGGTGTGTAGACTTTTTATATCCACAGTATATATATATATATATGTATATATATATATATATATATATATATATATATACGTTTATGTTTTAGTGGATTAAATAAAGTTAGATAAAATAACTCATATGGTTCACTTTAGTATACTGGTTGTAATAACATTTAATTACAAGTGTTTAAAAAATATATTTGTTTCAATCTTTTTTTATAGGCAGAAAGAAGTAGTGAAGAAATTATTGTGGATATATATGTGTAATTTACCATATTGTGTTTGCATGTATAAATAATTGGATATAGCAGCTGATATAGTACAAAACAGTACAATACCCAACTATTTACTTGCTCAATGTAGTGTATAGTCACCTTTCCTCCAACATAGCATTCACATAAAATGTAATAGATCATAAATTGCTTTTGTATGTTACATTACTTCATTTAATAGCATTCATGTGAGGAACTGATGAAAAAGCTCATTTAGATAATGAAATGGTGTCACCTCATATAGCAAGAAGAGCAAAACCAAAGTCAAGCCTCATATACTGATTGACACTTTAAAAGAAAACAATTTGAAAGCTGTATTCTTTTATCCTTTGACCTTGCCATTAGTCACATTAGGACATTAATATTTTTTTATTCAAAATGCAAGAAAATCCTACTAGTGCATTGATGAATGTTAATGAGTCATTTATGTATTTAACTTAATCTGATGTTTAAGATAGAAATAACATGAATGGAATATTCCTAATATTAAAACATGGAAAGCTAAAACAATGTATAGTATCAGGTGATTCTTTTATGTAATCCAGTTCCATGTTTCTGCCTTCATTCAGCCAAAGACTCATCCTGTCCAAATTTCCTATGTGCTAAATTGCCCATGGTTCCTAAAATATAGATTCCATATTTACGCTAAGATAAAAAGCCTGATATATCGTGGATATAATTTTGTACTAGTTACCTGACAGAAATGGAAAATAAGTGCGAGATCCACCAATGAACACACCTTGTAGTGTTTGTTATTGATAGAACCCACAGTGAGCGATAATTTCAAAGCAAGTTGTGTCAGAAAAATTAATTGCCTTACATAAAAAGGACATGCTGTCACTTAATTGTTTTAAACACAATCAACCAAAGTAAATTGTAATTATGTCGAATTACTGCTCGTTAATACTGTAATATATGGACATAATTATCATTAAAAACTGGATTATTAGTCCCCAGAATCGATTAAACATAACAAATTTTCCAATTAAGAAAATAATTTTAATTAGCTTACTCATACTCGAGTTTGCATTAAATATTTATAGTGAGATACATACATAGTCGTATATTAATTGAGGTTGAAAAAATACATTTAGTCATTCAAGTTCAACCTTTTTAGATCTCCTCAGATCCTTGTGATATGTGGATTAATTGGTATTTGATCCAGAGGAAGGCAAGCAAAAAAAAAACATTGACACATTGCCACATGAGGATAAAATATATAATTCCTTCCTGACCCCAGATACTGAACAACCTCCTTTGTCAGAGAATTCCACAGATTAACCACCCTGAGGAGAACCCTTTTCTTGCCACTAAATTTAGCACAATCTGGACCACGTCACTTTGGAGATCTCTTAAAAGCATGGTGAATTTTTGAATTTTTGAATTAAATACATTTTTTACTGAGAAATCAAATGAAGTAAAACATGTGTTTTTGCTCCATTACTACAATCAATCAGGTTGCAGGTTCACCCCCATTCAAGTCAAGGACAATGTTTTTGTCAGACTACTTATATTTCCAGTTGGAAGGAAACAGGACATAAAACGTGTTTCGACACTAACTGGAATTTGAGTTATGCAGACCAGCTTAGGGGGAAGGTGTGTAAGAGTGGGGTTTATTTTTCAGTGCAGTGATCCCAACAAACAAAAATGTAACCCTTACCACATCTATCTGTGCAGGCATGTAATACTGGTACTCACCTAAAACAGGAAAGCTATGGGTCAACTGGTCAGTGCAGTGGACCGGAGTCCACAGGATGCTGTGCTATAGATCATAGCCTTCCCCCCTAGAACCTCACACAGCCTTGCAATGGACTCCGCACTGTGCTAATTAGTCATGCAGTACCAATAAGCAGAATAGACTGCATGTAAACAAACATTTAAAACTTAAGACTTTTTAGTTGTTAGTAATGTAATTAAAAAGTAAACAAACATTTAAAACTTAAGACTTTTTTAGTTGTTAGTAATGTAATTAAAAAGTAAATTATGTTGACATAAAATTGTGTCCTTTTTCACACCATGAAGAGCACGTCCAGTGAATTCAAGTGCCCTTTAAGGTGGAATCTTTTTTCTTCTAACCTCAAGGAATGTCCTCTTGTCAGTTTAAAACCTCTTGGCAAAAAAAAGTAATTTGACAAAGCCTTCTATTGACTGTGGAAGTATTTATATAAATTAATCATATACTCTCTTAGATGCCCTTTTTCTAGAGAAAGATTAATTTGGTTAGTCTTACTTCATAGCTTAGTCCCTCAATTCCCTTTATTAGTTTTGTTGTCCTTCTCTGTACTTTTTCCAGCTCTAAAATGTCATTTTTATGAAGTGATGCGCACAAATAAACTCCATATTACAGGTGAGGGCATACCAGGGATTTCTATAGTAGCAGAATTATATCTGCTGCCCTTCCTTCTATACCCTTCTTAATGCATGCTAATATTTGCAGATGCTGCTTGGCATTGTTATGTAGGTGGTTGTCCACCAGCACTCCAAAATCACTTTCTATGTTGGATACCCCTAGATTTGCTCCATTAGGATTATAAATTACATGAAAAATGTTCCTTCCAAAATGCATAACTTTACACTTATTTGTATTAAATCTCAACTGCAATTTAGTTGCAGATTTCTGCAATTAAGTTAATCCCTTTGGAGGGAAAGTTCATCATTTTCTTGTTTTATTATCTTGGACAGCTTAGTGTCATCAACAAAAATGTAGACTATATTTCCAGTCCTAATTCCAAGTAATTAATAAGTATGTAAAAAAAAAGAGTCAACCTAATACTGAACCCTGAGGAACCCCACTTACCACATTAGTCCAATCTGAGAAAACATAGCTATAAGGGTTTCCTTCCGTACCATTGGATGTATTCCATTAGGACCTGGTATGTTATTAACATTTATTTTTTTCAATTGTTTTGGGATTTCTTCCAGCGTTAACCAATTATTTGGTGTAAGTAGTGTAGCATTATTTTGTTGCAACCTTGTGTATACCGAAGAAAATAATTAATCTCATCTGCTTTTTCCTGGTCACAATTTATCAGTCAGCCTGTTTCACATTGTAATGCTACTGTAGCTTCCTTGCTGTCCTTCTTCCCATTAATATATTTAAAACAAATAGGATTAGTCATACTTTCCTTCACAATTAACTTCACAATTTGTCCCCTTACAACTTTGTTTTTTTTTTACTTATCTCAAACGAGACAGTGCTTTGATCACTGTTTCCCAAAGATTCCCCTATTACAACATTTCATATATCAATACTATTCATGATAACTAAATCCTAGAAAATTATTAGGTTCCAAGAAAACCTGGGCCAGATAATTATCTATTCTACCATAGCCCCTACCTTTCCTAAATAGGTTATAACCATCCAAATTAACAGTCCTAAAGTAACACGTTTGCATTTACCAAGATTGCAATTACAATAACAAATGCATAGGAAAAAAATTAGGATCATGGTTGTTTTCTTTGCACTTTATTTTATGTGTATTTTAAATATTTAATAAGTAAAGTTCATTTGGGACCAGGTGTCTGCAGCTGCACAGTTGTTTTTTTAGACATGTTATATATTTTACTGATTAAAGCCATTCAGCCCTACCTAGAGAGGGACTTTATCTGTCTGATAGTATACTGATGATTTTATATGCAAAATGAATAAAGCTACATTTTCAGCTGTTAGATGAAATTGCAAATTGCTTCTGTTTTGCAGCAACCAGCCAGTATATCGCAGATGTGTTACTGCATGAAGAATAAAATTAACATACAAAATGTATTCATGTGGGAGCCTATATCAGCAGATCACCTTGGTCAGAGATAAATGTTTTTTCTTACATTACTTGTACAAAATGACTACAATGACTTAAAGAGCTAATTGTCCATTACCATTGAATACCATTGAATAGATTTATGGTAATGATTAGTAACTCACCTCTGCTATACTTGAAGAAGGCCTTGACACTTAAATGAAGGTGAAACATTTATCAATGAATTATTAAGGGTTTATTTAGATGTTTGACACTTTAAAGGACCACGTAACTGAGTAAATGGGTTTGCTTTTTTAATGAATAATTCTCTTTTGAACACGTTTGTCTACAATATATACTAAAATAATTATAATAATTACTTGTAATATATCAATAATTAGAACATCTTTATTTCAGATATATCAATCTATTTCATTGGGACATAACATTTATTTAACCTATGGTAATTTCTGTTTATTTTTTCCAATAATTAATAACTTAACCTTATATAGTGCATTATGATTTATGTATTATCTTTCTAGGTCTAATTTGATTCAATTAATTGTATTTTTTTAGGTTAGCACAAGTTTAAAGATTATTTGTATTCATAATATGTTGACATAAGTCATTAAGTTACAAAATACAGTAGTTATACGATAGGGAGTCAATACATTTTTCAATAATGATTTGATAAAAACAATGTTTCAAGAAAAAGAAAAAAAAAAACTTACATCCACACTCTATCAGGTGTGTAGATATAAATATTTGCCTAATCTAATACAAATTTTAGACCAGGCTCCTGAGTAAATCTGCTTGTAGTCCCTGGACACCAAAGAGTGTGTGGGGGCAGATCTTCTAGTCCTTGAATTGTATATTTTAAAAGCTATATTGATTTATTTTTCTTCTAATACTGATTTTTTATTGGTAACTAGTCGTTATATAAACAAATAAAGCCTTACTATAGTGGCGGAGCTAAAAAATGGAGGGGCCCGGTGCAAAAACAAAATTGGGGCCCTACCCCCAAGGGCAGCTGTAATTTTTGTTTTGCTCTGGGCTCAACTTGGTACCAGCTCACTCAGTGCCGCTCGCTAAGACCCTTTCCCCCTAGTTCCCCCTTTCCCATAACAGCACCCCTCCTTAAGACCCTTTGCTATAGCTGCATCCCCCCTTTTCATAGCTGGACAAGCCCGTAACTTTGCAAGCGTTACAGACAAACTCTCTCACCCTTTTGTCTTTTTCCCCCCTCTCCCTCCCCAGTGTCTCTTGCCCCTCTCTCTCCCCAGTGTCATTTGCTCCCTCCCTCCCAGTCTCTCCTTGCCTCCTCTCTCCCTCCCCAGTCTCTCTTTGCCACCTCTCTCCCTCCCCACTCTCTCTTTCCCCCCTCTCTCTATCCCCAGTCTCTCTTTGCACCCTCTCTCCCAGCTCTGTCTCGCTTTTCCCCCTCTCTCCCTTCCCTGTCTGTCTTTGCCCCCTATCTCCCCCCCCTGTCTCTCTTTGCCCCCTCTCTCCCTCCCCAGTCTCTCTTTGCCCCCTCTCTCCCTCCCCTGTCTATTTTTGCCCCCTCTCCCTACCCTGTCTCTCTCTTTGCCCCCTCTCTCCCTCCCCTGTCTCTCTTTGACCTCTCTCTCCATCCCCTGTCTCTCTCTTTGCCCCCTCTCTCCCACCACTGTCTCTTTTTTCCCCCTCCCTCCCCTGTCTCTTTCACCCTCCTCTCCCTTCCCTGTGCTCACCCCAGAACCCCTCAGCCTCAGCCCCCTATCCCCTCAGCCTCACAGGAATCCCCCCAGCCTTACTCCCCGATCCAAGTGGCCTCACCAAGGATGCATCCCCCCCCCTCAGATCCCCCTGCTATATCCCCTCTCCCCCACCCTTTCCTTTACGGGGCTCATTGCAAGCTGCTCCCCCCTCTGTGTGCCATGCAATTAGTGACTTTGCCGCTCATTGCAGGCCTCTGCAAACCTGGCCCCTGGATGTCGTAGTAATTGCCGGTTGTGGTTGTGCATGCGCTCAGTGCGCATGCGCAACCCCTTAAATTTGAACATTGCGTGTTATAAAACATCACCATTTTATGCAATGCTATACAGCTGCACCTACATGTTCAGGGTCAGCCACCAACATGGAAAATGTGAGGGGAGCCAAATATATGGAAAAAAAAATGTATCCAGTTGGTGATACATTCTTTATATTATATAAAACAAGTAATTGTTTCAAACTACAAAAAAGGCTGATTTAATTTTATCTTTATCCTAGATGGGGATAGTGTTAAATCCACTTCATCCAAGTTAAGAATAGACATTTAGACACAACTGTTACGACAAACCCCTATAACACTGTCCTTTTGGCATTCAGTCACATTCTCCTAGAAATCTTGACATTATAAAGAATCTGTTACATGTGATCTTTAAAAATGCCAAGGACCCTAAATAAAATGTATGTTTCTATATCTCTTTAAGGTTAAACATCAGTTTGGTTGTTTGTTTAAAAAAACATTTTATATGTGGTATGAGTATGTAACAGTATTAAAAGTACTGACACAATATTTCAAAAACATAATATTTGCTCTATAGATTTGAAGTTCAAGCTATATTGCTCCGCATGTCCCTTATCTTATGGCTGTTAGGCTGATGTCCGTGTTGCTCTTTTTTTTTGAGAGGTTATGATTGTTTACATTGAGTGCACTGGGGAATGTTTCTGCGGCAATCCAGTTTCAGGTCTCTTGGGACCATGATACAGTGTTGCTTCTCTACCAAGCAATAACTCTTACGTAATGAACATAATATAGCCTCAAGGTCAGGATAGTTGTGGTAACCAACAGAAACTAGAAATGTAATCTGCAACCCCACCAAAATGTAAAAAATCAAGGAATCTGGAATGCCACAGTGCATAAAGAACATTTCATAAAGAAAAATATTAAATATTAACAGTGGTGGAGCTAGAGAATGAAGGGCCTAGTGCAAAAAAAAAATGGGCTCCCCAGTGGGCATTGTAATTTTTTCTTCTGCTAGGCCCCCGGTACCAATATATATATATATATATATATATATATATATATATATATATATATATATATATATATACATATTATATATATATATATATATATATATATATATATATATACACATCAAATGAATAGTACATTTGTAATTCCATTTCAATGTTTAAAAATAAGTAAAGAAACATATTTCCTGCTCAGGTTTCCCAGAAATACAGTCATGCAAATGAAAGCACAATGTATTCTCTATGTAATCCAAAACCATTATATACATAGCTCCTTTAAAGCATATGCTTGCTGTATTAAACAGAAAACTTGGCTTGTGCATAATCCATCCTGTGCTATGCTTAAAGCTGTTTAATACAGCCAGCATATGCTTAAAATGAGCCATGTATATAGTGGTTTTGCATTAATAGAATGTTATTATTATTTGCATGTCTTGCTGTATTAAACAGGAAACTTGTTTTTTGCATAATCCATCCTGTGCTATGCTTTAAGCTGTTTAATACAGCCAGCATATGCTTAAAATGAGCCATGTATACAGTGGTTTTGCATTAATAGAATGTTATTATTATTTGCATGTCCCCGCCCAGTGTCTCAGAGCGCTGTGCAATGACTGTTTTTCTGTGAAACCTGAGCAAGATTTTTTTTTTTAAGTTAGTTCAAATGTAATTACACATGTACTATTCATATTTATTTTATGTATTACTGTACTCTGTATGGTGGAGGGCTTCTATCACTCTTCAGCCCACTATAAGTTTAATGATATGTATATATATATATATATATATATATATATATATATATATATATATATAAATATAAGAATTCAAGTGCTGTAATGCCAGTCAAAAGTACATTGTGTTGAAGCACTGTTTGCAGCAATAAGGATATCACAGGATTGTTACAGTCATAATTGAAAAATACAAATCACTTTAATCTTCACTCGCGCGTTTCGTCAGAACACGAGTTCTCAGACACATGCAGATATATAAAAGATCAAAATATTTGCACCCACATGGTTCAGTTAAACATTAGTTACAATATTCTTTAGAAATTCCAGTAAACAAAATGTTATCTAATCAAGAAGTATGCCAGGTTTTAATATCTGAAAGTGTCAACCCAACAAGCGAACAGTAAAGGATTCTTTTGTCAATGGGTGTTCTTTTTGTGTTGATCTATTATATATTTGTGTTCATTCATACACTCAAAAAGGGGGGGTCTCTATGAGAAATGTATATTCTTTTTTGATTTTCTAAAGAAAAATAATCTAGCACTACTTTTTCCAACATTATTTCAGTAGACTGAGAACTAAAGAAGGTCACAGTCAGACATGAAATGTGGGAAATATTCAGTTATCTAATGTCTTAATCTTATGTTGCACAACTGATACAAGTAATGCTTTGTGGCTTGTACACTTCAGCAGGCCATGCTTATTAACTAGGTCTAATGAAGGGTACTGGCTTAAAGGTATATGGAAAGATACTGTATTTATTTCTTTATTGAATCAGAAAGAAGGTGCACAGTAATCTAATTCAGATGTTTAACTGGTCTGCGGGGCTTACCCTTGTCATCTAATGAGCAGTAATATAGCTGTATGAGTCATACTTGTCTGCCAGTGAGACCTACATACAGCAATATGCTCTGTGCATTTCACCTAAGTTTGAGCATTTTTTTTCCTCTTAATATTTTTCTTTAAAAATAAGGTTTGGTATATTTAAAACCTGCACTTTATAATGCAGGAATACATTGTGTTATATGTCTTTATAAACTCAGTTCTTTCTCCTACAGAACATTTCAATATACACATATTGCCTACAAACCCCCTCCAGTATTCCTGATTCTATTATGTATTAGTGCTGCAGAAGAAGGCCACAGTGTCAGCACCATGGACAGCTACAGTAATCGAGACAGAGCAGAACTGCTTGCTTTAGATACAATTTACCCCAAGACATACAGCTCTATTAAATTCAAAGCCAGTATCTCCAACGTGAAGTTCACAACGGCTGCGGGCTTGAAATTTGGCCGAGTTACTGTGCTATTAAATCAGAACGGGCTGCGAGCTATGAGCTAGAGACGCAAACCCAAAAACCATTTATCGGTGTTCGGATTTGCGGTCTTGAACGTAATCAATTACTCAAACCTGTAGTTACTTGAGAGTCCTCTCCAGCACACGTTGGCCTTTGGGCTACATTTGCATGTTATGGGCTTGCTCGCAGGTGACTTTGTTGCAATTTAATAGCTAAATTGGAAACGGAGTGGTTACAGGCTTGACGGCTCAAAGGACTTACGGTCGTGAAGTTCAACGTTGCTCATCCCGTAGGCTTTTTTTGGCCTTGCTGCATCTTAACCCGCAAGTTGTCTGCGAGATGCGTTACGGGGCTAATTTAATAGCAGTAAGTCCTAATGGCTAAGTTACAAGCTGCATTCGAACACATAGCCCGAATTTAATAGGGCTGACTGTGTTGCAAAGCACATATATATATATATATATATATATATATATATATATATATTTATATATATATATACACTGAATTAGAGGACAAATCTGCCTAATTATTGTACAACAACTGGAAAATAATTGTCTATATTTACAGAGGAAGGAACTAAAGATTTTGGGAGATTTTCAGTCTATAAAATCTGCAGTTACAGAGCTTGATCGGGGCCTTTAACTTCCAGAATCCCCACAGAATCCCCATGCATAAAGTAAATTACAAGACAATCTGCAGTCAGTTAATAGGAAACAATGAAGAATTGTGAGGAACACCAAAAAGGATGTTTTTTAACTATGTACCATGAGACTGAACTGTTGACTAAAATGCCATGTTTTAATGTTAAATATAAAGGCCACTTTACAAACTTAATAAAAGATTAGCTCTGCAAAGCATTTGTACAATCAAGTAAATAAAGAGCATGGAGTGATGGAAAAGACAACAACTATTTTCCTTGAAGGCATATCTAAGTTAGTTGGATTAATATATTTCAGCATATGCAGCACATTCAATAAAACATTTTATATTTATTAATATCTAAAAATCCCTCTAATCATTATGTTGATGTCCCCAGGGGTGTTTACACAGGTGCTTGCCCCCCCCAATCAGCATGGAGCATTTGGAGACCAATTTGAACCCATTATTCACCTGCTGTGTCTTCCTCAGCCAATAGGACAGCACTGATGTCAGCCCCAAAGTGACTGCTGGGATGTGATCCTGCCCGGCTGCTTCCTATGTGGCAATGACACAAGCATACTCAGCTACTGCTTAGCCCTGCCAAACAGAGAGTGTAAGAAAAAAGACACCAGCTGCAGTAGCTGATACATAGAATGGACAACCTGTAGGGGTGGTAATCAAGTGTGAATGTACTGCACAGAGAGACTCTTATATGAAAATACATAGCACCTTCTAACGTGGTGCCACATTACATATCCCAGGCTGCTTTGCATCACAATCAGGAACACCAGAGTCTGATACAAATGTTTCAACCTTTTCTTTATCCTGATTTGCCAAAATGATTTATGAATGTTATGCTGAATTAGCCTGGGTTTGAAGGGGTTGTTTACTCTAATTTTCAACTGTCAAAAATTACAAGACATTTTGCTAACTCCAATGTATGTTTTTAATTTTTTCTTCATACACTACTGATTCTCCTCTATCTGATGCATTCATAATCCAGGAAACGTATATATACCTTTAATTTGTAAATGTAGCTCTGCTAACCTCTAAGGTGTCTGAACCTAGCTATGTATAGTAGGGAGTGGAAGCTGTACTGCTTGTAGCTGCTTCTTTAGATTCACTGCACCCAGTGTTACAGGAAATAGCAACCGGTGCACTGCAAGAAAGGCAATACATGCTTTTAATTTTAACCAATGTTAAGATCTCTTAACAGCATGTTTAAAAACGTTTTACATTTTTGAAATACGTTCTTTTTTTCACTGAGATATGTATTGATTAAATGTGTGTTTACATGTGTAACTGGCAAACTGCCAGACAGACCAACAGCAAGCTCCAGAACAGAGAGCAGAGGAAAAGTGCAGTTAAACCTTTATAAATTCATCTGTGCATAGAAAGGAGTGTCAGAATATTTGAAATAAGTTCCTTGTGGGTTAACTGCTTGTCTGTAGGATTCCTGAATGCCAAGAAAAACATATAACTCATTCTCTGCACCTGGAGCTACAACTTCCATTGTCAGCAGATGTCATTAATCATGGAATTGTAAACAGACCCAAAACTTTAGTTTTTTAACTGTTATAAGTGTACTTAGAGGAAAAATAGATAATTTTAACATAAAATGTGGTGCTCTTTCACACCATGAAGAGCACTTATGGTGAGGTTACTGACCTTTTAATGTTGCAGGCAACAGCAACAGATGCACTGTAAGACAGGCAGTACATGCTTTACATGCTTTTAATTTTCTTGCATACATAAAATGTGATAAAAAAAACACCAACATGGCTCTTTAAAGATATCCACATGTACCTATCAGTCATATAAAAGCTGTCTTTCAATAGTATGGTTTCCACTTTTATTACTGCACGCTTATCAGCAAAGACTAGCATGGTTCCAGAGCATGTGCAGGGGGACGTGATATGAGTCAAATTGTAGAAAACCAATTTAAATTACAAATCCACCTCATTCAGCTGATATATAAATATAAGTATAACCCTCATGCTTCTATCTGTCAAGAAGTGATGACATCAGGCAAGAAGGAATCATATTCAAAAGTTATCAAATGTTAAAATGTTTTCAAAAAATGTATTTATGCTCAAGGATTACACAGCCGATTGACAGCCAAATTAAATTTGAAGCTCGTATCTTCAACGTGAGACCGGCAACGGTTGTGAGCTTGACGAGTTGCGGATTTACGGTGCTATTTAATTAGAACAGGCTGTGAGTTAAAACCCTGATGCAAACCCTCTTTGTTAGCTCTCTCGTGGATGCACTGTGCAGGCTAGATACTCAGTCATGGGGAGCAGAAAAGAACTGTCTTCTTAATAAGTGATTGAACAGTACTGACTGTCATTTTCAAAGCTTTGGATATCTTTTTATATGCTTTTCCATCTTTATGAAGTTCCATTACCTTGTTACGCAGATGTTTTGACAGTTCTTTTCTGCTCCCAATGGCTCAGTATCTAGCCTGCTCAGTGCATCCACGTCGGAGCTAACAAACTCATTCACTATTTATACACAGACACTAATTGCAATTTAAAAATCCACAGGTGTGGGAAATTAACCTTTAATTGCCATTTTAACCTGAGTGTGTCACCTTGTGTGTCTGTACCAAAGCCAAACATTCAAGGGTATGTAAACTTTTGATCAGGGCCATTTTGGGTGATTTCTGTTATCATTATGATTTAAAAAGGAACCAAACAACTATGTCATAATAAATGGCTTCATGTGATCACTAGCCTTAAATAAAAATTAAAAAAAAAATCAGGATCAGTCATATTTTCTAAATAAATGCCAACATTTCACAATTTCTGCCAGGGTATGCAAACTTTTGAGCACAACTGTATCTTAAAATGTCTTTGTGTAAAATGCTGAATAAACAACCAGATGCTCTATGTGCAACATGAAAGAAGACATCTAAAGTATTCTCACATAGAAAAACGAAGGCCATTCTATTTCTCATTTATTTGCTAGTAATGCGTTTATCTACTACACACAACACACATATTTATTAAATTTGGCCTACAAGCGCTAACCTCGGCATGGCATTACAATGCAAATTGAGAATGTTCTTTACATCATGTGAGATAATTTAAGTGACTCATTTCCATTGTTATTAATAACATGTCAGGTCAATCATGTTCTGTAACTGATTTATACAAAAAAAAATGTATTGTAATAATAAGCTGATGTTTTGTTCCTTTTGCACAGAATAAAGCCAGCTCAAATGCCTTTGATCTTCACTATCATCCTTTTTATAATTACAAGTAAATAAGCAGGAATTGTGCCATTTTGGCTATTGCATATTACAAATATCAACACTTTAATCTCCTCAAATTGTCATTTCAGATTGCTATAATAATATAGTAACAGTATGGCTAAGCAAAAGCAATGTAAATGAGTTGTGATTCCTTCTTTTTTTAAATTAAATTAATATAAACTTAAAGGATAACTGTAAACTAGCAAGTTAAGTGTTTTTTTAACGTAATATAAATACATATATGTATATAACAGCATTTGCATTTTAAAGTTTTATATGCAATTATTATTTACTGCATAGTTTTTTTGAGAGGGTGTGTTTTTGTAAACTAATGAGCTTTCCATCAACTCTGTTGAAAGCATTGGCACATACCCACAGTGCCAATTGATGCTCTCATTGGCCCTCATTCAATTGTGATTTGGCCAATTGAATAGGGCTCTAAATAAGCACATGACATATTTTTTTTAAGTAGTTTTTAGTTAGTGAAAACCTTGCTTATGGAAAGATGCTTACTAATTAAAAACTAAATAAAAAATGTTATGTGCTTATTTAGAGCCCTATTCAATTGGCAAAATCGCAATTGAATGAGGCCCATTGTGTTTAAAGTATTCTCGTAGTCCAGGGAAGTTGATCAGCAAAGACTAATATGGTAGATTTCACTGCAGAATAATTCCATGTAAACAGTGATATATTATAGACTGTATTGTTGCTTTTTTTTTTCATTTAAAACATTTTGCCTCTAGTAACTATAGTAAATGTAGGACATTAACTTTAACTTAAGTAAACAATTCTCTCACATAATAAATATATAATTGAACTTACTATAACAAGAAAAATATTTTATTTATCCTAAAATAAATTAGTTACATCTTTTTTTAAATGGTATTCCCAATAGATATTGATAAAAACATTGTTTTTGCTTTATTACTAAATTAAAGAATATCACCTATACTTAAATTTAGATTGTTTCAGTTCCTTTGTCAGCAATATTTCATCTTGAGCTAGAGGTATTCATGGAATAGTGATCCATGATGTTTAATTCATTTCTTAAATATGCAAACAGGAAAGATAATTAGAGTTCTAACGTGTGGATTATAATTATATTTACCCAAGTTTCAAATTTATTGCAAACTATGAACTGGAATATGTGTATATTATATGCTTTCATCATATTGTGTCTTTAAGTCAGATCCATCTATTGAAAGAGAAGTCTAAATTCAACTAAAAAAAAAGGAAACATAAAATCTTGGCTGTAAAGCAACTGTGCTTTTTTTCAACGTGAAAACATTTGCTTTATTTTCAATAGCATATATGTGTTTTTCTCTGCTTTCTTATCTATGGTTAATCTTCATCTTGCCATTTTTATTACTTGCCAACCTGTGTGTTATGGGAGTAACAAGAGAGTTCTGACCATTCTTCTATCCCAGCCTCTTGTTCAAATCGCATTAGAGAGGTGCATGGGGTACTAATCAGAGTGTTGCCATCTTCTATACCACACCTTCTCCTCAGGCTAGATAAATACAGGTTTGTATAAAACAAATGGCTGCTAACACATGACAATAAATTACAGGGACACTTTGCCAAGGGTAGACACACTTGACCATATCACCAGTTGTCCATACACCACCTTTCCAGAAAACATTATGAGTAACATATTTATATATATCTATATATATATATATATATATATATATATTAATATATATATATATATATATATATATATATATATATATATATATATATACAATTCCTGATTCTTTTATGTATTAGTGTGACCGAGGAAGGCCACTGTGTAAGCACAGTACTGGTGACGGGGCAGAACTGCTTGCTTTAGATACAATTTACTTTGAGACGTTATGTTGCAAAGCATATATATATATATATATATATATATATATATATATATATATACTAGCTACTTACCCTTCAAAAATTACGGGAATAACATTTTAAGGCTGGCAATGCTGTTTGCCACCCACTGTGAGCACCTTCGGTGCTGAGCTTGAGCCCTATCTCTCCTCCTGTCTACTTTCTCCCTTGTGTCTCATTTCCCCCCTCCTCTACCTCCCTTGTGGCTCCTTTTCCCCCTCTTCTCCCTCCATAGTGTCTCCTTTCCCCCTCTCCCTCCCCTGTGTCTCTTTCCCCTCTCTCCATCCCTTGTGTCTTTCCTCCTACCCTGTGTCTCTACCCCAATTGCTCCCTCCTCTATGTCTCTTCCCCCCCTCCCCTGGATCTATTTCCCCCATCTCCCCTGTGTCTTTTCCCTCCTCACTCCCCTTTTTACCCCTCTCTCTCCCCTGTGTCTCTTCCCCCCTCTCCCTTCCCCTGTGACTTTCCCCCCTTGTGTCTCCTTCCCCCCTCCCTCCCCATGTCTAGTCTGCAAAAAAAAATTCTAAGTCCTGCAGCTCTTATTTTTTTGTGTAAGTTCGTATTTAGTCATTGCATGTTTTTTTGTTGTTTTTTCAAAGTCCCGCTTCTGTGTGCGTTTTTAAGTTGTACGGGGTCTTAGGGATAAGCGCCTATGGTGCTCATCTCCACCAGCGCAAGGAGCGGCTTCGGGCTTCCTTGCCAACAACTGCGGCCCTTCGCAACTGCGGCCCTTCGCGTTAGCAACGACTCGTATTGCTGAGAACTATGTATGTGATATATATACACACATATGCCTCCATGCAATATAGAAAATAAAGAGATATATGTATACACATCAGCCCTAAAAGGTGTGAAGGTGTGCACAGAGTGAGATATACTGAGCTTATTGGCAGAAAAATGACAGATAAACACTATTTCAGCCACATTATAATATAATAAAATATACAGTTCTGACTGCACACACTATATATAACCTAACAGTTATTCTCCACACTATATATATATATATATATATATATATATATATATATATATATAATGTATACATATATAGTTATCCTTACACCTACCCTTATATCTAGACAGGTGAATACAATATATATATGCCCAGCTTTCTCACACTACATACAGCACTCCAGCATTGCATATATGTACAGAAATAGCCCCAATATATTTATATATATACATATATATGTTTTATGTAGTATTCACAATTTCTCTGCATGAGGTTACAGCTCACAATAGCCTCCTCCCTCTTTCCCTCTTGTAAATAGCTAGCACCACTCGTTCACCTCTAGTGGCAAGTCTGTGAACTGTAGAATTTTTTTTTTTTATGCCAAGGAACATTTTAAAGTGTGAAATGAGGTGCCCTTAACAGGGAAGCGCCCCTAGGCCTAGCCTAGTTGGCTTAATGAGAAATTCCGAGATGATTGCAACTTAATGATTGCAAGTTAATGAAAATGTAATTTTAATTTCATTTCTTATATACTGTTTATTTTAAATATTTTCACCTGTATGTTTTTTGACTGCAGATTGTTTTTGTTTTTTTCAAATATAAGCTAAATACTGTGAATAACAAGTGGTAAAAAAATGTCACGATCACTGTTCTTTTAATGTAAGGTTTGGAAACTCAACAGGAGGGTGTCAAAGAAAGTCAATTTGTAGTTCGTCAATAACTTACATCACTTTTGCTGCTTACAAACCTAGTATTTAAGATGTGGTTGCCATGGTAAACCATCTGGACTTGAATGGAAAGATGTTTTAAGTGGTGGTTGTGGAGGGATTCACAGCATGAGCTGTAAATCTTATGCTAAGCCAATTCTTAGATCTTTACTGTGTTTTGCGTGAATATTCCACATAAACAATATTCCTTACATTTAATGCGTCTGACAACTGAATTAAAGTCATGATATTGAAAGGGAATCTGGATTCTTAAGTATACAGTTGCTGACTCTGGATATCAAATTCTGTTTTTGAAAGGCTGAAATTAGTAAATACTAAAATTTAAAAGACTATTTTATAATATATTTTAGAAAGATGAAAATAAAAGTGTTATAATAACTTTAGTGGCTAACTGATTAGAAATATAACGTTTTTTTAACTAATTACATACATTTTAATACAAGTTTGGAAACAGGTAGCAAAACCATACTTCCATTAAACAAAATTAATAATTGACCTGTCTCAGCTTTAATTCCCAACACATTTGTTTCTGTGCTTTAAAATGTAACTTTATTAAGTATTGATGTCTGTGCCTTCTTATCTATAACAGCAAAATAAAAGGTTGGAATATGGTTTTGTGTTATAAAGAGAATTCAGTCCTCTAGGTGGAACTAACAGCTTTATATTTAGTGGGAAGATATATATGAGAAGAAGTTCTTGTTTAGTCATTCAGTCATGTCCGACTCTCTGTAACTCTATGGACTGCAGCATGGCAGGCACTTCTGTTAGCCACTGCTCCTTTGCGCATATTTAATTACCTCATCTATCCATCTCCGCCTCTGTTGCCCCCTTCTTCTGGTGCTATACATTTTTCCAAGCATCAGAGTCTTCCCTAAGGAATCCTGTCTCATGATATGGCCAAATATTTGAGCCTCATGATCAAACCTTCCAGTGAACATTGTGACTAGATTTCCTGAAGTATGGATTGATTGGATCTTCTGTCCTCTCACCATCTCTTCTCTTCCTGTTTCAAACTGCAGATGTAAAGATCTTCCTACATTAGCATATTTTGTACCACATAATTAGAATATATAATTCATAAATCATCTGTTACACGACATCACTAAAGGGCATGATCATCAAAAACCACTAAAGCACTTAAAGGGATATGAAAGTTTCATGGATTAATACATTTTGCACTCTATAGGCAAAAAGTTCTATAGGCAAAAAGCAGCCGTTATGTATGCGGCACATTTCATAAAACATGTTATTTTTATTAATATCTAAACACCTCCAGTGTGTGTCTACATAGGCATCTGGGGAGCAATATTAACCCACCATTTACCTGCTGTTGCTTGCTTAGCCAATCTCCTTGCAGCTTCCTCTCTGTATGTCAGTAGCTATACATAGCACATATCAGTGATACACTACATATCCCAGGCTGCTTTTCAGCATAAACAGGAACCCAGAGATAATTCAAAAGTTTCACCTAACCTGATTGGCCAAAACAAATTATTTTAAATTTGATGCTAATTTAGCCTGGGTTTGGAGGGTGTTAACCCTAATGTTCAACTGTCAGAAATTACAAGAGATTTTGCTGACTTCAATGTAATGTTTATTTTGGGTTTTTTTCATGCAAAAATGTTTGCATACACTACTAATTCTCCTCTATCAGATGCATTCATAATCCAGGAAACTTACATATCCCTTTAACCATTGTCCCTTTTTCATTAGTTACCAATCAGATTATCTATATCTAATAATATATATAACAATCTGAGATTCAGGGAATACAGGCTCCAGCTATATCAAATTTGTTTTAACCACAGAGCAGTACATTGGCTTTTCTTTGCCTCAGCTATTGTTTGATGTTCATATATCACCGAGGATTTGTTGCATAATTAATAGTCAAGTGGAATGTATGTAAACCCTAACAGCCTTATTAAATTGCGATTCGGCCAATTGTAAAGGGCTCTATATAAGCACAGAGCATATTTTTTTCAGAAGTTTTTAGTTAGTGAAGACCTTGCTTTTGGATAGAAGTTCACTAACTAAAAACTTCTGTAAAAATATATGCTCTGTGCTTATATAGAGCCCTATTCAATTGGCCGAATCGCAATTTAATAAGGCTGTAAATGTATGTGCACAATTGGTAACAACTTGCAATTGCCATTTCACAGGCAATTATGTCTTCATTATAAGAGGACTGTGTTTTCATAGCATATAGTGTGCACATTTACATTCTTTAATATTATTGTAATAATACATTCTCATTATATAGTAGCCTATTTGAACTTAAATATATTGTATTTCACTCTTTATGATATTGTTATTGGCACATTATCTGCATATCAAGCTGTGTTTGTTGCAAGAAACAAATATATAATTTAATGGAGATAATGGTATTATTTGCTGGTGATACAAATAGTGGCTGATCAACCAGAAAATGCAGTTTTATGTATGTATGATTTTATGAATCTTTGATATCTCTGAACATCTGTCTGAATATTACTCTGAACCAATGTAATTCCCTCTAGATAACTTACCACTAAATATTTTCTTTATAAACCTGTGGGTAATTTTCACAAACATGGATAAATCTTGGTAGTCCAGTTATTTGTATCTCACCTGAGAAATGTGTTAACCTAGGAATCAAAGTTTAACTTGTTACATGTACAAGCCATCTCAATTATCTGTAGGTTCAAGAACTGACTTTGAGATGTAAAAAGTAAAAGAAACAAAATCAATATTTATGGTAGGTTGATTTACCTTTTTCTGAAGAAAACTGATACATTCATACTACTTGTTATCAGAGTGAAACCAATGGAGTTTCACACTAAATATGCATATTCTATCCCTGGGATGTGGTTTGGTCAGAGATTATTATTATTATTAACTTTTGTTTGTAAGGAGCCAACACAAGATAAGAACAATGAAAAAAAACATTATTAACAAACTGCAGAAAATTGAGGACCCTGTTTTCAGCTTAGAATCTTTGTAGAAAGTGCTTTTTTTAAAGCACCTTACAAGATTGGAAACTCGCTACTTACAATCTAAAGGATAGCATATGTCGCTGATAGGTCAGGTGCAAGTGGTATTATGAACAAGGGTGGGAAGGAGGGAAGTGATCTTAGATTGTTATCAGAGTTAATCCGATATCAGGAGGGCCGGCTGGTGTTGCAGGTAAGGCCCTTAAAGAAGAACAGAACATGAAATGTTTTGAGGGAGCGGACTGAAACAAAGGAACAGTTGAGAGAAAATAAGAGGAGGAGCTCTTAGTAAGTTAGAACATAATAAAGCTTGGGTAGGATGGCTTGATGGAGGCTAGAGATAGCATGTTTGCTTACACAGATGTTACAACATTTAGCAAGGGAATAATATTTAGCTACAAAATTATTTCTATCTCGCAAAAATATAGAACAGACATACATTGATAGTAATAAAAAGGTTATTGGCTTCTGAGATGGGACGGCTTCTGTTCATACCCTCCAGATGAGTTGCAGGCTTCAGATTTTTATCAGAGTTAACCCCAGATCAGGAGGGCAGGCTGGTGTTGTAGGTAAGGTCCTTCCAGGTTAGTTGTAGGTTTAGGCTGCAAGTACTGGATGCCTAAAAACACCACACACTCACTTTTCGGCAGGGTTAGGTAGGACAACACATATTTTATCTATGCAGTGAATACATCAACACTTGTAATATGCTTGCTAGTTAATTACACTTTTTGTTGCTTATATAAACCATAGCCACTTGGCCTGAAAAGATTTCCAAAACAGTACAGGACTACTGAAGTCTTTCAGAACTATAGTTGATAATGGGTAACTGATTTTCAACAGTTTAAAAAAATAAAAAATTCAATGTTTAACATATTAACTAGTACAGTATATAGAGTTATTGTTGCCTTGTTAAAGCTTTTTGAATTAGCTATTTTTTTCCAACCAAATAGCATAGGGCTTTAGACTAATCAGATTTCCATTAGTTCTACCGGAAGCATGGAGATTCCAGAATGTGACATTTCCACTCAATCAGCTAATGTGCTTTCTCTACATTCATGGTCGCCTGACACTTTTAGAAGCAGATAAACAGAAAAAAATTGCATCTCTTTAAAAATATACTTGAATGTAATAGATAATAATTTAAGTTTCTATATTTTTTTTACATTTGAAAAACATTTTGCCCATTATGAAATGCTGTACTTTAAATTATAATATTGAAAGTATGGGATTGTTGTGGGGTTTGAAATTAACTATTTACAGCCTTATTAAAGTGTGATTCAGCCAATTGAATAGGGCTCTATATAAGCACAAAGCATATTTTTTACATACGTTTTTAGTTCTATCCAAAAGCAAGGTCTACACTAACTAAAAATGTTGGTAAAATAAATATGCTATGTGCTTATATAAAGCCCTATTCAATTAGCCAAATCGCAATTTAATAAGGATGTTAGTGTCCACTTTAAATGTTTAACAAATTAGCCTTATTGGACATATTGTATAAAAATTATCAATAAGGAACATAACAATACTCAAAAACTGTTTCAATTTTAGATGTGTTCACTTTTAGGTTATATTTTTGCAAATCGAGGCCCTTTGACATACATATTACATTGCATTATTACAACTTTATTATACTTGTAGGTCACCATTAATTTGTTACAATCCATATCCTTTATAATGTGGGATTTTACATCTGCTGCCTGTTTAAGGCAATGTCATGTTCCTCTTTGAAGCCCTTATGAACTTTATTAGCTCCCAGAATATAACCGCATGCATTGTCTCTCTCGTGAGCACATTACAAAACATCTGACATCTCAGCGACTTGGTCTGTCAAACTGTCAAAGATGGAAAAATGAAACAACAAGGAGATATCAAAACAGACGTGACGTGTACATATATTTTATGTATATGTGCTATGTTGCTGTTTTTAGTTTTCTTGCTTTGGATAGGTAGTTATCCTTAGCTATAAGGAGTGCCAAGACAATTAAACTTCCTTAGAATTTGAATCAACGATAAACACACATATGAACAATACACAATATAAATATTTGATTGTCCTAAAGTTTCAATGCTTGGTATAATATAGCACTTATTTCTATGGAAAAGTGTAAAATATATGCAAGATTTATCTAAATAGCACTGCATATTATCAGTTACTATATACAGTCGGTAAAGAATGAGATAGGTTCTGGAGAACGTCTTTAAATTGGATTTGTATGTAACTCGGATTACTGAATAATAATAATAATAATAATAGTATTATAATGGCTCAGATGTGGTAATAATAATACAATGTAATACTGCAATAAAAATAATAATAATACTCCTGTACTTTAATAATAAGTTACAGAAACTACTGTGCTGTTTTAATTCAAACAAACGTAAAACATCGAAAATGCCTTGGGAGCCTTTTCTTAAATATGGGTGGTCTGTAAGTGGAGTCATCTGTATCTCGGGACCACCTGTTAGCATATACCATATAAAAAAAAAAATTTCAGGGAAGGAAATTCTATATTTATCATTATTATTATTATTATTGTCTGTAATCGTTTAGGACCTTGTATAGAGGAGAGCTTCCCAAATAGTTGACCATGGACCACCTGTGGGACAAAAGTCTTTTCAAGTAGGCCACATAACTTTTGGTAATACTAGAAAGTACATTTAATAAAATGTAATGAAAGTAGCACAGAAACATTAACAGATCATTTTAATGACTAATCATACATGCTATATTCCAGTATAACATAACATATTTTAATTGACCAAAAGAGACTGATAAATCATTACGGGGTCTGTTAAGAGCCTCAACATCTACCAAGTGGTACATTGAATTTTCAGAAATTGTCAAGAGGTCCTTGTTGAAATATATTTCTGGAACAACTGGTGTAGAAAATCCATTTTTTGGGTTGTTTTGAGATTAGATATATCAGTAATGATTACGGCATGGGCGTTAGGGACTGCAGCCCAGGGTCCTCGGCCAGCTGGATGACTTCGAGAAATAAGAGGAAAAGCCAAAAAAGACCTCAAAAAAACAAGAAAATTAATTTATGATTCTTAAAACATTTTATGAGAGTCTGCAAAACTATAGACAGCCAGACATTGCGCCGGCTGGGCGTGGGGGAGGTGAGAGAACCTTTCGCCGAAGTTCTGTAGGAACATATTCTGCTGCATATAATTAAGTTCATAAAACAGAATTGTAGTTGTTTTAAGACTATAAACTAGTTGTACAAATGCACATCTTGGTAATATTATAATACATTATAAACAATGAAAAACAAAGACATGAATTGGGTGTACATTCTATCCTTAGTGTACTCTAAAACTGGGCATGTCGCGCTCCTTTGTTTTAGAATTATTATATACAATGCCACCACGATTTCTTAGGCTTCATACTAAAATGAACAATTATAAAAAGCTGTGTTTATCAGGCACATCTGAAAGATTAAATTCCTTTTTTCATTCAATCTAGGTTAAAAAAGCTTTGACCAAGTCAATTGTCCCATCACTGTCTTGTGGAGCATTATATTAATAATATATAAAAATTGCACAAATTGTCTTTTATTTGCTTCACATATGTGAAATATTATATATATAAAGAGAATGACTGCCAAAATTGTACACCTGGGATAAATGCAATATTTTTGTATCTGGTGATCTAACTCCATTTCATTAATATAGTATTTACTTACATCTAGCTAGTGTTCATTTTCCATGGAGTCAGCATGTGGGAAAATGCAATACAGTTCTATAAGATTTTCTGTCTCAAAAATACAGTTTGTACAACATCCTTTGTAAGCACAGAAGACATAATAGTTTATTTGTTAACAACACAGAAATGTGTCGCAGGTCATCTACTGTTACAGGTGGGTGATGGATATTGTGGATCATACGCTTGTTGCCAAGACAAGGGGAAAAACAGTGTAATTTAATAATGCATGTATGTAATAACATTTGAGAAGGCCCAACAGGTGTGATTCAGAGGAACCATACCATAATAAGCTTCTGTGGCTTTCCATGCATGTACGCATTCACAGAAACAAAGGGTCGCAATGTTGTGGAAACTCTGTGACTTCACCGTAGTGTAAGCAGTGGAAGATTAGAAATAGCTGCTTCAACTGTGAAATTATATTTAAAGCAGGCCAAAATATATAAATGTGCTTCTATGGAAAGAGTTATCAGACAACTTTAAATTACTGACCAAGCTTACATTTATCGAATGTAGAGGTTTCCAATCTGAACAACAGCAGTAGTCTGCGAGCTCTTATCAGGTAGACCAAGTTACAACTGGGATAAAAAAATTTTTTATAAAAAGTAGAGCAGAAGTGCCTATATACGAAATAATGTTATGTGCATATGTTCAGGCACAGATCCAAAAAAGTTAGTAAGAGCATGCAAAAGAATCCTTAGGTGTTTGGAAGAGATCCACCAACAGCCCTTTTAAGTTCGTAATGTACCCCACAAGACTTACAGCTATTAAATTAGCCTCTTAAACCAACCCACAGACGACTTGTGGGTTAAGCCGTAGAATGGCCGAAAAAAGTCGATGGAACGTGGAACTTTGTTGTCACAAATTCTTTGTTCTCTTAAGCCCATAACCGCTACAATTCCAATCATGATATTAAATTGCTACAATTTCACTAGCGTTCAACCCCGTAACACGCAAATGGAGCCCAAAGCCCAACGAGTGATAGAGAGGACTCGCAAAGGTGGTAAAGTCCAATCCGTAGCACAGTAAATGGGTATGAAAACACACTACTGTACTAATATTAAAAGTGAAAGTGATGTTAGGTCTTAGAATTAATAGCACAACATTCTCAAGCTCGCAAATCTGCCCTGAAAAATACTTTATTTCATGTTTAACTTTTGTGTTATATCGATCCCGGCAATCAATGTGTTAATACATATACTGTAACTCGCATGTAATAGAATATCATATTTACGGCTTTATTAATATTTAATTTTTCTGTTAGGTGGTTCCGATTGCAAACTGTAATTGTAGCTCGTAGGACTTTGAAATCTAACCTCCCATTTTTCAGTGATGTAATGATAAAGATCTCTTTTTCCACGGGCTCCTTCTAAACCCATAACTCCGGGTTTGAGTATTTGATCCTGCGTAGGGCCGCAAACTTTCCCTTCTAATTTAATAGCACTGTAACTCGGACAGATTTCAAGCCTGCAGCAGTTGCGGGTCTCACGTTGTCGATACGGGGCTCGAATTGAATGTGGCTGCAAGAACCTAGTTAACTATTTAGTGATCATTGACCAACAATGTTTGGAACCACCAATTTAATAAAAGCAAGAATTCTTACAATGTATATTTAGGCACACAATGGTATAATACTTTGTATTATAGTACAATAAATGGAAAAAAAATAAACACAAATTAGCAGACATAAACATTACAATTCTGTGAATAAAATATTTTGAGGAGAGTGTAGAAATGGAATACATGGGATATCAGTGCTTCCACGGATGAGTTTGCTGCTTATGGGGTCCAAATCTATCTTCTCCTACAAATCTCTCAAACTATTACCCATTTTGTTGAATACTCTGGGTCTGTTTTACAATTACAGGACCTATTATTTCCAAGTAGGATCATGCAGATACTATAACATAAAAAAGTTAAGGAAAATATAACTAAAAAGCTGAAAGATATAACATTTACAACATAAGCAAATAAATTGTCAATATAATAATAGATAGTTTCAAAGAAAACAAATAT
This sequence comes from Discoglossus pictus, assembly GCA_027410445.1. Taxonomy (NCBI): domain Eukaryota; kingdom Metazoa; phylum Chordata; class Amphibia; order Anura; family Alytidae; genus Discoglossus; species Discoglossus pictus. The sequence continues at coordinate 324,026,401 of CM050167.1, forward strand.
TCTGGAGTAGTTCATATAGATTTCAATATAAGTACAATTAACTAAAATGGGCAGTACAATTAGTTATACTTTTACTTAGCAAGTAACAAATTATGTTGTCCCTTGTGCCCTAAAGCATATAGAGTGGTAATACAGACTGCACCCAGTGGCATATACTGTAAGACTTATCATGTCAACACATGCCCGTTGATGCAAAACTATCTGCTGCATCTGTACTTCACAGCAGGGATGCTAAAGGCATGAATATGTGGCTAATATAAATATGGTTGATTAACATATCCATCTTACACACTTACTTTATCAATTCTGTATGTCAACAAACAAAATATAGATGAGATGTGTTGAGACATGCCATAAAAGACTGCTTTGTATTAATGCATTGAGTGTGTAATGGAGATGACAAGCTGAGTTACTTCTATTGGGCATTGTCTACCATTGTTCTACAACTGTAGTTCTGTATATTCAATATTGAGATACCAGACATCTCATCCACCTCCTGGGGAATCTCTATGTGAATCAAGAAGCAACAGTCAGAACCAAATGGTTCAAGATCGGGAAAGGAGTGAGACAAGTTTGAATAGTGTCCAATTATTTATTCAACTTTTACACATAGTACATCTTGCATACAACCCAGAAGGACAAATCCAAAGCTAGAATAAAAATTGCCAGGCCTAATATCAAAAACCTTAGATGATACTACTCTGAAAATGAGGAGGAACTAAAGGGCCTATTGATGAGGATGAGAGAAGAGAATTCAAAAGCTAACCTGCTGCTCGACATTAAAAAGATGGAGACCATAGCAAACAGCAATCTCGTTCCTGACAAATAGATGGGGAAGAAGTGGAGGCAGTGACATATTTTATTTTCCTGGGCTGCAATGACTCTACAGATGGTGACTGCAGCCATGAAATTAAAAGATATTTGCTTCTTGGAATCTATGGGAAGTCTGGACAAACTAATAAAAAGTATAGATTTCACAATATCAACAAAGGATTGCATAGTTGACATTCCCAGCTTTAACATACATATGTGATAGCTGGACCAAGTCTGAACACCATGGAATTTACACCATTGAGTCATAGTGCTGAAGAATACTGTTTAAGAAGAAATATATACACAGACCGTATTCCTAGTTAACATTTCTTCTATGAAATCAATTTAGTTACCCAAAATATCAACTATTAATTCTCTGATATTGCAATGAATATAAAATGTCCATGCTTTCCATGTGTGTGAGGGAAGGCGCAAAGCTGATGGCTGCTCTCTGGCCAGATCTGGATGCATAGTATCCCAGCCCAACTTAATAAAGACTAGCTTCAAAAATGTGCTTTTACAGTGTTGCAACTCCCTCTAACTAACTCTGCTAGTACTACTAGTTTTGTAGAAACTCTGAACACAAACCCAAACACACTCAAGAAGAGGACATCTAACATTCCCACTATAGGCAGACACTGATTGGCAATTACCTAAAAGGAAGCAAACCTTAAGAGGTTTCCCGCATTGTATTGTGACTTCCATTTAACTGTCATTATGAGTGATAACTTCCTAGGTAGCTCCCTAGTTTGTCTGTTGATAAATCCACCCCTGGTGACAGGTGTTAGTAGTGATGTCCACAGAAAGAGCATAGCCCACTGGGAAGGAATATAAAGCATTTCTGGCTGTATCTGCAGCTCAGCCTGTGGCACATCATTTTCTGCTGGTGACATATTAGTTTTGTCTTGGTTTAATAACTAGTAAATCACTACATAATATTAATAAGCTTTCATATTCTACTGATCATGCATTTCATCTGTTATATCCTTAGATACCAATTCTAAATTCCTTTGACAGCTTATACTACCTGCTCTTTTCTGTCCTCTTTGTCATTATCTTTTTATGTTCATGCTGACAATAAGCCTGTCGTCTTTTTTATCTTTTTCTGATGTTGATGTTCATTCCCCGATTGTTACATTTTGTACTGACACTTGTCTTTCCATCCCAGCAAGCTCGCGTACAATTAACTGTTCCTTTCCATTTGGCACTCTTCCATCTCTTTTTGACATCTACAAATAATTCTCATACTTTACTTTTTTGTTTTACTTTTTATCTTTCTTCAAAACTTTAGTATTAAAATGTAATATTAAAATTGTTGGAGAATGCAGTTCACTTGCATTTCTCACTCTTTTATTACTTAACAAGTCTTCCCTTTGTTATTTTTCATTGTTCTATCATAATCATATGTCTCTTCACTGGTTCTTTTAATCCTTCCCTTCATTTTAAATTGTATAGTTCTGCTTTGCACAACAGGGGTATTGGAATTTAAAGAGTCATTGTACAAGGAAAAAACGAATATACCTGTATATACTCGAGTATAAGCTGACCCGAGTATAAGCTTGAGGCACCTATTTTACCACAAAATACTGGGTAAAATGAGTGACTCGAGTATAAGCCGAGGGTGGGAAATGTGCTGCCCCCTGTGTCCCCCTCTCTCTCCCGTGTCTCTTCTCCCCTCTCCCTTCCCTGTGTCTCTTCCCCCCTCCCTTATCACCCTCCTCAACCCCCCCTCCTCATTCTCAACCTTCCTCCTCAACCCCACTCCTCATCCTCAACCTCCCTCCTCATCCTCAACCTCCCTCCTCATCCTCAACCTCCCCCCTCATCCTCAACCCCCTCATCCTCAACCCCACCATCCTCAACCCCCCTCCTCATCCTCAACCCCCCTCCTCATCCCCAACCTCCCTCCTCATCCTCAACCTCCCTCCTCATCCTCAACCTCCCTCCTCAACCCCCTCCTCAACCTCCCCTCTCAACCCCCCCATCCTCAACCCCCTCCTCAACCCCCCATCCTCATCCTCAACCTCCCTCCTCACCCAAACCCCCTCCTCATCCTCCCTGCTCAACCCCCCCTCAATCTCACTCCTCAACCCCCCATCCTCATCCTCCCCCCTCCTCCCCATCCTCATCCTCCCCCCTCCACCCCCATCCTCATCCTCAACCCCCCCATCCTCAACCCCCTCCTCACCCCCCCTTAACCTCAACCCCCCTTCTCAACATCAACCCCCTCCTCAACCCCCATCCTCAACCCCCATCCTAAACCCCCATCCTCAACCCCCCATCCTCATCCTCAACCCCCCAATCCTCATCCCCCTCCTCACCCCCCCTCAACCTCAACCCCCTCCTCAACCTCAACCTCCCTCCTCCTCATCAACCCCCTCCTCAACCCCCCATCCTCAACCCCCCATCCTCACCCCCCCTCAAGCTCAACCCCCTCCTCAACCTCCCTCCTCCTCATCAACCCCCTCCTCACCCCCCCCCTCAACCTCAACCCCCATCCTCAACCTCCCTCCTCCTCATAAACCGCCTCCTCAATGCCCCATCCTCAACCCCCATCCTCAACCCCCCTCCTCAACACCCCATCCTCAACCCCCCATCCTCATCCCCCTCCTCACACCCCCCTCCTCAACCTCCCTCCTTCTCATCAACCCCCTCCTCACCCCCCCTCAACCTCAACCCCCCTCCTCCTCATCATCCCCCTCCTCAACCCCCTCCTCACGCCACCCAGGATATATGCTAATTGCGCGGCGCACATGTGACGTCACATGCGCACCGGGGTCAAGACGGAGCAGAGGCTGGAGAAGAAGCAGGTAAGCGAGGGGGAGGTATTTAGAGGGGAGACAGTGAGGAGGGGGTTGAGGAGGGGGTTGATGAGGAGGAGGGGGGTTGATGAGGAGGAGGGGGGTTGAGGATGAGGAGGGGGGAGGGAAAGAGACACAGGGGGTAGAGAGACACGGGGGTAGAGAGACACGGGGGGGGTTAGAGAGACACTAGGGGGAGTGACTCGAGTATAAGCCGAGGCCCTTTTTAGGCTTAAAAAAAGGGCTGAATAACTCGGCTTATACTCGAGTATATACGGTATTTGAAAAAGAGCCTAATCAGGAAAAAGTCATACACCTAAGTTTTAATTATAAAAAATAAATGTGATGCCTCTGCAAGACCCTGTAGAGATCCATGATACCGTGGTGGAAGTTGTATGTGTGAGATGAGCGTTTATATTTCTGAAGAGCTATGGTTCCATTGTTTGATGCAATGTTCTACTTCTGGGCCAGTGAGAGGGAAGGAGTGTGGTGTCAATTTCAGTTATCAAACAATGGCTCTGGGCTTCTGCCAGCTCCCTCCTCCACCACCCCTTCTGGCACTTTAGATTGTAAGTCTGCGAGTTTTCAACCTTGCAATGTGCTTGGGGACAGCTCTATGGACACACTGGATTCTAAGGTCAAAGACAGGACCCTCCATCTTTGTAATGTGTTAATATTGTTTTGCCTTTATCACAACTTTGTATAGCGCTGGGGAATGTTGGCGCGTTACAAATAAATGATAATAATAATATAAGTACAAACACACACCCATCACCCAACTCTCAGGATGCAATGTAAGAAACACAAAATGGATTCCTGTACTAATAGGCAGAGTCTTAAAAAAGTATTCTAAAAAATATATATTAATGGTTTATACAGCTGCTAATATTGTTAAGTTATACAAACTTGTCGAACGAGTGTCTTTTTTTTTCTTGAACTGCAGTGGTGATTAAAACCTACTATTCCAATAACCTTCTTTTCAAATGTTTTACTGAGATACGTTCAAATGTTGCTTTATTTCTTATCTAGATAACTCTGCTTTTCTTATTCTTTTGTGTCTGATTACAGCTAGAACACTTACCGTATATATTTTACAGATTTCATATGCTCTTTTCTGTTTATATAAATACCCTTCTGATGACATTTTTATTCCTACTTAATCCTTTTTCAATTTACAGCAGAAAATAAATCAGGCTCATTCATATGCTTTTATTTAAGCAGTAGTATCTCCACTTTAATCTGTTTTTTTTCCTAATCTGCAAGTTACTCTGTCACAAAATTGTACTTGCCAGTAAATTATTGCTTGTTTGTTGCTTCCAAACAGTACTTGCATATTCAGCACTTCTTTTGCATCCAGTTGCACATTTTGTCAAAAGGAACATTTTAAGCTTTTGCTGATCTACATTTTTATTCCCTGACTGCAAAACGTTGTGATGTATATACATTGCAACATGTTTATTTTTTACTTTTGAGTTGTTTCTTTTTATTTTAAATACTTATGTTTTCAGATTTGAACTTGATGGCCTAAAAGTGTTTTGCAACCTCAATTAGTATGGATGTTATTAGGAGAATGTTCTCTTGTATAATACTATAATATATATCTATCTATATATATATATATATATATATATATATATATATATATATATATATATACAGTATATATATATATATATATATATATATATATATATATACATATATAAATGTATTTACATAAAATTATTTGTGTTATTTTTATTATGTCTTCTTGTGCGTATAAGCTGAGAGATGCCTGGATGCCAGTTGTATTTAAAAGAAATACCCTTGGATTTGCAAAGAATTCTTGAAGGTTGTCATAGAGCCTCATTCAGTTAGAGAGCAGGAACTAGCTAAAATATACATTTTTACCTGTGAGTGCTATTTTCAGTAATGTTAATCATGTATTGAATTCCATATACCTGTAATATTACTTATCTCCTTATCTCACCCACAACTCGTAAACCCAAACCTAGTCAGTAAAGTTAGAAGGTTTAAGATTACGTACAAGAAATTGTATGTTCCTCAAACCCCACTGCCATCGATGAGAAACTGTGGGGAATCCCACCATCGGTGACATGAAGTGAATCCCCAGGGATCCCCTTCCCCATTAACGTCTGATTGCCAATATACATAATCACAGGGTCCATGGCACCTAAAATGTATCCCGTGGCATTAACACTTAACCCTTGATGTCACAGAGGTCCTTACGCTATTATCCTTACAGGACACCCGTGTAACATCATTTAAATTCAATGTCACGGAGGTCCTAGAAGGACACTCACTCGCAATCATGTTAAGAAGGTTGAATTGAATCGCTAGGTAACTTTACTGGCAACTTTTAGTGGCGTAACTTTACGAAATAGGGAATTGAATGAGACCCTAAGTTATTTTCTATTTGTGGATATTGCCATTGCAGCCTCTTTAAAACACTTAGTTGCTTCTATGATTCAATACATCTTATTAAAAAACTGCAACTACTGAGCCATCATATTATAGAGCTAAAAAATATATTATTTGGGTATAAAGTTATTCTATGCATACTGATCTTTCAATGCTCCTAGTAAATAGATTTTCTTTGCTCTGATGTATCTGAATATGCTTTTATTTTTGTTTCAGACACAAACAATCTTGAAGGATCAGAAACCAACAAATCAAGAGCACAGTAAGTAAACTGTGTTTCTATAGCTTGAACAGCATTATGAATCTTTTGTCCACCTGTGCAATGAATATTCACCAGCAGAAAAAATATTAGCAGTCATGAAGTGAGAAATGTCCTGTCCTATTTATTTTCCGTGCCAGTGTGAAAGGAAATAAGCAACTTGCTCGGTTCCAAGATACTATGTCATTTCACTTTAGCAGATTGAAATTTTATTTATTCCTATAATCCTTCTAAATAATTCAAACAGCTTGTCAATGAAACTTATCTTCACAGAACATCATAAAAAATATACAGTGGCATGCCTAGTCGGTTTTTATTTGCTTTCATTTATTTAGGATAAATATTCAGAATTCATTTTATTGCTGCGTATACACAGGTAGACACTTGTACTGCAGCTCATTTTCATATGATGATATCGTATTTTTAGTCAATTATGTCATAGGGAATCTAAGGTGAAGTCATCAGTGATGTCATTGATGATGTGATTGGTGATGTTTGTGATGCCATATGTGATGTCATTAGTCATGTCAAAAAATTATGCAATGAATATAGGCATAATAATCTCTTTTGGATGGGGGTTACATACGACCTTGTGTTTCAGATTTCCTGTAAGATAATGTTTTGATTTAAAACGTTAAATGCAATTTAATGTGTCAATTAATTTCCTTTCTATGGAAGAGTTGGGTGGACCGAAAGAATAAAAAGTGTTTTATCTGCCATTTAACCTCATTATTTGTTCAATAGCATCTCTATTTACATGTATACCAATGGACTCAGCGGATATAAAGATACTTATACATAATCAAGTGGTACTCCTGTCTTATTGCACATTTTCAGGGATTTTTAAAGCTATATAGAAATAGATCTGATACATTTTTTATGGAGTAATGTACTAAATAAATATGGAGCACCAGGCTCCCATGTGCACTTTAATAATGTAAGCTAATGAGGCATATTATCTCAGCATATATATCTTACATGTTTAAAGGGACATGGAATGCAAACTTTTCTATCCTGCATTTAAAAGAGAATAATAGTGTATTTTTCATGAAAAAAACATAAAGATGCATATTAATAAAAGTGGTACTCCTGTTTTATTGCACATTTTTAATATTTTTAAGAACCTTATTAGAAATAGGTCTGATAATGTACTCTACTGAGTAATGTAATGAAGATACCATGGAATTTCACCTTACCTAAATATGGAGCAATGCCTATTTCCACTAAGCACAACCTTGGCTGTCCCATGTGCACTTTAATCATTTTAGTAAGCTAATCAGGCATATTATCTCAGTATATATATCTTATATGTTTAAAGGGACATTGAATGCAAACTTTTCTATCATGCATTTAAAATAGCATTTTTTAAACATATTAGTGTCTTTGTACATGCAAAAAATATTTAGTAAAGCTTGTATTAACATTGAAAGCAGTATATTCTGCTCCAGGAGCTTAATTAAAAAAAAAAACATTGTTCAGCATTATCAAATACTCTCTTTCAGATGCTACAAAAAAAAATGCATTCAATGGCCCTTTAATAATACAAAAGATGCAATAACATTGTAACAGAATTGTGAAAAATATCATATATTGCAATAAAAAAGTTTTGATAGAAAAAAGAAAAATATATTCAATCATGCATATTTGGCAGCACTTTAAACATTAATTAAATATCTCTTCATGACTTAAACCAATGCTATAATTCATGCAGTGTTCTGTACAAAAAGTACGGTTTTATTTTGGAGTAGATTATATTATTTGCATATGACAGGTATACAAGTTTCCAAACTCCATTTTGCACCTTGCAGTCATCTCACACAGAGAGATATAAGTCCAAGAACTAAAGTCATTTCACTTGCTTCCTAAACTAGGAAGGATTCTAAGCTCCAGATAAGATATGGAACACCAATCTCTGCACACACTGCAGTCTCCTTGGCTGATGGGATCTTTGCCTAAGGGATTTAAGACGGTCTCAATTTCATGAAAAATGGATGAGCTTTTGCAATTCCTATTTGAAGTTTGACCTGCTACACATTGTTTATTTGACACTGAAAAAGATTACAGGCAACTCAGCTATAAATTTGCCTCACAGTGTCAAGTGTGGGATCACCTGCAGTTGTTTGTATATCAGGTAAACCACATTTTAGTTACTGTTCTTGCAGTACTGCTTAAAGGACCACTGTAGTGCATTTACAAATCAAGATCAAGTGTTTGTGTGTTGTGCATGGACTATTAAAAACACTATGCAGTTTAAAATACATAAAAGTTATTATTTTTCTTACTTTTTAATGTGTCGACTTTCCCTCAAGCAGAGCTGCTTATCTTCTCCTACCTCTGGGGTGTGGCCAGCTCTTCCTGGAAGGTGAATTAAAACAAGTCTGACCAGACAGACTTTAGTTCAGACCATGGGGCCAGAACTAATTATGTCATGGGTGAAGCCAGTGACATTAATGCCCAGCCTGCTTCCATGCTCCATGATGATCCAGACCCAAGGCAGGTGATCAAAGGTAGTTCTGCTTGAGGAGAAAACAGACAATTTTTTTATTTTAAACTGCAAACTGTTTTTAATAGTCTATGCTCAACAAACAAACTAACAAGCTTTACTTGTAAATGCATTACAGTTATCCTTTAAACATTGCAATTTACTTTCCACAATGTTAAAACAAGCTGTATATTTGTGAGCAGTTATGTATAAGTGCATTTATCTTTCACAAAGCTTTACCAAACTGTATCAGTTGAAGCAACACAAAATGGATGAAAATATCAAGTAATTCTAGAGCAGCATTCTAAAAAAAAGTCAGTTGCACCAAGTGTTGCATATAAGAAGCTATGAAAAGCTACCATAAACAGAGCTCACTAAAGCAAGATGTAGGCATGCAGAACTATAAATACTGTCAGATCTAGAAGGAACACCTTTCTGTAAGTCATTTTGCTGTTTCAAGATGAAGAATGAATGCGGGAGACGTCCAGGTGCTAGCTGTAATTATATCTTACATACAGTAACTGCATATATTAGTGTTACCAATGCCAAGTAATAAAAATAAAGGAATGAAAGAAAAGCTGTGGAACTGGCCTTCTTAAAAAATATACAGTTTACAATATAAAGTAAAGCACTATGGGGCATATCCACTGAATTTCATATGGGCTGATATATGCTTTGCTTAAGCTATGGTAGCAGTTTTTCCAAGAGGAAATAGATAATGCAGCCATCAGCAATCTATTTTCCAGCAAATCTGGAGGTATACGTAACAATAAGATAAAAAAATTAAATGCCAATTATTAGCATAGTTTCATAGTAAAATGTAGTGTTTTCTTATTTTGTAATATTTCAGTTTGTTTTACATAGTCGTACAGTATACAATGTATGTTCTTGAAGTGGTACTGTCTACAAAGTCCTCATGTTCAAAACAATTATCATGCACAATATCATATTTGAGTTTTTTTCTCTTTTGTTTTGTAAAATAGTAAAATAAAGTCTCTGCATTTTCACTCATATGAAATAGAGTTCTTTATATTTTCCTTTTTAAAATTCTCTTTGCGTACTGAAACCATTTACATCGACATGAGGTGTTTGAAGCTCTTTTGCAGCAGATAGCTGCACTATTAAATTAAGTTGTTGGATTAACAAGCCCTAAAGACCAGTTCAGCTCCGGAGAACAAAAACAGCTACAGGTACAATATATAAGAAAGATTAAGAGGTATCCCATGGCTACTTGGGAACAGTAATATCCACTGGAGTGGATAGGAGTGAGGTATGTGAGAGGATCAGAATGGGTTGCATCTTCACCGTTTTAATCAATTAAATGATCTTTAGAAATCAAGATATTTGACCACATCCTCATATGAATATGAGATCTCTCAATAGGTAAACGTACTATATTGGAACAACTTTATTACATTATTGAAAAGCAATTATGTGTAGATATAATCTAACAACACTATTCCATAATAAGATTTAGGAAATATATCAAGGTCAAATGCTCCTGTTTACCATTGGAACGAATGCATGTTGCAGTATAGAAAAGAATGGGGTTTTCTCACCTACCCAAAAAGTGAGATAATGCTTCTATAAAACAGTCGATTTTGTACATAAACACTTTAAATTTAACCTTCCATGATTGAGTTTTGCCAATAATGATCTGACTTAAGTCTAACAAATCCATATTACTCAGTAACACTGTATGCTTCAATGTTGGTGGTACCATGGGGTATAATATTTAAATTAGGTGATCTGACACTAACACCCGCCGCCCCCCCCCCCCCCCCCCCACCACCACCACCACCACTACCACCTGCCTATATGAAAGCATTAATGCACTTTCATGAATCTCTCCAATTCTACTTTCCCATGCAATGATGGATATTGATGAACCATGTGCATGCAGATAACCAGAGCTAATGTAACCTGCATTATCAAGCTCCTCCTGGTTAAGGTAACTGTTAAAAGAGAGAGATTAACAATGCTGTATTGATGTAATAACGTGGATCTACGCCATGCTGAGCTCTTCTGGGAGGTGGAATTTGAATATATTAAGATGTAGGAAAAGAATATATTTGTAAATTCAGAAAAAAAAAAAGGAAATGTTTATGCTAATGAAACAAAAATGGCAACTCCCACTGCATCAGTGGTACATTTAAGTGGCTAATTTATGTTTTTTTAATTGGAAGTTCATACCCTCAACTAAATCAACTTTAACATATGATCTCACATCTAACAATATAGCATTGTAAAAGCATCACATTTTGTTTAAACCCAATAGAAATACATTTTTACAGGGGGAAAAAATCATATTTAAGTTAACATGTATGCCAGTGTTTCTTATAGCTACACCCTCTTGTAAATAGCAGCATTTCTCATAATACATACTTTTTTATTTACCTTGTTCTAGTATCTTGAACTTGAAAATGTTTTATTTCTTATGCTGTAAAATAGCAGTTATTTCTCCTAATAAAATAGCTGTTATTTTACCTAATAATTTTCAGGACACAACTAATATTAATAATAAAAATATTTTATGTATTTATATATACTAAATCAATCATCATTCACTTGTATGATATCACTCAACCTTCGGCAGATCATCTCTTTAGAAACAGGTAATTATGGAACTGAATCTAATGAGGAATACATAATTACTATTGTAATTATGCTAATTAACACTTATGTTAAGCAATGTATTGTAGCTCATTATAGTGGAAGCATCTATAATTAAAACTTAGAATATAAAATATATGAAAAGTAATCAGTTGTTATTAGTGGAATGAAGGAAACACAGGTAGGTGTTTAGAAACCATGCTAAATTAATTATTTATAATAATAATATCTTATTGGACCTACATCTTGAATGTTACTTCCAGTTGTAGCCGTTTTGGTATGGCAGTGATGGTATGTTGTATATTCCAACTCCAAGCAATACACAAAGTGCACTAAATGGACTGTTGCATTAGCAATCTGTACATATAGAAAGTATGTCTAGTCAGCTAGCAATAAAGCTGATACACCAAGTGTTTGCTTAAATGCAAAACTTTCTTTGTTCTCAAGCTTCTCATGCCTAAAATTAAAAAAAAAAATAGTTTTCCCCTGGCAACCTAATTTACAGTACAGTATCCAAGTAAAAAAAAAAAAAACAATAATCTATATTAGTGTAATGCAGAATGGTGAGATCAAAAGATCCCATAGAAATAGTGTGGAAATATACTAACATCCACATATTATCCACATCAACATATTATCTACAGAAACCGAGACAGAGAATTAGCTTGGATGGACATTATCTGAGTAAACTAAGAGCTAAAGCCCAAATTGGGAATACAAAAAGCCCAATATCATATCCATCTTTTCTTTTGGGATCAAAAGATTGACTACTTTCTCACTATATCTTAGTTCAGACAATACATTCACTTATCAATAAATGTAAATACGTTTAGTTAATTTGCATATCAGTTAATTGAATATATATGTAATGTGCCCTCCAGAATTATTGGTAATTTGGGTAACGATGAAAAAAAGACAACGAACAACATGTCTGTATTGTTTATCAGCTTTATCTTGAAATTATGAGAGTCACCTATCATTTCAGTGAGTTAAAATAATTAAAAGAAAAAAATTCTCGCAATAATTTTCACCTCTGTATTTGGTATTTTGTGAACCTTCCCTTTCCCCAAATAGCAGCAGAGGACTTGGATGGCATTCACAAAAGCTTGAATATGTGAACAGTGAACCATTATTGTTTATACTTTGGATCATCGTGTGGCTGGAAGTTTCAACCATGACCCAGTATTTTGATCTAAAATCTCCTGGTATTTGATGGAGTCTATGTTGCCATGTTTCCTAACAAGTCCCTTATGGCGTTTGGAACAACAACAACCCCACAACATCCCAGAGCCACCATCATACTTCACAGTGCAGCTTAAGTTATTTTCTGTATGACTCTTTTTACGCCAAAACCTCCTCTGGTGTTTCTTGCCAAAAACCTCTATTTGTGTCTCTTCTCATTGTATAAACCAGTTCCAATAAAAGTCCCAGTGATGTAAAGAACTCCAGGCACTTACATTTTTGGTTTGACATTACATTTGTGTATTCCCTAACATTCTCCATGTTAATGGATGACTAAAGGTTTTTGATCTTCTTGTCATCTTATATTTAAACTCCTAATGAAACAGGGAGTCATGGGTGACCAACTTAAGAGTTCTTAAATACTCAGTTATGCTTAAAAAATATAAAATATGAAAGTGAACAGTGTCGTATATTGTTTGTAATAATTGTGTCAATAAATGTCATGTTTTTCCAAGAAAAATATTAACTTTTTTATAAGGATTTTGTTTTCTTTAAATTCATTTTACCTATCTGACTACTTTAGATTTCTTTCATATTTTCAGTATAAAATTAAACTGATAAGACCTGTTCAGTAGCATTTTACTTATCTTTACCAAAGGTGCCAGTAATTTTGGAGGGCACAATACAAGTGTATTTGTGGAGCACATCTCCAACTGTTAGTAATGCTTTAATTATAATTAAGAAATAATAAGTAAGGAAAGTGTCATAATACCAGAAAAAAGACAACTAATTTTAATTTCAAATAATTTTGGAATTGTTCTAGCATGTCAAGAACATGTTATATAAATTAGAAATAAAAAGAACACAAAATAAACATTCTCAGAATATAGAATAACTATGCAATCTTCTAAGTCTTATCTCTTTTTATTATACATTTCAAGCCTTCGTTTACATGGCTTAAGAAACTGTAAACCGGAACTGGAACATTCTGGCATTACATTTAGACTTACATAATTTGAAGTTTGTTAGATTTTAACAGAATTATGTTAGATTCATCAGTTAAATATTAGATTAGTGGAAAGAAAGCATTTACATGTACAGCATAGCATGCTTAGAAAGTTTAAATAAATTATATTTTAATTTGCACATCAAACAATATGGTGAACCATTTGATTGATATATTTCATGCAGAAGGTTGAACATTTTTCCATAAAAAAAAAAAAAAAGTTCTACTTTATTACATTCATATGCAATTATTCATCTGCGGAATCTAACATTTTAGGTTAACGTGATCAACGTCCTTAGTTGGGAGGAGACTTTGAATGCACAGGAAGTTTGTATCTGCACAATGGGGAGGTGGCAAATATATCTGTCTGTATATTCATTAGCTCTGATGGAAAGCTTGTCTGTTTACATGCACACACACTATAGTGTAGTTGCAAATAACCACAATGCACATAAGAGCAGAATAGAACCCTGTAAGGCTCAAAGGATTCCTCCTATCTGGAAGACTCAACCAAAGTTTGGTTCAATTTCTATCAACATTTTGCACATCACTAAGTTTTGGATTCAGAAGACTATATAGACAAAATTGACTACAGTGGTTTTGTTTTTTTTAAATGTAATTTTCAAAATATATCATTAACTACTATTCCATAATATCACAAACCTATAGCTCATTATTGTTCCCAGCTTCTTGGATTTAAACAAATCCCTGCTGCATATTTCACAATCACTGTTAGAAATTATATGCTATGTGTTCAAATAGCACAATTTAGATTTTTATTTTAAGATTCAAAATACAAAGGGAAACCATGGTATATCTTTAGCATGGTCAAGTCAATGTAATCAGTTTTTACAGTGAAGCTTAAGGACTCTTTACATACATTTACTATGAAACCCAGTGCTTAGAGAACATGAGCTGTTTTTAAATGATAAGGAACAGTTTGAGGAAACAGGGAGCTGCCATTACAAAATAAAGTTTTCCGTTCTACCATTGATAACTCATATTCTAACCTTTGTAATCTGATCACATCAGTTATCTCCTGTCACATACAAACTTCTTGTAGCTATAAAACACATTGTATAAATGTTACATGCATATGTGAACCTTTCCACATGCACTCATTTAACTTCTCCCTATTATGACCCCTTCTGTTACCAGTCCATCCATCTCTACCTCTTTGTATTAGTGATATTGCAGATGATTATTATTTACAAATGCTAACCCAGTTACACTGCACTTGGATTAATTATCCAATAAAATTATTAGGTAAGAAGCAATTTTCTCAACTTCATTTCTGAACATGTTAAAGTAATAGTAAGTTTACACAAGGGACAATTTATAAATAACGTCTTATATTTTGTATTAAAGCTAAATAATGGATTTTTGTTTTCTTAATAAAAAAAATAGGTGCAACAAATATTCTATTTTTTAAATCATTGATATATCATCAAAGACCATGTGGTCAACCCCATTCCCTAATACACCAAACAATAAAAACATATTTCCATGGTTTCCATTATATTAGTACACAGGCACTGTAATTAAAATATATTGCAGCTTAACCATCTAATTATTTCTAGAGTAAAGCCCTACATGTGGGATGAATATTAGCCAGTTAACGAGTAGGGCTTGGACGGATAAAATGAGTATTCTCTCCTGGGTAGTTGTTTGATGTATAATAGACTTCATATGTAATTGCTGTTCTAAGCAGAGCAGAACAAGTTAAGTAATAGAAAATTTGCTTATGATTTTTAGCATTATTATTCACCTTTCCCCAGCACTAAAATTTGCTTACAGGAACATTTGATCTAGTAATTTGTCCCTATAGATGAACAAAAGCTCCCACATCATTTTACATTAATTAGTACGCATTGTCAATATACCTTATGACTCAATATTACAAAACTAGTGCATTATTGTGTGTGAAAAAAGTATATCCAGAAATAGGTATCATTGACCATCAGTTAACTAAGTGGTCATATGAGATGTTAATATAATAGTTAAGGATCAGTTGTATGATGTTACCCTTTTTTAAAATGAAAGATCATTGCTATTTATTTTACAAAATTTTCTATGGTGATTATTATTTATTTTACTATTTACAATTGCTGTTTTACTGTTAAATGACTTCTTATTGTAAATTTACCAAAACGAAGTGCATTGTGTTTAGTAGTAGTTCAGCTATAGTAGAAGCTGAAGGATTGGATCTTAGAGTACATGTATCGTTCAAGTAAGAGGTTGTTTACAGTAATGATGAGTATAGTGGTGGTGATAGAATAGGGATAATAATGTTTAGTAGTCATACTGGGCCTCATTCTATTATCGTCCGTAGGAGATGCGGGGCCTCAAGGACCGGCCGCAGGCTATTTGCCTATTCTATTCCCTTCTGGCCGGGGGCTCCGGCAGGCTTGCGGCCGGCGCCTTGTTATCCCTTGCGGCCTCACACGCGCAGCAGGAAAGCCTTTGATCTTAAACGGCCGCAAGAGTTTCGGCCGCAAGAAAACCCCGGTTGATATTCTATTGCTCCGGGAACCCTCTCGGCAAGGCTAAAACCGAGCCGCAGCTTACTTGCACCAAAAAGGTCCCGCAAGCACACAATTAAGCACAGAATAAAGCCATCCCACACTCTGATGAGACGATAAAGTGATTGGAAGTGTTAGCATTCATAGCACAACATTCCCCTACACTCAAATCTGAAAATAACTTTTATTTTAATTCATGTCAAATATCCGTGGACAAAGTCCCGAGGGCTTGGAGCACCTCAGACCCGCCCAGGCTGCGGGACGGAAAATAAACCGTTAATGAAATAGCGAATTTGGGCGATGTGCAAGCTTGAGAGTGTGTTGTTATTAATCCTCATGTCCCCCATTATGATGCCTATCATTTACAGAGCTTTACAGTGCCATCTTGAATTTATATTTGCATTTAAAGTTTTCTGACCTTGCGGCCGGTTGCATGATATGCGGCCGGCCGTAAGGGGGATATCCTTGAGGCGCCGTCCATTTGAATTGCAAAGTAAAGGTAGCTCTACACGGGCCGTAAGATGGTTGCAAGGAATCGCAGCTTTGCGGCCATTTTACGGCCGATAATAGAATGGGGCCCACTGTGTTTTATCATAGGTTTGGTAAATGCCATATGGTAAATGCCATGAGTTAGAAAAGGGTTAGGAGTAGGAATATTTTAGATGTAACACGATAAGGTCAGAACAAAGTCCATCTATTTTAATTGTAATACATTTATTTAGTGCAACTTAACATACTGTATATTTCTAATGGAATCCCATAAAATATTTTCTCACTCCTCAACATGGCATTTTTTTAAAAGAAATTATGTTTCATTTTGTTGAACTGCTAAAAAATAAGACACTAGTGACTCTCTGCAATTTTATAACAGTTTTAGAACATTATGTGAATTAAGTTGTACACGTTCCTGCTACATTTTTTATGATTTTTGAGTTTTCTTTGGCAGACTAAGTTACATTTTACCAATGTTGATTATATATTATAAATTCCAGAAGAACTCCATTCCATCCTCATTATTGCCTTATACATTATTTACAAACAGTAACACCTTAATTAATGCAGACATATGCAAAGTACTTTCATAAGTATTTTTTTTTTGGTATTCAGTCTTGGTGCACTGAGAATATTAACGTGAAGAATACTGAGTGATAGTCTAGAGGTTAAAAAACAACTTCTAAAGTACATGAAGCAAAATAGTGTTATAAATAACTAACAATTACTAGCAGCCTACAAAAAGTTTAAAGATTAAATGATCTTTGACATGCCCAATATAATAAAAGTTTAGAATATTACTTAAATCACTATTATAAACAGTCAGACATGTTTGCAAGTCTCTGGTGCTCGCCTCTCACCTCTTCCTGTGTTACTGGGATTGACTTTGAAGGTATTTTACATTTAAACGAAAAGATTGCCACTGCTTCATTACTGTGAAGGTTATTCAGTTAATGGATGTCTGTTTCATTTGTGCTATAAAGAACTAAACATAAAAATGAAATACAATTTTATTATTGTGTCGGCTTCCATGATCAGGAATGTTATTTAAGCAATATATTTGTATTAAAAAACAAACAAACAAAAAAACAGAGGATGTCCTAGCCATTCAATAATTGCCTGTATATATATATCTATATATATATAATACAAAATGGGAATCTTTGAAAGACTAAACTGTAATTTCACAATATATTTGTGAAAAGGTATTTAATAAAGAGTCATGCAAGACCTTGATATGACCATCAGGCAAGACTACTAAAAAAATTGGTATAGCCATATCGACATTCTCAAATATTCATTAGAATTTGCAGCCATCAAGTTGTAATTTTATTGTACCAGACTGCTTTTGATGCAACGTAATTATGCTACTAAATAAAAATGACTTAGTATTTTATATAAAATGTAATGGACTCCAGTCATGCTCCTTATTGAATTATCCTTCACTGCATTGGTTCATGGTTTGCCTTTCAACTATATGTTTTACCAATACTCCCATTGTATAATTAGGTTTCATTATCATGACTGAATTTGATTTTATGGTGTACAATTACATTTTTTGTTTGCGAAAATTCAGTTTGGTCGGCATTGTACATCTTCCACCATATAGAGTTCATTAATTATAAGCAACTTATATTAATAAATGGTGTATGCATCATATAACCCCTACACTAGCCTGTGATGACTTCTGTTATGTATATTTGCATGTGTTAGTACTAAATTAAATATTTTACAAACACTGTGAGTGGAAATCCACTGGTAGGCTATCGACACATATATAATTGTCCAGTTGTTGGGTATTTGTATAAAACACAAAAAAAAAAAAGCATTGTTGATAACGGATATGATGGATGTGGGAATCATCAGCAGGTCTGTTAAATTCCCTATTGAGACCTATCAGCTTGTGTTTAGATTAGAGCCCTGTGGTGTCTCCCGGGATTTCACTTTTATGAATAACCATTTACAAAAAGCACAAACTGTATCCTATTCGCTCTTCCAGCACGTTTCTTTCAGCTCATTTTTCTACGGAATTATATATTTTAGATTTGGTAGCAAAATACCTTTTAGGTATCTAATGTACATGGAAGATGCTCTGCCATGAACTATTTGTTGTTTTAATGTTGATTCTAGAGGATGGTTCTATATGAAATTTTCTTTGCACTTACAATAGGTAAATATGCAGTATTAATGACTATTTTCTCTTTGTATGCCTTACCAGCTCCTGGCAGTGGCAGTAAGGTGGAAACGATGCCAGGGGCCTTCATCACATTCTGCCCAGGGATAAGTATTGCAATAAGCTTTACACATTGCTGAGTTGGACATGCGCTGATAATGCAGCATGCTTGCATAGAAATGCCTTTCTTATATTAATTTTTGCTTGATATCATCCCAGTGCTTTTTGCACTGCACCGGTAAGCAGATGCTTTCTGATGCATGATAGATGAAATTACATTTTAAAACATCCTGGGTAGGTCCACAGACTTCATTTAAAAGCCTTGATTATTTTACTTCATTTTAGTGATACATTCTGCAACTTCAAATGCATGCTAATATTTAATATAGTATTGTTCTTGTTCACGTTTCCCCACTTGCTACACTTCTTCAGATATTGTCTCATATCCACTAAAGGGTGATGATGCAGTGAGCAGGTGGCAATGGCCACGCTGTTACTGTGATAAGAGTATCTCTATATTCACAAATGGATTCTCAAAATTACCAGGCCAATAACTCACTACTATCCTACCTCAGAAATATGATGTAGGTGTGTTGGCATGTACAACAGAACTCTTCACTATATTCATTAAAACATTGAACCATGCAATGCGGCCTTGCTTCTATGTATCTATACGAACAGAACACTATATATACAGTGTTTCTGAATCATATCTTGATGCTCATCGTGTGTGTGCCTCCCAATATGAGTTCATCTAGGCCATGGTATCCTGGAAATTGAAATCCAGTTCTATAACCTATATTAAGCCTAAATTTATAAACACATTAAAAGAAAAGCAGTAGTGGTTCTTGCCATTTCAAGGGAGAAAATGAATTTGATTTTAATGAGGACAATGTTTGAAGCAACATAGTGAGAGGGGAACGCTTGAACAACCAATTAAGGTAAAAACAAGAAGAAATTAGGCTGTCTACAAAATAACTATAATAGAAGCAGATGCATGCATTTAAAATTGCTGATTATGTCACCCAAAATGTCTTTCAGACCAAGTGAAAAGCACAAATTGTTTAGATAAAGACTATAAATCTATGTTTAGTTTATGTCTAGGTTGAGTATATATTAAACCGACATACTAACAATGCTTTGACATTGACTTTAAACTTATGTTTTTGAATCATTGCTAGATTTGATACATTTAGCCATAAATTAGACTCTTCCAACTTCAGTATGGGAGAGTCGTTAACAAACCAGGGTTTAAGGATCTCTCTGCTTCACAACAGGTGGCTTAATAAGTCTAGTTAATATATGTGTGAGAGGTTCTTGCATCCAGACCAGATTACATGGGTTTGGGTGAATTACTCAATGAATTACTCAATGGTTTTAAAAGTAAGTGAAGTAAAACTGTTGATGTTCTGTCCAGACCGAGCTGATCTGGCTGATATCTTGAGTTGGACAACCATGCAAATTAGAATCTTAAGAACGTAACTAGTAGTATATGATTACAGAAACTCATGCTAAGCATGCATTCTGTTTGTAACATATTCATGTTTGGCAGATTTATAGCACGAAAAAATGTATATAGCATGCTTAATGATAGGATTTTGTTATATTTTCCCGAAAAAGCAGATCCAAGCCGTATGTAAAAGATACGCTCACAAAATAACATAATGTGCTAAATCTTTAAGGCAGAAGACTTCATATCTTACAAAGGGCTACAATTAGAAACTGTGTCCTAGGCAAATGATGGCTTTTGTTGGAAAGTAAGAGATAACAAAAAAAATATATATACTGTACATCAATGAAAAATGTTGCATTAATCTTGTTTTCTCCTCTCCTGGAATATCCCAAACCTACGATTGTTACAGCAACTTTTCCTGTGATGAAAGTCCATTAAGCAAGCAGTGCATGCAAACACCGATTTAAATCATGTAACTTTTATCCCATATATCATTCTTAACTGAGACAGTGAAATGCCACTTTGCATGCAGTTAACAGGCAATTTTGCATTGGAAATATCAGAGTTTAATTACTCAGCAGTGATTAATGTACTTTTAATACTTGACGTGCCTACTATATTACTAAGGAAAATATATTTGGCACAGTCATGTATACATTTTGGTCTTTCTCATAGATACATACCCGAACAAGCATGCCTGTGTCTCAGGTATTTAAAAAAAAAAACTTTAGAGGACATCAGGTACCCAATTTAGCAAAATTGCCTGCAGGAAGCTATTAAACGCAACATTATGGTTTCTAGGCTTTTATTGTAGCTGTATGGCCATCACGATCCAGTAGTCAACTTTGGAATGGAGTCTTGCGGAGATGGCACAGGCAAGGGCGCATGCAAATGTTTAATGACTTGGAAAGTTTCTCCTTCACTTGTACACACCAGGACATCAAGTGCCTCACTGACTTTTATATTTCTATCTCTTTATTTCTTTAGTTCATCAATAAATAAATCAATAATTAACTAAAGCGACACAGAAAAAGAAAAAAAAAGAAAGAAAACTATATTGTCAGATCAGGCTCAATTGACAGCTTAATGCTTTCTGTAGCCTTATTATGGCTTCCAAATCAACCATGTTTTTGTCTACAAATCAATAGTTTCCACCAAGAACAATTGAAATAAATCAAGCATTCTTCCTATTCATAACAACATATCTTTTTGAAGCTCAATGCTTATTTTTCGACAAATTCACATACAGATGCTATGATTGGGATACATTTGCAGAATGTTGTAAATAATTGCAATGCTATCCATATTTTGGAAAGCCTTAAAAGTGTATTGCAAACTAGTATTACGCAAGACTGCAAAATAACAATAAAATGTACGGGAGAGTAAATGGAGCAATTGAAATGTCAGACCACTTTTAGAGAAAGCGTCTCGCTACTTTCACCTTTGAAGAGATGGAATAAAATTACACATTACAAAAATAAGGATGCAGCATTATGTTGTTGCTCAAGGGGTTTGGTTCTTTCCTAAGAGCACATCAACGTTCAAACTGATTGCTGAGCTCTGTAAATGATTCAGGTCAGAAGAAGGCTTATTAACCAATTTGTGCATCCTTGTCATCACTTCATCAGTGCAAATAACAATCCTTTCCTGGCAGGTACCTTTCATATCTGAGAAAATAAAATAATTTGTTTTTAGCAAACAACAACTTTGGACTATAATTCAGATTGGAATGTACTTGAAACTTAGAGCGGGAGAAGTTGTTCTAAGTTTGGTGTAGTTGAAAAATATATTTAAAAACAAATACTTTTTTGCTAATTGAATGTTATAACAAATTAATGTATCAGACTAAAACTTAAACTTTACTTATGTTATCTTCATGAATCAGCCCTGATTATCCCCTACCCCTGCATATTATGATGTATTGTAGGGATAACATACAGTCTTGCTACACCCAGTTGCCTAAATATGTATGTGCTTCTTTGATGATACCAGAATTTGAATCTTTGTTATGTCCCTTTAAAGGGGCACTGTAGTCTGATACTTTTAGTACACTATTTTAATTAAAGGGCCACTGAGTCCTGAGTCCAGGGAAGAACTGCTATCAATCACTGGCTTCCCCACAGCACGTGCAGGACTTGATCTGTTATTACTCATGCAACAGCCAGTAGGCAGGATATACAGAGGCTTACCATTTTAGATGTTGTATCTATAATTAGTGTAATTAAAAATAAATAATTTTAACATATAATCTTGCATTCTTTCACGCCGTGAAGAACACTTAACATTACGATAAATGGCCCTTTGAACCAGTTTGCATAATGGGCATGTTTTTTCTGTAATGTAACAAATATAAATGCAACCTTGAAATGTATTACTTATTGTGTATGTTGTCCTGCCCACCCCCACTGCTGTCTTCTAATACCTCCCCTTATTTGGTAGTATATATTTCTTGCCAAGTAGGTGGAAACCGTGGAGGATGAGATTAGCTCATTACCACACAGTGAATTGCTTTTTGCTCTTTTATAATAAAGACAAGTAACCTTACTTATCTACACCATTCAAGCAAGAAGAAGCCTTGGAATTTGAGACATAACAGGTAGAGCATGTGTTCATAAGACAACACTAAAGATGGCCAGTAGTACATATAGAAGGTGGTAAACTAATTATTTATTTAATGTTCTAAAAACATTTTGCTAATGTTTAATAAATTCCAGACTGCATCAAAAAGGAATGGAATAACTGGCAAAAAAGAGAATCCATTAATACCAGTTACCTTCTGGGGATGAGAGGAAAAGCAATTTATAATTATATAATGCACCATATTTAAACAACATAATTCTAAAAAAAATCACCAGATCTGCAGAATTTTAAGATTTCAAAGTGGGTATTTTTCAGTTTTACGTTCGCTCATCTTGGTATGCTTACTGGCTTTTGATTAGCACTCTGCGGTTAAAACAAGCTTTTTTGTAGAAAATAAATCTGATGTCATGTGTACTTAAGGGTGACAGGTTGGAGAACTCTTGGAAATGTCAAATCTTACTACTTATACTCTATAGGAAAAAATAGGAATTGAGAGGTTCCTGGAAATTTCTCACCCTTTACTACATTAGCAAACTAGCGAGCTATCGAAATACAGATTTGATAATGCATAGTCTTTCCTGAACATTGATAACCTGATTTGCTTGTCAGTCAATGTATATGTTCCTAGAGAATTAAGAATGATTACAATATGTAGTTTGGGTAGTACTGTTTTATGTCCATCTTCATCGATACCCCTTTCATCTTCATGTTCTCTTACTGATAAGTGTTTTCACAATCGGGGCCTTCAAAGCACAAGCACACTCTCAATGGGATTTAAGCACTTGACTGTTAAGTTCAATATAAGTATTTGCCTACAAAATTATTTTTAAAATAACAATGCAATTGCAAAAATACTTAAATGTACATAATGTATACGTAAATCTAGTCTTCAGTGATACCATACTCAAGAACTTTTCAATGTCAACTTATTGGTAAAATAATAACCTTAAAAATCTCAGTTGTTCTCAAAAATGTCAATAATTTGATGTACATGCTGTTTGTACAAGGTATGACTTTCATTATTATTACAAAAATAAATTACAAAAAGACAAATACTCTGTCACATATGACTTATTATATTCAGTGCAGTTTATGAACAATTGTTGGCTTTTGTGCAATACGTTCATTGTTAATTAATTATTTTATGAACACTATCAATCCAATTTCATGACCTCCTCTTGACCTAGCAAAGTGATTTGCCCCATGATGGATCCGAGATGTAATTTGTTGTGTATGAAAAGCAGTGAACTACTGTTAGCACTAATTGATCCGGTGCAGGTCACCCAATCCTCTCAGATAAAAATTGAATTGGGAAGGCAATCATTTCACTGTGACAAGTATAAAATGGCAATGCTTCATAACGATAAATTATTACAAAAAAAAGGGAAAATAATAAAAATACTCAAATATGTTTACATAATATGAGATAATGCCATCCTCCATCAATATCTTATTAAGTTTTCATAGATGTTCATTGTTTTAATGGTAGATAACAACTTCTTGTTCCTGATTTATTATTTGTAAATTATGACATTACTTTTACCATTTGCTATTTTGCCCTTTTTTTTATTATTTTTAATAAATATGTTTTTGTTTTTTTTTAAAACATGCATGCAGTTTATCTGCTGGCTGCAAGTATTTAATATTAAGTAAAAAAAAAGCTTTCAGTGCATAATTAATACTAAATAACCAATATATTCATCTTCTTAAAAAAAAAAAAAACATAAATATTATTTTACAAAATAAGCCTTATTCACCAAAATTATTTATCTTATTCAGTTAATATTTGTAGGCTTGACTAAACAAAGTTCTTTCACATTGCCATCTTGCATTTGTCACCCTCTTGTATCACACCTAAACCATTAGATTGTAAGTTTGACAGTTTTCAATCATGTGTCCGTGTCTTGGAAACAAGCTCTATGTACATTTGATTCTAAGCTTAAAAACTGGGCCCTCCATTCATTATAAGGTGTTAAGTTTGTTTTTTGCCTTGTACTAAACCCCTGTACAGCGCTACAGAATATGTTGACGCAATATAAATAAAGATAATAATAATAGGCTTGTTTCAAAAAATAATATATGTCATTTTTCATGTTTTTTGATATTGGTTAAATCTCAGTACTTAAAACATGAATAAGTCTGTCAGCTCTATTAAATACCCTACATGTAAAACTATAGCCCGTAATGTAGAGTGTAAAACTTGCAGATATTAAATTGGCCCCTTAAAGCAACCTGCCATCTACTTGCGGGGTAAGGGCGAAAAAACCCTACGGGATGTTGAAAATTGAACTCTGCAGCTGCAAATCCTTTGTTCTGTTAAGCCTGTAACTGTTACGTTCCAATCACACTATTAAATTGCAATGAATTCACTGGCGTTCAAGCCCGTAACCCGCCAATGGAGCCAAGAAGCCAACTAGAGAGGACCTGCAAGGGGATTTAAGTCCTATTTGTAGCACTGTAAATGCAAATATATACACACTACTGTACTTATAAGTAAAGGGAAAGTGATGTTAGGTATTAAAATGAAAAGCACAACATTCTCATGCTCGCAAATCTGCAATATAAAATACTTTTTTTAATGTTTAATTTCTGCATTATATCGATCCTGGCAATCAATGTGTTAATGCATATAATGGAATGTGCATGGACTAGAATATCATATTTACTGCTTTATTAATATGGCATTATTTCTGGAATGCGGGTCCGATCAAAACTCGCAATTAAAACCCGTAAGGCTTTGAGATCTAACCTCCATTTTTCAGTGACATAATGATGACGATCTCATTTGCCATTGGCTCTGTCTAAACCCGTAACTACGTGTTTGACTAATTGATCATGTCCACGGCCGCACATCCAATGTGTGAAAAATGGTTTGCGGGCTTTCTTCTCTGGCCCGTAACTTGCGGCATGGGGGAATTTAATAGCTCTGTAACGCAGCCGATGCCACTACAGGCTTTGAATTTAATAGAGCTGTGTGTCTTCAAGAGCTGAAGAAGGCATACCCAAGCAGGTACGATTTGTATGATTTTAATCAGTAAACACAGAGCTTATAAGCAATTCATAATAATATAAAGTGCATAAAAGAAAATAAATATATAGATATATTATATGCCTTGTAAAATACAGAAACCTTCCATGTCCTTTTAATTTTCCAGATATTCTATCTCCATAAAAAAAACACAAAGACCTTTTTTTTTTTTTATAAAAAAGGTTTTTATTAAAAAAAGTTATTTTTTAGAGAATATACAACTTCTAATTTTTAAAATATAAGCCGTCAGAGACCGATTGAAGTGCCAATGCAAAAATTGCTAGTGCCATGAGCTTTTAATAACTACTTCCTACAGCAGTTTGAGCCTTCAATCCCCAAATAAAAAGAGCTTGAGCTGCAAATTAACCACTTTGCTTTAAAAGGCACATAACAAAGCCACGAATTGTTGACCCCAGTGGCAGCACAGAGATTAAATGTGAAGGCTTATTTCCCTCCCATACCAATTGTCATTCTATCACTCACTAACACGCACACTTGCCTACCTATTTTCTGCTTTTTAGATTTCAGTTCAGTAATGAAAAACTCTTCCTAGTCCTTCATTCTTCATAAGCGCACACAATAAAATGATGTTCTAGCAAGAAATTAGCATAATTCTTTTTTTTTGGTAGATATAAGAAACTGTATTTGCTGTTACTGTGAAAAAAACATGGCAGTGAACAACAATGCCAACGGACTGAGCAATATATAGAAAATAAGTGTGTTTTGGGCATTTTTGTAGATATAGTTGCCTTGTACTTATACTACGGAATATGTTGGCGCATTACAAGTAATAATAAAATAATAACAGCTAAGACGATAGGAAACATGCATTTATAACTCACATATCTTAACTTGTTTATGTGTTGCTAGAAAAAAAAATTGGATAAATTGTGCCAACTTAAAATCTCCTGCCAATATTTATAACAAGCTGCAGGAATTGTAAGGTAGTTTGCTGAGGCTGTTTTCTATGGTAAAATTGGAATAACATAAACCTTAAAACCTTAATATTATTATATAAATATGTAATAAACATGAATATGTGGGTAATGCATTAATTTCTTGTGTGAATTACTACTGTCATACCTTCAAAGGATTTACACATATTGTTTTCATCAAATCAATTTTCATTACTACATATGACATTTTAATCTATGTTATCTTTCCAGAACATTATTAAACAGAAGTTTAAAAGACTCTTGCATTTTGCTATGAACAGTGAGCAATCATCGTGGCACACTTTGATCTTGCACTATCTTTGCTATTTGTCGCTATTTATTAAACCAGTCATAGCCCTCTGAGGCGTAACTTCTCATTAACATTGGTGTCCTGAAGGTAGCATAGATGAACTGTAGCAATCAATCACACCAAGGCAGCTCAATGAAGGAGATGAATATGGATGGTAACGCAGGAGGATACTAGCAATGCCTACATGCAAGAAGCAAAATGCATATTTATTATTTACTAAGTTAAAGTTTTCAGAAAATGTCTGATGTATTGTGTGATGTAATGAGGGTTTTATTTGCTATTATGTTTCTAGAATGTTTTGATGTACCACAATATATATATATATATATATATATATATATATATATTAAGCAGTAGGATACGAGGGCTCCCCCAGGAAATCTGATTGTATCGTCCTGGCTCTGTGTATATTATCCACCCTCCAAGTTTTTTTTGTTTTGTTTTTTGGAATCAAACTTAAATCGCAGTGGTGAAAGCACCGAATCCTAACTACTGGACCACCATGGAACCCTACCCTCCACGTTACAATATAACCATTGCCTTTGTATGATTCATAAAACATTGCTATATAGTCAGTTATTGTATTTAAACCACTTTGTAACAAAAAAATTCAATATTAGCCATGTTAATATCATGACAACTCAATGGGACTTGACAATGGGACACAAAATATGTGATTCTGTTCATAGTCATGTGTCTGACTCTTGTAAATTACTTTCTATAATCAGAATCAATCAGTGTTAACTCTCAAAATGTAAACCATAATGTAGCAGTAAAACATACTACTATTCTCTGTCCCTGTGTTTTTCTACATTTAACTTATTAACAGAAAGTTAACATAAGTATGAATATCACAATTAAAGTATCTGCTTACTGAATGAGAACGTCCAGCAAAATCTGAATGGATTTTTTTGACAGATATTGACTAATCAGGACTAATGAATCAATAAGAAGTAAAATTGAATATGGTGCCTGTATAACATTTTCCCTTGAGCATGTATTATTTACCTGGTTTAATAGGAGAAACACAAGGGCATTTGAGATCGTTCTGCCCCTGTTCATTTTAGATGTGTGCTCTAATTTCATGTTGTATTGATTGTAAAACAATCTCAAAGCTAATACAAAATATAATGTGCTCTATTTTTATTATAGTAACCATTTACATTTACAGTATTGCTTGAACTTAAAAGTTTAATACAGCAGACATTTTGAACATAAAACTGTCTTCGAGCTACAAAAATCACCTAATCCCTCCACATGGTAAATTACCGATACCCAGAACACATAGAATTTGACACATATATTCTGGACAAGATGGTTCGGCCCAATCTCCTAGATATTGTAAGATCAAAACCCCTGATTTATTTGCATGTTTCTGATATATGTGTATATATGTATACATATCAGAAATATGCAAATAAATCAAGGGTTTAGGTTTTAAAATATATAGGAGATTGGTCAGAATAAATTTGTCCAGAATGTATGTGTCAAATATATATATGTTCCTCACACCCTGCATAATATCATAATGTAACAATGTATAATATAAATACAAATGTGTGTGTATATATATATATATATATATATATATATATATATATATATATATATATACAGTATCTCACAAAAGTGAGTACACCCCTCACATTTTTGTTAATATTTTATTCTATCTTTTCATGTGACAACACTGAAGAAATGACACTTTGCTACAATGTAAAGTAGTAAGTGTACAGCCTGTATATTAGTGTAAATTTGCTGTCCCCTCAAATTAACTCAACACACAGCCATTAATATATAAACCATTGGCAACAACAGTGAGTACAGCCCTAAGTGGAAATGTCCAAATTGGGCCCAAAGTTTAAATATTTTGTGTGGCCACCATTATTTTCCAGCACTGCCTTAACCCTCACGGGCATGAAGTTCACCAGAGCTACACCCGAGCTTGCCACTGGAGTCCTCTTCCACTCCTCCATAATGACATCACGGAGCTGGTGGATGTTAGAGACCTTGCACTCCCCCATCTTCCATTTGAGGATGCCCTAGAGATGCTCAATAGGGTTTAGGTCTGGAGACATGCTTGGCCAGTCCATTATCTTTACCTTCAGCTTTTTAGCAAGGCAGTGGTCGTCTTGGAGGTGTGTTTGGGGTCGTTATCATGTTGGAATACTGCCCTGCGGCCCAGTCTCCGAAGGGAGGTGATCATCCTCTGCTTCAGTATGTCACAGTACACACCTCCAAGATGACCACTGCTTTGCTAAAGAAGCTGAAGGTAAAGGTGATGGACTGGCCAAGCATGTCACCAAACCTAAACCCTATTGAGCATCTGTGGGGCATCCTCAAATGGAAGGTGAGGGAGTGCAACGTCTCTAACATCCACCAGCTCAGTGATGTCATTATGGAGGAGTGGAAGAGGACTCCAGTGGCAACCTGTGAAGCTCTTGTGAACTCCATGCCCATGAGGGTTAAGGCAGTGCTGGAAATAATGGTGGCCCCACAAAATATAGACACTTTGGGTCCAATTTGGACATTTCCACTTAGGGGTGTAGGCACTTTTGTTGCCAACGGTTTAGACATTAATGGCTGCGTGTTGAGTTATTTTGAGGGGACAGCAAATTTACACTGCTATACAGGCTGTACCCTTACTACTTTACATTGTAGCAGAGTGTCATTTCTACAGTGTTGTCACATGAAAAGATAAAATAAAATATTTACAAAAATGTGAGGGGTGTACATACTGTTGTGAGATACTGTGTATATATATATATATATATATATATATATATATATATACTGGCACACAAAAAAAAAGTATATTATGCAAGATATGAAGAACAGAATCGTTAAATAAACAGACTAAAAACAGAAATATTTACAACCTGTACAGTAAGTGAGTTCTAGCCTCTGGAAGTGGGTCATTTTTACATTGACAATACACAAATACTGTATATATTTCCTCTTGTGACACCTGTCACTAACTGCTTGTCTTGGATGGCTCATCAAAATCTGAATTATAACACTTCACTCCCCAACAATATCCCATTGATTACAGCCTTCCTCACTATCTTCCACAACATAATCCCATGGCCTAAATGTAATCTTCAACTCCATGCTCTCCTTCAGGCTTCACATCCATCATCTCACTTAATCCTATCAACTCCAATCACAAAACAGTGCTAGACTATAGATATTTCACATTGACAATATAACCAAAATCATTAAAATATTATATCTTAGCATCCCCCTAAGTTAACTCTGCCATACCCTCACTCATCTATCTTACTACTTCTCTCTACTGTTTCCTTCACAAGCTACTTTGAAGAATCAAATTTAAAAAACTGTTCATTACCTTTAAGGTGCTCTATGATGCAGCACTCTCTATATCTTATTTTACATCTTAGTCCTTATTTACAAATATTTCCCCACACATACCCTCTTACTCCAGCATGCAACATTTCTCTCACAGCTCACATCGCCTTTAGAACTCACTTCTCAGTTGTCAGAGTCTCTCCAAGCCTCCAAACACACTCAACAAATGAATCTATCCTGGACAGCATGTTTCTAGTCCTGACACAACCCCAACATTTACAGATTAGGCCGGCTCCCTTCTTTCTGTTACAAAGTCTCTGGTCCATTGGCAATTTTAATTGATAACAAACAACAGATCTATTTGAAATAATTTTATACAATTTGATTATCTCACTGTATTGCACCTCCCGTATTCTTCTGTCATAAGAATAGTACCAGATACTGCTGACAGATTGTTTTATCACATTCCGAAATCCAAGTTGCTGTCTTTCAGTTATATATGCTTTTTTATTTTCTCCTGCAACTTCCACTGCTTCCCTTTACTTATATCTCCTTGTATGGTGATTACTTCACTAGAAGCTATATTCGGAAGTCTTACAACTGTGTGTGTTGTCAGGCTCTCTTTATCTGCCTCTGTGGCATTACTACACTTACACTTCATGTGCACAACACCAAACATTTCAATAACTATACATTATCTCTATTTTTATTTCATTACATTTTGGTGGTCTTATTTGTACACTTTAATAGAATGCCTTCTAAAGCACCAGTATTATTATTACTTATTATTATAATTATCATTTATTTGTAACGCAACAACATATTCTTCTAGCGCTGTACAAGGTTAAATAGAAAAAAAAAAAAAATTAACACAAAAGAATGGAGATATTGAGCTTAAAATCAAACATACACAGTGCCTTTCCTAAAGCACCAAAAAGCTAGCAAACTCGCAAACTTAGGGCCTCATTCAATTGAGGCTTCGGGAGATCCGGTAGCCAGTAAGTGAGGTCGCTAGCTAATCTGCTATTCAATTGGCGTTTTTTTTTTTTGCTGGCTCCGATCAGCTTCCGAGTTACGGCCTTGAGAAAATGGCGATGGTTAAATTCGTAATTTACAGCCTCCCGAAGACTTTGATCTTTCACTTTCTCAAGGCTAAAGTGGCAAATCACTATTCAATTGCTCAGTTTCCCCAAGCCCACAAATGTTTTCACACCCGTAAATGGCAAATGAAGGAGAAAATCCTATGAGTGCTAGAGGACCCGCAAGTGGGTTAAACACCTGTTCATAGCACTGTAAATGCAAATAAAAAATCAATACTGCACTGTAAATAACGCGGAAAGCGATGATAGACATTAGAATTAATTGTACAACAGTCTCAAGCCTGCAAATCGGCAAGATCATAGATTTTTTTTCTGTTTAATTTTGGGGTTAAATCGATCCCGGGTATCAAAGCCACCACTAGAACAGTATTGGCATTCATTTTTATAATTCTTTATTTTGTGGGTTTGCGAAACTGGTCGCATATTGGACCGCTGCACCTAATTAATTGACATGACATTTGATTGACATGGGCGATTACGGGCTTGCTGAATTGATCATGTTCCCGCCCTGAACTGCGCCAAACCAGTGCATGGTTTACGGTTTTTGGCTTTGATCCCGTAACTTGTGGGCTTGAGCAATTGAATAGCATCGCAATCTGAGAAAAACGGGAGCCTGCAACACATTGGCAGACATTCGGCTATCTGCGATCGAGTTGCGGGCTTCAAATGGAATATGGGTGAGGTAGAGCGGTGATAGATGCCTTGTGCATAGTAAGGCTGAAGGTGATGAGCTTCTTTAAACAGGCAAGTTTTTAGTGAGGTTTTGAAGATTTTGAAGCAGGGGGATAGTCTAGTGGAGTGAGGCAAGGAGTTCCAACGAATAGGGGCAGCACGTGAAAAGTCCTGGAGGCGGGGTGAGAGGAGGTAATATGAGAGGAGGATAGCAGAGCGAAGAAGACAGTTGGGAGAGTATTTAGAGACAAAAGCATAGATATAAGGGGGTGCAGTGTTGTTGAGAGCTTTATATGTTAGGGTCATGATTTTACATTTTATTCTGGATGCTATGGGAAGCCAGTGGAGTGACTGATAGAGAGGTGCAGCAGACACGAGCAATGACTATGACAGATGAGTCTAGCAGAGGGGTTCATTATGGATTGGAGAGAGATGGGTGATGAGGAGGAGTGAGTTGCAGTAGTTGAGGTGAGTTTTGATGAGAAAGTACCAATTATCTCAATATAGCATTGTCTATAATTTACTAAAGTCTTGAATAGATTGTTCCAGGAAATACTTACCCTGTAAAACCTTGAAGTGTCAGTTTTAGGCCTTTTCTAAAAGATTCCCTATTAAGAATGAAGATAATACTCCCACACATATTCCAAAGTTTTAAATTTCATCCCACACTCCCTTTTATAAAATAGTTTTCATTTTGTTGATTCATCGGGTGATGCATTGCAGTCAGTTATGGAGCAATAAATGTATCTCAGGGGACAGAAAATGACTTAGCTCTCAAATTACCTTACATTCTAGGAACTGTGCATTTTGAGTGTACTTTTAGTATAAATTTGCATTCCAAAAGTGGTAAAAATTATAAGTGCCGATAAAAAACTGCCATCACTGAGATAAACTATAACAAGTAGTGAGTTCTGTATTTAAGTCATTATCAGCATGATCTAGGGCTGTGCTGAAGAATTTACATTTGGCCAATTAGCTTTTCCCAATAACTGCAATTGTTTATCCGTTAATTGTTGAATCATTAATCATAAATATTGTTTTACATTGTACTCTAAATATCATTGTCATTCAAATTACTTTGTCTAATGCATTTTATAAAGACATATAATATCACTGAATTGTATTGTATGGTAAACAGTTTTTTTCTGTAGAATTCAGATTCAAACAAGCAGTGCTTGGTGAGCTAAATGTAGGTATCTAGTTTATTTATTTATTTATTTATATGCTTTCAAGCATTTTATTGTTTATTTACAATTTTACAGATGGTTTTGATGAATAATCTGTATTTTTTTCAATCATAAAAAGGCATTAGGAATTAGGTGTAAGTCAAGTAATTACAACTCTGATCTCACCATCAGCTGACTATAAAAGTGAAGATATGTATATTTAAGTCATTAGCAGTGAGAGATGTTTATCTCTTCTTTCTGAGAGCCAGAGAAAAGCTTTCTATCTCTGCCCTCCAGATGGTGATAAATGATTTAATCTTTTTTTTTCCAGTGTTTAATACTCCCTATTGGACCTTAGTACATATCATGAATATCTATAAAGGGTTTTCATTAATACAAACATTGGGGTCACAGTGATAAATACAAGAGTTATAAATCATTGAGTGTATGTATATTCAGTTACATACTTTATTGTGACCTGTAATCTATTTGTTGTTAAGTCGTTTAGTTGAGTCCGACTCTCCATGAAAATATGGTCCGCAGTGAGCCAGGCACATCTTTTGCCAATCAATAAGGTTTTTATTTCAAATATACTGGAGAGGGTTGCCAGTTCTTTCTCCGTGAGTTGTCTGACCTCTCTGCTCTGACCTGCCCATCTTGGGTGACCCTACATGGTATAGCATACAGCCTCACTAAGGTGCACAGGCACTTCACCACGGCCAGGTAGCTACCCAGTCAATCTATTTACTGAGTTGCCAACACCAAATAGTATCATTATTCTGGAATAAAAGATTGTTTAGTAATGGAGGTCATTTATTTTCTAAATATGGAAAATGGGGAAGAAATATCTAATATGAGAGCTTTATTGGACTAACATATAACTGTATCTAGAAGAGTTTGCTCATTATTGCGATCCGCAGCTTTAATTCTTTTCAGCAAAATTGTAATGTTGAAATGCATTTTCCCCAAATAATAATGATGCGGTGCAGATTCTGCATAACAATCAGGGTAAATGCTAAATTACTACCTTTTAATCAAATAATAATGCTGAGGTGGTGAAAATGGCGTAGCACAGATTCCTCTTCAAATGAGAATACTGAAATACTGATTTTTTTATCACGTGAAATTGTTGAAATACTGGATCTTAGCCAGATGCAGTTGATGAAATAGTTAATATTATTTCTGTCTATAGACGCACCATTTTGAGTTTCTAGCTATATTCTACTAAATAAATCCCTAATGGATGATATCCTATTACTTTGATCTTCCTCTTTTGTATACAATCATTACCATAGACATAATATTGAATATTTATCAGGTATCCTGTTTATTGATCTTGGCCAAAGCCACACTGTTATTGAGAACACATAAATAATAATACATTTTTTACAGAAGCTGTTCTCTGATATGTTTAGTAGGGAAATGTACATTTCCTCACAATCCGACATTTAGGTATAAGGATTTTGATAAGATTCTGAGAGGAAGTGACAGCAACTGTGAATGTGAAATTATTTTTTGCCTGCTGGAAATAATAAACATTTCGATCAAATACCTCATAGTGAGATGTTCTTAGAAATCTTTCACATGAAAAACTTTGCATTAATATTTATAATGCTTTTAACTTTTTGGTTGTGTAGGTTTTGCTAACAGTAGGAGGCTATTTCATGCAGAGTCATTTTAATTCTGCAACCAGCTTTCACCTTTAAGAACCTGAATGGAAAGTTATTTGTCAATAGGCTTAATGACTGGTGAACTTTAGAGTTAATTTCAGCTTTGGGAAACGACAAGAGAGAAGAAACAATATCTATATAGAAGGCAATATAACAGCTACAACAATGTATCAAACGCATTTTTTTTTTAAATACATAAAAAAGCAAATGTTTTTATTAACAAACACATTACATTGTTATTTGTCCTGTGAAGCTACGTTTCAAATTCAAATTTATAAAATTCTGGATTTAAACGGGAAAATGTTAATGGTCTAAGGCCAATACAACAGTGTATAGACAAAGAACTAGCAGATAAAAATATAGAAAAGAAACATTTATATATTTGCAAAATATTCGTTCATATCAGCACATACTGATACGCATGAAAAAGGTAAAAGAAGTAAATTACAAACCATGTAGCTCAGCAATGATTTCAAGAGCAAGATAAGAAGTAAAAAGCAAACATTTAAATTATACGCATTAGAAGGAACATACAGGTTTATGTGTACAAACAGGGCTGTATTTACCTTTTTGGAGCCCCTAGGAAGTGACGTGGAGTGAGTACGCAAGATATGCACGGACCATTTTTGCCTTTTCTGTACGTGTAAGTTCCCTTTCCTGTCCTTTCCTGTAACTGTCTTGTTCTAGGTGGTTACCCCCTAGAAGCCAGTCTATGAACTGCAAAACATTTTTTTTAAGAAGTGGCGCCCCTCACAGAGAAGCGCCCCTGGGCGATTGCCCAGTTGGCCGAATGGGTAATTTGGCCATGTGTACAAGGCATATAAGGCATACATATAGATAAAATAGAAAAGGAAAAGGAAGGAATAAAGGTAAGCCTAACCATTAAAATGTGAAACAGGCCAACTCATAAATTTTGACTAGGAAAATGCAGATGATCTAAATATGTCATCTGTATACAAAAGGAAGGTAATATGGTTGGGAGTCTGCAACAAAATGAGGCTGCACTATCTTCACCAAATAATTGAGTAACAAAGGAAGAGGCTGGACAAAAATGTTATTTCATAAGTAGCAAGACTATTTCCTTAGTGTTTGACATCCTTTAATTATTATATCATAATAAAATGAGGAAACTGTTTTTAACATGGCACTTTAAAAATATTTTTTAACAAAACACAAGTAGGCAAAGGAGAAAGATATAGGTAGAAAAAAGCAACAGACTGTGAAAATATAGTTACTGTAGAAAATGTACCCTCAGTATAAGAATTAAAGCTATAATCTAGTCTAATATAACTTTGTATAAGTAGTGTCTTTGATATATTGTACTTCACAGAATAACAAGGGTGTGAAGAAAGGTTATTTTCATACGAATCAGCTATAAAACTCAAAATAATTAAAATAAATGTTTTCAAAGTGTTTATTAATTAATTACAGAATTAATCTCTAAAGCACAAACTGCAAAATATGGACATAAACACTGCATTTTTTTTATTCTAGTTGCATTCCAGACATTATTTGAATACAAAAAGATTTTTAACTAAACATGTTTATAGAACTCAACTCCTGATAGATCTGCACAAGACCTAATCTTCAAGAACTTTCAAGACAGGAATATTTCAGAGGTCATTATATAAAAGGAAACCTTTTGGATAATTTCATAGATAAGACAGAGTCCAGCTTCTTGTCAGTGATTGAAGTAAAAATAGGAACACAAGCACTGTCTGGCACAATGTGATCTATATTTGAAATAGGAGAATAGAGTTCAAAACTCGGTGTTCTTGATGATATCAGAAACAAATCATTATGATAGTGCTGTTCTGGAAAGATTTATTAGAGCTGTAAATTATATACACAGTATAGTCCCACATAAACAATATATAGGTATCCTTATTTTTTTTACATATTATATTTAATAATTATTTAATTGAAGACACCATTTAACTGCTTTATCAACAAGGAGACGTTGCAGATTTATGTGATTTTCTTTAGGTCTAATGAACTGGTACTCCATTCAGATTTGTTGTTCGGTTATGCCTGACGATCTTTGTCCCTGGGGACCGTAGCATGCCAGGCACATCTTGAAGCCACTGCCCCTCTGAGCTCCCTCAATCTCATGCTCATTGCTTCAATAGCGTCATCTATCCATCTCCAACTCAGCTATGCCCTTCGTCGTGTACCTTCAGTCTTTCCCTGTATCAGAGTCTTCTCTCAGGAATTCTGTCATGATAAGACCAAACTTTCCAGGGCACCGTTTGACATGATTTGCTGTTGGTTGATTGGATCTTCAGTTTTATTCAGTCAATAAGTCTATTAATCTTTGTTACTCACTAACATTTTGCCTAGTATGAAGTGTAACTCTTCAAATAATGATATTATTACATAGTTACATAGTATTTAAGGTTGAAAAAAGACTTTCAGTCCATAAAGTTCAACCTTTTAAGATCTCCTCTGATCTGCAATATGCGGATTAACTATAAATTAGTTAGTTGTATATAAAAATAAATCAATTCCCTCCTGATCCCAGACACCGGCGACCGGACTCCTCCCCGAATCAATACTGCCTCTCAAATTATCCATGATAACCCTGAATTCCCTTTTTAATTAGAAATATATCCAGTCCCCTTTTAAAGTTATCTATCGAATCCGCTGTCACCACCTCCTCTGGTAGAGAATTCCACAGATTAACCACCCTTACTGTGAAGAACCCTTTTCTTTCTTTAAGGTGGAATCTTTTTACTTCTAACCTCACGGGATGTCCTCTTGTCAGTTGAAAACCTCTTGGCACAAAAAGCTCCCTTGACAAATCTTTATACTGACCCTGGATGTATTTATATAAAGTAATCATATCTCCTCTTAGACTCCTTTTTTCTAGAGAAAATAAGTTTAATTTGGTTAGTCTTTCTTCATAACTTAGCCCCTCCATTCCCCTTATTTGTTTTGTTGCCCTCCTCTGTACCTTTTCCAGCTCTAAAATGTCCTTTTTATGAAGTGGTGCCCAAAATTGTACTCCATATTCCAAATTAGGGCGTTCTAGAGATTTGTATAGTGGCAGAATTATATTTGATTCCCTGGCTTCTATACCCTTCTTAATACATGCTAATATTTTATTTGCCTTTGCAGCTGCTGCTTGAGCACTGTTACCTAGGTGGTTGTCCGCAAGCACTCCCAAATCTCTTTCAATATCCGATACACCTAGATTTGCTCCATTAAGATTATAAATTGCATGGCTATTTTTCCTTCCCAGATGCATAACTTTACATTTATTCGTATTAAATCTCATCTGCCATTTAGATGCCCATTCCTCAATTTTATTTAAATCCCTTTGGAGGGAAAGCCCATCACTATCTGATTTAATTACCTTGCACAACTTTGTGTCATCAGCGAAAATGGAGACACCACACTCCAATCCTACCTCTAAGTCAAAAGGAGAGGACCTAATACTGAACCCTGAGGAACCCCACTTACCACATTAGTCCAATCGGAGTATGTTCCATTTACAACAACCATTTGCTTCCTGTCTTTTAGCCAGCTCTCAATCCATGAGCAGATATTTACTGCAACTCACGTATCTCTTAGTTTGCACAATAGTCTCCCATGTCGCACTGTATCAAAAGCCTTTGCAAAATCCAAAAAGACTACATCCACTGAGTTGCCTTGATCCAGGGTCCTACTAACCTCCTAATTAGATTTGTTTGACATGACCTATTACTCATAAATCCATGTTGACTCCTACTTATAATCCTGTTCAAATAGACATATTCTTGTATATTATCCATTATTAACCCTTCTAAAAGCTTCCCCACTACAGAAGTGAGGCTCACTGGTCTATAATTCCCCGGATTTGCTCTTGCTCCCTTTTTAAATATAGGTATCACATCAGCTTTTCTCCAGTCATCTGGTAGAGACCCTGTGTTGAGTGAATCTTGAAAAAATAAATATAATGGTTTGGCTATTACAGAACCCAGTTCCCTTAGTACCCTTGGATGTATTCCATCAGGACCCGGGGCTTTATTAACATTTATTTTTTCCAACCTCTTTTGGATTACTTCCTGCGTTAACCAATTATTTGGCCAAGGTAGTGTAGCCCCATTATGTTGCCATGTCCCAACCACTGGTACCTCCCTTGTGTATCCCGAAGAAAATAACCTATTTAGCTCATCTGCCTTTTCTTGGTCACTAATTATCAGACGGCCTGTGTCACATTGTAATGTTCCTATAGCTTCCTTCCTCGCCTTCTTCCCATTAATATACTTAAAAAATATTTTAGGGTTAGTCTTACTCTCTTTTGCAATACATTTTTAATTTTCTATTTTAGCCAGTCTAATCGCGCTTTTGCAAGCCTTGTTGATTTCCTTGTATTCCTGTAAAGCAGTCTCTGTCCCCTCTTGTTTGTATAATTTAAATGCCTGTTTCTTACTCCGTATCTTGATCTTTAAATCATTGTTAAGCCACATTGGATGGGATTTACTCCTTTTACTTTTATTCCCACAGGGTATATGCCGATGTGTATGTATATTTAGTAAGGATTTAAATGTTGTCCACTTGTGGTCAGTGTTTTTACCTGCCAGTTCTCTGTCCCAGTCTATACTTTGTATTGCTGCCCTTAGACCGTTAAATCTGCCCTTTTAAAATTAAGAGTTTTCGTTGGCCCCTTAAAATTTTGTTTTTTAAATTCAATCTCAAACAAGACTGTGTTGTGATCACTGTTTCCTAAAGGTTGCCCTATTCCAACATTAGATACTTTATCAATATTATTTGTGATGAGTAAATCTACGATAGCTTCATTTCTAATAGGCTCATGTACAACCTGCTCCCCTTAGATGAACTGCTGGTCTCATTTATCCAGTTTATTTCAGGGTAATTAAAATCTCCCATTATTAGAACTTGACCATGCCTAGCTGCATTTTCAATCTGTAACAATAATTGTATTTCCTCACTTTCAGCTATATTTGGGGGTTTATAGCATATTCCTACTAATAATATTTTGGAATGTGCTGCTCCGCTATTTAACTCTACCCACAAACATTCAACTTTATCACTAGGTCCACCATAAATATCTTCTCTGACTATAGGCTTAAATTCAGGCTTAACATACAGACAAATCCCTCCTCCTCGTTTACCATTGCCTCTATCTTTCCTAAATAGGTTATAACTATCCAGATTACCAGTCCAGTCATGAGATTCATCCCACTACGTTTCAGTAATGCCTATTAAATCCCATTTTTAATTAATTGCTAATAATTCTAACTCTCCCATTTTTCCTGGCAAGCTTCTGGCATTATAGAATATTGTCCTTTTTATACTATGATCATGAAGGGGCCTCCAGGCGTAGGCATTTTCTTTGGTGTGAAGAGTTTATGAAGAGAGTATCTAAAGCTTGTAAAGATGTGGCATTTTATGTTATAAAAAAAAAACGTGTTTAAATTTTAAACCATGTTGAGATTGTGATATGAAATCTCAAATTGTGGCCTAGCATTTTTTCAAATGTACATATGAGTATAAATGATATTTTTAATATACCAAGGTTGTGCTTATGATATGACTGTGTTATATGTGAAATTGACTGATCATACTTTGAAAGAAAAAGTATAGATAAGCAGGCAGCAGCAAAAGCAATATATATAGCATACTACATACAACGCCAGGTGCATATCTTCAAAACACCAATTCCACAGACCATGAAGCCATTTGTCAAAGAATTTCCCGCAGAAGAATCCGGTCTGCTCCTCATTGCTCAGGAATTCTTCATATTTGTTATTACATGTAGACAAATTGATTACCATTCAAACAGTATAGTTTACTAAGTGCTTAATTTGTTTGATATTTACTTTGCATCTAGCTAGCAACCTCCCTTGAGTATATAACAATCTGGCATTTATAGTATTCTGTACATTACATAGTTTCCTGAATATAATAAATCGAACAAATGGTTCAATGAAACAATTTTAGAATTTTCTAAAGCACACTATAAATATGGTCTTTTATGTGGCAATTCCCAAGTGCGTCCTTACAACTGACTTGTTTTTGCATGTTTAATTAACGTACGAACAACTGTCATGCTTGTACAAATGTCAGATCTTTTTCTGATAATGTGTATAAAGGCAATGTGCACAGTAATTGTAAAATATTTGCAGTGCAGATGGAAGCCACCTGTAGATACATATTAAAATGATTTGAATAAGAAACCTGTTTGATCCTTTTGATTCCAAATAGTAGTGACATACAGTTGTTTTATCAAAATGCATTATTTCTCAAATATGGTACAAACAGTATGGCCCTCATTCAATTGCGATTTGGCCAATTGAATAGGGCTCTAAATAGGCACATAACATATTTTTTTTAAAGAAGTTTTTAGTTAGTGAAAACCTTGCTTTTGGATAGATGTTTACTAACTAAAAACTTCTTTAAAAAAATATGTTATGTGCTTATTTAGACCCCTATTCAATTGGTCAAATCGCAATTGAATGAGGGCCTTTGGATGAAATAATATAAAAATAAATGCATACATTTAGAGGCAGGGGCAATTTTAAGAAGTGTTAGTTTAATAACACTGATCCCAAATAGACAAGGTGGCTTCCACTTCAGGTAAACATTCATTTGATTAACTAGTTGGATGTGGTCTCATACCTCTTTTTGTGATTTTTTATTTATTTCAGAAAATCACCTTTTATTCTAAGTAAATGTCATAGAAAATGATATGCAGAAAAACATGCTTAAAGGGATGTAAAATATTTTGGTGAATATATTTTAACAGTACAGGTCACAACAACGATGTTTTACAATTACATTTTTATTAAAACATGTAATTTACTAGTTGAAATTGTGCTTGGTATGTTACCATAGTTTCTGATTGTGCATTTTGTCTTTTTTTTTGTCACCACTGTTGTGGAAAAGGCCATTTGATCTTTTGACCCTTTCCATGTTTCTCTAAGGGAGCTTTTATTACCAGTTTGTAAAGTTGCACACTGCTTTGAGGGTCTGATAACATTGGTGGCAAAAGGAAGGCACGACTTGGATGAGAAATGATGCTAAAATGCAAATAGGGAGTGATAAAGGTCTGAACACAATAGCGAAGGTTTACTGAAATTGACCCTGATTGGTAAGGTGATAAGCCTACAGCATCAGTTCCAACAAGTGTTGACAAGCCAAC
Source organism: Discoglossus pictus (assembly GCA_027410445.1). NCBI lineage: Eukaryota > Metazoa > Chordata > Amphibia > Anura > Alytidae > Discoglossus > Discoglossus pictus. The sequence goes on from CM050167.1 coordinate 324,068,532, forward strand.
CATTGCTTGTATATAAAAACAACCATCATGACAACATTTGTGTCACAAAATAAAAAAAAAATCACAAACTACGAAAACAATGTCAAGCAGAACATGAATATTGTCCTTTTTTCAGTAAGGTAAATGTCTTAACACTAGTAGATCAAGATCTTCAAGTTCCCATATTATCCTAGGGAACCTTAATTGAAGAGACACTATATGTTCTTCAATGAATTCCAAAAATTGACAATCTCTCTCTTTCTTGAATATGGAACTACACAAAATAACATAGAAAAAGAGGGGTTTAACTCATTGTCAAAAAAAAAAAAAAATCACTGGCCATGTAGCCCTATCTTAGGGATAGAGGAAGGAACACAGCATGTGTTAGCACATTTTGTGAAATGCTATTGAGCATTTTAGTTATTCACCTCACTGAATTAAATGCAATTACTCTAGTCTAGAATAAATACGGGCTATGAACTAAAACTAAATCTGAAAGTTTGTTTATTTGATTTCGACATTCAGTTTCCGATAACGTGTCTCACTATATCCTATTCTGTACACCTGACTGTGTATGTGCCAATCACAAATATGGTTCTCTGGTTACTGTCCTAAAACAGATTGTATGGCTGCCATGAATTATAATTATTATAATAACTACCCACATGAATACCCACATGATTCTACACATGTATTCAAAAAATTAGATAGATAAACCCTCCTGTTTTCCCCTTACATCTACAATGATACAAATAAGCATGACAATCAATCTACGCAAATCAACGCATTTTGGCAAAAAAATGGTCAGCATTTGGCGCTGGCTTGGCACTCATCACGCTTGCTGAAACCTGTATAAGGTTTTATCCTGTCTCTCTGGAAGAAACAAATAATAGCCTGGTATTCATAGTGCCTTCTAGAACCAATTAATGAGGAGTACCACTGAATGTTCTTTCTCAAAGTTCTTTCTCCTCGTTTTTTGGAGGTCAACTTGTTCATGCCCTGCCAGCCTACAGCTCATTGCATTGCTTGTATTGTCATCTGACATGCAGCCAGAAGAAAAGCACTCTGAGTTTTGGTGAAAACTACATGTAAGTTACAAACTTCTCAGGCATCTGGGTCAGTTGTGACTGAAGAAGGGATGCAGGGGTTGATATATTATACTGTCCAGGTCAAGGGGTGACAACTGAACCCCCGTGACACCTCTGAAACTACTACAGAACATAGATTAAAAACGGCATATTGTTGCGGTGAAAGTAATAGTAAATTTGAAGTGTACATTGTGTTTAGAAGTATGTGTGTCTATCCTTCAAGCCGCTCCACAACCAGGTGTGTGGGAAACCCATTATGTGGTCCTTTAAGTGACAGTTTATCTAATAGGTCAGAACTACTCCGATACATGTTGAACTAATTCTCAGAAATTCCTGGAATTGCTGTAAATATCTGCTCATGGATTGAGAGTTAGCAAAAAGACAGGAAGCAAACAGTTGTGGTAAATAGAACATACTCAGATTAGGCTAATGTGGTAAGTGGAGTTCCTCAGGGTTCAGTATTAGGTCCTCTCCTTTTTAACATATTTATTAATGATGTAGGACTGGAAAGTAGTGTCTCCATTTTTGCTGATGACACAAAGTTGTGCAAGGTAATTAAATCAAAAAATGAAGTACTTTCCTTCCAAAGGAATTTGCATAAATTAGAGGAATGGGAAACTAAATGGCAGATGAGATTTAATACAAATAAATGTAAAGTTTTACATTTGGGAAGGAAAAATAGCCATGCAATTTATAATCTTAATCAAGCAATTCTAGGGATATCAGATATAGAAAGGGATTTGGGAGTACTTGTGGACAACCACCTAGGTAACAGTGCTCAATGCCAAGCAGCAGCTGCAAAGGCAAATACAATATTAGCATGTATTAAGAAGGGTATAGAAGCCAGGGAAGCAAATATAATTCTGTAACTATACAAGTCCCTAGTAGGCCCTCATTTGGAATATGGAGTAGAATTTTGGGCACCACTTCATAAAAAGGACATTTTAGAGCTGGAAAAAGGTACAGAGAAGGGCAACAAAACTAATAAGGGGAATGGAGGGGCTAGGTTATGAAGAAAGACTAACCACATTAAATGTATTTTCTCTAGAAAAAAAGGTGCCTAAGAGGGGATATGATTACCTTATATAAATACATTCAAGGTCAATATAGGGATTTGTTAAGTGTACTTTTTGTGCCAAGAGGTTTTCAACTGACAAGAGGGCATCCTTTGAGGTTAGAAGAAAAAATATTCCACCTTAAAGAAAGAAAAGGGTTCTTCACAGTAAGGGTGGTTAAACTTTGGAATTCTTTACCAGAGGAGGTGGTGACAGCAGATTCAATAGATAACTTTAAAAAAGCGGTTGGATACCTTTTTGAATAAAAAGGGCATACAGGATTTCCTGGATAATTAGAGAGGGAGTATTGATCCAGGGAGGAGTCCGATCACCAGTCTCTGGGGTCAGGAAGGAATTTATGTTTTTTTTCCCCTTATGAGACAATCGGCAAATGTTTCAATGTTTTTTTTTCTGTTTGCCTTCTTCTTGATCAATGAATTATTAATAATTAGCATTATTACCGGTTAATAAATAATCCACATATTATAATGAACAGAAGAGATCGAAAAAGGTTGAACTTGATGGACTGAACAGCTTTTTTCAACCTCTGTAACAGACCATAATTTGGTCTAGCATAGCCAAGTATTCCTTTCCAGTATTGTAATATCAGGCTATATAGCTTTGACATTTGTACAGATCTTGTCTAGGAATTAACATGCAGTTAGCAACATATTACCTTCATCTCAAAAGTACTGAAGTTAATACATAGCTTGGTAATGGCTTGCTAATGAATGTTTGATAATGGCTTGTCATCCTATTGGATGAGATCTTGGGGGCATTTCTCAGTTAACCTGTGACATTCAGTGCATCCTCAATAGTTGAAAATGTATGAAAGAAAGGTTAATGTGCACTAGGGATAAAATGATAGTGCCTCAAATATACTGTCACTGAAAATGTTTATATTCTTCTGAAAGTAATTTCTTTTATTATTTAGACTGAAATGGTGACAATTTTAAGTCTGTATGACAATTTATAAAATGAATCATATTAGAAATGTAATAGTTGCATGAACTTGCTGGAATCGAGTGCAATGAAAGTTATACAGTTGGAGTAAAACATAAAACCCATAGCCCTTTATAAGTTGCATTTAACATAATGAAAATACTATTAGTCCAGTTATGTAAAGGTATGAATTATTATGACCTTTTAGTTTCCTTCTGTTCACTGTCATGCTAGCTTCCCTCCTTAAGCCCAATGCCTGGAGAGCACCACTTTGCGAGTTGGGTAGACAGTAAGTTGTGAATTTCCATACTGCATCTTCTAATGCTCACAGCAGAGCAGTAGGTTTCCTTTTGGTTTAGTGACGAAACAGCAAGGCACAAAGCAATAGAAAGATGTTGGACATGGTGTGTGCATCAGAATATGCAATATGGAGATTCATAGCTTGAAGTCTGTTCACCTTACACAGTGACAGGTCCTGGGGGATAGAAAGGCAGAAGATATAACAAGCTAGCAGTCCCTAGATGTGAGAAAATGGATATTTAGCCAAATAGTAAACATGTATGTGTATAGCCCCTGCACAACAATCGCATTATTTATGTTATGAATATTTCTAGAAGTAAGTTCTAATTAAATAATGCTGTGTACATTTTGGACTGACACTCACAAGAAAAAACAGCATCTTAAGGTGCAATTATATAATAAATCAAAAGGGGGTCAAAGATAAGAACGATTAAAGGGACACTTTTTCCCCAAGAGGAAGCTGGTCTCAAATTAAACAGCATTACAAAGTGGAAAAAAAAAATCAGTGGAAAAGTTTGCCGTACTTTTCATCCCTGGCTTGCCGCATTCGCTTGTAGCAGCCCTCTTGCAATATTTCCGGGATAGGTGATTAACATAGCTAGGTACTTTTACTTTGTTCTTAAAGGAATGCATTAAATGTTGGTGTGCTCTGGTCAATGGAAAATTCTTCAACCATTTAGATTGTCTCTTTGCAGTCATTTTGATCCCTGCTTAGCTTTATATTTAGAGCCTTTTTCACTGTCATTTTGGCTATTATAAAACATTTAGGTGCTGGGCAAATCAGAGACAAATGGCCACCATTTGTTCTTTCATTTTCTACATGCCACTGGTGTACTTATTGCTGTGGCCCAAAGGAGTAACCACATTAAAAATCTGCTTTGACTGTTAAAGAGTTTATAGATTACCAAATAGAGTATAATAGGGTACAATAAGGTCAAATAAACTGGTAGGGGGGGGGGTGCAAGGGTGTAACAAACTATAATAAGATATAATAGGTTGGAGGAATAACTGCATTAGCTAATAATTGGAACCTTGTGGTACAATTAGTGATTCATGATGGCTGTGGGGTCCAAAGCTAAGATCTACACAGTAGATGGAGAAATCTTTTTTGTTTTTGTTTAATATAGATAAGAATGTTTTTAAACAAATACAAAGCATAATCTTAGTGTTAGTGACTCTTCAATACATAGCAGTTGAATGTTGTATGCAGTGTCATGGAATGAGCACGTTCTAATGGTATTGAGGACTTTGCAATGAAAACTAAGCCTCAAACGTACAAATACAAATACTTTCTGCCTATATTACAGTGCAATTTCACTTAATTACCTCGACAAATAGTGAAATAATTTTGAATAGAAACAGAGCTGCTGACAATAAAAGGTCAGTGACAACATTAAGAAGCATATGGTTTATTGGCAACACTGCCATTCTGTATATTACAACAATAATGTATTGTTATTGTGGTTTACTATTGACTCGCTGTAATTATTATGAAATTAATATTTTATAGAGGTAACAAAAACAGTGTTTCTCAACTTTCAACAGTCCCTTGAGTGTACCAAAGGGGCTCATGCTCCAATAGACCTATGTAACCACAGTCTTGAAGTAGGTGCATGTACGATTATGGTGGTTAGCCAGCTGGCCCGTAACATTAAAAAAACAGGAGAAGTGATACACACCATCTGCTTTCACATTCTAGATTAAAGGGCGTTAGTTGCTGTAGGCAATTTTTGTTTGTGGGGCAATAACAAAATGCTAACCAGGAATATTTTGTTGGCTCACTAAAATGTGTACTAGTTGTATTGGCCATATGCAGTATATATGTATTTAAGAAACTTACAGGGCTAAATAAACACAATCAAACTCAGACCATATCATATGAATATCTAATATTGTGACATTTGCACTTGAATTCATTTTAATTAAAGGCTTTATATTTATATTCTAAATGTAAATATATTTAAATACAAAACAATACCTGTACTGGGGTGTCCAAGTAGAAAGCTTTGTAATATATATATATATATATATATATATATATATATATATATATATATTTATTTATATATATATATATATATATTACAAATAAGGAATAGTACATTAGTGATTCCATTTGAATGATTAAAAATAAGTTGATGAAAACTTATTTCCTGCTCAAATTTCTCAGAAATACAGTATATGCACTGCAGTCTGGGAAAACTGGGCGGGGCATGCAAATGAGGCCACATAATGCACCATCACTCTGTCAATCCAAACCATTTTAAACATGGCTCCTTTTACGCATATGCTTACTGTATTTCACAGTTTTAGACATAGCAACGGATGGATTTTTCACAAACCAGGTAACTTAACCACATACAGTACTGTTTCACGGTTACTGACGATCCTCAGTATGGTGTGAGTGCCTGGTTTGTGTGGTAATCGTTGTAGAGAGTAGTTCTATACAGCAATTGTTTCACATATGGTGGGCTAAGAGTGATAGAAGCCCTCCACTGTAAAAAGTACAGTAGTACAAATAAGGAATAGTACATTAGTGATTCCATTTGAATGTTTAAAAATAAGTTGATGAAAACTTATTTCCTGCTCAAATTTCTCAGAAATACAGAATATGCACTGCAGTCTGGGAAAACTGGGCGGGGCAAGCAAATGAGGCCACATAATGCACCATCACTCTGTCAATCCAAACCATTTTAAACATGGCTCCTTTTACGCATATGCTTACTGTATTTCACAGTTTTAGACATAGCAACGGATGGATTTTTCACAAACCAGGTCACTTAACCACATACAGTACTGTTTCACAGTACATATATATATATATATATATATATGTAAATAGTCAAAGCATGTATCATTGTATCTGCCCCAATATATATATATATATATTTATATATATGTATATATAAGTATATATATATATATATATATATATATATATATATATATATATATATATATATAGACAATGTGCTTGTTGCTGCGGAATATGTTGGCTACTTTTTAATTCGGAAAATATAAATTTTGATGTCAGCGTGAATATGTCAGCTACTTTTTAATTCAGAAAATATACATTTTGATGCCTCTTCAAGAGCCTGTAGAGATCCATGATACATCGGTGGAAGTTGTGTGTGAGAGGGGCATTTACATTTCTTGAGATGTATAATTGAATTTCCTGAAGCAAGGAATCTGCTTCTGGGTCTGTGAGGGGTTATAGTATCAATTTCAGTATTGTCTAATTCTCTTAACAAAGGTTCTCTATTCAGTCCCTCCCCACCCTTTCTCCATAAAACACACCATCAAGATAAAGCTTTGAAAAAGTGATATTAGAAACAAAAATTGGATTCCTATACTATAACATTTTCCCAAAAATGTTTTATTTCCATGGCCTACAGAGGTGCTATTATTATTGGTTTAGTACCATCAAGTGACATTTTTTTATTGATCATTCAATGTAGCTAAAAATGTAACAGTTGTCAGTTTATTAATACATTGGGTAGTCAATAGGGTTGTTATTTTGTATTTTTGTTCTTTGGGACAACTACATCCCATGTATATGGGTTATTTTATATATACACACAGGCAAACAATCCCATGTTTTACCATACTCTAATGGTTTACTCGTATTCTCATCATCTTCGGCCCCATTACCATTATTTTTCTTATCATGTTCCTCTTCTTCTTGCCCTCCACTATTTCTTTAGTTTGGTATCAATCCCATAACAATGTAATACTATTGATCTTTGAAGGGGGAAAGAATTAGTGGAGAAATCATGTGTGTCAATATCAGAGAAAGTTGCAAATTCTAAAATTATAGATGTATATATTTAGTAACAGATCAATGAAATGTTAATTGAAAAGGCCACATCACACTACACTGAAATATACTAAGCCAGTGAATGGAGGGCCCCAATGAAAAATAATTGGGAAGCCCCTTTGCAACTTCTATTGCCACTCCATGGGGTCAATAAAAAAGCTAAAAATATATGTAGATAATAAGATAATAAGTTAAGATGCCTCATTAACTGCCAGTGGCAGCAGCCCCTACCCGATTGTGGGGCATGGTGATTTGGACCTGCAAATGGACAATGATGTTTCTTTTTTTTTTTTTATTATACATGTGAGGAGTCAGTTTCGTGTCACAGTAAGGCTTTTGTAGCTGTAACACAAGCTATTTTGTGCAAACTAAGATGAAGATTTTGAATATTGCAATAGAGATTCCATGTCTTAATGAGAACAGATGTAACCTCCGAGCTCAGCAATGAAAATCTGTGTCTTAGAATTGTAATGGTCAGTGCTCTCATTTTCTTACTGCAAATAGATAAATGTTTGGTACAGCAAATGACCTTTTCCATTAGTATAATTTTTTCAGACATTATTCTAAATATTAGCATCAATAAACTATTAAATATGTTTGTAAGCGAGGGGGTACAGTTGGCATAATAATGTGTGTGAGACACAGCACACATTTCTCGGTTTGTATGTGATTGCCTGGAAGAGGGAAATGGTCACTGAGACAGAAAAAGAACATCCAGTCTTGTATAATATTATTGCAGCATTGTGCGGTTATATTCGCATGACTGAGCAGCTCAGTTGACATTTGGCATGTTTGTTTCCTCAGGCCACACACAGTTGTTAGCTAAAAACTGGCCAATCCACAAGGTAATACAATAAATATATACCAAAATAAGTGGTGATTACTCCATGTCTCCCAGCTGCAAATTGCTGCATCAAGCTTATCAAAAGAAGAAATACAACTGGGTACAATTAAAATATTATTCCACGATTAAGCTGGTTCATATTTTTCAAACAGAGTGAGTTCCATTGTTGTTGTTGTTCAGTCATGTCTGACTTTGCGTGACCTCATGGACCGCAACACACCATGGTCATGCTGATCCACTTGCTGTTCATAGCAAAGATACTGGAGTGAGTTGCCAGTTCCTTCTCCAGCATACAGCTCCTGGTGTTTTCTCATCCAAGTACTGACCAGGCCCAACCCTGCCTGGTGGTGTGACGTCTTGGTTCCCTGACTGGAATCAAACCCAGTTCACAGAAGTGAAAGCACTGAATCCTAACCACTGGACCACCGGGAAACCCATGTGAGTTCCATACAGAGGAGGAATTAGGTGCAAAGAGGAAAGAGAAATGTGTTAGGCAACTATTTGTAATGCAGGTTGTGTCTACTCCTGGTCTTGAAATATGTCAAATCAATCAAAATGAATCATGAAATGTATATTTAAATAAAAAATTTACAGATCAAAAACAATTCATAACAATTTACAGTAGCCAATGTACTTTAGTCTATGAATGCTACTGCAATGGACAGAGTTAACATTGGCAAACAGAACAACCAACACAGCTTGTGAAGCTTTGTAATCATCATACTCTTCTCCAGCATAAATTAAAGGTATGTTATGTTATGAGAAATTATGTATCTATACAAATAGACTAATACCTTTTTCTGGTCTAAAACATTATTCACAAAACCAGTCAATAATTTGGATACCATTTCTTTCTGCCCCGATAACTGTTCAGGCTGGGTGCTGACCCCTCAACATAAAACTGCTAAGGCATTATTAGTGGTGGGGGGAAGCATCAGAGTGACATATCACACATCAAACTGCATTACACAGTTTTGCTTAATGAATCAGTACTGCCTTGGAGTGGTATTGTTACTCACTCATCATCTGACTATGTATTACATTGGCTTCTATCTATCAAGAAAGACTTCATCTTGCTCATCACTCCTTCTCCACTTCACTTCTCTGTCAGTGGTTATGTTGGCTCTCCCTACCCTACAGAATAAAATTCAAATGATAGCTTTCACATACAACGTCTACATTACCTCCTTCACTCCATTTGTCTCATATGCCTTTAGAATCTAAGTTCTCAGGTCAACTGCTTCTATATTAGCAGGTTTACATTCATTGTTGTTATGCTAACGCATTTAATATGTTTACTCCTTGCATATACATTGTTGTTATTGTTGTTGTTGAGTTGTTCAGTCAAATCAAACTCTCCATGACCATAGGACTGCAGCACGCCAGGCACATGGTTGTGTCTGGTTGTGCCAATCCATAAGGTTTTCATGGCAAGGATACTGGAGTGCATTGCCAGTTCCTTTTCCAAGTTTGTCTGATCTTGCCCTTCTTAGGTGACCCTACATGGTAAAGCTCATGGATTCATTGAGGTACACAAGCCCCTCCAACATGACAGGGTTCAATCCAGAAGGGGACAGTGTTGTTAGCACTTTATAAATAAAAGTTATTAGCAATAATAAAGCTAAGAATGCATACTTAGAGTTAAATAAAAAATATAAGAGACCTACAAGGTGTTTGGAGAATAAACTGGTTGATGAGAGATGTTATGAAAATCATAAGTACCTAACAATTGCAACTCTCCAATCAATCTTTATCTTATCATCTATCACTAATGAGTGGTCTTGGATACAAATGTACAATTAATTGATTCTGTGTTTAATTAGTGTACATACAGGCTTGCACTATGAGATCATTTTGTTCTTTGGGTTTCTAATATATAAAAATATAACACGTGCGTCATGTTCCTAATGCTACCAATATACATGTATTTTCATAACTTGAATCAATAAGATGCCCAAGTCTAATAATCACTTCTCATATATAATGTCACAAATAAATGTAAAAATATTAATTGAAATCCCAGGTATCTTGACATCTAACTTTTCAGCTGTAGGTGATTCTTGATAAATATTTCTCCCATTAACCTGCTATGTCTGCATTGTATTACAAGTGCATTTAACCTAAGCCAATAATGTAGTTAATTAACCTATATTATATGACATCAATTTCCAATAAGAGGAATATGAAACTAATATTAGTGCAAGTGTAATAAATGTTTCTGTCTAAACGACAAAATTCTCTTCAATATGTAATTCCCTTATTATTGAAAGGTGTAATTAAAAATAGAATATTATTGCAACCATGATCTCTGCGATATGAAAATGTTTTACATGCCCAGAACTAATTCTGTACAATTCTAAACAAATTACTAAGCTTAACCGCTACAGGAGGGGAGCCATGGGGGGCTCTGGGCTTTGTTAGAGGTGACCATTGATGTTGATTTCCATCTGTAATTAAAACCATTGCAGCTTAATTATGTTATAGTCTTATCTTGAAGTGGTCTCGCCACAGGGCAGTGGCTTACAAATTAAAATCGGTATGATTATTAACATAGTATTTTATAGGGGTCTATAAAAAGGAAGTTGTAAAATCAGTTTTTTTAAACATTTTGCCTTTTGTTTTGAGATTAAGCTGTTTGGGAAATGATGCCTAAACTAGTCCTGTTGTTACCCTATTGAGCACAGGACATCTAAACGCATTTTAAAGCTAACTTGTGCTAATCATTGACAATGCATTGAGTGGAATGTCCCCTTCTGGATCGCTACATTGTTATGGGGCTTGTGTATTTCAATGAAGCTGTAAGCTATACCATGTAGGGTCGCCCAAGATTGGCAAATTATAGCAGAGTGGTCAGACAAATCTCAGTCCATCAGAGAAGGAACTGGCAACCAGTCTCTCTCCAAAAAAAACATTTGCATAAGCACAACCAGAAACACAGATAGATGTGCATGGCGTGCTGCGTCCAAATGGTCACAGAGAAGGCCTGAACAACAACATTGTATATGTTTAAACAAAAAGGATAGACACTATAGGTCCTCTGGATGTCGAGCCTATATAGATAGACAGATAGATACATAGATACTGAAGATATACTGTAATATATTATATGTAGCATATTCTATATAGTTAATATTATTAACTAGGTTCTTGCCCGTCAAAAATGACGCCAATAACATTTGAAGCCTGGCAATGCTGTTTGCCACACAATTCGAGGTTCTCCCCCTCTTACTTGCCGTCCTTGCTCATCGTGGACCTTGCAATGAGCCCTTTTGGCGCTCATTGCGAGCCTCTCCCCCCTCTACTTAACGCTGCTTGCAGGCCTCGGCAAACCCTCAACTTTTGTGCCACGCAATGAGCGCCTTCGGCGTTCATTGCGAGCCTCTCTCCCCTCTACTTTCTGGTCCTCGCAATGACCACCAAAGGCTTTTGAGCACATCGCCAGCTCCACAATGAGCGCCTTCGCCACACATTTATGGCGTGTCTCTTTGCCTTCTCTCCCTCCCGTTTTTTTCCCCTTAGCTCCCTCCTCTGTGTCTCTTTCCCCCCCTCTTCCTCCTCTGTGCTCCTGTTTGCATTTACGGGTGTGAAACCATTTGCGGGCTTGGGTCATGATTGTTCATTTCCCCCAAGGCTGAAATGTGTTTCCGATTTACTGGCTTAAAAAGTTACGGCTTTATGGTCACCATTTTTTTCCTCGCTTAGCCGTTTTCAGACCTCCCAAAAACACCAATTAAATATCAAATTAGCTTGCAACCTCACTTACAGGCTCCCTGTCTCCCCCTGTGCTGTGTGTGAGGTTGTAAGTAATTTTTTTTATTAATTAGCATCTTTTGGCGGTCTTTTGACTACTTCCGAGTTACGTACGAGTTACATATGGGCCTCGGGATAATCGCATTTGGCGCTCATTGCAACCCCGTCAAGCCAGTCACGTACATGCTTCGCGATGATCGCCTTGGTGCTCATTACGAGGACTGCAATGAGCGTCATAGGCGCTCATTGCACATGTGCAAACCCGTAACTTTTAACATTGCGTGACGACAACTCGCAATTACGACAACTATTATATGTGATAGGATCTCATAATTAAAAAGTCACTTAATATAAGTTATAATTTAAATAACTGTATCGTGCATAATAAATTAACTGAAATTATAAAAGTACAATAGAAAAGAATCAGAGTTTTTTTGTATAAAGACACATTGTACTATCACAGTGGAAGCAACATTTTTGCTTTCAAAGGGCTGTTTTTCTTTGATGCATTTTGCTCCGTGTTTAATCCCAGTATTGCATCAGTTTTGCTTTGATACATACACACCAAGAGACCATTGTGTAGCATTAACAAATGGTGTTTTGATCAACAGAGACGAGGTATTATTTCTTACTGACAGTAGGTGATGGACAAAGCTCTTTTGATAGAACAGTATTTGTTTAAAAGTTTGATTTTTTTTTTTTTTGTAAGCGGTATTCTTCATTTGTACATAAACACGGTTATTGTATTCCTGTTCAGAGGGATGGAAGAAAAGAGTCAATAGTTACATCCATGGTTGCCATTAAATAACCCAGCTCCAATACTTTTTAGATCAAAATAGTTCTTCAAAATATTTTGTGGAAAGTTATTGCTTTTTATAATATCCAAAAAAAGAGAATGTGGTATATTTATTGCACGCTACAATGCCCACTCTCAAATATACAGAACTGTTACGGAAACCAAGCAGATCTATACAGAATAGTTTGCGTTTCATTGATTGCAGCCTGCAGGGAATATACCAATACTGACTGTGAAACAACTTTGGGGTGAAAATGATCTCCATGGCTAGTCTTGCATGAGATAACTCCCTAGTGTGAAGGACAAATGGCTGCCGCCATACTGCTGCTTTGCTCTTTAGACATGCCTTTGCTAGGCAATGTTTTTTTGTTACAGTATTTCAGTGTTGCTATCGGCAAATACTGTTATAGACATAGTAATAAAACATTGCTTGATATCTTTCTTCAGAGCAGGAGATAGAAAAAAAGTTTTATCACTGTTTTATTAAATCCTCTGGGAAAATGTTCCATAATCCCTCATTTGAAATATATTATTTTAAACTGTTTATTATTTGAATATTTTACCAAGTGTGTATCAAAATAGATTTTATAATAAGTGAAGCCACTATTAACAAGCTATTGAACATATGCCTATATATTTGAAATAAACATAATACTGTATTAATTATTTTTACCCCCAAAAAAATTACCTTGCAGATTTTAAAGGAAGAGCGCCATTGCTGTTCAAGGCCCTCATTCAATTGCTACTTGGCCAATTGAATAGGGGTCTAAATAAGCACATAACATATTTTTTTTTAAAGAGGTTTTTAGTTAGTAAATATCTATCCAAAAGCATGGTTTTCATTAACTAAAAACTTATTTAAAAAAAATATGCTATGTGCTTATTTAGAGCTCTATTCAATTGGCCAAATCGCAATTGAATGAGACCCCAAGGATGCAAATACTATTTACTCATACCACTGCCTTTCTCCCTATCTTCTTACCGAAGTATCAAACTCTTTCCATTCAATATCATCCTCAAATCCTTAGGCCACTATATTTGGTCTAAGGATTTGAGGATGATATTTTGTTTTCTAAATTATTTTCTTATTCCATCACATCTTAAAGATCCTCTAATTTTCCTCTTTAACCTCCTATTGCTAATTTTCTTCTAATCCTGTAGTCACCTTCTCATTCCCTTTCATGTCACATCTCCATCCTTCATTTTATTTCTCTGCAAATTTCTCCACTTTCACTTTTATCCAAAAATCAGAAAGAGAGAGTATTTTGCACCATTATCAGCTTCCAGTAAGGTATACAAAAAAATGAGATTTAGATCCACACTGCTTGTCCTCTATAATACAGTGGAGGAAAAATTATCAGACATTGTCCCCTCAAATAATCACGGTCAGCAGTTATAGTTGTAGAGAGGTTATTGAGAACCTCACCTATAGTTAGCTTGTGCTCAATGCCATCAACAATGCTGCAATTCACTTGTTTAAATTATATATGACTTCCTTGCTATTTTATTAAGTTGTTTTTCAGTCCTTCAGTCTTGTCCGACTCTCGGTGACCATATGGAACACAGAACCCAGGTACATTTGCCTGTGTTTCTGGTTGTGTCTATCCATATGGCTTTCTTGGTAAAGACACTAGAGTGAGTTGCCAGTTCTTTCTCCAGTGGACCGCTTTTTGTCTGACTCCCTGCTATGACCTGCCCATCTTGGGCGACTCTACATGGTATAGCTCAGAGTTTCATTGAAGTGCACAAGCCCCTTCACCACAACAAGGTATCGTTTTTATTACGTATACAATTGTAACAAGATATAAGGATATTTAAAAAAAATGCAATCTTATTAATCTATAAATATTCTCTTATTATCTTGCTTCCACTTTTCAAATAGCTGATGTATATCAATCCACAGGAGAAGGCTGAGGTGCAGTAAAATAAAGCAAAGACGCTACAGTTGTGTTTTCCCTTTAAAAAAATAGGTTATGTGGAGTACACAAACTTTAGATCACCATTTAGTAAATGCAATAATACTAAAGCTGCATAAGCAAATCATCTTCCCAAATGAGCTTAGATCTCAAGAATATATGAATGTCACCGGGCCAGTCACCAGTCTCCTCTTGTTTACATAAAATATACATTTTTTTAAATGTTATTGATATTTTTAGCATATCAGTTATATATTGCAAAATTAGCGTAAATGTTCCTTTATTTCTCTATTATATGTATCCCCTTTTACTCACAATTGTGTCTAACAAAGGCCACTTTTATATTAACTTTTTAATATACTGTATAGGCTACAAAAAAAAAGAAAAAAAAAGCTATGCATCTATATAGTTGTTTAGCTATTTGTCTACTGATCTATATATATATATATATATATATATATATATATATATATATATATATATACATATATATATATATATATATATATATATATATATATATATATTTGTCTCAACTAAAATCCTAGTAAAGCTTCATGACTGCTTGGTAATGTACTGCCCATTGTTATGTAAATGGAAACTCCATAGGAAAATAAAATATATATGTACAAGAAATATGAGTGACATATTCTAATACTTCGATCTTATTGAACATATTTGCATTATACTAGTATTTCTCCTTTACTTTGACCCTACTATCGAATGAAAAGACAAAATTGGGAACACGACTGTGATTACTCAAGTGGCCTATATCATTTTTCAGTATGTGTTCCCATGGTTTTAGATGGAAGCCATAACCTCTAATCCTTTGGGTTGACCATTCCATATCAGAGCTGTATCTGTAATATGAGCAGCTGAGAAAATAAAACCGATAAAATGCAGTAATGCATATTTGCTTACATTTATATGATTTAATGTATTTTTACTTCCAATATAAAAGCAATCTGGTTATTCTATTTAAATTCATGCTACTATAACTGTTATGAATTATGCAGTGGTGAAGACGGTTTCTAACTGTCAGTAACACAATTTTAAAATTGAGAATGTAGAGAATAAGCTGTTCTCTCAAGACATTTGTAATACAAAGCTGGAATATTTTCATGTTCTTCTTTCATACTGACTTGTAATGAACCAGTTGTGCTGGATGTAGAAGAGGTCCAGGCGGTTAAACATTTCATGTCATGCAATATGTTACTTTATATGTCCAGTTCTTCAGCTGGTCTAATGAAAACAAGAAAAAATGTTCAAGTTTAAGCCAAACTGACACAACTAGATACAGCCGGTTTGATGGGCGCCAAACAGCCTTATTAAATTGCCATTCGGTAAATTTAAAAGAGCTCTATTTAAGCACACAGCATATTTTTTTTACAGAAGTTTTTAGTTAGTGAAGACCTTGCTTTTGGACAGAAGTTCACTAACTAAAAACTTCTGTAAAAAAAAATATGCTGTGTGCTTAAATAGAGCCCTTTTAAATTTACCGAATCGCAATTTAATAAGGCTGAAAATGTGTATATGAGAATATTATAAATGTATAGTTGAGTGTAAAATCTAAAATCAAAAAAAAATTGTTCTAACATTACACTTCCTCCATGGTGCCTTTACTAAAAGTACAATGAAATAAAAAATAAAAAAACATAAATGTTTTAACAACCTACAGTAAAATAAAAAAGAATTGCATACAAATTAAAAAATGATACAAAATTAAACCTTGAAAAAAATAGTTAATGAATGCATTAACATCCATGGAACCAGTATTGTCAAGTGTCACAATGGATCCTCTACTCCTGTTGGTAAGTAGGCACATCTATGTTAAAGAATTCTTGATTAAGGCCATGGAAAAGTTATTTTCTAAAAATCTTGCACCTATCTTCTGTTCCAGGCAAAGGGCCCCATTCAAACAAATTCATGCAAGCTGACAAAAAAGAAATCTAACGTAATGGGAGCTCCTCCTATGAGGAATTCCCAGCAACAAATTACACATTTTGGCATTGTCCCACCTTTTAATTCAGCAAATCGGAGTGATGGAAGTGCCATTTTTATTAGTTAATCAATTAATATTAACTAATCAGAGAAGGACAATCTGATTGGTTAATATTAACCAATCAGTGAAGACTACTGGCTCCTGTATTAATTTTAATTGATTGATAGCCAATCAGAATAGAGTTAACCATCTCTGTTTAGCTCGTGGTCAGATAATAGAATAGATGGGGTATATTCACTTAATTTTAATTAATTTTACATTAATGCTATGTATCTAACAAAAGGGTTAAGCATATTGTGCTACTGTGCTGGACATCATAGGTAGTGAAGTCGTTTTTTATTCTTTTAACTTTATATCATACATTTTTACAATTTAGTGACTGAAATAAAGACTTTTGAGTTTGCTATCCTTATATAAATCTTTTTAGCATTTCCCAAACATTTTGCCACTTCTGAAAGTCATTTAAAAGTCATCACAAATCATATAACTGTCTCTTTTATCTTCAGTGCTTTTCACCAGCATTGTTTACAGAGAACACAGAGTATGGTCGCATTTTGTCTGGACGTAAAAATTGATTACATCTACAAAAAAAAACCTAGTTGCTATAATTGGATGATCCCAGACAGCTGCTGCTAGAACGTTTAGAGGTGTTGCATGTTTAATAAGGGTTTGATGTAGAGTGATCACTTATCAGATATACCTGTCACATTCTTTTAATATATTTCACTAACTTGTGACCTAATGGTCAGTTCCTGAGCCAAATCAGTTCCCAGAAGGACATCACTTTCATGATGCCAAAATGCCTCATTGCATGTTATTTCAAAGCTGGTGGAGCTGCACTAAACACTGCATTCAACCTGAACTGGAGCACTAAATAAGTATTGATTTTGTCCTTCGGAGTTTTACAACCACTGAACTTTGATAGATGGGAAATATTAGAAAAATGGTAAGTCTAATAGCAATTTCCTAGATCATGAGCAAAACTGCCTTGAAATGAAATAGCACAAAATTGGCAATCAATGATACTGCACATAACAGTTGTCCTTTACCCATCTCTATATATAAGAGATGATCAATATTATGACAATATTATAATATTTTTGCAAAAATTACATGAGTATAAAGAAAGTTGTGAATTATTGCACAAGTAGTGTTTTGTTGTTTAAATGTTTTCTGAGAAATTGGTTTTATTGATTAAAACACCTAACTCATTAGCATGCTATTGACCCATTAAATTTGCTTGAAGAAGGATGTTTGCTTAATTTAAGATAGAACAACACTGTTGTCACTTGACAAATATTTCTAGAATGAACAGTTTCATTCATTGCTAATAATAACAATGGCCAACTGTTCTGTTATACTGATGCACAGATATCATGTCAAGAATCATCAAATCACATTAAGTTTTTTTTCTGTTGTATGCAAAAATGATTCTCTTTCATATATACCATCCAATGATTTATAGGTAATTTGCCAGTAAAAGCATACTAAATATTTTATTGTATTTTCAGCTAGCTTAGCCAGCTTAAAAAGCTGCAAACACAGATGGTTAAATCTCCCCTAGACATGGCAGGCTGTGCGTGAGTGTGTGTGTGTGTGGGGGGGGGGGGGGGGGGCAGCTACTAAGCATGGTGTAAAGTTTTACAAAGTCTACAGATAATAACACACCCGCAGCTACACCAGCTCAGGATGAGTAGACACCATATGTCACCTTTCCTTTGAAACACATAGCTTGCTTACAGTTGCCTTTTTTACATCTTTTCACATGTGGTCTTGTCATAAGTTTCCATATTCATACACAACTTGAATGGACCACTGAAGTCAATGTTTTAAAGTATGCTCTTTTGAGGAAATTAAAGGCATATCTAAGTTTCCTGGTTTATGAATGCATCTGATAGAGGAGAATCAGTAGTGAATGAAAACACTTTTTGCATGAAAAAATTCAAGAATAAACATTTAAACACTTTACCTTAAAGTTTGCAAAATGTCTTGTACTTTCTGAGTTGAAAATTAGGGTTAACACCCCCTTCAAACCCAGGCTAAATTAGCATAAAATTCATAATTTGTTTTAGCCAATAGGAGGAAGCTCAGGCAGCTGATACATTTGTATCAAGTTCTAGGGTTCCTGGCTGTGCTGTAAAGTCTCTCTACCAAAAAAAGGGCAAACTCCATATCTGGCTGCCTCTCCTCTGTGTATTTGGTTATGTAAGCTCCCTGTGGGTGTGCAAAGACGGATTTTAGTTTCCTGCCTGTAACTTTGTAAGTACACTGCACTTTTCTATATAACACATCTTTTTCTGATAATCACTTACCAAACATTTGAAACCCAGGAAACGTACATATACCTTTAATTTGATGATGGGATAATTTCGGAAGATAATCAAAATACATACATTTATTTTATAACTAGAATATTGGGTAGTGTTCTGATACAATCATAGTTCTAATGAAATGGAAGTGCAATGATAATGAAAGAAAACAAATATATCAATGGACTCCCTCACTTAAGGATAATTAAATATAACAGTTAATCTAACAGTTAATAAATTGATGGCTATATTTATTACATTAATTTTTTTACTTTTTAAAAACATATTCCTTTATAAAGACTGGTTCTTCAAAAAAACTGATTCTCATGTTTCTGTATGACCTAAGCCTGCCTAATATTTAGATTTATCTCCATCGTGGACTTTATTGGCATACTGGTTAACTAAGCGTATTGGAATCTAATGAATCATACTAACCACAATCATTCGCTGTGGCTTTACCATTGTAAAGCAATAAATTGTGCATTTTAAATAAACATTGTTGGGCATTTTATCTTTGTCCTCAGTGATAGAAGAATTGCTTGTGTTACACAAGCATTTCCATTATTCATATCATTTATTTAATGCAACCCAACCTTGTATAAGTAAATTAAACAAACTCATTCTTAGTAATTCAAACTCAAAGGAATATAGAATAAATAATTTAAAACCATACTAAGTTGTTTTTAATACAAACATATTTTCTGAGTGCATAGTCAAGTCAACAAGTAATTTATATATATATATATATATATATATAGGTCTGGGAAGCTCCTGATTTTCAGCATTTAACATTGTCAAAATGTCTCTGCACAGGCTGGATTTCCCAATTTAAAAACATTGTTTTATTTTATAATTGTAAGAATGACTGAAATATGAGAAATGTATTTTTCTTTTCTTTTTTTTTTTGCTTTATATAACCAAAAAAAGAATGTAAAGGTCACATAGTATCATTAAAAAATAACCAAGATGAAAGAAATTCAAGCTTTCAGGATACTAATGTCCATTATTCAGACACACATTTGCTTGAAAAAGAAGCCTAGAAGCTTGAATTTTCCTCCTTTCATCTCAGTTACCAATTACAAGGGGTATTACCGTATCATTTTTGTTATTTTTTCTTGAACAAATTTATGTTCTCCCATCTTTTAGATAAGACATATGGAATCTGTGTTTCAATAAATTGTAATATTTAGTTCTATATATTTGGTTTGTTAACAGGTAGCCAAATAGTATTTAGAGTCTAAGGGCCATATTAAATTCCAAACCTGTAGCTTCACCGGTACATCCGCAATACATGTAGACTTGAAATTTGGTGGAGTTACAGAGCTATTAAATTAGCCAAGCCCGCAACAGACGTGGACGACATCCAAAGCCATAAACCATTTTTGCGCATCTTGCATGTGCAGCCATGAACATGATCAATTGGTCAAATCCGTAGTTACGGGTTTAGACAGAGCCAATAGTAAAAGAGATCACAGAAAAATGGAGGTGAGATTTTAATCACTTACGGGTTTGAATTACGAGTTACGATCAGACCCGCATTCCAGAAATAATGCAATATTAATAAATCAGTAAATATTATATTCTAGTCCATGCGAGTTCCATTATATGTATTAACACATTGATTGCTGGGATCGATATAACACGTAATTAAACATTAAAAAAACATTATATTGCAGATTTGCGAGTTTGAGAATGTTGTGCTATTAATTTTTATACCTAACATCCCTTATCTTTAATAATAAGTACAGTAGTGTGTGTATATTTGCATTTACAGTGCTACGGATAGGACTTTAACCGCCTTGCAGGTCCTCTCTAGTACCCGTAGGCTTTTTGGCTCCATTTGCGGTTTACGGGTTTGAACGCCAGTAGATTCGTGGCAATTGAATAGCGATTTGCGGACCTAACATTTACGGGCTTGACAGATCAAAGGCTTTGCGGCAACGGAGTTCCGACTTCGCAGATCGTTTGCAAGTAGCTGTAAGAGTCGTAAGTCTAGCGCACTTCATTATGGACTGCAGGTTTTCCCGTTGTCACATGTAACATGACCTGAATTGTGTTCCTTTCCCTGTGTTTTAGATACTGGCCCGGGGTTTGATTGTATACCCAGTAGTTACTTAGTCTGGCACTGACTTTGCATTACGGTCTAGATACAAAGTTGATATGTTTCTCTTGCTCATCTCATTATATTTACTCAGACTCACTATGATTTGGCTATCCCACTACCTTGTTAATATAGTAATGGTAAATATACCAGATCATTTAACAACTATCCCGATTTTAATGTTAAATGGAAAATAGAAATTTCTCTGTGTTTAATATTAAAATAAACGACATAAGCATTAGTTTGCATATTTAAACATGATTGTATTAACACATGCTTAAAAGGCTCTGTTTTCACTTACTCAAATCTTTCAAACAGTCCCTGCAAGGGTCTGCACTCACAGTTCATGCATACAATGTAACTACTGATAAGAGATGTACTAACCACTTACAGACTGTTTATCAACAGATTTTTTTGAAACACAGCAGAGAGACAATCTGTAACTGGCCAGTACATCTAGCACCAACAGAAACATTGTATGAGCAGTGGGCGCAGAGTAACTGATAACAGAGCTTTTAAGCACTTATTATTACTTATTATTATATAAAATTATATTTAGAGATGCAAACAAACACTTAGGTAGGCTAATATTAGGTAGGTTAATATTAAAAATAGGGAAACTTTTATATGCCTTTAATTAACAAATGGGGGTTTAGATCCATTTCCATTTTAGTCCAATTTTCCAAAATAACATAGTTTGAAACACCAAGTTGATAAATAGCATAAATGTAATTAGCACCAAAGAACTAAAATGTTGTTGACACAGTTTCTTATGGAGACTTGTCATATGGAGATCTCTCCTGTTGCTGCGTTAGCTCCACAAGACCTCTGGCTTTCCACCCATTTCCCCAAAACTTGCCAAATCCTCTGCATTTGCCTTAATGATAATGCTACGTCACATTGCCAGAGTTTCATATGTCATGGATTTTAGTAGTGTAAAAATTAATTCACAAATGGACAAGAGGCACAAAGCAGATATAAGATTGGGGGTTATTGGGTGAGGGCCTCATTCAATTGCTACTTACTTCAGATCGGGGCCGCAAGTAGAGATAGCAAGTTACTTTGCTATTCAAATGACTCCTACTTGCGTGCCCCGTTCAGGTTACTTACTGCATGCTACTATCCCTTACTTTACTCATAATCGCAAGTTACTTCCATCAAAGCCTCTGATCTTTAACGGCCGCAACATTTGCGGCCGCAAATAACACAAATCACTATTCAATTGCTCCGAATTACCCTTCCGTCAAACCCGTAAATGAAATAAAGTATTTGATTATTGGCAATGTGCTCGCTTGAGCATGTTGTGCTTTTAATCCTAATGTCACCCATTGTGTTCCCCATCATTTACAGTGCTTGACAGTGCTGTATTGAATTTATATTTGCATTTGCAGTGCTCTGAGTTGAAACAACCCCGCAAATGCTTACTGCCGATAGCATGGTTTGCGATTATCGGGAAGGGGGACTAACTTGCTGGCCCAGCCAATTGAATAGGTAAGTAAAAGTAAAGCTGCTGGAGCAGGTAGTCCAAAAGTAGCAAATCGGAAAGCTACTTGCAAGTAACAGCCCCGAATTGAATGAGGCCCCTAGTAGGGAAGATTTTCTCTGAGTGATTACAAAGGGTAAGGACCGTAGGTTTCAACCAAATGTGAATCATAATCACATAAATCACATTTGTAAATGGTAAAAATCTAAAAACTATCTACGAGGACTCAAGAACATGTTGATCTATTCATCCAAAGTTATGTTCTAAAGCAAAGGATACAAGTCAAAAGGATCAATGTTTGCAATGGCTAGAGAATAGGTGGTACAATTTGAACTTTAATTGCATGGCACTCCCCAGAATCCTTAGCAGCATTGGAAGCACTATTTACTGAAGGAAAAGAAAGAAAAGCCTGGCCTGTGCTCAGAATATCTCTTCTTCCTTTGCTATTGTAACATAATGAGAGTATTTCCATCATGTTTCTGTGCCCCACAATATATTCTGTTTCTGACCTAAAATCTATCTGGATACATTTTAGGAAATTCATGAAGCTGCTAAGGTTATCTGCTTTTTCCTCTCACTGTAGTTATTGGTGAGAAAGAATGAGAGTTATTAAATGAGAAAGAATAACAGACAAGCATTAGGCAAAAATTGCACGTTAACAATAAGGCAAACGTCATCAATATATCACATAACATTAATACAAAAACTGTCAGGAAAGAACATGCATGATTACTACATTTGACTGTTCGTGGAACAAGCAACGATAAAAACAACATTGTTATTCTTGTTAGGAAATAGCTTATTACAGAGATCATATTTAAGAGTTCAAACAATATAGCAGAGCTCTTAATCCAAAAAGACACTAAAGAAGGAGCAGATGTCCATCACATGGCTCGTTTATCCTATTGTATTTATTCCCAGGAGTGGGCTGGCCTTGCAAGGGTCAGTGTGTCCTGTAAAAAAAACATCTGCAGGTCACAATCAGTAGTACCAGGGTGAGATTCAGCCAGTTCTTGGTATTGTTCCTTTATTTTTATGTTTTTTTTCCTGCAAATACTATTTTGGTCCCTCCAGGTCAGTGTGTGCGCAATTGAGGTGCGTTTGATATTTTATGTATCTATAAGCAATGGTTGTTTTTTGCTGTAATGTCTGTGTGTCTATTTTATTGTGTGATTGTTGCTGTTATGTTGGTCAATTCCTGGTTATTCCTTTGTGTATATTGCAGCTCTACTTATGTATACAGTGATCAGTGTGGCTCAGAGCTTGTGTGTGTGTGTAAGGGCTTATGATGGTACTGGTTGTATGTGCCACAGTTTTGTTTTTTATTCTTCAAAATCTGCTGCAAAGTAAATTTTGGCAGCATCAGAAATATTACTGTGCAATCAGCTTTTTAAACCATGCATAATCTGTCTCCTTTACCCTTTACATTGTAATATACCACAGCAGGTAAAACATATTTCAATGCATCTCGTTAATCAAATTTTCTTAAAGAAACACAGATGGAATTCTTCATTTTTATTCACATTTTTGCAAATTATGCTTATAAGGAAAATTGCAGTTTAGATCTTGGTTTGTTCCATTTTGGTCATAATTTGTGACTAATATAACTATTTAGGGGATCACACTTTAATTTGGGAGTTAGCATGCGATGACATAAATCTTAATGTAAAATAGCTTATTGTGTTATATTAATGTTGTTTAATTCCCTCCCAATAAACATGTTTAGGCCATAACACCTGTAGTTTATAAAATAGAGAAAAAAATACACAAGTGAGTGTTCATTAGGAAAAAGTATCCTTGGATGCATAGTCCCTGGTAGTCAAAGATCTCAGTTTCATATGTATATATATATATATATATATATATATATATATATATATATATATATTTATATATATATATATATATATATATATATATATATATATATATATATATATGTGTGTGTTTTGTTAGAGGGTTGTATTTATTCTTCTTATTTAAAAGGTATATATATATATATATATATATATGTATACATTATTATTATTATTATTATTATTAAGTTTATTTGTAACGCACCAACATATTCCGTAGCGCTATACGTAAGTTAAGTTCCAGGCAAAGACAAATTCAAAATTAATGAATGGATGGCCCTGTCTTTGAGCTTGGAATCCGGTGTCCATAGCGCTTTCCCTAAAGCACCTTGCAGGTTTGAATCGCGCAGTATATATATATATATATATATATATATATATATATATATATATATACATACAAAATATATATGTATATATAAATATATACACTGTAAATACATGAAGGCACCATAGTGTTCAGAAAGCTCATTTTATTTTACCTGTCATTTATCCATTAGAGGTGTCATCTTTATATCACTTTTGTTATTTTTATTTTTTTTATTTTTATTGTGAAATTTAACATATTACCTAACAAAAACAATGCATTGTGGAACTTATTTTCCTTTACATTGGTTTATTTCTTAAATCAGTCATGCTGTTTTGTTATACGTGAGTACATTTTATTAACCAATGGTCCCTATAATCACAATTTGCCATTCAATTTTGTTATACAGTTTATTAAACGTATTATATTTACATTTTAAAAAAATAACACGTCTTATAACTAATCAATCATAGGTGTCATTGGCTTAAAGAATTTACTGGTTAGAAAAAGAGCACCATCTGAAGATGAAGTAAATAAAATAAATGACTCATCAAAAACCAACAAAAAATGTAAACTTGCACATCTGTATAACATGTATCAAAAGTTACCAATGAAGCATGACCAGTGTATGAATCCAATATTTATATATTGTTTTATTTTTCTGTTCTTTTTTTAAAGAAATCTACTCTGTGGTGAAGACTTCAGAAAAGTAGTTCTATCAATATCTGTGTAAAAGGTAAGAAGCTCTTTGGTTTATTCCACTAATCATTACTAAATGCAGTAATACACTTTGTATTAGTATGGTATGCACAAATTACAATCGGCTATTAAGTTTAGCTTTATATTTAGTATTATTATTATTATAATTTTTTGTGCCGGGGTAAAAGTTATCGGATTCAGAACATTACAATAATGCCCTGTGATCTATTAGGTAAACAAGTAGTTAATGTTTAACAGTAATAATTGTTTACTAGTTTTAACCCGATCCATCCATCCAAATATTCTATTTATAAAAATATAATTTAATGTAATCTCATTACACAGGCTCACTTGGGTATGTCTGGTGCCTACGCCAGTTAAGGTTCATTGAATTATTATATCACATAAGGCAATTAGATTAATAAAAATGTATCATTCATAACCATCTAAAATGTAATAGATGAATTGCAAAATTAATTTACATGGAATACCGAATAAAATATTAGTTCAGATGTAAGGTTGTCATGTAACATGTTTATTTAAAGGACAATTTTATGAAATTATTTGAAATATATTATTTTAAAAAATTCCACCTGAAATTAGGGATCTTTTTTAGAATAGTTTTTTAGAAATAATATAGCTTCTATTTTATTAAATGTTATATGTAATTTGGCCGCACTGGAATAGGCAATTGTATTTTCCACATGCTTGAGAAATTTATATCTGTACAGTGGGATGTGGCATCTACAACTGCCTGTGACTTGATTATGTCTAATGGAAAGTTTGTTCGATTACACACCCTCCTAAAAAGGTAGAAGAAGAAATGGTTGAGACAATAAAATGGAACCATGCATTAAAAAAGAATTGCATATAAAGTTTAAATGTAAAGGCTATGTTATTTTTGTCTTTTACTCATTGGAAAAATACGAAATAAAAAGCCCTCAATGCAGAGCAGTGAACAACAGAATATGTTTTTAAAATGAGGCCTTACAAGTGAATATTAAACATAATTGTTTACATGGTTGGGACCATTCCTGTTATAGACCCGCAAGCAGTGGATGACATTGGCCACTATGTGGCGCAAGGATGTCTTTCTTTCATTTGTTCATAGGGTTAGGGCTAGGGGTTAATGGTTAGGGTTTAGGGGTTTGGGTTAAATCTAATACATACACTAAGTAGAAATTGAAGAAAATGTTGTTGAAGCCATCACTGCTACGGGGCAGATAATAGGAAAGATCCCATGTTTGGTTTAATATTGTAGATTCACAAAACTATTCCACTTTTGTATGAAGTTTTGGACCCTCCTGAAATGATGTGCTCTGTATATTTAGTAGGTAAAATGTTATCCTTTACTACAAAAAATATTTATTTATCGGTAGAGATAGGGTGGGAGAATTTAAGTCTCACATATGTAGCCAAACTATGGCATATATGAGGAATATGCTAAAATATTGTGAGATATAAAAATAGTAAATATTTATCAACACATTAATTTCGAAACCCACTTAAAATATATTCTGAAATCACATAGAGCATGGAAAAATTCATCAAATCGATGCAGATATAAGTAATAATGGGCACTCATAAGTGAAATTATTCAAAAACCATAAAATTCTAGAGCATGTCATGCGGATATTATAGTATATAGAGAGATTATAAAGTCAGTCAGGTTTCCCAATATATTCAATGGTGTCAGTGAGGTAATTTTGTCAATCTAAAAAAAAAACTCCAGGTAATAGCACATTATAGCAGATGCTGATCAGTGTATATAAAGTATAATAAATAGTTGTTGCAGTAGCAATAATGGTGTGAAACACATTTCCAAGGCTTGGATTCCACTGCTTCCAATGGTGGCAACCAGTTAAGTGATTTTACTTTCACTACTATTCTTACAAATATATATATATATATATATATATATATATATATATATATATATATATATATACATATAGACAGACCAAAACAGCATCAGAAATATGTTGATCTTTTAAAAGTGATAGAATGAATTTACTATATAGCCATTTGTTTCTTGTATAGCCATTTAATCTCTTTCACATGCACCTGCATAGTTAATGAGTACTTGACCATATGAGGGCAGTAAATCAAGTGAATTAAACATCATTAGCCTTAATCTATTAGCTACTTGCAAATGCCTTGAACTCATAAATTTGGCTTTGGGTGTTTTTCTATAAATGTTTATATGCATTGACGTAAGAATTAATTTGTGCCAATAAGTCATATTTGCTGAATATGTAGCAATATTAAGATTTTAAGTGTGTATAAATTTATGA
This sequence comes from Discoglossus pictus, assembly GCA_027410445.1. NCBI lineage: Eukaryota > Metazoa > Chordata > Amphibia > Anura > Alytidae > Discoglossus > Discoglossus pictus. Next base: position 324,096,070 of record CM050167.1, read on the forward strand.
ATTGGGCAATAGAATAGGGCCCCTTATCTCTGCCCCTAGAAGAGATAAGATGCTGTAGAGTCCAGTAATCAGAGTACTCTCTTTATCGCTTGTCCGTTTCCTGGTGTCATACAGAAACATTGTGGGCTTTATCCTGCGCCAGCTTTGTAGAGACAATGTGATGATTGTAAAGTGTGTGATACTGTGTGGCAGGGGAATGAGTGACTGTCAATGCACTGCAGATCCCATAGTTGTATAATATTCATTCTTACTGTGTATGCCACCCATCTGTTTTTTAGGATGTACTTTATATGGTTAACCAAAAATGTATGTGGTAGCAAAGTCTAACAGAGCACCAATTAATAAATAAATATACTGATTATACTAATGTGAAACTGCTGCTATAAATGATTACCTTTAGCAGCTGTTTTTATTCAGTGCTTTATCAGGGCAAATTTGAGTACTTGAGTAACCTTTAGTAATACAAAAATTATGAAATATGAATGTATACATACATACAACAGAAAGCTTTCTTAAATCCTTTTTTATAATTACCCTTTTGTGATTGAAAACTTTTATCCCACAAATAATAAAGGTTTTATTGAATAACTGCTTAAAAGTATATCTAAGTTTCCCTGTTTCTATCTTTTTCTAATCTAACACCTGCTGCTTATATCAGAAGCACACATTACATTAAGTCTTTTTATACACATACAAACTTATTTTATGTAAAAATAAAACTTGTTTTACCTCCCAATAGAAACACTGCATTTAGTTACGAATTTTAAGCAGAGATCTACAGATCAGTGTCGGGATCCTCCTGCTTCCTTCTGCAGAGAACTACACATCCCATGATTCCTTCCTGCACAAGCTGCCATCACAGATTGCTACAATGTATTAAAAAGCTGCCTGTGATTGGCCAAAACAAATTATGAATTTTATGGTAATTTTAGCTGGGATATCAAGGGGTTTTAACTAACAAAAGCAAACATCAGGGTGAACTTTTTATGTTTTTGTTGGTATTTTTTCATGTAAAAGAAAATCTCCACTAGTAGATGCATCCAGAATCCGGGAAACTTAAATATTCCTTTAAAATATGGACAATTAAAAAACATATGAGCATCATACTACTCTTAATAACAATTGATGCAATAATATATACAAATAATTATTTATTAATTTTATTATATCACTTAGCTCTTCTTATAATGGATTCCCCCTTCTCTTGTGTATTATTCTTTTAATTCTTATATAGCACATGTGATCCAAATTAATCTCCCGAATGTTAATATTTAAGACAATATATATTATACTACATAAATATCTAATATAATTTCATTTTTATGATGTTTTATTATCCTTTATTCGATTCAAATCATTGATCTACAAGATGTATTGCATGTGATTTAGCATCTGAATGTTTACATTGCACTATATGTGTGTTATATATCTGGGTATTACCTTCAACTATACACATCAACACTGTACTAAGTGTGTGTTGCATTTTCATTTGCAGATAACCTTGTATATCACTGCGCAGTGAAATATTGTAAGCCAGAAATAGTTGCTCATAACAGATGGTATTTGTATGCTAGCCAGCTGTGCCTTTAGCAGAAAATGTTTTTAATTAATTACAGGTACATCATACTAAATATTTTGGTAAAATTATTTCATTTTAGCCATTTCAGGACCGAGTTTAATACAAAATTAAATTGTTAATGTTGAGCTATAATAAAATGTGTAATTGGTAAATCCATAACAAATACGGTACACTTGGAAGTCTGTTTTATATATAAGTTCCTATGTTTTCAGTCAAAATGTGTGCTAAAACATCTAAAAAATGTATGTATTTGTATTTTCAGTCTGATCTTCTAATGGTATTGTATATAAGAACCTTTTGTCTGTTTGCTTTCTTATGCATTAATGTACCATGAGTGGTCTGTCAACTGACAAAAATATTACAGTCTACAAGATATATTTCTTACAGTGCGAGCTGGTGCAAAGACACATTGACAGAATATATATAACACAAGAGATTTTGATTTCAAGCAGTAAATTCCCGAACAATAATATCACCTGAAAAAGAAAATTGTCAGCTGGAATAACCTATGAAGGAATATATTATAAATTATTACGTGGAAAGTTACTGTTAGAATACTTTTACGTGAAAATCAAATCAAAGTCAGAATTTTTAAAGGAAATAAATAAAAATGGTACCTTGAGTTATATTGGGCCCACAATAGTTGATATTGTTGCTCTGAATCAGAATTGTAGGAACAGGTTAAATGAATAGGGGATGCAAAAAATAGTAAAATTAAACTTACCAGATTTGGCCACTATTTCCACTATGGAGCAGTATGTCTTTCCCATGAAAGCTTTGACCCATAATATATATACATATATATATACATTGACATATATATACGTATATTATATATATATATATATATATATATATATATATATTTATATATATATATATATATATATATATATATATATATATATACACATAATATGTTGGCATATAGACATATAAATAGAATTATATTGGGGGGCAGGGGTATAGAGAATTTAAATACAGAAATTGAAAGTAAAAAGGTTTTTGAGGGGCACTGCAGCAATGAGGCCCCCCAGAGCAGGGCCACGGGTGCACCAGCGGTAAATCCGCCCCAGCTTCCTGTCCTGTGAGTAGAGTTGAATTATCCGCCCCCTCCCCCATGCTCTGAATGTTGTTTACTCTGATATATTTCAATAAAGTGGTTAACTAGTATTGCTACTGATGCAAAATGTTCATGATTTTCCTTAAAGTAATATGGAAGTTTCTGGATTTCACTAGGAATATAATATACCCATGTAGCTATTTATTTTATGTACTTTATTTTATTAAGAAGTACGTACAGGCTGTTTGTACCTGATGGGGCTGTCCTCTATAGCTGATGCAGCTCATTAATGCAGTGTTTCAAATTAGCCTGTCAGTGACCTCTCTCATGTTGCAGGATGTTGTCACTGATTAGTTGCTATGAGACAGTACATCAACTGAATTGAAAATTACACCGTATTCATGAGTTTTAGAGCACTTCTTAATAAAATAAAGTACACAAACTTAAGGAGATACATAGCTTATATTATACTAGCGACTTGCCCGTCAAAAATGACGGCAATAAATTGAAGCCTGGCAATGGTGTTTGTCACACACTGCGAGCCTCTCCCCCCCTCTACTTTATTGGCCTCGCGATGAGCGCCTTTGGCGCTAATCACGGGCCTCGCAATGAGCGCCTTCGGCGCTCATTGCGAGCCCCTCTACTTGACGGGAGGGGCTCATTGCGGACCTCTCCCCCCTCTACTTTACTGGCCTTGCGATAAGCTCCGTCAGCGCTCATCTCGGGCCTTGCAATGAGTGGCTTTGGAACTCATTGTGAGCCTCTCCCGCCCTCTACTTCCTCTCCCTCCCCTGTGTCTCTTTCCCCCCTCTCCCTCCCCTGTGTCTCTTTCCCCCCTCTCCCTCCCCTGTGTCTCTTTCCCCCCCCTCTCCCTTCCTTGTTTCTCCTTCCCCCTCTCCCTCCCCTGTGTCTTTCCCCCCTCTCCCTTCCTTGTTTCCCTTTCCCCCTCTCCCTCCCCTGTGTCTCTTTCCCCCCTCTCCCTTCCTTGTTTCTCCTTCCCCCTCTCCCTCCCCTGTGTCTCTCCACCCCCTGACCCTCATCTTTTCCTCCCTCCCCTGTGTCTTTCCCCCCTCTCCCTTCCTTGTTTCTCCTTCCCCTCTCCCTCCCCTGTGTCTCTGCCCCCCTCATCCCTCCCCTGTGTCTCTCCACCCCCTGACCCTCATCTTCTCCCCCCTCCGCTGTGTCTCCTCCCCCATGTCTATTCCTCCCCTCCTCTCCCTCCCGTTTCTCTTCCTCCCCTCCCTCCCCTGTGTCTCTCTTCCCCCTCCTCTCCCTCCCCTGTGTTTCTCTTCCCCCTCCTCTTCTCGCTCCCCTGTGCCTCTCTTCCCCCTTCCCTGTATCTCACTTCCCCTGTCCCCTGTGTCTCTCTTCCCCTGTCCCCTGTGTCTCTCTTCCCCTCCCCTGTATCTCACTTCCCCTGTGTCTCTCTTCCACCCTCCTCTCGTGTCTCTATTCCCCTCCTCCTCTCCCTCCCTCCCTCCCTCATGTATCTCTTCCCCTGCTTCTCCCCTCCTTGTCACTCTTCCCCGTGTCTCTCTCCCTCACCTCATTGCTGTAGATGCGCGCGCGCACACGTGTGTGACGTCTTCGCGTGCGCGCGCACGCTTGTGTGACGTCTTCTCGTGCGTGCGCGCTTGCCTGCCCGGGTACCCGTTCACGCGACGTCTTCGCGTGTGCGCGCGCGCGCACGCTTGCCGGCTACCCGTGCCTGCAGTAGGGCTGATGGGAGCCATGGTGAAACTGCGAGTTGTGGTCAGTTGCGGCCCTTCCTTTGCGAGGGACGCAAAGCGTGACGACAACTCGCAGTAAGACAATTATAATATGTGATTCCTAGTCAAATCCAGAAACCTTCTATGTCCCTTTAAATTTCAGTCACGTGCAAAGTATTTTTTGTGAAACTGAATGGTTATCTGTGAGTCTATTTGACATCGTTAGGGAGTTACGGAAGGGGCTTTTCTTATAGGATTAAACTGGGTGTGGGGCAAAGTCACTCCAGTATCTTTGCCATGAAACCCTTATGGATTGGCACAACCAGACACAAGATGTGCCTAACGTGCTGCGGCCCATAGGGTCACAGAGAGTCAGATTCGACTGAACACCTAAACAACAACAAATAGTTCTGTAAAATATGCTCAGATAAGATGAATTTGTTGTTTCCTAGGATCCACCTAAAAATGCTCTAGGATTTCATTAATAAGTCTGGCAAGTCCTTTTCTTCAAATGGTTTTAACAACCATTAAATAAAATCAGCATGTACTTTCCCGTTATCTATGGAAAATAGTATTTCAGGGTATTTCAGTGGTTATTGGGCCTGAAGTATTGATTATTCTTCTATCAGTGGTGTATTCCTATTATCATTTAGTTATATATCACTATATTGATGTCATTATACATGTGTTAAAATCAGTTGCTTCTGTATTTAATCAAATGATCATTTACCTATGTGGATCTTTATATATTAATATATATATATATATAAAATTGTGTAGGCTCTAATTCCAAAAATGCATAAAAATTAATAAATGCCAATTTTAAAAATTAAACTAATTTTCGAGAGACATAGAGAAAGAAAAAGAAAGGCCAATATAATGGTGCCAGATTGATTTATATGTTTCCCAATAGAGGCATTGCTAATGCTTGAGGGGAGACAAAGCAAGGAATCTCTGGGAGGCTAGCCCATTAGACTAAATGAAAGTATTTAAATAAGCTCATTAACTCTTATTCTCTGTAAAAAGCCTTATTTTTGCCTCTCAAAGGAGGTAGGATACCTTGGGGAAACATTCCACATAATTTCCAAATATAAAGGACCACTGAATGCAATATTTATAGAGTGCTTTTTTGAAGAACTAGACTTGATTAATAGTGAAACATAAAGAATAAATACAAAGTAAGACATATAACTAAATTCATACAATTTTACTATAATAGTCAAGGCCACTGCTTTATTATTGAGATAGCTTGTAATGTTCTGGGACCTTGATAGCAGATAAGGGGAGGGTATTTACTGAGTATAGCTGTAGTATGTCTTGGAGAAGGCTGCTACATCTGTCTGTCCAATGGGAGAAAAATGCAGACGCAATACATTACAGCTGATGTAACGGGTTAGTGAATCCCCCCTTGGTTTATATTTTGTTGTAATGAAAGTGCTTTAACTAAAGAATACAGAGTTTCAAAAGCATGTTTAATGTTTAAAAACGATTTACTTCCTAATTTTTGTTTTACCTTTAACAAGGCTAGTTCTTCAAAAGCACATACTGTACACAAAATACTTTAGTTTTTAGTCCAGTGCAATAGCATGCAGTGACCAGTAGGGTGCGCGGAAGTTGTGTCCAGAGAGTTTTATTGAATTTGTACTTAGAATGAGGTTTAGAGTTAGGGTTTAGGGTTAGGAGTAAGGGGTCAGTTTTTAGGGTTAGCACGCCACTATTTTACTATGTAAAGCTTATCATCTGCCACTATCCTAACCCTAAACCCTAACCCTAACCATAAGAACAAATTAAACAAAATATTGGCGCGCCACCGTTGCCTCACCTGCTGGCCCCTGCACTCCACTGCACTGGCGGGGACATAATAGGAAATGTCCTAGCTACCCTTTTAAAATGATTTGAACGTGGTGAAATGTTTAATAAATGTTGTTACATTACAGATAAATCAGCATAGTTACATAGCAGTGAATGTCTTATGCAGCACTATACAATAGATATGTTGGAGTAGTTATAGAGTCAGGTAATAAAAGATAGTGAGAAAACACAAGAATCCAAATGTGTAATCCTCTATGTTGCTAAACCAAATTAAATGATACTGAACCAAATCAGTTGTTTTTAGATGTTAAAAGCTTATTCCTGTAAATCTTGTATTTCACTCTTATCTCTCCACTGAGGTCAGTGTTTTAAAGTTTTCTAATTTCCAATAATGTGGAGAAAAATCATTAATTCCAGTAAAGTAATTTAAGAATGACTGGATTTAACCTGAGGATTCATTAAAGGGACATGGAGAGCTCCCTCTTTTTAATATTAAAATAGACGACCTAGTTTATTTGCATATTAAACCTAGTAATACATGCTTAAAAGCTTTGTTTTTACTCCCCAAATTTTTCCAAACAGTCCCTGAACAGATCCACCACTTTTATTAGCTAATAAAAGATTGTGTCTTAGTATAATTTCAGCAACATACCACAAAGACACCGTCTTTCATTGGCTAGTACATCTAGTACTATAGAACCATTGGATATAGTGAGTAAAAACAGGGCTTTTAAACACGTGTTATTGAAATAATATTTAATAGTGCAAATAAACACTCAGGTAGTTTATTTTAATATGAAAAACAGAAACCCCTAATTGTCCCTTTAAACTAACATTTTAGGTAGATATAATGGGCAGTTTAATTTTACTTCAGCGACAGCAGACATTTGCTTTTGTTTCTAATACAGTTTGACCCCTTGGCAGGATGGGAGGACCCTTTGATTCAAATAACAGAAATAGTCAGCTGACAGTATGACATAATATAGGATCAAGTCCTCGTAGGATAATCCTCCTCCTCCGGCTATAACCAGACTAGCAGCTCAAGATAGAAGTGCCCATCTGTTAGTTTTGTTACTTTGTTACACAATCTACAAATATCGAGTTTTCTACAAAATGCAGTGATCTTTTAAGCTTCAAGACCATTGCTGGACTACAGAAAACAGCTTAGTATTCTGTGTTTTAGGTTTATTGTTCAGTTCTTCAGTCATGTCTGACTCTCAGTGACCATATGGGCACAGCATGCCAGGCATATCTGTTTTTCTTGGCAAAGGTACTGGAGTGGGTTGCCAATTCCTTCTCCAGTGGACCTCTCTGCTATGACCTGCCCATGTTGGGTGACCCTATGAGATATTCAAGCACCTTCATCACGACAAGGTAGCGATTCAGAAGAGGGTTTAAGGCCTAGGGTGAGTATAGTTCATGGAAGCCAAAGATATGGCCAAACAGAAAACAATATTATTCTGGAACTAGTCACTTGCCCATCAAAAATTATGGTATAATATTGTCTTAAAAATTGTGTCTTCTGTCTGTTTGTTTGTGCGCCCTCTCTCTGTGTACCCTGTCTCTCTCTCTCTCTGCGCCCTCTCCCTCTCTCTGTGCACACACTCTCTCTCTCTGTGCCCTCTCCTTCTCTTTCCCTCCCTCCTACTATCTCTCCCTTCATACTTCTCTCTCTCTCTCTCTCCCTCCTTCTCTCTCTCCTTCTCTCTCTATCCTTTCCTCTCTCTCTCCCTTGCTCTCTCTCCCTCCTCTCCCTCCTTCTCTCTCCCTCCATCTCTCTGCCTCCATCCCTCTCCCTCCTTCTCTCCCTCCTTCTCTCTCTATCCCTTCCTCTCTCTCTCCCTTGCTCTCTCTCCCTCCTCTCCCTCCTTCTCTCTGCCTCCATCCCTCTCTCTCTCTCTCTTTCTCCCCTCCTTCTCTCTTTCCCTCTCCTCTCTCTCTCTCCATCTCTCTCTCTCCCTCCCTCTCCTTCTTACTCTCTCCCCCTCCTTCCTTCTCTCTCCTTAACTTCTCTCTCTTTCCCTCTCCTTCTCTCTCTCCTCTCTCTCTTCCTCTCCTTCTCACTCTCTCCCTCTCCTTCTCATTCTCCTTCCCCCTCCTTCCTTCTCTATCCTTCCTTTCTCTCTCTTTCCCTCTCCTTCTCTCTCCTCTCTCTCTCCTTCTCACTCTCTCCCTCTCTCTCCTTCTCACTCTCTCTCCCCCTCCTTCCTTCTCTCTCCTTCCCTTCTCTCTCTTTCCCTCTCCTTCTCTCTCTCCTTCTCTCTCTCTCCTTCTCACTCTCTCTCTTCCTCCTTCCCTCTCCTTCTCACTCTCTCTCCCCCTCCTTCCTTCTCTCTCATTCCCTTCTCTCTCTTTCCCTCTCTCTCTCTCTCTCTCTCCTCTCTCTCCCTCTCCTTCTTACTCTCTCTCTCCCTCCCTCTCCTTCTCATTCTCTCTCCCCTCCTTCCTTCTCTATCCTTCATTTCTCTCTCTTTCCCTCTCCTTCTCTCTCCTCTCTCTCTCCTTCTCACTCTCTCTCTCCCTCCCTCTCCTTCTCACTCTCTCGCCCCCTCCTTCCTTCTCTCTCCTTCCCTTCTCTCTTTTTCCCTCTCCTTCTCACTCTCTCCTTCTCACTCTCTTTCCCTCCCTCCCTCTCCTTCTCAATCTCTCTCCCCTCCTTCCTTATCTCTCCTTCCCTTCTCTCTCTATCCCTCTCCTTCTCTCTCTCCTTCTTTCTCTCTCTCCCTCTCCTTCTCACTCTCTATCTCTCCTCCCTCTCCTTCTCCCTCTCTCCCCTCCTTCCTTCTCTCTCCTTCCCTCCTTCTCTCTCCCTACCTCTCCCTTAACCACGCAATGCGAGCCTCGCAATGCACAGCGCGCTTGTGCAAATTGCGATTTTGCAAGCATTTCACACAGACGACAACTATATTTGTGATTCAGAGCTGTCAATATATTCCCAGAAAACAGAAATGTCAGTGTGGTCAATGATTTTCTTATATACTTATATCTTTATGTATATTCAGGTTGATTGCGTACTAGACCATGAATGATTTAGTGCCAATCCAGAAGTGTTCAAGCTGTACAAAATAGCCATTAGGAACAGAGATTGAAACTCAGTGGGGTTAAATTAGATTTGTTAGTTCTCAAGACTGTACTCCCTTTGGTAGTTGGACTGAGTTTAAAAGCTGATTGGAAAAAAGTAGAGCATGAGGCACGCTGCAATTTTTCATAGTTATTGCCGGTGACACCTCTAAACTCGTAGAATGCAGGCACGGGAAAGCTTATAAATTAGACAAATGAAAGAGTTTCTCTAGAATGGTTCAAAAGGACCAACAAATATGTGAAACAAATAAAACTTAATAATTCCTGGGCAGCTGAAAAATAGCTTCATCTAGTCTCTTAATGTGTGTTCCCGTGCAAGAAAAACCAAAGGAGCGGGGATCTTGAGAAGGTTAACTAAAAGAATCTGTCTATATTTCAATTCAAAAACAGCATTTATATGAGCTGTTAGGCTAATAACTCGACAAGAGCCCATTCTTAAAGATCTGAGGATTCTTATTTGTAGGCAAGTGCTATTGTGATTATTTTATAAATGACAAACTGCACTCAATCGGCATTCAAAACAATGACACTCAATGAGCCTGATGTGTAAATCACCAGAATTACACATTAAGTGCACAATAATATGCATTGTAAACCAGGAGTCATTAAAACAATAAAATAATCCTTTTCCTTGCTTTATGTATATATATATTTTTTTATATATATATTTTGTTTAGTCGTTTCCGACTCTCTGTGATCTCATGGACCATGACACACCAAAACATCTTTATGCCAATGGTCATGCTGATGCACTTGGTATTCATGGCAGAGATACTGGAGGGGGTTGCCAGTTCCTTCTCCAGTGGGCCACAGCACACGGGCTCCTGGTATTCCTTGGTGGTTTCCCATCCCAGCACTGACCAGGCCCAACCCTGCTCGGCTTCATGGTTGTGTGACCCTGACTTGGTATCGAACCCAGGTCGACATTGGTGGAAGCACTGAGTTCTAACCACTGGACCACCCTTATGTATATATACTAGTTCATAATGCCAAGAGAAATGAATGCAACTCACCGATGATGCTCATAATGGCAGAATCTCCAGTCTAAATTCTGGACAGAACATTTGCACAGTATTCTACTAAATATAATACAACATTTCAGATTAGACCTCCTTACTCACTGTTTACTTTTATGTAAAAATGATATTCTATGTCAAATATTTGTATTTGCTACTTTTGTGAAGCACTATGATATTAATACAAATAATCTTCCTTCATACATATTTTGCAACCACATCCAGTGAACTGCTCAGTTAATATCCTAATGTGACATTTCCTAAAATATTGTAAATGTGGTATATTCCCATAATATACTAATGTGATATTACCTATTAAACTTTTTTATAATATCATGTGCCCATATGTGGCCTCCTCTAGAGTCATTATGCAGTAAATTGCACTAAAGCCTGGAAAGTTTTAAGTGGTAAAATTCAGTATAACAATTAATATTTGTGTTATTATTCATAATAATAATAATAATAATAACCATTATATAATTAATAACTATTACTGACTTTTCTTTTATGGTGATTAAAAAAGAGCTGATCTTCTGTGAGAAAATATACACTGAACTGCTCAGACTTTGCCATTAAAGTTGTGTAGCAAAAAGGACCCACGAAGGGCCCTATTAAATTCCAAATAAAAATTTGCTGGAGTTACAGAGCAATTAAATTAGAAAAGCCCGCAGGACATGGCTGGAATCCAAATCCGTAAACCATTTTGTGGCACGTAGCATTTCCGGGTGTGAACATGATAAATTATTCAAACCCGTAGTTATGGGTTTAGACGGTGCCAATAGTAAAAGAGATCATCATCATTATGTCACTAAAACATGGAGATTACATTTCAATCACCTACGGTTTTGAAGTCCGAGTTGCGATCGGACCCGCATTCCAGAAATAATGCAATATGAAAAAATCTATAAATATAATTTTCTAGTCCATGCAAGTTTTATTATATGTATTAACACATTGATTGCCAGGATCGATATAACACGGAAATTAAACATAAAAAAGTTTTCCATTTACGGGTATGAAAACAGTTGCGGGCTTGAGGACTTGTAGCAATTTAATAGCAATTTGCGATAGTAACATTTACGGGATTGAAACATCAAAGGTTTAGCTGGGACAGAGTTCAGATTTTTACTGCCCGTATGGTTTTTCTGCCTGTAAACCGCAGTTCGTTTGCGGGTACTTAAAAGAGGCCAATTTAATAGCTGTAACTTTTGCGGGCTCCTTCATGGGCTTCGGGAACTAAAAATCGACAAATTTAATAGGGCTCTAGGTCAACCTGTAACAGACCACAAATAAGTTTGTGATTAATTACGATTCCAAAAGAATAATCACACATTTAATCACGTTAGAGATTAATTGTCTCTCAGCCCTAATTTTAATAATGTTTTATTAGATTATAAAAATTTATAGGAAATCAAATTTCCCCAAAAAAATTGCATTACACTAAGATACGATACTATCACAAACTAATTGGAAAACAGTGACAGTGGAGCAGTTAAAAAGCAAATAAAAAAAAACAATTAAAACAGAAGTCATCCTTTGTTTTTTTTGGGGGGGGGGTTTATACGAAAGCGGTTTCCAGAGTAATTTCCTTCAAAGAAACCTTTAATTTTAAGTATATTTCCTTTTTGAAGGACAAAATCCAATATATTCCTTGTTACTCAACACTTCTTCTTATAGATATGCTGAAGCTTGTGGGGATCAGGAAAATGCTTTATTACAATACATACCGTATTTATCGGCTTATAACACGCACTTTTTCTCCCTGAAAATAGATATTCCCTCCCCCTCCTCATCCTTAACCTCCCTCCTCATTCTAACCCCCCCTCCTCAATCTAAACCCCCCTCCTCAACCTAAACCCCCCCTCCTCAACCTAAACCCCCCTAAATAACTCCCCCTCACTTACCTGCTTCTGTTCCGGCCTCCGCTCCGCTCCCTGACCCAGCACGCATGTGACGTCACATGTGCACCATGTCATTAGCATATACCGGGTGCACCCGGTATATGCTAATGACGTGGCGCACATGTGACGTCACATGCTAATGACGTGGCGCACATGTGACGTCACATGCGCGCCGGGTCAAGGAGCGGAGCGGAGGCCGGAACAGAAGCAGGTAAGTGAGGGGGAGGTGAGGGGGGGGGGGGGTTTAGAATGAGGAGGTGGTTTGAGGTTGAGGAGGTGGGTTGAGGTTGAGGAGGGGGGTTGAGGAAGGAGGATGAGGATGGGGGGTTGAGGAGTGGGTTTGAGGAGGGGGTTGAGGATAGGCGGGTTGAGGAAGGAGGATGAGGGGGGTTGAGGGGGTTTGAGGATGGGGGTTGAGGAGGGGGTTTGAGGAGGGGGTTGAGGATAGGGGGGGTTGAGGAAGGAGGATGAGGATGGGGGGTTGAGGAGGGGGGGTTGAGGAGGGGGGTTTGAGGATGGGGGGTTGAGGAGTGGCTTTGAGGAGGGGGTTGAGGATAGGGGGGTTGAGGGGGTTTGAGGATGGGGGTTGAGGAGGGGGTTTGAGGAGGGGGGGTTGAGGAGGGAGGTTGAGGAGGGGGTTGAGGATGGGGGGGTTGAGGAGGGAGGATGAGGAGGGAGGTTGAGGAGGGGGTTGAGGATGAGGAGGGAGGTTGAGGATGAGGAGGGGGGTTGAGGATGAGGAGGGGGTTGAGGATGAGGAGGGGGGTTGAGGAAGGAGGATGAGGATGGGGGGGTGGAGGAGGGGGTTGAAGATGGGTGGTTTGAGGAGGGGGTTGAAGAGGGAGGATGAGGAGGGAGGTTGAGGTTGAGGATTTTGCTTCAAAGTTCTTTATTTGAAATTTTTTTTTCCTGAAATTTCCTTCTTAAAATTAGGTGCGTGTTATACGCCGGTGTGTGTTATATGCCGATAAATACGGTATATATAATATATATAATTCTTCTGACTTCAGTGGTCCTTTAACTTACTCTATAATTAAAAATAAAAATAATGTGTACTTATTAGAAAAGTCTTGGGGAAGCTCCTCAGTCCATTGTCCTTAAGTGCCTGCTGGACTACTATGATTATTTCCAAGGAAGTCTACATAGCCACAAATGTAGGATAGTTTCTAGCTTCTATGTAGTATTCACAAACTTTTCTAGAATTGATATTTTATGTTTTCTGAATAATAGTCACTTTAATGCAGTCCTCGCTCTGCAGGCTTCTGACTAATACCATTTTCCTCTATTACATGTAGTAAACAACATGAGTATAAGTATTGTATTGACTTCTCTCTGCTGTGTACTTGATCCCTGTATGCGACAGTTCAGATTTTAGCTAAAGCAATCAGATGAAAACTTGTAAGGAACTGACCTTTCTAAATATTTAGGCAAATACTTTCCAGTCTAGTACAGCCGCCACACATCGCTTTGTCTAAAAATAGTACATTCTTCGTGAAAAATTTAAATATTGAATCACACCGAGAACAGGTATATATTTATTCTTCATTGCATTTGCTTCATGAGTTTTTAACTGAAATGGAACTACAATTGCTTAAAACGTACCAAAGAAAGGTTAGCAATTCAATATTTTAAAATATTTTGGATGAAATTAAGTAAAAACTGTTTATATTTAAAGGACCACTGGTATGTCTATAGCTAAATGTTTTGAAAAACTAGGCTTGATCATTTAAAAATAAAAAATTGGTGTTGCAATGTTAAGAATATATTAATACACTTATTTTTTAACTATTGTATTCCGTTTTGATTGAATAAGGATATTTTTAGTTGGCTGTTATTTAACAATCCAAATTTGTGCTAGATAAATGACCTTGGATGTTGCTTTTTTAGGCATACATTAATTGTTAAGATCCTTATGCCTTCCAGTGTCAGTTATATAAGGTTATTAACTATCACAGAGGGAAGAGATTAGCAGGAAAAGCATGCCTTAAAGATTTAATTAGTATAATCACAGATGGTTGTATGTTTTAAAGAACAAAAGCCCAAATTGAGGTGCTCAGTCAGAGAACGAACTGGCCTTAATAGGTTAGTTCTATGGACATGATAATCCACTCTGAGAGCAACCTATTTTATCTCACTTGTGCCCTTCACAGGGAGAAATATCCTGTAGTATATAAGTCTTGTGTCACTCAAAAGAGTGACCCAGCCCCGAAATACCAGGCAATTCTACCCTGAACAGGAGAAACAGAAAACCCCAGACATATGTTTCGGCCTCTATGGGCCTCGTCAGTGAGGTGTATCTGATAACTCACAGTGAGCAAGAAGTCCATGTCTGGAGTTATCTATCACCCTTAGAGAGACTTATCCCTAAGGGTAATTTGAATAAACAAAAAAGCTAAATAGAAGTGCTCAATCAGAGAACAAACTAACCCTAATAGGTTAGTTCTATAGAGTTATATATTTTTTTATGTTTTAAAGAATCTTTCATTATTCTGGTTCAAACAATTGGGCATGTTCCTGCTAATGTTCCCTAACTGTTATTCTGTGTGTTCCAAAGTCTTGGTAAATAAAGTTTATTTTGTGAAACTACATTATAATAAAATTCAAAGCTACTTTCAGAACAGTATAGACAAAGTATTTTCCAGGTTCCAAAGTCATTTTATTTTCAAATTTAATGGATAAATTGCTGAGAAAAGCATGTAATTACTGATGAATATAGAATTGCACGTATATAATTCAGATAAATTATAGGTGGGAAATATGCTCTTTCAAAAGAAGAAAGGCCATGTTTAATTTCAGCTATTAAGTGGTTGTTCTTGTGAACTTTTCCAGTGCCAAGTGTTTGTCTAATATGTAATTTACAATACAGAAAAGGAAAGCAATAAAAATGCATTTTATACAAGGAAGTCATTTAATGTACTAAAAGATTTTTTTATGAAACACATTTTCTCTTAATCAGTCCTTTACAGTTTCATTTTGCTACCAGTTCAAAATATAGGGCAACCTCTAATAGGGATTAGGGTGCAATTCATATACATGGGTATAGGTGGGAAACATCCTTTAAAATGATATTGATAGGTGACCGTGTGCAACCATTTTATGGCATTTTAATAACAAACTACGTATATTATGTTCTTTGTAAATAAATGTTTTATAAAATAATTCAAGAGGCTAATCCAACATCACCACACTCTCCTGACCTAACATTACCGATTCACAATACAACCACACTTTCTCAGCGTGACGGAATATGTTGCCGCGATATAAATAAACATAATAATAATAATAATAATAATAATAATAATAATAATAATAATAATAATAAATCGTCTAAATGCTCTTACTACATTACACCATCCAAAGGCAATGCATTGCGGAACATTAAAAAAATAAGATTGATACAGCCAGCAAACATATTTCCTTAAACCACACAGCAAATCATCCACTTCTTTCTGCCCAGTCCCATTCAGTTTCTTCACCCCAGTCACAAAGGATGTGGTGGCTCACACCTGTCAGTCTGTCATCTTAAACCTGTCAACTTAATCCTATCCCATCAAAACTCATTCACTGCCTCTCTACTCCCCTAACCTCACCTCTAACCCACCTCTTCAATCTCCATCTAATAACTCATCATTTCAGCCTTCCCTTCAGTCACTGCTAAAGCTGGACATGTAATTTTCTTTTTTGGACTGTTTTGTAAATGATAATTATTATTGAAGTATTGATATGTGAATCTTACAGGGCTTTATTTGGTCAAATGCTTTTTCACTTGCAAATATGTTGTGCCCACATGTCTTACCCTGCAGCTATGGATAAATGGAAGTCATAACGACTCACAATAGTAGGCAATGTCTGGCAACTCTTTACTGTTCGCCTAGAGAATACTATGGATATGTGGTGGGTTTCAAAGGATGGAAGCGTTATTACAACGTGATATCATAAGTAAGGCATATTCCAAGGCAATGTTCTTAAGCCTGCCTGAGAGCAGGGCCCATAGTCCTATGTGGGAAAGTGGTTCTAAAGGCAAAAAGGTGGTATGTTTAGAGCCCCACCTACCCATAATACTTAGCAGCAATGAAAAACACTCAGCCCTATTAAATTAGAAGCCTATAAGTGCAACGTGAGACCCACAACGGCTGCGGGCTTGAAATTTGGCCGAGTTACAGAGCTATTAAATTCGAGCAGTGCTTTAGACTCAAACCCATAAACCATTTGTTGAACGTTGGATTCGCAGCTGTGAACGTGATCAATTAGTCAGACCTGTAGTTAAGGGTTTTGATGGAGCCAATGGCAACATAGATCGTCATAATTACATCACTGAAAAATGGAGGAGGGATTTCAAAGTCTTACGGGTTTCAATTACGAGTTACGATCAGACCCACATTCCAGAAATAATGCAATATTGATAAAGCCGTAAATATTATAATGTATTACATGCAATTTCCATTATATGTATTAACACATTGATTATCGGGATCGATATAACACGGAAATTAAACATGAAATACATTATTTTATATTGCCGATTTTCGAGCTTGAGAATGTTGTGCTATTAATTCTAATACCTAACATTCACTTTGTTTTTTATTATAAGTACAGTAGTGTGTGTATATTTGAATTTACAGTGCTACAGATAGGACTCTAATGGGTCTAACCCCTTATAATGGGTATAACCCCTTAACACGCAAATGGAGCCAAGAAGCCAATGGGTACCAGAGAAGACCGGTACCCATTGGCTTCTTGGCTCCATTTGCGTGTTAAGGGGTTATACCCATTGAATTAATTGCAATTTAATAGCTAAATTGAAACGTAGCAGTGTGACAGAACAAAGGATTGCGCCCGCGAAGTTCCACGTTCAACATCCTGTTGGCTATTTTTGCTCCAAACCCACAGATTGGCAGCGGCTTGCTTTCCGGGGCCAATTAAAAAACTGTAAGTCTTATGGGCTACACGTTAGGGGAATGTAATAGGGCTGACTGTTTGCAGAGATGTTGTATGGAAAAAACAGGTCTCCTGGCCTACTTGAGACATATACGTGTAATCAGAATGGTATTTTCTTTCCTTATAGGCTATATATAAAAGCAATAAAAAGTAAAACCTTATAAAAAACGTGTGTAACTCACTGGCTTACAAAAGAGCTGAGATAGTGTCTGGAAACAGAGCACCTTATTCTATGTCCTAAATCAGTCTTCATCTTCTGTACCATAGTGCTGCAGAGAGCTCTTGTTGATTTGTTTGGCTGCATTATGCTGACCCTAGGCATGTTGCTTTATCTCCCTGAATCTCAGACACTAAGTAAAATTGTAAGTTCTGCAGGGCAGAGATTTATCTTGTCTGCATTGTTTTTCTTTGTGCTGTACAATGTTTCAACTATAGAATTAATATGTACAGAACTGATCGAGATAAATAGGGTGAAAAAATAGGATATAAATAAGATGCTGTGAAAACATATGGCATAATTTAATAAAAATGTGTGATTTTACATTCTTGTTTTCAGCAGAAACAATCTCTTAATGTAATATTTTCAGCTTCTAAAACTAGGTTAATGTTGGACAACTCCTGTCCTCAACTGAAAATACTCAGTTTTCTTGTTTCATTTGTTTAAATGGTGTCTTGATCAGGGGAGGAAATACCAGCATTGCACCTGGTGCAATGCACTAGGGCCCTCCTCTGACGGGAGCCCCAGTGCAGTCAATTAAAATAAATGTATTTGACTTATTTGCTCTTAGGGCCCCCTCTTCCCAACATCTTAGGGCCCCCCTTCCCAACCTTAACACTGTTACATACCGGAACCCTTCATTCGCTATCTCCTCCACTGGACTTGATTATATTGAATTTAAGATATTTGCTTCTATAAAATACTATAGAAATCTTTTTTTGGTTCAAGCCATCAAGGATACAATAAAAAATATCTTTGCTGAGCATCACAGTGGAGCCAGAACCAAAAGACCCGTTTAGTTTACCCATTCTGTCTATTTAAAATATATACCAGTGGTTCTCGAAATTCTTGTCAGGGAAACCCAGAGAAAAATTATATTAATATCTAAAATTCCAATTTACTGTATATACTCGAGTATAAGCTGAGTTTTTCAGGCATTTTTTTAAGGCTAAAAAGGGCCCCCTCGGCTTATACTTGAGTCACCCCCCCCCTGTGTCTCTCTAACCCCCCCTTGTAATAATAATAAATTAAGTTCTATTTACATGAGAATTAGGCAAGTCCCCCAGACAGAGCCACAGCAAGAGAGCAGATCAGAAAGAGGGGTTAACCCTTCACAAATTCATCTGTATAGGGAAATGACTGCTAGAAAATCCCAAATATGTTACTTGGGATTTAACTGATGGCTGATTACGTTGCTGAAAGCAGTAAAACCATCAATCTTTCTGTTCACAGAGCTTAGAGCGGCCGTTGTCGGCAGATGCTGTAAATCATGGGGCGGTCTGCAGTGTGTCTGTAAACAAACCTAAGACTGCAAATTTTTAACTATTCTTAATTAAAAAAGCAATAGATCACTTTAACATAGATCACTGTGCTTTTCACACAATGAGGTAAATGGTGAGGTAAATCTCCCTTGAGAAAGGGAATACATGTTTATTTAATCCTTTACCATCATTATTACTTTCTTCTGAGCATTATTATACTGTAAATTATGGATTTTACTGGTGGTAATTATTTTATTTTTTTGGATAAAGGAATCCACTGCTTTATATTGTTTCTTCACAATAGCAAATTCTCCACTTTCCCCATATTCACTATGCTACTTTTTTCTTTTGTTGCCAATATCTAAAAAAGGAGTAAACAGGTTACAAAATGTCTTCTTCAGTAGATCATGATTTGTCTAATCTCTCTGCTATAACCTGCCCATCTTGGGTGACCCTACCTGGTTTAGCTCACAGCTTCATTGAAGTATACAATCCCCTTCACCACAACAAGGTAGCTGTCCAGAAGGGCATCAGCCCCCTGCACCCATACTATTGCAACCATACTATATCAGGTCATGGACCCTTGCACCCATACTATATCAGGTGATGGACCCTTCTTACCTAGCACACCTCTCCCATCTTCATTGCACCCATACTATATCAGGTCATGGCCCATTTTCACCTAGCACACCTCTCCCATCTCCGTTGGTATGTTTTCCTCTTTGACAATGTAAAAATAACACAAAAAGTCTTGTAATTACTCACTTATCATACACATTTTACAGATGAGGTTTGGAAAGTAAGTTGTACTTGGATTTGGACCTTTGAGCACGGCATAAGGCTTGAACATACAACAGAGATACCAGGCTTGATGGAAATATTGGGAAACTTACACTTAAACTGTTTAGATGATATCAGCTGTCAGAAAACATATCATTGCTTGACACTGCATATTTAGCACTTGCAGGTTTGAAGTGACTTGGTGTGCTAAAGAAAAGCACATTTTTACAGCACAGAAGAAGGTTTGAATAAATTACAAAATAAGACAGACTGCATATGTTACAAAGATTGCAATTTGGAATGTATTTGTTCAAAGGATGTCTATACAAACAGTTCATAGACTAACATGAATATTTACATTTTTGCAAAGCAATAAACCAATCTAACTCGAGCCGGATTTCACTTTAGTATCAGGTGTCGTAAAATATGTTCTACTTAAAGGGACATGGAATTCATCACCACTGATCTACAGCATCAAACAGAACACTGAAAATCAACCGACAAATGTTTTAAATGTATTTTCCACTATTTTATATGTGGTGGTTTACAGCTTCCCTAGTGGTCCAGAGGTTAGGAATTGGTGCTTTCACCACTGTGACCTGCGTTCAGGGAACCAAGAGGTCACACCACCCTGAAGCTGAGCAGGGTTGGGCCTGGTCAGTACTTGGATGGAAGACTACCTAGGAATACCAGGAGCTGTGGCCCACTGGGGAAGGATCTAGCAACCCACTCCAGTGGATCAGCATGACCATGGACATAAAAAAATGTCCTGGTGTGTTATGGTCCATGAGGTAGACTGAAACAAAACAAAAAAAACAGGTTCTGCAAGGCATGAAAAATCACATGCACCTTGTAAATGGCAGCAAAGCTTCCATAGCTATAGCCATCAAAGTAAGCTTATTCCTTTGGGTTGTTTAGACATTCTAAACTGAATGGGAATTAAATAAGGAATTTATTATTATAGTATAGTAAAATATCAGCATTTAGAGGGAACTTGTAACTGTAGGTCCTTTGAGTACATGAGGTAATGTGCTTATAATCTCACAATATCTTACTATGCAAAACCCCCCTCTTAAATGCCATAAAAGCGATCACTGCAGAATTTTTAAAGAACTATAAAATGGTGAAAATGGCTTCAAATTAAAACATTTTTACACATTTTCTATTTGTTATTATTTTACATGAGGCACAGAGCAGTTGTAATGACTTCAGTTGCCTTTTAATTAAATTTACTGAAATATGCTTTGATGGATACATTTTAGAAACCTGTGATCTTGTCTGTTCTAAAGCTGAGAGGTAAATGTGTTCCGCTTTAGTTAATTTAATATATATATATATATATATATATATATTTATATATATATATATATATATATATATATATATATATATATATATATATATATACAGTAGACTCTCACTCATGCCCCAAATGCTTTAAGGCACTTAGATTTCATCCACTGTACGTCTCTGCAATTCCGTTTTTCCTGGAAGCAGATAGGCATGAGTGACTGAGTCAGTGCTGTGTTGACGTTACATTCCCAGGGTTCAGCCCCGCACCCTCCAGCCCAACATACCTGTGTGTAAGTGAGGAGTGAAAGCTGCTGCTGCTATAACAACCCTCGCTGACAAACGTACTCAGCAGAACATCCTATGTGCAGCTAATCTAGGCCTCTTTTAATAGTAACTCTCGAGCAACCGGAAACGACATTTATCCGGCATCTACCAATCCCCATGGGTGCCGGAGAGTCTACATATATATATATATATATATATATATATATATATATGTATATATATATATATATTTATATATATATATATATATATATATATATATATTGTAATGCCCAAGGCCTGACTGTACTGTTTTGGGCTGTCAAAAAGTTACCCTGTTTCATTGTTATAGTTATGTATTTTTAATTACTTTTGGTTAAAATTACATATAAATTGTATGTATTGTGATTATGTTACAGTATTGTTATCTGGTGATGACTCACTCAGCCCCACCTAAATAAACAAACACAGCGGGTCTTGAGCAGATAAAAAGTCTGAGTGTTTACAGCAAATGGTGATAGGTAATACAATCAGATGTACAGGGTTACCGAGTAAGCAGGGGCAGCCTATTGTGTTAATTGGTCCCTCTTCTATATACCTAAGGATGGGGCTTACTGTGATTGGCCAGCCTGTGTGCCAGAAAATTTGACAATTAATAAAGGTATGACAGTTGCGTCTGGACTTACATAAAACAAGGTGTAAGTGTCATTCTGTGCATTAATCCTAATCCTAAAGGATTATATGGTATTTCTGATATCCTGGTGTTCCTCATATCCTTGAAGCAGGCTCCTGGGCATGGTACTGGTGTTTTGTCCATCTTCTGCTATCAGAGGTGTAAAAGGACCGCACAGTTCTGCTGGATAGTTTTGAACCAGGTTCTTACCAATTCCAAATTGAAGTAGCAGATCGTGACATATATATATTAACTTTTTATGATTATGTAAGATAAAGGCTAGGGCACAGCTAATAGGATTTGTCATCAATTAGGTGGTCTGCATAGTAAAAAATATGGATAAATGTAATTTAGTACCTGCAGTAACTTTAAATACAATATGAATAGATATTCAGCTTTTGTGATAACATCTTAAAGATAAGTCATTTTCAATTGTCTTTTGGCACTGAGCTTCCTTTGAGTCTGATTCAGGATCTTATCTGCCCGTATCTAATTTGCAATGGATAGCTTTTACTTATGTTTCTCAGTTTGGTTGTGAAGCTTTTTTTTCACAGGTGACAGTGAGATGTGTGGCCTGCATAAATTAGCAAGTCACGGCTTTGTAGTTAGGGCAAGTAACAATTAATAACTCCTTTTGATAATTTTCAAAAAATAATGACATGTTTTATACGCTTTTTTATACACATTTGAAAGCATGAAGCTTCTGAATATTAAATATTTTAATGAAATATATAATTATCATGCATGTTCTCAATTTAAATTGTTATCATTGCTTGTAGGGGGCCTTATATTTTGAAGCAATTCAATATATTATTATATTTATTATATTTTATATGTAGAGCAGCAGCAGATTCTGTAGTGCTATGGGTACAGTAAATACACAAATAAAATATATACATTTGAAGATAAAAACAAGACCAGACGGCTTATTTGTACATAAACATTGGTACGGAAGGAGATGAGGGCCCTGCTCCTGTGAGACTTTAAAAAGATAAAGATAAAGCTTATGCTGGCTCATCTTCAGAAATGTTAGTTTAAGGGTTAAGCAAAAAGATCAAGATTATGATCAGTGAATGTAGTTTAAAATTAGTAGGCTGATCACACTTCATCTACACTAATACATTTATGGATTTAGGGGTGCTCGTGGACAACCACCTAGGTAACAGTGCTCAATGTCATGCAGCATCTGCAAAGGCAATTGAAATATATGCATGTATTAAGAGGGGCATAGAAGCAAGGGAAGCAAATATAATTCTCCAACTATACAAATCTCTAGTACGCCCTCATTTGGAACATGAAGTACAATTTTGGCCACCACTTTCATAATTAAAAGTACAGCAGATTTGATAGATAACATTAAAAAGAGGTTGGATATATTTTAGAATAAAAAGTGCATTCAGGGGTATCCAGGATAACTAGAGAATGAGGAGTATTGATCCATGGAGTAAAACAACTGCTGGTATCTGGGGTCAAGAAGGACATTTTTCCCCTCATGAGACAAATTACATAATTTCAGTGGTGTTTTTTTTATGAGCCTTCCTCTGAATCCATAAACAATTAATCTAAATATTGTAGGGATCAGAGGAGATCTAAAAAAGGTTGAACTTAAGATATTAAAATTATTTTTTCAACCTCAATTATATTACTATGTAAGAGAATTGAGATGAACCATTTTCATACGATTTAGATCAGTTGTTCTCAACATCCAATCCTAGAACCAGTAACGTTCCTTGAGACCTAATCTGCCTGTCCTCAGGAAAAAAGAAGGATGAGGAGAGCCTGAAATGTTAAACATAACACTACCTTTATGCACAGTTATACATAGATTATTGATAAAGGTATCTGCAAATAAATTAACTCTATTAAAACAAATCAGAACTTAATAGTGTCACATGTGTTATCACCCTGTTAAAGGATCTTTGTTATTCCCACCCTCAGACCCTCAGATTTCCTGGATGGTTTTGTGTAAGCATCCAAACTTTCTATGCAGATATTGTTAAGTGATGGCACATGGTGCTCCACACAAGCGGATACCACTGCCTCCTCAGCCTAGGGAAAGTAGATAGAAGCAATAGGGTGGAATTTGTGAGGCATAATCTAGGGTATTCACTTCAGTTAAATTAGTTGCATCAGCATTTTTCGTCCATATCGTTGAAATTTTACAGCTAAATATTTGAAAGTACTTTTTTTTATTTTCTTAAATAAATATAGTTTATTTGTTCTCTGTATTAAATAGTATATTTGTGATTTTGAGGACAATGTATAAGCTACAAAATGGTAAACAAAGTGTGAACTGCTATTAATGGAGTATCATCCATCGTCTTCATTTCTCATTACATTACTAAGTCCAATGGTAAAGGATAGGACACAAAAGATACTGCATCTGAAGCATTGAGGTAAATGGTAAGCAGAGCTGCAAATTGCATAGTAATAATCATCTGTAGGGAGGAGGACAATACATTTCAAATGCGTTACCATTTCAGCATATTACCATTTTCCTTTATCTATATCCCTAGTATCCCAGGGAGTGTGATCTTGCTTTTATGCTTAAATTAGCATTAAAGTTGTTATTTGTAGTCTGTGCTGTCATTGTCAAGCATTTACCTCCGACTGTGCTTCCTGTCAGAAGGTGTGCATAGAGTACACTTGATCGACGTCACAGATGTTCATGTAATCACAAGCTTTTGCTTATTTTAATTTTATTCGTCACCTTTTCAGCCTTTATTGTTGGTATAAATAAATACTATGTACAGTTTTTTTCCATGCTCACCAGATGTTGAGGAGTTATACCAACCACTTTTTTCCCTAAAGTATGCTGCTATTTAAAACATTTCCCCATGTTTTGACAACTATGTTTTAGTTTCTCTGTATGATTACCCTGTGGTGATGCAGTCTGCTGATACATGTGTTTCCGTTAATGGTGCATTAGGCTAATGTGAGCCTCCCTAGGTGGATATGGTATTATAATACACCATGTCGAAATATTGTTGTTATTTAGTCCTCTAGTCATGTCTGACTCTCAGTGACCATATGGTCTGCAGCACCCAGGCACATCTATCTGTGTTTCTGGTTGTGCTTAACCGTATGGTTTTCATGGCAGGAATACTGGAGTGGGTTGCCAAAATCTGCTCCAGTGTACTGCAATTTATCTGACCTCTCTGCTATTACCTGCCCATCTTGGGTGACCCTACATGGTAAAGCTCACAGCTTCATTGCGGCACACACGCCCATTCACCACGACAAGGTAGTGATCCAGAAGCGGATATTGAAATATACATACATTTTATTTATGCCTCTCCAGGGATATACATTTTTCTTCCCTCTATGCCTTATTTGCTGAGATGTGGCTTGCTAATAGATTTACCATGTTGTAGTACAGCATATCCTTAAGGAGAGGGACCCCCTTTTTGTTTTTGCCCTAGGTCCCTTCATTCTCTAGCTGCCACTATAATTTAGATATATCTCCTCCTTTGAAGAATTAATGTACTTAATTACAATTATGTTATAAGGGTCAAATGCATTAAAATAAATGTATGTTAGGTTTGACACTGACATATTTACATGTAGTAGGCTATAAATGCCAGAATTCAGAATGCCTTTTATTTAGCTATGTGGCATTTCTTCTTCCCCATGTTTTTTTAACTTCTTAAGATGCAATGTACTGGTTGTTTTCTTCAGCTCTGAAAATGAGTCCTCTTAAAATAAATTAGAGACAATACATCTGGTTTGACATTTAATGATTTTCAAATGATGTCTAATTAGAATACTATTTACTGAGCATTCTCTGAAGATGAAAACATTTGATAAATAGGAAACAAACAAAACCTTTAAAAGACGTGCCCTCAATCTATTTGTCCTTTCAGGGACAGGAAAAGCTGTGTCATTAAGTCAGTTCTCTTAACCTCTGGTGAATTGCAGCACTATGGCTTTTCTACTTCTTCAAAGTTATTGTTATCAATAAATCAGGGTAGCCTCTGGAAATAGTACGACAGCCAGATGAAAATATTAAATGAATGATGAATGCTTATACTCTGATTCGAAGTAAGGTTAGGAAATGCAATTAATTAGGCTGCCCAAGTAAACCAAAACACAAGAGTTTGTTTAGTGTATTGTTTTATATGCAGATCTTAAATGACTGTGACTGTGAATGAACAAAGCAAGGGTAACATAAGAGATGAGATATAAGAAGGAACAGAGGAGAGAATAACCTTGAACCATACCAGAAAACTGTGTCAGTCATGTGGAAACTAATGAGAAGTCAAGAGATTGATTTTAGTTGGGGAGGGGTAGGAAAGAATGTGTTAGAGTGGGACAAGTGACTCTACCAATGATCTCTAGGAGAGAATATAAAGTGTTATATGACTGACAGTAGTCCTCAACGGAAGTAGTAACACTCAAGGTTTGAGAGAACGAGGAACTGAGTTGCATTTTTAAAAGTGGAAAGACAGACAGAATGCAATATTTTTTTCTTGTTAAATGTCCTTATAAAATGCATCAGGTTTTAACAACAATCAGAAGGAAATGTGGACAGAAGGCCAATATATTGTTGGTCGATGTATTTGGGTACCTCTTGGAACTACTATATGTCAGTTAATTCATGATCTGTACACACACACATACCCATATATTAATTGAATATGATATAAATATGCTAGCATGGTTGGTGTGAGCAAAGCTAATATTTTAAGACTTTAAATACTTTTTATATTCTTATTTTTTCTAATTATATTGTAATTGGAAAATGTCAATGCCACAATATAAAGACTACAGAAGCAAATAAAGGTGAACTCGCGCTAGAGTAAGCACACATACATACTGCACATGTTATGGTGCCACAAATTAGAAATACAATAGTAGTAGTCTACTAGAACCATGTTTCTCGGCCATAATTCTCATGGGTCACTAGCGGACATGATTATAAGGATGCACTTGAGAACAGGGAGGTGGATAACAGTGACTAAGCAATTGATCTAAGGACCACTGTAATTTTATGTTTATCTTGCTAATGGACAAACTATTTGTAGAATGTAACAGGTCAATACAGTGATTGTTTCCTTGTATATGCAATGATGTTACAATGGAAGCTGAGATTTTGAGAAATATGAACCCCATAGTAAATAATAATTTCATATTTTAGGCTTCCTAAATCATTTGACTATTTTCATGCTTAGTTATTCCAAATACTATATAGAAAAAATATATATATTCTACAGTGGTCATTGAATCAACCTATATGAAAGCAGGAAAATATATTGGCTGTTGTTGGTCCCTAAATACTCATGTCAAAGAACACTGTGCTATAATATACAATATGAAACTAAGTTAGGCAATACATTAGCAAAATGGCTGTCTAATATAAATTTATGTACGGTATATTCCTACTACTAGATTTTAGTTAGAATGTGCATAATCTTATGTGCACAAGACAATTTAATTGAGCTAAATTATTATTCAGTAGATCATCAACTAACTTAAGACCTTTATACCTCATTAAAGCAACAGTTCCCAGAGCTGATATTTCACTTACATGAGACTCACTCAACAGAAATATTAAAATAAAAAAATGTAGCCCAAGGCATTTCTTTTTTTGAGTACATTAAATAAGACTATAAAAAGAAATAATGGATAAGATAAAAATGGGTTACATTTTAGCCTTACTACATCGAGTTATCAGAATGGATGATGATTAGTTTGCCCTTTCTTGACAATGTTTTTACCTTTCACTATGATTATAAATGATCCCTACAATGCACTTGCAGACATTTAATCAGACATATTATCATAATTCTCAGCATGAGCAGTGGTGATGCTAACAAACACCAAGCATTGACTCTAAGAAAAGATCATTTATAAGAATCACAATCTTTGCATTGTAATCACAACTGTGCGTTTAGTATGCAAGCTTAATCATCATTGTGTTATCATCTTTATCAAATATGAGAGTTGTGGTAAGTTTGTTCCAATCTTCTATTTACACCCACTGGCCACCTTGTATTTAGAAGATTGTTTGAACTTACTAAAATAAAGGCACCATGTGTGACCCAAAAGGGACATATATTATCCATTTTTTTCTGGTGTTAGAAGGGCTGTCCTGGAGATATTATTGTAAACTAAGCAACTGCTTTTATTACCGTACTTCATGTGTACTAGCTACCACTTATTATAGGCTTGCCTCGGCCCATCACCATGTGTTCTAGCTACTTCTTATTTTAGGCTTTCCTCGACCCATCACCATGTGTTCTAGCTACCTTCTATTATAGGCTTTCCTCATTCCATCACCATGTGTTCTAGCTACCTTCTATTATAGGCTTTCCCGACCCATCACCATGTGTTCTAGCTACCTTCTATTATAGGCTCTCCTCGACCCATCACCATGTGTTCTAGCTACCTCTTATTATAGGCTTACCTCGTCCCATCACCATGTGTTCTAGCTACCTTCTATTATAGGCTTTCCTCGACCCATCACCATGTGTTCTAGCTACCTTCTATTATAGGCTTTCCTCATCCCATCACCATGTGTTCTAGCTACCTTCTATTATAGGCTCTCCTCGACACATCACCATGTGTTCTAGCTACCTTCTATTATAGGCTTTCCTCGACCCATCACCATGTGTTCGAGCTACCTTCTATTATAGGCTTTCCTCGACCCATCACCATGTGTTCTAGCTACCTTCTATTATAGGTTTTCCTCATCCCATCACCATGTGTTCTAGCTACCTTCTATTATAGGCTCTCCTCGACCCATCACCATGTATTCTAGCTGCCTTCTTTCATAGGCTTTCCTTGACCCATCACCATGTGTTCTAGCTACCTTCTATTATAGGCTTGCCTTGTCCCATCACCATGTGTTCTAGCAACCTTCTATTATAGGCTTTCCTCGACCCATCACCATTTGTATAAGTTAGTTTCAATTTTAGTCTAATTTTACTATACAAAATGGGGCCCATAAACAGAATATATCTATAGATATTTAGATAAATATGTTATATACCAAATTACTTAATAAAAAGCAGAAACAGAGGGTATGAGGTAGAGGCAAGGTTACACTAGGAAGTGTGAAGACAACATAATAGCTTCTAGAGATATTTTGAAACTCCTAATAGTTCAAACTATGTGGACCTTTGTTGATAGTTTAATATCTTTACTTTTTACTAGCTTGTCCAAGCTTGCCATAGCTTTCCTCCCCAGAAGCAAACATCTTTTAATTTCATGACTACAGTCACCATATGCAAAGATCTTGGATCCAAGGAAAAAACTGTCACTGCCTCTACTTCCCCATCTATTTGCCAGGAAGTGAGATTGCTGTTTGCCATGATCTTTTTTTTTTTTAACGTTGAGCAGCAGGCCAACTTTTGCACTTTAATTTTACCCTCATCAATAAGTCCTTTAGTTTCTCCTCGTTTTCACCCATCAGAGTAGTATCATCTGCGTATCTGAGGTTGTTGATATTCCTTCAAGCAATATTGATTTCGGCTTTGGATCCATACAGTTTAGTCTTACGCATGATGTATTCTGCATATAAGTTGAATAAATAAGGTGACAATATACAACGTTGTCGCACTCCTTTTCCGATCTTGAACCATTTTGTTGTCCCATGTTCGGTTCTGAGCGTGGCTTCTTGGTCGACATATAGATTCTTTAGGAGGAGGATTAGATGATCTGGTACTCCCATCTCTTTAAGGAAATGACACATTTTGTTTTGATCCACACAGTCAAAGGCTTTAGAATAGTCTATGAAGCAGAAGTAAATACTTTTCTGGAACTCTCTTGCTTTTGCTATTATCCAGCATATACAGTATTTGCAATTTGATATCTTGTGCCTCTTCCTCTGTGGAACCCAGCTTGCACATCTGGTAGTTCCTGGTCCATATATTGTTGGAGTCCAGCTTGTAGAATCTTAAGCATTACCGTGCTGGCATGTGACATTAGTGCAGTTGTTCTATTCTTTGGCACTGCCTTTTTGGGGGATTGAGATGTAGACTGACCTTTTCCTATCTATTGGCCATTGTTGAGTTTTCCAAATGTGTTGGCATAAGGCAAGTAACACTATCACAGCATCATCAGCACCAAGATGTCCAGCTCCAAACTATTGCACAAACTATTGAGGTCATTACTGCTGTTAAGATCCTTCCTGTATAGATCTTCAGTGTATTCCTGACACATCTTCTTTATCTGATCTTCTTCTGCTAAGTCCCTACCATTTTTGTCCTTTATCACTCCTACTTTTGCATGAAAGGTGCTTTTTAGGTTCCCAATTTTATTGAAGAGATCTCTTGATTTGCCCATTCTGTTATCTTCTTCAATCTCTTTACATCGCTCATTGTAGAAAGTCTCCTTGTCTCTTCTTGCAATCCTCTGGAATTCAGTTGGACAAATCTTTTCTTATCTCCACTACCTTTCGCTTTCCTTCTTTCCTGGGCTACTTTCAAAGCCTTATCAGACTTCCAGTTTGATTTCTTACTTTTCTTTCTTTTAGGGATATTCTTTGTTGCTGTTTCCTGGATTATGTTGCAAACTTCGGTCTAAAGTTCTTCAATCATTCTATCTTCCATGTCTAGTTCCTTAAATCTATTCTTTACTTCCACTGCATATTCACAAGGGATATTATTTATTTAGTATCTTCTTGGAGTGGGTGGCCAGTTCCTTGTAGCCAGTTCCTTGTAGCTTGGGTTGTAGCTTACAGGAGCCTGTAATTTAGCCCGTAAACTGAATTTGCTATTCAATTGGCGTCTTTTTGCAAGCCACAAACAATCTACAGGTTACAGGCTGAAAATCCCTGCGGTTGTTACAACCGTAACGTACTCCCTATCTAAGCCTTTGATCTTTCAAGCCCACAAGAGTTACAATCGCAAATCGCTATTCAGTTGCTACAATTCCTCAAGCCCGCAAATGTTTTCATACCCGCCAATGTCAAATGTAGAAGAAAATCTTACGGGTACCAGAAAGGACTCGCAAGGGGGTAGCACTGTAAATGCAATAAAAAAATCAATACTGCATTTCCAAAGACTTGGAAAGTGATGAAAGACATTAGCATTAATTGCACAACAGTCTCAAGCTGGTAAATCTGCAATCATTTTTTTTTTTTATGTGTCATTTCGGTGTTATATCAATCTCGGAATCAATGAGTTAATACATATCATGCCACCCACATGGTCTAGAACATTTCCTTTTTATTATTCATTCATTCTTATTATTTTGTACATTGCAGGATTGCGGGTCTGATTGCAAATGGGACCCCTAAACGATTGACATATAACCTCCATGTTTTACTGAGGTAATGATGGCGGTCTCATTTTCTATTGGCTGTTTCTAACTGGGTAGTTATGGCCTTGCTTGATTGATCATGTTCATGCTCTGAAATGCTACATACAATTGCATAGTTTACGGTTTCTGATTTTTGCCCGTAACTTGCAGCCTTGTTCAATTTAATCGCTCCTTAATTGTTGCAGAGTTCAAGTCCGCAGCAAGCCGGCAGACATACGGCATGTATACCGTGAGATACAGCCTTGCAATTGAATGAGGCTCCAAGGGCCTATGACTGTTTGTCCTCTTATCTAATGATGTTCTTAAAGCCCTTTAAGCCTGTCTCCCAGCTTAACCCTTTTTCCCTCTCTGATAAATTTATGAGGGTGCAGGCAGTCAGTTAAACTGGAGGCTAAAACTCTAACATTTGAACGTGAAATTAATATTCAACATCATTGCTATTATACATTAATAAATAATAACCAGTTCTTTGGTTAGACCATTGCAATGGATAATTCCATATGTAACTGACCGTATACATGTAGGAGAATGGGTTATTGACAGTGGTAAGTAAGGTAGAAAATACACAAAGGAAAAAAAAAACTTTTTACAAATCTTTATTATTGAATGAATAGTTATCAGACATATTTTGAGGTGTATGTGTGATTTTTTTTTAAATGATATTCTTAGTATATATTAAATTAAAATGTTATTTGTATAAAATTACCAAATAAAAATTAATCTATGCATAATAAAATAAAATATGGTGGGGCTATATATATATATATATATAATACAAAATAACATGTTATATGAGAGAGAATTGCAGGATATTGAAAACATTTAATTTGTAATATTTTTCAGTACACTTTAAATATGTTGCAGTTTTTAGTAGAAGATCTATAATCATCAAAAACAAATATAAGCATTTCTTAAAAATAATTCTGCCCATAAGCCTAAATGCACTATAATGGATAATAAAATTCTTTCACAGCAAGGAGGATTATATTAAGAAGTCTTTAAATGTAAGCTATCATTCAGTTCATTGCTATTGTTACTATCAGTGTGATCAGATCTATTAAGCCCTTTTGTGGGTAAGTGAGTCATTTAGTGTGGATATTGCTGCAGACCTCTAAGGCTGGCAAACCACAGACTAAAATTGCACAGATTTCAGATAAGATTAAAAAAGGACTGCAGATGAAGATAATGGCAGACATAATGAGAACACTGCATCCTATAAAAATGCAGATGAAACCATTACATCACTGTGAATCCTCAGACACAGCAGGGCATTTACTTATTTATATACTGTATACTGTATATGTATATATATATATGTATATATATATATATATATATATATATATATATATATATATGTGTGTGTTTGTTTGTAGTTGTTTTGTACTGATTTAGTATGTGAGTTAATATATTCATTTATATATTAATATTTATGTTGGAGAAAAAAACATACCCACAAACCACTTTTTACTCCAAAACCCAGTCATGATACCAAAAAAACAGAGGCCTCTGATTATTTTCTTATTATTAGATTTTATTTATACAAAACGTACACCAGCAACAAAAAAGCATCCAAAATGGCTGCAGGCGACTGACTGACTGAGTGACTGGACACAAATATAATCAAAACACAGCTTTTATAGTGTTTACATACAGAACATGGTATAACCCATTACTCATGGTACAATCCATTGTTTAAGCCAATAAGATATATTAGGTGATCCACTAAAATAAGATGCATGCAGTTTGCACATGCTTAATACATATTTGTTCGGCTTTAAGAGATGATTGTCTCCTGAGAACAATTTATTATGAGAAGAAGGACTTATTTACAGTTATAGAAGAAAAAACGATGATTTTAGGTAAAAGCAGAATTAAGGTTTCATACCTCATGGCCTGCTGTGAAAAATTACTGGTTCACAGCTTACATCTTAGCAAAATATCACAATTGCTGCAAAAGTAATAAATGCTATATATATATATATAC
The DNA here is from genome assembly GCA_027410445.1 of Discoglossus pictus. Taxonomy (NCBI): domain Eukaryota; kingdom Metazoa; phylum Chordata; class Amphibia; order Anura; family Alytidae; genus Discoglossus; species Discoglossus pictus. Next base: position 324,128,909 of record CM050167.1, read on the forward strand.
TAAAAATATATGATTATTTTTTACACAAAATTTTACACGGTCGATGTCACATTACCACTCACACACTTTAATCCACATTCTGCCTTGCTTCTTTTTTGTGGCCATTTCTCACACATACGATATTATATACCAATGTTTCCAAGCTCCAATTACCCATTGCAGGTCAGGTATTTTCATGAAAGCACAGTTCAGTATAAAGGATCCTGATTGTTATGATCCTACTCTACCACTGTAGGACCAAGGGTTCTTTTGCAAATCCCTTTAAGCAGCAATGAATTCAACACAGCAAACAGTACCCAGGACTGGTAAGAATTCAAGTCAGCAGAGTCCTCCCAGTCTGTAGGAGCAAAGTATCAGTTAGGATCCATTGCCAAAGTTCTGTTATCTTTCCAGATTAAATCATATGTTTAATCTGTCCCTCTTACATCCCTTGGTTTAGGACACAACAAGAACATCCATATTCTTGTGTAGTTCAAGCAGACTCCGATTATTATTTAAGATCCAGTATCTTTTTACCCCTTTTCTCCACCCACCAGCTAACTCCTCTCAGACCCATCCCTTCTTTCATAGAACTGTGTTTTTTTTTGTTTTTGTTTTCCTGGCTTTACTCACACCAGCTGTCTCAGGCTTGGGGGGGGGGGCAAATTGTTAGGGGGCTGATTCATTTTTACGACCCCGCTTAGACCAGATAGAGGGGTCTGGTAATGTATTATGCTTTGATCTATTGCAAGTTCCTGTGTTTATACTATGTGACCAGCTTAGACCAGATAGAGAGGTCTGGAAATGTATTATGCTTTGATCTGTTGCAAGAGCCTGTGCTTATACCATGTGACCTGCTCTGCTCAGGTCGTAAAGGGGGAAGAGACAGGAGTGTTAGTAATTCTTGTGTTCAAAACATCTGGGGAGTTTATGTAATTTGGGGTCAAGAACCAGTCAACATGGCCCCAGCTAGACAAAATGGTTGATCACAATACATCTATAACAACACATACATGTTAACCCAGAACTGTAAATGATTACCGTAGACCCGTTTCTTCGTTTGCCATAAGGAGAATGATTCACAGCAGCAATCTCTCCAAGAAGGTGATTATTCTGTGATAATGTACTGGTAGCAAAATTAGATTTTATTTTCCAGTAATTCATCTTCCATTTCCCTTGCTGTATAAGACATCTAGGACAAGTCCTAAGTTTATGAAAGTGTTTTAGTGCTAACTTTACAAAATATTACAATAGAGAAAACATTGTGACTACCTTTCTATACATCCAAGTATAATCACATATATGCAATGTAATGCAAAGTAGCTCTTCTATGATAACCCAAATAGAATTGCTCAAAGAAAACTAATTGTTTAGTACTTTTTTACTCCATTGACTTTGCATAAAAATATCTGGGAATTAGCCTAATAAGCGTACTAAGTTCTTTTTGTGGTATGTTGTTTTGGAAAATGTATAATCTTTGCAAGTTTGAGTTATAAAAAAGGGAGATGAACTAAGAATGGCTCTGTTGAGCTACCGTAGATAGCAGTCTATCGCAGCTCATCACAGCAGACACCTTTATGGAATTCAATAACATTATTGTATTCAAATTATGTCTTTAATATGCCCACTAAATCTACACTTGGTTTTAACTTGTATTATAATACTTGCAATTGAATGCTGTGAAGAGCAGAAGTCATCGTTTAGGATCCAAGGCAGCCCAACACACCCCAACATGATGCATGCGATTGCTTAGTGAATCACCCTCATAATTATCTAGTCCATCATAAACTCTCATCTTCTTATACAACTATTGAATGAGAGATGTCTGTAGAAAGCTAAGTAAAGAGATCTTTGCATTCCAATATCTAAAAGACAGCTTCATTTAAACACACACAAATTCAAAAAGTCCATAAAACTATATATCCTCAAAATAGTATGAGCAGAACAACACAGAGAATTACTTTTATCACCTAAAATAGTACTGGATTTTGACTACATCCTCCAATACATACACATTTACAAAATAAACTGATTAGTAGTTACTTTGAAAAAAAATATTCTGATGATTATCATGTAGCAATAAAAGAAAAGGCCTCAGAGAAAGTCCACGAAGGTGGACGAAACGGCCCATTGGCAACTTTATTGATCATCACAGGGGACAGAGACCACTTTAGGCTACTTAAAACGAAAATGGGACAGCTTTATTGTACGCCTATCAAGCTTGGCAACTGAACAGCAAGTATATTGGCTGTGGCAATTAATTGCCAATACACTATTACTGTTACATGTTATTTCCAGCTTGTGGCATCTTTTTTTTTTTTTTTTTTGCCCCAGTAGTCTTTGACAGTATATAAATATATATATATTAGTCTAGCCTTTAGTTTATTTAGGATATCTGTCCTACCCTGTATTTTGTTTTTACATATTTTGATTAATGCTTTTATTATACCACCTAGTTCCTCAATCCTATGATTATCAGTATATCCTGACTTTTTCAGGTCTATCAGTTTATTCTGATATAGGAGGATTGAGTAATTTATTACATCAGTAGATGGTAAACCCTTTATGTAGGGGCCTCATTAGGTCTGATTCATAATCTATATTTATGGTCATGCTGACCCTCTTTATACCTACATCACAGGATTGATTTTATAGTGCACTTTTTCATATATATTAAGCAGCGTTATTTTCGGATTACTAATATCCCATTAAAGTTATTTTTTTTTTCAATAAAAGAAACCATCATGAAATATTTACATGTACACTATTGTGCAAATATACTTGTTATATGTATTTTATTGTGTTTTCCTGCCATTAAGTAACACCATCTAAAATGAAATATTTTTACTAAATATCAAAACTAATACATTGTAACTATTTACATATAAATGTTGTAACTTAATGTGAATGTGTACGTGTTTGAAAGGTGTCAGGTTTTCATCTTCCCACGAGCCACTAAAATATGCACACGCGTAAAAAAATATAACCCCCTAGCTGCAGTATTATCATAAGGATTAAAACAGCTACAAGGATATTGACTTTCCTATTACAACAGGGAAACATGCATTTTCCCCCAGAAACTGAATGTAACAAGATGTAGCTAACATCTGGAATTAGGTTAGCCCCATTCCCTTCTTCATCCACTTGGTGCATCGCTAATGTAGTCTGCGTCATTCTGCTGTGATAAGCATATTTTCTGTATGAGCCAGATGTTGTTACATTGTTTACTTCCTCTGTATGTGCTAACATCAGGATACATATTTTATATGTTATAGGTTAAATTGTTCTTACAAGTACAGATCTTTACATCATGTACCATATTAGTTTAGTGTAGGAAATAAATCACAAAGCAATGGGTAATCTCCAAACATTAGCCTCAAAACATCAGTCCTCCATGGGCAGGGAAAGTTAGAATTTATTTGCAATTCAACGCCCGTCCTGGAATACTGGGATATCCAAGTGCTTATTGATGCTTACATTATATTACTATAGATAAAAACATGTTATTTAATTGAGAAAGGCAAATCATACTCATACCCTTAAAAGACCACTGAGCAGGAACCAAGTTTTTAACTTTTTTTAGACATTCAAATGTGAACACAGATGTACTATTTATTTACTGTTATCCTGTACAGTGGAGGACTTATATCGCTCTTTTGCCCTCCATATATAAATTGATTGTTGTGGTGAACTACCTATTGAAAATATCCACCACACAAGCTGGGATCCCGCCCAACACTGATGATAGCCAGTTCCCTTGAAACGGCTATCTGTGGGTAGGATTTCCAGCTTGTGTTTAATCCAACATTGGCTTTGCATAAATTCTGTGTAATGCAGCGGGCATAAGCTTAAAAGAAGCCATGTTTAAAATGGTTATGGATAGAAGAACAAAGCATTTATGGGCACATTTGCATGTCCCTGCTCAGCTACCCAGAACGCAGTGTAATAACTGTATTTCTTGGAATTCTGAGCTGGAAACAGGTTTTTTAACTTGTTTTGGACATTCAAATGTGAACACAAATATACTATTTTTATATGTGTATGTTTTCTTTTGCAGTGTGTATTTGCCTTGTACTTGTACCCTTGTATAGCGCTATGGAATATTTTGGCGCATTATAAAAAAAGAATAATAATAATGTTTGAGAACACCTTCCTGTTACAAAGACACACATTTTCAATGATGATCTAATACCCTCTTTAATATGTGACAAAGATGTAACAAAAATCTCTTTCCGTGGTCCTTAAATTACCATAACTACATATGCCATATTGGTATAAAGATGTGCTAAATCTCTTTTAAATCTAAAGAGATATCTATAGAGTTTGAAGTCACGTCTTCCCTTGGGAGTGACCTAAACAAATTTACTATTCATTCTGTACCTAAGCATTTATTTATTGAAATAATAACACAAAACATGACATTAATGCTTTCCTGTGCATGATATTCTTTATTGCCCTTATTTCTTACCTTTTATTTAACTTTAGCATCTTAAGCACAAGGATCATCTTTTACTCACATATATTTTTCTTGTGATAAATATGGTCATCTTATCATGCTAGGAATAGCACATCTTTGAGTTACCAGTCATCATATGTAGCAAAATAGCAGATCATTATGTGAGAGGTAACAGCAGGCTCCATATGAGTAAATTACTATCATAGGTATGGGGACCAACGCACATGTTACCAGTGCATCTGATTACCTATATAGCAAACATTCAAATAATTGTGTGGATGTGCAATGGTTGGAATGAAATGATACATATGAAACCATCCCTAGTGGGATCCAAACACAGCACAGCTGCAGGTAATATCTATATAGTGGGTTTATCTGTCATATTTAATGGCTTCTCTGGGGTGTGCTACACAAAGATATGGTGGTTCACAATATTTTCTTTAGCATCCATTGGTACTCAAGCCATTTTCTGCATGTTATAATCCTTACTGACAGCTGTACTCTATAGCAAACATAGCTGCTGGACACCTCAGTCTATTACACTTTGGGAGTAATGACGTCACTGTTTGTGTCCATAACACATTGGGTATGAGTCCGATGGACTTGTGTTGTGGTAACCACTGTCTATTATATATTTTGGTATTTTAAAACCACTGTAGACATTATTTCAAATACATTCTATTGAAGAAGTATCCTTGGAAATATGCAATCTTTTTATTTTAGAAAAAAATAATACAGTTTTTATAAGCGATTATGCCACAGTTTTGTTTTTAGCTGATCAAATTTCTGAGATAGGATAATTTTTTTAATGCAAAGAAAGTATCAATCTGCACAATGGGAATCTTACAGGTTAAGCTGCCAGTGCTTTCAAAAGGACTAATGAAAATCTTAATGAACACTCCTAGGAAAGTAGCTGGCATAATTATAAGGTAAATAACGTAAAATAACAGTAAAAGCTACTGTTTTAACAAAGAAACTTAGATATTATATGTTTTTACAAAAGTTTACTCAGAAATCGCTGCTCCACCTCAACCCCCTCCTCAACCTCAACCCCCCTCCTCAACCTCCCTCCTCATCCTCAACCTCCCTCCTCATCCTCAACACCCTCCTCAACCTCCCTCCTCATCCTCCCTCCTCAACCCCCCATCCTCAACCCCCTCCTCAACCCTCCCTCCTCAACCTCCCTCCTCATCCTCAACCTCTCTCCTCATCCTCAACCTCCCTCCTCATCCTCAACCCCCTCCTCAACCTCCCTCCTCATCCTCCTTGCCTCAACCCCCCCATCCTCAACCCCCTCCTCAACCCCCCATCCTCAACCCCCTCCTCAACCCCCCTCCTCAACCTCCCTCCTTAACCTCCCTCCTCATCCTCCCTCCTCAACCCCCCCATCCTCAACCCCCTCAACCCCCCATCCTCATCCTCATTCCTCAACCCCCCTATCCTCAATCCCCCTCTTCAACCCCCCTCCTAAACCTCAACACCCCTCCTAAACCTCCCTCCTCATCCTCAACCTCCCTCCTCATCCTCAACCCCCCCATCCTCAACCCCCCTCCTCAACCTCCCTCCTCAACCCCCTCCTCAACCTAAACCCCCCTCCTCAACCTAAACCCCCCTAAATACTTCCCCCTCTCCCTTTCCCCTCACTTACCTGCTTCTGCTCTGACCTCCGCTCCTTCTTGACCCAGCGCGCATGTGACGTCACATGCGCGCCAGGTCATTAGCATAAACCGGGTGCTGGCATTATATTAGCGCATAACACGCACACATCATTTGCCCCCTATTTTCAGGGAGAAAAAGTGCGTGTTATACGCCGATAAATACAGTATTTATATTTCTGTAGAATTCATAATTTGGTTTTCCTTTGTAAATTGCCCGTTCTACCCACTCTACTTTATTGCACAGGGATATGCAAAATGCTGACACCTTATACATAAAAAATAATAACAATAATAATAAATGAAAATGTAAAACTAAAATAAAGAAGGATTGTGCGTAAGGTAAAAGTTATAAATGGCTGTGTTTATTTTTTGTTTATTCAATTTTCCGCTTTCTGGCAACAGTTTGCCCATGATCAAATTTAAATATTAAAATACCTTTCAGAGAAAAAAAAAATCTGATCACACTCGTGCCTTAAAGTATCTAATATTTAAAATGAGTGGCTCTGCTTGTAAAATTACATAAGAGCATTTTGCTCATTTAAATCCAATAAGTACTTGAAGGCGCATCATTTATTGCATTTGTCAGTGTAGTGAGTTATAATATGTTATTGACCATGGCCTATTTTTAGAGAGTAATGACATATAAGTAAGAAAACATAGTCTATAGCTACATTATTCATTAGATTAAACAGTGTATGCCATTGACTCATGTTGCCTTCCCCAATGATATACATCTGGACCCAGTTTAGCTAGCAGCAGCTTGAGATATGGAATTAGCATATTGTTTCTCGGGGAATGCCCTTGAATGTGCTTGAGTAGCTGTCTTGTATCAGACGTGAGCAGCATTGGTAAGGAGCAGGAAAGCTAATGTGTTTCAGGCACTGTGCATAAATCCTGTGTGGATGTGCCTACTTTTAAAGCTCAGAAAAGCTCTACAGAAATGTCAGGATCTTTGTTCAGTGATTAACGAACATCAAGTACTGGACCTGGGCTTTGCACCTTGGGAGCAAGGGTAGCTCTCTCTACCACACACACAGATTTTCTTTTGGAAACAGGTAAGGGATTCAGATATTTATTATCATTATTAATACTATTATTATTATTAGTGATGGAGATAACCATGCATGGCCTAAGCAAGCTCACACATAATATAATGTACAGTACGAAACAATAACATTTTCTTTAAACATATATAATTCAAACTAAAACTGAGCTTTTGTTTTATCGCAATGGATTTCAAATATTAAAATACCCAATTAATTTGTACTAAATGTTTTATTATAGGTCTTAATCTACATTTTCCAGTCTTGTGTATCATTATTTACATTATTATTATTTTATATATACAATTAATAGGAGTGAATCTGCTTTCATTATTTACTTTCAACTGTCAACTTGTTATTAAAATGATGCTTTTATCCCAAGATTATGTGCATACTTTCAGGATTCATCTTACACTTCTCCATTTGAATCTAAAAATGTCTGTGCATGCCTGTAATGTACTTGCATTAGTGTTTCTATTTATGGTAATCAAGTCAGCCATAGAAGACAGGGGAAGTGACAGCATGCTAATAGGAAGGCGCTCTTGCCCTTTTAAAATTGACTACTGAATGAAAAATTTAAATTACAACAAAAGTGCAGATCCAGATGTGAATTACATAGAATTCATGGCCAGGCCAAAAATGGCACATAGTGTGTAAAAAGTCGAGTATTTCCGTATTTATTAATACTGTTTCTTGTTCATTACAAGTATGTGATGAGCAAAGCATTTAATAGTAAGGTGGGAGAGTGAGACATTTCATAGTAAAGTTTGTTATTGCTTGTCAGTTCCAGAATGGAATAGGCTTCTTTAAGAACACTTAAAGCATTCTCCAATGTTGTGCTCATTTACAGCCTTATTAAATTGCCATTCAGTCAATTGAATAGGGCTCTATATAAGTACACAGCATATTTTTTTACAGAAGTTTTTAGTTAGTGAAGACCTTGCTTTTGGATAGAAGTTCACAAACTAAAAACTTCTGTAAAAAAATATGCTCTGTGCTTATATAGAGCCCTATTCAATTGGCCGAATTACAATTTAATAAGGCTGTTAGCCAGTACACACAGTAGTTCATTTGATTTTCATTGGTGGCAGGTTAGAACTTTTATAATTTCAAAATTAATTGCTCTGTTAACATTTTTACTTCACCTAATGTTCTTTTGAGCAAATGTATTTGGAAATATGTGTGTCGCCTAACGATATGGTCAATGTTTTCAGAAGAATGTTAAGATTAAATGGAATTTTAGCAAACAAGGCAATTTATTTTGGATGCTTTGTTTTGTTCTTTAGAATTGAATGTGGATTAATTAGGGCTTTAATTAGTAGTACTGTAGTACTGAGTCATATCTGACTTTTTAGAGAGAGTCAAAGTCACTGTTGCAATCACCAAGTCTTGACGACCCTCTCCAGTAAGATAAGATACTTAACTCACCCTGGATCATGTTCACAGCAGCAAAGTTATCTATGCACTCACCTCCCAAACTTGTCATATAATTCTCACTATGACATACTTACCTTCTACCTCATAGGATTATGTCTTGGGTGAGTCACATTAAGGGCCGTATTCAATTCGCAGCCCACAACTCGATCGCAGACAGTGTGTTGCGAGCTCCCGATTGCGAGGATATTCAATTGCTCAAGCCCGGAAGTTACGGGCCCAAAGCCCAAACCGTAAACCATGCACTGGTTCGGAGCAGTTCAGGACGGGAACATGATCAATTCAGCAAGCCCGTAACCCCTCATTTCGAACCAGCCAATGGAAAATGAGACGGTCATTATTGCGGCAGTAACACATGGAGGTTACATGTCAATCAATTAGGTTCAGGGGTCCGATATGCGATCAGACTCGAAAATATGCAAAATACAGAATTATGAAAATGAATGCCAATACTGTTCTAGTCCATATGGGTGGCCTGATATGTATTAACTCATTGATACCGGAGATCGATTTAACCCCGAAAATAAACATAAAAAATGATCTAAGGTCTTGCTGATTCGCGAGGTTGAGACTGTTGTGCAATTAATTCTAATGTCTGTCATCGGTTTCCCCGTTATTTACAGTGCAGTGAGGATTTTTTATTTGCATTTACACTGCTGCAAATAGGTGTTTAACCCCCCTGCGGGTCCTCTCTAGCACTCGTTGGATTTTATCCTTCATTTGCCGTTTACGAGTGTGAGAACATTTGCGGGCTTGGGGAAATTGAGCAATTGAATATCGGTTTGCGATTTTAGCCTTGTGAAAGTGAGATATCAAAGGTTTCAGGAGGCTGTAAGTTACAAGTTTAACCATCGCCATTTTTTCAAGCCCGTAACTCTGAAGCCGTTACAAGCCCGCAAAAAGACGCCGATTGAATAGCAAATTAGCGTGCAAGCTCACTTACAGGCTCCCTGATCTCCCGAAAGCTCAATTGAATGTGGGCCTAAGATTGGGCCTTTTTGGTAAATCATTTTTGATGCATTATCGCGCAGTATATTACACTGAAAAGGGAGATTTATCCTTCAAAGTTTGAAGATGGTCTAAAACTGATTTTCGACACTGGCATTGAAAGATTCTCTGAATCCATCTTGCAATCAAATAAGTTAATTTTTAGTGGAAGATTCTTCTGTTAGATTTCTGTGAGGCACGTTTTCACTCACAGTCACGTGAAACAGTTTATTTAAGGGTGCAATGTATGTTTCCCTTGGGGGAAATTGACTTTGCAGCACATGGGATGCTTTTTTGAGGGGCAGATTACCCATATCTTAAAAATGTGTCAACCATTACTCACTGTGTTTCCTGAGGAAGATGTTATAGTGGTTAAAAATTCATCAAATTTAAAATGTAATAATGAAGTTCTAATTGTTGCATAGTAGATTAAAATATGTATTCACAGTTTTGCATGCATTTCTAATTTGAAAATAGAACTATTGTTGTTGTTGTTCGGCCCTTCAGTAGTGTCCAACTCTCGGTCCACAGCATGCCAGGCAAATCTGGACCACAGCACGCCATGCACATCTCTCTGGCTGTGCTTATCCATATGGTTTTATTGGCAAAGATTATGGAATAGATTGTCCAGTGGACCGCAATTTGTCTGACCTTACTGCTATGACCTCCCCATCTTGGATGACCTTACATGGTTTAGCTCACAACTTCATTGAAGTACACAAGCCCCTTCACCATGACAAGATAGCGATTTAAAAGGGGAATTGAACTATATATATATATATATATATATATATATATATATATATATATATTTATTTATTTGTAGTCGGTCCCGCTCTTACAATGTGAGGTAGTGGAATGAGGCAAGAGATAGCTGATATGTGCCGGTGGCTACCGGATATTCAGCCTGCAACTACGAAGAAGGACTTCTAGTAAGGAAGGCATGATCATGGAATGAGGTGGATAAAGGACTAATGGATAGCATAATCGCAGTGCATAGTAAAGGAGTACAGTAAGGCACATGTGGCAAGGCATAACAAAGGTCGATTTAGGACTTATGGAAAGCGAGTTTGGCAATGCTTAGCAAAAGATGGATTAGGACTTATGGAAAGCTTGATCGGCGATATGTATTGAAGACTGATGTCATGATCCAGGTGGTGCCTGGCAAAGGCTGGTTTAGGACTTGGGGAAAGCGTGATTGAGGTTAACCCTAGCGAAGGCTGATTAGCCATGTATAGAAGCTAAGGAAAGTCAAACTTAGAAGATTTGGCCCAAAATCCACTAAGGAAGGCACATGAAAGACACAAAATGTTGCCTTGACAATGGACAAAAACACTAATTAATAAATTTGGCCCAAAATCTGCCAAACAACTTAGTAGACTTGAGCGAAAAAACTGCAGAAAGGGGCTTATGAAAAGCCAAAAAGCACAACATTGAGCATGGGGAAGGATGCATCTTAACAGTTTTGGCCCGAGATCCACCAAGGTGGGCTGATAAAAGTTAAAAACTAGCCTTGGATAGAAAGAAACGGTGCAGCTTGGTAAATGCAAGGTGAAAAATGAGAGGTGGAAGCATTGCTCTTCAGCGATGTAATGCCCTCACGGACATGAGAAATGAGCCAGAATCTGTGGAGTAGCTACAAGGCAACTAAAAAGGCATCACCTAGGACAAGGAGAGGAAAGGGGCCAAAAAGCAACTAGACAAAACCAGCAAGGAACAGGCTCAGTGAAGCCAAAGACAGAGAGAGCTAAGAAGCACCCTCCAGGCATAGACTCAGAAATTAGGAGTGCAAGGAAGATGGGAACAGGAAGTGCTTAAAAAGGCTGGAGCGTACCACACGAAGAGGCGGAGCTAGAGGAGGCCTCTCCCACAATTCCAGGTAACAACCTGGTGTATATATATATATATAACTCAGTGGTAATAACTTTTCATACATATTTCAGATCAGTTTGCCTTATATTCGTTTCCACATCTCTGCGATAAAATGTAAAAAAAACTGAGCCAAAAACTAATGATATAAAAAAGCAATTGTGTGTAAATATATATATATATATATATATATATATATATATATATATATATATATATATATATATATATATAAGCTTTAAAGCCCAAATTAGGTGTATTTTTCTGCTACTGAATTTTGATTTATGTCCAAAAAAAATGACATATTTATCATTTGGCCAGCTCACACATCTCTCTGTCTGTCCAGAATAAGCTTTTAATGTAAAGAGACAGGAAAATGAGTCAGTTGTTGGTCTGATGTACGAGAAAAAAATTGAATGCAGGAGAAAGGCACTTATCTTGACACTATTTAGAACCTCTGTGTCATCTTACTTGGAGCAATGTAAGCAACTAGAGGAGCCAATTTGAAGAAAAGATTTACTATAAGTGTAAATTGTTCTCCAATGCTGAACATGTATGATTCGGAGCTATGGAACATAAGGTGTTAGGAAAGGTTAAAAGCTCAATTTATATACAGGTTACAGTAAATCACAAAAAGACATGCAATTATCATGGTTAAAGATCTCTAGTGTCTCACACAGACCTGAGCGTAGCCTTCTTTGAACAAACAGGTACTTGCTCATAAAAAAGACTCTATATCAGGAATTTTCAAATAAATGTATATATGAATTTCTAAAAAAAAGTTATGGAGTAAATCAAGGAGGTTATCTGAAAGAAGCAAATATTAATGTACATGTATAAAAATAAATGTACACTGACAAAATAGTACATCTTCACTGCAGTGGGATGTTAAGAAGAAATGCAGCACAGTTCTTCTTTTCAGTGCACCAGATGCAGAGAGAAGAGCATATTGCACTGGGATACTGATGCACGCAGCAGTCCTCTGAACTTGCATTTCTAATTCAACATAACAAATATAACTTGAGCTAGGAATGTTGAAATATACAGTTACCTGGTTGTGATTGATTTAAAATGAGAGGGAGCTGCATAGAACAACAGCACTATAAATGAGTACAGCACTAGAATATAGGTGACAAGATTAAGGAGAAAATATCAATATGTAGGTTTTATGCTTTTATTCTGATTTTTGCACCACCACACACCTCCTTTCACCTTTTTATCTTAAATCATAGTTTGTATGCTTATGTATGTATGGAACTTCAGTCCCTTCTGGGTTGCTACCTTGTAATGGTGAATGGTATTTCAGTGAAGCTTTGAACTATACCATGTAGGTTCACCCAAGTTGGGCAGGTTATAGCACAAAGGTCAGACAAATTGCATTCCATTGGAGAAGGAAATGGCAACCCACTCCAGTATCTTTGCCAAGAAAACCATGTGGATAGGCACAACCAGAAACACTGACAGATGTGCCTGGCATGCTGCTGTCTGTATGGTCACAGAGAGTCAGACACGACTGAAGGACTGAACAACAATAACAACAACAGCATGGTATATCAGAAAGTGTCAAGTACACTTACCAACAGAAATAGCACTGCATAAAGACATTTCTGTGTATACACAGACATGTTTCATTGTTTTGCACTGTATCTTCAGGCAGCTTGCTGCACCCTGAAAATGTGCTGCTTTATGCCTGGGCCTAGGCAAAAACACACTCCTGATTGCGAGCTTTCGTGAGTACTTGGCTGTTGATTCCTGTCTCAGTATGTATGATAATGTCTGGCTTTTTTTATCATGTATTCAACCTTTTGTAAACAGTACTTTTTTGAAACATTATAAAAAAATAACAATATAATCTGATATAAGAAGTATGGTTAATATTAATAGACTAGTGAATTGCCCATCAAAAAATAACGGTCATAAAATTGTAGGTAATGCTGTTTTCCACACAATGTAAGGCTTTTTGTCGTCTGAGTACCTTCGGCGCTCATTGCAAGCCTCTCCCCTTGTGTACTTTAGGTGGTGTGAGCACCTTCGGAGCTCATTGCAAGCCCAGCACTGAGCGCCTTTGGCGCTCATTGCGAGCCTCTCCCCTTGTCTACTTTTGGTGGTGTGAGCACCTTCGGAGCTCATTGCAAGCCCAGCGCTGAGAGCCTTTGGTGCTCATTGCGAGCCTCTCCCCCTGTCTACTTTTGCTCCTCTGAGTACCCTCAGCGCTCATTGTAAGCCCCGTGCTGAGCGCTTTGCTATTTTTATTTTTTATATATATATATTTTTTATAATAATTAATTAATTATTTAAATAATAAATGAATATACTTTACCTATTTCTAAGTAATATATCCAGCAATCAATATCCTGAAGAGCTAACAATCAGTTTTTGCAGTTTCCTGCAGCATACAATGTACATTTGGACTGTTTCTGACCTGAGGAGAAAGTGTCCGCAATGTGGCAAGTGTGCAGTGTAAATAGGCTGCATGCGCGAGGGCAAACCGTTTAGTTGGGTAAAGTGGCATTTTAGAATGGTAATGTTATTAGTTGCAAGTTAGTGTTGTAAAATAGCGGCGAGTGTGAATGTGTTACTCTTGAGCATTTTCCATCCTTCCTAATAGTGTATTTTGTACCTCATACGTTCCTAGGTAAAAGTCTTATGTGCCTGGTGGTGTTTTGTGTGATTAGGGGTCGTGTAGCCTTGTTTTAGTTTTTTCGGCTGCCATTTTATTTGTCGCTTAGGCGATTTTTGGGTTCCGAAAGTCGGCAAATTCAATTTGCGTGCAAGTTTCTATTAGCATGCAACCTTAGTCCCAGACGTCCTGGCTGTCCCCCCCGTGCTGTGTGTGATTTTTTTAAATGTTTTTTTTTATTTTATTAGTGTTTTTTTTTTTTTTTTTTTGATGTGTGCAGTGCGGCCATTAACTTGGTATTTTTTCGACCTTGGATTGTTTTTTTTCTAAGTCCCGTGGCTCATATTTTCCGCTTTTCTTTGCAGAGTGTGTTTCGGGCCGTAATTTTTCCACACAATTTTTTCAAACTGCTACGGTTGTCGCATTGTGAATTGTATAATTGAGATTTTTGTTGATCTGTAGTCCCGCGGGTCGTAGGGATGAGCGCCTACGGATGTCTGGATTACTGGATGTCTTGCGCCCAGTTCGTTCATGCTTCCTATTAGGTTCATCTATGAAAGATCCATCAATTCAATGCTAACATTGCCCCCAAAAGGACCTTGCACTGAACAGCCCCATCTTAAACCTTGTAGAATAAAATAAAATGTTGTATTAATTTATCTGATAAAAGGATACATTTGGACGTGTGTCTAATTTCCTGAACTTAAATGTCAGTCTTGAGGTGAAGTTCGTAAATATTCTATTAACCATGGAATATATATATATATATCCATATTTACATACACATCTTTGAAACATATAAGCAAATATTATATGAACACCCAAGATGATGTTGTAAATGTAATTTAAAGTATAGGTATTATCAAGTACTTTATTTGTTGAAGTTTATTTAAAAAAAAAACGATTTCTTGCATTAGTTTAACCATAATGAATTATTTAATGGGGTTGTGCATGCTGGTAGTGATTGAATCAAATGGATGATAACTGAGATAACAGTCAGCTACTTCAGATTGCAGTTTAATTATTCACGGTAACATGTGTGAAGTAATATGCAATGATTAGTCTCTAAAATAAAGATAAGAAGCATAGCTAAGAGGGTCCATTAGAAAGGCTGACTTTCAGACAAAATAACAAACTTAATATAGTTCAACTGCAAGAAAGTGCTTTTTGTAATACTATACTGTTGTTACTACCTGCAGTTTTAAATTACATTAAACTGGAAGCTGCGCTTCTGTATTGCTGATTATGAGCCTCATTCAATTGCAAGCCCGTAATTACCTGCAACCTGACATTTTGGCTGCGGGTTACATTTAGAGATACATTTACATGTATTCAACAGCCTCGACATGCAAACCATGAACCAGTAAGTAATATTTCAGGAGGCATGAACACGTGATGTGGCAATACTTAAGCAAGCCCGGAAGTTACTTTTTTAGACAGAGCCAATAGTAAATGAGACCATCATCATGACATCAGTAAAACATGGACTTTAAACTACAATTAATTAGTGTATAGAATACAGTTTGTGATCGCACTCGCAATCCAGAAATAAAAAAAAAATCATTAAAGCAACTGTTCTAGTCCATGCTGGTTCCATGATATGTATTTACCCATTGATTCCTGGGATCGATATAACACAGATTTTTTTTTTTTAAATATATTATTTTTTATTGTAGATTTGCGAGCTTGAGACTGTTGTGCAATTAATTTGAATGTCTTTCATTACTTTCACAGTCTTTTAAAGTACAGTAGTGTGTGTTTATTTGCTTTTGCAGTGTTACAAACAGGTGTTTAACCCACTTGTGAGTCCTATCTAGTACTCATATAATTTTTTGATACATTGGACATTTATGGTGTTGAAGGCAGTTGCGGGCTTGTTGAATTGTTGTAATTGAAAATTGAGTTTGTGTGGGCATGAAACATCAAAGGAGGAGATAGCATGGAGTTAAGTTTTTGACAACCGCAGTGCTATTGAATCTGTAACTCGCAATTGGAATGCGAGTAGCAAAATATAACTAATTAAATATCTGTAACATTTACGACTCCAGTACGGGCTCAAGTAATGACGATTTGGCCAACCTTATGTCAGTACATTTAATATTTTCAGAACCCTACTGCCAATTTGAAATTATGCATTGAAGTAAATATGATACTTATTTCTTGAGGTGTGATCACTAATTTATATACTCTTGAAATCAAAAATTAAAGTGAAGATTCATAACAATTCTTATATGTTTTGAATGTTTTTTTGTTTTTTTTTAACCAAAAGAGCAGGAAACACTTTAGCACCATATTTATATGAAGACTTAAAAAGAGACAAAAGATAATTGCACCCTTATGTGAATGTGTAATTGCTTTGAGATGGAATTTTTGCTGCCGCATCTCAATGCAGACTAATGTAATCCACCACAGGTAGTAATTACTGAAAGTAATTGTAATGCAGGATGAGAGGTAAACATTAATGAAATAGATTTCTAAGGAAATAAAATCAGAGGTAACAGAATGGGAAGCATTTTGTGAAACGTGGCCTTTTGAAAACTGTGTGGGCAAAATTGGATTGCAATCACAACCATTTAAAAAAGGTAAAACTGTAAGAGAAAAGGAAATTGAATGGAAAGAACCATGGAATTACAGCCTTTGATCAATTTTTAAGCCATTTTATTGACACGATTTTAAGAATGCAACATTTGTTCTCCGGGCTTCTCTTCAAAAACTCGTTCAATTCAGACAATCAAAGGGAACCAATTGAGGTGTATATAGGGTGATCACCTGTTTTATCCTTCAAGAACCTGTTCATACACGTTGACCCTTGCTCTATTTTCCTTTATATAAAATATATCCTGATGATGATCACTGCAGTGAGTCATGCTGTGAAGCTCTATACATTTTTACTTGACAATGTGAAAGAATTAAAAACATTAGAAAAACTGGCATACGCACTATACCTAACAATTGTGCACGTCTATCATCAGGCAAAATTGACGGCGTTTAAAATAAAATAGCTAGTTAATAAATAATTAACATTCACCTCTCTGAACCAGTAAACAAATTTAGAGTAATATTGTACAGAAGCTACACTGTTTGATATTGGTAGAAGTATATACGTGTCTTATTATTGTGCAACATGCATGAGAACAGCATAGCTTAATCCGACTAGTTACTCCCTAGGGTCTGCACACACTCAGTCTTTTCAGTTTCATATGAAGACTATACAGGAGGTAATTAGAAAATATTAGCAATAATCACAGATCAGAATGAGATATCACTATATGCTGAATCAAAAAGAAAGGGTTGTTGTGGTTCAGTCGATCAGTAGTGTCCGAATTTTTATGACCTTATGGACCACGGCACACCATGTCTCAGGTTATGCTTATCAATAAGGTTATCTTGGCAAAGATACTGGAATGTGTTGCCAGTTACTTCTGTTTGACCTCTCTGCTATGACCTGCCCATCTTGGGTGACCCTACATGGTTAAACTCACAGCTTCATTGGGGTACACAAGCCCCTTCACCATGACAAGGTAACGATACAAAAGGGTAGCTTACAGGACAAATTTAAATTAGACCATTTGTGTCCTTTTAAATTTCCTTAATCTGGTATTTGTGACGAACAATGAACACACATAATTGTAGAAAATATAGACCTTTGTCATTGCACTACAGCAAAACAAGATCGCCCATTTTAGTAAATGATAATAGCTCAAAGGGGTCAAAACTGAGATGCTTTATTTGTATCTTGATTTATGGTAGCATTATGCCAGCATTTTTAAACTCCCAACTTTCTTTTAAGAGTGAATACATTTTAGAAAAGGCAGAGGATTTATTATGTGAAACGTTCTGGTTTGTTGCTTACATAGCATTGTGTTAATAGTAATGAGTTGCAGCAATCAGGGATGGAAAAGGTAGGGAATTGTTGTTGTTTCTTGGGAAAGTAAACAAACATACCCTTGTAAAGTTTGCTGGTGACAATGACCAAGATTGTGAGTTCATGCAAGTATAATTCAATCCAGTGAGCTAGGGATGTTGGTATCATTATGATGTTTTCTGTAATTAGATTGTTAGAAACAGAACTTAAAATCAATATTGGTTAGTGATGCATTTGGTTATGTTTGTACCAGTTGTCCCCAATATCTATTGTGAAAGGAATTTGTGGATACTATATATCATGTAATTACTTTGGTAAAAACGAAATTCTAGCAGCCCCATTAAATTGGAGCTACGTGTTTACACGTACCTCGTAAATGTCATCTTAGAGCTATTTGTGTTCTAAGATGCATCTTAACGTTGCCTGCAGCCAACTTTTGCGCGATAACATGCAGAATAGGCTATATGGAGAGCAACAATGAACTTTGCGCATGTAAATCCTTTGATCTTTCATGCCCGTAACCGCTAATTGTTTATTTCAGCTATAAAATTGCCACATGGTCACTCGTGAGCAAGCACGTAACACGCAAACGGAGCCCAGAGGCCAACTTGTGCGCTAGAGCACCTGCAAGGGGGGTAAAGTCCAATATATAGCACTTGTAATGTAAATAAAATCACTCTACTGTACACATATTATAAGGGAAAGTGATGTTAGGTCTTAGAATTAGAAGCATGTAGGACTTGAAAATCTACCCTCCCCTTTTCATTGATGTAACGCTAATGATCTCTCTTTCCATTGGCTCCATTTGAACCCGTAACTATGAGATTGCCTTATTGTTTGCATGCGAGCGTGCAAGTCCGACAGACGCTAACTGGTTTACGAAATAGCGTCTCTCTCTCATAGCTCTCAGCCCTTTCTAATTTAATAGCAACGTAACTTGGCCACATTTGAAGCACGCAGCCCTTACATGCAAAACGTTGGACTTATGAGGCTGGAATGGCCCTAGGATTCTAAGTAAATGAGAAGGCATTTATTGACTGGTGGATTACCATACCAGTGCATCAGCCAAATAAGAGCTCCAAAATATACTGGTTAAAAATGTAGAAGTCGTCCTTAGTAATTATTCATGTATGTATTTGACTTATAAAGGTCCCATTTTCAAATAGACAGGAAAAAGTTATACATGTTGCTCATTTTGTCATAAAGCCCCAATGGTAGCGTAAAAGCGTAATATTTTACATGCTAAATCAAAATAAAATGGATTTAATTAGAAATGTAATTAACAAAACAGTTTAAATTTCTGATTGGAATATTATGCCATATGTTGTTTAAAGCAGTCTAAATGTGTTCATTTTTATTTCTTGCATTTCCTGTGAAAATGTGCAGAAAAAAACTGCAGATTTACAGCCCTATTTAAATAGAAGCCCGTAGATGCATCTGCAAGCTTGCAAGGGCTGTGGGCTTGAAATGTGGCCGAGTTACATAGCTATTAAATTAGAACATGCCGTGAGTTATGAGCTTGAGATGCAAACCCGTAAAAAAAAAATTGAACTTTGGATGCACGACCTTGAACATGATCAGTTAGTCAAAGCTGTAGTTACAGGTTTAGATGTAGCCAATGGAAACAGAGATCGTCATCATTGCGTCACTGAAAAATGGAGGTTAGATTTCAAAGTCTTACAGGGTTCAATTACGAGTTAAGATCGGACCCACATTCCAGATATAATGCAATATTAATAAAGCCATAAATATGATATTCTATCACATGCACGTTCCATAATATGTATTAACACATTGATTGCCGGGATCGATATAACACGAAAACTACACATGAAATAAAGTTTTTTTTTTTGCTGATTTGTGAGCTTGAGAATGTTGTGCTATTAATTCTAAGACCTAACATCACTTTCCCTTTTAATATAAGTACAGTAGTGTGTGTATCTGTGCATTTACAGTGCTATAGATTGGACTTTACCCCTCTAGCGGGTCCTCTCTAGTACCCATTGGCTTTTGTGCTCCATCTGCAGGTTACGAACTTGAACGCCAGTGAATTTGTTGCAAATTTATTAGCGTGATTCTAAACGTACCATTTACGGGCTTGACAGATCAAAGGATTTGCGGATGCGCAGCTCTAATTTCCACGTTCCTTAGCCTTTTCCCACCATTTTCCCGCAAGTGGTTGATGGGTTGCTTTACAGGTCTAACTTAATACCAGTAAGTCTTGTGGGCTACGTTACGGGCTACGGTTTTACACGTTGAGCTAATTTAATTGAGCTGATAATGTACCAAAGCAAAGTACTGAACAGGAATTATTGTCATATGTTTACAAAGTAAAACACAATGCTAATGACCAAATAACAAAAAAATATAAAAATAATGCTAATACTTTCATGTTTTCAGCTTCTTCCAAAGTTTCCCATAACTGTTAAAAAATGTTTATTAAATTATTGATCTTCGTGGTGTCAGGATTTTATATATTAAACAGAGGGCAGTTTTTCTTAAGCCAATCTGTTCTGATGATTCACCAAAGGATATTCATGGCACATAGCTCAGATTGAACTCCAGGTTAAATTGCCAGCCATCATTGAAGCAGATTACCCATTATAGACATTTAGGGGTCTTATTAACATCACATTACATATGGCAAAATCTCATAAAACATGCAGCACATGTGTCAATCTGTTGCATGGATTGAGTAGAGCAACATTTATTTACATAAACATCGTAATTGGTAAACCCTGCAGTATTATACTTAATATTCAGTAACATTATGAAGCGTAAGTGCTTGAAAGCAGCAAGTGCAATTTAGCAGTTGCTGTTCTAATTTTCTGACACATGGAGGATTATCCATCAGGATGAAAAACTGTAAAATACACTAACTGGGTAGGACCAACAAAAAATTCTTCATAAATGAGACACAGAGATTACTTCAGGTTTGGGGAACCTGCAACTGTTTGAGAAGAAGATGGTATCCCTGTTTGAGTCAATGGGGCGTCAGTATGAATGACCCTACATAGGAGCAGCAATGCATGCTAGAGTACAAAGCTAAGTGGGAACAGCCTCAAGCTCAGCGACCAATCAGCACAGCAGGAGGGGCCATCTAATATAATAATTTGTCTGTCGCACCTGCAAGGTGTTTTGTGCGCAGGCGCATGATTGTTGGTAGAGTCGGGGCATCACAGCATATGCACAGAACTGTTACCACCTCTGTAACCACAGGGAAGCGCCACAACAGAGAGAGAGGCAGGACAGATAGAGACAGGACGCATAGAGAGAGACAGGCCAGAGAAATACAGGACAGAGAGAGACAGGACACATAGAGAGAAACAGGGAAAAGAGTGAGACAGGACAGAGAGAGGTAGGACAGAGAGAGAGAGGACACATAGAGAGACAGGACATATAGTGACAGGACAGAGAGAGAAAGGGGCGACACAGAAAGAAAAAGAGAGACAAGACAGAGAGAGAGAGACGCAACAGAGAAAGAGATACAGGACACATAGAGAGAGACAGACAAGAGATAGACAGGACAGAGAGAGAGAGACACAACAGAGAAAGAGAGAGACAGGACACATAAAGAGAGACAGGACAGACAGAGAGACACAACAGAGAAAGAGAGAGAGACAGGGCAGAGAAAGAGAGACATAGAAAGAGAAAGAGAGACAGGACACAGAGAGAGAGAAGGGACAGAGAGAGGCATGACAAAAAGAGAGAGACAGGACAGAGAAAGAGAGACACCTGACAGAGAGAGAGAGAGAGAGACAGGACAGAGAGAGAGACAGAACAAAGAGAAAGATACAGGACACATAAAGAGAGACAGGGCAGAGAGAGAGAGACAGGACACATAGAGAGAGAGACAGGACAGTGAGAGACAGGACAGAGAAAGAGAGAGACAGGACAGATAGAGAGAGAGAGACAGGACAGACAGAGAGACACAACAGAGAAAGAGAGAGACATGATATAGAAATATATACACATCAAGAGAAAGAGAGACAGGACACATAGAGAGAAACAGGACACAACAAGAGAGAGGGGGGACAGAGAGAGAGACACAACAGAGAAAGAGAGAGACAGGACAGAGAAAGAGAGACACAGAAAGAGAAAGAGAGACAGGACACATAGAGAGAGACAGGAAAGAGAGAGAAATGACAGAGAGAGCCATGAAAGGAAAAGAGAGAGAGAGGCCAGAGAGAGAGGCAGGACACAAAGAGAGAGAGAGAGACAGGACAGAGAGAGAGACACAACAGAGAAAGAGAGACAGGACAAAGAGAAAGAGAGACTGAACAGACAGAGAGACACAACAGAGAAAGAGAGAGACAAGACAGAGAAAGAGAGACAGGACACATAGAGAGAGAGAGAGACAGGAAAGAGAGAGAAAGGACAGAGCGAGTAATGACAGAAAGAGAGAGAGAGAGGATAGAGAAAGTGAGAGGCAGGACAAAGAGAAAGAGATACAGAACACATAGAGAGAGACAGGACACATAGAGAGAGACAGGACAGAGAGAGACAGGACAGAGAAAGAGAGAGACAGGACAGATAGACACAACAGAGAAAGAGAGAGACAGGATAGAGAAAGAGAGACACATCAAGAGAAAGAGAGACAGGACAAATAGAGAGAGACAAGACACAAAAAGAGAGAGAGAGACAGGACAGAGAGAGATAGACAGGCCAGAGAGAGATAGGACAGAGAAAGAGAGAGACAGGACACATAGCGAGAGACACGACAAAGAGAAAGAGAGACAGGACACATATAGAGAGACAGGACAGAGAGAGAAACAGAACACATAAAAAGAGACAGGACAGACAGAGAGACACAACAAAGAAAGAGAGAGAGACAGGACAGAGAAAGAGAGACACAGAATGAGAAAGAGAGATAGGACACATAGAGAGAGACAGAAAAAAGAGAGAGAAGGGACAGAGAGAGTCATGACAGGAAAAGAAGGTGACAGACCAGAGAGAGAGAGACAGGACAGAGAGAGAGAGATACAAGACACATAGAGAGAGACAGGAAAGAGAGAGAGAGGATAGAGAGAGGCATGACAGAGAGAGAGACAGGACACATAGAGAGAGACAAGACACAAAGAGAGAGATACAGGACAGAGAGATAGACACAACAGAGAAAGAGAGAGAGATAGGACACAGAGAGAGAGACAGGACAGAGAGAGATACAGGACACATAGAGAGAAACAGGCCAGAGAGAGACAGGAATGAGAAAGAGAGAGACAGGACACATAGAGAGAGACAGGACACATAGCGAGAGACAGGACACAGAGAGAGACAGGACAGAGAGAGACAGGACACATAAAGAGAGACAGGACAGACAGAGAGACACAACAGAGAAAGAGACAAGAAAGAGAGAGAAGGGACAGAGAGAGCCATGACAGGAAAAGAGAGAGAGAGAGAGACAGGACAGAGAGAGAGAGAGAGATACAAGACACATAGAGAGAGACAGGAAAGAGAGAGAGAGGATAGAGAGAGGCATGACAGAGAAAGAAAGATACACGTGACAGAGAGAGAGACAGGACAAAGAGAGAGAGAGAGACAGGACAGAGAGAAAGAGAGAGGACAGAGATATACAGGACAAAGAGAACGAGAGACAGGGCACATAGAGAGAGACAGGACACATAGAGAGAGACCAGACAGCGAAAGACAGGACAGAGAAAGAGAGAGACAGGTCACATAGAGAGAGACAGGACAAAGAGATAGAGGGATAGGACACATAGAGAGAGACAGGACACATAAAGAGAGACAGGACAGACAGAGAGACACAGCAGAGAAAGAGAGAGACAGGACAGAGAGCTATAGAAAGAGAAAGAGAGACACGACACATAGAGACAATAAAGAGAGAGAGGACAGAGAGAGGCATGACAAAAAGAGACACAGGACAGAGAAAGAGAGAAACAGGACAGAGAGAGAGATGATATAGAGAGACAGGACACAGAGAGATAGAGAAAAGTCAGATATAGAGAGACAGGACAGAGAGAGAGAGGACACAGAGAGAGAGAGACAACACAGAGAAAGAGAAAGAGAGACACACAACAGAGAGAGACAGGACAAAGAGAGAGAGAGAGAGGACAAAGAGAGAGAGAAGGGACAAAAAAAGAGAGACACAGAACAGAGAGAGACAGGACAGAGAAAGAGAGAGACAGGACAGAAAAAGAGAGAGACAGGACAGAAAAAGAGAGAGACAGGACAGAGAAGGAAAGAGAGACAGGACAGAGAAGGAAAGAGAGACAGGACAGAGAGAGAGACAGGACACAGAGCGACAGGAAAGAGAAAGAGAGAGACTGGACAGAGAAAGAGAGACAGAGGAGAGGGAGACAGGACACAGATACATAAAGACAGGCCATATAGAGAGAGAGACAGGTCAGATAGAGAGAGAGACGAAACAGATAGAGAGCTAGGACAGATAGAGAGAGACAGGACAAAGAGAAATAGATACAGGACACATAAAGAGAGACAGGGCAGAGAGAGACAGGACAGATAGAGAGAGAGAGACAGGACAGAGAGGAAGACAGCACAAAGAAAGTGACAGGACAGAGAGAGAGAGAGAGACAGAGAGACAGGACAGAGAAAGAGAGAGATGTGACAGATAAAGAGAGAGACAGGACAGAGAGAGATAGAGAGCAAGACAAGACAGAGACAGAGAGAGAAAGAGAGAGAGACATGACACAGAGAGAAAGATAACACAGAGAAAGAAATAGGGCAGAGAGAAATAGAGAAAGAGAGAGAGAGACAGAAAAGTGAGCGAGAGAGACAAGACAAAGAGAGAGACAGGACAGAGAGAGATAAAGAGAGAGACAGGACAGAGAGAGATAAAGAGAGAGACAGGACAGAGAGAGAGAGAGAGAGAGAAAGCATAGACATTTTATGATACTTTCATTTATGGCGGGCAAGTTACTAGTGTATATGAAATAACAGAATAAATCTAATATTTAAAATGTTTTAAGCTGAGCTGAATTGGATAGTTCCCAGTTTTGTTGACAGAATAAAGAGAAAGAAATGAAAAGAGGAAGAGGAAGAGAAAGAATGTTTATTCATTAATTACAAGCCACAAAATATAAAAAGAGGGTATATTTTCTCTCTAAAAATAATACAGTTGCATTCTTGTGTGGATCTTGATAAAGATTTCTTATCCCATGCTCTAATAGGTAACACCTAACATAACCAGCTTGCATTTTTAGAACCAATACCACACTGCTTTCTTGCTACCTCTTTGTGAAAGACTAAATAATAGCACATCATTTTTCTTTGTTAGAAAAAACTAATTGTTTGAAGCATGGAAGTTTTCCTCCAGTTTTTCACACATTTAAAGCTGATCCTCACAATATTTGCTGTGCTATTTTGCATTGTGGCAAACGCTTTTATCTAAATGCAGATTTGTTATTCATCATGATTTTAGGAAAGAGAAGATGAGAAAATCAGGCAGATCTGGCATATACTAAGACTGTGCACATTTTATTTTTTACATTTCAGTAAACAACAGCTGAGTGCAGTTTGAATCTGATTTTTCTTGCCTGGAGCAAATTTTTGATTATTTTCTGTTTCTTAAGGCCCAAGTGGGTTTTGTTTCTATTAACATTTTAAGTTTGACCTTTTTTGTCCAAAATGAATATAGTTTAAATGCAAATGTATATTCCACTGGTCTTTATAAATATTCACATATTGAGATGTGTCCTTTATTAGAGAGTCTCTATTTTTTAGCATAAAATGCTTGTACAATAATTGCTTCAAAATGTCTCTTACTGAATAATTTAGTCAATCATTTTATTTTTAATTGCAATGCTAAATTATTGTATCTATTCTTAACATTTTATTTTTACATGTCTGGTGTAATTGAGTAATATATAAAAAAAAACAAGTACATTTTCATGTGAATGTTATTTGGAAAATAATTAAAGTTGCAATGTTAGGTTTATGGATCAGCATTATTGATTCTTATTCTAGGGAGGGGGCTGGGCTAGCTCTTGCTCATAGTGATTTATGCAATTGACTGTAAAATTAAGTGGCTTTCTTCTTCAGTTGCTTAAAGGCACTCTGTCACAACAAAATGAAGTTGATTTAATTTTAAAGAGCGTGAAAAACTGGCTATACATTATACTAACAGTTTTTCTCTACTGTGATTGATTTCTGAAATATTTGGAATTTATTTTGCAGTTCCTATATGCTAATGTACGCCTCAAATAAGGGCGGGCAACGGTTCTAACTGCCATATGCCAATGCAGATCTTTATTTTGGCCACTACAGAGACAGACAAGCGGATGGTAATCCTAATTAGCAAATTAAAGCAGTCAATTACTATACATGAGCTGCTCGTTTATATATAAATGCATCAACAAATACATGGAATTTCCAAGGACTGATTCATTCTCGAAATTATTTATAGTTTTTCATGCTGTTTAAGAATAACCTAAAAAATACAACTTGATTTTGGGCTGCAGAGTCCCTTTAAAGCCCTGTGAACATGTGCTAACTGACATGCAATTATAACAGTTGTCAGTAGTTATCAATAGTACCATAGAGATGATCATTAGAGAGGATCAGTAGTTTACACATCTACAGTTTCTCACACTCCAGAGAATATAACAGACAGCAACAGGCAAGAAAGCAAAATGGAAGCCGCCAGCAAGGAATAATTGCAAATAAAATGTAAAAGTTGTATTTATTTATTTTGCTCTCTAAAATCTTTTGCCCATAATTATGTTTAGTTAATCAAAAGACCATATAGATAAATACTGACCGCAGTGATCCTTCCGATGTTCCACTGCCCCATACACATAACATCTATCAGCAACGCTTTGTTTTGGTGGCTGGTAGTGAGCTGTAAAGAAATACAAATTGTAATATTCATTGCTGTACAGTGTTTGCTGGCGGGTCTACATTTGAAGTCTCTTTGTGCAGCTTGTATAGTTCCCTCAATTATTTTGTTGCAAAAAACATTATTTTGCTTCTTTCAAGTGATAATACAATATGTAAAGATGTTGCCCGTGTCGCATGGGTGTAGGAACTGGGGGGATGAGGGGGACAAATCCCCCTAGATTTATCGATGTGTGTGTTTATGTGTAGAGTAGCAGTGTGTGGTATTTTTATACTAAATGCGGTATCCCCCCAGATTTTCTTTGGCTCCTACACCCATGCGTGCGTACCTCAAAGTTGTGTATGTGGAACTATCTCTGATGGGTTATTATGGACACAAAATATTCGCTAGGTCACGAACATCATTTAAAGGGACATGTAAGTCACCAAAATAGGACTGACAATTCTGTGGGAAAGATGTGTACATTTTTAAAATGAATCATGTTTTGGGTGGGTTATAGGCATTTGTAGTTATTGGTAAAATAGCCCCTCCCAGAAGACATCACATAAATAACAAGCAAGGAAGTTTGGCTGCAAAGCTGCTTCATATGGCCAGTCGATTTGGTGAATAAAGCTGTGTTGAGACAATCTTCAGAGTCAAGTAGTCAGAGCGTTACATCTATTCAGCTTTATGATGTTATTCAGACATTTACTATTTGTTTTTTCCTTACACACAGTATGTAACAGGTTGGTAAGTTACTTGTAAATGCCTGCGTGAGAAGATTGGAATGGGGACCATAGTCTCCTGAGAAAATAAAATGGATGCCTGCATTAAAGAATAATTTGGTGTTATAATATTTTGCCCATGATAACGCTTAGTTATTAAAAAGACCATATAGAAATGTTTTCTTTAAACGGTGTTTTTCCATAAAAATGGTACATTGCACATCACACAGCAGTTCAGTGCTACTTAATGCAACACACAGATGAGTGTCATAATAATATATCGGTACATATATGTAGTGAGACACTTATTCTCGACACCAGCCACTTGACGTAAAATAAAAATATATAATAAATGTAATTTAATTTTTTTTAGTGCATATCCAGTTTTCTAAATCAAAACAAGCTTTTATAATACAGACGTGCTATTGCTCCCATTGCTATTTACATCAGTGTTCAATCTTTTCTAAGTCTAGATGTCACTATATGGCCGGAGCATTTTTGTTTTTCTCCACACTATGGCTGATGAGATTACCACGGTGTTTACTTGGATGCAGATAATCACACACTGTCAAAATAGCAGGTAGCAGTCTGAACCCTGGAATCTTCATTCTCAAAGACAGAAGCCTCAGGGGAGTCTGGATGACTAAGTGGAACCATATTTGTTTTTCTCGTTGTGAACTACACAGGTTTCTGTAACAAATGCAGGAGTTTCAATGGTGTATAGGTCCTTGCACTGCCCAAAGGGTGTTTACAGGCTAGAGACAAACTGAGATCATTCCCAATCTTGTTTTCTGTACACGGTACACATTGTTTTATGCTTTTGTAATAACTGCCAAATGTCTTAAACACTGAACTCCTTTCACAAAATGGTGACCTCAGTCTCTGATATTTATTACTTCCCTGCACCTTAGATCATTTATGTATCCTATTGTCAGATTGTTTTCTTTAGCATTGTATTTATGCTCTATTGGGTTGGTCTACACTCCTGCTTTTGATCTATTAAACTGGCCTCCTAAACCTGCCCGGGTAAGCCGTAGTGTGGCCAAAAAATGCCTACGGAACGTGAACGTGGAACTTCGCAGCCCGCAAAGCCATTGATCTGTCAAGCACGTGTAATGCAAATAAAAACACACTACTGTACATTTATTATAAGGGAAAGTGATCTTAGGTCTTAGAATTAATAGCACAACATTCTCAAGGCCGCAAATCGGCCCCAAAAAATACTTTATTTAATGTTTCTATTTTGCGTTATATCGATCCCGCCAATCAATGTGTTAATACATATACTGTAACTCGCATGTAATAGAATATCATCTTTACTGCTTTATCAATTGCATTACATCTTGAATGTGGGTCCAATCGCAAACTGTAATTTTAGCCTTTGAAAAATAACCTCCCCTTTTCAGTGATGTAATGCTGATGATCGCTTCTTCCATTGGCTCCATCTAAACCAGTAACTACGGGCTACACTAATTGATCGTCAGCACGGACGAAAATCCAACATTATACAAACGAGCTATGAATTGCATCTCCAGCTTGTAGCTCGCAGCCCTTTCTAATTTAATAGCAACGTAACTCGGCCAAATTTCAAGCCCGCAGCCGTTATGTGCTTCATGTTGGACTTATGGTCTCCGAATGTAATGATGCTGTATGTTTTATAATTCATTACCCAGCACTGGTATACTAATGTATACTTCAAGCCATTATATATTTTTATCATAAAGTTAAATAAATACACTTTGCACTAAATCTAATAGAACAAGCATGTGTTTCCTGCAGGTTCACTTGAGATTTCAGCAATGAAAATTAGATATAAATGCAAATTAGCTATTTTCACAATGTTAAATGTGTGGCAGTGACCAGGTTTTAAATAATTGATGCGGCAACTTGGCCACCATGTTTTTTTTTCCCTCTTAGATACCTTTAAAATAGTTGGATATATTCACCATTTTAAAAATACTTTTTAAATTATAATTAGCATTTTTTACCATTTTGTCAAGCTATTAAAGAGTTTGTTTTTCTATGTTTCATCACAAAGAGGGTATGTGATCATTTGAACCCAGTCTCCTTTGCTATTTTGCTTTGGTAACTTCACCTCTGTTCTTGTCTTGGAATCTGAAGGTAGCAGGTCAATAAATGTTATTCAGAATGGAAAATGTTTTTATAATCTATACTATTACATTAAATATATATTTCTGTATTATATCATTTATTTCTGCTTTATATGTACTTTGCAATGTGAAATCGATATAATAAAATGGCACATACTTCTTTATCTGTCTCTGGAATGTAATGTAGATGAATATTCACATATATAATAAACAATTATAAACAATAAGGATCTTAATTATTAATATAAATGTGCACTAATTAGTAAATTACAATTCTATGCACAGTTTTAATTTAGGCTTTAATGAAGTGGAAAAGGATTCCAGAAGGAATTACACATTACCCTTAATTTGCATGAAAAAATAGCCTAATTAAAAAAATATTTTTCTTAGTAACTATTGAGTAAGTGGTAAAGTCTTGAAGCAAAAGCAGTACCATGGACAGCAGTATCTGTTTGAATTGAGGTAGGGGCATTTTGCTATAAAGTCATGCAATTTAAAGGGATATGGAAAATATATTTTCCTTTTTGCTGCTGAAAGAGGGTGATTGTTAATTTGTTGCGGTATCTTATCTTGTTCAATTACTTATAATGACTGTGTTGGAATGATTTGTTAGTATTTATTACCTACTATTCAGGTTAAATACAATCAATAAAAAGTACATCTGTGTTCACATTTGAATGTCTAAAGCAAGTTAAAAAACCTGCTTCCAGCTCAGAGTTCCGAGAAAAACAGTTATTACACTGCACTCTGGGAAGTTGAGCTGGGACACACAAATGTGCCCACAAATGCCTCGCTCTACATTCTGTAGCCATTATCAAACATGGTTTCCTTTAAGCTTATGCATGCTGTATTACACAGCTTTAATGCAAAGCCAAGGTTGGAATAAACACAG
Source organism: Discoglossus pictus (assembly GCA_027410445.1). Taxonomy (NCBI): domain Eukaryota; kingdom Metazoa; phylum Chordata; class Amphibia; order Anura; family Alytidae; genus Discoglossus; species Discoglossus pictus. The sequence continues at coordinate 324,159,342 of CM050167.1, forward strand.
GCTGAGTATCCAATCCATGTACAGCTGTTTCAAGCTTACTGGCTATCATCAGCATGGAGCATTATTAAATACAAGTAATACAAGTATTATAAGAGGAATGTTTGTAAAAAAAACACATTGCATTTGATGCTAAACCAAGTGGCATTTAGTTTTTTGTTTCACATGTTGCAAAAATGAAAGCGATAGAGGCAGATGAATTGGTAAATAAGTATAGATAATGAGACTGTGGGTTTTTGAGTGCAACAGAGTGATTCACTAGTTTTGTTACAGCTCAAATAGACTATTAGCCCTATTAAATTCCCTCAAAATTGAAAACCATAGCCCATAACGTAGGTGTATGATTTGCAGCTACTAATTTGGCCCCTTAAAGCAATCCGTCAATGATTTGCAGGGTAAGGGCGAGAAAAGTCTACAGGACGTGGAAATTTGAACTGCGCGCCCGCAAATCCTTTGATCTGTCAAGCCCGTAACTGTTACATTTCCAATCACGCTATTAAATTGCAACAAATTCAATGGCGTTCAAGCCTGTAACACGCAAATAGAGACAAGAAGACCAGAGAGGACCCGCTAGGGGGGTAAAGTCCAATCCATAGCACTGTAAATGCAAATATACACACACTACTGTACTTCTAATTTATTTTAGGTCTTAGAATTAATAGCACAACATTCTGAAGCTCACAAATCTGCAATATAAAATACATTTTTTCATGGGTAATTTCCATGTTATATCGATCCCAGCAACTCACATGGACTAGAATATCCTATTTACGGCTTTATCGATATTGCAGTATTTCTGGACTGTGAGTCCGATCGCAACTTGTAATTGAGGCCCGTAAGACTTTGAAATCCAACCTCCATTTTTCAGTGAAGTAATGATAACAATCTTGTTTGCCATTGGCTCTATCTAAACCCGTAACTATGGGTTTGACTAATTGATCATGTTCACAGCCGCACATCCAACATTCGAAAAATGGTTTACGGGTTTGCGTCTCAAGCCCATAACTCACGGCATGGTCTAATTTAATAGCTCTGTAATGCAGCCGAATTTCTAGCAGGCTTGCCGATGCCGCTAGGGGCTTCAAATGTAATCGTGCTGTTTGTAATGTTGAATAGGGACCCTTTCGCACTCTAGAGAACATCCCTGCTCTACTCTAAAAATCACACAACCCTACTCTAAAAATCCCACAACCTATTAGCTAAAACATAATATTATATACAGTAATATACTTAAGGTTGAGAAGGGACATATGTTTATTGATTTTGACCTTTTCTTAAATGCTATAGTTGATATATATATATATATCGATTCACATAAAGACAAATAATATATCCCAGTGTGAGACTTGCTAATCTAATTTCAGCAGAGAAAAAATAATTTCTTCCTTGTTTACAAACAAAATGGCAAAAACAGATCTCTCTTCTACTTGAAAACATCAAATATGAAGATTTTTAGTTTACCACTGAAATATTTATTATTTGAAGTTTTAAAAATTCAAGAGTTTGAATGCATTATAAAACCCCAGCTATCCACATTAAATGTGATTCTACTAGATCATATTCAATATCAGAGTAAATTCAGTTTTCCTCATAAGAAATAGACTGATGTCTACTTACCGCATGTTTTAGTGTTTTGAAGGATGCAGTGTCTATTTCCAATGGGTACAATTCAATGTGTCATGGGTTTCATGACTTTGTTAGAAGTGTTAATAGTTGAATCTTAATAAAACTTCAATCAAAAGATGAAGAGAATTCATGGGTGTAGGAACTGGGGGTCGGGGGGGGGGGGGGCAAGGGGGGCAAATCCCCCAGATTTTTCACTGTGTGTAGAGAAGCAGTTGTGTTGTCTTTTTATACTATATGCGGTATCTCCCCAAGCTTTTCTTTGGCTCCTACACCCATGCGAGCATAGTATAAATCAGTATGTAAAGTGCAATAAAAATGTCTATCCATTCCAGAACAAGAATAACCTGTCTCTCAGCTCTGTCACTACCCATGTCAAATAAATGTAAGTTCCCAGTTGTCTCATGTGTCTCAATGCAGATGTTATACCTGACTATCAATCAAACAGAGCTGTGCTCAGAGGTGCTCTCCAAGCCATGCACCTGAATCTATTTGCATTACTTTGTCTAATGTATTAATGCACTTTATCATCTCCCTTTCTGTCACCTAGTAATTAGTGTTGCAGTATTTACAGTACCATTATAATGTATAGTATCCACTGAATGTAGAGAAAATGAGGCACTTTATAAATTAAGAGTAACATTAATAATTGATACATCAACTTCTTAATTCTAGATTATTCTTTTGCTTTTTGAGTGTTTAACTGATCTCTAATGGTCTTAATATATCAGTTTCCCCTTTAGTATTGGGAAATTCTTATAGATACCTATGGACTGACATTTCGAGCAGTGTACTGGGTTAGCTTATATTTGTTTTCCATTGCAATGCCCATGTTGAAATAAGCCTTATTATACAGTGTTATACCATAAAGCAGGTGCCACAGTAATGTGGTAGGGGAATCACATAGTATTTGTTCTATTCTACTGCTGAGATCGACTGCAGTGGGTCAGTGAACTTTTAAATGTTACAGCACTTATGTGCTTTAGATTAAAGGATTTAATATATCCCCTTGAAGCTTTAAGCAGTTTCTCTTTCTTCTCTATCTTAAGATTTACGTTACATAGATCCAAATGATTAAATCTTAAAATTGTGTTTGTGTGGTACTGGTTTAATACCCCGCTCCATAGTCACTAGTCTTCACCGAGCCAGAGAAGAAGCCAAAGAGAACATTTGTGAATTTACACCATAGTTTTCAAAATAAATTACACTTGTATTGCACTAGAAAATTTAATGTAAATATTTATTTTAAAAAAATATATATATTTTGGCCTATTTGGATGAAAGACAGAAGAGTAAATTATAATATTGTTGGTCATTCAGTTGTGTCTGACTCTCCATGACCCTAAAGACCGCAGCACGCAAGGCACATCTATAATTATACCTTTGTTTGTGCTGATCCATAAGGTTATGTTGGCAAATATACGGTAGTGGGTCGTCAGTTACTTCTCCAATGGACCACTATTTTTCTGACCTCTCTGCCCATCTTGGATGACCCTAAATGGTTTAGCCCACAGCTTCAATGAAGTACACAAACACCTTCATCGCAACAAGGTAGAGATCCAGAAGGGGGTATTTTAATATATAGGTATTTAAATCAATATACACACATTTAGCAGCCCTTCTGCTTTTGACCCACATTATGTTTTTCTCTTTATTGTATAAAAGAACATACTTTTGTAAATAAAAAAAATAAAAAAATAAACGTGTTGATGACAGTATTAAATACTGAGTAAAAAGAAAATACATCTTTTCTAGACATGGGTTTTGAGGTTGCAATGGAATGAAGAAATATTTAAGTTGCTGAGCTTTAAAATATGATGATTAATTTAAACTGGCTGATTCCACTCTAGTCAAAAATTGAGCAGTAACTTGCAAACTAGGCAAATATCATATTTTTTTACATGGATAGTTTATATTTTCTAGGTATATTCTTTAATATAAATTTTTTTTTACTGTTAAGTGATATTTGCCTTTTTAGTCGAACAAAGACACCCAGTAAGAGATATCAGATGCAAATGTAAGTCAAGTGAATTATATCATTTTATTGGAGTTATATATAAGTGAGTACATCCCTCACTTTTTTGTAAATATTAAATTATATATTTTTACATGTGACAACAATGAAGAAATGACACTCTGCTACAATGTAAAGTAGTAAGTGTACAACCTGTATAACAGTAAATTTGCTGTCCCCTCAAAATAACTCAACACATAGCCATTAATGTCTAAACCATTGGCAACAAAAGTGAGTACACCCCTAAGCGGAAATGTCCAAATTGGGCCCAATTAGCCATTTTCTCCTACCCAGTGTCATGTGACTCATTAGTGTTACAAGGTCTCAGGTGTGAATGGGGAGCAGGTGTGTTAAATTTCGTGTTATCGCTCTCACACTGTCTCATACTGGTCACTGGAAGTTCAACATGGCCCCTTATGGCAAAGAACTCTCTGAGGATCTGAAAAAAATTATTGTTGCTCTATATAAAGATGGCCTAGGCTATAAGAAGATTGCCAAGACCCTGAAACTGAGCTGCAGCATGGTGGGCAAGACCATACATCTGAGTTACAGGACAGGATCCACTCAGAACAGGCCTTGCCGTGGTCGACCAAAGAAGTTGAGTGCACATTCTCAGTGTTCTATCCAGAGGTTGTCTTTGGGAAATAGACATATGAGTGCTGACAGCATTGCTGTAGAGATTGAAGGGGTGGGGGGTCAGCCTGTCAGTGCTCAGATCATACGCGCACCGTGCATCAAATTGGACTGCATGGCTGTCGTCCCACAAGGAAGCCTCTTCTAAAGATAATGCACAAAAGCCTGCAAACAGTTTGCTGAAGACAAGCAGACTAAGGACATGGATAACTGGAACCATGTCCTGTGGTCTGACGAGACCAAGATAAACTTATTTGGTTCAGATCAAATTGGCCTGCAATGGCTGTCATCCCAGAAGGAAGCCTCTTCGAAAGATGATGCACAAGAAAGCCTGCAAACAATTTGCTGAAAACAAGCAGACTAAGGACATGGATTACTAGAACCATGTCCTGTGGTCCAATGAGACCAATATAAACTTATTTGGTTCAGATGGTGTCAAGTGTGTGTGGTGGCAACCAGGTGAGGCATGCAAAGACAAGTGTGTCTTGCCAACAGTCAAGCATGGTGGTGGGAGTGTTATGGTCTGGGCCTGCATGAGTGCTGCTGGCACTGGGGACCTACAGTTCATTGAGGGAACTATGAATGCCAACATTTACTGGGACATACTGAAGCAGAGCCGCAGGGCAGTATTCCAACATGATAACGACCCCAAACACACCTCCAAGACGAACATTGCCTTGCTAAAGAAGCTGTCACCAGACCTAAACCTTATTTTGAATCTGTGGGGCATCCTCAAACGGAAGGTGGGGGAGTGCAAGGTCTCTAACATCCACCAGCTCTGTGATGTCATCATGGAGGAGTGGAAGAGGACTCCAGTGGCAATCTATGAAGCTCTAGTGAACTCCATGCCCATGAGGGTTAAGGCAGTGCTGGAAAATAATGGTGGCCACACAAAATATTGACACTTTGGGTCCAATTTGGACATTTCCACTTAGGGGTGTAATCACTTTTGTTGCCAACGGTTTAGACATTAATGACTGTGTGTTGCGTTATTTTGAGGGGACAGCTAATTTACACTGTTATACAGGCTGTACACTTAGTACTTTACATTGAAGCCGAGTGTCATTTCTTCAGTGTTGTCACATGAAAAGATGTAATAAAATATTTACAAAAATGTGAGGGGTGTACTCACTTTTGTGAGATACTGTATACCTCCTTCAAATAACATTTATACACTATGGCCCTCATTCAATTGCGATTTGGCCAATTGAATAGGGCTCTAAATAAGCACATAACATACTTTTTTAAAATAAGTTTTTAGTTAGTAAGCATCTATCCAAAAGCAAGGTTTTCACTAACTAAAAACTTCTTTAAAAAAAATATGCTATGTACTTATTTAGAGCCCTATTCAATTGGCCAAATCGCAAGTTTTCCCTCACTTGGTTTTAGCGCCTAAGTTTTAATTAAATTAATTTCTGGTTTTGAGAAGTTTCATGGTTTACTGAATTCATTTCCATAGAGTACAAATCATTTCAATTCACAGCCTGTCTTGTCCCTCTGAAACAATACGTTAGAATGAAAATATTAACCTAAATATTCCATCTTGAATTTGGAGCCAGAAATGCATTAGGAAGTTTGTTTTCCTCTGGTGATGGTTTAGAGATTAGTTTGACACTAAGTTCATTTCTTTTAAAATGACTATAATTAAGTTGAACTGCTCATGGAAGATAATTTCACATTAATTAGTACAAGGACTGACAGGCATATTAAATCAGGCATATTATATATTTTTGCATATAAATGATACTATTATGTAAAGGAGTTGTATATTTAAAAATACTATTAAAGCACTCTACAAAGGAACATTTTATGTAATTATTTGGGTATTCAGTAGAAAATGTTTGCTATTCAGTGCAAATTTATTGTTAGAAAGGAAAAAAATAAATGAATAAGAAATTGTTTAATTTGTGGAGTTTCCGAGTGGAGTTATGCCATAGGAGTGGTAGCAATAGTTACTGTTTTTTTTTGTTTACCTGGTTTGTAACATGATGCAGGTACGGACGCCATTTTGTTCTATTGAAAACGCTTACACTGAGGAATTTAAACTTACAAGAACAAGCAACTGGAACCTTATATGCATCCAATGTCACCTCCCAGGTGACAAACCAATGGCCTCCACCAGTATAGCATGGTTGAAGATAATAGTTAATAAATTATAGTTTATATTTTATTTTTCCACTTTGTAAAAACAGCTTATTTCTTATAAAGTCTTCCAATGTCGATAAATGGGACTTCACTGGTCCTTTATTGTACTTCTTTATTATACCAAAATATCTGGCTAGGAAAGTGTGCCTTGGTGTAGATAACTGAAAAAGAAAGGTGTAGAATGTCAACTAAAAAAAGAACTGTAGCAACACTGAATTATAAGTACTGTAGGAATGTATGCCACAAGGAAAGAAGTAATTTATTAATTATATGGATGAATTAGTGTCTTGGTATACTGCTTTAGTTTATGTAGTGCTCATATGCAAATCCTGTGGTCCATAAAATGTTTTTATAAATAGGATTAAATTCTTCTTATTTAACTTTTTTATATCATATAATCACAAAAATAATATAATATTTTGTAACTTTGAGAAAATGGATGGAGTACATTTTGGAATAAATTAATGATTGCAACGTCTTATACATGTACAATTTATGACACTGGTGTATAGCAAGTCATAATAATATAAACATTTATGTAATCATTTTTTTAAGACTTGAAGACATGTAAAGAACACTTGTTAGTCATACATAAATCATTAATCCATTCTTATTAGTTAATGCATGTTTTTATAAAATTAATTTTATTCTAAGGTCTAGCTTTATCTTTTTTAATTATGTTTAGTGGTCTATATTCTCTATATTGTCTGGGTCACAATATAACTGAAATATCCATATTTATTATCTTCATACTTGACACATTTTCAGATTTCATTTTGAAACACTTAACACTGCATGAAAATAAGAAAACTTTGGGTATTAACATAGAATATTGTATGGATATTGGTGTGGAGAAAGCAACTGATATCCATACTTAAGTAATTTACATTTTTAGATTTTCTTTAACAGAGTTATTCTCACCAATGCAATGTGTATTTTGGTTTTAGTCATAAAATCATCAGATATGGTCGTCTTTTAGTTTCCTAACACCTTGATTTTTTTTTTAGAAACCATCTTCTGCAAACGTGCTTAATTAATTGATAATGGACGGACATTTGCTATTTTTTCCTATCAAATTTTGTATAATTTTTTTGTTAGAATTATTGTGTTTCATTTATAAATCTTAATATGGTTACTTTTTTATGGTGCTTGAGGAATCTATACTAGTCTATACTATGATCTGCTAGCACTAGTAACACTTTTCCTCTTTATCACTACCATGGCTATTTAGTAATAATGCTACTACTACTTTTACTTTGCCTAGGCCCCCATTCAATTAAACAAATTGTAATTATTGAAGCCCATACATTTTTTTGCTATTCAATTGACCTTTTTAAACTAGCCGCAAATCGATTTGCTAGTTACAGGCTCAAAATTACTGCGGTTGTAAAAAACGTAACTCCTTTCTATCTACTCCTTTGATGTTTCAAGCCCTATAATGTTACCAGTGCTAATCCATATTCAATTACAACAATTCAACAAGCCCACAATTGCCGTAAAACCGTAAATGGCAAATGTATCAAATATTTCTACGAGTACTATTGATAGGACTCTCAAGGCGGGTTAAAACCTGTTTGTAGCACGGTAAAAGCAAATATAAACACACTACTGTACTTTAAATTACTGGGAAAGCAATGAAAGACATTATAATTAATTGCACAACAGACTCAAGCTCCCAAATCTGCAATAAAAAAAAAATGTATGTTTTATTTTCGTGTTATATCAATCCTGGGAATCAAGGCGTTAATACATATCAGGCCACCCACATGGACTTGGACAGTTTCTTCATTGATTTTTATTGATTTCTACATTGCTGGATTTCGAGTATGATCGCATATCGGACTTCTAAACACTAATTGATTGCTGTTTAAACTCCATGTTTTACTCATTTACTATTGGCTTTTTCTTAATTGTTACTTACGGGCTTGCTTAATCGATCATGATCATGCCTTGAAATGCTAAGTATATGTTTATGGTTTACGGTTTTAGGCTTTAGCCCTGTAATTGCGGAAATGTAACACATTTCTAACCCGCAGACATGCGGCCTGTATGAAGGTAATTACGGGCTCGTAGTTGAATGGAGGCCCTACTCTTCTAATTCTATTCACCAGCTACTAAGCTACGTGCATCTAAAACTCCTTCATAGCTAAAATGTTAGTAATTACTTGATTTTATAAGTAAGTTAAGTTAGTATAGGGTTGTCTAACTAGTGGTAATGCTCTGCGCACATAAGGAATCTAAGACAAATTTTGCTTTTTGATCTTTTTTAAGTTATTTCTCATACTCAATCACCTTTTTTTGTGTACAAGCAGCTAATATAAAAAAAGGCGAAAAAATTACATCAAACGTATAAATATAAATACAATGCACGTTCCTTTCTCTATAAATGAATAGAAAATTATCAGCAACATCTTTTCATTATCACATTTTCTAATTCTTCTAATGTGTACATATAAATCTATATATTTTTTTGCCGCAACAGTCACTATATATATTTACATATATTTTAGCATAAAAATGAATTAGGTGAATCAATGCCACGTAATAAGATTATATAGCAGATCTGTTGATATATTTTTCATTATGGTGACTTGTATAAATGACACTGATAGTATTTGTGAGAGATATGGAACTTGCCATCTGGAAGTCAGGAGAGAGTTGCTTTCTGTGCTGAGAAGCAGCAAATGGCAATTTAGCGCCCAAGGTATTGAGCTTCTCTGAACGTTGTTACAATTTAGACATATAACTGATTTAAGAATGAGAAAACTAGCCATTTAATTTTGTAATCCCCAATAACTTGAGGTCATGTAGCGCATGTTCTGCAAAAGTAATTTGATTGTATTTTTCTTGAAGCCTGCAAATCTCCTTTTATAAATCCTAAAGAAGGAATTAAACTAAAGCTTGTGAGCAATCCAGTCACTTCATGCTAAATCAACAAAACAACTAATATGGAAACCAGAAAAAAATGTTTTATTCATAATATATGTTATAACATAGATCCAGAAACATATTATATATTTAAAGGACAAGTAGAGTTTCATATATATAGTATGTTCTTATGAAGAATTTTACATTTTTTTTTTCAAAGTAAAAACTAAAATAATTAATTATGGCATTTACAGCCTTATTAAATTGTGATTCGGTAAATTTAAAAGGTCTCTATTTAAGCACACAGCATATTTTATTTACAGAATTTTTTAGTTAGTGAAGACCTTGATTTTGGATAGAAGTTCACTAACTAAAAACTTCTGTAAAAAAAAATATGCTGTGTGCTTAAATAGAGCTCTTTTAAATTTACCGGAACGCAATTTAATAAGGCTGTTAATGTTTAACTGTTTCATTCAATTGTAGATTAATGACATCAGACATTTTGCCTTCATTCCTAGTAGAATTAGACTCTTGAGAGGAATAGCAGGAACCATGAACTCAGATAAGATTTCTATCCATTGCTTTTGAAAGACTGGCATTGCAAATAACTACACCACTGTAGAACTAAATAGAAGAGTAGGCTTTTATAAGATATTCCTCCCCCTCAAGCTTCAGGCAGACTCGCAAACCAATTCAAATACAATTATCCATATTATAGGAAGATTCAGCTAAATTTAAGATTTTCTTTAACAGTATTTTTTTCCTTGTGATTTACAGGGCTCATAACAACTAAAGTTGCATGTTTTACAAACTACACAATACTCCTTATAAATGATTAGCATATTACTGCACTTAATAAATTACTCTTAAATACTACACGTGTTTGTTTTTGGAATTTCAATTTAAATATGCCATCTAATATTATTTTTTCCTTCTACAAAGTTCAATACAAAGAAGGTTTTAAGAATTACATAGCTTTAAAGGACTGATAAATGTCAGATTAATTAAAAATAATTAATTAGTTTGTGTGTGGCATATGGCACTAACCTGGCAGAAATCGTGAAACTCAGAAAAACACTTAATAATTTATCAGTGACCTAGATTTTGTTCCTTCATTAAACTACATTTTCCAAATGCACAAATTATTGTAATGAATGTATTTATTTTTCATGTCCCCGTGTGATTTTATTTTAAAGTAACAACATATACCAAAAATTAAAAAAACCTGACAGGCAGAGAAGTTGCTTGCACAAACTCACAGAGGAACACATCAATAAAAATTAAAATAAAATCTTAATGTTTAATTTAGCCATAATAATTCATTTATGCTAATTCATTCTACTCCTACCATTACTCTACCTCTACCATCACCATGCCAAAAATACACTTTTATTAACATTCTATAATTAAAACATAGTTTTCCTTACCGTTGTCTAAATCCTTTAATCCGAATTATCCTAATCCAAAAAATAAATCCTCCTGTGAGTAAACACGGTTTACTTGAAAGTTTGTTTACTTCTACACTGGCAACAGCTGTTTGCTTAGTGCTATTGATAATATTGGTGTAGGTATTACTTATATAATATATTAACTTGTCCTTCTTACCTTGTAGAAATAACTTAGATTGATCACATGGTCTGCTCTTCCTCTTTCTCTCCATTTTTAAATGTAGTAACTGTTACATAGTAATTGAGGTTGAAAAAAGATTTAGCCAGTCAAGTTCAACCTTTTTAGATCTCCTCTGACCTCTGTAATATGCAGATTAATTATTAATTAGTTGCTAATTGATCCAGTGGAAGGCAAACAGAAAATAGCCAATTTTCTAAAAAGGGGGAAAAAAATGATATTCCTTCCTGACCCCAGATACTGGCGATCAGATTCTTCCCTGGATCAATACTCCTCTAATTATCCAAGATAATCCTAAATTTCCTTTTTATAAAAAAATATGTCCAATCCCTTTTTAAAGTTAGCTATCAAATCTGCTGTCAGGTTGAATTGTTCTCCACTGGACATACCATCAGTATTACCTACAATCAGACATTTCTATACTATACACTGACAGACCAATTTACTTTATATATATTGTCATCCAGAGATGAAAACATATCTATTAACAGATACGGATTTAGAGTTCCCATAGCCCACTTACAGGCTGGATTGTATCTCCATTTTATATTTTATACCATTTAGATACGTAAACTCTAAATATGATGCAAAACATGTCCGATAGCTTGTTATCCTGCTCACTAGTCCCCAATTGGTATTTGTCTGTTTTCTGCTATGATATGTTTTTTTCAATATATTTTGGGAGTTTTCTATTGTATACTGGAGCTGTTCAGTATATTTTATTTCAATATTTATGTAAAAAAGGGTGCTGATCTTCAGCTTCTTTTGCTGGATTTGGATAAGACATGTTGAACTTCTTGCTTCTTTATCAGTCGCTAAAAATTGCATGAAATTAACAGAATAAGGTGTGTTTTTTCTATGTGACATGAATTTTGCAAAACCTGTACAATTTAATGTACTGTATATTACTGAATGTATTGAGATCAGCCAATATTGTGCTATTATAATGTAGCTGTGTGTCTTATCTGCTTATGTAAGTCCTTCATTTTTTGTTTTTTTCTGAATTTTATACTATGGCTATGGCAAAATCTTATTTATGTGAGTACATTTATCAGCAGCTATAGCTAAAAGGGTTCTCTAGTGAAATCTGATTGTATGGATATTCCTTTTAGGTTAAAGAGACATAGCATTAAGCAAAAAAGTTGACTAGTTATAGGCATTGTGTTATTTTTATAGGTTTAATTATGAGGATGGAGGCTTAGCTATATAGTCAATGGTCTGCTCCACGTGACCAGTTTATCAGGTGAGTGGAGCTATATTGAGTTAGTCCACATGAAAGACAAGTAGCTCCAATAATCAGAGCTTTCTGTCTCTCATCAAGTTCAGGGTGTGATGCTCAGAAACTTTGTGTGACTTGTGCCAAGTCTGGAGGGCAGAAATTATATTTTGCAATGCTTTCCAAGTGATTATCTGAATGTATGTAGTGGTGAAAGAGTGACTGTCACCCCCACATCATATCTATACAAGGTAGGTGTCTGTAGCCATAACTATGTGGATCACTACTTTATCTTGGTGAAGGGGCTTGTGTACTTTAATGAAGCTGTGAGCTATACCATGTAGGATCACCCAAGATGGGCAGATCATAGCAGATAGGCCAGACACTGGAGATGGTACTGCCACTTCAGTATCATTGCCATGAAAAAGTTATGGATAGGCGCAGCAACAGACTTCCTAGATGTGCATGGTGTGCTGTGTCCGTAGGGTCATGAGGAGTCAGACACAACTGAACAACAACATATGAGTAATCCATCCATCGAGTAATCAGATTACCTTTCTATAAAATTAATTATCTGCCCCTGTCCACTAATAAATTAAGAACCTCCTTTATACCAGTCTGCTAATAGTAGCAGAGAGCCCCTATCCCATAGTGGACCCTGCATGTACTGAAGAGTCAAGCATTGTCTTTATCCAACCATTTTAGCTTATACATGCCCCCTGATTTTTCCTGTAAACTCAGTGAAAAAGTTGTTAAAAAATAGTTGGGTCACATGACTTTGAATAACTTCAGTTCAGATGCTCTATGCTATCTGTCTCTATGGCCCCGACTGTGTGTACAACGCTATACAGCAACAACCTTGTACAGCATGTTCCAATGTATTTGTGTGATTCAAACACTAAAAGCATCAACTCAGCAACAATTTAAAAAAAGAAAACACATTTTTTTTTCACATGCCTTTCTATCTGATGGTACAGGGCTCATCATCGTTATATTGGTGATCAAGCTCTCAGTGAATTTTGACAATTATTTGCTATATCCTCTTTTATAGAATGTTGCAATGAACACAATATTATTTATGGATCAACCCTGTATACGGGGGTGTAGGAGCCAGAATAATTCTGGGGGGGGGGGGGGATACAGCTCATTGTATACACAGACCATAAATTAGCTTATATATACATACATGCAAACACAGAAATCAGGGGGGGGGGGGTGTACCACCCCATCCCCCAGTTCCTACACCCATGCTTCTATATGTTCTAGAAAATAAGCCGTTTTAATTGCATATATTTCTTCCACATTTTCCATGTTTTACCTAGAAAATTCACAAGAAAACAAAATAAATGGAACGATTTTGCAGATGTAGAGAAAGCGATCAAAGAAATGGAAGGATTGTGAAAAAAAAACAGTGATAGAAAAAAAAGGTTTCACTGACTTCCATATATAAAGGTCCACAGAAGAAATGCATGCAATTACAAACAAGGTTTAATGATTTTCCTTCTCATCCATAGACCATCATTATCCCAGTTTATGAAGCAGCACACTTTGTGGACAAGCCCTTCTAAGGCGAGCATTATGTCAACTCCACTGTTATAGACCTGTGATATGTGGCTTGAAGTGTAGATTCTTGTTAACAACTTTTTCTTTGAAAATTATTCACATGACAGCGAATGATTCACAAATCTTGACATTCAATTTTTAATATCTACAGTCACCAAAATTGCATATCCACTTAAAGACATGTCAAGAAACACCTTCAGATGTTACTTGTATATTTCTGAATGCATTAGCATAAACCCTATAGCATTTTGGAAACTGTCAGTTTGCTTCAGTTTAACTATGGAAATTTAATTTATATCATAAGATAAGAAATCTCTTTGTGCCAACCCACAGATGCATTATTTCCTCTCAATTCCACTCCCACAGACAGCTGCGTTACAGTAGTCACAAAGTCTCCAAGCTCCTGTCTTCCTCCCTTCTCACAATCTACCCATTCATCCCCATTCCTTCACATGTTTCCCTTACCCTGGTGCTTAATCATTTCTTCAACTCATCTCTCCCCACTGGCATGTTTCAATTCTTCCAGCAGCATTTTATCACACCCACTCTCTACTCTGCAAACTCTTATTAACTTCCCATACAAAAATTCCCTACTTGACCCACTGCAATCTGGCTTTCTTCCTAACATGCAACTGAAATTGTACTCAACAAGCTAACAATGAATTGCTCACTGCCAAGTACTAATACTCTTTGATCTGCTGCCTTTGACATAGTCGACCACCCATTCTTTCTGCAAATTCTCCACTTTCTAGGCGTATGTGGTACAGCCCTCTTGTGGTTTTTGTTATATCTTTCTAACCACCCCTTTAGTGAATCCTACTGTGGCACCTTCTCTCCTCCACTACCATTGTCAGTTGGAGTATCTCAAGGCTTTATCCCAGGACTCTTGCTTTTATGAATATACACTTCTTCTCTTGGCAAAGTAATCAGCTCTTTTGTGTTCCACTGCCATTTTTATGCTGACAATACCCAAACCTATCCCTGCTCTTACTAACATATGTCTTGGAATGTTTATCTAATATTTCCTTCTGGATAGCTTCTCAGCATCTTGGTTATTTTCCTTTCTCTAGACAACCCCACAAGCAGCCCAGCATGTCAAGTAACCTGTATCCAGTAATCTCTGCCTGTATCTTTGGGCATTGTCTTCTTCAGAAGCCATCTTTTGTGCCTCAGAGAATAAGAACTACACAATTCTGCTGGGGTAGATTTTCACTAGTGTTATATCAAGCCCCCTTGAAGAAGCAGATCGTGACAAAAATAACTTGCAACATCCACTTGCGACCCCAGATTTAAAAAACGGAGCAATTGAATGAGGCTCATAATGTCTCCTCATCTTAAAGCAAAAACAAAATACAATAGTTAAAAATTAAAGACTGTATTTATTTTTACAGGGAGTGCAGAATTATTAGGCAAATGAGTATTTTGACCACATCATCCTCTTTATGCATGTTGTCTTACTCCAAGCTGTATAGGCTCGAAAGCCTACTACCAATTAAGCATATTAGGTGATGTGCATCTCTGTAATGAGAAGGGGTGTGGTCTAATGACATCAACACCCTATATCAGGTGTGCATAATTATTAGGCAACTTCCTTTCCTTTGGTAAAATGGGTCAAAAGAAGGACTTGACAGGCTCAGAAAAGTCAAAAATAGTGAGATATCTTGCAGAGGGATGCAGCACTCTTAAAATTGCAAAGCTTCTGAAGCGTGATCATCGAACAATCAAGCGTTTCATTCAAAATAGTCAACAGGGTCGCAAGAAGCGCGTGGAAAAATTAAAGGCGCAAAATAACTGCCCATGAACTGAGAAAAGTCAAGCGTGCAGCTGCCACGATGCCACTTGCCACCAGTTTGGCCATATTTCAGAGCTGCAACATCACTGGAGTGCCCAAAATCACAAGGTGTGCAATACTCAGAGACATGGCCAAGGTAAGAAAGACTGAAAGACGACCACCACTGAACAAGACACACAAGCTGAAACGTCAAGACTGGGCCAAGAAATATCTCAAGACTGATTTTTCGAAGGTTTTATGGACTGATGAAATGAGAGTGAGTCTTGATGGGCCAGATGGATGGGCCCGTGGCTGGATTGGTAAAGGGCAGAGAGCTCCAGTCCGACTCAGACGCCAGCAAGGTGGAGGTGGAGTACTGGTTTGGGCTGGTATCATCAAAGATGAGCTTGTGGGGCTTTTTCGGGTTGAGGATGGAGTCAAGCTCAACTCCCAGTCCTACTGCCAGTTCCTGGAAGACACCTTCTTCAAGCAGTGGTACAGGAAGAAGTCTGCATCCTTCAAGAAAAACATGATTTTCATGCAGGACAATGCTCCATCACACACGTCCAAGTACTCCACAGCGTGGCTGGCAAGAAAGGGTATAAAAAAAGAAAATCTAATGACATGGCCTCCTTGTTCACCTGATCTGAACCCCATTGAGAACCTGTGGTCCATCATCAAATGTGAGATTTACAAGGAGGGAAAACAGTACACCTCTCTGAACAGTGTCTGGGAGGCTGTGGTTGCTGCTGCACACAATGTTGTTGTAAACAGATCAAAACACTGACAGAATCCATGGATGGCAGGCTTTTGAGTGTCCTTGCAAAGAAAGGTGGCTATATTGGTCACTGATTTGTTTTTGTTTTGTTTTTGAATGTCAGAAATGTATATTTGTGAATGTTGAGATGTTATATTGGTTTCACTGGTAAAAATAAATAATTGAAATGGGTATATATTTGTTTTTTGTTAAGTTGCCTAATAATTATGCACAGTAATAGTCACCTGCACACACAGATATCCCCCTAAAATAGCTAAAACTAAAAACAAACTAAAAACTACTTTCCAAAAATATTCAGCTTTGATATTAATGAGTTTTTTGGGTTCATTGAGAACATGGTTGTTGTTCAATAATAAAATGAATCCTCAAAAATACAACTTGCCTAATAATTCTGCACTCCCTGTAATACTTAGTTATGTTCGTGGTAAGAATATACTGTAAGTATGACACTTCAGTGATCCATAAACTATATGTAGCATACTTATATTAAATTGTGTATAGTATGCTAAACATATATATAATTTTTTTTGTAGTGCACACATAGCATGATATAATAATATTATTATTATTGTGTTGTACGGTGCATAATTGCTATTCTGAGTTGTACCAGCTAGTGAACTTAAATAAATAAAATTCATGGTTTGCAGAGAACATGGACACTTTATTCACTTGACATTTTAAGGTCTACTTTTAGCTGCAGAAAAACACAATTTGACATTAAGCTAAAATGCCTGGTTAAGGAAACTAAAAATGGAGACTTGCGAAAGTTGTGTTCATAAAACCCCCCATTAAGACAGTCTATAAAATGTGTAATTTGTCTCATAAAATAGTGATAGCTTTGAAAATACTGGCTGTGGAATGGAATATATTAGCTGGTTCTGCTCAAAAGATAATGTGATTACACAGCTGAAAATAGAGCACTGAAAATACAAATATGTTAGTCACAATAGTTTTACTTCAATCTGGGCTGGTACATTACCCTCGGTGTTATTAATAGAACATTCTCTATTAGAAAACATATAGCTGCATTCAGTTGTTAAACAAACTAATGTCCTTTCTATTAAGGAGGGAGTATGCTACAGAATGTAGTTGCTGACTCTGGAGCATATTACAGTTTTACCAAGTTGTGTACTAAATATCTATGTATAAGAATTATATTATTTTGAGGCCTTTGATGTTAATGAGCTCATGGGAAGCCGAATGCACGAATACCAAGCAGTTGTTAATATTTACCAACAACGTGTGACGCCTGCATGGTGAGCAAGGCTACTAAACCCAGGTAAACAATTAGTGTTTTATTCAAAAAGGCCAAAATGTAAGGATATTTGCTTTAACTTTGGTGGGCTAATCAGTGACAGTCATGAGGATATACTTACCTTGACGCTAGTAGAGATGGCTTTAAATCATGGATTGTTAAGGTTTCCCAGGACCTGAACTTTGACGTAGCTAAATAAATTAGGTTGACCAATGTCCTTGAATTAATCATTGAGTTTTGATTACAGTATAGAGTTTTAAGCAACAATTTTGAAAAGTTCATAATTCATCTATAATCTGGTCTAGCTTCCACTGAAACACTACCTTTACTTATTGAACAGTTCACTTGTGATCCCGGCTCCCATCTAGCTAACCATGGGTGGAGCAAAAAATAAAACAAAGTGTTCTTATACACATTACTGCTCATTTAATTAAAGCAATACTCTTATTTCAAAATGGAGCACAATAATGATTACACAAATAAGTGTATGAGAAACAAAAGTTAATGAAAAGGAACATAAAGGCTAATACTTATGTTTAGACTGTAGATCTCATTGACTGACAGAGGGCAACCCCCCAAGAGCAGTTACACTTTTAAACTAAGTTTGTTCTGATACCTTTATTTGAAAAAAGAAAACACACTTTGACACATTATCAAATACCCTCTTTCTGTTGGCTACAATAACTATATTTTTGAGAACATTGTAGCCATTCTCATCCCTTCACAGCACCTGCAGGCAGTCTACACTATACATATTGGCCCATTTAGATTTGAAATTAAAAGATGAATATTACCTGCTTTCTGAAAGATGTACACTACTGATACTGTGGATGTTATCATAATTATTTCATCCTACTCAGTTATGTTTTCAAATCTATAGATATTAAAATGGGATTATATTTTAACTTCTGCTGATTTTTGTAGATTATATATTTTAATAAACAGTTTATGAGGGATATTCGCAAAGTACTAATATGCTAAATGTCTTGAGAAATGATGACTTTGAAAGTGCTAGTGTACTAAATGACTTGAGAAAGATGGCATTATATTAATTTTTCTCACACTGCTCCCTGAGCAATCAGGATCTGATAATAAACAGAGTGGCATACGGAGTTAATGAGGAAGATTGTGATAAAAAGGTATACAAGTCATAATTTACTTTTTGAAAGAGCCAAGATGCTTTTATCAAAAATACAGCACTTGAGGTTAAGAGGAAAAATAATTACCATGTAGGAGTAAGTGGCAATTGGACAGCAGATAGAACAGCTTAATGCTTCTGCTTATCAAGTAAGTTATGGTAAGCATGATTGTATAGCTAAATTAGCATATTTTAGCATTCCTATAATTCATTACAGCACTTACCTTGCTAGGCAGTCATAGTGTCATGTAATCAAAACAAATAATATTCTCCACTGATACTGAGACCCTTCATTTATCTGAATTGCTCCTGAGTCATTTATCTAATCATAAAATAATTCTAAACTTCATTTCAACTGAATATAAACCAGATTCACAAATTGCTTAATGTTGCTCAAATGATAAAAAAAGCTTTCTTTAAAATATAAAACTTTCCTAAGTAATATAATTTATGCAAACTATAAACTTTATGTGTTTTTTATAGATTTTGGAGCAATATTATATTTACAGTATATCAAAAAAGAATGTGTAATGCTGGGTAAGGGCATTTTTGTTAAGTGTAAAAGTATGCACAGAACACCCTAATATGTGATACTAACCAAAGCTACCATTTAGTACTATTTACATTTTTATACTAAAGGGCTGCTTTATGAAACCGTACAGTATTTAACTTTAATAACCATCCTCCCTTAAAGATGAGGTTTGTTCATCTTCTGTATAATCTTTGTTATGGCTCAATCATTCACTTGTGTCCGACTCTCCATGACCATATGGACCTCAGCATACCAAGTATATCCATGTCTCTGGTTGTGCCTATCCATAAGGTTTTGGCAAAGATACTGGACTGGGTTGCCAGCTCTTTCTCCAATGGACCGTGAATTGTCTGACCTCTCTGCTATGACCTGCCCACTTTGGGTGATCCTACATGATATAGCTCACAGCTTCATTGAAGTTCAAAAGCCCCTTTACCACGACAAGGAATTGATCCAGAAGGGGATATAATATTTACATGCCTAAATTATAGGAACAACTTTGGTACTGTTTCTTAAATTATGTCATCAATGTTTTTCAACTAACCATTCATTAATGGGATATAGGTGAGCACTTCTGCTGTGATAGTGTATGTCATTTACAAACCACCTTTCACTTACAAACCACCTTTCTCCCATTTTAAATTCAGTAACTATTGTATTGTGTGATAAACTTCTGGTCTTTAGTACATTTGTTAGCTGATAGAAAGGGTTCAAATTACACATGGATATAGTGTGTACTAGTAACCATGCTTACCCATCCATGGCATCGATGCTTACCCATGATCATCATCCACTCATAATCCCTCATGTCACTGGGAAAAAAAAGAGGGATTATGAGTGGATGATGATCATGGGTAAGCATGGATGCCAGTTAATGCTTCTGCATCCAAGGTAAGGGTCTGTTTGGGTATCTGTGATGAATGCACTGAGTACCCCGTATATAAATATATGCTTGTGTCTGTCTATGGCTTAAGGTAGTTAAAGATTTAGTTGATTCTAGCTGAATCTCATGTGCTTGGGAGCATGTTGCATCGTGGGAATACACCAGATATATGACATCATTAGTAATTTCCTAGGATGTGCTTGTGGCTAAATTATCATATTATTTTTTTTGTGCATAGAATTAGCATCTTCTGATTATCTGTGCTAGAAACATTTCACAAAATAAAAATCAATTCGGAAAATAGGTTAGTGGATAGAAATGTATCATATTACGTTTCTTTTAATTTAGTGCTTATAGCTGTGCCAAACGTACTAAATATTTTAGTATCCAATAAAAACAAAATCAACATTTTATGAAGTCATATTAATCGCCTCTGAAACACTTGTATCTTCCACAGTACTTGCCATGTATATGGTCTGCTGTACATTCTACTTTGGATATGTTGTTTGTCTTCATTGGGATGTTGTTTTCTTTTGACCTGAAAAATATGACTGATTATGTACTCATTACAAGGAATTATCTCCCCTGAAATAGTTTTCATGACTATGTATTGTGCAGTTTCAATAGTATAATGCATGATATTTACATATACATGAGTGCTCTCTCTGGTGCATGTACAGATCAATTTAAACATGGTACCTGTTGAAAGCAATTGCCAAGGCCTCTATAAATCATATAGGGATTACTTGTTTCTCTCAGTTCCATGAGAAATACATTATCTAAAAAGTGAATTGGGGAATGAACGGTACACAAAATTAACAGGGATACATAAAATGTATGATTAGTATATTTTTGCAATGGATACAATGGAACATGACAACTCAGAAACAAATATTGATACCTCCACATCATGTCTGTCGCAGCATGGAGCTTCTCTGTCTCAGTACTCTGACTAACAGGCAGTTTCCCTGCAAATTAAAGCAGGCGTGTCCACCATTAATCTTATAATGCTTTTATTATTCCACTTGTTTGTGATATCACCTGTTATTTTAAGTGTTGCAATTCATATTAACTCACTATTTTGAACATCTTTTTGCAATTTTTTCTAGATCCACCTGTACCTTGTATACACACAAAGATGTACATACAGTCCCTACATACAGTGTAGAGTATAAATTGTGCATTTTCTGCTAGTTTCAATGAAGTTTAGTAATGTGATATAATGAAGTTCTGTAATGTTTAAACATACTTTTTGATATGCATGAACAAAGAATTGTGTTCCATATCCCTTTAGGCCTGATTCTAACACAGCGGGATGGTCCACTTTGTGTCTCTAACTGCTATTTAGCACTATCTCTGCATTGAGCTTTAAACTACAGCTGATGCTTCAAACACATAATTGCGATGACTGATTTTAATTACAGTATTCCGATCATATATAAAAATATTAAAATGGGCCATCAAAGCAGGCTGTCTTGTTACTGACAATATGATTTGAAACTTGCTTTACATCAATGGAACAAAATATCAGATTGCTAAAGATCGCCCATTAACATTTTAGAGGTAAGATAGATCCCCTTCTGGATCACTACATTGTTGTGGTGAAGGGGCTTGTATATCTCAATGAAGCTGTGAGCTATACCATATGGGGTCGCCCAAGATGTGCAGGTCATAGCAGAGAGGTCAGACAATTTGTGGTCTACTGGAGAAGGACTGGCAACCCAATCTAGTATCTTTGCCAAGAAAACCATATGGATAAGCATGAGCAGATTCATAACAATTATTCCTGTGGTTTATAGGGTTACAGAGAGTCGGACATGACTTAACAACATAAGATAGGTAAGAGAAAAGATATGAAGTTATATCAGCAGCTTTATCTTGAGAGTTAAACAAGCTCTTTTTGGACGATATTGTTAACGTTTAACTATAGTAAGTGAATTCCTATAATTACTGCTGTGTGCTGTATATGGTACAGCACAGCTTTAACACTATGAATATTCATTCAGATTTAGTAATGATTAATTGGTTTGGAACGACATCATTAACTGTTATACCTGTATGAATCATCTCAGCATTTGTGTGATATACATATTTTTAATTGGGATTAAAACTGTAGCATAATAAAGCTTTCATAATGTTAAAATATATTTTCCTGGGAAGAAGCAGATGCTCTGCTGATTGCTCTATATGCCTTCATTTGTGGCTTTAATGTTATAACAATTATATTGTGGCAGAGTGTAATTAATAATCTGTTGAGTCCATTTAATCTGCATCCAAGTTGTTAGATACTCGCTGTTCATTTGACATTTAATGCTTAATGCCAAACTGAAAACCATGTGAATGAACTGTACACAAAATTAACCTAGCAGACCCAATTTATACATAAAATATTTTTTTAATGAATGGAAAGATGTTAATGCCAATTTAAATTTACTGAAAGGAGATTTCTAAATATGCTATTTCTACGAAGCAACGGTACATTTTAGCATTATGATTATTATTTCAATAGAACCAACAATATTTTTTAAACACTTAAAGGTGACACAGTTTGCT
Source organism: Discoglossus pictus (assembly GCA_027410445.1). Classification (NCBI taxonomy): domain Eukaryota; kingdom Metazoa; phylum Chordata; class Amphibia; order Anura; family Alytidae; genus Discoglossus; species Discoglossus pictus. Next base: position 324,181,937 of record CM050167.1, read on the forward strand.
CTTATATGAAAGAGTTCACTAATATAAGTGCAAATACATGTGTAAAATATTTAGCACCTGCCTTTTATTGCTACCTGTATATGTTTATTAGGTGATTTGAGCTGATGAAGAACAGAGAAACACAAACGGTAATTGTTACAGCTTCAGTTTAATTGGCTCTTGAGCTGACTCTTGACCTTTTGAACCAATCAACTCTTAGCGGCAAAAAAACAAATCACATTTAAAATGGCAACTTTCTCGCTCCACAAACATGGAAGAATATCTTGGAAACTAGGCATGTTTCATAACATTTTCTTAAATAGCTAATCCTTTCTAAATGATGTTGTTGTTCAATCGTGTTCGACTCTTGATGAACTTTGATTGTTATGTATCTGGTTGTGCTTATCCATAAGGTTTTCTTGACAGTTCATTCTTCAGTGGACCTCAATTTGCCTGACCTCTCTGCTATGACCCATGTTGGGTGACCCTACATGGTGTAGCTCACAGCTTCATTGAGGGACACAAGCTTCTTCACCATGACAAGGTAGCGATACAGAAGGAGTCTCTAAGTGTACTGTTTAATATAAAAGAAACTTAAGTTGATGTGGAACTTGCCATGAAATACATTAACAACAGTATTTAATATAGCAGAGATAGATATAGCAGGTCATGACGCCCCTACTTCATAGACTGGCTACTAGGGGGTAAACCCCTAGAACAGGGGTGTCCAAACTCGGTCCTGGAGGGACGCACAAAGGCCTGGTTTTGTGGATATCCTTGCTGCAAGCAGGTGAGAATATTGCTTCTTCAGTCATCCCGATTGACTCACCTGTGCACAGAAAGTCCTCAAATCCAGGCCTGGGTGCTTCCCTCCAGGACCGAGTTTGGACACCCCTGACCTAGAACAAGACAGCTACAACAGGAAAGGGATCTTAAACTTCATAAAAGGCAAAAATGGGTCTATACATACCTTGCATACTCATTCGCAGGGGCTACTACACTTCACTGCCTAGGGGCTCCAAAAAAGTAGATACAGCATTGTACATTTATACCGATCTTGGAGTCCTTAACCTTTTTTTGAGAACTAATAGGAAGATGTGTGTCTCTTTGTGAGGTATAAGTAACATGCTGTATTTCACCAACAGGCTTTTCAGCCATTATACAGACAAGAAAAACACTGATAAGATCAAAGGAAACCTAAACAAAGGTCACAATAGGACCAGCCAAAATATTGTTCATAACACAATTATACACACAAGCAATATACATATATTTGATATAGTCACAAAGCCAAAGGATAACTAAAAGGCTTACCATGTTTCAGAGGGAGTGTCTAAAAATGACCGATAATTATATGGAATAACTTAATGGCCCCTGGAGATACCATCCTAATGATGTTCGAGGACTGTTAAAGCAACTTCATGTTAAAGCGATATCATTTACATCATATCCCCTAAATATCACATAACAGTAAAGATCCCTATTTAAATCTCAGTTGTCCAAATGATTAATTTAACTTTAAAATCTCAAGAAGTGTATTTAAAATGCCAATCTCATGACATATTTCTGACAATTAATAACACTGAGAGATTAAACTAATCTATGCTTCCCAGATCCTCATGTTTGGTACATCAGTGCATGAACCATCTTGCATGTTCTAATTAATTTCACTAATCCCTTGGTTATGAGTGAGTAAATTAGGATATATTAGGCCTGCATATTATTCAAAGGAGAAAAAAATGTAATTCCAAAGTGTGACCCACTTGCACTCAACTGTATATTAACTGACTGTCATCTTATTTCCTAGTCCCCACAGATTTAGATGGCTTCTTATTAAGGTGTATTTCCAAGTACCCTAAATGCTAATGCATATGTGCTGACATGAAAATGTTAATGTTATTGAAAATAACAACAGTTTGCCTGCCTTGTGAGCAATGCTTTTTTTAGAAGGAATCCCAGCTACGATGTAGGAATGTGTAATACCTGGGTTAGAGGTAATACCAGTTTTACAAGGTCAATGTATATTCCTCTAATTCTACATAGAAGATTAAGTAATCTATACTTGCCCACCTTCTTCCTAAGATAAAATTGTCTGTGACCTGAATTAATGCGTTACTATCTTGAGCATCTCATTCTATATGTTTTGCTTATACAAATTCAAGTACAAATATGTTGTGTATATGAAAACCTTGTTTTATTATAGAAGCCTAAAATCCAAATCCAGCAAATGGATAATAAAAATAACATTTCTACTGCTCATTTTGAGAGAACATTGTGATATTTTCAAATCTCCCTCCAACATCCTTTAAATTCATATGTAATAATGTGTTCAATAATAAATATATATGTATATAAACATGCATGTTATATATATTTAATATTTATATCTGTCTATATACATATTCATGCATGTAGTGCTACTCTTCGTTAGTTAACCGTTTCTGCCTTGTAAGCAAGCAGATCTCCAGGTCTCTTGCCCGCCAACTGAAACGTTTTCAATTTGGCACTTCCACCTGGGCAGCTCCACTACACCTCCAAAACATCCTACAGACGATGGCGCCTAATTGCTTCAATGTACAGTAAATGATTAATAAAGGTTTTTTTTTTTTTTTTTACCTAGTATTATCTAACTATTATTTAGAGAGCCCTTCCGATTTGCGACTTTTGGGCTACTTGCTCCAGCAGCTCAGCTTTTACTTACCTATTCAATTGGCCGGGCGCGCAAGTTAGCCCCCCCTTCCCGATAATCTCAGACCATGCTATCGACAGTAAGCATTTGCATGGTTGCACATGATCGCGGCCGCAAGCCAGTAACTCGTGTTTCAAGCCTGCAAACTCGAAGCACTGTAAATGCAAATATATATTCATGACAGCACTGTCAAGCACTGTAAATGATGGGGAACACAATGGGTGGCATTAGGATTAAAAGCACAACATACTCAAAATAAAATACTTTATTTCATGTTTAAATTCCGTCCAAAGTCCTACGGGCTTGAATTACCTCCAAGCCCGTAAATTGTTATTTAAGCCCGTAGGACTTCAATTAAATATGGAGGTTAGATTCCATGGGGTGGGAGGTGGAAGCCCATAGGATTTTATGATAAAAATTGAACATGAAATAAAGTATTTATTTCTACCGATTTGCGAGCTGGAGAATGTTGTCCTATGAATATTAAGACCTAACATCACTTTCACTTCTAATAAAAGTACAGGATTGCTTTTTTATTTGCTTAATTAGTGCTACTATTTGTAAGTAAGACCTTTGCAGGACCTCCTTGGTACCAGTAACCTGTTGCTCGTGTTTAGCCATTTACGGGCTTGACGAAAGAGTCAATTGGAGCAACTGAATAGCGATTTCTTTTTTTGCGGCCGCAACTCTTGCGGCCATTAAAGATCAGAAGCTTTGATTGAAGTAACTTGCGATTGTGAGTAAAGTAAGGGATAGTACCGCGCAGTAAGTAACCTGAACGGGGCACGCAAGTAGGAGGCAATTGAATAGCAAAGTAACTTGCTATCTCTACTTGCGGCGCCGATCTCAAGTAAGTAGCAATTGAATGAGGCCCTATGTCTGTCACTCAAGAGTATACTAGAACAGCTTCCCTGAGGACCCACGTCATTAGTGGCTGCAGTTATTTATCTTTTCAGTAGTTGGAAAACACATACTTCGCTATAAATGACAAGTCAATAAGCACATTTCTGTTATGACTGCATTCCTCCCAATGAGCCATTCAAATTGCCAGTGTTAGTCTCTCTTGCTATCTATATTTACATTTTAATTAAAATATTTCTGCCCATACAAAAGCTTCTGAATCCCTATGGCCATTAGTTGGAGCTTCAACCCAAGTCCTGTTCTGGTTGCTTTAGAATATGTACAATAACCATTTACAGGTGTTGCTATCATTCCCAATAATGTTTATTAAGCCTCTACATCCTATTGTCTAAGTTTTCATTTTGAAAAGCATTGTATACCAGGCAGGCGCCACATAAATTAAGATAAAGAATTGCTTTTTTATCTTAGAAACCCAAATGTGTTTTCATATTGTATTCAAACTCCATCCTTTTTGTGAATGTCCCTTATGCTTCTTATTTGGAAGAAAATGTCTTTATCTTTTAGTTTCACTGATAGATTCATTAGATTTGTACAGGCTGATTCTTGCAAAACACAATTAAACATAATGAGAAATGGTCCCTTTCTACAGAGACTACTTTCTGTACTAATTGGTTTCAGTGCTTTTTGTCATATCTTTAAAAAGATGAATTTGGTGTGACAAGTTCATTTAATTTCATTCCTGATAAACATACCTTTTTAGTAGTCTGAATAGCTTTTTGTTGTACTATGTTTTATTACTGAGATTGTAAATGCGTGATGGATATGTACACAGACTTCAAGAGCAGATATGCCAGCAAGTTTTTCGCCATCTATATAATTTTCTTTATCATTTGGTAACTAGGTACAAACAGCAATTCATCAACAAAACATGTAGAATACATTAATTTAAAGAATTATTTTTTAACAAACAGATGTGTATTTTGTTTTGTTTTGTTGCCTCTGGCTTATTTATATGCGCAGGTGGGTATTCCTGTATACACTAGTTAAAAGAATATGGTTCCCTTTGGCTATTTCATGTTTGTACTCCCAAGCTCCATATTTATCACCTATAATAGTTAAGAGATGTGAGTAGCGCCTGCGCGATGCGTTCTGTGCAGGCGTTACCCGCATGCTGATTGTCCGGCACTTGGGTGAATTGTGCTTAGGAAGCAAATTGGAAAGTTCCATTAAAGAATAATTGCACATAAAAGTGAAACATGTAATGACCGTGCTTATTTGTTTTTACTTTCTGAAACATTTTTGGCCATTATCAAGTTTAGTTATTCCATATATGATATAGAAAAAAAATGTGACCACAGTAGTCGTTTGAACTCAAATTATTGAAATCCTAAGGAAAATAAATATTCATATCAATTCTATAACTAATGTATATAACAATATTTAAATGGATTGTTTGTTTATTTTCTAAGTAATTAAATTAGTATAATATTTGAATAGTTTGTTTGACATTTTAGTGCAATTAGAAAAGTTAAATCTTTAAAATGTACTTATAAGAAGGATACAGTCTTGCAAGATGATGCTTCAATTTATATTCCCAAACGTTTATTTCTTAACATGAGCAGTGTTAGTCAGTTTCTTTAATAACTTTTGTCTGGGTCTCCTCGACTGTGGGCTTGTGCGCTCATGGATGGAGCCGGAAAGTGGGTGGATAAAGTGTGAAGCCAACAGCCTGGCACACAATCAACTTCGATATACGATTTAATTATGTCCTTTTTGAATATTAAAGTTAAAAAGAAAAAGCAACTTTAAAACATCAGCATATGAAATAAATTACATAGAAAAATAAACCACAACATTTCTTTTAGGATAAAAGGACAACTTTAATCATTATTTAATAGGCGCTCAAAAGAATAGTTAGGTGTTGATAAGAAAAATAACTTTTAATGTGTACTTAAACTGTGAATTACTTTTTTTAAATCATGTCCCAGACTGTATAAGCTCCATACCTTTCAAACCACTTAATGATACAGAAATAGGGGCTGCCAAGGATGAGATACCAAATTTAAAACCTTTTGAGACAACTCTAAAAAACAAATATTAGTCAAAGGCAGTAGTGTAACATGAGCTGCTAGCAATGTATACATATACAATCTTCTATTTGCCTCCCACTATCATACTGCAAGTACGGTGTGCCTGTTTGGAGAACGTTTCCCTTTTGGTGGCTCCCACTCCAGAGACAATACATCATTAAGATGGTGAAGTAATAAAGAGCTTATATTAACTGAGGCATGATCAAGAAATAGTAATTAACAGCCTTATTAAATTGCGATTCGGCAAATTTAAAAGGGCTCTGTATAAGCACATAGCATATTTTTTTACAGAAGTTTTTAGTTAGTGAAGACCTTGCTTTTGGATAGAAGTTCACTAACTAAAAACTTCTGTAAAAAAATATGCTCTGTGCTTATATAGAGTCCTTTTACATTTGCTGAATTGCAATTTAATAAGGCTGTTAGTGTTTTTCGCCATAAGAAGTCCTTTTTTTAAATTAAATTCAAACAGAAATAGCAACTTTAAAATGTTAATATATTAAATAATTTAAGTACAAATATAAAACCCTAAAATCCCTTTAACAATAATGTATTTTGGTGCCTTTTGCTATATTTGCTTAGTTTTATTTGCATTCATTGCAGTTCCTTCCATTCTGACACTAAGCATGCCAAATGACTATTTATACAGAATTGTGTATGTTATTACTTTTGTCAGTGATATCATTACTATTTACACCAATATTCACCCTTTACATGATAATTAGCACTGGGTGTCAGTGCTGTGCTAAAATAGAAAAATTTGCAAAATGATCATTATCTGAATTATCACTTACAGGCGAACTCTGTGGGAGTCTGTCTTAGCAATAGTTATAGTTATTTCCTAAATGAACCAAAAAAGACAGCAGAGTTATTTTTTGCAGTATTGTCTGCAATAAAAGGACACGTCAAATGGTTGCATATGAAATTCCTATAATAAGCTAAACTAAAAAAAGACACACAATAGATGCCAAGAAATAATCAACACTAAAGCAATGAATATTTATACAATGAAATTATATGTGTTTGTCAAATTATCTCAAACTTGAAGCAACTTGCACATTTTGCTATTTTTATTTTAAGGAGTAAATAATATTAAATAAAACATTATACTGCTCAAGTCGTGGAAGTAGCATTTAGGAAAATATTTATGGATTTAATAATTTTAAGACTAGGTATTTCAATAATTGTGTTAAATGTGTCTTATTGTATTTAGATTGAGTTTCATGATGGAGGATCAACGCACTGTCAACTTCTGCTTCTAATTTTCTTTCATGCAAATATTTTAGTAGTTAAGTAACATTGGGGCAAATTTACCAAATTGTCAAGTGTTAGTGAACTGCTGGAGAACTGCTCTATTCCTATGTTTATCCTTTACTATAATTACTTTAAGTCATAAAAGCAAATAAGAATCATATATAAGAAAACTGTGTTAAATTGCAGGCCTCTGCCTACCCGCCACTTTCATGACTCGCAATGAGCACCTTTGATGCTCATTGCCAGCCTAATTTTCTCAAAGTCTTGTGTGCCTCGCAATGAGCGCCAAAGGCCTATGGCCTTCGGTGCTGATCGCGGGCATCGCCATGAGAGCCTTCAGTGCTCATGTTGATCCTTTTTCAAAGTCTTGTGGGCCTCGCGGTGAGGCCGTCAGCGCTCATTGACAACCTTTTTTAAAGTCTTAAGGGCTCATTCCAGCCTTGTAAAACCTGTAAGTTTCGGGCCTCGCGATGAGCACCTACACCACTCATCGCAAGGCCCTCAATGAGTTACTTCGGCGAACATTGCGCATGCGTGAGCCCCTAGCTTTTAACATAGCGCTACCGACAAACTCGCAATTACGACAACTATTATAGTTGCTAATTATTTTATGGAATGTAATAAAAGTTAGGTTTTAATCTACATTATACATTAAGAGAAGGAAACAAAAAGCATACATATAAGATCTCTATCCCAATGTGTAGTGAGCAAAATACAAATAAGACTTGACATTTATTGATCAATATAGTAAATAAAATTAAAAATTAAATGGCAATGTAATATGTATTAGAACCTAATTATATATCTAATGAAAGTCTCAAGGTATGAGAACAAAATACAAGACATCAAGTCTGGTTATAAAATGTAATAAAGTAAAGTTGTCTCCTGCAGGGAGATACTATTATACATCCCATCCCATTTCTCTTCCAGGGCACAAAGGGTGGCACAGGGTAGCACTTTCTTAGTAGTAAAATATATTTTTGGCTAAAGTAATAAAGTGACAATTTCAACCTTGTAATATATTATCTAAAGAACTTCAGGTAAAGTATTGAAAAAAATAGTGCAACGTATTTACTGCTATGTTGCAGATATAGAAATTCAGTTTGAATATTGGCACTATGTCATATGTATTCACTGACTTAGTTGTTGGTTCAAAAACACAGCTCAATCCTTATTATGTTAATACAGCATTTGCTATTATAATGCCACTCTATAGCTCTTATATGTATGCTTTTTGTTTCTTTCTCCTATTGCATGATGTACTCTCAAATACTAACAGCCTCATTAAATTGGAGCCTCTTAAGTCCAACTCCAACGAGTTACGTTGCTATTAAATTGGAAGGGGCTGCGAGCTACGGGTTTGAGACGAAAATCGTAGCTCGTCCGTAGAACTATGGATTTGCGGCCATGCGGACTATCAACTAGTATAGACCGTAGTTACGGGTTCAGACGGAGCCAATGGAAAAAGAGATTGTTAGCGATACGTCACTTAAAAAGGGGAGGGTAGATTTCAAATTCCTACGTGCTTCAATTACAGTTTGCGATCGGACCCACATTCCAGAATAATGCAATATTAATAAAGCCGAAAATATTAACACATTGATTGCAGGGATCGATATAACACGAAACATAAACATTAAATAAAGTATTTTTCGGGGCCGATTTGTGAGCTTGACAATGTTGTGCTATTAATTCTAAGACCTAACATCACTTTCAATAAAGGTACAGTAGAGAGTTTTGATTTGATTTACAAGTGCTACATATTGGTCTTTACCCCCTTTGCGGGTCCTTTCAGGCACACGTTGCCCTTTGGCCTCCATTGGGCTTGTTACGTGCTTGTTTAACGTTGCTCAACACGTAGCCTTTTCTCGGCCGTCCTGCATCTTAACATGCAAGTTCACTGCGAACTACGATACAGGGCTAATTTAATAGCCAAAACCTGTAAATTTGGAGTTACGGACTACGTTTTAAAATGTAGCCCTAATTTAATGAGGCTGATAGAACTTAACCCAATCAGCATATATATTTACACTTATAGGTATGCACATGAGAATTGTGTCTCATTAAACATGTTTTAATCTGTCTTGTACCCTTCCAAACATAATTATAATTAGGTGAATGCCTTTAGTATATGGTTTTATTGTTTATTTCAGTTGTCAATTCATACACTGACATGTTTCCATTGTGTATTTTAAATATACAGTTGTGGTATTGACAAAACAGGGTGGGCAGAATATGTGGATTTTCCTTTTTTGAATTTGTAGGAGTTTTCTATCTCTTCACCTTTTAGTATAAACAGCCTATTATGAAATGTATGTAGTACAGTAAATAAATAGTACATCTGTGTTCACATTTGAATGTCTAAAACAAGTTAAAAAAACCTGCTTTCAGCTCAGAATTCTGAGAAAAACAGTTATTACACTGCATTCTGGGAAGCTGAGCTGGGACATGCAAATGTGTCCACAAATGCCTCGCTCTTCAATCGATAGCCATTATCTACATGGCTTCCTTTAAGCTTATGCATGCTGTATTACACAGCTTTAATGCAAAGCCAAGGTTGGAATAAACACAGGCTGAGTATCCAATCCATGTACAGCTGTTTCCAGCTTACTGGCTATCATCAGCATGGGGCGGGATCCCAGCTTGTGTTGTGGACTTTATGAGTAGGTAGTTCACCACAACAATCATTTAATATACGGTGAGCAAAAGAGCGATAGAAGCCCTCCACCGTACAGTAGTACAGTAAATAAATAGTACATTTGAATGTCTAAAGCAAGTTAAAAAATGTATGTATACATACAATTTTGAAGCAGTGTTTCACCTTTATTAGTGTTATGTTGTATAGATGCACATGTTCTAAACTGAAATTTAGTAACATGACAAATATATTATTGTCAGTTTTTTATGTTTACACAATGATCATTTTTTGCATAAAGTAGCATAAAAAGTATCCCACAAACTGCATCTGCAAAAGTCATTCGACCTATGCCAATATGCTAATATATATATATATATATATATATATATATATATATATATATATATATATATATATGTATATGAGGTCAGTGATCATACAATTTAGGTAATCCTTGGTGGCAGATTTAAGGAGAAACCAGACATCAGGTTTGAAGAAGCCTTGCCAGTCTGTGCTTTGTGTTCCCTATATGGTGTCCATTAACTATTGTGTGGGTATAACTAGAGTTATTATAGAGAGAATATTAGGATCAAGAGAAGAGGAAAACTTAAAACATGAAGTTGCAGTGCACACAATGTTAGGCTTGTTGTTGTCATTGTTCAGCCATTCAGTTGTGTCTGACTCTCTGCGACCCTATGGACCGCAGCATGCCAGGCACATTTTTGTCTGGTTGTGCTTATCCATAAGGTCTCCATGGCAAAGATACTGGAGTGGGTTGCCAGTTCCTTCTCCAGTGGACGGTGATTTGTCTGTCTTCTCTGCTATGACCTGCCCATCTTGGGTGGCCCCTCATGGTATAGCTCACAGCTTAATTGTGGTACACAAGCCTCTTCACCACAACAAGGTAGCGATCCAGAAATGGAAGGTAGGCTTAGGGCAATATAAAACATATTAACATATTTGCGTGAGATAGCTTCAACTTTTACATTTTGTGCTTGCTCTTTTATCTTCCATTTTCTAAATTCGAGAATTGAAGTTAATTTCACTTGTTAAGCTTCAGGTCTAATTTACAGTATGTTATCTTGTCATGGTGTCCTCTATGACCTCCTCTATTCTGCTAGTTGTATATGCTTCTGAAGCGTCCTCTTAAAGTCATCCTATTTTTACCTCGATAAAATAATTTCACACCACACTATTGTAGATATCTTCTAACTGCTATATATTTTGTTGGTCCACAAATACTGGGTTTATACAAGATACCTGTCAACAATATTTAAACATTTTTCCAGTTTTTTTAATTATTTTACAAGCAATATTCAATATAAAATATGTTAAATAAATTGATAATCAAATCTACCAAATCCGTATATTTAAATAAATAAAAATACTGGCATAAAACTGACCACTGACATTGGTTATATTTATGTAATTGTATATTATTAATTAAATAAATTTATTTAATTATACTCTTTTTTTTATTTGCACTTTTAAGCCCTACAAATGTCACATACACCTAGGTTCAGTAAGCAAAATCACTGATGTTTGTAGTGATATTTTCTATAGACTATGGGATACATTTATATTGCAGCACTCCAAGACAATTCATCTCCCATCTTCAATATTCAGTGAATCTACTTTATTGTGTGCTGTTCCTACAAAACAAGTTTAACATAATTTCAATCATTTACTTTTTGTCATCCTGCCTTGGTAGCCACCCTAATTCTTTCATATGTGTTCAGAAAGATGTAATTGAATCAAACTGTTACCAGTTCTCTGCTGCTTAAAATAGTATTGGATTAAAAGAGTGAAACCTCATTTGCATGTCCCTGCCCAGGTTCCCAGAATGCAGTGCAATAACTGTATTTCTCAGAATTCTGAGCAGGTAATATTTTTTTTTTTTTTAACTTACTTTAGATGTTCAAATGTGAACACAAATTGAATAACTAATTACGGTACTCTGTACCATATGCTAAATGATAATATATATATATATATATATATATATATATATATATATATATATATATATATATAATGCATTTTTTTTTCTTAGCCTCAGTAATAATAGAAAACGAAAGTCATTTATAACAGCATCACGTGCCACTAAGTGAAAAGCACGGTTTTCCTTGTAGTATATTATAATATCATGTGAAACAAACCAGCATTCAAATGAAGTAATATTTACTTAGTAAGCAGGTGCACCTACAATGATTCACCACACCTATGATATATAAACCAGCTAGTGTCTAACGTCTCATAATATATTTTCTCTCCTATTTTTTTAGTTTCTTGGAGCCAAAATGAAATCAACGGAGAGTGGTCCGGAGGCATTGGCAGCCCCCAGAGCAACTATTGTAGCACCATCATTGCCATCCAATGATACAGAGTCTGTGACTCCTGGAGGAGGAAATTTTTCGAAGCTGAAAGAAAGGTTCATGAACGAGCTGAATAAAATTCCATGTAAGTAATGCAGATTATGAATCTCCTACCTTTTTAATAATGGGGATATTATTCTATTATATGGGTAATTTAGTTTTATGATGTTAACATATTCAAAGAGAGCTTTCAACATGGGGAAAAATGCCATGCTTTTGACATATTTAACAGTTTTGTGCACAGTTTACTTACTAATGGTACATCATGCAAATGCTGATTATAGATTATATTGCTCCACATTTTTATTACTAATGTACTGAATCCACCATAGATTCATAGATTTCAACATTTTCTTTGGTAATGTGACTTTAATTTGCATACATTTTACAAAAAAAAGAAAAGAAATGTCATTTCTTTGTGGATTTAAAAATACGAAACAAAATAACCTCCGTATGAGAGTGAGTCATAATCTGAGATATATTGGGGATTAATAGATCATTATAACAAAATGCACCATGAATATATTGGAGCACAAATCATTGAACAAATAATGCTATTATAATGTTATTTATCAGAGTTTGGCATTGTGTCCGACAACCAATAACAAAGTATTAATAGGTGAAGATGAAATTTGTATTTAAACTGAGATCTTCACCTTCCATGATAGTGGAGCAGTGCTGTCCAGCTTCCAATTTAAAGACTGCATATATTGCACCCAGTTTCTTAAAATGACCAAATATTATATATTTTTTCTGGAGACATTCTGTGAAAGATACTGTATAGATAACCACAAAACAGCTTATCTAAGCTACTGTAAAAATCAATACTATAACCAACAGCAAAACAATTTAAGATATACTGTATCTAACTATGACAGATGTTGGCTACCCAGAACTATAAAAGGTATACAAAAACACATAACTGAAATCTAAACCCCTTATACACCATAAAACATCTCTAGGAGCTTAGAGGTAATATAATAAATTAATATATGTATTATGTATTGGTACGCAGTATATATGAATAAAAGAATTATAAGTGTCTATATAATTTTACACCGTACAATGGATTATTATTAAAATAAAACTGGCATTAGAGAAAAAAAACCTTTAAATCAGGTATAGTTACCTGGGGATTTTGAGCTGGTTCGCTCATATACTAAGCGTCACGCTTCCCAAGTAATTCAAAGAACTGCTCTTTTGTGTAAGATTTTAAAAAATGTAGGTGTAGTTTCACATCTCCAGTTAATTTCTATGGCCTACTGGATGCTGAACTGTCAGATAATCGTAAATATTCATGAGAATGGACAATACAGACACTCTGTAACAAGTACCCCCTGGCACCACCTAACATTCCTTTTTCACAAAGAACCGAAAAAGATTAGGAATGTTTAGTCCTTTAACCACCCAGCTGCTGACTCATTGTAACCTCTTCACATATTTGTGACACACTCCCTTCTGGCCATAGATACTTCCCATCTTTTTTTTTATTCTCCTTTTTTTTCTCAAGAAATCCTGAAGTGTATATTCTACAGAATGTATGTGTTTTTAGAGATATGTGTGCATGTCAAGTTTATGTTTCTTTAAAATGTAGTTTAAAGTAACACTACCTAATTGTGCATCATTTTACAGTAATGCAAGTGTCTCTCTTTGGCCACATGAAATGGTGGTAGATTTCCCATAAAATATTTGTGTTAAAATCCACAAAAGCAATGTCAGTATTACTCATCCCCATAGGCCCTATAATTTCCAGATTCATTTTATCCTCTTGTTTCATTTGTATGCGCCCCTGGATTTCTATACAATGTGTTCTGAAACAAAATAAGACCTGGTGATATTTTCCTAGACAAATTGCTCAGTAAATTGCACTTATAATTGAAACAGACATGCATTCTAGAATTGTTTTCTTTGATGGTATTGCTATTGATTGGCACTCACCTTTCATACGCTTTCCTGGGACCTCCCAGGGGCTGCAATCATTTAGACCTAGTTCTAAGACACCTTGTTATCCATTCATGAGAAGAAACAGTCATCCTTTAGCACTGACTACTATGTATGTTTTGTAATGCACAGAGTTATTGTACTGTAAAAAAAGTATAACATTTCCAACAGCATGTGGTTTATTATTATGTGATATTTGTTTAAATATATTTTTATATTTGAATTTCCTTGCAAATATTAAGCCTTTAAAAATACATTTCTGTTGTTTATTTAAACACACAAGTGATTTTGCATATTTGCCACTAGAGTGTTAAAAGATGACAGATTAAGTAATATATGCGAAAACATCTGTTGCTTAGGATAATTATGGTCCCATCTAAGATTCTTTATATGGGGGGTCATCAAAGCAAATTTTAAACTGAATGCAGCTTGAAAATGATCCAAATAGTTAAAAATTGGCACTTAATTAAAGCTTGATCATTTTGGTCCCATTAACAAAAAAAAATGTTGCTACTTTACATATGAGTGCTGTGAAAAATTGTTGCTCATAACTATAGTGTGAATACTGTATATATCACACTATGCAGATACTATACCTACTGGAATGCTAACATTACTTTTACAAGAGCACTTTTACTAAGTCTTTTAATCTGCAGCAATATAAAATGCACAAGACAAGAGGTTAAATATACATACAGTTACAAACATAACATGATTATTATTCTTAACCACTAGTGCTGCTCTCTTTTTGCTGATCTCAATAACTATATCTATATGTGTGAGTGTTGTTTCTGCTATGCCTGTATTTCTGGGATTGTGTGAGTAAGCAGTGTAAGGATGATATGTGAGAATGATGTTTCCTTCTGCCCTTTATATTTCACGTATTTGTAAATCTCAAACTGTAAATTCCATCATTTAGTTAGGCAATTTCTATTGATTAAAATAGATACCCTTTGAGTGCAATTCCTTACACCAGTTAAATGGCTACTTAATGCAGCATACTTTAGACCACATCACAGTAAAGATCTTCTAAAAGCATGTTTACTTTTAGAATTTTTTAAATATGTGCATTTTTCAATGAGAAATTAAATCAAATCAAATGTGTGTTTACATGTGTTATATACTGCCCGCATGCTGTTACATTACTGCAAACAATCAGGTTGCAAGGGTGTCTCCCCCCATTGAAGTCAATGGTAAGACTGCTTACATATCCAATTTGAATGGAACAGAAATTGTCATTTTTGTAGTTTCTTATGGCAGAAAATTCAGGTTTCTGCTCTCTTGCCTCTCTGGAATTCAAACATTACAGTGCTGTCCATGTTCATGATCAAAATAAAAAAAAATTACCCTTAACAAATCTATCTGTGCAGGCATGGAATGCTGGACTCACCTAAACAGGTCATCTATAGGTTAACTGGTCAGTGCAATGTAAAGTCCTCGGGATGCTGTGCCTATCAATCACACCGTTTAATGTACAGATTCACTGCAATCACATGCAGTCTATTATTACTCATGCAGCAAGGAGTAGACAGAATTTAAAAAAGCCTTTGAAATTCATGAAAGGTCAATAAGACTAATTTTAGTTTCAAGTCTTTTTATTGCATTTATTTTAGTTCTTTGACGGGTAACAAAGTTGCATTAGTTATATAGTAGGGCAATTCATACAACTTTTATTCTTTTTTTATTAGTTATAACTTTTAGAAAGATTTTTTATTATATTTGTTCTGAATCCCTAAATCCTAAAATAGGATCCTAAAAAATAGCTGAATACACTTTATTCAAACGATCACTGTGACAGATGATCCAAGAAATAGAGTTTTGAAACTGTTTGTTTCTCTATGGATATTTGAAATGTTTAAGATTACATTTTGCAGTTTATAGATTGAGATTGGTCTTTTCATTTTAATCCTTACTGAAATATAAAAGTAATATCCCTATTTTATTCTAAAAACTTTTTGTTTAGTTTAAGAAAAAAACATATATCAATCATAGATGTAACTTTATGGATCCTATAAAGCTATTCTCTCAGCATATTCTACTTGAAAGCTTTTTCAGAATAGTACATTTTTTGGTCCCTTTGAAAAGCAATTTAGTTGTACTTTGTGATATATAAGAGAAGATCAATACATAAGGTCTTCATAAAGCTTTCAAAGCCAAAATGATTTCTTGAAATATGTTAATATTGCATCACTTCAAAGTGTCGTCAGCCAGGAGGCATACAGGAATGAATCAGTAAATGAGGAAAATAGATATAATTGGAAACAAATGTGAGATGGTGTAATTATCTGGTAGTGAAATCCACTATTGAACCATTTTTGCATACGTGACCACCAGTGATGACATTGTGAATAAAGGTTTTGACCTACAACAAAATAAAATGAATGTAAATTGAAATTCAAACTTAGTACCTACATAATCATGCCCTGCTCATATTATGGTTAATATAAAGACCTTTTTATCATTTTATTCATTCATCACACTCTTATATATATTTTATCATTCTCCTTTTGCTTTCCACCTCCAAAATGGGTCCATAACCCTAAAGTCTAATTTTAGTAGACATGTCAACACATAACATACTAATGACTGATAAAAGCATCTTCATGAACACTATGGCCCCTTTTAAATTGTCCAAATTGTAGTTACTGTAGCCTGTAATGTAGCCTTCAAAAAGTTACTGCTATTAAATTGGCCACTTTTAGCTACTTGTTATGGATCTGCGGATTACAGGCTGAAAATCAACTGCAATTGTCAAAATCGGAACTCCCATCCAACTAAACCTTTGATCTGTCAAGCCCACAATCGCTAAAATTGCTATTAAATTGCGACAATTCCTTGTTTTCACACCCATAAACAGCAAATTTAGCCAAAAATCCTACGGGTACCAGATAGAACTTGCAAGGGCCTTACATACCTGATCGTAGCACTTTAAAACAAATTAAAAATCAATACTGCACTTTAAAAGGCAGGAAAGGGATGAAAGACATTAGAATTAATTGCACAACCATCTCAAGCTCGCAAATCTGCAATAAAAAATAATTTTTTTGATGTGTAATTTTCGTGTAATATCTATCTTGGCAATCGATGGGTTAATACATATCATTCAACATGCATGGACTAGGACAGTAGATTTATTGATTATTTTTAGATTGCAACATTTCTGGATTGCGAGTCCGATCGCAAATCGGACGTCTAAACACTAATTGATTGGGGTTTAACCTTCATGTTTTACTGACGTCATGATGACGGTCATATTTATTATTGGCTGTTTCTAAATCGGTAGTTACGGGCATGCTTAATTGATCATGATCATACCCTGGAATGCTACTTACGGGTGCATGGTTTACGGTTTTGGCTTTCGGCCATGTAGTTGCAGGCTTGTTCAATTGAATCGCTCTGTAACTGCTGCAAATTTCAAGCCCGAAGACTTATGGCCTGTATGAAGGCAACTGCAGGCATGGGCCCTCAATCAATTGCAATTTGGCCAATTGAATAGGGCCCTAAATAGGCACATAACATATATTTTTTAAAGAAGTTTTTAGTTAGCAAGCATCTATCCAAAAGCAAGGTTTTCACTAACTAAAAACGTATTTAATAAAAATATGCTATGTGCTTATTTAGGGCCCTATGCAATTGGCCAAATCGCAATTGAATGAGGCCCATGGTATTTAATAGGGGCCCATATCTCTTTGAATTTTGTGATAGGCCATTTTCTTAGCACTGACATATGTAGCATTGTCAGTTATATAATCTAATTATAATATTTATTTCTGATTTATTAAACTGGTTTCCACCTAATTTGCATGTTTTGCTATAAAGTAAATTTAAGATTACTTTTAGTTTACTAGGGCACTACTTAATTATAATAATATTGCTACCTCACATTGTATTTATTTGCAAGCTTTGGTGATTTGTATATCTTCAGGGTGGATTATTAAGATCTTGGGAAATAAAAAGAGATAACAAATGAGAGCTATTAGACAGATCATAAAATAAACATGCTATTGGGCCAAATTGGTGTTGGTTTTACATAATTTATCTATATATATATATATATATATATATATATATATATATATATATTTCTGTTTCAAAACAGTGCCTTGGAAACTCGGGCAAGCAATTTTAGCTTTTGTTTAATTTTTTAAGCCACGTTCAAATAGCTGTTAATGTGTAATTGGCATTAATGCATCATTCATTATTTGATACAGTTGTCTGGGAAAAAAAAAACTGTTGTTGTTTAAATATTTTTTCTATGTATATTTCTGTTTAAAATCACTATCAAATATAGCTCATGAGCACATCGGGGCCTATTCTATTGCCCAGATCCTAAACTTACACACACTTAAAATCACGCTTAAAATTACCACATATTCTATCAGCTACTTGTATCCTGATTATGAGTTACCCACCCACAATCACTACGGTCATCCAAAGACACATCTACGGATTTACGTCTCCATTTATTTTTGCACAGCTCAAACATTATGAGTGCTAAATAATTAAAGTTACATGAAATCAATATTCTATTAAACCCGCAGGTCTAGCTCGCAAATTAAGTCTGACTCACAACTAGAAAAAGTATCAAGTATGCAATAAAAAAAAAAAAAAATATCTGTAATTTATGGATAATACTGATCCCGGGACTCAAAGGGTAAATACATATCATGGAACACACATGGACTAGAACAGATGCTCTAATGCATTTTATAAATTGCCAGAGTGCTTGATTGCAAGCTCCATTGGCAGATATTACTTATTGGCTCGCATTAATTTGAAGCCTCCGATTGCAGATTACATGTAACTTCCAAGTTCTACTGACATCATGATGACAGACTCGTTTACTTTTGGCTGTGTCTAAGAAGTACATTTCGGTCTTGCTTAAATATTGACTGATCATATGATCTCACCCCTGAAATCCTACTAAAAGAGGCAGGAAGCTGTAAGACTTACATTGGGGGCTTGAGTCAATAGAATACATGTAAACATTTAGATAAAAAAACACCCACAGACAAAATTACGGGTTAGAGTCATTCGCAGGCTTCTAATAGAATATGGCCCTTTGTCTAGCATTGTCTAGAGGATTTCTTATTTGTTGAATTATAGTAAAACAACACACACTATGCAAAAGAAAAAAGAAACTAGAAACTTTTACAATGAAATATAAGCAATAATAGTATGTTTATATAGTAATAAATCTATAGCTACAAAACCATTGAGTAGGTTCCATAAATATTGAGACCTAATGTAGTTATTACATTTTTAGTTTCCAGACAGTAGCCATTCCAAAATGCATTTGAGTGTTCTTCACTTACTAAAAAAATCACAAAATACATCCCAAATTTTACATAACACACCAATTGTATGTTTTTTAAAAAGACCAATAGATTGGTGAGAATATTATATGCATATGGTCCATCTAGAGCACCATTATATCTACCTTAAAAGCTTGGCTTAAAAGTATTTTATTTTATAATAAATTACTCAAGTAAATATGGTAAAAGATACTAGTGAATAATTTACTAGAATGTTATACAATATTATAAAATGGATCCATAAATACAATAAGTATAAAGAAAAAGTCTAAAAAGCCTCAAATATGAAGAACTTGTCTATACTACAAGTATGAAGAACTTAAGGGTTGCCTGATGTATGTTGTACTGTATCACAATCAATACATATAGGCAAATAAAATTGAATTTTTTTTTTTTTAACTTTACTGCTAAACAGTATTTTTTATTTAGAGAGCAACTACTTCCAGCTGCGAAAGAACGAGATTTACAGCATATGTCTTTGAAGCGTTATTGTGTAGGACTCTTATAAATTGGTATGAATAATGCACTGTGACCAATAATGACAGATAAATTAGAATATTAATTGATTTTCATCCCTGAGATGGATCGTGGCAATCTGGCAGATGCCGTGTTTGCAGGATTGATAGCAAGCAGCTTCTCACGTAAAATTCCCACTTGCTCGCAGAGAGGTGTTGTAATAGCATTTGCCTGCATGTCATTAACAGGGACATGTGTAGTGGCCAGCAAGGACAAAACCAAGTCTATATTTTATAACTGTGGTATCAAGAAATATGATGCCCCACAGAATAATATAGGAAACCACAGAGCATTATATTGTTTTATAATTATTGTTTCATTTTTCACAAATTTATTTCCTGGCGGGCAGCGTCTGATCATTAAAGTTAACAAACTGTCAGGGCCTCCCATTTCATTATCTCCTATAACAATTAATTAGGCAACAATAAACCCAGTTGCATTAAACCAAACTAAAACTAATTACACAAAGCTGATGATGTTGGTATTAATGCAAGATAGTTAAATGACACCCTAGTAAAACATTAGCATAGTAATAGGCTGCATCCTATTTCTGTAAAACCCACTTGTATGTGTATTAATTGTTTGTGTGATATTGATAATGAAGATGCTGTCTGATACATATTTAATAAGCAGTGAGGCTACTTTCTCATGTCAGGACACCTCTCATTTTCATTACATTTAATTTAGCTCAAGAGCTTTCTGGATAAGGAGGAAAAGCTTCTTATTCATCTATTCAAATGTGTATAGTCTTTAGGCATTATTACTTTATTATTTAGATTAGGCTGTGCAAAGAATTATACTTGTATTTATAGATTTAATCATTTACATACTATAAACACTGGGATACATTTACACAGGGGTTCCCCGGTGGTCCAGTGGTTAGAATTCAGTACATTCACCTCTCTGACTGGGTTCGATTCCAGTCATGGACCAAGAGGTCACTCCACCCAGAACCAAGAGGTTTCAAACCCTGAAGCCGAGCAGGGTTAGGCCTGGTCAGTACTTAGATGGAAGACCACCTAGAAATACCAGGACCTGTATGCTGTGGCCCACTGGAGAAGGAACTGGCAACCCACTCCAGTACCTCTGCCATGACTACCAAGTAGATCAGTATTAACACATCGCTGGTCAGTGTGTGATTTACTATAGACTTCGTCTGCTTTAAAAACAAGCCAAATGAGGCTCATTGTGAGTTATCATGCATGTGGTGTGTAAGTGTATGTGTTAAGGCTTGTTATGGGTGTGTTCTGAATGCCATACTGTGAAAACCAAACTTCTCAGAAATTTATTAACTACATATAATGCTTTTAACTGCCCCTGATTTATTATATAAAATTATATCGCCAACAATCAACCATTAACATAAAACATGCAAGTTCATCAATACAACTCATTCTTAAAGTAGTGTAAATTAATAATTAGCAATCTCCCAATTTATGAAAATATGAAACCTTAATACAAATGATGAATTATAATGTATATCCCTGTATTATTATTATTAACTTTTATTTGGAAAGCGCAAACATATGCCATAGGGCTATACACGGGATAAGAACAAAAAAGAATACAATGATAACAATCTGCAGAATATGGAAGGCCCTTGGGAAAGCACTTAATGTTCTAGATTCTAAGTTTAAAAAACAGAGCCAACTATTCATTTGCAATGTGCTAAAACTGTTTTTGCCTTGTATGTAACCCATGTATGGCGCTGCAGAATATGTTGGCGCGTTAAAAATAAAGAATAATAATACAGTAATATCATATTTATATATATATATATATATATATATATATATATATATATATATATATATATATTCATAATGTAACATACTCTATGAAATAATATAAATAACTAAATAAATGTGTATAACATGTGGTGCTGATGAAAATGCATGAGCATGTTATCATTTTGCTTAGTTTACTTTTATTATACAACATTAATGATGCAATGCCATCTGCTGCATCTTTGGCAACCAATCTTTTGGTGCGTTTATTTTACATACAAATGATGTGAAGATGGTTGGATACGCAGTGGATACATGATAATACATTGCGTCTAAATGCAAGTTGTGATAATGCACAATGCGATGTTGTAGATCACGGATTAACGTGCGTTCCTCTTAGTAAATTTCCTCGTATCAGAAATGGTGGAGAAATGTTTTTCTCTATTTACTTTTCTGGCCATTCTCCATGTAAGGTTAAGCATTTGGGAAGGAGAAATAGCCATGCAATTTATAATCTTAATGGAGCAAATCTAGGGGTATCAGATATTGAAAGGGATTTGGGAGTGCTTGTGGACAACCACCTAGGTAACAGCTCTCAATGCCAAGCAGCGGCTGCAAAGGCAAGTAAAATATTAGCATGTATTAGGAAGGGTATAGAAGCAAGGGAAGCAAATATAATTCTGCCACTATACAAATCTCTAGTACGCCCTCATTTGGAATATGGAGTACAATTTTGGGCACCAATTCCTAAAAAGGACAATCTTGGAGCTGGAAAAAGTACAGAGAATGGCAACAAAACTATTAAGAGGAATGGAGGGGCTAAGTTATGAAGAAAGACTAACCAAATTAAACTTATTTTCTCTAGAAAAAAGGCGTCTAAGAGGAGATATGATTACCTTATTTAAATACATCCAGGGTCAATACAAGGCTTTGTCAAGTGAACTTTTTGTACCAAGAGGTTTTCAACTGACAAGAGGACATACCTTGAGGTTAGAGGGGGAAAAATCACCTTAAAGAAAAGGGTTCTTCACAGTTAGGGTGGTTAAACTGTGGAATTCTCTACCAAAGGAGGTGGTGACAGCGAATTTGATAGATAACTTTAAAAAGGGGTTAGATATATCTTTTAATAAAGAGGGCATTCAAGGCTATCCTAGATAACTAGCGAAGGAATATTGATCCAGGGAGAAATTTGATTGCCAGTCTATGGGGTCAGGAAGGAATTTTACTTTTTTTTCCCCTTATGAGACAATTGGCAAAGTTTCAATGTTTTTTTTTTTCTTCTGTTTGCCTTCCCCTGGATCAATTAAAAATTATTAACAAATAGTCCAGGTTGAACTTGATGGACTAACAGTCTTTATTCAACCTCAAATACTATGTAGCTATGTAACTATGTAATTTAAAACAAAATAACACATGCTTCAAACTTACCATTTTGCTATTTAATGTGTACTGTTTTTCAAACCTTTCTATAATACATTGAAAAAAGCATTACAAACTGTTGTTTCCTTATGAAAAAATAAGCAGTCCATAGTATAGAAAAACTACATTAAAGTGAAATAGGAATTTTACATTAAAGCGAAAGAAGAATTATTTTATTTAATTAAGATAAGCAGTGTGGGACAATAAATAGGATAAGCATGCCTTGTTGGTATAAATATGTATAACGGCATAAATCTAACAATACAATCTCTCTAGTTTTTTTTTCAGTGCTAATCTTAATTAATTGTTGCTTATAAAAACATAAGCTCCGAGATAGTTCTTTCAATTCATTTATACATAAAATAAGTCTATAAGTTCTATATCAATTTTAAGAAACTTACACATAGAATTTTTGTTGCAACCAGTTAAAATATGTTTATTTTTATTTTCATTTCTTCAATAAATAGGACTTACTGCATCACTTCAAAATTAGGTTCCCCCCCCAAAAAAATAGTGCTGTCTTGACATGTGCATAGTGCCTACAGCTGAAACTCCTTGATGCTTCTTAAATTCTTATATCGTATTTGCCATGATTAGTGGGATATTCATAATGACTTCAGAGCATTAGTACATGCTCTTTAGGAAATTGATTTAGTGAAGTGGAAAAATAGGACTAATGCAGCACTGCACGCCATTACACAACAGGTGACCGCACTTTAGAAGTGCTGATGTAGATGGTGTAGGTACAGTACGTGGACAGCATACTAATTTATCTATTTGAAGAATGTTCATATACGTTTAGAAATATGTTTGGGTGACTGGCGTAAGGACCAGCAAGCAATGCTTTAAAACTCAAAATATATTAGTGAGTTTTTAGTGCTTGATTTTTATATTCTCCATAACTATAGCAGACATTGCCTGAAAATCTTTGCATGCTAATAATGATATACTACAAGTTCTTCTTAGCACAATGTCATTAATCTAGACTCTAACCACTAATAATGTATGCCTGCAAAACATACATTACATAGTGATCATATTAAACTTACTTACAGTAGATGCTGACTTAGCAACTATAAATGCTCATTTTGAATATACTGCAAGGTCTTCGCTTTTTTTCTTTATTACATGGCTAAATTATTTAGCATATTTTTTTTTTATGTATTCTCTTATATTAAGTAAAATTTGAAGGTGCCTATAAGCGTAACTAAGTACTATAGTTAATATTTTACAAATTGCATTACTTTCTTAAAATAGTAGCACTTTGCTTCATTATGCAGTGAATGTGGTTGTTGTTGCGTTGTTCAGTCGTGTCCGTTTCTCTGTGACCTCATGGACCACAATGCACCAGGTATATTTTTATGTCCATGGTCATGCTGATCCACTTGGTATTCAAGTGATACTGTAGTGAGTTGGCAGTTCCTTCTCCAGTGGGCCATACAGCTCTTGGTATTTCAAGGTGGTTGAACCCTACATGACTTTGGGTGGTATGACCTCTTGGTTTCTTAACTGGAATCAAACACAGGTTGCATTGGTGAAAGCACTGAATCCTAACCACTGGACCACCAGGGAACCCCATAGTGAATGTACTAATGGCTATTCCCTAACATGGAAAACTGGTGCAAAATTCACCCATTGATTTGTTCTACTGATTGTTTACATGAATGATCCTCACCATTCCCTAAAGAGATTGTCCATCAGTCCCATTTGTACATAAGCTCGAGTTGCTAGAACCTGGTGATCACATCTGGCCACCAGTTCATATAAAAAACTAACATATAAATCTAAAAGTATAAAAAGAAATTCACAGCATTAAACAGCTAAAGCTACACCTTTACACGACATTTGTTCATTAGTAAATCACATTATTTAAAGCATCATCTTTATTGTGTCTAATAACATTTCCTTATTTGTTAAAATATTATGATGATTAAGATAATAAAATGTGTGCGCAAACAGTTGTGTTCACTCATTTGAACAATTATGACGTTTTAGTAGTAAGATTAGTTTGTATGGTAAATATTTAAGCTCTTGGGCCAGTTGTTACCTAATCGTGAGATCTATATTGTGCACGAGAGAACAAGACTGAGGCGAAACATAAATCTTTATTATCTCCTTGAGTATAAGATACATTTGAACAAGATCTCATAAAAAGAAATGATCACATTGACATAAATTGTTATATGCCAAATTATAGACTATTGTTTCATCCAATTCGGTTGCAACAGATTTTAACAATATTTTGGTAATAATCTTCCCCTTTTATATAAGGTTAAAAATAATATATTGATGCTTTACTTTATCAGTTAATAAACTTTTGTCATGTAATGCAAAGCAACACTTAACTGTTTTGTACTATTATCTTTTATGTTTATGATCTGTATATCTAAATTTGTTTTTATAAAATATATCCTAAAAAAAAAAACAGATAACCCTCCATGTCCCTTTATTGTAGAGAGGTTACAATTTCCCATTACAAAAAACACAGATGATACTTGTTTTATATTTTTACATTGTTATTAATATTATTTGCATATTTAATATAAATTTTTACTGTAAGCTCAATATTTATATTGTCAATACATCACACATTTAGAGAATCGTGTGCATGTATTGGTCATGGCATCAGTACAACTTTCTGATGTTTATAAGGAATTCTCTTTAAGGAGCCTAGAAGTCTTGGATCGAATAATTAAGTCAAGTATGAAGATATAGAGAATACACAGGTGTCACATTTTAATTGCTGTTTAATGGTTTATGCACCATAACCAAACACAGCAAGATGTTTATTCACATGCCCAAGAGTAATGGCTGTGCAAAATACTCAATTATACTGTAGTTTGCTGATATAAACATGTCTAATAAATTGCTCTTTCTTGTGACCTTTTACAATGAAAAGTTTGAATTTGTTTTTTTTTTATATCCTCATCTAGTCTATACGATGGCTCTTATACCAACTCATTTTATTTATACAGATGAATAATTAATTGAGTTGTGATACTGAGACATTTGTATGTTTTTTTCAGGTGCAAATGTCTTCTTCAATCTGCATCTTCCATGAAAGTATCTGTTTATAATCATGAAGATCATTACATATGTTCAACTCCATTATTTGATAAACACTATTATCTATAATTCAGTGAATATTGCAGCTCGTAAAATGTTAAACCCATATAAACCCATTTAATCTGAAAACTAAAACATGTACATCAGAAAGCCAGCCAGATATCTGTTTATTGATCCTTCCTGTTTCATCCCTCTTAGAGTGAGGGATAGATTTAGGTTTCGGGGTTAGGGTAACGGGTTCAGGGATAGCGCATTACTACTTTACCCCTTAAAGCTTATTATCTACCATTACCCTAACCCTGAACCCTAAGTCTAATCCTAAACCTAATCCTAACAACAAATTGAATAAAGTTTTGGCATGCCACATGCAGTGACGAAACAGGAATGATCCCTGTTTATTTATTAAATAAATAACACATGCAAGTTGGTAATGTGTACAACACTGTGTAGATATTTTAGAAAGAAATATGAAAGAAAAGGGGAAAGAAGAAACTAAAATGAAATAAACTAGTTGCTATAAAATAATACTTAGTTTGCCACTCAACACCTAAGGAATTGATAAACAAATGAGAGCTCAAAGATATTGTACTCTACAAATGCTCTAGAAAAATAATTAGCTAGAACTACTGAATCCAGCATACACACTGAAACAACTGTTGGTACATAAAGAAAAGCAATGAGGGGTTACGTTTAGAAAAAAAATGGTAGAATTTACAGATTAGGCAAATCCATCAGTTGTGGTAAGATCACCACATATTTTGAATGTATTATTATTATTTCCTTTGTTTGTAATGTGCCAACATATTTTGTGGCGCTATACAGGGGTAAGTTCAAATCAAAACAAAATTAACACAATGCAAAAAAAAATGGAGGGCCCAGGTCTTTGAACTTAAAATCAATCGTACTTTCTCTGAAGTAAGATTGAAAACTCACAAACTTACAAACTAAGGGTATGGGGGAGGTATAGAAGGATGATTGATGTGTTGTGTAAATTAAGACTGAAGGTGATACACTTCTTTAAACAGATGCAAGATTATCAAGAATATTCCAAAGAAGCCAAATTTTAGTCTTACTAAAAGCATAATAAAACTAAAAGTCTTTAATTCTGTTTTTAATTATAAAAAATATGTTGATGCCTTTGCTGGACCCTTGAAGAGTCCATGATATATTGGTGGAAGGTGTGTGTATTTACCTTTATGAAGAGCAGTGCTTTGCATTTCCTGATGCAAGCAATCTAATTCTGGCTCATAAGAGAGAAGGGGTGTGGTTTAAATTCCAAGCCTTCCCTTCTTACACGAACAGATACACCCTCATGATCCAGCTCTCAGAAAGTCATTTAACAAACACAAATTGAGTTCTTTTACTCATAAAAAGAGTCTACAAAAATCTGACTTTATGTCCATGGAACAGAGAGCTATTAATGCTATGAGTTTCTACACATACAAGTGAATTTTTCATGAATTACATTGGTCCTTTAACTGATTTATACAGGGTGAAATTGCAACTTTGTTCAAACCGAGGTATTTGTGCAGATCCAGCTCTATTACCCACAAGCATATTGTCTCTTCTGTAATATTCTGTCACTATCCTATACTTTTTCTTTAAATGACCCTATATACTTGAGTTTTTCAGCTCTTTTTTTAAGGCTGAAAAGGGCCCCCTCGGCTTATTCTCAAGTTACCACCCCCGTGTCTCTCTTTCCCCCCGTGTCTCTCCCCCCCTGTGTCTCTCTTTCCCTCCGTGTCTCTCCACCCCTGTGTCTCTCTTCCCCCCCCCCATGTCTCTCCACCCCTGTGGCTCTTTCCCTCCCCCTCCCTTGACATCCTCAACCCCCCACCCTCATCCACAACCCCCCTCCTCATCCACAACCCCCCTCTTTAACCCCCCCTCCTCATCCTAAACCCCCCTCCTCATCCTCAACCCCCCTCCTCATCCTCAAACCCCTCCTTATCCTCAACCCCCCTCCTCATCCTCAACCCCCCTCCTCATCCTCAACCCCTCTAACTACCTCCCCTCTCTCTTTCCCCTCACTTACCTTCCATCAGCAGCTGCTCCCCCGCTATCCGCGCTCCTTCCGTCTGCGTCGGGGGACACAGAGAGCACAAGAGGGACACAGGGGGCAGCACATTTCCCACCCTCGGCTTATACTCGAGTCACTACGTTTTCCCAGTAATTTGTGGTAAAATAGGTGCCTCGGCTTATACTCGGGTCGGCTTTTACTCAAGTATATACGGTAGGAACAGATACAAATTTTGCAATAACTAAATATCACTGCCAGTTTTCATTTGAAATGTTAATAATCTCCTACTAATACACATAGAAATCCTTTTGCAAATTCTTTAAATGTGTTTAACTTTTTCTTTGTATATATTAGTTGTAAAAAAATAAATTATGATTGTAAATAAAAAAATAATAATTTAGTGGATGAATTTAGTATGATCAAGTGGTGGTCAAATTGTACGCTGAAAAATTCCATGTTTTATTCTGAAGTTCTGCACAAATGAAGGTAATGCAGTGACTTTTATAATCATCAAAGCAATCGATTTAAAAATTAAAAATATGTGGGATGAAGCATGACTGCCAATTCGAAGCTGTCAGAGAAACTGTGTAATCTGAGAGACTACATAGTTATTATTTCATGGTGAGAACAATACATTACAAGATTTCGTATTGCAATTTGGATGTGTCAGATTTCTAGATTTCATTAAATTGAGTAACAAATTAAATTTGCTATGGGAAAAAAAATCTATGGAATATTGTTTAACAATGCTAAATGCAAATATGTCATCTTCATAGCTACTATATATATATATATATATATATATATATATATATATATATATATAGTGAGGTTTTCTGCTTTTATCTGCTTAGAACACTGTAAATGAAGCAATAGGAGGATCTCAATATCTCAAGTAGGTCCATCCTTGCCCTTGCTGCCTCAGAATTGCAAGGCTGCTTGCTTACGCAATTTATAAGGGATGCCATCAAGGACTTACAATTTTGTAGAGAACTCGTGCCTTGAGTTAAACTAAGTACCATGTCCTATAGCAACCATGCATGCATTAGTATAGGAACTATTTCTATTTTTGTCTGGTATTCAACCAGTATTTCCTTATCTTGTTTTCGTTTAATTAATTTATTTCTTCCAAAAATCAATACATGACATTGCAGAGAAAGCATAGTAAACCAATATATTCTTTATCATGCCAGTCTACTCTTCTCTATATAATTTCTATAAATATAATACTCTCTTCATACAGTATATATTCAAATGTTTACTACCTATCTTTTATATAAATCTCAGTTAAATTCATATTGTTTTCTGACTGGGAAACCTATCAACCACAAGCAGCTTTTTTTGCACAGATTACATAAGGATCAAAATCCTTGTCACTTGAAACCCCACTATAATGTGGGGACCATGCATCAGGGCTGTTTGACCACAGCCCGGATGCTGCTATGGTCCCCACGCAGCAGTGCTGTGCAGATTACCTTGCTATCAGCTCTGTAGTCTGTTCTCCTATCTATCTACATAAACCCTTTCCCATGAAAGGGAACGGGATAAAACTATAAGTGGTCCACAAGGGGTTTAATCCCTACTCCCAATCACTCCTACAAGCCCAAAGAACCCCCTTTAAAAGACCGCTGTGGCACATGATTAATTTGTAGGTGCCATGGGGGTCTCAATAATCCTCCATGGTTATAGTTAATATTGAAGCTTGGCTTCCCATCACCATGTTTGAAGAGGGTATTCCCAGTGTTTCCTCCAGCATGGGGGGGAATCCCTGGGGTTTACCCATTTACTGTATTGGAAATGGCGGAATCCTGGGCATTCATAGGCTCATGGTGGGAAGGAATCTTATGGGGGGTCATGGGTTCCCCCAAGTTATTGAACTTATTAGCGCACTCTATAACTGACTCAAAGTCAGATCTGATGCTTGCTTCATTTTCAGAGGCATTTTTCTGCTGAGTATGGGCCTGAGTATGTGTAAGATTAGGTTGTGAAAAAGGGCTGACGCATAGTAAATTAAATGAGTACAGCCATGGTAAAAGTTTTTCATCACTTGAAGGGAAATTTGAATATGACAGGTCAACGTCACTTGCTAAAATTGAGCATTTTTTCCTTTTCAGAGCTGCTTTCACGCTGTGCTGAAAAAAAAGCTTGTATTGATCGAGACTTTTTTTAGTTGCGGTGCTACATGCACCATAGCTCTTTCAAAAAAAATGTGATTGGGTCCTGGGTTGTTAGAACAGGCAGCACAAGGGTATTAGGAAGTGCATATAAAACACTGCAGCTCCCACAGTTCCTTGCTGGCATGACTAAATCAATTTGGGCAGGAGAGGAATATGGATCTGATTGCCATAGATGAAACTGTGTAAATGGTTAAACCTCTCATCCTCTCAATTAAATGTGGTAATTTTACTACGTTAATATGGATGGTGTAGCATCAAATTACGTCAATCAAACTGGTTAATATTCCTGCTTCCAAAGCCCGTGAAAACATGACAGATCTATAATTTTACACATAACATCAGTATCTTCACCTATATAAAAACAGAGGCATGATATATCCTCATCGTTTCACTTTCACAATCATATTTGTTTCATCTCCTGAAAAATGATTAAACCGTATTATCATGCTAGCAACCAAAACAATATTAATGAGAAGATATTTCCCAGGAATCAAGGTCCAAAATATTGCAAACTTGAATCATCTACAACCAGAACAAACCAAGATAAAAATAAGATAAATTCAACAAAAGTGAAAAACCAATTATAAAAAATAAGTATAAAATATAATCCTTATTAAGTAATCTAGGGGATATAGATTCCAATCTAGATATCCCAAAAAAACTCCATGCATTTAAGTAGTTTAGTCCTATCTTCTCCTCTCCTGGAGATTTTCACATGTTTCAAATTCTGAAATTTTAACAGGAAGCTCTGTCAATTCTCTCTGAACGGAGGCCTTATTCTGTGTGATACAATCACGTACCCATTGGGTATTTTCTCCAGTGTATATGAATGTTCATGGCCATTTCATTAAATATACAGCAAAAGTACAGTACTGCAGTAGTACAATTCAAGCGCCGCTTAGTGCCATCTCTTACCTGGATTTTGACGGATAATATATTCACCTCTGATCACCCTATGACATTGTTAACAGTTACCATATGTATATATGCCACTTTTAATTGGAAATACTCTCAGCCTTAAATGAAGGACCAACGTCAGCCTTAACAATATGGTTAATGTTTGGGGTATGTTTAAATGAGACTAAAAAGGTTTCCCAAAGTCAGTAACAATATTGGGATAAGTATTTTTCTGATGTCCTATAATGTTAATCCCTTTTTTACTATTAACTTTGTATGTGCTCACAAGAGGTATTCTAGTTTCTTTTTGATTCAATTTGTATTAATGTATGTCTATCCATAACTTTCAATCTCTTAATTGAATGTACTTTGTGGACATTTTCTTTCTCTAAAATAAATATACATATCAGAAATCATTGAATCTTAGCATGAGGGTTCATTAAAAAAATCTTTGACCTGCATCATTTGACTTTGAGTAAAATAATTAATAATTTGTGAAGGATGACAACTATAATAAAACTAGGAATTGCCTATCAAAAATGAAGGGAATAAAATTGTAAGCCTGGCAATGCTGTTTGCCACACAATGTGAGGCTTTTGCTCCTCTGAGCACCATTTGCGTGGCGCGTGCTGACTGGCGTTGGTTTTAATTTTCAAAGTCCTGCGTGCCTGGGGTTTTTTGTGTAAGTATTACTGTCTTCGGCGTTGTATATTTTCTAAGTTCTGCGTGCCTGGCCTTGCTGAGCCTCGTTTTAATCCTGTTTCAGAATTTTTACGTTTTTTTGGCTGCCATTTTTTCATCACTTAGCCGATTTTCGAGCTTCGAAAAATGCAAAATATGGCTCCAATTAGCTTGCAACTTTACTCCCAGGCTTCCTGGCTCCCCCCTGTGCTGTGTGTGAGTGTGTTGATATTTCAAAAAAAATTGGGCTGGTTTTTCTGTTTTTTCAAGTTACGTATTTAAACGAACCGCATGCCTCGCGATCATTGCAGCCTAAGTCAAGCGAGGGACGCAAAAGCGTGACCAACTCCAATTAGTTTGAAACTTCACTCCCAAGCTTCGTGGCTCTCCCCCTGTGCTGTAAATGTTTTGGTGTTTTTTCTGTGTTTTTGAGTTACGCCTTTGAACCAACTCGCGATCATTGCAGCCTAAGTCTCGGCGCTCATTGCAGCTCAAGTCCCACGTGCCTCAACTGCTCGCCTCGCTTCACGAGGCTTGCAGTGCAATCAGCATCTTTGGCGCTCATTGCATCCCAAGTCCCGCGCGCCTCATCTGCTTGCTTCGCTTCACGAGCCTCGCAGTGCAATGAACGCTCATTGCATCCTAAGTCATGCGTACGTCAACTGCTCGCCCCGCTTCATAGTACAATTATAAATTGATGATTATTTTTTTCTATATATTCAGAAATATGTATGTAAATACATGTTGGTTTCCATAGATATTTTTAATTGAATAGATTATTGATTTAATTTTCAAAAATGTATGCAGCCCTCTTGACAACATGGTATGTGAGATATGAAATAGATAAGACCCAAAATAAAGTCATGAGTGCTGACCCATTTAATATGGTTTGGCTGTGTATCTAAGATTTTCTTTTTTCAAATAATTATCTTGATCCTGTATTCTCTATGGCTTTGCTGTTTAGATTAATGCAGCTAGGAATGCCTTTTAAAATATGAATCGAGAAAATATAAATCTCGAGTGCTCCCATAATAAGCATTGTTGTTGAAGCTGGAAATGAGTGAAGTGTGTGCACAAACCACAATGGCCCGGGACAGTTTTAATGTTATGAGAAATAATTGACTTATTAAAAAAAATGTAGGGAAAATTAGTATACCACTATTGGCACACTGAAAGGATTAGGTTCTCAGCTGCAGAATTCGATGTAAAAACGTAGGAAGTTTATTTATTCATTTATTTCCTTATACTGCAAATATAGCACAACTTCAAATCCTTAGAGGCCTTTTGTGAGAACGTATGTTCAAATGAATTCTGCATCAGGTTATGCAGCATGCATTTCATTTGAGTAGAAATACTTGATTTATTTAACAATTGAGCAAAAGTTTATAGGACATTGTCATCCAATATTTACATTGCACTGTGTTGAAGAACAAAAACTTATTATAGCTAAAATGTTTTTTTTTATATAAAAAATAGTTTTTATTGAAGCCCAACAAGGCTGTGTACTAATGGCAAATAAAAAGTTAAAAAGTGCTCAAGCTCCTCTACTTGCTCATGTCTCTAGAATAGGTCAAGGGATCTTCAAGCCCCCTGTGCAGAGGGCTGGGAGATACCTCCAACTAAAAGATACAAGGCTCTCTGATGACTGATCTCCAATGCCTTTGGCAGGAGCCCCAGGGCATTGGTCTTTACTTATTGGTAGGGAGGAGCCGTCACCATCCTCCATAGTCTTTCTCCCTGAGGAGGCAGCTCCTACCAGCTGCCACCAAACTCACCCAGAGACCTACCAAAGGGGTCCTAAGCCGCAGGTCCTGAAATACATCCTCTGGTATCCATAATTCTGTGAAAGAATGCAAACAAAAAAAAAATTATTGTGCCAAAAGCAAATATGTGGCAGTTTTCAGTGCCAAAACATTGGCGCAGAGGGATTGCTTCATCTTCACCTTCAAGCCTCCATTTTGCTAAAGTGTTATGGTTGTACATAATGTGCGAAGTGCTAAGTTCTAACGTGCAAATAAAATGTTCCCTATCCCGCAGGCTGGGGCAGATATAAAGATATGGGACCCCCCTTCCCTGGTGCCAATTAGCCACTGACAGAGCATCCACAATAAAATAAATATGTAATATATTAGCATGGGCCTTTGCAATAATGCCTCTGGCAAAAATAATACTTAGTTTCTTAAGATCCCAGGCTTCATGATAACTTGGCCCTTGGTGTGCCTCATGCCATCTCTTCCCCTTCTGCCAGCACTGTAGGAGGGTACAAACATGGTACTACACTTGATCTTAGCAAAAAGGATGAGTAGCGAACATGTACCACTTGCATGTCACTAGAGTTTTTGCTGCCCGGGGCTGTCCCAGAGTTTGAGGCTCCCCCCAGGTGCAAACATTATTCATTTGTTTATATATGTATACTATGTATACTAACGACTTGCCAGTCAAAAAATTACGACAATAATAATTGTAAGGCAGGTAATGGTGTTTGGTGAGACATTAATTTTGTTGGTGTTCCGAGATCCTTTGGCGCTCATTGCGAGCCTCGTGCTGAGCGCCTTTGGTGCTCATAGCGAGGCTGTTGGTTGTTTGTGTGCTATGAGCAGCGTTGGCGGTGGTTTTTTGTATGGTAATGAAATAATTAATAAATGAATAAATGAATATACTTTACCTATTTTGAAGTAATATATGCAGGAAGCATTGTGTTGAAGAGCTGACAATCTGTTTGGATGTTGCTGCAGCACACAATGTTGGTTTTGACAGTTGTGGAGTGTCATGATTTAATTGTTTAAGGACTCATATTGTCAGTGGTTTGTGAGTATGTCCAAGGGAGCATGACATTGTTACATTGGGATTATGTTTTATTGTGTGGTTATATGTTGCCTGTACATGGTTATTATGTATCCTAGGTATAATATATTAATGGGGAAATATGTTATGGGTTATAATATGTTAGTATTATATTGTATATTGTATTATGGAGTGATAGCTATGTTTTGATTAGTCAACCCTTCCCCATTGTATAAACTCTCAGTCAGGAGTTGCCCATATGGCCCTGAAGGTAAACACTTGAAATTTTAGTAGTCAGGAACAAAGGGATCTCCACAGACATAGAGGCACCATAACCCCAGGGGGTCTACAGGGATTCTCACTCAGAGAATCAGGGCAAAGTCCAGAGGGCAGGGAGATGTTTCTCCCTTGAAAGTCATAGACCAAATGAATTAGGTAGCCACACCTAGTGGGCAGACCTGGGAGGAGTCTCATGGTTCACACGTAGGGACCCTGTCTGATTGGCCAGAGGCAGTTAGGGGCTGGCTAAAGGTAGCCCCTCCTGGTAATTGTGTATGCATGTTTAAAAGATGGTGTTTTCCAAAATAAAGTTGTTGAGAGATAGTTTTCACATAAACAAGGTGTGAGACTATTTCTGTGTGTTGTATCCTGACTTGGGGGGTGGTCTTGCTATGGGCCACTAAGTAACCTGGATCCAGTATTCTCTGTCTGTAGCTTTTGGGCCTTGCCCTCTTCAGCGGCCATCTTTGTGCCACAGAGAACAGGAACTACATGATTCTGCTGGGGTAGGTTTGAACTAGGTTCATATCAAGCCCCCAAGAAGAAGCAGATCGTGACATGGAGCTGTTGTGTAAGTGTCAGCAATGTGTGCAGTGTGTAGTGTAAATAGTGTGCGTGCGCGAGGAAAATGCGTTAGGGTAGCTGTGTACTTCCACAAGTTAGTGTTGTAAAATGGCGGCTAATGTGTGTGGTACGCGGTTGTGGATGATTTTGCGTCATTGTTAATAGTGTATCTTGGACCTCGTAGAGCTTTTTTGTTAAATCCGTAGGTGTTTCGTGGTGTTTTGCGTGTTTAGGGTCCTGCACCTCACTTGGTTTTGAAATTGGCTTTGAACCCGGCTCGTGACACTCCTCATTCTGTCTCTCCAGGAAATGAAGAGCACTCTGTACCTGAAACGATCAGGTGCAGCCTGTGTTTGTAAGAGCCAATGTGCAGCCTCTCCCTTCACTAGGTCTCTCCCTCTCCCCCTTCTCTCTTTGCCTTTCCCTTCTCTCTCTCCCCTTATCTCTTTTGCTTCTCTCCCCTTCTCTCCCTCCTTTCTCTCTTTGCCTCTCCCTTCTCCTCCCTCTCCCTTCTCTTTCTTCTCCCTCTCTCCTATTTGCCTCTTCCTTCTCCTCCTCTGCATTCTCCCTTTTCTATTTCTCCCTTCTGCCTCTCCTTCCCACTGTCTCTCCCTCTCTCTTCTCTCCCTTCTGCCTCTCCCCCTTGCCTCTCCCCCATCCTTGTCCCTCCCCTTGTCACTTGCTTTACCCCTTGTCTCCCCTCCCCTTGTCTCTCTCCTTTCCCTTGTCTCTCCCTCACCCTTGTCTAGCCCATTCTCCTCCCTCCCCTCTCCTTTGTCTCCCCTTCTCCCTTTCCCCCCTTCTCCCTTGTCTCTCCCTTCTCCCTCCAACTCTGCTCTCTCTCCCCCCTTGTTACATAGTTACATGTCTCTCTCCTTCCCTCTTGTCTCTCCCCTCTCTTGTCTCTCTCTGCATCCTCTCCCTTGTCTCTCTCCCCCCTCCTCCCCCTTGTTTCTCCCCCCCTCTTTTCTCTCCCCCTCCTCCCAAATTTTTCTCTCCTCCCCGTGCCCTCCTCCTCTTGTTTCTCTCCCCTGTCTCTCTCCCCCCTCCTCCTCTTGTTTCTCTCCTCACCCTCCTCACCCTTTTTTCTCCCCCACCTTCTCCCCCTTGTTTCTTTCCCTCTTGTTTCTCTTCCCCTCATCCCCCTTGTTTCTCTCTCCCCCTCCTCCTCCTTGTTTCTCTCCTCCCCCTTGTTTCTCTCCCCCCCCCTCCCCATTGTTTCTCTCTCCCTCTCCCATGTCTCTCACCTCTGTTTATGAGCTTAGATGGATCCTTTCCCCATCATCTAAGACCCTGTACACAGAGGTAG
This sequence comes from Discoglossus pictus, assembly GCA_027410445.1. Lineage (NCBI taxonomy): Eukaryota > Metazoa > Chordata > Amphibia > Anura > Alytidae > Discoglossus > Discoglossus pictus. The sequence continues at coordinate 324,218,515 of CM050167.1, forward strand.
GAGGCAGGGGAGAGGGGGAGATAAACAAGGGGGAGGGGGCAGAGAGACAAGGACAAGGAGAGACTAGGGGTAGAGAGACAAGTGGGGGGGGGAGACTAGGGAGAAGGAAAGAGACAATGAGGTAGGAGAGTGTCTGGGGAAAGGCACATGAGTGCCTCCCCCAAGAAGCTGACACCTGGGGGGCTGCGCCCCCTGCGCCACCCCATAAGACATAGTCTGTGGGAAGAAACAGGTCTCCTGGTCTACTTGAGACATGTATATTTACATATATACATCCACATCTACAATATGTTCTTTTAAAGAACTAGACTTGATGATGGGCAAATGTTTTCAGGAAAGTAAAAAGATACAAATAAAATTCTAAATCAATTAACTAATACATGCAACAATTCTTTACTGTGGGTAGTCATTGTTTTAATCGAGCTGGTTGTTTAAGCTGATTTCCTAACAGTGAGAGGTCTTGTACCTTGTAGTTCTTGCATTTTGGAACTTAAATGAGATTATGGTTTCAAGCTAGCATACATTATGTTGGAAAATATCAGCAGAAAAAAGTAACAACTTCCACAACATAATTACAAAAATATTTTTTATTTCTAAATAGATTTTGTCCATTATCAAGTGAAGTTAAGTTCTTTGGAAGAGCACATTGGGACTACAACATAACTTTTAGCTAAACAAAGTTCTAAAAAAAGATGAAAATACATAAAAGAAAAATGATAACAGGAACTCTATGACTGAAAATGCAATCTGAAAAAAAAAATCTTTGTGTGAAACAACAAAAGCCTGTATTTTGTACATTTGTTCAATAGCAATAAGAACTTGTTACCATGGATTCCAGTAATTGCTCTTAGAGATGATTTTGGGAAGTATGACATTAATCACAAAACATTTCTATTATGTTGTCTGAAAATAAAATATACTGTTGTTTTTTAAGAAAAAGTTTACATTATTATAGTGATAATCTGTCAATGGTATAGAGATTACATAAAATAACTAATAACCCCAAATAACTAATAACAAATTAAATATACATTTTCATAAACTAATAGAATAAATGATGAGACAAGTAAGAGATTTGGTTAGGCTGAAGACAAAAGGAGAGGCAAGGTTACAAACTAGGGTCAGTTCAGGGCGATCAGATAATAGGGATAAGGCAGTCGGTAGTCCAAAAGTTGGGGTCTGAGGTCTAATTCAAAATATCAATACATAAATTGACTGAACGACTAAACAACAGCAATAAAGTTGTAACATAGCACAGCCCCTAATGGCTAAGGGTTTTGTTTTATTCTGCATCCATTTCTGATCTCATCAAAACACCTCACTTATGTATTTATATACTATAGCACACTATCAAATGTGATCCAAGCACACCTCAATTAGCCACATTAAATTTGAAGCGAGTATGTGCAAGGTGAGCCCCGCAATGGCTGCAGGCTTGAAATTTGGGCGAGTTACAGAGCTATTAAATTAAAGCAGGGCGCGAGCTACGGGCTTGAGACACAAACACGTAAAGCATTTGTTGAACTTTGGATGCACAGCCGTGAACGTGATCAATTAGTCAAACTTGTAGTTACGGTTTTAGATGGAGCCAATGGCAACAGAGATCGTCAGAATTTCGTCACTGAGAAATGAAGGTGGGATTTCAAAGTCTTACAGGGTACAAATACGAGTTACGATCTGACCCACATTCCAGAAATAATGCAATATTGATAAAGCCGATATTCTATTACATGCAATTTCCATTATATGTATTAACACATTAATTGCTGGGATCAATATAGCACAGAAATTAAAGTAAAATAAAGTATTTTATATTGCCGATTTGCAAGCTTGAGAATATTGTGCTATTAATTCTACTGCCTATATCACTTTCCCTTTTATTATAAGTCCAGTAGTGTGTGTATATTTGCATTTACAGTGCTATGGATTGGACTTTTGGCCCTTTGCCTGTCCTCTCTAGCACTGATGACGGGGCAATAAAATTGTAAGGCAGGTAATGCTGTTTGCCACAGAAAGTAAGTGTTTTGGTCATGTGAGTACCTTGAGCGCTTATTGCGAGCTTCTCGGTTGGTGTATTTTTTATCAGAGCTGCTTTTGCGCTCATTGCAAGGTCCATGCTGATCTCCTTTTGCGAGCCTCTCCCCTGGTGTACTTTGTGTCCTCTGAGCACCGTTGGTGCTCCTTGTGAGGCGCGCAGTAAAGGCCTTTGTCGTTTATTGCGATCTTGTGGTGTGTTTTTTTTTCTGTATATGTATTTTTTTATGATAATTCATTAATTATTTTAATTTACGTAATTGTAATGAATATATTCAGTAAGCCATGTGCTGAAGAGCTAACAATCTGTTGATGTTCCTGCAGCATACAATGTAGATTTGCACTGTTGTTAAGCTGAGGTGTAAGTGTCAGAAATGTGTGAAGTGTGTTGTGTAAATAGGCTGCGTGCGCGAGGGCAAACGATGTAATTCCGCATTTTGTAAGTTACTGTTGTAAAATGGCGGCGATTCTGTATGTGGTAGGTGCGGGTGTGGATGATTTTGCGTCCGTGCTAAGAGTGTATTTTGTAGCTTGTACGGGTTTGTGTAAAAGTTGTATGTGTCTGGCGGTGTTTTGTGGGTTTAGGGGTCATGTAGCCTCGTTTTTTTTCTGCAGCCATTTTTCCTGTAGCATTTTTTTCGGCCACCATATTTTTTCTCACTTAGCCGATTTTCAAGTTCCAAAACTCCTTGAATTCGACTTTAATTGGGGGGGCAATCTTACTGGCAGATGTCGTGGCTGTCTCCCAATGCTGTGTGTGTGTTTATTTATTTATTTTTATTCTGAAGTGTTTTTGTCGTTTGTGGATGTCCACGTTACGGCCGTTAATTTTGTATTTTTGCGATGTCGTAATTTTTTCTATGTCCCGCGGCTCGTATTTTTTTGATTAAGTCAGTGTAAGTCCTGCGTCGTGGTTGTTTTTATTCAAAGTCTTGCTTCTCCGGGTTGTTTTTAACCGCGAGTGAGGTGCCGTAGAGCCCTCACCTCCGCAAATGCAGTCGCTCGCAAGGGTCCGCATTTACCGCCTGCAATGAGCTTTCGGCTCATTGCAGCCGACGTTGGAGCCTCCACCTTCCGCAAATGTGGCTCCTCGCTTCGCGAGGGTCCACATTTGCTGCCCGAACTGCGTCCCTCGCTTTGCGTGACGAGGACTCGCAGTTTGACAACTATTATATGTGATACCTTGTATTGATAGGACCACTTTTTCAACAGTGTAAGGCATAAATATAAAAACATTTTTTTGAGAAGATCCTTTTCTTTCAATACTATTTATAGAAAGTTTCTGTTTTGTCTGACTTAAGCACTTCCTGATAGCTTGGATATTGAGGGTAAATTCTTCAGTAAGAAGTAGGTTAGCTTGAATCATTACACATTCTACTGAGCAGTGGTTTGAGGGGTCAGAAATTAAGGAAGCTGTTAAATCATTGAGGTTACATATTTCCCCCACACATGTTCAGCAAAAGGATTTAAGGATATATGTAGTAAAATCCAGAAACCATTCTGGCACTATTCATTAACGCTGCTCGCTTGTAATATTGTTGCATTTTTCTGGCTTCAATTGAAAACATAAGTAAAATTCAATTTGATTTATATTCTGCTCAAAATATAACTAAACATAAATATAATCACAGCACAAAATGAGAACCCTAAGAGAACTGACAATGCAATAACTGATTTGTCTTTTGTAAACTGCTGGGCATATAAAGTAACAATTTCAAATGATCATATAATAAAGGATAACATTAAACGTTTAAAAATGAAGTAACATTTGGACTATTCAAAATGTCAGTAATGTATTGTTGGTTGAGACCTATAACAGCGTTTAAAAATATAATGAGGTATAATTTTTATATCGTACATTAGATTATACTCTTATCAATGCCCACTAAGACTGAGAATAAAATGTACAATCCATATATAATGGAACTCGGAAACATACATTAAGATAAAAAGCCGCTTGAGATTTCTTATTTGTGATTTTACAGAAACTATATATATATAACAAGTTCTGGCACCAATGTATGTTAATGGTTTATGTAATGGAAAGTTGGTAGAAGGAATACGTTTGCATTTTTCAGTGGTAGGGACCAAGCAACACAAGGAAGGCATGATGATCTCTTGGACTTACCATTGTGCCCCATGTGGCCAGCCACTGTGCCCCTCTTAAACAATACACAATCCATTGTGTCTCTTTAAAACCACTATACACAACCTGCGGCCCGACAAGCTTCTATATGTGGCCTATAACAACCTATCATGTTAAATTATTTAGCTGCCTTATACAAGGAATTTAAGAGCAAATTTCAAGATTTAGAAAATGTTAAGAATGGTCTGTTGCTTGTAGAAAATCTCTGGCACTTAGAAACAGCATTATTGTATGTGTAATTTGCATCAACGTATCTTTGCGAATCAACCTATTCTAAAATGAAATATGCAATGATCATATATAGAAATCGGCTTACTGATTCTTACTTTGATGACGTATTGAGAGTAGCATGTAGCAATTATAAACCTGATTTGTCCTAAATAGTCAAAAGTTTAGCTCAACTAACTTTTAAATAAACGCTTGCTTACATTTAGGTGTGAGTTAGATTTTTTTCATTATTATATTGTGATGATATATAGAGTATTATGTTGCCAGCATAATGTTGCAAACATATGTATGTGGCCGGAGAAAGAAAAAGGTGGAGTATGGCTGCTCTAAAACAAGCAAATAATACTCAGTTGTACTTTTAAATACTCCTCAGTATCTATGTACTTGTCTCTTAAAAAAATATATATTTTTTATAAATTTAATTTCAATTTGTTTTTGTTTATGATTATAATTTAGTTATTTTAGACAAAATTGTCACTTTTGTTTTGTTACCAATCATATAATTTCACAGGATTATTGTAGAGATACAACCATATACTTTGGTACAACCATATACTAAGGTACCTTTTAACCCCATGGAGAAAAAATAACTACCAATAACAGGAAGAAGAGATTTTTTTTCGGGTTTGAAGATGAAAAGGGTTTTCTCGCTTATTGCCAAGTATCTCCATTGGTAAAAGTGAGGTGTAGCACGGCTTAACTGTGAGCAGGTATAATGGGTTATTTACTATAATAACTAATTTGTAATATAGTTAATTAAAACCATTTGATAAAACATCTTGCCTGTTATATGGAGAAGATAATTTGAGTAAGAAAATGTTTCAGATTTCCATTAGTCTTTCCAAGTAACTAAAAAAAAAAATAACCTTCTAAAAATATTTTTCATTCTTCAGTAATTTGTGTTTCTCTGTTTTTTCATAGCATTTATTGTAGAGTTATGGTTTATTACCCAAATACTGATAAACATAGAAGTGGTATTTTTTACTTCTCACTGGTATGTTGTCAAAGTAATATTCCTAAAAATGATCAGTGATAATAGTGATAATAATGACTGAATGAGTGGGGAAAACATTAGGAGAAACAAACACTTTCATCTTAAAATTAAGTCTGTCCATACATTGTACTAGCTTTTTTTTCTCCACAGTAAATCATTTCTGCTTCCAGGTTTAACTGTGTGCTCCTGTATGCTAAAGTGTAATCTTAATTAGTACATAAAAGCCACTAATTAATATGGGAACTCATTTGCATAAAAATACAGTGGGGGGAAAGTTAAATAACTCAGCAATGATTCACTTCATATTCAAATAGATACCACAATGTATCATTCATTTTTCATGCTCTTTAAGTATAACTTAAAAAAAAACTTTAACAATTGTAACACCCATCACTTTTACGTGGAGGAAATGTGGATCAAAAGGTTTTGGCTTACAACTTGAATATGGCCTAGTTACCAAGTATATGCAATATGGGCCTGTTTTTCATTCTATGAATAAATAGATTTCCAAGGGAGTGACCTCAGGCTGCAAATTTATAGAAATGCATTGCTTCAGGAAAGGAGAATATAATAAGGTAAATATACATCATGCGTAAAGATAGGCTGGGTGAATCCAAAGCCAGAAGAAATATACAATACTTCAGGAAATCAAATCAAACTGTTTAATGGAAGATTAGATCATGAGGCTGATGCTCAAATATTTGAGCAATATCATAAGAAGATCGGATTTCCTAGAGATGATTCTGACGCTTGGAAAGAAGGGGACTGTAGAAGCGGAGATGGATAGATGAGATCATTGAACCAATGAACATAAGCTTGATGGGGCAGTGGTCTGATGTACTGTGGTCCATAGGGTCCAGAAGAATAGGACACGACAACTAAACAACAACAACAACAAATGTTAGACACACATAAGTTTGCATGAGCAGTGATCTCATCTCTGTCTGTTACATTTGTCAGGTTCATCATTAATCACGGTAATAGAACAACAAAATATAATTGTGCTTTGATATTGGAATTTGTAACCATTTCATTGACAGGTATTGACCCTTGTGCAATAAATGCATATTATACATTATAGTTACTGATGATTCCTAAGATATTTAGCAACTAAACAGGCATATCATGTTATAAAAAAGCTCTACATGTAAATAGGGAATGATATTTATAGTCAACGTTAGGCTAAAAATAGGACATCAAATGCATGTATCCTTAAGGTGAGTTTCTACCGGATGTTTGGTCTTTATTTATTCTATACACCCTAAGAAGTATCCAGCAAAAAATGTGTATTATGGTGAGCTAGAAGATCTCAAAATATATGGCCCTGAGACCAACATACCAAAGCCCAGCATTATCATTTGCCCTGTTTAGGGGGTTTTCAAGTTTGGAAAAAGTTTGTTAGCACCAGAATGGTGTATTAGACTATGGCTCCAATTCATTAAGTGATTTTTTTAAAAGCAAAAAAAAAATAAAGAGCTCAATATTTATTACTTTGTGAATTAACTCTTATTATACTTATTAACTCTTGAGTTAAGTTCAATTTAAAGCTGTGTTTTGCTAGGGGATCACTTAACCTTGAAAGACCCTCAAATTTACCATTGAGTTTACACATAGCCAGAACTATATTAAATTCAGAGTTCATTTCTACATAGCCAGCATGGATGGAACTTTTTTGTAAAATCTTGTAAAATAAACAAGAATTTTATGGAAAAAAAAACAGATCTTTCATGAGGTGTACTTTATGTAAACATTACTTTTTTCTATTGCCTACAGTGACAAGTAATTACTTAAGCCCATTTGAAATCATTTTGTTAGTGCTCTTTTAGTAAAAAAAAATATTCTTAATGTTTAGTAGAAAATGGAGACATTTAAATGAGATCAAAAGCAGGAGTGTAATTACATTTGCTTTGCAAGCAGAGAGCTCACAACTTCATAATCATTTTGGTCTTTCCCCTATTCTTGTTAAATAATGTGTTTTTTATATTCTTTTGTAACATATTAATTCCCAGTAACAACATGTTTTATCATCTCATTTATCTAGTGATAATAAGGAAATATAGCTCATTGCGGCCTTCAACATCTATATTTTCATTTGGCTAACACATCGAAATTAGTCCTAAGTGTTGACTCAGAGTAAATGGAAAATTAATCCTCATCTATTTTCATTGAAAACAAAATGAGTTAATTGGACTCTTTCACTATGCAGACATGTTACTTTGATCAGTATTATGATGAGCGTTTTACAGAAAGGGTATTAAAAGCTAATTATCAGCTTTCTTGTCAGAAGTCAGTTATGACCTTAGACGACAATATTCTACCAAGAACAGGTAGTGACAGTAGTACAATAATGATTTGTTTGGTTACAAAATATAATCAGATCCTTCTTAATGGAAAGTAGCACATGACTTAAGATACAAGATGGCAAGATGGAATATGCATTAATACCAGGAGTACTTTTTAATTACCGGTACTCAAAGGCCTTGATCAATGTAGGTCCTTCAAAGGGAAGTTAGGTTTAGGCACACATGGTGAGATACATAATAATAATTGTGTCTTCCGATATTATTATTAGTATTACTCCTTGTTTATAAAACTTTAGCATTTTCTGTAGCACTAGAATAAAGTAGAGTGGGTACAATTGGCAGGTTACAAAGGTATAAACTAATTCTACGCAAAGTAGAAATACAAATACAACATAATAGGCCGGTAGATAGTTTGGTGTAATAGAGAGAAGGAACCTTCTGTGAAGGATTTAAAAATCTGGAAGATAAGGTTGTGGTGTGAGACTGGAGGGTGACAGATGCAAGATAGCAGTGCTCAAGGCAATAGGTTGCTGAGTTTTCTTAGATGGGTAAGTCATTAGAACCGGGGCTTTTTACATAGCTAATAATAAGCTTTTTACCGTACAAGTCTTAAATTGATTCTCTAATTCTACCTAAGCGCATTAAATAATTTGTTAGTGGAAGCAGTTTGTTATCACATTGCGCCAAATAATAATAATAAGTAAATGCTTAACTTTAATGGGACCAAGGACCTCATATCAACAAAAAAACAGCCTCTTGCATGACATAAATGAGGGTGAGTGTAAAAAAGTTATGTAGTCACAATGCTATAAGTGTAACAGAAACTGTCTTGGAAATGAAACCTGCACGACTTCCTCACTCAACTGCAGAGCTCATTATACTGTAAAGTATTATATTATATCTTTGTTGGTGCAGTTTCATTATCTATACATCAGTTTCCAAAAGGAAAACACTTTTTTTTGCACATACCTTTCAACTATCAGATGGTGCACAGTCAAGATGATGGGTTCTATGCATGTAAAATAATGAAAAGCACACCAATGCAGCAGCACAGGGCAAGCTAGATTTGATATATCTATTCTGCTTTCCTTAAATTCATGTTAAGAGTTAATTCAATGAAGACATGATTTGTTTGTATTCAATTTTCCCTCACTATAAAACACTGAAATATATAAATACAATATCACCCATGTTTTGAATATATCTTCATATATAAGCTCTTGCCAACCACCATAATTTACACAGTAAATATTTTAATACTGTACAGAATAGTGATCTTATCTTTTGCTAAATGTATCTCTAGATGGATCTCTTATAAGGAATATATGTTATTTGTATGTCTTGAACATAAGGTGAGTCAATATTTGGGAAAGTGTTGGAAACAACATTAATTTCAGTGAAATAACTCTATCTTCCTCTGCCACGCTCAAATGTGCCTGTGCCCACCTGGATGCTGTATTTCTGTGTAGGTCAATGCACAAGACTAGGTCAGCATATTTTCTTGTTCTTCAATTCCTATTTTTCTGGATAATTCCCTCTTCAACATCTAAATTACATTCTTTGATACATTTGAAGGTTTCTATGATATCACCCATTTCCCCTTTGTCGTAAGCTATACATATTCAGGTCATGAAGTATTTCTTTACAAGTTTTGGCCTTTAGACCATGCAGCATTTTAGTCAAATAGTTAAATATGCTGGTGACAATCCCCTCCTGTAATAGCCTGTGGGAGACATATAATAGGTACTTATATTCTCTAATATCAGCTCCTGTAGCTACACGACAGCCTTGCGGAAAATCCTAAGGGAGCTATATAACTGAGCTTTAATTTGGGATCCTACCTTGCAATATCTCGCTACAAGGTAGGTGCATGTAGTGGTTAAAAAAGTCATATACATATGTGATTCGTCAGGTCTTCCCTATGGTGATTAGGTCATCGCCCATTTTGATCAATAATGTAACTTCACTTTGCATAGAGCTTTAAGTCAGAGGTGATGCAATGGAGGCCAAGAAGCTATTTCTAATGTATAATAACTTTCTGAAAACATTTAAAAACACCCAAATAGGCTCTTTTTGCTGCGTCACTGGTTGGTTGAATTGCATTACGTTTTGCAAATTCATTTTTTTTTTATTAATTACACACAGTATCAAAGTGCATAACCGCCTCTGTATATTATTCTTAATATGTTTAAGGACTGAAAATATATTTATATTTGTAGATTGATTAATTTGTATGCTTAGCAACAATAAAGCATCCTGCTTGATCCAACCCGTATATGATAACAACAGATCCCTTTAGTATATTAGTCAATTTAGTTACAAAGTAATTGAAGTTGAAAAAAGACTTTAGTCCATCAAGTTCAACCTTTTTAGATCTCTCTGATCTGCAATATGTGGATTGGTTGGTAATTGTCTTAAAAAGGGGGAGGGATTCTTTCCTGATCCCAGATACTGACGATTGGATTCCTCCCTGGACCAATACTCCCTCTCTAATTAACCAGTATAAACCTGCCATTACATATTGAGATTCATTTAAATGAAGCTCAATATGTAAAGTAACATTTAATGTTTTCCTTTTCAAATATGCAGTAAAATGATGAATAACAGTGTAATAGCTGTCCATGCTTAAAAAATGACTTTGTATGATTTATATGAGTTCTTGTGTCACAATAGCTGTACAGTGTGCTAGGTATAAACATTGCAACTACTTTGCATGACAGAAAAGCTGTACCAAGATAGAGAAGGTACTAATTTTCTCTCTAAAGACATTAATTATCACTTCAAGCAGCAATATCCTATACAGCTTCTTGCAATCATAATTTCCACTCCATTTGGCTACTTTGAACAAGCAATCTTCATGTTTTCACCATCTATTTTCCTTTGGTGAATTACCAGCGTCAACATGTCAAGCTTGATCTTTCATCCTTTTTTCTTTGTGTGTAATCTCAGGGAGCTATCACAAATGTGTGATAGGCAAAGGCAAATTACAACGGGGACTGGCAGGCATTGTTATGATTGTCTTTTTTCAGTAGATATTTTTTGGATTTTGGCTTTAGCATTATTCCAGCCTATAATCACTCATGCAGAAAGGAGGAAGAGTTCTGTATACATTTATAGGAAAGCTTTGCAAAGTAATGATGGGTTTTAGATGTCAAATTGTCCTATTGTAGACCATTCATTTTTTAGCTGCTGCATGAAATGGTTTTACAGAACCACTTTGGTTCATTTTTATTCTATATAGTTCTTTGAATAACTAACCTTAATAATGTGCAAAACATTGTTAGAAAACAAAACTAACTAAATAATTCAGCACGTGCATTTTATCTTTCATATCCAACTATTAATTACTGCAGAATCCATTTTTAATCACTTGATCCTGTCCGTTACTTTGTAAGTAGGCTGTGTTCTTGTAAACTGAAGATACAGTGGTACCTTGGTACTCTGCATTAATTGGTTCCAGAAGGCACGATGATTACCAAATACGACAAGTACAAAGTTCCCATAAGGATTAATGTAAATTGACTCATACAGACTACAGCAAGCGTGTCAAAGCAATATCTGATCATCATTATGCATTGAATACCAAATTCGACAAGTGTGAAAGGTATCAACTAATGAATACAATTGCAGCTACAGATGCCACATTTCCATTGTGCAGATGGAAACTTTCTGTGTAGTGAAAGTCTACTCACACCATAAGTAGTAGAACAGCAGAAAAAAGGTAGATCCCACAGTAGCACAATCACATATAACAGTTGTGAAACTGTGAATCGTTGCCATGCTTTGCGAGCTCGCAAAGCAAGGGACGCAGTTCGGGCCGCAAATGCGGACACTCGCAAAGCGAGGGGCCACATTTGCGGAGGTGGATGCTCCAACGTTGGCTCTACGGCGCCTCACAAGCGGTTAAATACGAGCCGCAGGACTTAGAAAAAATTACGGACTTACACAAAAAATACGATCCGTGGGACTTAGAAAATAAAACATTACGAACTGGCAAAAAATACAAACTTAACGGCCGACCCGCGCACACCGAAAAACATTAAAAAAACACAAAATACACACAAAAAGAAAAAGAAAACTTACACAGAGCAAGGGGGGGCAGCCAGGACGTCTGGGAGTCAGGTTGCATGCAACATTAAGTCCAATTTACAGAGTTTAGACACTCGAAAATCCCCTAAGTGAGAGAAAAAATGACCGCC